>CM049321.1:50988296-53388296 GCA_026874595.1 Sipunculus nudus
TTTTATCTTTGTATTGAATAAAGAAGGAAATATTTTAATATTTCAAGAGTAGAACATGTATCAAATTTTATATCTATTCATTATAGTTACCGCAGAACAAGAACGTCTTAAAACTCTGAGTCACGTGTTTTAGATCACGTATCTACTGACACCTTAATGACACTGAATCCAATTTTGAAGTCTACTGAAATTCAAGGACGAAAATATCGTAAGTTAGAAAACTGTTTAATGATCCTATTTCTCCAATTTAAAGACAATGAATTAGACAGAAAAGAGTTAACTACAGTAAATTAATGCTTAGTCCTAGGATAAATTAGTAATAATTCCGTAATTCAGATAATTGTATTCTCATGAAACATCTGCTTAATTTAAACTTGGGGGATAATTTGTATAAATTACACCAAAAGATGAGGTTATTCATCTCTAAATGATTAAATGATCAAATGCTCAGACTGATATAACGAGTATTCATCCCTTCATTTTTACAGAGATTGGGCAGCACTATTACCGCAGCTGTGTTATCAGAGAAAATAGTCCGCAGTACCAAATTTGTCTCCGGTATTGCCCAATTAAAATTCATGACATGGCGATGGCGTGTCAAGTAGTGTGCTTAAGTTAAATCAATAGCATTAAGTCAATATTCTTAGCGCGGGGAAATTACAGCCGCGTGCCATGGGTCCTGCTAATACCCTCGCCGTGAGATCTCGCATAAGATATGACCTGTATTATCTCATTGGTTCCCTCTGTAATACTGTTTGATTTTTATATATGGTCTGCAAAGAACTTTAAACTGGCTCTTCTTCAAAATCACTATAAGTTAAGGTAAGATATATCGCTCGGTTACTCTTGGTGCAGTTAAAGACGCAAAAAAATCAAGCAATTTTACCCAGGGAAAGATAATTGCAGGAGATCAGTCTCCGTATTCGAATGAACACACAGAAAAATAGTAATCTGCATTCTAAGGAATGCAAGACTGTGGAGGTCCCTTTTGTTGGATGCTAACAGAGCCATGTTTGCCTTCTTTTAATCGGCCCATATTCCTTATTCTTTTGTGCATTCGTGACTGTACATTATTTCTTGATGTCGTTCTTGAACCCGGATAATATGCCGGATCCATAACAAAATCTAATCGAACCTTCATTTGCCCATTGTTAAAAAAAATATGTATACTATAAAAAAATCACTGAACATATTTAAAATAAGGTATACTTTAAAGGTCTATTATGGATTTAAAACAACATTTGGTTTGAATTTAAATATAGTTTTTTTTTGCCAATCCTGCTTCCTTAATTGAAAACATATGTCGGTAATCGACGTCCGATCGCAAGGGAGCCTCCCCGCACCTGTACTAGAATTCTAGCTCATACACCGGCGGAAAAAAGGGAAATGGGGAAAATGTTATAATTGGCATTCAAACAACATGGTTCAAAATATAGGGTTATATCAATTCCCGATATATAGATATGCGGCATGGGTATAATTATCAATATGCATTTAATGCTGTGTTGTCGTATCGAGAAAACATTATGAATGGCCACAAATGATGATACCAATAAAACGAAACCCTTAAGTAACCATAAAGCCAGAGCTATTTCTATTTGCTATTTAAGACCAAGCAATGCAAGAGTACTTTACATAATTTTCGTTGTTATTCAATAAATAACAAGCACAAGACATATGGATTGAATTTACAATCTTTGAGCATCCATAGAAATTTTATTAAGAAAATTATACACAAAGAAAAATAATCATCAATACGTGTCTTCAATTCGTAGCGAGTATCCTACTCAAAGTTTAGCAATTCATATTTTATCGGAATAGCCTGATATATACCCAGCCCTTTAATATAAGGCCAACAAAATAAAAACTATGGTTCTCAGGCACTTTTTTTCCAGAAATCACTGCGGGTGGGCGGTATTATACGTTTGACCTCTTTTGTATGTTTCGATAAAAAATGTCATATGACCATGATAAACATGAAAATAACAGGGTGTTTTTGCTTAACAGGTGAAAGCACTAAATGACAAGGAAATCGTATCAAAATTGCATTATTTTATCTTCTTGAAAGGTTAAAATCAATATAAAAATGTTTGATGCTGGGAGTAAAAAATTGACGCGAGCGGTGCCTGAGAAACATACCATTTATTTGTTTTGCCTTATAATCCCATTAACTCCAGCCCATATATTTAACTGCCCATGGTCTTATCGATAAAAAATAACCTGACCTAATCATTTATTTAGATAACTGGTGGCTGTTTCTTATTCTTGAAATTCAGATGAGATGGTCTCAGTACTTTTTGTAGTGGGTACGTAGTGGGCACAAACCGTTTCTCTAATTAAATATTAATTGGAACAGGATGTCTGCAATCGACGACCGATCGCAAGCGAAGCCTCCGGGCCCCTGTACTGGAGATCTAGCGTCTACACGGCGAAAAAAAGGGAAAAAGGGAAAATAATTGTAACCGATGTTTTGGCACTCATCGAAGCAGGTCCATCCAAAAATATATTGATCAAAATATAGATATAAAGATAAAATCTCCTTACTGTTGGTGAGGCTTAAAGAAACCAGTCCCGTTTTTTTTTTACATAAATCTCAGTGCACCCATGAATTCTAAAGTACTACAACAAGAGTACCGTTCACTATCAGACAAACCCTGTGGCAGTTATCAGCTCTTCTGAGTCAAGTTAAACTTCTTGCAGCTGGTAAACTGTTTGGTCTTAGAGTCCGCAGCAACAAAAAATATGTATGTTGGTGGCTTTACTAATTTCATTCCTGGACACGGAAGCACATCAATCACCAGCGCCATTTTGACCCTTTGACAATAAAAACGTTCGATGTACAATTTAAGTTTTAATGCCCACTGATTCATGTATTTACGGCTAGTTTATGCCCTGGTAAAAGATGAGGAAATCCCCATGGCGATGTATTTAAAGTTCTAGCTTTGTGGGTCTTATTCTGATTAATGGCCAAAACTCTCATCAAGCACGAATGAGTTATATCTCATTTCTTACCAGCACAATGCTGTTATAAATTTCCGGTGTACTCGCTATCAGGATATCAACATCTCCAAGCAAAACTCTGCCTAAAGGGAGAGTTCTAATATCGTCAGATTTAGGGAATCATTTAATAATTACACATCTTCCGCTAGGATCATGCTGCATTCGCTATTTGGCAAAAATCCTCTTAACAACTGCTTCCAAGGTTAAATTGCTCACCAGGGTACGTATCGCCTTCAGAAAGTTGGCAAAAAGCCAAATTGGTTCCGAGGTATGAGAGCTGTGTATTGAGGATCTGACCAATTTTGCAACTCATTTGCGTCAGTGGCTATGAAGCAAGACTGAACAAAAACATATTTAAAATAGCAAAAACGCCACAAAAGTGTATACTATAGCAATTGCATGTCACATGACATCTGACCTCATTAAATATACGCAAAAAATAAATTCAAATGAGAAATTATCTTGGGACATATTTATAGTGAGTTTCATGAAAGTCCATTCTGTTCCTGGTAAGTTATTTCGGCGGCAACTCGAAGAAGCCGGGGGACCTTTAAACTTACT
This sequence comes from Sipunculus nudus, assembly GCA_026874595.1. Lineage (NCBI taxonomy): Eukaryota > Metazoa > Annelida > Sipuncula > Golfingiida > Sipunculidae > Sipunculus > Sipunculus nudus. The sequence goes on from CM049321.1 coordinate 50,991,858, forward strand.
AAATATACATGAGTTATGCAGTGCACCGAACCCAGGCGAGATAATCTATTAGTTAATAGGTCAAGTGGGTTTGTCCAAACCATCAAATCCTTTCCACAAGATATCGCTGGTATGGACGGACGTACATACGCTGTCCATACCAAAACAATTGAATGACAGGACGGACTCGGGTAATCAAGCACACCTTGCTTACCTGTGCCCTCTAAAACCTTTCAATTATAATTCATTCTCCCTCGTGCATACGTACAGTCATTTGAGAATAACTTGATTGCTCTACTCCAGGGCAGTTTTATACTTACATTCAATAAATATTCTCTTAAAGTTTAAAGTTAAATCTTTCGATTTTTCTTCTTCTGCTTCTGTGTTTGATATCAAATATTAAGTCCGGTTAGTAAGGCAAATTCAGCAACCAGCCAAACTAACCCTACGGTCAATTCCTTTTGAAAAAAAAAAAAACATATTCTCACCTCCCAGCCCATCTGGTATAAATAAATACAGGCTGTGATGAGATTTATTTAAAACTGTTACGTTCTCTTGGCATTAAGGAGCCGGATTCTGGGACGATGATCTAACCAATTCGGCCGACAGGTCCCAAATTAGCCACCTTTAGGCTTTTTTTCAAATACTTGGGACTAGGCCCAGGATCTGGCAACGGACGTCTATAGAAGTACTGTGAATTTGAAACAATTGCCGGACTTGTCAAGAACTCACCAGTGACTTATGTGGTCTGAGGGTAGAGCACAAGGTTCAAGGCATGGAGATCGTGGATTCAAATCTCTAACGAGGAGCAGTGAAAGTTTTGAAACGGTCGGCCCCCTACCAGGGTGAACGCTGGATATCAACAGTCTGAGATGGTGTCCAAAAATCATGTATCATGAAAACTCTTGACCTAACGTCACACCATAGCTGGAACACAGCAGTTTTTGCGATATTTCACATCCGCACCCATGGTTTCTTTTCAACACCATAAGCAAGTGAGACATAAACCTTGATTTACTTAGAAATATTTTTGCTCAACAGACATGGATTTGTTATTTTTTAAAGAACAAAAATGACCGAATATGGCATCTTTGATGGCCTGAGGGAAATCTAATACAGTGGTTTTGTTGAAACAATTTTACATCCACACGCAAGTTCTCCAGGCACTACGTTAAGCCAATTAGCCTTTATAACCATTAACAATGGAGTTTTGTGCGTGGGTCTGCTTCACAAGCAGGTTTTGTTAATAATTGTATAAAACCTATTACTAAGCACATCCCAGATGGACTATGTAATCATTAGTATTTTTTCTTTTTGTTGGCAAAGGTGACAAGCCTTATAAATTTTATTAATGATATTTTAAATGAAATAGAATGAAACCAGGTTATTTCGCACAACCCTCTACCCTGTTTGTCTTTTAACACTTTACTAAGCATTGGTCCCTCGTTCATAATTTGAGAAACGGACAACAAATAAATTACAACATTATTCAAGAATAAGGCAGTGGTAACGGGATACAACTTAAGGTGTTACACTCGCGACCTTTTCAGCCAAAAAGACAAAATGTACACTACAAAATACAGATTATGTTTTCTTTTAATTCTGGAAGTAATTATTCTGGCCCAATTTTAAGATTATCACAACCCCCAGCAATATGACTGGGGGTTACAGTGCATTAATGCATCGATAATGTGACCATCAGATGGTGGAAGAGCTATATGTCACAACTTCTGTTCATGCTTGAGTTTGTGATGGTGTGTGTGTTGTTCACGACATAACTCACGCATTCATGTACGGGATCTTCTTAAACAACACACGCGATCATGAACGAGATCTTCTTAAATTTTCTGGGCATTTCGGGAATAGCGCAGTGATGAAACGATTATATTTTGGTGTGGATCCGTTACATTATACGGATTCAGGATCGTCTTCAATGAATATTCACAAATATAAAGTCACTTATACATGAATACACCCTACAATAGGGACCCCCATATGGCGGAGGCTTGCATTTCTTCTAATGCAGATTTCTAATTTATTTTTTGTGAAGCCGACAACAGTTGAAATCCTTGAACTGGTATGAATTAATTATTGCATCTTTTGTATTTAGTGATTAACATTCCTTAAAGCTGAAATTTAATACCGCATTAACTAATGGCCCAGACAAGAAATGAATTTGGCAAAGAATATGATGCTTCTATGGAAAATTATTAAAACTCTTATTATAATTCCCCTCAGGAAAGGCGAGAAAGTGAAAACAATGCATGGAGTTAACAAGCTGACCTTCAGTACAATGCTGTTTAGGCAAATAATTGATGTCATGACATGAGGGATTTAGATGTGATAGGTACAGCCGTGTTTTTTTTTTTTAATATTGATTTCAACGTGTTTCGACGTGGCAATGAACTAGTGAACATTTTCAGAAAAGGTGGATATATTGGTCCTGTCATATTTGCTGACTCGCAAAAGATTCAAGAATCTAAATAATAGTTCCTCAAATCATTTAAATAAAGCTTATGATGGCGGAGAAATAATAAGTAGAGTATGTACTTGTCAATTATAGAGTCGGTTTTCAAATGCAATAGAGACATTCAGATCCATGGGTAGAACCTGCTTTGTATTTTTTTGTTAGGCTTTTATATTTATTAAATAGGTTGGCTTTATATTGTTTTATATAGCTTCTGTCCGGTCCACGTGTTCTTTTAGATAGTTCTAGACATCCATAAATATATAAAACAATGTAATTACCTGATTGTAGCAAACTGTGTACAGTCAAGCTGTTCAATCCTTGTATTATTTAACCAGGAGGTGCTATTCTTTATCGCAACCACTTGGATTGGCATACTTTCAATGAATCAGGGAAAATATATTATACGGAATACATAGGCATAAGTGCCTTTCCGCTACAGAAAGACGGGGATGATTTATCCACTATTTCATTATATTTCCGCTAACATATTAAACGCCTCATAGCTGTTTAAAATTTGCCCTTTCATTGTTAAAAGGTGAATTAACAAATTTAAATGAGATTTGTCCATGTGGACTCTGTAAAATTGCCCGGCCTCACGCTTGCCCCTTCACAAGAAAAGGACCTGACCCTCCATATCTTAATTTTGAATGTTTTGTGTCCCTAGACAGTTTTAATCTGGCAATAACAACTGGAAGATTTTAATTCATTGCCTTTACCTATTTCTCGCTCTATTATCCTATGACTATTGGCAGGGGAGCTTGAACACGAAATAATTTGTGACATGGCTATAAGGGTACCAGGGTACCCACTTGGTGATCAAATTACAGAGGCACAATACAATCAACATCGACTCTCTTTTGCGATTATATTTCTGGCGAGTGGTAGAAATCTTAGAATGGTGTCATAGATATAATTCTTTAATTATTATTAAGGGTGTTATGGAAATATCGCCATATCGCTATACCGCGATTTGTATATTGCTTTTTCATATAGGATTTCCATATATCGATATATTTTGATTTGGCAAACGTGGTTAAAATAGTGTAATTGAAATAAAAATAAGGTTCTTGTTATAAATATAAACATATAAATGGGTTGAGATAAGTGACAGACCAAACGTGAAGCCACTTCTGTTTATATCAACACTTCTCTGGTCGTATAGCAGAGAATGTTCCAGAACCATAAGAACAGGTAAAAAAGGTGAACTGTAGATAATAAGTTCTTGTGCCTCGATTGTTTAACTTTTGCATTAAACCAAATTGAACTAATAACAATAGATAATACACTTTTTATAAAAAGAGTTTATGTAACTTGAAAAAAAACGGACAAGAGTACATTACTATAATGTTAAACAGACAAAACGTTCCAGCAGAGTAAATGGGTTCGTCAATGTAACCTTGCCTCATCCTATTTCGCTAACAACAATTATTTAATCAAATTTGCAAGGCTTGACAAAATGAAGATGTCCCATGCAATCAGACCATTATTTTATTGAGAAACTTCAGAAATGATATTGAGAGCACCGTATCCAACAAATTGGTTATATCTAATCTCGCGAAAAGCTCCTATCAAAATACCACAACCTGCTGGAGAAAAAAAAAACAATGCCTGGTACAAGTTGAAGCTTCACCATACCTGGGGTACTTTTACATATTTAATATATTTTCTCTTTTGTGTACCAGGCGGGCTCGTGCTCGGCAGGAATCCTGCAGAGTGGTTAGTTGTAATGTCAGGTTGCCGACCTTCATACTATATGTATTCAGGAAAAGGTTTGTCATTGAAAAAGTGATGTGGGGAACTTGACCCATTACAACACGATAGATATCTGTATAAGAGTTAAATTCTCACTGTCATTTTGAGGTTACATCTACAGATAGCTGTATTAATTTGATTTTTTATCCGGTACTTGTTCTGCATTTGCGAAATCGCAAGCCTCTCATCAGGCGTCTTTAGAGTACCGACTTTTTTGTGTTCACTGTCTGGAAGAGTGTGAAAATATGTTTGTCGTTACAAATTCCTTAAAACAATCGGCATATGGCCAACTCTAGACTGGCCCAGTCGATGCAGTCCTTTTGACCTGATGGTGGTCTTTCCCAGAAATTTTGTCCATACCAGCATGGTTCATTCAGTCATCACCAACTGTGCGCTTTCATTTGACTACTAATAACCCGATTTAATCGGTCATAGTATTATTAGGCCTTCCCATATTTGAATCCGATGGCCATTCAATGGAATTTACAACAATGTTATTCTCAGGCTACTAACCAGAAATTGAAAAACAATGCTCCTGTAGCCATTGGCAGTAGGTGTAACAATTACCGCTTATGAGTCCAACCATCTTTACAGTTAACCTGTTTAATCAAAATGTAACAAAGTTCTACCTCAGCCAGCCATCGTGTCTCTAATGAGCTCTTCAAGTGTAAACGCGACGATGTTCTCTTCTAACCACCCAGTTTATACTCACAGTGTAATTTAGCTGACACAATGCGCGCATTTGCAATGTATTTGAGGCCTAATAACGTGGTTATACAAATGCAGAGGGCACTGTCCTATCGTTCCAAATTGGTGCGACAGTGCCTACAATGCATTTATATTTGGTCCATGCACCGTGATGTCCGTCTAGCAGGGACATATCTTTTGACATGCAGATCCATGTACGAATACAGGAAATGTTACCATGTAAGTGGACTTGTCGACTGTCTATGACACCGAAGTTTGCGTTCTCATAGCAACCATACCCTTCACATAAAACGTCACGTCCTAATATGGAAATGAGAGGGAATCGTCAGGTCCTAAACGAGCCTTGTTTTGTCTTATATGTAAATATCCGGGATTCGCAGCACAGGGCTTACATGATAGAGCTGTACCTCGCGTCTATCGGTATGCAGCCATCCTGACATCTCAATTAAGATGTCCCCCGGAAACCTGGATTGTATGCGGCGTACGTATCCAGGATAATGGAAACCTTGCACAGCATAGGGAAAATCCACTGAATTTGAATTAAAATGTATGTTCAGCATGAAAAATACAATTCAAACAAATATTCGCTTGTTTAGTAGAGCTGATTGGCACTTATTTGCAACATGCTGTCACGAAGGTTCTGCAAAAAAACTGGCAACCTGCAAAAAATAGATTGGTCTCCCGTCGAAATCTTGCCTTTTGTGGCTTTGCGTGCTCGAATCTTCCAGAATGATTCTTTATCCCTTGATATTTATACACCGACTGTTTTGAAGCGAAAGTATTATTTCAGTTTTAAATTTGAGCAAGTGTTTTTCATATATCAGCACAGTGTTACCCTAATCCTTGGTAAATATACAGGTCTCTTTTACTGAAAGAGTTGTGTATATACATTGCCAAGTTATTCAAAGCATAGACATGTTTGCATGACATAAGATGAATAAAATTTTCTTTGTTTCTTCCAACAATATATTCTCTTAAAAACTTTCTCCTTAAACATGCATATAAATTACATTCCATTAAAAAATGAAATTCATCTTCAATAACACTTATCCCTTGGTTAAAACAAAAGATACATATACGTTCTGATTCAGAGAATTTATGCCTTCTACCAGTCTCTATTTCAAGATCATGGAGTGAGCATCTTAATCTAGTTAAGCTCTGCCTGTGTTTCACATTTGGCACACAAGACAGATATTTTTCAGTTTCTCGTGAGGATTTATATTGTATATAATTTTGTAACCTTATACTTTTTTGTCATTTGTTGTTGTCATTCTTGTTTACAAATATCACGAGCTCGAGCACGAGCACCAACATCTTTGACAATCCAAATATAACCAAATCCATAGGAATAAATTAAATTTTTCACCTATGTTGCCCAATTTCTTTGACTAACTGCATCTGACTGATACAAACCAAAACTTGTTTCACAAGCCTACTGTCTGGCATGTGTATTATTTTTATCCAAAATTTTATCAATTTTATAATACAATATATTTTAACTGGAAGTCTTTCACATTCACCCAAGACAGCAGCATTTGGTGCTGATGAATTCAGCTTAAGCAAAAACTTGCAAAATTTAGTTTGTACTCTTTCTATATCATTACATTCACCTACTCCCCATATTTCACTTTCATATGTCAGTACAGGCATAACCATTGTATCAAAGATATGAAATAGATGAGAGATTGATGCAGATTTATCATTATCAGAATATTTCTTTATTAAACCCATTGCTTTCTGTGCCTGATTTGCCTGGTATTTGTGACATTTAGACCATTTAGCATTACTTGAGAAAATTGTACCAAGATATTTATAAGAACTAATAGTTTCGATATTACAATTCATAAATTTCCATTTCTCACATTTTCTCAACTTCCCACCATTCCTAAATACAACCACTTTTGATATCCTAGAATCAAGTTCATGTTAAATTTTTGACAGAAGCATTCTAAAGTATGTATGTGCTTTTGGAGATTCCCGACTGTGTCTACCAACAGAACATTATCATCCGCATACATAAGCACATGGAGATTTGATGCCTCTTCTGTTAGAGATATACCTTGCTCCCCAGATTCATGAACCAGATTGTATAGTTCATTCATAAAAATAATAAAGAGAGTGGGACTGATCACACACCCTTGTCTGGTCCCAATCTCACATTGAAAGTAATCAGACAGGCCTGTTTCTGATAAAACACATGATTGTAGTTGATTATACATTGAATTGATAATTTTCAGAAAGTTTCCTGTTTCACCACTTTTTTGTAAAACACACATCAATAAATTATGTCTAATGCTGTCGAAAGCCCTGGAAAAATCAACAAATAATGCATAAACTCTGCCTCGTGGTTTTGTAATGTATTTTTGTATTGTGGTCATAAGAATAAACATGTTATCAGTAGTACTATGGTTCCGCCTGAGCCTGCTTGTTCCTCCACAAGTATGTTCTCACTTTTAGCCCATTTTATCAACCTGTTATTTAATATTTTACAGAAAATTTTTCCTAAACAGTTTAATAATGAAATACTTCTGTAGTTATTAATATCACACCTGTCACCATTTTTGTAAAGAGGAAAAATGATTGCCTGTGCTCAGTTTTTAGGATATATTCCACAACTAAAGATTTCTTTAAATAATACTACCAACATGTCCTGAAGGTTATCAACATTATCTTTGTACAACTCTGCAACCAGCCCATCTGGTCCAGGTGCTTTGTTATTTTTCATTTCCCGTATCACCTTTCTTATTTCAAAAGAGGTTATTCTTTTATTCAGTTCTGATTCTTGAGAACTTTTATGTGCATCAATGTTTGGTATAACTAATTCTGTGACATGTTCAGAAGTGTTATTTGAGTGGTTTTAATCAGTATACAACTGTTTAAAATGCTGATACCATTCCAGTTTTGATATGTTGTTTCTGGGATTAATTTACCCTCTGATGCAAAACTCACCAGAAAGAAGAAAAACTGCAGCATTTGTTCAGACGGAGAAAAGTAAAAGAAACGACAATCAACTTCGCAGGGTTTGCAAACTTTTACATCCCGGGAAGTTCCTAAGTTTCCTGTCGTAATTATATTGTCACCTTTTACACATAAGACAAACATTGCTAACCAGAATAATTTAATCTCACGTCTTGGTTTAAAAATGTAAAGAATAATTAACAAAACCAAACCCAGCACAGACTCCGCCGTTGTTTATGGCGACAGGCTTGTTAGCTTAACGTAGTGCCTTGAGAGCTTGCTTGTGGATGTTAAAAGGTTGCAAAACTACAAGTAATCTTCATTTTCTTCAGCAGGTCGTCGGATATGGCATTTTCTGATGTTTCTGTTCCAGAATGACATTATCTGCCCCGGTCCATTCAATTTTCAATCAAACATGCAAAACAGCAGAATACCTAGACATATCAACGAATCTGTTTTAGCTAACATTGTTACTGCAATATTTTTCTTTCTTTTGAATGTTTTACAGATGTCACCAGGAAATCCCAACCATTAATTACAAAGTAATATATTAATAAGGTATATATATATATATATATATATATATATATATATATTAATATAATTTATATTAACATATAGAAAAGTGTATGGCATTATCAAATAAGGTATTATGTTTCCAGTATTGATTAAATCTAATCCGGGTTTAATGAAATTCTATTATTTTGATCACTAATATATTTCATTTTCAATATATAAATATTATTTTCTGATTGGAATATGATTTTAATTATCGTTCACCAAACCTGGACCATCATCTATCATCCTACAGCATTTTAATTAAAATTAGATGAGGTACAAACAATCAACCGCCCTATAATATATACAGCAGAAAGGAATAAATCCTAAGATGGAATCAGTGGTGCTTAATTTTATTGACTTTCCTCTAATACAAATTGGCGATAAATCACCTCATGAAAGAAGAAGTAATTTGTGAAGTGACTGGATAGGAGAAATTTCAATCAGGCTTGTAATAAAACCATAAGTCAGCCATGAAGATAGTGATACAGTAAAAAGTAATATTAAGACATAAAGGAGGGTGTCGCAACCTATGCTAGAAATTAAGAAATATCGGGGATCTTGGCCGGGTAATATTCAGTGACACGGAAAGACATGATAAACTGAGCGATTGTTGGACTCGTCAGCACAACCTGTAGATGTTGTTTTTAGGACAGAAAAACGCAAGTGGCAGTTCATGGCCTGCCGTGACAGCATTATGCTTTCCTAGGTTGTTAGTATATTACTAGATCATAATGGCGCACTTGACGACTTGTAGATTCATTTCTAATGATGATGACCCTGCCAGTTGACCAGAGGGACCAAGTGACAGTTTCTGAAAGATCTGGCTGCGTTAGTCACTTGCAGGATTTGAGAGGAATAAAGAAAGTGAACCCCTTAGGACACACATGGCATCGTTCCCGACAATTAACGAAAGGAGAAGGGATAGATGGCGCACGGACTGCACTGTTGACTTGGCCAGGGACAAGGTCCAGCAATCCTCATTAGCATCGTGAAAGTGGATACTAATGTGTTTTAATGTTTCTTTTGATAAACCTTAGATGGCTAGAAACTGTTGCCTACTGGGCGCAAAACAGCAAGGTGCTTTTGATAACAACCAGACACCGCTCAGCCCAGGGGCTCACAGGAACAGCAGGCACGCCCATTCCGCAACCGGAGTTCCCCTACTACAAATGCGACATATGGCGCTAAAAGTTCACTAACGGTGACATTGACGTTGTTTCTAATAATAGGCGCTGTATAAGCCCCTACCCAAGGATTTAAGGAAAATAGGTAAAATGAGCCCCTTAGGAGTCACTTGCACCTTTCTAGACAATTTGAGACTAAAAATGAGCACATTCGTTGTGCCAAAGGGGACATCAGCGAGAGTGTCAAAACAATGGCCACAGAGGAGTTACGAGACAAAGATTGGGTGACACCACCGTCAGTTATAAAACAGATGTGAATTATCTTAGGGTGAAGTTTAGAGGATAAAAGCTTGAGGTCTTGAGTTCCATCCCGGTATATACTGTTAAAGCTTTGAGGTCAATATCGATATAACCTCAGAGAAAGATTCAGTTTGATGTCTCAACGATAGATATAAATTCTAGCTTATTCGATGCCCCGTGAACATAAAATCTCCAGCAGAGAAGGCATAATAACAACATTTATTTTCAGGTTTTCCCTCATCCGATAGTTCGTCACACCAAAAATGCATGTACCTATCTTTAAGTCAGCTATATTCACATGCCTTTTCTGTACAATTGATGTTATTTTTATAAGGTATACATTTATAAATTGTATAGGTACTTCGTGTACTTATAACGCCTTTGTAATGGATGTATATGAGCGTGTTTATCAACAACGGTGGGTGCGGCAATGTTGAAAAACAAAAAAAATATGTAACCTAAGATGGTTGGGTGTATTTGTGAGTGGGCTAAAATGTCATGTGTAGCATAAACAAAAATCTGGTTCGTCTGATATGCCCCCAGATGTCCTTGTTATATGTGTTTAGAGCTTTAAGCGGCCGCTATTATAAAATACGTGGATACTAACTGCAACAAAAGTCATTTGTACGTTTCTTGCATATTCTTTAAAATAAAAGAAAAAAGGTCCAAGGGGTTATTATCTTTAGTTAATGTACGTAAAATTTTGGAATGGGACCCTATTAATTTACACGTAATACAAAGCGGCAGGAAATGTTGTTAGTTATTCCAGCTTTAGGTGACATTATGGTATACTATACTTTAAAGCAGTTTAAGCTACCTATAGACAATGACAAATTGTGTCCATTATGATATGAAATTGGTTAACGTGAAGAAACATTGTACATACCCGATTTAAAGAAATGTTGTACTGTTAAAAGGTATTAAACTAAGGTAAATGAAACGTGACGGTGAAAATGAGCTTATACAAAAGCCAGTCACTGTGCATGCTGCTTAAGGGTAAACGAATCTAAGGGATTTAGAGTTTGCTCGCTCGGTCTTTCTTCGTGCTCCACACTCTAAAAACTGAGGAGATATTTCATGTTTCTATTTAAAACACCATTCTGTCCCATTTTTCGAAACATGTTTCCAGCATGTTTCATGAGTCACAGATGTTTCATCTGCGAAAACATGTTTTTAATCCTCTTGAAACATGTTTATATATAAAACATGTTTCACACACAGAGAAAATTTCATGGAAAGTAAGATTAAACATGTCTCTGTGTTACATGTTTTTATATGAAATATGACGCATATATGACATGTCTTAAGACATGTCTCATTTTTCATAAAACATGTAACTATTTAAAACGTTTGTTTAGCCTAAAACATGTAGTTGTCCCATTTTTCGAAACATGCTTTCTCCTAAGAAACATGTTTTAAACTTAGAGTTAAACATGTCTCAGTGTTACATGTCTTTATATGAAATATGTCACATATAAGACATGTTTTATGACATGTTTTACTTTCATAAAACATGTAATTATTCAAAACGTCTGTTCAGCCTAAAACGTGTAGTTGTCCCTATTTTTGAAACATGTGTTTTCCAAAGAAACATGTTTTAACTTAGAGTAAAACATGTCACTGTGTTTCATGTTTTTATATGAAATATGTTTCAAAAGAAAGTTTCGTTTTCCTAGAAAAAAATTACATTTGCCCATCGAAGGCATATCAGCATTTTAATCATGTCTCAAAAATGTTTACAAAATGAAACATGTTTTGAAAAATATTTAAAGTCACAGACAATGTTTTTTGTTGTTTGTCTTTGCCGTTTTATGTCCACTGCAACCATTATGAAAACCTGAAGAGGTGCTTCTGATGAAACAACTCACAAATTTACTGGAAAGATAACATTTATTCCTTAGACAATGCTTTCTAATTTGAAGGATGCACTGAACAGGAAACGTTTCCAGTATGGGTTATCAATTATAGGTTATTTTATAAAGCTTCCAGGAACCTTAAAATATTTGATTGCCTCCTAAATTTTCCCAGATCAAATACATTACCGCCAGGTGCTGAAGACGAAACCTTATCTATCATAATAATAGAAACATATATCAAAACAGAATTACTTATTGTGGGTATAGCAAAAATATTAAAAGTGATTTAAAATACCAGGTATAAGTCTAAGACTCGTAACTGGTCCCACATCATTATAAAAGGCAGGAACACTTATCTCAAATGATGAAAAAAGAATATTTTATATATCAGTATATTTAAATGGGCAATGCTGATAGTTTGATGGCAGTTCATGGCTTCTACAAAATTTTCGTTAGTTTAAAAATGCTTGGCATAAAAATGTGGAATACATAGTGCAGAGCTTTATCAGAAATGGCCATGTATATTATATTTGAAATACACAGGTTTCTGTAAGTGTTCTTTTACAAAAGATGATTTCACGCACATTAACAGCAATAAGATAAGGTTTATTTAGGATCTACTTAAATATCTGTTGTCTGCATGTATTCATTTATCATATCAATACTGAATGTACCAGTACTGGTACAATTTTGTCTTCCCCATAGCTGTATACACAAATATTATTAACTATGAATTACAATAATAATTAAACCTAGCAAACCTAATCTGATCTGCTGCACAATGAATAACAAGGAACTTGTGGGTCATGGCGCTCAGCTGGAATTGGTCAAGAGAAAATTTGTATAAAATCCTAGTAAATGGGAATGAGGCAATATTTTATTTTTTTATTAATATTTTAAAAATCTTCAGCATATAAATATACACATAACATGTTCTACCGAGTTGCATTACTTACACATTTGGTGTGTTTGGTGTCAATTTTACAATTTTATGGACAACCTGAAAGATGCTGGAGCCTCTCATGATAACACATTTGTAAAATTAAAGATTTCATATTCTGACTGTAACATGCATGTAATAAATACCCACTTGGACTTTGTGAAACCCTTATAAATATACAATAAGGAAGAAAGTGGAGGTGAGCTACAGTATAATAATACACATTTAATTTAATAATTGCAATAAGGAAAAAAAGATTGGTGATGAAAGAATCCATTTGATTAAGAAAAATTTTAATTATTATTTCTAAAAACTGGTTTAACATATTGCCAGTTTAGCTAAAAATGAAATTATATGAACTTTTACTCGATATACCTGACTGCAAGCACCAGTGTTATGCTCAGTAATGCCCAGCCAGCTTAAGAGATTTGAATGAAATGCTATAATGTATACACCAATTTTGTATAGTTTGCAAGTTTTATTTCAATATTTAATTTCAGAAATTTAATTTAATTTAAAAAATCAACTAAGTTGACAATTCAAGAGAAAACAGATTCGAAACATTTAAATAATGGCTAAAGGTAGCTGCTCTCATAGCTTTAATATATAATAAATAAGTTTAAACCTATTACAATTTACAACTGAAAATTTACAGCTTGCATTAAATTCTTAAAACCCAAATCGTCTTAGTCAGCGAGCTAAAACTGTAAAGTTGAATAATTATTTGATAAAAACCTCTTAAAAAGTTGCTCTTGAATTTCTAATAGACATAAGAACATATAAGTGTATCAAATTTTTCTTAACATTAAATATCTTTCTTCTTCCAAAAGAAAACTTGAAACATGCATTATATTTTACGAGTGATAATTTTTTTATATGAAGTATACTCCTTTTAGACATTTTTTTTTTATGTTGGACAGTTTTCTACAATCTAACCTAAAACATCCTGAAGCAGAAAACAACTTAGGTTTACAAGCATGAAAAAACTGCAAATTAAATGTCCCAATACTATAAATATTTGCATGCTCTGTGTGTAACAACTGCAAGTATCGCAATTATATAAAACTGACTGCATAATATTTATGTTTTAGAAGGTAGCAAAACTGATCTCAGATCATGAATGAGCATTTACATAATTCAGACATGCCAATATATTTACTTTCAGTGTTTCTGGCTTCAGTCTGACTACAGCCAATTTTTTACAGCCAAAAAGGGTAATATAAAATACAGAAAAGGCTGGCATCAACAAAGTCTTCCATGACTGAAGATTTCTCAGCAATTCAGCATAGTTGAGAGGCACATCAGCTGCTATTCTGATTAGTGTATCAAAAGAATCTATCAGAGCAATACTGAAAGCACGCTAATTAATTTCATAATACCGAATCCTTGGTTGGTATCACTTTAATATAAATTTAAATTAGAATCCTAAAACAAGGCCTCCATCTGTAAATACTTGAAGCTTTACAAGGTTACATTTATGCAATCAATCATGACAATTAAATACTACAAATTACACATTTGCCATATATAGCCTGTACCATCACATTTGGAACTTTAACATAAATACAAATTTGGTGCAAATGAAGCCTCATACAAATAATGAAATACATGATAAATCAGCCAGAATGTACAAGATTAAGTAACTGGTGTATGTTCGCAGTGATTCATCAAACATTTCTAAGAGTTGGAAAAATCCAATTACCATAAAAAAGAGTGAAACATTTTACAAATGTGAATAGTAAAATTCATAAAAGATTTCTTAGAAAATATGTTGAACACTAAGGATGTAACAAAAGAATCAAATACTAAATTATTTTAATGCAGCTTTAAAAATTGTGGAAGAAGTTGACTTGTCCTTATTGGGCTCTTTATTTTCAAGACACTCTTCCTGAAGTGGATGGAGAAGTTACATGTATTGGGCTGGGTTAGTTATATTAAGAATAGAGTGCGAGGAAGTACCTCGAAGTAGGTACGAGGTTTTCCATACTGAACCATTCTCAATTAAACATATTTTCATGGAGTCACTCAAAATAGCACCTGACCTCACTTCTCCATTGTCTATGATAAAACAGGTGTTGGTTCTGTACCCTCTTGTGTACAAAATGAATCTTCTTTGACATCTTTCTGAAAAAATTGTAGCAATTTATCAGTAGCTAAATTATGTTATTTCCATAGTCAGTTTGGAGAAAAAGATAGTATTTACTGTCAGAAACACAGCTGACAGTTCTTAAACATGCATGCAGCTGCATGGAATGCACTGACATCAGCTAGATACTGACACAAGTCCAAGAAGAATTCATAACAGTTATTTATATGGAGTTTTTTTTATTGAAAATGTCCACTTCTTACATTTTCTTCAAATACTGTTTACACCTGGTATAATAATGATGATATATAAGAATAAGGCCTCTAAAGCCTCTTTAATGGAATAATATGAATGTTTACAACAATAGGATCAAAGACCCCTCAGGAATTTAAAGCTGCTGGTTAGCAAAACATATTGCAAGCATCTGTCATTTAATAATTCAGTGGTTTTAAAAAATAAAACATCACATGTATTTTATGTTTAATCGAGGATTAAAAATATATTACCTGCAAATATGTTCAACTAGAAAACTTCAACTATTACCAAAAATTATACAAGAGGGAAAAATTTGCATACTTGTGTAAAAATAAAAAAAAAAATTGGATAAAGTGAAGCAAGAATTACTAAATTAAATATTCACTCTCTCCCCAAATTCACTCTAACATGGGAAAACTGGAACCATTATACCACCATTACCACCAATATACCCACATCCAACCTTGGTACCCTGGAAACCATCCCACCACCAATATTTACCCACCAGGTATGGGTATCCAATGCAGTCCCACCACCAACACCCATGGACACACATCCAGCCTTGGTACCCAGGACTCCATTCAACCAACACCTATGTACACACCGCCAGTCATGTATTCACACATCTAGACTTGGTACTCACAACCCAGTTCAACCAACACCCATGTACACACACCCAGCCTTGGCACCCTTGACTAAAATCCACAAGCACCACACATCAAGCATTGGAACCTATTTCACCATCTCCACCCATGTGCACACATTCAGCATTGATAAGATGCATAAATTACCATTTTGTTTATGATGTGCCCATGAGGTAATTTTTGAACATGCTGCAGATTTTAATCTACACAAATATGATATTGTACATAATTACAGGTTTTGAATTTGCTAATTTTATCATTCTGATCACAAATTACTTATGTCTTCCTTATTCATCTTCAAATTTAAGGTTTCAGTAAAACTGCCTTGAAAAAATTAACAAAATTATCTTGACACAGCCTACTTATTGCATCACGTTTGAAAAATAAATATCTTACCTACTCAGCAGCCTATATACATGTAAACTTGGGTCCACAATGCACCCAAAGATGGGTCATGGTAATGCCGAACCAAACTGAATTTTGTACAGTAGTTTCTAATAAAAAGCTGCTAATGACCACTTGTTTTACTTTAAAAATATATAAAAACAACATGTCTATTTTAAATCAATTTTTTAAATATAAAAAAAACACTCCAAAGTTCAACGACTGCTACAGTCATTAACATTCCTGCTTGCTTGATTGCCCCCTCTTAAATGTACTTACTTGCAGGGGCATCAATATGGATGGGGGGGGGGGGGGCACCCCCTCCCCCCAGAAGATAAATTGAAGCTACTACTTACTTGTGTTCTGGACTCACATGGAATAAGTGCACTGGAAAATCTTATATTCAGGGGCGCGGCATTGTGGGATTGGGGGTTCCAAGGGGTCAAGAAAGTCCCCCCCCCCCTTTACAATGACAACCAGTGAATTATTGGCCCTTCAGAGGGCTGTATCCCATCAGCTTTTGAAAAGTAAAGCTTTTAAAGGACTTTTATTTTGGAAATCCCCCCGAGGTTAGACCCCCCCCCCCCACCAACCTTTCCAAAATCCTGTACATACCCTTGTATATGAATTGTCCCATTAGTGACATTACTGTATTTGAATTGTATTTGAATGGTGGTTTGTACTTTACATTGCATATTAATTTTTGTGAAGGTAAAATGTCGTTGTACTTTATATAAAGCCTAAATATTTGTATCTCTATGAGCGATATTATGAATATATATACTGTTCACAAACTTCACGTTTGACTCACCTTTTAATTTTTGGCAAATTATATTTTGGGTTGCTACAGGAAACCTTCTCTTCGCCCAAGACTGAATATCATCAAAGGTGGACCTGGTAATTGCTCAAAATCACGTTCCATTTTCTCGGAAGTTTTCATCTCTCCCGCGATCACTGGCAATCAGTTTATCATAGGAATTGGGAGAATATCCGGTCATGTGATCAGTGGAAAAAATTAACGGCGATTAAAACAAGTAAAATGTAATATCCCGCGCGAAACATGTCTTAAAACATGTGTTACACATGTTTCACACATGTAACGACATAGCATGATGTTTCAATGGACCCAATTTTGAAAAAAAGGTGAACCATGTTTTGAAACATGTTTAAAATTGAAACATGTTTGCATACAAAACATGCTAAACATCATGTAAAACATCTGTGGAACGTAATTCTTTAGAGTGCACATAAGATCACGAAACTTCAATGCATGATGTCATGAATAATTTATACCCAACCTGAAATCGTTTCACCAAGGGGCACCCTATTTTGCAACCTCGATAAAAGGGCTGCTTTTCCCCGAGGGTTTCATATTCAGGATTGTATCCCACTCGGACTACGGTTTAAGACCATGTCACATTACGTTCTGTCTTCTAATACTGTTATTATATACCCGAGGTTCTTTTAATATATAATATACTTTGGAAATATTGAACTAAGACGACCCATGCTCCCATATCACATTATTATTTCATATGAGAGGGAATTTGTTAAACTTCAAATGGGACTAGTGTGGCCTACGGCATCGCTTGTTATATTAACCAAGAAATACCCTTTTAACACACACACAATCACGTAAAGGCTGTTATCTGATTAGTAAAAGTCTTTTTTAATAGTGTGACATAAAGAATGTATAAAAAATGAATAACTCTTATTTATTCTTTACTCCCTTTTCCTATGTTATCATATATTTTTTATTAATATATTAACTTTGCAGAAGTTATCTTCACACCAAAGTTTAATACACAAACAAACGCATAAATGTTTGACTGTAAGCAAGTTACAGTTTTATATAATAAATGACTAAGAAAATATGCGTCGAGGTATAATCAGATAGATAAGTAAATAGATATAGAGATAGACAGATAGATAGAGAGAGAGAAAGAAAGAGAGAAAGAGAGAGAGAGAGGGAGAGAGCAATAATTCTTATGTGGGGAGTAAACAAGATTTTTTTGATCAAGCAATTTGTCTCAGCATGGTTTATGGACAGAAACGAGAATATATATATATTAGGCTGAAATGTCATGATAAGCATAAACAAAAATTCTGGTTCTTCGGATATGCCGCCAGATGTCCTTGTTTAATGTGTTTGGATCTTTAAGCGGCCGCTTTTATAAAATACGTAGATATTAACTCCAACAAAAGTCCTTTGGATGTGTGTGTGTGTGGGGGGTGGGGGGGAGGCATCGGCGTTTCTTGCATATTCTTAAAAATAAAAGAATAAAAGTCCAAGGGGTTATTATCTTTAGTTAATGTACGTAAGATGTCGGAATGGGACCCTGTTAAAATACATGTAATACAAAGTGGCAGGAAATGTTATTAGTAATTCCAACTTAAGGTGACATTAGGGTATACTATATTTTAAGCGATTTAAGGTACCGATAAACGCTGACAAATTGTGTCCATTATGATATGAAATTGGTTAACGTAAAGAAACATTGTACATACCCGATTTAAAGAAATGTTGTACTGTTAAAAGGTATTAAACTAAGGTAAATGAACGTGACTGTGAAAATGAGCTTATACAAAAGCCAGTCACTGTGCATGCTGCTTAAGGGTAAACGAATCTAGTGGATTTAGATTTTCTTGCTCAGTCTTTGTTCGTGCTCCACATAAGATCACGAAACTTCAATGCATGATGTCACGTCATGAATAATTTATACCCAACCTGAAATCGTTTCACCAAGGAGCACTAAATATATCAGAAAAATTCACCAACACGCACTCATTTTTAATGGAGACTACTTTTTTTTTGCGTTAGTCGTGTATATGATTAAGCTCTCTATTTTTATTTATGAGTCCATTGACTGACTGCAGTGTAACCTCACCAGACAAGTGAACTTTTGTTTTCCATTGCTTCCATTGATATTCATCAGTTATGCAGTTTTGATTAAATAGAATTAGTAAAATTGTTTTCTTCTAACTCATTATTGTACATTTCAAATTAAATCCGTTAATAAAATTACATTGCAAATATACTGATCGTCTTTTTTTTTTTGAAAATATAAAATACACTTTTTTTTTAACTTTACAAGGAAATTTGAAATATGCACACGACCATTAAAATATGCCATGTACATATTATTTTTATATTTTAAACATCAATCAGATGATATGTCACCTACTGTAACGGTAGCCTTCAAAGCGCACACCTGCGACAGGGATCTACTGGATCCCTATTCGATTCCACTCACTCCGGATACGCTGAAAAAGGTTCATGCCCCCTCTTATACATGGAAACTTTTCATTCTGTTACTCCTGTTAGCGATATAGTTGTGCTGTTAATTCACAGTTAAGTTGTTTATTTATTAATGTGTGTCTTGTATATATTTAACTAGAAATCTGCATTATAACGATTGCAAGCCTCCGCCATGTGAGGCTCCCTATTTGGGAACTGCACCGAAAATTGTGTTTGCGTTCACTTTTTCGCCCCAAATTTCCGGGTTCATTCGTGCATAAGTAAATGTACATTTGTGAATCTCCTTGATGACGTCCCAAAAATCGATCGTAGACCGGATCTTCACCAAAACCTGATCGATTCTTCACGGGACCATTACCAATATGCCTAGAAAATTGCATTATATACCGTTCATGAGTTAGTTGTGAACAAACACACAGACACAAACAAAAACAAACACGAACGGGAATATATAACGGGGAAACCATATAGTCCCGTCGGAGGCAACCAAGCTAGTCGTGCCATAAAAATTATTCTCATACAGCTTTGACAGTATGTATATGATAATAAAACAGAAACTGGTGTTCGGAATCTGGTTTTGTAGAAATATCGTAAATATAGTCGCCCTCTACTTCATTATGAAAAAAAATCATATGTAGTATTGAGCTGCATATTCAACAACAGTTTATTCCTTTAAAGAAAGACGCTCTTTCTCGACTTAAATATACTATGTAACATTCCTATTGCTTGTTCGTTAAAAAAAAATATACTGATTTTTTTGTGATTGTCCACTAGACTTCAGCACTAGTCGTTGTTCATACAAACACGACAGATGTACATGGAGACATATTCTTGTAATCAACATATGGTTCTTGATCGATTTTAACACAAGGGTCGACGGTTTCCTGTTACCTCTACACCAAACATGGACAAAACCTCTGATGAACAAACAAGTACATAAAAGTATTTTCGACATATGTATACTCTCTTGGCCCATAAAAAAAATATATAATTGTTCTATGGACGAAACACCTCCTTCTGGCAAATGGACCAAGTGCTCCAACATGTTGCTTATTTTTGCCCTTTCTCGATTTCTTAGAGAATTATTATAGAAATGAAATATGAAATTAATGCTGGTGTTTTGCAGTCATCATTTCAAGTTTAAAGCGTTTCTCTTTTTAATGTTTCCTGTAATGGCTTGCAAAATTCCACCTATTTTGTCTCGCTGGTTAAATGAAAAATAAATTGTCCGCTCGCGCCATGTGTTTCGTCCTCAAATCTGTTGAACAATTAAAAATTTACCTACACCTATATCTTATTCATTATTCCCATTCTTGTCTTTCAAGCCTTTTTGTTCTTAACTCAGAAGGTTCATATAATCCAATTCTAACGATTTATGAAAATATCGGACACATTCCTGACCATCTCAGACCACCTTGTCGGACTCCTTCTGACTTCGCTCATACTCATGATTTTATTTTGAAATATATATATTCTCGTTTCTGTTCATAAATCATGCTGAGACAAATTGTTTACTCCTCACATAACAATTATTGCTCGCTCCCTCTCTATCTCTCTCTTTCTCTCTTTCTCTCTTTCTTTCTCTCTCTCTCTCTATCTATCTATCTATCTATCTATCTATCTATCTATCTATCTTTCTCTCTCTTAATCTATTTATCTATTTATCTGATTGTACCTCGTCGCATATTTTCTTAATCATATTTTATAACTGTAACTTGCTTTCAGTCAAACATTTATGCGTTTGTTTGTGTATTAAAGTTTGGTGTGAAGATAACTTCAGCAAAGTTTATAATAAGATAAAAATATGATAACATAGGAAAAGGGAGTAAAGAATAAATAAGAGTAATTTACAAAGAGAGAGAGAGAGAGAGAGGGAGAGAGAGAGAGATGAAAGAGAGAGAATCTATTTATAATTTATTCATTTTTAATACATTCTTTATGTCACACTATTAAAAAAAGACTTTTACTAATCAGATAACTGCCTTTGCGTGATTGTGTGTATATTAAAAGGGTATTTCTTGGTTAATATAACAAGCGATGGAGTAGGCCACACTAGTCCCATTGAAAGTTTAACAAAATCCCGCTTATATGAAATAATAATGTGGTATTGGAGAATGGGTCGTCTTAGTTCAATATTCCCAACGTATATTATATATTAAAAGAACCTCGGGTATATCATAACAGTATTAGCAGACAGAACGTTATTTGACAGGGTCTTTAACCGTATTCCGAGTGGGATACAATCGCGAATATGAAACCTTCGGGGAAAAGCTGCCCTTTTATATAGGTTTAATAATAGGGTATGATGCATCTGCACAAATGGATATTTTATCACACCTAAAAAAATGGTTAATTATTCAAAAACATAATCTGTGGATGGTATATCGGAACCTTCTCATGCAAACACGCAATAATAATTGTCAAAACTTCGACTTTGATACAGGTCATAATACAAATACTATAACGGTTAGGAGTGACGTATTAGTTTATTTATTTAATTTTTTTTTTTAATAAATGTAAATGTTATTGTACTTCGCATAGATTCTGGTGCAATCGCAAAAATGAAAACTTCGCAAAACTTTCAAAATGAAGAAATAGCGAAATTTCAGCCTCGCGAATATGTAGCCAAACACAGTTTACAGGCACAACCCTGTAGGGTCATTGGTTCATCTATGGTGATGTTGATACAAGTTGGGCTTTTAGTGTTGAAAAAGGGGAAGAGCTGCCACATTAGTGGGCGGATTTAGGGGAAATCTTGAAATTAGGAAATAAATGCATTTTATATTAAAAAAACATTTAACGGATTTTGCATCATGATATATATTACAGGAACATAATCAGGACCAATGTTATGCCTTTTTTTAAAAGTGTCAGTTCACTTTTGCTTTATATAAACGTTTCCCAGCAAAACCTACCCGGCACATATACTCTCGAATACGGCTAATTAAGAATTACGGCTAATTCATACAGTCCACGTGTGCCTGTTTATCATAATAAGGCCGCGTGACCTGAGGTCCGATTGTGAGAAACACACGCGGTGTTTCTACATTTATTACATGTTTTGGGCCAAGTCAATCAGGGCATCTCCTGATTCACACGCGTTGTAGTTCCACGATGCATACAGCACAACGCGCTGTGCTAATGTTGAAACTGTGATGCCCCCCCCCCCGGTTACCTGTTAATTACACTCGTTTACATGAGTAAGCAAACAAGTTTGCAGGTACGGATTTATTTTAAGGAAGAGGCCATTTTTTGGTTGTAAATTCAGCAGGCTTTATTGGTGATTGGGCCCCTTAAAGCTACCCCAGTTTGAGCCATTACCGCCTAAATTTTCAAAATGTTTCTACTCCACGACCGATAACCCCCCCCCCCCCTTTCCTCCCCTTTTCTTTAATCCTTGGTCCCCGTCCTCCTTGCATCGCGACTTATATGTAAATAGAGTGATAATATAGATTGATAAGATACCAGCTTTGAAATCCCCAGCTTTAAATCTGTGCTTGACAGCAGTAGAACCGAACTGACGTTTTGCTGGAGCTACGGGTAACAGCCAAATGTGCACTTGATACATTGCAAACGTGGCATTTCAAAATAAATACATGCTGTGATAATGAAATTATTGAAATGTCACAACATACTGGGAAAACATTAAAGAATTTAAATATCTCTGTTGGAGACCGACCTCAAACTACCTCAAATATATCAAACTTTAGCAATTTAATTCCGGCTGGAATTCGTTTCCAACGCGACCAAGCGTTCGCTTGTAGATCTCATGCATTTAAATGAGATAATGCAAACTTCAGTTCCACAGTGTATTTACCTCTATAACGGCATCCATTGAACCCCTATGTCTCTCTGAGTCCCGATGATGCTGGCGTAGGGACAAGAGGAAAACATTTCACATTTCCCAGTAACATAAATCCCATTACTTATCATCTCACTGTTAAAGTTTGGAAAACTACCGGCTCCTGTAGCCTAGGGATAATGCACAGGCTTAAACCCGGGATTAAACCCAAATTCAGCGGATGCGGCAAATTTTTTCACGATCGGCCCCAAACCAGAGTAAGCGCTCTGCAGGCTTAATGGGGATTCTTTGCCCAAAACTCGTGTTTCACTCACAAAACGAGTGCGCCTTCGGGGGTTCCTTGATGGTATGCTCCAGCAGTGGGGAGTACACACACAAAACCAGGACCCCGCATGAGCTTATATCGAGTATTAGCCCCTATCACGTCCAAAAGCGGAATTGAAGTCTGCGGATGTACATACTGCATAGTTAAGCAAGGTGTGTAATAGGTGTGTAATTCCCCCCCCCTTTCCATTACTGGGTAATACCATTACTGGGAACCCCCAAAAGGCGATTGTGAGTATAGCACGGCTCTCCCTACGTGGGGCCGACTCTTGAAAATATCTCACCGCGTCTGCTGAGATTCGAACTCACGATCTCTTCGGCTTTGAGTCCTGTGCTCTAACCCTTAGCCACAGAAGCCGGTTTACCATCGTATTGTGGTCCGGAAAAAGGGGGAGGGGTTCAAGACCCTGGATCCGCTTTTGTTTCATTATTATTCATTGGCTCCTTGGTGCTTTATTCTTGGATTGCCTCTAATAGGGTTGTTGAACCCTGACAGCAGTGTACACATGATATGACTCCGTATTGCCGACAAAAACCAAGGTCTCATGTGACAGAAATCTAACCGGATACGGCAAACAGAGCCTAATACAGTAAGCACGCATTGACTGCAATTTATGTGTCAAGGATGAGAGCGAAGCTGCAGTATATCACCTACCAGACTGACAGGTCAACGACGCGAAAAACTCAAAGGATATCCTGGTAAAAACCTGACTGTCACACGCGGCAATTTATGGATTTTGCCAATTATACTAAATAAATTAAGTGTTTTGTTTTATTTGAAATTACCTCCACAGGGAAGCAGGTAATTGTGTTTTACCTAGAAGTTTTAATCGTTAAAAATTATTTAGGAATATCCAATGAGTCCTTGCAAGGGAATGTCAAGAAATACTGTTTATTGTTTGGTCGTTCATGCAAGCATAAATTTAAATTGCATTTACTGTAAAAAATTCCATCTATTGTCATATGTTTGTCTGTTCAATCTTACGGTTTACTTTTGACTAAAATAACTGATGCTGCGAAGTAAGAAAACAAGGGCTTTTTTTGACAAAATCACGATAAAACATTTCCTTGGCAAACATTCTGGAAAGGATTTAATGTGAACATATCACACCATTAATATTTCCATGTCCAGATGCCACAATAACAACATAGGAAATGGGAGATAGAAAACACTGTATTTCGAAAGTGATTTGGATGTATCTCGCATTACATTATTATTGCAAGAAATAAATTACATGACATCACATCATAAAATGTAAATACCTCTACATATTTTAATACCCATGATTAGAAAACCTGCGGGTTTATTTAATACCTGTGTGTTATGACTTCTCAAGTAAACATATTCAAAGGTACTAACTCTAATCCATCGTGGATAGGAGTCAATGTATGGAATAGCTTACTGGAGAAGAAAAGAATACTAATGAAAATTAATGTGACTACGCATACACCGCTGAACATGTGATTGTCAAAACTTGATGCTTTATACGCTAACCCTACTTCAAATCCCGGCTGACGTGGAATGCCATTTCGCTTACACCAAAAAACCCGGATTTAACAGGTCACAATACATATGCACAAAGTACTCCAAAGTAAAAGGCCTGCTATCTAGAGTATATCACTCACAACACGCAATAGGGGTTGGAGAAATTCATATCTGAGCGTACCAATGATATAATAGTTGTTGCAATTTCGGGCGGTTAAAACGTGGTCAACAAATGGTGTTGTGTCTTACATGGCCGGCAACGGTTATCTCAATCACAGCCAAATACGTCATTGCACACGCCACAGTGATCCCGCAATCTAGATCTAACCGCATAGGCTACTACAGCACTTGCAAATAACGAAATAGCAGTTCGAAACGGCGACATATCTGAACAAAGTGGCTCATAAGTTTGCCACAACCGATTCCATTTTGACGGCTAGGATGCATCATGTCGACCAATATTTCAGATACTCGGTTCACTAGATTATATAGACAACATAATTTGAAATATCGTGCACGTTATGGGTACAACTGATTTCTGATAGTACTAGAGAGTAGGCCTTAATGTAATTCGAATGAAAACAGCAAAACTTGTGTCATTCGAAGTAAAACAGTGCAAAACAGATGCAACTTCCCGAAAAAATGAGGCCCTAGGGAATTTGATCACATAATATCAAATAATTCCAAGTTATAATTTACAGTTTCGTTGCAACCAGAGATAGGTCGTTAAGCCTTTACTATAATAGCATTGAATCTTGTGAAGCATAACATGTTTCTGCTGCACGATAAAGGTTAGCCACTTATGTAGCTCGTCATGAAGTGTCACATGATATAACCGGTAGAGATCACATCACGGAGAACAAAACATCATACAATGAGAAAAAATAAGGACAGCAATACTATCGATCCCGTGTCAGAAAGGAAAAAAAACCCGCCAAATAGTACTTTTCAGCTTACATTGTATATCCATAGGTAACATGTAAACCGGGTTTTCACATGTACACTTATGCAATAATAATTAAATTATAAATATACTATAAAACAGACTAGTATCACAGTATCACATACCATTTGGGCAAATGGGTTAAATCATCGGATATATATTTACATGCAAGTGAAGTCAAGATGTAGAACAAATTCGAATGCATTCGAAAACATTGCATAAATAAGCATTAAACAGATTAACTATAAGAAACCCTTAGAAACAGAACCAAAATATTAACAGTTTATTTTCAAATGAATGCACTTTAAATAAAAACAACATCAAAGAGCCTACATTAAGAACCAATGCGTTAACAACTGTTCCTTTATATGTTTAGGCTTTATATATGTAAATGCAATTGTGAGTGATTTTGTATATCATTATTTTTATGACAATCTCCTTTGTATTTGGCTTTAATAATGTTTATTCGCATTTTCATTTGAATAATTTGAAACTTTTGCTTTTGGAGTGACTTAAATTCTGTACGCTGACTTTAGTATTCAAGCAGTTGAAGGCAGCTGAGTATTATAGTATTACAAATTACAGAATTGGTAGATTTGGTTTCGCGAGCCTCTATGTGACAAAGAATATAGTTCAGTTTTCGAAATAAACAATACTATTTGTTCTTCATTATTAGGTTTGATGCCATGTTCTGTTTAAGTTATTCATTTAGATCATATTTCAAAACATTACCCCTTATGGAAAGTGTCCAAAAGGCTTGAAATCGGCAATTTAATAAACTCACCTCGGTACTTAGCATTTTTTAAATCTATAAATATAAGGGGTGAATGTCCACGAATCACTCTACGAAATTCTTGTGTGGAGTAATATTTACTGCTTACTTCAATCAGAGCTACCACTCTACCTAAGTTTGACGTGCTTAATCCATTAAAATTATACGCTCCCGAGACAGCGGAAATGTTGCGCTTCTAAAGAAACAACTGATTTTCACGCTGCCGGCTTTGACCGTTTATGATATATTTAGACACCAGATGGCGATCCGCTGTCCGCTGAAAAAAAAAAAAAAAAAAAACGTGCGTATGATGTGACAAGCAGCCAACCAGATGCCAATAAACAAACACTCGACAGGCATCCTGGCTCCGCCCATAGCTTCGCTTCAAGCTCCGCTTGGTAAGAGTTAACTGTCAAATTTTAATTGCTCCCTGTGTATTTTTGCATCATCGACCGATTCGATTATGACATTATGACTGTGTTAGCGTAGCCATGTATCTGTTGTCTGCAGAACTGAAACCAGCCAGCGAGGTGTGCACGCAGCCCTTGTTGTAACGTTTCGTTTGAATAACAACTCACCGGCCGGGCATCGTATGTGCCAAAGGCCCTAAGCATACCACGTCTAGGGCAATTCTCTTTGAGCCTTTGGCCTGTTCAGATGGTTACCGGGGCGATAAGCTGTCACTCAAAACGAAATGAACATGATTGGCTCCGTGTATTCCTCGCTTGACCGTGTCTTCCAGCACAAGGTCTCATCTGATTGGACAAAAATACAGTGCTCCCCTCTGGTGTAGCAATTCAGGATACGAGGTCATAACAAACAGCGCTTACGATATAGGGAGTATAGGCCTATAGTTTAAGCGCTGTGTAAAGAGCGTATTAAATTAATGTCGATAGTCAAAAGTCTTAAAAGAGGCAAGGTTATTTCTGATCATCAATTTCATTAGCCAAATGGAACAATTTTTTTTTGTCATTCGGTTTTTTTCAAGCCTGAAAGTTTACAAGTTTATACTCTTAAAGTAATTAGACAAGAGATATTTGTTTATAATTAGGGTATACATCAGCTTCTGGGGCATAGTAAATCTTTGATGTTTACATTCCATGTAAATGGCATGGGGCAATATGCTGTGTTTTCACTAATTTGACTGAAATGAAATTACAAAAATGAAGGTTAAAGTTTTGATATGAATTTTTGTATGAAAGTAAAAAAAAAAATGTTAAATACAGAATTTTAAAGTCTTAATGCCAAATGCAACAAAAAATCCTTGCAGATTAAGTTTAAATATTAATTATTGAACAAATCAAGGGAAATAATTGCTTTCAACATATTTCTGCTTTGCGTCCTTAAAATTGTAGCATTTTGAATTATGACCATGTATACATTGAGGATGTATATATGTTTTGTATTGTTTTTATAAATTATATGTTTTGTGTTTATTTTATAATTGTTTATAAACTTTTTTTAACACAAAGCCTATGGCCCGAAATGTGTACGTTTGCAATCAAATTTGCTCTATGAAATATACAACAGAATTTTCAGAAATTACCAACACGTGGTGCATTTCACTTAATGAACCCAAGATCAGTGCTACCCCATTAATAACTATTATTCCCCATAAGCTTGTATCATTGGCCAAATTGATTAATGATCACATGTGCATTGCAGGAAATTAGGATACAGGATTACAGGATACTATATTAATTATCGTTCACCAAACCTAGGACAAATTATACTTATAAATACTTCCTTCATAAGTTACCTACGCTAACCCTATAAATCGAACTGAACTTCTGTCATCTTATAGCATTGTAATTAACACTCAACCGCCCTAATATATAAAGGAGAAAGGAATAAATCTTTAGATGAAATCAACGGTGCTTAATTTTATGGTCTTTGCTATAAAACAAATTTGCGATAATTCACCTCATGAAATAAGAATTAATTTGAGAAGTGACCGGATGAAAGATATTTCAATAAGGCTTGCAATTACTCGGTCAGCCATTAAGATAGTGATATAGTAAAAAGGCATAAAAGAAGTCGTCGCAGCGTGAATATGTTAGAAATTCAGCAGTATCGGAGATCTTGGTCGTGTATTATTCAGTGACACGGAATACACTTCATAAACTGAACGATAGTTTCATAAACACGAGGTTGGTTTAAGCACTAACAAAAGTGACATGTCCCTGTTGCGAATTGGTTAGCGTTTATGACGACTGAGCCGGTACACCCAGTGGGAAATGTGGGTTCGAATCTAACAGTGGCAGTTGTCGTCCCGTGCCGGAATGCCTGACCTAAAACTAGTGAGGAGATTTTCGGATAATCAAGCTTTCCATTTCAGGCGTGCATGTAAGCGTTTTCGGTGTGGAAGCACTTGTCTGCACAATCTGTACATGGTGTTTTGGGGACAGAATAACGCAAATGGCAGTTCATGGGGCTGCCATGACAGCATTATGCTTTCCTAGGAGCACATTCAGTTTGTTAGTATATTACAAGATCATGAAGGCGCACTTGATGACCTGTAGCTTCATTTCTAATGCAATTAATGACTCTGCTAGTTCACCCAAGGGCCATAGTGAGTTTCTTATAGATCGGAATAAAGGGGGAATAAAGAAAGTGAATCACTTTGGACACATTTGTTATCGTTCCCGACATTTAATAAAAAGAGAAGGGATAGATGGCGCACGGATTGCACTGTTGACCTGGTCAGGGATCAGGTCCAGCAAGCCTCCTCAGCAACGTAAACGTGGATACTCATGTGTCTTAATGTTTCTTTTGATAAACATTAGATGGCTAGAAGCAGCAAGGTGCCGTTGATAACAGCCAGAGACCGCCCAGCCCAGGAGCCCGTAAGACCTGCAGGCACACCTTTATTTTTAGGTTTCCCTCGTCCGATAGATTGTATATAAAGTCAGCTATATTCACATACATTTTCGGTATAATTGATGTTATTCTTTTTATAACGTATACATTTATAAATTGTATAGGTACTTCGTGTATGTATAACGCCTTTATAACGGATGTATATGAGCTTGTTTATCAACAACGGTGGGTGCGGCAATGTTGACAAACAGAAAACCATGTAACCTAAGGTGGTTTGGTGTATTTGTGAGGAGGCTGAAAGGTCATAAGTAGCATGAACAACAATTCTGGTGCGTCTCATATGCCGCCAGAAGTCATTGAGTGTTTTTGTCTTTACGCGGCCGCTCACATGTTATAAAATACCTGGATATAAACAACAACAAAAATCCAGTGGGGGGGGGGGGCATCGGCGTTTCTTGCATATTCTTTTTTTTAAAGAAAAAGTCCATGGGGTTATCTTTAGTTAATGTACGTAAGATGCCGGAATGGGACCCTTTAAATATACATGTAATACAAAGTGGCAGGAAATGTTATTAGTTATTCCGACTTTAGGTGACATGAGGGTATACACTGTTGCTTGTACGCGATTTAAGCTACCGATAGGCGCTGACAAATTGTATCCATTATGATATGAAATTGATTTACGTAAAGAAACATTTAACATACCCGATATTAAGAAATGTTAGACAGTTATTAGTTAAAATGTATAAAACAAAGGTAAATGAAACGTAAAGTTGAAAATGAGTTTATACAAAAGCCAGTCACTGTGCTTGCTGCTTAAGGGCAAACGAACCTAAGGGTTTCAGAATTTTGCTCGCTCAATCTTTGTTCACATTACGTACTCCAAATAATGTCACGAGAATTCAATGCATGATGTCATGAATAATTTATACCCAACCTGAAATCGTTTCAACAAGGAGCACTTAAACTCATGAGATATCAGCGAAATTCACCCGCACGCACCCATGTTTTATGGAGGCGACAAATTATTTGCGTGGGTCGTGTATGTGATTAAGCTCTCACTTTATTTATGAGTCCATTGACTGACTACAGTGTAACCTCACCATACAAGAGGGCCTTTGTTTCCTGTTGCTTCCATTGTTATTCGTCGGTTATGCAGTCTTGATTAAAATAAAATTAGTAAAATATATTTATATCTCATTTTGTTAATTCTGCGAAATCATTCAATATTAGAAGTATACATTACAAATTAAATCCGTTAATAAAATGACATTTCATATTTATTGATCGTCTTTTTATTCTTAAAGTTAAAATACACTTTTTTTCCTTAAATTAACAAGGAAAATTGAAATGAGCACAGGACCTTATTGAAAGCGAACCATGTACACATTATTGTAATATTTTTAACATCAGTTAGATAATGTGTCCCCTACTATAACGGTATTTTTCAAAGCACACACATACGACAGTGCAAAACAAGCTGCTGGATCCCTACTTGATCCGACTCTCTCCGGATCCGCTCGAAAAGGTTCATGGCCCACTCTTTTACATGAAAACCGTTACGTTCTGTTACTCCAGTTAGCGATACAGTTGTAGCTTAACCAACAAACCAACCAACACCATAACAGATACGAAAACATAACTTTCTTTCCAGATGACGCCGCTGCTTGGTGTGTCCGAACTATAAACTTCGCCGTGTGATAATTCACAGTAAAATTGTTTATATATAAATTTGTATATTATATATTTTTAACTACAAATCTACATTCAAAGAAATGTAAGCCCCCGGCATGTGAAGCCCCCATTTGGAAATTGCTCCCAACATCGTTTTTTTGCGTTCACTTATTCGCCCGCTTCAAGTGTTTTGATCCATGAATCTGTTGAACAATTATTTTTTACTAACATATTCTCATATCTCATCCGATAGATCCATTCTTGTATATTTCCTTTGTGGGGGGAACGCATCTTTGTGGCCAAGGCTCTAGGCACGCATAAAGGTTAAAGCGGGGTCAATTACTTTCACATATACAGACACAACCCGCACAGAAGTGTTGGTTTACCTATGGTGATAAAAATTGTTCATTTAGCGTTGAAAAAAGGAATGACTGCTACATCAGGGGGTGGATCCATCGGGTTTTCTGGGAAATAGGGAAAAATGCGCTTAAGACCGAAAGAAAAAAACGGATTTTGTATCATGGTACTTATTAAAGGGATTATTTCGGGAGCAATATTATTCCTATACTTTAACACAATCAGTTCAGTTACTCTATATAAAAGTTTCCCAACAAAATCATACCAGCACCAAGTCTCTGTATCCTGCATATGGCTGTTTACATCTTTTTTATAGCTCTGCATGTTGGTAAACACAGTCCATGTGTGTCTGTTAATCATAACAAGGCCGCGTGACCGGAGGTCCGACTTTGAGCCGCAACATGCGGTGTTTCAACATGAATTGCATTATTTTGGCCACGTCAGGGCATCTGATTGACAAATGTTGTGGCCCCACACGCTGGATTTATGTTAATTACACCTGTGATCGCGCCACTGTTTTAAGAACTCGTTTATAAGAGTAAGCAAATGGTTTCAAGGCAATATTTTTGCAAGTACAGATTTGAGGGAAGATGCCATTTTTGTTTGGTTAATTCAACATGCTTTTTACGTGATTGGGCCATTTTAAGCTACCCCATTACAGCCTAAATATTTAAAAGGTTTCTACACCCCCTTCCTCAACCTCCCCCTTCCCTGTTATCGAATCGTTGATCCCCGCCTCTGCTAGTCCCTCCTTGTATGGCGACAGATGTAAACAGACTGAATTATATTGATAGAAATAATGTACCACCTCTGAACTCCCAAGCTTCGTGTCTGTGCTTCCGCAAAGGAATCTAACTGATGTTCTGCTGGAGCCACGGGTAACTGTCAAATGGCGCCAAAAAAATTGCCAAAATAACATTTCAAAATAACTACAAACTGTGCTAATGAAATTATTTAAATGTCACAACATGCTGGGAAAACCTTTTTCAAGAAAACAGTTTTAAATATGTCTGTTGGAGACTGACCTGTGTATCCAAAACTACTTTATACCTAGAAATTGAATCCCGAGTGGAGTTTGTTTCCAACGCAATCAAGCGTTCACTTGTAGATCTTATGCATTTAAATGAGATAAAGCAAACTTCAGTTCTACAGTGGATATACCTTTATAATTTCATCCATGCGCAAGAAATCATTTAAATCGTGTGTGTGTCTCGGAGTCCAGATGTAGCTGGCGTAAGGGCAAGCGAGAAACATTTTTCCCTTTCCTAGTAACACAAATGCCCTTTACAATCAACAATTTACGCATTATTTTATAAAATACGCATCATCCCACTTTGGAAAATCAACACGTTAGATTCTCGCGTAAGTGTATATCATATGAACAATGTTTCATTTAGGAAAGGGGAATGGCGGGGGGGGGGGGAGGGGGTTACAACTAAGGAGGGAAAATGACAAAGCCTGAAAAAGATCCCCAGGTCTGTAAAAGGAGGGTTGGGGTTTCCAGACAAAAAAAAGTACCTCTGAAACCCTTAAAAACGTTACGGCGGCTGATGAAGGATGGTCGTGACAACTTGAAACAACCCGCCCACTCCCCCGAATCCACTTCTGTTTCATCATGATTATTTAGGTCTCCTCGGTGCTTTATTCTTGAGGTGGCGTCTGATAGGGGTATTGAACCCATAAAGCAATATACACTTGACAGCATATGGGATTCCTGGGGGATTGGGGTGTCCAACATCTTGCTATTTTGCCTTGCAATAATTTATCCTTAGTTCGCTTCCATCTGCGGCTTTATTTACGCATGAATCGATCTAGTGTTTAGTTTTAATACGATTTTAACCTGATTTGTGTATGAACAGGATGAAGTTATCCGAGCTGCAGAAGTCCCTATAACCGACAAAAGCCATGTTCTCATGTGATAGAAATCAACCAGGATACGGCAAACAGAGCCTGATACAGTAAGCACTCATTGATTGCAATGTATGTGTCTAGGATGAGAACGAATGCTGCAGAATATCACCTACTAGACTTACAGGTCAAAGACCGACGCGTAAATCTCAAAAGATATCCTGGTATGCGATTTAGATCCAATGCTGAAACATTCGAAAATATTGCAAACATTTGCATTAAACAGCAGAAGAACAGGAAACTTTGCATGTACATTTAGAAGTAGAACTGAAAATATTAACATTTTTTTTTATTCTGAACAATAACAAAGAGCTTCTTAAAGAACCACTGAGTTAACAACTTTTCCCTCTTATGTTTAGACTTTGTATGTGTTAATGCAATTTTAAGTGAATTTGCATATCATTATTCTTATTTTCATTTCCCTTTGATAATGTTCACTTCCATTTGCATTTGTAGGAAGTTAATTTCTATACTATGACTTTAGTATCCATGCAACTGAAGTCAGCTGAGTATACAGGTGTTACATATGACAGAAGTGATAGACTTTGTTCCGCCAGCTTCTGGTTTAAACTTGACAAGGATATAATTACACTGTAAAAAAAAATAAAAAAAAAAAAAAATAAATGATTGTTTAAGCTGTAAATCATTTAACCTATTTACTGTGAAAACAAATATCCAAGAAATGATTATCAGAATATTTTTTTATTCGCTTAAAATTCTTATTTTAACTTTTTCATGGGCACGAAATATATATTTCAGTTACAATATCTGACTACCTAGATGTCCACTATATAAATGGCTAATTGGCACGGACAATGTCTAGAACCAGATATGTAGCTGTGCGAAAGATATAGTATTTCTTTGGAACGACTTCGTTAATCGTAGAAATGGGTTGTGAGTCACACAGAAGAGTTGGTGTTTCGTTCACACGAGAAAGTATGTCTTACGTACGACAAAATCAGTTTTAGGAAGTCATCTGTCCGAGTTAACTCAAAGGGAATGCAAGGGAGTAAGCAATGCTTACGAGACAGTTATTGTTACACCAGAAGCAGTAAGTTGTGAAAAGTAGCTTATCAGCCATGGAAACGAGACAAATATTATTTTCAATTTGGTCTGCGTGTTTGAGTGTGGATAAATCATTTCCGTGACTCTAGGGCTCTGTGAATATGGCCAATCTATGGACTCTATGTGACCTTAATCGCATATTAATTTAATGAATATTCATAAGCAGTGGGCTTACGAGCAACCAATCAGGTAAACGTTAGCATGCATCGTAAACGCGTCAAAATAGTCAAAACACACACCAAATGGACATCACGACTAGTAACCTTTTAACTTCTTCACATAAGCAACTAACTCCCTTAGGTTCCATGCTTTTTTAACATTCGCAGATATATTGTGTTTAATAAGAGCTTATAGATAAACAATTCCTTCCACACATGCGGTTTAACAATGATTCTTAACAGGGTTCCTATAGTTCATTATCATGTACTCAGAGTAAGCCAGAAATCAAATAGACTATATAAGAAAAGGTGATCGAATAGTTGGATTTACCTCATATTAATGGTATGTGTTTTCTGTGTACATGATGTGCTCGCACTGATATACCCTTTAAATCATTCTTGAATGTTCTCATCTAATTCAGATAACGCGAAAACAATTCTCTTTTGCACTGATATATAAATAATATGTGTATATAATGTATATTATTGATTTTATCCGGAGCCAATTATGATGGTGACGGAACACTTGCAGCAATTTTATAGCTCTACATCAACGAATATCATTTTAGCTAATCTACAAAGTTGCTGTAGACGTAGATACAAATATATTATATCATACAGTAGGTGTTAGAAGGTTATAATATTTTAG
This sequence comes from Sipunculus nudus, assembly GCA_026874595.1. Taxonomy (NCBI): domain Eukaryota; kingdom Metazoa; phylum Annelida; class Sipuncula; order Golfingiida; family Sipunculidae; genus Sipunculus; species Sipunculus nudus. Next base: position 51,027,092 of record CM049321.1, read on the forward strand.
CCGGAGGTATCTGTTTATAGGTAACACAAATATAGGAAGTCCTTATTTTAAAATAAAGAACAAGCTGAAATTTGTTTTGGCTTTTGAATATTTTAAACATTGTCAATGTATGGTGACATTATATCGTCTGATATATAAGCGCACAGTCGAAGAAATTATCAGGAGCTTATCACTCTCGGAAAGTAGCACTGGGAAATCAAGTGTCTACCAAAACTGTGTCCTAACAACCATATAAATCATCGCCTGTGAGCCATAGCCAGAGACATACCTACGACCCACTAGATGATCTACAGGGTGATTATACGCACGCTGCTCTGAACAGATTCTGTTGTATGATGAAAGGTTCAAGCTGGGTGCCGGGGCAGTCGATCTTAAACCGGACAACATTGAATATTCAATTCAAGAACAATGTGACTATCATGACAGGACACTCTTTTCGACCGGCTTTAATCAGTGAAAGGTTGAAGGTTTCGACTTAATTTCCTTATCTGAACCCTCTTCGCTATCAGGACCTTAGTTTTCTTATAAGTTTTTTTTTTCTGGGTAAGACCCTTTCTCTTTCCCAAACCCCTACATCCGCCTCTGTGAGTCTTCATTTTTGACATGCATCTATATGATCTGTTTCATGTTTATAAGAGTATATTGCGATAGATATATACTTTTGAAAGAGAGAAAGAATAGGCATGTGGCAAAGATTTGAGTAGAGGGACAGGTGTTCTCTGTATATGAGTTTGTGAGTATGTGTGTATGTGGGTGATGTAGGACCTCGAGTCCTTTTTAGGGGCTCGGCCTCTGATGTTGGACTCGAGGGTCCTGGACTTGGACTTGCACTTAAACTCGGAGGTTAGGACTCAGAGGAAAAATGAAAGCAATGGTTTTGCACACGGGGGGGACCTAAATGGTTACACCCACAGAAATGTTCGACACAAATATGGATATAGAATAAACTCGGCAACCCCTGTAAGCCACAGTTTCAAACCACTGAACAGGAAGCCAGTCAATGAACCAATGAGGATATTTTTTTCTCAGGATTGACACGGGTCAATGTTCAAGAAACTAGCTTTATCTCCAACAGGCTAATCAGTGTCTCCCATTTACAGGCTCTACTGACTCGTTTGGTTGGCTTGGATATTAAATTAGACAATAAAATATTAATAACCGACAAGGCCGCAGAATAAAACACAAAGGGGCACTTGTTATTATCCTGGCGGAGTTCTAATGAGAATTGTTTGGAGAAGTGTAGTATAGTTTACATGTGTCTGGGAAGTTGAACGATCGGCCATCGGTCTGACTTCTTCCGTCACTGGGCATCATTTTTAGGGCTATCTCTTGTAAAACTATGTAATATCATTACGCCGGAGTTGGTATTACGATAAGAACTTGCACTTTTAAAGGTTACGTATGGTTAGGGGCCCTCTTCCTACATAAATGCGGCGTCTGTTGAAAGCAAGTCTATACCCCATGGACCATTAAGGAACTTTCAGTGTTCATGCGGTCCTGATGTTTTGAAAACTATCTTACTCCAATGGAAAACGATTCCATACTGTTTCCAATTTACAGGCAGATCTTCAATGTACTTTGCCACTAGAATTCTTTGGAGTACATGTAAATTCGCAGGATCACTTTTTAGACAGAAATTGATGGGCGTATTTGATGACAGTAACAACCCCAGAACTATACACGGAGTTGAACTTGTTGTCCCATAGATGAACTGTATGATGGCGGTCTCTTTTATTCCGCTAGAGAAGGATAAAACAAAAAAAAAAAAAACACACTATTGAGGTTTGCATTGTACTTTAACTAGATATTTAGGTTTAATTTTAACATTCCTAACCATTCACGTGGATGGTTTTTATCAAATCATGACAACGGAAGTTTGTAATTTGTACACCCACATTTGATGCTAAATATGACTTCTATATTACCGCTGTTACAAAAGCGTATATATTCTTTAACTGCCACGTGTCAGGATTCTTTGAGTCCTTTTATAGCGAATACCTTTTCATCTTCCTTTGTGATATATGGATAGGGGTATATGCCCGTACCAATTATTAGTACAAGTGGTAACGCAGTAACAGTTAGTAAAACACTGGGTATATGCAATCACCAAGCAATCAAAAGAAACTCCCAACCCCCATCCCAAAACTGAGCGATAATGGTTAATAGAGCGATTATGGCACAGAGAGTACGACCTGGGGAATAAGGCTAAGGTCAAATACAAATATCAGGGGCAAATCTGTGACTTTGGACTAATATCGTGTACAATTTCCATATTTTTTTTTAATCAGAGCTATGGGGAATCTAGCGCAAAAAGGTAATTGCAGGAAAGAAAAAAAAAGATAACCAATTCAATGCCCACCCACAAATAGTTTTACCCAGATATCAATATATAATTAGACCCATCAACCCATACATGATTCAACGTGCTACGGGGCTGGTAGTAATTAAGGGGGGTAGTGCTTCCGAATGCTCATAAGACAGTAAAAAAGAGATATGAGTGGATAAGATAGATCGTCGTAAAGCTGTTTAAAAGGCAGTTATTTGAGCTATTGTGTGGTATTATTACTGCGTTCTCCCATTGCAGTGAGGAAATCGATGAAATTGAATGCAGTAGTGCAGGTATCTTTTGAGTTCTGAGAATTCTACTTTTTCCTGCGATCGATGGACTTACTTCCGGAGTAAAATACGTCCACTAGGGTATACCACCTTAAAGAACCTTAAAAATATGTTATCTACCGTAGGACGAACACTCTGGAAGTTTAAATAATTCTTGGTAATTGAGATTTTGATAGAAAGCTAAAACCTAAACCGATTTCAAATATTCAGGTACATATATTAACATAAAATAATACAGAAATACTTTAGTATGAAATGGAGCCCACAACCTATAAAGTGGTATTCTCCTGGAATGGGGCAAAATGAGGTTAGAAGAATATTGACTGACTGACTTATATCTGTAAAACCCATTTAAATAAATCATTATTATTTTCCAAAATAGGTTTTAGAAGTTCAATTAAAAGTGAATGTTGTAAATGTAAATATGGTTATGACGGTGATGATGAAGGAACCACAGTGAAAATGATATTCCTATACTGGTAAACAGGCTGTTACTGAATTATTGCTGATAATGTGATTTTTTTATATTACTAATGACTAAAAAAAAGATAATGATGATGTGACGATGATGATTATATCAAATTGATTGTGATTTAATTTGTAAAGTTGTAAATAAATATTTGTATCAAATTTATGCCGTTCAAGCAAGAACAAATTAATATATAATTTAGTATTAAAATGCCATAATTATTTTATCAAGTCATATGTGTGTTCACTGTTACGGTTTCCTATTGACAACAGTAACCGTCTCTGATAAGTATGGAAAAAAGCACTTTTTACACAATAACAATAAAACATTACCTTTGCAAAGTTCTGTAAACAATTTAATGTGAAAAGATAAGACTGACATTATTTCCCTGTCCAGATGCTACAATGAAAACATAGAAAATGGGGGATGGAAAATACTGTAGTGCAAAAGTGGTTTGGATGGACCTCGCTTTACATAATTATCGCAAGCAATATATTACCAGACAACACATCATAAAATAGAAATACTGCTCATATTTCAATACCCATATTTAAAAAAATCGTAGTGGTTGTTTTGGTGCCTGTTTTTTTGATTGCTTCTTCAATGTACACATTCGAAGTGACTAACGCGAATCAATCGTGGATAGGGGTCGAGGTATGGAATACCTTACTGGAAAAAAGAAGAATACAAATGGCTTCGCATAAACCGCTGAATATGTGATTTCAAACCGTTATGCTCGTTACGCTAATCGTACTACAAATCAAAATTTTTGGTGTGTTCTGAAAAAAGGAACCGGCTGACGTGGAATGTCATTTCGCTTACGTCCTAAAGCCCGGATGTTACACTTCACACATCGAATCCCTGTGGAAAAGTAGGATAAATATGACAGTCTATCGGCGGGATCGAACCCAACATTAAATGTACAAAACACAAATACGATATTAAGGGCAGAGTTTCAATTTATATAGTCTATATATCACATTATGATGTTGACACCAATTTTAGTGTCGCCAGATTTAAAAACATTTTGTTTTATTCGCCGATTTAGGCTTGGAGCTTGAAAATATCTCAAGCAGCCATATAAGATGCGTAAGCGTTTTGCGACGATATCCGTCAGTGCTGTAGTGATATAGCAGTATTCATGCTGATCTGACCGGTCTAGCAGTTCGTGTGCCGCTCGCACCCAGAGAGTCATCTCATCCTTTGAAAGTTAGTTGACGTAAAGTGACGAAAGTATTACGACAAGTTAGTTTGTGAGTTTTCTGGACCGGGCATTACACTTTCCATGTAATCTTGGTTCCTGACCTTCATTCTAGCCAATCATTTATCTATGAGGTAAAAATTTACTTATCTACTTCTGAGTATTTGTCTCCGTATATTATTGTATCCGTTATAACCCCCTTCGCTAAATGGCGAGAGTAAGCACTTTCCCCTCGATTTGTGTGTCATTAGATTTAAAAGAACACTTTTTGAAATTTTATTGAATGCTAAGAAGACAATTAAGGAACAATCCATTCAGTTTTTTGAGGTAAATAATTAGTTTTTATTCAAATGATACAATCCCATTATATTAAATATTTTTTTTTTTCCTGTTGGAAGTAACCGACTCAATTTTTAGTGCTAGCTTAAATACGTTAACATACATCTGCGGAGGTCCATTCCGGTTTTGGACTATTTAGCAGGGCAGTATCACACGCTTCATCTCATTTCGTATCCTGGTGTTACCGTCTTAGCGGACAGGGGAGGAGAATCAACTCACCTAAAGGCAATAAGTTGACGTATAGGGACAAAGCAGCCATAATGGGTGCTTCAGAGCTTTGACGTCGACATCCCCCCGGACCATAGAGATGAGGCAGTATTTATGCTGATACGACCGGTCGTGCAGTTGGTGTGCAGCTCGCACCCAGAGAACCATTTAGCAAATGGCGTTGGAGAGTCAACCCGTCCACAGGCAGTTAGTTGACGTACATATAGATAAAATGTCACAATAAGTTATTTTAAGTGGCATTAGTTTTCTATTAATTCAGCCTTGTGCAACTATTTAGAATAAACAGGATATGTCAAGTTCAATGCCTATGGAGCGTCTTTTAGTATTGATTGAACAGACCACTTTGGAAATAGTAAAAAATAGTTGAACGTACAAAACATATGTATTGATATAAAATACCGTATTAGAAAGATTAGAAAAAATTGATTAAATGATAAAAAAATAAACAATAAAAGAAGCAGTGGGCAAACAATCCTTACATATATACGATGAAAGTAAGAATTGAAGAAAATCGTAATTGTCAGAATTTAAAATCAAACATAGCTGAGTGGAAAAGTTAAACAAAGTTAAACCTAAAAAAGTGCAACATTGTAATTCGAAGTAATATAATGAAAAGACTAATAGAATTCGAATGAAAACAGCAAAACTAATGTAATTCGAAATAAAACACTGCAAAACAGATGAACTTGAAGTAATAAAAAAGGACCTAGTTAATGGGATTACATAATATCAAATTAAATTCCAAGTTAGATTTCACATTTTCGTATCAACAACAGGTCGTGGTGCCTTTACTATAATAGCATTGATTCTTATGAAGCATAACATGTTTCTTCTGCCTGATAAAAGGTTAGCCAATAATGTAGCCTGTCCCTAAGTGTCGCATTATATAACCGGTAGAGATCACGGAGGTAATCCAACGTAATACAGCGTAAAACAACAAAAAATTGCAACATTGTAATTCAAAGTAAAATAATGGCAAGACAGATGAATCTTGAAGTAAAAAAAGGGACCTAGGGTTTTGGATTACATGATATCAAATGTAATTCCAAGTAAGAATTCACATTTTCGATGCAACCAGATAAAGATCGTGCAGCCTTTCTCATAATAGCATTGACTTTTGTGAAGTATAACATGTCTCTTCTGTACGATATCAGGTTAACCACTAATGTAGCCTGCCACCAAATGTTACATTATATAACCGGTAGAGATCACATCACGGAGAACAGAAACACCAAAAATAAGGAAACAAAAGGAAAGCAAACACTTTCGATCCTGTGTCAGAAAGAAAACGCCAAATAGTACATTTCAGCTTACATTGTATATACTTAGGTAACATTTAAACCGGGTTTTCATATTTACAATTACGCAATAATAAATAAATTATAAAATATCTTCTTAAACAGAAGTAGTATCGTTGCGTAAGTTTACAATACTACATACCATTTGGGCAAGTGGGTTTAATCATTGGATATATATTTACATGCAAGTGAGGTCAAGATGTAGAATAAATGCTAATGCAATAAAAAATATTGCATAAATTAGCATTAAACAGAAAAACTATAGAACTCTTAGAAACAGAATTAAAACTATTAAGTTTATTTTCAAATGAATGCACTACTCATAAAAACATTAACAAAGAGCCTCCATTAAGACCCATTGCGTAAACAACTTTTCCTTTATATTTTTAGACTTTATATGTGTAAATGCAATTGTAAGTGAATTTACATATCATCATTTTTATTGCATTCTCATTTGCATTTGCTTTTTATAATGTTTATTTGCTTATGCATTTGATTAATTTGAAACATTTGAATTTGGAGTTTCTTAATTTCTGTACGCTGACTTTAGTTTTCATGCAGTTGAAGTCAGCCGAGTATTATAGTATTACCAATTCCAGAATAGGTAGGTTTAGTTTCGCGAGTCTCTGTTTGACAAAGAATATACTTACAGTTTTCAAAATAAACAAGAAAAAATATGTGTCAAAGTTGTATGAGATCCGAGAGATGCAATACAACAAGAAATATTTGTCTTATCATAAGGAAAGATGATAAAAATACTCTTTCAAGCGCACGTTTTGTCTATTTCTGCACAAAGAATAGCAGTGATGAAAAAAAATGGAATATCTTCAAAGCTTGGCTTCTTTAACGTAATATTTATATAAGCTGGCTTAGTAGGTTAGATGCCATGTTCTATTAAAGTTATTCATTAAGATAATATTTCAAAAGATTGTCCCTCTGGGAAAGTATCCAAACGGCTTGAAATCGGCAATTTTATCAACTAACCTCGGTAGTTTTTTTTTAAATGTCCACTCTACGAAATTGTTATGTGGACTAATATTTACTGCTATATTTAATTAGAGCTACAACTGTGCCAATTTTGATGTGCTGAATCTATTAACTTTAATTTCAGAAGACTATTTTTTTAATTTTAAACCTTCACATTGTTTATATTTAAAGTTTAACATATAAAAAAAGCCATATCATTTTAAAACCTTACTATTATTTGGGATATGAAGAGCCAAAGTTATACCTTATCATCAATTTGATGAGCCCAATGGAATAAAAATGTCATTTTTGTCATTCAGCTTTTTTGAAGCCCGAACGTTTACAAATTTAAGCTACTTAAAGTAACTGAATAGGTGATTATTTGTTTATGATTAGGGTATACATAAGCTTTTTCGGCAGAATAAAACTTTGATGTTTACATTCCATGTAAACAGCATGAAGCAATATGTCGTGCTTTCACTAATGCGACTGAAATGAAGCTACAAAAATAAAATTTAAGTTTTGATATGAGTCTTTATACAATAGTAAAAAAAAAAGGAATTTTAAAGTCCTAATGGCAAGTGCAAATGAAAAATCCCTGCAGGTTCAGTTAAAATATAGATGATAAAAAATCAAGGGAAATATTTACTTTCAACACATTTCGGCTTTCCATCTTTTTAACGTGTAGCATTTAAAATTACAACAATGCAAAAATCGGCGATGTATATAAGTTTTGTAGTTTTTTTTATAAATTTTCAAAGTTTTTTTTTACACATAGCCTATGGCCTGAAATTTGACCGAAATCTGGTTTTATTCTTTATGCTTACCTTTTATTTAAAAATTCGAAATTTGATATTTTAATTTTGATAAATTTAGTCTAACGGAAGTAAAATACAAATAAGATTTTTTTTTTTCAAACGGAATAAACACACTAAAGTGTTGTTGTCTTGTCGGACATTATAAAAAATACACATAAAATGCTAACGTATACATTAAATATAAACATATTTTATAGCTTTTCAAGAACAATTTGGAGATTAAATTAATGTAACGGTTTAACTTTGGCCAGACATTCAACTAGAATTTCATTGGTAAAGGGATACAAAAAATAAACCAGAAAGAAAAGTTATGTATTTATTTTTTTTTAAATAAATCAAAATTATCTTGCTGTCCTGCCGACTTTAACAAAGACGTATTCATCCAGAATGTGCATATTAAAACGCACTATATTTCAATTAAGTTATACATGTTATGAAACCATTTAATTGGTTTCTGTCCATCAAATTTTGTGTTAATTTGTGTAATATTATTTGTTTGCAGTATGACAGTAAAACCTTTCCGTGCTGTTTGTGTATAAAAGTATTGCTATGCTGCCGGCTTCAATAATGAAGCTAATATATATATATATATATATATATATATATATATATATATATATTAAACCTATTAAAAGTTTTCAAATTAGGAGAAGCTTTAATGAACTACATTTTTGGCTTTAAACGGAAAATGTAATTGCCCAGCAATATATGTTTAAGACTAAACTTATCAAAATGCAGATCTTAAGCAAAAATTCATCTTTTCAAAATTTCCATACTTATCTTTTTTTATTATTTCAAATTCTAATTCAGGGTTTATATAAAATATTTCAAATAAAAGTCGATTTAATCATAATTTGGAAATGTAAAAGTGAATCCCCCATGATGTTTTCCGTGGAATAGACCCACAAACATTTACATGTAATTCAGCTCAAAAGGTTAATACATACTCAAAATATAAACGTTATTTAATATTTATTTAATCCAATTGACTACTTCAGAAAGTGATTTTTTTTAATTTAAAACAAGACTTGGGACTAAATTAACACAGTTATTCGATTCATTGATAAATTGGACTTATTACGCCTGCTTTCACCAAAAGCAACGGCAACGTCTTATAATTTTATACAACTTTAGATTTATATATACATGTTAATAATTATATTCATTCTGAGTAAAAGTAAAACAAAAAAATTAAAAATACATTTTTAACTTTATTTCAGTCGAATTAAAGAAAACACAAACAAATTACCCTATTCCGTTTATATTGAATATATACATCGTCTTATTCGGCCACAAAAGACGACGCATACCCGTATTATTAACAAATAATTATTATTCAATTACTTTAAGTAGCTTAAAATTGCAAAATTACAGACTTGAAATACGCTTAATGAAAAATAACATTTTAATTCCATTTGGTTCATCAAATTGATTATTAGGACTGATCTTGCCTCTTTTTATCCCAAATAACAGTTAGGTTTTAAAAGTTATCTGCTTTTGATAATTTAAACGTTTTCTTCTAGACTTTCGACATAAATTTTAATGGATTTAGCACATCAAAATTAGATAAAGTGTAAGCTCTGATTGAATTAGCAGTAAATATTACTCCACATAACAATTTCGTAGAGGGTACGCAGGACATTAACAAATGTATTTTCGAAAAATTAGGTAAATTGTTAGTTTATAAATTTGCCAATTTCAAGACTTTTGGAAATATGATCTATGAAATACTTTAACAGAAAAATGGCATCAAACCTTATTATGACGGGGGTAGCAGCTAACCCGAAATTAAAGGGGCCTTTCTGGAAAATGGCCCCTAGACTATTATAAAGCCATGCGGATGACATATTATGTATTTGGAACGACTTCGTAAATCGTGACAATGGGCTGGGAGTCCAAAAAACGAGTCAGTGTTTCGTTTGCATGAGAAAATACATTGTTTGTGCGACAAAATGAGTAATAGAAAGTCATCCATCCGAATACGCTACAAGGGAGGACCAGGAAGTAAGCGCTGCTCACGAGATAGTTATTGGTGCGCAGGATACTGTTTGTTGTGGAAAGGAGCTAATCAGTCATGGAAAGGAGACGAATATTATGTTCTGTGTGCGTGTGTGTATGTATGGATTAATCTTTTCCATGACTTTGGGACTATAAAATTTAGATAAATCATTCAGTTAGTGCTATGTATTGCCTCAGCCAGTAGGGTATGCCACATACCCGTTCGTTTGTGAGTGTGCGTGCATGTGTGTGTGTTCGTTTGTTCACAGCCACAGGCCCTTGAAATCACCATAACCTTGAAGACCCACTTATCCAGGAATGGACATATGAAAACATGCAGAATAGGTGAATGCAAACACAAGTTCTGGGAACTTCTACACGAAAGAACCAGGGAGCATGGGCCGTATAAGAGAATGCAAACACGTTTTGAGGAGCATCCCATATTAAGGACGGGCCGTATGGCGGAGGCCTGCTTTCCTGAAAATGCGTATTTCTAGTTCCTCATGGTATTTGTTTTGCCAAGTAATTGTTATCTATATGGAAGTGTTAATGACGCGAGGATACAAATATTGAAGAGATGGTATAGGCAAACTAAAGGAGACCAGCAATCCTTTTTTATTCAGTTGTTTTCAAAGATCCATCATAGATAGATTGCATATATATGCACCGCAATTCTCTTCCACCCGTGCTCTATATCCAGATGGATAATTGTGCTAGGGAAATCAAGAACAAATATGAATTTGCCCTCTGTTGCCATTGGGTGGAATTGGGCATATTCCGGAAGATTCGCATAGTGTTCCTAATGGTCGGCCACACACACGAAGATGTAGACCAGTTATTTTCCCACTTTTCTTCATGGCTAGGCAGAAATGATGCCCACACTATTGAAAATATGCTGCAATGTTTTGAAAACACTCACTCCGAACCCTACAGCTACAGTGCTACATCACATGTATGACATCGGCTCTTGGCTGGCTCCGAACATAGAATCGATGTCCCTCCACAGGAAGCATCATCAGTTTAAGATCGAACTTGATGTAGCCGGCGAGCCAGAATGACCACGAAGGTGTAGGCCACGGACAACCAACTGACGGACTGTAAGGGGTCTGCCAATGGTATCCTGATGAAGAACAAGCCGAGGGCACGCCTGATCCTGTCTGCGCTTCTTTCGATAAATCAGAGTTGGCTTCCTTTGAAGCAGGACTCAAAACACTCAGAGAGAGGTTAAGCGACGACTCCCAGTGGAGATGGAGGGAATGGCTGCAGGAAGTTAAACAGGCACGCGGTGCGTACTAACATACACATATACTAACATATACATATACATACATATGGACACTCATTCATTTTGAAATTCTCTATATTTTTCATCTATAGGCATGCAGGTTTTATAGAACAATTGAATCTGTCTACATGAATTTTTGTGTAACTGAAATAAATTTCATCATTGATTCAAATTTACATATTCTACATTGTATTAAATGGTTATTTGATACTCACTGGTTTATCTGAAGGATCTAAAATGCATGGCGATATATAGAAATTGAAGTCCATTTAAATATTCGTTGAACAGATTTTATGTTGGCGAGCCTTTTGCGCCCCTCTTAGACACGCTCCTGTTTGAACATCTGTCCGTGAATGACTGATCAAAAATAAAAAAAGAACTGTGAATATGAACGTGCAAAAAAAAATTGTAAATTAATTCATGTTATGCCCGATATGATGGTAGCCAGCGTATGATGAAGGATTATTACTATACTTACTTTAATTTATATTCAGCAGATGAGGAACAAAATACATGGCGTCTCCCCGAAATTTTGGAAGCATGCCAGCGGAAAAAAGACCTACTCTGGAAGGACCTGTTGCACGGGCGGAGAAAATTAGTAGCGAAGAAAAATATCCCCCGGTAGGTAACCCGTTATAAGTTTTAACCCGTTTAGAGCATGTAGGAATGCATGCTCATCATTTAGGAGTTTGCGGATATTCCACCTCTTATTCCACGTCGAGATTGAAATCAAAGGATTTTTGTTATTCTACAGAGAAGCAAACTAGACCTTCAAATGTTTGTAGTTTTTTAATATTCAGAACAAGGGAAACAGTTGCTAATTCATTTGTGTGGATAACAGGATTCATTAAATCAGTTATCTCATGTCAAGCTCAGGAATAACATCCCACGGATAGATCGCTTTTCATCCATATTAAAGTTTTTTTCCAAATGAAATAATAACATACTGAAACTTATGTTTATGTTAACATTCCCCATCATTTCTTTTTTTCACAATTTGCAAATGAACTCATAGCTGGGATTAGAGGAAACTATATAGCAACAATGTTGTATACAAGGTCTTGTGTGTGTGGAGGTGTGGCGGGGCCCTCCTTCGGCTCATCCTTGGATATATACATATTACCGTTTGTCAGACTTATTGCTAGGAACTGTGTCATCGCCTCCCCGCTCCATTATAATGCAGCACTGTATACAACATCAATATATTATATACTATTTTAACCGTAACGTTATATGTCTTCCTCAGGTTGTGATTGGTAAGAAAAAGAGACGGAAATGTTCATCAAAAGAAATGCCGCCTTTAGCAGTAAGCATGATGTGTCTTCTTGATGTCCCACGCCATCATTGGGATGGACCACAGACAGCGAAAGTAATCGCCATCGACGGTGACCGCGTGGCAGTGCGTGGGCACAAAGGCGGGCTAATGGAACGGTGACACCGTACATCCTAAAGACCTCCCCCACAGGGGACGAACAGGTCCACCGGAATCAAATATGGCTTCACGGATTTGAACTAACGAAGTCGGGACACTTCCCGGCAGAAATAAAGAGAGCCATCACTGAGTATTATGATTTATAGGTCTCCAATATATATATATATATATATATATATATATATATATATATATATAGACATATTTCATACCTTGCTCTAGTACCATATTTTCCGCTTGGTTCGCCACTTTGCTGCTCCGTTCTGGTTTGTATGTTAGATTTTGGAGGTAATTTGGAAAACAAGATGCACTTATCGCTTTACGGACCGATTTGTTATAGTAGCATTCATATATATATATATATATATATATATATATATATATATATATATATATATATATATATTTGTGTGTGTGTATAAAAGTTTGATAGGGGATCTTGGCGTGGTTATCCATGTGTGCACACATCTATTTATCATTATAAATTCATAACTGAATGATTATGTGTTTATTTAGACCATTTCAAATACCTTACAATGTTACTGCGCTAAATGGCAATGCCCCTTTTTTTAAACAAAGGCATGAATTTTCTGTTTATGGCAGACAAAGTTGGTTAGTAAATATTTCGACCTCAAGAGATACCACTTAATTTTTCTCATGAATTATGTTTCGAGTACTGAATCCGTTTTCTGCCAGTAATGTATATTTTCACAGTAGATGTAACATGGGGCCAACGGTTTTTTTGTTTATACATAGAAACTTTGGTTTAAGCTTGGTTCACCTAAATAAGTAGTAAATTAATATTAAAAATGTTCCACATATGTAGCTTAATGTAAAGGATGTTTATGGTATATTGTTACGAAGACAAATAAATGAGGGGAAAATATTGGGCCGATCCCGGTTTCGAACGCATTTCGGTGGCTCACAAGTCCGGCGTACCAACCGCTTCGCTAGAAAAGCAAGCTTCACTGGCGAGACAGTTCAGTCCGCTTTATGTCGACCCGTAACAATATATTGAAACATTCCGTTTAAACTAAATAGAATTATTATGGTTTACATGAATATTTGGCGTGTCCTTCGAAACCAGTGATATATATATATATATATATATATATATATATATATATATATATGCTACAGGTAAATTGTGTAACACTCAAATTCCAGGGATTATGTGTAATGACTAAAGTCTGGTGATCATTATAACTCAATTCGCCTGATACGTTTTAGGCAAATAGTGTAAAAGCCTATTTTCAATTGAACGTGTTCTTTTTTGCACAACAAAATTAACCTAAGGCAAAATAAAAAATTTGTTTCTCAGGCACTTTGTTTCAGGAAACCGTTCGGGCGGGCGGTTTTTATTTTTTAATTTTATTGTAGGTTTCTAAAAAATGTCATTTAACCAGGGAAAAGAAGGAAAATAACCATTTTTTTTAGCAAAACGGGTCATGTATAGTTTGTCCCGCTTCTGATCTGCTCGCATCGTGTCTGTTTCACCATCTATAGGTTTCCTGTTTATATCTTCTGACCTGCTCAGATATGAGCAGCAAAAGTTTCATCGTATATAGTCACAGGCAAATTATGGTAAACACTTGCTCGCCAATGATCAGCTCATATCATGCCTGTTGCATCATGTGTTCGTGTTATATTATTTTATTGATCTGCTCAGATCTGAGCAACCCTGGCATTGAGCGATTTTTATTGGAAAATTTACAATCCGGAACTTACAGTTAGTTATATAGTATAGATAGATATTTGGGAATAGTTATTGTGTGACTAAAAGAGGTGCCAGTGCATTAAAGGCTAATTTTTCAGTGCATCATGATTACAGCAGGAAAAGGTAAAAAAAAAACTTAAAATAAACCGGTTTCCACGAAACATTGTGTGTTGTCATTCAGCATTAATATACATCTATACACCAACCTAGATATTAGGCATTTCGTGTAATGACTGAGCCATAAATACAAATATTACACGTAATGTCTTGAAATTTTAGTCATTTCGTGAAATGCATGAATGAATCGGTCCTTACAAGTAACACCTAGACTTCTGTGTTTTTTGTCATTACACGAAATACCTGATTACACAGTTTGCCTCACACACACACACACACACACACACACTGTATTCAGTCGCAAAGTCTTCAAACAACTTGTTTTATTGCAACAAAGACGTTTCGGCAATTAGACAAGAGGATTACAGTCTCACTTCATAATAATAAGACTGCAGTCCTGAGCCCGTCCCTCTCTGCCGCCGAGCGCATTACGGACTCACTTCTTCTTAATAATAGGACTGCAGTCCAGTGTCCGTGCATGCGATTCGCTTGATAATTACATTACAATGCTTAAACAGCTACCTCTAGGTGCCATAAACACCGGCGGAGGCGCCTTACTAGCTGACCAGCACTCGGGGTTACATCACAGGGGGTCATCTGTTGAACCCAGCGGGCGCCAGATACTCCGGTGTTCTGGGGTTACAGGAGACAAGAAGCGCCTGCACCAACAAATTACATCCACGCTGAAGTGATTATGAAATAATCCGGTTCGTCTAGAGGCATTCGAAACACCGTGAATCCGACTGTGAAAAATTTCTTGTTTTTTTTCCAGTTTTCTCTGGCACACATTGTAGACTGTCTGATTGTCCACGTAAAGAAAAATATCTGTGTCCCTCTGCTTCCCATTATAACGTATGAATCTAAACGTGTTAGCTACTGCACTACTATATATATATATATATGTCAAGGCCCAGATTGCGATCTGGACGGATCTTAGATCTGTCCAACCCAAATTGCGATCGCAGTTCAGGCCGGCCCAAACTGCGATCGCAATCAGGGCTGGCCAGATCTTAGATCCGTCCAGCCCAGATTGCGATCGCAGTTTAGTCCGGCCCAGATTGTGATCCTGTCTTTTTGCTTCAGGATCGCAATCTGGGCTAGACAGATCTCAGATCTGTCCAGCCAAGATTCGGATCCTAAACTTGACCAGCCCATATTGCGATCCATGCTTTTACTATCACAGGAGTGAAACATCAGATGTTTTACGAACTAATTTGGTATTGCATGGTACCATTTTCCCATAATGAATACATATTCATGAAAGAGTGAAGTCATTTTTTATCAAAATTCATTTTATCAAGCTTATAAAACTGTGTTAGATAAAAAAAAAATTCTCAAAGGAAACTTCAGTAGCACACTAATATGTCCAGCAATGTCAATCAATAACAATACACAACAAAAGTCCATCGAAGTACCTACAAAAAGTAAGCCAAGTAATTTAAAAATTAAAAATTAAAGTACATTTTACAGCACTCTGAACACATCACTTACAAAGAAAACCCATGCTTACTTAAACATTCATATTTAAAATTTACTCACCATGAAAAAAAAAACAGGAAAACAAAATAAAAATTTATGTAGCACACTCAGGGCAGTCAGTGTCCAGCACCATTCGAAATACAGTGCATCTCATTTATTGTTTTTACAATCCTTGCTCCATGGGTGGCACTTGGCGGCACATAGTACAGGCATTTTATCCGAAATAAGTGGTCACCCTCACACAAATTGCAACAAAAGCAAAATCACCTGATGTTGATTCCTTAATATGGCCTTAACGTCTGAAAAAGAGACCTAAGCGATTGTGTAGGGGGAAAGTTTAAAAATCATCAAATTTGACAAGGCAAAAATAACCTTTTATTTCCCCATACATCAGCTTTTGATCGGTGTTGTATGAATGATCTCTTGGTTAATCGTCATGCTTATTCTCGCTCAAATAGTTTTGAAATAGAGTGTATTTCCTGAACTATACAACACTATGGTATAGATATAAAAATATCAGCAATCAGTGAATTAAAGGGACATAATGAGCAAAACCATCTGAAAATGGCATGAAAAAACAAAGAACAATGGAAAACCTTAACACTGTTCAAACTATTGACATACATTAAAATATTTAGTTCAGCTGACTGTTTGTGTTTGAGTTATAGTTATGATCAACTGTCTGTCATCCGTCCATCAGTCCGTCTGTCTATTAGACTGGCACGTTTGAAACAATAAGACCTACAAATCCAAAATTTTACATACAATTAGATGTCCATTAGTTCTCTTACTTCTCCTACCAAACCCAGAACTGGGCTAATGCTACTTCGGTCCTTCGAGGAATTAAGGAAACACTTGTTGTTACCCTTCCTGACTGCCTCTATCAAAACCACTCATCTGTGTTTGTTCATATTTATAAACATTCATAAATTTCTGGGATATATTTCTTATGAACCGGCCAAAATTAGGTCTATATTACATAATTTGTAAAAGTTATGGACCAAAACATTAATTAGGTACCTTATCAAAATAGTGAGCAATATATTTTGTGTCTGAACATGATAATAGCTATAGTTGGAGATTTTTATTTCAAGGATACAACTATTTAATTTCATTGTCTGAAAGAAATTAGATCAAAATTTTGAAAGTCTCAAAATTATTAGCATAAGTGTAAAATCAGTACCTTAAATTTTGCCCAACTTTGCCCATGGCACATTTTATTCCTGTAAGTATATCTGATTTGATTTTCACAGCATATACAAATAAGGATTCAATCTGGTTAAATATGAAGTTTGAAAATAAAAGCTCACACATAAGGCTAGTTATTGAAGTTTCTTTCAGAGCTTGTGATAGTAAAAGCATGGATTGCAATATGGGCTGGTCAAGTTTAGGATCGCAATCTAGGCTGGACAGATCTTAGATCAGTCCAGTTCAGATTGCGATCCTGAAGCAAGAAAGACAAGATCACAATCTGGGCCGGACCAAACTTTGATCGCAATCTGGGCTGAGCAGATCTAAGATCTGGCCAGCCTGGATTGCGATTGCAGATTAGGCCGGCCTGAACTGCGATCGCACTTTGGGCTGGACGGATCTAAGAACTGTCCAGATCGCGATCTGGGCCTTGACATATATATATATATATATATATATATATATATATATATATATATATATAAATATAACCTCACATGTAGGTATGTGAGAGATACCGAACAGGAGTAATGTATCACGGTACAGTCCAAGGTGCCCGGCTTTAATAAAAGGGTGAACGTGTAGATAAATGGGATATACAGGGACTAGAACAATCGCGGGGGCCACTGAACTTCACCCTATGTCGATTAACGTTAAGCCCCTTAGCACGTCAAAATGACTTAACCAAGTGACGACCGACCTGGGCCACTGGGCAAACGTCTTGATCATTCAAGTGTGAGAATAGCAGTGGCGTTTTCGCACCCTGCTGTGGGCCAGCCTGCTTTACAATAAAGATGGTCTATTAATTTTCAGGTAAAATATAGACAAGAGGGATGGAAGGTGGGCCTGATGTTTTACCAGTGTAGTAGGGGAGTAAACCAAATTTATGGTTGAAGTGTCACGAATGTTTGAGAAAGCTCAAGTAAATTCTATACGGGTTAAGGGTTGCAATATCTTTCACAAGATCTTTCACAAGCATAATTTTTCACCTAGTTGAATAAGCCCACCGAGACTCCCGGAAATATCTCGGTGGGCCGATGGCATAAACTAAATAGTGATTCCTACAGGCCGTGGGCATGGACAAAACATTAATGACAGTTAGTCAAACTCTATGGCGTTTAATTTTTGCCGCTTTCACTAAAATATGGTTTTTTTTTTATAATACCATAACGATAAAAAATTGTGATGGTGATAATGGTTATGATGATGATGATTTTTTTACATTGATGATGATTGAGTCGATAATGAATAAAAAAAATATGACACATCATGATGGTTTTAACGTTTTATCTCCACCGCGAAAAATGACATCAGAACTCGAATTAAGTGAATCGTGATATCACAAAAGCACTTTGTTACAAAACCTGCCGATATCGCTTTACTATTTATTTCTTTACAATACATTTCCAATTAATAAGGCTCTTTCTTTTTACATAATTAGAACTCATATGAGAAATTAAATATATACCCAGGTTGGCGCTTTTAACTCTTCTATCACAACTGTAAAGAGTTTTAAATATCTAACAATTGTCATTCAGAAAATTAATTTGGTGGGTTGTATATATCCGGCATGAGATAAGATATATATTGCCTCGATTTTTGTTAGTATGTTACATTAATTATTCATACTTAAAACTCCTATTTAAAATACTACTGTATTACATAGTTACTATACTTAATAAAACCACCAGACATTTAGAGAATACCATTTACGTCACTTGAGAAAAAATGCCTTTTGTCTCTGTTGAGATTTTGCAATATTATTAGATTATCATATATTTTATCTTTCACATTAAGTCAACTATTTGAGTTACCTACTCAAAAGGACCAGGGTGTGTTCATAAAACCCAGCCATTACATATTTTAATCTCCTACTTTATACATTACTAGAATGACACGCTGTAGAGCGCACCCTTTTCCCACAGAAAAGAAAATCCCTTTATATATTTACTAAAAAAAAAAAAACAATGATCTGATTACTTAAGGCTAAGGGTAACATCAATGAATAAAGCAATAAATATTGCGACGATATCTCAATGTAAAGCCAACAGTGGCCTGATGGTACTAGTAATTAAACAGACTCCTTGCGGAGCACTGTTTGTTGTCTTAGACTACATTTTAGTGATAAAATGACAACCCTTCAATCACTATCTGCGAGAAACTACGCCAGTTAACTCAGCCCATATCATAACAACTCATTGTTACAGATGATTGTTTTATTGTGCACACGGATGTTCCATGTGTTGTTGAAATTTGGTTCGTGGAGCACGCATAGCTCGTTGCCATGGCAGCATTGCCTGGCCGGGCCGGGTTGGCCAACGTGTTAACCCTGACACGGCGTTCCCGTTCTAGTATGTTTATTGAGCGTGTGTACTGTGTATTATGGATTGTTTGTGAAAGCGAATTTTCTAGAGTTTTCGGAAGAAAGGTTATAAAAATGGACCGTGTTTTAGAGCCAAGAGAGAGGTAAGAGAATATTCCAGCGGACACAGAAGCGTGTATGTCAGTTTGTCGGATCTATTCCGATAAGTGCGGCAATTGTGGGTTTCTTCTGGATTTGTGACGAATCTTATTTGGTCTTCAGTTTACTTTCGGGATTGTTACAAGAGCTTTACATTGGACTGTTATTCTCCGAGAGAATTTGTGTGAACTATTCGTCCGGCTTATACATTTTAAAGAACTTGTCGCTGTGACAGTGGTGGTATCCGGGTACTGTGCACTTTGTTTATAAGGCTGTGTGAGTAAACTGATTTGCAGTTATACTGTTGTTGTACTGTGTAATTGTATTGATTTTGTGTATTGTAATGTTAGGGTTTCTTTAAAGTCTAATCATCGTCAAAAATCATAAAAATTACATTTTTCTGAAAAAAAACTTCTGGTTTTATAGATCTTTGCTTATTCTATCTTTTCACAAAACACGTTCATCGGGTTATATTGTATCAATTAGAAAAATAAGTATTTTAATTCAGATGTCAACCCCACGTGGGGTGCAGACAGGACCAACTGTCAACTCGGCGAGATTTAGCAGCGTGTAAGTTGCTTATTGGTTAACCATGCGCTCGTGGTATTTGGCAAATGTTTGATTGACAGGCGTGGGGAAGCCGCGGTGAGTCAGCCGGGAAAGAGCTTATCTTTATTACCGGCACTTACTAATTGGCACTAATTAATACAAACACGTCCCCCTATACGCCTAACCCAGAAGTAAACTGTACATCGTACTCCTCCAGTCGCCGAATAATATCTATGACACTGCCTTAAAATATATTAGTGTCACCCATTAATGGTCCTGGCACCAAGAATACACCCAGAAATATGAATTTACCAATTGTTATTTCTGTAATATTGACCCTGCTATACACTATAACATTTTCTCCCAGGGTCCATCATTACATCGCCAAAACCATTATCGAATACATCGTTCCTTTTTCTATAATATACACTATCTTCAAACTGAACGTCATGGGTCGAAAAAAAAGAGTAGAATAAGCGAAGATAAAATTCACTGTTTGAACGAGAGACAGTCACATACTGCTGATCACAAGGTCCCCGTGTCCGTAACGAAATTACAGAGAGATGACGATTCTGAATCGTCAAGTGACGAAAACATCGAATCAGTGCAACCGGGAGTCCAAGCATCAGTCACCTACCGTCTGTGGCAGTGCAGCCAACTTGCTATATTATTGGCTACCGCAGCAGTCTGTGTCATATGCCGTGAAGGAAATTTATCGTTAGTGGAGGATGTAGATAAACGCCGCGGGTGGTGCAGCAATATGGGACTGCGTTGCACGAATGCATTTTGTGAGAGGAACGCGGCACCAAGTTACACCACCACGTGGCCTGCTAACAAATTTGGGAAGTGAACCGCGCCGGAGTCTTAGCGATGAGAGCGATGGGTAAAGGAAGAGCGGCCGCAGCAAGATTTAGTGACTGGTGTAAATAAATCTAATGAGAGAGATATGTGTTGCTGCTAGCTATGTAGTGTCTCATATATAATCGTGAGAGGGAGAGAAAGCTGTTAATTGGATTAGGGTATATGGTACTCTGAATGAGAGCGCAGAGTAAACAGGGTGGCCGTATACGTGAACCTCTTACCCTGGTTTCATATAACACGCCGATGTTTAATGTGTATCAGTGTGTATTAATTGCATATATTTAATCCTAACAAAATGTTTTACTTTGCAGTGATCCTTGTTATGATTTTTTTGTTATTTGTTAAAAAGAAATATCTATTCATGATAAAAATAAATATATATATGTACACATACTTAAGCCTGACGATTAACCCTTAATTACACTAAAGGCAATACGAAAACCTACCGAATTCCTATTGAACATAATACATAGTATACAATGGTATGAGCACCATTAGGATTAACTAGATCGTTAATTGGACCAAGGGGTAAGAACAATATGTGATGAGTAGAAATACTAAGCTCTCATCCCGCACTTAGAGTTACTGTAATACAGATGATCACTGAGGAGCATCGCTAGCCCAAGACCTCAGTGCAGTTAGCCAAGCAGACCGGCTCATTGAGTAATCAGGCCGATGGTTACCCTTTTTTATCTATCAAAGTGGTCGTAATTGTTGGGTGATCGCTATGGTGGGGTGGTCGCAAGGCGATATATATTAAATATAATATTTATTACAACACCCTTTGGACCCATTTCTGAGTTGAATTTGATTACCCTCCAACCCCCGCCCCCTCCGCCCCTCCACACTCTTGAAGATAACTTGACGCCGCTGACTGGTTATTCGGATTTCGTATAAAAATGTAAATTAGCTGCTTTGTGCATCAAATGATGTCGGAAAGCCAATACAAAAAAAATCATTGTTCCACGGATTCGCCGCTTAATTTATCGCGAAATGAATTCTTAATGGTTCGAAAAATGGACTATATTATGTGTTGCTCATATACACTATTTCACGAGTTGAATCTATTGCCTGTATTTTCTTTGCAAGCTGGCATATAACATGTGTTGTGTCTCGACCGATGAAGAAAAGAAAATTTTCGCCCGCTGGCACCATTTGTTATTGTTTCAAGAGTCCGCAGTACATTATTTTTTTCGTATGTGGCCTAGCGGCGATCGGCCTTACTTCTGTTGTCAGCAGGATCTTGAAAATGAAGTGTCTTCTTTCACCAAGTTCAGATAGCACCATGATGCCAAGTCCAGTGTTAAAAAAATAACTTTTTCGGATCAAAGGTTGCGTATTGTTGACTGCCCTCAGCCTGTGGTTGTGTTGGAAAGCAAGTCAATTGACGGAAACTGTTTTTGAGAATTAACAGGTGTTCAGGAAACTAGCTTTTCCATGCGGAAAGACGATTCCATATCCGACAATCTAGTCATTGTCACCCTATAAAAGGCTTTTCTTCAAACATCCTTGACAGAAAGACCCCTGCGGAGGACTTCCACGGTCTCAAGATGGTGGTTTCCAGGTTAAACGTGTTTATGAACCGAAACGACCGCAGAACAATACACGGAAAAAAGTACTTGTTGATAAGGAGGTTTTGTTAAGATAATATAGATAACACCATCTTCGTACGACCATGTCTGTGACATGACCGCGTACTCATAGACATAGCTTCCTTGACCTTCTCCAGCCCAACCTTGCACATTTTGTTCCTTTCCCTGTAATTTTTATTCAAATCCTATAGAAAGACACCAGCTTATAATTTTAATGCAATTTTCACAAAAGCGCCATCTTCATCGACACAATTTTTATATGTATGTTGTGTTAATTGTTTGTTGAACAGGAACTGATCGTATTTAGTTATATTTAGTTGCACCAAATACTTATCTAATATTTTTGTGTTTCAGGATTATTCATATCTGAAGCACACCCCCTCCCCCCCCCCCCCCTCCGCGTCATCTCCGACTTCGGTGTTAGGACTGCTTTTTTTTTAAAGCTGGATATGCCACTGATAATAAACATCTCCTTGCTGAGTTCTAAGAATTTTTTTAGTCGTGCAGTATAGGTAACCTGTGTTTTAAAATTGCCCCATCTGCCAACGCCCTGACTTTTGCTATTACAGGGCAATAGTTCACAAACCTATAGGGCTTTCTTGTAATACCACGGCGCCGGATTGGGTGGGTGTTAAGAAAGAACCTTCTCTATTAAAGCTTACGTGTTGTTGACGGCCTACTCCGTGCCTCAACGGCAGTGTATGTGTTTTAAAAGCAAGTCTATTCCCCGAGAACCATTAACGGAAACTTTTTTAGGGTTGACACGTCTCCCATGTGTAGGAAACTAGCGTGCCAAAAGCAAGACAAGTTAATACCGACAAGTAAATCAATGGTATACTTTTACAGACAGCTCTCCAATTATTAATGGCTGGGAAACTTTGATTTAGGACTTCCACAGGATTGCAGGTTTCCACGTCAAATGAAAAGTGTTGAACGTGTTTTATTACAGCTATGGCCACAGAAAAATCAGGTACTTGAAGAATTACTTGTTTCTCATTGGAAATAGCGGACTTTTCTACCAGTAGACAAAATCGAATAATTAAAAGAACCTGTTGTAGTTCGGCTTTGTTTTGTTTTCTAACTAGATATTTCGGTCTCCTTATATATATGAAAAAAAACATAATATTAAAAATAATCGCGAAAATGAAAGTTTGTGATTTGTTCATCAAAGGTAGAGTCAAATAGGATTTTTTACCCAACTTCCACGTATGAAGTTTATTTTGACTCTTTTACAGAGAATACGTCGATCTTCCTGTTGCTTGACTAATGTCAGTTTCTAAGGCTGATGTAGTCCAGTCCCCACCATCCGAGTCCAAGTGCAAGTCCGAATCTAGAATATTCGAATGCAAGTCCGAGTCCTTGAGGGTTGAGTCCAAGTCTACCTTCTTCGAGTACGAGTCCTTTGGAACCCGAGTCCAAGTCTAAGTCCGATTCCAATAAGAGCAGTTTCATGTTATCATGTACATTTATAATAAGTTCTCATGTGCTTTCATTTTAATGGTTATAATTACATTATGGACCCTAATGCTGTGCAAAGCTTGGTGTATAGAATATCATTATTTTGTAATATTCTGTTGTTTTTGTGTTTTTTTTTCTATTGGATTCAAGAGTGACAAGGCCTTAACTCCGAGTCCAAGTACAAGTCCAAGTCCGGGAACTTCGAGTGCGGGTCAATAAAAAAGTTAAGTCGAGACCGGACATCACTGGCATCAATTATGCATTCAGTGATTGAGGGTCTGTGAAATATCAATATCTTTATATCAGGGGTATCACATTTATGATATAGGAATTGTAATGGAAGCATTGGCAGGTGAACTGTTTTTGTGCTGTGATATTTATCGGCCTCGCTATATCTAAATTAGGACATGAGGTCGGGCCAGGGGCGGATCCAGGATTAAGGAAAAAGAGAGGACAAATCCACGAGGCCTAATGACTACCCCCCCCCCCCCAAAAAAAAAGTCCCAAGGTCCGAGAAAGAGAGTTTCAAGGCCGCAAATATTGGTCTTAAACCCTATAAAAAGGTTGCAGCGCCCGAAAAGAAGGGGATAGGGACCCACTGGATCCCTCACGATCCGTTTCTGCTGCCAATAGGGAGATCTCTTATTAAATAGTACGCTCCTCTCGCAGCGGTTTTTTATTCCAGTCGTTCTAGGTCTACTTTATCTTAACTCTGCTTTGAACACCAACGTTCTCGGGTTTCACCATCATGGTGTGCACAGGGCGTGGTATCCAGCTCCAAATTTAAACATGAGACATTTCTCATTGGTCTGATTACTCTCGAAACATCGCACAAATATGTTTCTCGACTGTGTCCCGGCGTAATCATGCCTACGAACGCGGATGTATCATGAATAAAATTTGGAGCTAGATGCACAATACTACGATACTGGTCGTGAGGTGTGGAGCATTGTGTTGGCCCTTATGATTAAAAACATTGTAGTTAGATAACTAATATATACGACAACTGTCTCTCCTGCTGTAATATTAAACTCGCGTTGTGTCATATTGTCGTAAATTCGTTGATATGCAAACTAAAATCGAGTCAGCGTCGGCTTAGAGTGGCGAGGGAAAAAATGCATAAACTATTCAAATCTATAAAATACCTCCTGTGGGCTTATAATAACAATTTTCAGTTATAAAGTTGCACAGTTATTTGTCAATGCGTAATAGGCTAACCCATCGGTCATTGACCATATGTATATTTTTACACTTTTACAGTAAGTCGCCTTTTCTGCTTTCTTGTTAAGCAAGCAGGTATTTCCAACTTCCCGAGGCGGATATTAAAAAAGTAAAGTGTAAAGTGTTTTGTTGACTGACTGACTCCCGTCTGCGAACAAAGCCGCCGGCGGCAGTAATTTCCATCAGGTTCATGCCAATGGATGTATTCATGGAAGCTTCATAATTGACTGGCGTCTGATGTCATTACCAGTTATTTGAAATGGTCAAAAGCGATGGCGTTTCCCTGAGGGAAATCAAATGCTAGACCTTCATGCTTATTAGTTGTCTTTTCAAAGCATATCACGTGTCTTGAGGTGATTTTCATTTTATAACAACAAATGAATAAATGGAAATAAAAATTAACCCATGGAAACAAAGGAGCAGTAGAATGAAGGGCAAATTGATAGCGGAATAAAAAAACGTTAATTTCAGTAGCCAGTTGATAGCACCTAAGTGTCGTTTTGAATAGTGATTTCTGGGGTCTTATTAGAATTTTAGTAGTGACTTGGTATCGCTTTGGGTTTTTTGAGTGGTGAGTTGATAGCGTCTGAGTACTATTTTGGGAAGTTAATGATTCGCTTTATCTACCTTTCTGGATGATTTTTTTTGTAGAAGGTATGTTTTTTGGGGGTCAATGACTGTAATTCAAACGGGCCCAAATGATCATCAGTTCAACTCCTAAAATTAGTTTTGAAAAAAAAAAACTGATGCATTTAAATGTATTTCACAAATAAAATATAACGTGTCAAATTCCAGGCACCAAGGCCATGCTTTTGCACATTTAAGCATGGAATACAATCTCAGTACACAATTTAAATAAATAAAACCTTGTGTTGCTGATATACTTCTTAAACCGTGTCTTTATTAAGGCATGGAATATGTTGTTCAACCAGAGTTATAAGCGCAAGAATCCCATTATGAACAGTGCATTAGGGCTCAGTCAGACTCTGAGGTATGGCAGGTGATGACTAGACATAACTGGCAATCCTGGAATACGGCCGCAAGACGGTCGTAGGCCAGGTCACTGGTGATCGCTTGTACCCGCGATCGATCGCAGCAGAAAACGGTCGTGAGAAGGTCATTGATCCTGCACAAATACCTCCCTACGACTGTTGTGGTCGTCGGTCGTAGCCAGTTGTAAATTGTCTTTAAGCGGTGGCAGATTATCGAACGACCGTATTATCGATCGCAACTAACAATAAGATTATACGACCAGCGATCGGCCATAAAAAAGGGTCTCACGACAATCGACAGGGGTCACCCGTGGTCCTGGTATGTTTTGCAATAGTTATTCATCCTAATGCTGGCATGCATCTGTCAGATGCCAAATAGTCGCAGTCAATTGCCACTGCCGCTTGTTTTCTAGGACTAGTCGTAGTCGCAGGTAAATCTTGGTCACATATGATAGGGCCTTTTGTGCAAGTATGTCAATGAGCCAGACAGCCTCGGCCAAGATTTCGCCGGGAGTTCATGCGATATTCAGTTGTGCACATGTGATGTCAAAACCAATACAGTGTGATTTAGCTTGTCAATTATTAGCGTATTGTCTCGCAAAGAAAAAGTACCCTTCTGGGCAGTGAGTTAATAGCGTCTGAGTACCCTACTGAGCAGGGAGTATGGAGCGTCTGAGTTCCCTTTTATGGCAGTGAGTTAATAGCGTCTGAGTACCCTTTTGGACAGTGGCTAAATAGCGTGTGAGTTGTAAGATGGTAACGTCTTAATACCCGTTGTAAGACCATATTGTTCAAATTCTGAGTAAAGAGTAACGTTAAGGTAACGTTGTATTTATTTTATTTCTAGTGTCTGACTACTGTTGTGAGTATGTAATGAGTACTTACCCGGGACGTTCTCTCGCCAAGCCCACGTCAACTGAGCGACAAAAAATGGCGTCCAGCAGAGGGTGTATGCTATTATCACCACAAAGGTAAGTTTGACAGTTTTAGCTGTGGACTTGTTATATATCCTGCAGCCGTTACTTCCGGATCCAGTCGACGTCACCATGGATACGGATGGACGTGAACCGGTGCTGGACTTCCGGTGTTCTTGCCGATTCATCATGTGATGGAACCTGTTCCATACTACGAATGTTATTCTCCCATAACAAAACGTCAAAAACGCCAGCGGTCCTAGAAATAATGTGAAGGTTGTACAGGTAGTATATATTTTATATCCCATGGGGTTGTTTCTGAATATATCCACACATATAGGAGCAGCGTTTTCAAAATCAACCTCGAAGACAACAACTTGCGGCAAGGCCATTAGTAAAGAACTGACCCACGCCAGTACAACGAGACAGCGGCCAGGGCGAACTCGCGAATACCATGATGACAGTGGATGGCAAATAACCATGTACCGGTCGAACGCAGTTGCTAATAGCACATAGGTTGATACGTACAGGACCAGTAGTTGGACGTAGGCTTTGAGACGGCACAAAAAATCTGTTCCTTCAAACGGTTTAATGTATTCGATCATATGCGGCAGAATACATCCAAAGGCGACTTGTAAGTCGGCGATACTTAGATGAAGGATGAACAAATGCATACGCGGCGTCTGACGTGGCTTCCGGTTCAATAGCAATGCTATTACGCATGCGTTGCTTGCGACGGCCGCTGTGAATATTACCGCTAATATGGAATACTCAAATACCAGTGGTTCTAATAGCACATATGTCACGTTTGCCGAATCGTTTGATGAAATCATGATTTTGCCGCTGCGATATCACTATTTATTAACAGAATATACGACTTTATTAGTTGTTTTACGAATCCCTTGGTGTATAAAATTCCGATGATATATTACTTATAAGTAAGTTTAAGTACAATATCAATTTCGATTAGAAAACCACCATCTCATTCTGTTTGTTTTGGTTAAATACAGCAAATATTAGTCCATAACGAATAATGTGTTATCCTTGACTTAAGCCGGGGCCTCAAATCCAGCTGTGAATACAGAAACGATGTTTTTTTTTTCTCTAAATAATCCAAAAAGATTTTTGTTTCATACGTATATTTCTTGCTTTGAATTATAAATTTAAATTTCGGCGTAACGGTGACGACTGACGTTTGTTCTGAATTATCGGACCGTCATTTTCCTCCTACTTTCCTTTGGCTATTAATCTTAAGTATATGCTACATTATCAATATTTCTCGTTTAAATAAAATGTGATAGTTTTGCCGTCCGCAGACAGTCAAAGATTTAGTTATCTCAGAAAATAATCAATATGGATCACACGTAAATTTATGTCTAGACACATTTTTACTGGCAGTTGTTGATCTTTTCAAATTTATTCGAGGAAGAAATGTTAAATGCTACTTCCAAGCAAGAAAAAAATATAAATTCTTCGTTTTAACTTCCTTCCTAAACAGTTCAGGAAATATTACGGTAATCGTATTGAGTTGTACTTGTTCTGCTATATTAATGAATAAAACTTCGACTTCGTCAAAGTAGATATAACCCTTCAGTGTAAGTGATGTTTTCATTTAATTTTTCCATACTGGTAAATATATATCACGTGACTGTCATTAATTTTGTTCTCTGAGAAGAAAACCTTGCAAAACAATGACTAATAAATAATCCGTGTAAAGTAATTAAGATGATATCTGTTCGTAAATGTTACATACATTCTTACCGGTTCATTACAGAAAACAACATCTCTGTTGAGTCCGTTGAGTAGAATCTCAAGCAAATTAGGCGGATATCCTGAACAGTTGAAATGGTCCGTGTTAATAAAACATGGTGAACAATTACTCAGCCAATCCAACCCTCTAATGGCGAAATGCGACACATTACCAATTAAATGGAGACCACTTGAGCCCGGATGCTATTTTAACACCCGTGATTCCGTAGGAGCGCATCGAGCTTGCAGCTCTGAGAGGCCGAGGCTCTAAACGCTTGTGGTTACACTGGGAAACCCACACTGCCAAGCAAGGCTTGACTTAAGTCCTCCTGTATATATATGAGGACGCTCATAGGTTCCGGGCTTTTCTGGGCGGTCTCATTGCTGGCAAGCTAACGACAGGCAGTGAAATGTTGCTTCAGTGATTTTCAATCGAAGACATAATACAACCTGCTTCTTGGGAGGTGGTTTGACGCATAAACAAACTCTGCACCCGTCTTTGACCTGCGCTTGTGTGTTAATAACATTAATGTATTATGATTTCTGGTGTTGTCTTTTTTTTTTTATTTCAAGCTTGTGTTGTCACGTGAGTATGAGGTACAATACCTGGCAATCATGATAACATATTTAGGCACGGCACAGGATTTATTTCTTTCCGTTCGTCATTCGATACCATTGATGTTAATAAACTCTTAATTATATTTCATGTTTAAAATGTAATTATTATCATCAGTTAATGTAGGACAGTCATTTTTGTGGCGATAAAGCAATATATGCATCTCGTTGCTGGATTATAAACAAGTATTAACTAAGATTGGTTAATTAAATATTCGAAGCTTTCTAGCTTTTGGTATCCATCTTTACAAATTGTCATGTAATTTATTATTATAATTATTATTATTATTATTATTATTATTATTATTGATTTTATTAATATTATTATTACCTGTTTAAATTTATTTTTCTTATCATCTATAAAATAAATAAATCATATTAGCATTAAATAGAGCAGTGCTAGAAAAGTCTTCATATACTATGAAGTTTACTAAATCGTTTTAACATACAGGACCAGATATGATCCGCAGCAAGCACAGACAGTGGTGCAGTGTCATCTGTTTCTATGTTTGCTCTCCAGACGTCGCCTTGTGCATAGTACCAATACAAAATATTTCTTGTCTACACTGCGGGGCTCACAAGAAGGCCCGACTCTACTGGTTCGGGTATTGTGGGCTTTGTAACCTACGGCCCATAATGCATCCGGGCTTGTAAATATTTGAGTGGCTTTCCAAACAGTAATCTCTTCTATTGCAATGAAGGTAGAATTTTAATTATAAATATGTAAATATGACGCCCTTTCCTTACCTTTTATAATAAATCCGTCCGGGAGAAATGAATATATCTCAACAAGGAGGTAATTTGTTTTTGAATTGGTTGGATATGTTGTTGGTCGGTTTGTCTGTTAGCGTATGTAATCAATATATTATGAACATATTATGATGACGCTTTGAAGAGATTCGGAGTGATGCCACAGGAATCATCTGTTATAGTTTGGCGGTAATCTGAATCATAATGATATGTTTTAGTTTCAAGAATATTTTTTTTTTGTTTGCAATTGAAGGGTAGGGAAATTTGTTACCTTTTTTTATCCAGGCAAGACATATTCGCCATGATTAGTGATTCGACTTATTACGTGGCGCATAGCTGAACTGTTATGCAACCGGTGAAACAAAACACCTTTCTTTGAGCATCCAATCACATATTTCCTGTGCATATGTAGTACACAAGCACGTTTGGACAGGAACATGGCGAAAGTATGTAGTCTGTGACTCCCGTTTAGAGCATTTCAACGGGAAATAACGCTAAGTCACGCAAGTGATTAAAGGAACCTATTCTGATATCTGATGTCGTTAACGAAAAATGATTACTTGAACCATTTAAAAATTTCGAAGATGCCATTGACACATTACAAAGGCTGTTCTTTTTTTATATTCATATGTTTATAACACGTCGGGGCCCGCTAGAATATTTAAACAACTACATCTAGGATACCTTGCGATTTGCAATGTTCGTGTTTCACTGGTAAATTTCTTCATCCAAACATATGCAACCGGCCTCGTTGGCATTTTGTTTGGTTGGCAACATTGGTGTTTATACCGTGTATACTAACAGCGTGTACATAGCTCATACGTCCGACACAGAGGTGTTATCTTAATTTATTTGAACAGGAATTACATAAAATCAATTATTAAGTAGGTGTGAATTTCTCAACCCCATTATTAAACAGTGAAAAAAAATATACAAAGAATAGCAGTGATGAAAAGAAATGGAATATCTTCAAAGCTTGGCTTCTTTAACGTAATATTTATATAAGCTGGCTTATTGGATGTCATCCATATAAATGGCTAATTAGCCAAGTCGATCCCTAGGACAAGTCATATTTCTTGGGCCAATCCTAAAATGTTCGAGTTTTGCTGCACCCCCCCCTCATTTTTAGGTTCGATGCCATGTTGTATTAAAGTTATTCATTAGGATCATATTTATAAAGATTGCCCCTGTGAGAAAGTATCCAAACGGCTTGAAATCGGCAATTTTATAAACTAACCTTGGTAGTTTTTTTTTAAAGTCCACTCTACGAAATTGTTATGTGGAGTAATATTTACTGGAATATATTCAATTAGAGCTACAACTGTGCCAAATTTTGATGTGCTGAATCCATTAACTTTAATTTCAAAAGACTATTTTTTAATTTTAAACCTTCACATTTTTTAAAATAAAAGTTTAAAATATAAAAAGCCATATCATTTTAAAACCTTACTATTATCTGGGATATGAAGAGCCAAAGTTATACCTTATCATCAATTTGATGAGCCCAATGGAATAAAAATGTCAATTTTGTCATTCAGCTTTTTTCAAGCCCGAAAGTTTACAAATTTAAGCTACTTAAAGTAATTAAATAGGTGATAAATTGTTTATGATTAGGGTATACATAAGCTTTTTCGGCAGAATAAAACTTTGATGTTTACATTCCATGTAAACAGCATGAAGCAATATATCGTGCTTTCACTAATGCGACTGAAATGAAAAAATGTAATTTAAGTTTTGATGTGATTTTTTATACAATAGTAAAAAAAAAGAATTTTAAAGTCCTAATGGCAAGTGCAAAAAAAATCCCTGCAGGTTCAGTTAAAATATAAATGATAAAAAATCAAGGGAAATATTTACTTTCAACACATTTCTGCTTTCCATCTTTTTAACGTGTAGCATTTAAAATTACAACAATGCAAAAATCGGCGATGTATATAAGTTTTGTATTTTTTTTATAATTTTTATAATTTTTTTTACACATAGCCTATGGCCTGAAATTTGACCGACATCTGGTTTTATTCTTAATGCTTACCTTTTATTTAAAAATTCGAAATTTGATATTTTTATTTTGATAAATTTAGTCTAACAGGAAGTAAAAATACAAATAATTTTTTTTTTTTCAAATGGAATAAACACACTAAAATGTTGTTGTCTTGTCGGACATTATAAAAAAATAACATAAAATGCTAACGTATACATTAAATATAAACATATTTTATAGCTTTCCAAGAACAATTTGGAGATTAAATTAATGTGACGGTTTAACTTTGGCCAGATATTCAACTAGAATTTCATTGGTAAGGGGTAATATTTTTCATCTATTGGCATGCAGGTTTTACAGAACAATTGAATCTGTCTACATGAATGTTGTGTAACTGAAATAAATTTCATCATAGATTAAAATTTACATATTCTACATTGTATTAAAGGGTTATTTAATACTCACTGGTTTATCTGAAAGATCTAAAATGCATGGCGATACATAGAAATTGAAGTCCATTTATATATTCGTTGAACAGATTTTATGTTGACGAGCCTTTTGCGCCCCACTTAGACACGCTCCTGTTTGAACATCTGTCCGTGAATGACTGATCAAAAATAAAAAAAGAACTATGAATATGAATGTGCAAAAAAAAAATTGCAATTAATTCATGTAAAGCCCGATATGATGGTAGCCAGCGTATGATGAAGGATTATTACTATACTTACTTTAGTTTATATTCAGCAGATGAGGAACAAAATACATGGCGTCTTCCCGAAATTTTTTAAGCATGCCAGAGGAAAAAAGACCTACTCTGGAAGGACCTGTTGCACGGGAGGAGAAAAATATCCCCCGGTAGGTAACCCGTTATACTTTTTAACCCGTTTAGAGCATGTAGGAATGCATGCTCATCATTTAGGAGTTTGCGGATATTCCACCTCTTATTCCATGTCGAGATGGAAATCAAAGGATTTTTGTTATTCTACAGAGCAGCAAAATAGACCTTCAAATGTTTGTAGTTTTTTAATATTCCGAACAAGGGAAACATATGCTAATTCATTTGTGTGGATAACAGGATTCATTAAATCAGTTATCTCATGTCAAGCTCAGGTATAACATCCCACGGATAGATCGCTTTTCATCCCTATTAAAGTTTTTCCAAATGAAATAATAACATACTGAAACTTATGTTTATGTTAACATTCCCCATCATTTCTTTTTTTTTTTTTCATAATTTGCAAATGAACTCATAGCTGGGATTATAGGAAACTATATAGCAACAATGTTGTATACAAGGTCTTGTGTGTGTGGAGGTGTGGCGGGGCCATCCTTCGGCTCAACCTTTGATATATACATATTACCGTTGGTCAGACTTATTGCTAGGAACTGTGTCATCGCCTCCCCGCTCCAGTATAATGCAGCACTGTATACAACATCAATATATTATATACTATTTTAACCGTAACGTTATATGACTTCCTTAGGTTGTGATTGGTAGGAAAAAGAGACAGAAATGTTCATCAAAAGAAATGCCGCCTTTAGCAGTAAGCATGATGTGTCTTCTTGTTGTCCCACGCCATCATTGGGATGGACCACAGACAGCGAAAGTAACTGCAAAAGACGGTGACCGCGTGACGGTGTGGTGGCACAAAGGCGGACTTAATGGGACGGTGACTACGTACATCCTAAAGTCCTCCCCCACAGGGGGTGAACAGGTCCACCGGAATCAAATATGGCTTCACGAATTTGAACTGACGAAGTCGGGACACTTCCCGGCAGAAATAAAGAGAGCCATCACTGAGTATTATGATTTATATGTCTCCAATATATATATATATATAGACATATTTCATTTTTAGTACCATACCTTGCTTTAGTACCATATTTTCCTCTTGGTTCGCTACTTTGTTGCTCCGTTCTGGACTGTATGTTAGATTTTTGGAGGTAATTTGGAAAACAAGATGCACTTATCGCTTTACGGACCAATTTGTTATAGTAGCATTTATATATATATATATATATATATATATATATATATATATATATATATATATATATATATATATATTTATATATATATATATATATATATATTTGTGTGTGTTTGTAAAAGTTTGATAGGGATCTTGGCGTGGTTATCCATGTGTACACACATCTATTTATCATAATAAATTCATAACTGAATGATTATGTGTTTATTTAGACTATTTCAAATAACTTACAATGTTACCGCGCTAATATGCAATGCCCGTTTTTTAAACAAAGGCATGAATTTTCTGTTTATGGCAAACAAAGTTGGTCAGTTAATATTTCGACCTCAAGAGATACCTCTTAATTTTTCTCATGAGTTATGTTTCGAGTACTGAATCCGTTTTCTGCCAGTAATGTATATTTTCACAGTAGATGTAACATGGGGCCAACGGATTTTTGATTTCGTTTATACATAGAAACTTTGGTTAAAGCTTGGTTCACCTAAATTAGTGGTAAATTAATAGTAGAAATGTTCCACATATGTAAATTAATGTTAAGGATGTTAATGGTATATTGTTACGAAGAAAAATAAATGAGGGGAAAATGCTGGGCCGATCCCGGTTTCGAACCCATTTCGGTGGCGCACAAGTCCGGCGTACCAACCGCTTCGCTAGAAAACCAAGCTTCGCTGGCGAGACAATTCAGTCCGCTTTTATGTCGACCCGTAACAATATATTGAAACATTCCGTTTAAACTAAATAGAATTATTTTAGTTTACATGAATATTTGGCGTGTCCTTCGAAACCAGTTATATATATATATATATATATATATATATATATATATATATATATATATATATATATATGCAACAGGTAAATTGTGTAACTCTAAAATACCAGGGATTATGTGTAATAACTAAAGTCTGGTGATTATTATAACTCAATTTGCTTATATTTTCAATTGAACGTGTTCGTTTTTGCAAAACAAAATTAACCTAAGGCAAAATAAAAAGTTTGTTTCATAGGCACTTTGTTTCAGAAAACCGTGCGGGCGGGCGGGCGTTTTTATTTTTTTTTTATTTATTGAAGGTTTCTATAAAAATGTCATATAACTATGGAAAAGAAGGAAAATAACCATTTTTTAGCAAAACGGGTCATGTATAGTTTGTCTCGCTTCTGATCTGCTCGCATCGTGTCTGTTTCACCATCGATAGGTCTTCTGTTTATATCTTCTGACCTGCTCAGATATGAGCAGCAAAAGTTTCATCGTATATAGTCACAGGCAAATTTTGGTCAAACACTTGCTCGCCAATGATGAGGTCATATCATGTCTGTTGCCTTATGTGTTCGTGTTATATTATTTTACTGATCTGCTCAGATCTAAGCAACCCTGGCATTGAGCGATTTTTATTGGAAAATTACAATCCGGAACTTCCAGTTAGTTATATAGTATAGATGGATATCTGAGAATAGTTATTGTGTGACTAAAAGAGGTGCCAGTGCATTAAAGGCTAATTTTTAAGTGCATCATGATTACAGCAGGAAAAGTAAAAAAAAAAAACTTAAAATAAACTGGTTTCCACGAAACACTGTGTGTTGTCATTCAGCAGTAATATATATGTATACACCAACTAAGATATAGGGCATTTCGTGTAATGACTGAGCCATAAAAACAAAAATCACACGTAATGCCTTGAAATTTTAGTCATTTCGTGAAATGCATGATTGAATCGGTCCTTACAAGTAACACCTGGACTTCTGTGTTTTTTGTCATTACACGAAATGCCTGATTGCACAGTTTGCCTTACACACACACACACACAGTATTCAGTCGCAAAGTCTTCAGACAACTTGTTTCATTGCAACAAAGACGTTTCGGCAATTAGACGGAAGGATTACAGGCTCACTTCATAATAATAAGACTGCAGTCCTGAGCCCGTCTCTCTCTGCCGCCGAGCCCATAACGGACTCACCTTTTAATAATAGGACTGCATTCCAGTGTCGGTTTGCTTGATAAATACATTACCATGCTTGAACAGCTACCTCTAGGTGCAATAAACACCGGAGGAGGCGCCCTACTAGCTGACCAGCACTTGGGGTTACGTCACAGGGGGTCATCTGTTGAACCCAGCGGGCGCCAGATACTCCGGTGTGCTGGGGTTACAGTAGACCAGAAGCACCTGCACCAATCGTAAAGTGATTACGAAATAATCCGGGTCGTCTAGGAAATCCGAAACACCGTGAAACCGGCTGTGAAAAATTTCTTGTTTTTTTTCCAGTTTTCTCTGGCACACATTGTAGACTGTCTGATTGTCCACGTAAAGAAAAATATCTTTGTCCCTCTGCTTCCCATTATAACGTATGAATCTAAACGTGTTAGCTACTGCACTACTATATATATATATATATATATATGTCAAGGCCCAGATTGCGATCTGGACGGATCTTAGATCTGTCCAACCCAAATTGCGATCGCAGTTCAGGCCGGCCCAAACTGCGATCGCAATCAGGGCTGGCCAGATCTTAGATCCGTCCAGCCCAGATTGCGATCGCAGTTTAGTCCGGCCCAGATTGTGATCCTGTCTTTTTGCTTCAGGATCGCAATCTGGGCTAGACAGATCTCAGATCTGTCCAGCCAAGATTCGGATCCTAAACTTGACCAGCCCATATTGCGATCCATGCTTTTACTATCACAGGAGTGAAACATCAGATGTTTTACGAACTAATTTGGTATTGCATGGTACCATTTTCCCATAATGAATACATATTCATGAAAGAGTGAAGTCATTTTTTATCAAAATTCATTTTATCAAGCTTATAAAACTGTGTTAGATAAAAAAAAAAATTCTCAAAGGAAACTTCAGTAGCACACTAATATGTCCAGCAATGTCAATCAATAACAATACACAACAAAAGTCCATCGAAGTACCTACAAAAAGTAAGCCAAGTAATTTAAATATTAAAAATTAAAGTACATTTTACAGCACTCTGAACACATCACTTACAAAGAAAACCCATGCTTACTTAAACATTCATATTTAAAATTTACTCACCATGAAAAAAAAAAACAGGAAAACAAAATAAAAATTTATGTAGCACACTCAGGGCAGTCAGTGTCCAGCACCATTCGAAATACAGTGCATCTCATTTATTGTTTTTACAATCCTTGCTCCATGGGTGGCACTTGGCGGCACATAGTACAGGCATTCTATCCGAAATAAGTGGTCACCCTCACACAAATTGCAACAAAAGCAAAATCACCTGATGTTGATTCCTTAATATGGCCTTAACGTCTGAAAAAGAGACCTAAGCGATTGTGTAGGGGGAAAGTTTAAAAATCATCAAATTTGACAAGGCAAAAATAACCTTTTATTTCCCCATACATCAGCTTTTGATCGGTGTTGTATGAATGATCTCTTGGTTAATCGTCATGCTTATTCTCGCTCAAATAGTTTTGAAATAGAGTGTATTTCCTGAACTATACAACACTATGGTATAGATATAAAAATATCAGCAATCAGTGAATTAAAGGGACATAATGAGCAAAACCATCTGAAAATGGCATGAAAAAACAAAGAACAATGGAAAACCTTAACACTGTTCAAACTATTGACATACATTAAAATATTTAGTTCAGCTGACTGTTTGTGTTTGAGTTATAGTTATGATCAACTGTCTGTCATCCGTCCATCAGTCCGTCTGTCTATTAGACTGGCACGTTTGAAACAATAAGACCTACAAATCCAAAATTTTACATACAATTAGATGTCCATTAGTTCTCTTACTTCTCCTACCAAACCCAGAACTGGGCTAATGCTACTTCGGTCCTTCGAGGAATTAAGGAAACACTTGTTGTTACCCTTCCTGACTGCCTCTATCAAAACCACTCATCTGTGTTTGTTCATATTTATAAACATTCATAAATTTCTGGGATATATTTCTTATGAACCGGCCAAAATTAGGTCTATATTACATAATTTGTAAAAGTTATGGACCAAAACATTAATTAGGTACCTTATCAAAATAGTGAGCAATATATTTTGTGTCTGAACATGATAATAGCTATAGTTGGAGATTTTTATTTCAAGGATACAACTATTTAATTTCATTGTCTGAAAGAAATTAGATCAAAATTTTGAAAGTCTCAAAATTATTAGCATAAGTGTAAAATCAGTACCTTAAATTTTGCCCAACTTTGCCCATGGCACATTTTATTCCTGTAAGTATATCTGATTTGATTTTCACAGCATATACAAATAAGGATTCAATCTGGTTAAATATGAAGTTTGAAAATAAAAGCTCACACATAAGGCTAGTTATTGAAGTTTCTTTCAGAGCTTGTGATAGTAAAAGCATGGATTGCAATATGGGCTGGTCAAGTTTAGGATCGCAATCTAGGCTGGACAGATCTTAGATCAGTCCAGTTCAGATTGCGATCCTGAAGCAAGAAAGACAAGATCACAATCTGGGCCGGACCAAACTTTGATCGCAATCTGGGCTGAGCAGATCTAAGATCTGGCCAGCCTGGATTGCGATTGCAGATTAGGCCGGCCTGAACTGCGATCGCACTTTGGGCTGGACGGATCTAAGAACTGTCCAGATCGCGATCTGGGCCTTGACATATATATATATATATATATATATATATATATATATATATATATATATATATATATATATATATATATATATATATATATAAATATAACCTCACATGTAGGTATGTGAGAGATACCGAACAGGAGTAATGTATCACGGTACAGTCCAAGGTGCCCGGCTTTAATAAAAGGGTGAACGTGTAGATAAATGGGATATACAGGGACTAGAACAATCGCGGGGGCCACTGAACTTCACCCTATGTCGATTAACGTTAAGCCCCTTAGCACGTCAAAATGACTTAACCAAGTGACGACCGACCTGGGCCACTGGGCAAACGTCTTGATCATTCAAGTGTGAGAATAGCAGTGGCGTTTTCGCACCCTGCTGTGGGCCAGCCTGCTTTACAATAAAGATGGTCTATTAATTTTCAGGTAAAATATAGACAAGAGGGATGGAAGGTGGGCCTGATGTTTTACCAGTGTAGTAGGGGAGTAAACCAAATTTATGGTTGAAGTGTCACGAATGTTTGAGAAAGCTCAAGTAAATTCTATACGGGTTAAGGGTTGCAATATCTTTCACAAGATCTTTCACAAGCATAATTTTTCACCTAGTTGAATTAGCCCACCGAGACTCCCGGAAATATCTCGGTGGGCCGATGGCATAAACTAAATAGTGATTCCTACAGGCCGTGGGCATGGACAAAACATTAATGACAGTTAGTCAAACTCTATGGCGTTTAATTTTTGCCGCTTTCACTAAAATATGGTTTTTTTTTATAATACCATAACGATAAAAAATTGTGATGGTGATAATGGTTATGATGATGATGATTTTTTTACATTGATGATGATTGAGTCGATAATGAATAAAAAAAATATGACACATCATGATGGTTTTAACGTTTTATCTCCACCGCGAAAAATGACATCAGAACTCGAATTAAGTGAATCGTGATATCACAAAAGCACTTTGTTACAAAACCTGCCGATATCGCTTTACTATTTATTTCTTTACAATACATTTCCAATTAATAAGGCTCTTTCTTTTTACATAATTAGAACTCATATGAGAAATTAAATATATACCCAGGTTGGCGCTTTTAACTCTTCTATCACAACTGTAAAGAGTTTTAAATATCTAACAATTGTCATTCAGAAAATTAATTTGGTGGGTTGTATATATCCGGCATGAGATAAGATATACATTGCCTCGATTTTTGTTAGTATGTTACATTAATTATTCATACTTAAAACTCCTATTTAAAATACTACTGTATTACATAGTTACTATACTTAATAAAACCACCAGACATTTAGAGAATACCATTTACGTCACTTGAGAAAAAATGCCTTTTGTCTCTGTTGAGATTTTGCAATATTATTAGATTATCATATATTTTATCTTTCACATTAAGTCAACTATTTGAGTTACCTACTCAAAAGGACCAGGGTGTGTTCATAAAACCCAGCCATTACATATTTTAATCTCCTACTTTATACATTACTAGAATGACACGCTGTAGAGCGCACCCTTTTCCCACAGAAAAGAAAATCCCTTTATATATTTACTAAAAAAAAAAAAACAATGATCTGATTACTTAAGGCTAAGGGTAACATCAATGAATAAAGCAATAAATATTGCGACGATATCTCAATGTAAAGCCAACAGTGGCCTGATGGTACTAGTAATTAAACAGACTCCTTGCGGAGCACTGTTTGTTGTCTTAGACTACATTTTAGTGATAAAATGACAACCCTTCAATCACTATCTGCGAGAAACTACGCCAGTTAACTCAGCCCATATCATAACAACTCATTGTTACAGATGATTGTTTTATTGTGCACACGGATGTTCCATGTGTTGTTGAAATTTGGTTCGTGGAGCACGCATAGCTCGTTGCCATGGCAGCATTGCCTGGCCGGGCCGGGTTGGCCAACGTGTTAACCCTGACACGGCGTTCCCGTTCTAGTATGTTTATTGAGCGTGTGTACTGTGTATTATGGATTGTTTGTGAAAGCGAATTTTCTAGAGTTTTCGGAAGAAAGGTTATAAAAATGGGCCGTGTTTTAGAGCCAAGAGAGAGGTAAGAGAATATTCCAGCGGACACAGAAGCGTGTATGTCAGTTTGTCGGATCTATTCCGATAAGTGCGGCAATTGTGGGTTTCTTCTGGATTTGTGACGAATCTTATTTGGTCTTCAGTTTACTTTCGGGATTGTTACAAGAGCTTTACATTGGACTGTTATTCTCCGAGAGAATTTGTGTGAACTATTCGTCCGGCTTATACATTTTAAAGAACTTGTCGCTGTGACAGTGGTGGTATCCGGGTACTGTGCACTTTGTTTATAAGGCTGTGTGAGTAAACTGATTTGCAGTTATACTGTTGTTGTACTGTGTAATTGTATTGATTTTGTGTATTGTAATGTTAGGGTTTCTTTAAAGTCTAATCATCGTCAAAAATCATAAAAATTACATTTTTCTGAAAAAAAAACTTCTGGTTTTATAGATCTTTGCTTATTCTATCTTTTCACAAAACACGTTCATCGGGTTATATTGTATCAATTAGAAAAATAAGTATTTTAATTCAGATGTCAACCCCACGTGGGGTGCAGACAGGACCAACTGTCAACTCGGCGAGATTTAGCAGCGTGTAAGTTGCTTATTGGTTAACCATGCGCTCGTGGTATTTGGCAAATGTTTGATTGACAGGCGTGGGGAAGCCGCGGTGAGTCAGCCGGGAAAGAGCTTATCTTTATTACCGGCACTTACTAATTGGCACTAATTAATACAAACACGTCCCCCTATACGCCTAACCCAGAAGTAAACTGTACATCGTACTCCTCCAGTCGCCGAATAATATCTATGACACTGCCTTAAAATATATTAGTGTCACCCATTAATGGTCCTGGCACCAAGAATACACCCAGAAATATGAATTTACCAATTGTTATTTCTGTAATATTGACCCTGCTATACACTATAACATTTTCTCCCAGGGTCCATCATTACATCGCCAAAACCATTATCGAATACATCGTTCCTTTTTCTATAATATACACTATCTTCAAACTGAACGTCATGGGTCGAAAAAAAAGAGTAGAATAAGCGAAGATAAAATTCACTGTTTGAACGAGAGACAGTCACATACTGCTGATCACAAGGTCCCCGTGTCCGTAACGAAATTACAGAGAGATGACGATTCTGAATCGTCAAGTGACGAAAACATCGAATCAGTGCAACCGGGAGTCCAAGCATCAGTCACCTACCGTCTGTGGCAGTGCAGCCAACTTGCTATATTATTGGCTACCGCAGCAGTCTGTGTCATATGCCGTGAAGGAAATTTATCGTTAGTGGAGGATGTAGATAAACGCCGCGGGTGGTGCAGCAATATGGGACTGCGTTGCACGAATGCATTTTGTGAGAGGAACGCGGCACCAAGTTACACCACCACGTGGCCTGCTAACAAATTTGGGAAGTGAACCGCGCCGGAGTCTTAGCGATGAGAGCGATGGGTAAAGGAAGAGCGGCCGCAGCACGATTTAGTGACTGGTGTAAATAAATCTAATGAGAGAGATATGTGTTGCTGCTAGCTATGTAGTGTCTCATATATAATCGTGAGAGGGAGAGAAAGCTGTTAATTGGACTAGGGTATATGGTACTCTGAATGAGAGCGCAGAGTAAACAGGGTGGCCGTATACGTGAACCTCTTACCCTGGTTTCATATAACACGCCGATGTTTAATGTGTATCAGTGTGTATTAATTGCATATATTTAATCCTAACAAAATGTTTTACTTTGCAGTGATCCTTGTTATGATTTTTTTGTTATTTGTTAAAAAGAAATATCTATTCATGATAAAAATAAATATATATATGTACACATACTTAAGCCTGACGATTAACCCTTAATTACACTAAAGGCAATACGAAAACCTACCGAATTCCTATTGAACATAATACATAGTATACAATGGTATGAGCACCATTAGGATTAACTAGATCGTTAATTGGACCAAGGGGTAAGAACAATATGTGATGAGTAGAAATACTAAGCTCTCATCCCGCACTTAGAGTTACTGTAATACAGATGATCCCTGAGGGGCAATTAGCATCGCTAGCCCAAGACCTCAGTGCAGTTAGCCAAGCAGACCGGCTCATTGAGTAATCAGGCCGATGGTTACCCTTTTTTATCTATCAAAGTGGTCGTAATTGTTGGGTGATCGCTATGGTGGGGTGGTCGCAAGGCGATATATATTAAATATAATATTTATTACAACACCCTTTGGACCCATTTCTGAGTTGAATTTGATTACCCTCCAACCCCCGCCCCCTCCGCCCCTCCACACTCTTGAAGATAACTTGACGCCGCTGACTGGTTATTCGGATTTCGTATAAAAATGTAAATTAGCTGCTTTGTGCATCAAATGATGTCGGAAAGCCAATACAAAAAAAATCATTGTTCCACGGATTCGCCGCTTAATTTATCGCGAAATGAATTCTTAATGGTTCGAAAAATGGACTATATTATGTGTTGCTCATATACACTATTTCACGAGTTGAATCTATTGCCTGTATTTTCTTTGCAAGCTGGCATATAACATGTGTTGTGTCTCGACCGATGAAGAAAAGAAAATTTTCGCCCGCTGGCACCATTTGTTATTGTTTCAAGAGTCCGCAGTACATTATTTTTTTCGTATGTGGCCTAGCGGCGATCGGCCTTACTTCTGTTGTCAGCAGGATCTTGAAAATGAAGTGTCTTCTTTCACCAAGTTCAGATAGCACCATGATGCCAAGTCCAGTGTTAAAAAAATAACTTTTTCGGATCAAAGGTTGCGTATTGTTGACTGCCCTCAGCCTGTGGTTGTGTTGGAAAGCAAGTCAATTGACGGAAACTGTTTTTGAGAATTAACAGGTGTTCAGGAAACTAGCTTTTCCATGCGGAAAGACGATTCCATATCCGACAATCTAGTCATTGTCACCCTATAAAAGGCTTTTCTTCAAACATCCTTGACAGAAAGACCCCTGCGGAGGACTTCCACGGTCTCAAGATGGTGGTTTCCAGGTTAAACGTGTTTATGAACCGAAACGACCGCAGAACAATACACGGAAAAAAGTACTTGTTGATAAGGAGGTTTTGTTAAGATAATATAGATAACACCATCTTCGTACGACCATGTCTGTGACATGACCGCGTACTCATAGACATAGCTTCCTTGACCTTCTCCAGCCCAACCTTGCACATTTTGTTCCTTTCCCTGTAATTTTTATTCAAATCCTATAGAAAGACACCAGCTTATAATTTTAATGCAATTTTCACAAAAGCGCCATCTTCATCGACACAATTTTTATATGTATGTTGTGTTAATTGTTTGTTGAACAGGAACTGATCGTATTTAGTTATATTTAGTTGCACAAAATACTTATCTAATATTTTTGTGTTTCAGGATTATTCATATCTGAAGCACACCCCCCCCCCCCCCCCCGCGTCATCTCCGACTTCGGTGTTAGGACTGCTCTTTTTTAAAAGCTGGATATGCCACTGATAATAAACATCTCCTGGCTGAGTTCTAAGAATTTTTTTAGTCGTGCAGTATAGGTAACCTGTGTTTAAAAATTGCCCCATCTGCCTACGCCCTGACTTTTGCTATTACAGGGCAATAGTTCTCAAACCTATAGGGCTTTCTTGTAATACCACGGCGCCGGATTGGGTGGGTGTTAAGAAAGAACCTTCTCTATTAAAGCGTTCGTGTTGTTGACGGCATACTCCGTGCCTCAACGGCAGTGTATGTGTTTTAAAAGCAAGTCTATTCCCCGAGGACCATTAACGGAAACCTTTTTAGGGTTGACACGTCTCCCATGTGTAGGAAACTAGCGTGCCAAAAGCAAGACAAGTTTATACCGACAAGTAAATCAATGGTCTCCTTTTACAGACAGCTCTTCAATTATTTTTGGCTGGGAAACTTTGATTTAGGACTTCCACAGGATAGCAGGTTTCCACGCCAAATGTAAAGTGTTGAACGTGTTTTATTACAGCTATGGCCACAGAAAAAAATCAGGTACTTGAAGAATTACTTGTTTCTCATTGGAAATAGCGGACTTTTCTTCCAGTAGACAAAATCG
This sequence comes from Sipunculus nudus, assembly GCA_026874595.1. Classification (NCBI taxonomy): domain Eukaryota; kingdom Metazoa; phylum Annelida; class Sipuncula; order Golfingiida; family Sipunculidae; genus Sipunculus; species Sipunculus nudus. The sequence continues at coordinate 51,072,079 of CM049321.1, forward strand.
AATAATTAAAAGAACCTGTTGTAGTCCGGCTTTGTTTTGTTTTCTAACTAGATATTTCGGTCTCCTTATATATGAAAAAAAAACATAATATTAAAAATAATCGCGAAAATGAAAGTTTGTGATTTGTTCATCAAAGGGAGAGTCAAATAGGATTTTTTACCCAACTTCCACGTATGAAGATTATTTTGACTCTTTTACAGAGAATACGTCGATCTTCCTGTTGCTTGACTAATGTCAGTTTCTAAGGCTGATGTAGTCCAGTCCCCACCATCCGAGTCCGAGTGCAAGTCCGAATCTAGAATATTCGAATGCAAGTCCGAGTCCTTGAGGGTTGAGTCCAAGTCTCCCTTCTTCGAGTACGAGTCCTTTGGAACCCGACTCCAAGTCTAAATCCGAGCCCAATAAGAGCAGTTTCTTGTTATCATGTACATTTATAATAAGTTCTCATGTGCTTTCATTTTAATGGTTATAATTACATTATGGACCCTAATGCTGTGCAAAGCTTGGTGTATAGAATATCATTATTTTGTAATATTCTGTTGTTTTTGTGTTTTTTATATTGGATTCAAGAATGACAAGGCCTTAACTCCGAGTCCAAGTACAAGTCCAAGTCCGGGAACATCGAGTGCGGGTCAATAAAAAAGTTAAGTCGAGACCGGACATCACTGGCATCAATTATGCATTCAGTGATTGAGGGTCTGTGAAATATCAATATCTTTATATCAGGGGTATCACATTTATGATAAAGGAATTGTATTGGAAGCATTGGCAGGTGAACTGTTTTTGTGCTGTGATATTTATCGGCCTCCCTATATCTAAATTAAGACATGAGGTCGGGCCAGGGGCGGTTCCAGGATTAAGGAAAAAGAGAGGACAAATCCACGAGGCCTAATGACACTCCCCCCCCCCCCCCCAAAAAAAAGTCCCAAGGTCCAAGAAAGAGAGGTTCAAGGCCGCAAATATTTGTCTTAAACCCTATAAAAAGGTTGCAGCGCCCGAAAAGAAGGGGATACGGACCCACTGGATCCCTCACGATCCGTTTCTGCTGCCAATAGGGAGATCTCTTATTTAATCGTACGCTCCTCTCGCAGCGGTTATTTATTCCAGTCGTTCTAGGTCTACTTTATCTTAACTCTGCTTTGAACACCAACGTTCTCGGGTTTCACCATCATGGTGTGCACAGGGCGTGGTATCACATTGTGCATCCAGCTCCAAATTTAAACATGAGACATTTCTCATTGGTCTGATTACACTCGAAACATCGCACAAATATGCTTCTCGACTGTGTCCCGGCGTAATCATGCCAACGAACGCGGATGTATCATGTATAAAATTTGGAGCTAGATGCACAATACTACGAAACTGGTCGTGAGGTGTGGAGCAATGTGTTGGCCCTTATGATTAAAAACATTGTAGTTAGATAACTAATATATCTTGTCGTAAATTCGTTGATATGCAAACTAAAATCGAGTCAGCGTCGGCTTAGAGTGGCGAGGGGAAAAATGCATAAACTATTCAAAACTATAAAATACCTCCTGTGGGCTTATAATAACAATTTTCAGTTATAAAGTTGCACAGTTATTTGTCAATGCGAAATAGGCTAACCCATCGGCCATTGACCATATGTATATTTTAATACTTTTACAGGAAGTCGCCTTTTCTGCTTTCTTGTTAAGCAAGCAGGTATTTCCAACTTCCCGAGGCGGATATTAAAAAAGGTAAAGTGTAAAGTGTTTTGTTGACTGACTGACTCCCGTCTGCGAACAAAGCCGCCGGCGGCAGTAATTTCCATCAGGTTCATGCCCCTGGATGTATTCATGGAAGCTTCATAATTGACTGGCGTCTGATGTCATTACCAGTTATTTGAAATGATCAAAAGCGATGGCGTTTCCCTGAGGGAAATCAAATGCTAGACCTTCTTGCTTATCAGTAGTCTTTTCAAAGCATTTCACGTGTCTCGAGGTGATTTTCATTTTATAACAACAAATGTATAAATGGAAATAAAAATTAACCCATGGAAACAAAGGAGCAGTAGAATGAAGGGCAAATTGATAGCGGAATAATAAAACGTTAATTTCAGTAGCCAGCTGATAGCACCTTAGTGTCGTTTTGAATAGTGATTTCTGGGGTCTTATTAGAATTTTAGTAGTGACTTGGTATCGCTTTGGGTTTTTTGAGTGGTGAGTTTATAGCGTCTGAGTACTATTTTGGGAAGTTAATGATTCGCTTTATCTACCTTTTTGGATGATGTTTTTTGTAGAAGGTATGTTTTTGGGGGGTCAATGACTGTAATTCAAACGGGCCCAAACGATCATCAGTTCAACTCATAAAATCAGTTTTGAAAAAAAAATGCGGATGCATTTAAATGTATTTCACAAATAAAACAAAACGTGTCAAATTCCAGGCACCAAGGCCATGCTTTTGCAAATTTAAGCATGGAATACAATCTCAGTACAACATTTAAATAAATAAAACCTGTTGTGTTGCTGATATACTTCCTAAACCGTGTCTTTATTAAGGCATGGAATATGTTGTTCAACCAGAGTTACAAGCGCAAATATCCCATTATGAACAGTGCATTAAGGCTCAGTCAGACTCTGAGGTATGGCAGGTGATGACTAGACATAACTGGCAATCCTGGAATACGGCCGCAAGACGGTCGTAGGCCAGGTCACTGGTGATCGCTTGTACCCGCGATCGATCGCAGCAGAAAACGGTCGTGAGAAGGTCATTGATCCTGTACAAATACCTCCCTACGACTGGTGTGGTCGTCGGTCGTAGCCAGTTGTAAATTGTCTTTAAGCGGTGGCAGATTATCGAATGACCGTATTATCGATCGCAACTAACAATTAGATTATACGACCAGGGACCGGCCATAAAAAAAGGTCTCACGACAGTCGACAGGGGTCACCGGTGGTCCTTGTATGTTTTGCAATAGTTATTCATCCTAATGCTGCCATGCATCTGTAAGATGCCAAATAGTCGCAGTCAATTGCCACTGCCGCTTGTTTTCTAGGACTAGTCGTAGTCGCAGGTAAATCTTGGTCACATATGACAGGGCCTTTTGTGCCAGTATGTCAATGAGCCAGACAGCCTCGGCCAAGATTTCGCCGGGAGTTCATGCGATATTCGGTCGTGCACATGTGATGTCAAAACCAATACAGTGTGATTTAGCTTGTCAATTGTCAATTATTAGCGTATTGTCTCGCAAAGAAAAAGTACCCTTCTGGGCAGTGAGTTAGTTGCGTCTGAGTACCCTTCTGAGCAGGGAGTATAGAGCGTCTGAGTTTCCTTTTATGGCAGTGAGTTAATAGCGTCTGAGTACCCTTCTGAACAGGGAGTATAGAGCGCCTGAGTACCCTTCTGAGCAGTGAGTTAATAGTGTCAGAGTACCCTTTTGGGCAGTGAGTAAATAGCGTGTGAGTTGTAAGATGGTAACGTCTTAATACCCGTTGTAAGACCATATTGTTCAAATTCTGAGTAAAGAGTAACGTTAAGGTAACGTTGTATTTATTTTATTTCTAGTGTCTGACTACTGTTGTGAGTATGTAATGAGTACTTACCCGGGACGTTCTCTTGCCAAGCCCACGTCAACTGAGCGACAAAAAATGGCGTCCAGCAGAGGGTGTATGCTATTATCACCACAAAGGTAAGTTTGACAGTTTTAGCTGTGGACTTGTTATATATCCTGCAGCCGTTACTTCCGGATCCAGTCGACGTCACCATGGATACGGATGGACGTGAACCGGTGCTGGACTTCCGGTGTTCTTGCCGATTCACCATGTGATGGAACCTATTCCATACTACAAATGTTATTCTCCCGTAACAAAACGTCAAAAAAGCCAGCGGTCCTAGAAATAATGTGAACGTTGTACAGGTAGTATATATTTTATATCCCATGGGGTTGTTTCTGAAAATATCCACACATATAGGAACAGCGTTTTCAAAATCAACCTCGAAGACAACAACTTGCGGCAAGGCCATTAGTAAAGAACTGACCCACGCCAGTACAACGAGACAGCGGCCAGGGCGAACTCGCGAATACCATGATGACAGTGGATGGCAAATAACCATGTACCGGTCGAACGCAGTTGCTAATAGCACATAGGTTGATACGTACAGGACCAGTAGTTGGACGTAGGCTTTGAGACGGCACAAAATATCTGTTCCTTCAAACGGTTTAATGTATTCGATCATATGCGGCAGAATACATCCGAAGGCGACTTGTAAGTCGGCGATACTTAGATGAAGGATGAACAAATGCATACGCGGCGTCTGACGTGGCTTCCGGTTCAATAGCAATGCTATTACGCATGCGTTGCTTGCGACGGCCGCTGTGAATATTACCGCTAATATAGAATACTCAAATACCAGTGGTTCTATTAGCACATATGTCACGTTTGCCGAATCGTTTGATGAAATCATGATTTTGCCGCTGCGATATCACTATTTATTAACAGAATATACGACTTAATTAGTTGTTTTACGAATCCCTTGGTGTATAAAATTCCGATGATATCTTACTTATAAGTAAATTTAAGTGCAATATCAATTTCGATTAGAAAACCAACATAACATTCTGTTTGTTTTGGTTAAATGCAGTAAAAATTAGTCCATAACGAATCTTGTTATCCTTGACGTAAGCCGAGGACCCAAATCCAGCTGAGAATACAGAAAAGTTGTTGAATTTTCTCTAAATAATCCAAAAAAGATTGTTGTGTCATACATATATTTCTTGCTTTGAATTATAAATTTAAATTTCGGTGTATTGGTGACGACTGACGTTTGTTCTGAATCATCGGACCGTCATTTTTCTCCTATTGTCCTTTGGCCATTAATCTTAAGTATATGCTACATTATCAATATTTCTCGTGAAAAGGAAATGTGATTGTTTTGCCGTCCGCAGACAGTCTGAAATTTAGTTATCTCAGAAAATAATCAATATGGATCACATGTAAATTTATGTCTAGACACATTTTTTTGCTGGCATGTTGTTGATACTTTCAAATTCATTCGAGGAAGAAATGTTAAATGCTACTTCCAAGCAAGAAAAAAAATATAAATTTCTTCGTTGTAACTTCCTTCCTAAACAGTTCAGGAAATATTACGGCATTCGCATTAAGTTGTACTTGTTCCGCTATATTCATGAATAAAACCTCGACTTCGTCAAAGTAGATATTACCCTTTAGTGTAAGTGATGTGTTGATATAATCTTTCCATACTGGTAAATATATATCACGTGACCGTCATTAGTTTTGTCCGCTGAGAAGAAAACCTTGCACAACAATGACTAATAAATAATCCGTGTAAAGTAATTAAGATGATATCTGTTCGTAAATGTTACTTACATCCTTACCGGTTCATTACAGAAAACCCCGTCTCTGTTGAGTCCGTTAAGTAGAATCTCAAGCAAATTAGGCGGATATCCTGAACAGTTGAAATGTTCCGTGTTAATTTAACATGGTGATCAATTATTCAGCCAATCTCATCCTCTAATGGCGAAATGTGACACATTACCAATTAAATGGAGACCACTGGAGCCCGGATGCTATTTTAACACCCGTGATTCCGTAGGAGCGCATCGAGCTTGAAGCTCTGAGAGGCCGAGGCTCTAAACGCTTGTGGTTACACTGGGAAACCCACACTGCCAAGCAAGGCTTGACTTAAGTCCTCCTGTATATATATGCGGACGTTCATAGGTTCCGGGCTTTTCTGGGCGGTCTCATTGCTGGCAAGCTAACGACCGGCAGTGAAATGTTGCTTCAGCGATTTTCAATCGAAGACATAATACAACCTGCTTCTTGGGAGGTGGTTTGACGCATAAACAAACTCTGCACCCCTCTTTGACCTGCGCTTGTGTGTTAATAACATTTATGTATTATAATTTCTGGTGTTGTCTTTTTTTTTATTTCAACCTTGTGTTGTCACGTGAGTATGAGGTACAATACCTGGCAATCATGATAACATTTTTTAGGTACGGCACATGACTTATTTCTTGCCGTTCGTCATTCGATACCATTGATGTTAATAAACTGTTAATTATTTTTTATGTTTAAAATGTAATTATTATCATCAGTTAATGTAGGGCAGTCATTTTTGTGGCGATAAAGCAATATATGCATCTCGTTACTGGATTATAAATTAGTATTAACTAAGATTGGTTAATTAAAAATTCGAAGCTTTCTAGCTTTGGTATCCATATATACAAATTGTCATGTAATTTATTATTATTATTATTATTATTATTATTATTAATTTTATTAATATTATTATAACCTGTTTAAATTTAATTTTCTTATCATTAATAAAATAAATAAGTCATATTAGCATTAAAATAGAGCAGTGCTAGAAAAGTCTTCATATACTATGAAGTTAACTTAATCGTTTTAACAAACAGGACCAGATATGATCCGCAGCAGGCGCAGATACTGGTGCTGTGTCATCTGTTTCTATGTTTGCTCTCCAGACGTCGCCTTGTGCATAGTACCAACACAAAATATTTCTTGTCTGCACTGCAGGGCTCACAAGAAGCCCCGACTCTACTGGTTCGGGTATTGTGGGCTTTGTAACCTACGGCCCATAATGCATCGGGGCTTGTAAATATTTGAGTGGCGTGGGAAAAAATGCTGGAAAGAGGGCCATGTAGTCCGTTCAAGTATTTTGGATAAGATTGTTTAATGGCAAATTACATGAATGTGGTGAGGACGTCAAAGCATAAGTAATGTTTTGCTAGCATGGGTATGTGAAATGCAGGCAAAAGCTGTTTCTTTAAAACAAAAAAAAATAACTTTAAAGTTTAACTGTAAGGAGATCGGGTCGTCCCGAAGAGTCCATCTTGAAGAGAGTCGTTTTGGAAAAAAAGTGATATCTGGCGGAAGGGTGTGTCAAAGAGGGGCGTATCCAGGCGGATACAACAGGGGGGCCTAGCCCCCCCCCCCCCCTCATCCGGCTGTGCAGGTAATACTGAGGGAAAACTTTCCAGACAATAATCTCTTCTATGACAATGAAGTTAGAATTTTAATTATAAATATGTAAATATGACGCCCCATCCCTTACCTTTTATAATAAATCCGTCCGGGAGAAATGAATATATCTCAACCAGGAGGTAATTTGTTTTTGACTTAGTTGGATATGTTGTTGGTCGGTTTGTCTATTAGCGTATGTACTCAATATATTATGAACATATTATGATGACGCTTTGAAGAGATTCGGGGATGATGCCACAGGAATCATCCGTTAAAGTTTTTGCGGTAATCTGAATCATAATGATATGTTTTAGTTTCAAGTATATTTTTTTTTTGTTTGCAATTGAAGGGTAGGGAAATTTGTTACCTTGTTTAACCCAGGCAAGACATATTCGCCATGATTAGGGATTCGACTTGTTACGTGGCGCATAGCTGAACTGTTATGCAACCGGTGAAACAAAACACCTTTCTTTGAGCATCCAATCACATATTTCCTGTGCATATGTAGTACACAAGCACGTTTGGACAGGAGCATGACGAAAGTATGTAGTCTGTGACTCCGTTTTAGAGATTTTCAATTACGCTAAGTCACGCAAGTGATCTATAGCGGTCACAAACCATTCAGTGAACATCCCTCATACCTTAAAGGAACCTATTCTGATATCTGATGTCGTTAACGAAAAATGACTACTTGAACCATTTAAAAATTCCGAAGATGCCAATGACACATTACATAGGCTGTTCTTTTTTTATATTCATATGTTTATAACACGTCGGGGCCCGCTAGAATATTTAAACAACTTCATCTAGGATACCTTGCGATTTGCAATGTTCGTGTTCCACTAGTAACTTTCAACATCCAAACATATGCAACCGGCCTCGTTGGCATTTTGTTTGGTTGGCAACATTGGTGTTTATACCGTGTATACTAACAGGAATTACATAAAATCAATTACTATGTAGATGTGGATTTCCCAACCCCATTATTAAACAGTGAAAAAAATTAAACATCCTGACAAGAAATACGGGGAACCACCCCTGAGAACAGTTGCAGTTGCAAACACCTCTAAATCAAGGGACTTATCCCGTAATCTGCGTAATCTATGGGTTTATCAGCCTTGACGGGTATTAGAAAATGCTGATAATTTTAGCTGTTTTGTTGATTCTCTGGTAATTTTAAAAAGGCACTCTGATGCAAATTTGGCACATTATGGTGTAAATACGATGTTTTCTATATATTTTCGATGTTTTTCTATATACACTGGATGTTTTCTTTGGTATATATTCGATATTGTTGGCATATATTCTAGGTTTTTCCTTCTGTGTGTGCAAGATGATTTTCGGTATATATTCGATGATTTTCGGTAAATTGTTGATGTTTTATGGTACATTATCTATTCTTTTTGTGTATCAAAATTCGATGTTTTCTCTATAAACTTTTCTCGTGTATATTCAATGTTTAGTATATATTATATTTTGTTCGGTATATACATAATGCTTTTCGGTATATATTTGATGTTTTTCAGTATTTATTTGATGTTTTCTATTTATATGCGATGTTTACTTTAAATATTCACTGCTTTACGGTATATTTTCGATAATTCATATTTGTCAGTGTTTTTTTATTCTCGTTGTTAGGACAAGGTTTTAAAAAAGGTTTTAAAACATAAATCTTATTCAAAAGTTCTTCGAGCGCAACAAGGCCTAATGGCGAATAGGCATCCGTGATGACTGAGAATATGTTGACTGAAACAGGGCATGACATGTTTAAAAAAAATTTCCAATCATTTGACAAAATCTTCAAGAGACAAGTCAGTTCTCTAAGCTATGGGGCAAATTACTTTCACCAAATATCAAAGAAAATTAAGAATGGGTAAAAACAGGTAGGTTATTACAATCAACTTATCTATCATAAGTTTGGGATGAAGGATTTTTTATCTCCATTTTCTTTGTGATCTCATGAAAGGTTCATGAAAAATATCCCAGGAAGAGATTGTGTGTACATCCTTGCAATATAAATCAAGAAATACAATTTCACTATAATTTTTATGCATTGAACATTATTTTTTTTACAATATTTTTCCCAGCATCATGATTCATATCATCTGTGGTCGTATAGGAACCTCCATTTTGTAGCCCGCATAATGTCACATCACAGTAAGGGATGTAAATATTCTAATTCTGGGTAATAGGTAGGATACGCCAATAACTGGGCTTGACTGAACGCAGAGAAGTAGAATTGATCGCCACTGCTGGATTACCGCCAACATTGAAACTGCCACTCGTTGGGCCTGATTATGTATTTCGTCTTTTTAATAATCAATTTCTCATCTTCCACAATGTAAGTATGGTTGTAGAGAATCAGCTCACATTAACTTAAGGACATTTCGGCGGTCTTGCAAAGTGCCGAAAAACAGAAAAGTCAGTTAACCCTTATAAAAATAAGAGTAGATTCTATTTAATAGCAAATCGGTCAGAGAACGACTTGGATAGGGCGCAGGGCGCCATGCTCATACTTTGGCAGCAACATTAAGGATAGTTAATCCTGATGCTGGAAAACGTATTTTAGAAAAAAATAATGTTCAAAGCAAAAATGCTGTAGTCAAGTTGTATTAATTGTATTAATTTAGCAAGGATGTATGTATAAAGATCTCTTCCGGGGATATTACAAAGAAAATGGACATACAAAAATCATTCATCCCAAGCAAATTAGCCAATGATAGATAAGTTGATTGTGATAGCTGACATTTTTTTCACCCATTCTCAATTTTCATTTATTCTGTGAAAACTGATTATTTGTTTCGAATATTAAAATAAAATACAAATGTATGGACAATATGCCAAGCTGGAATGCCTGAAATCCCCTAATCCCCCCTCCCCCACCCACACCCACCCCTTCGGTAAATCCTGGTTACGCCACTGGCCAAAGTCCGGTAGAATGGAGGGTAAGGATGGGGTTGAGGAGGTAAACACATTCTTCATGATATTGTCATAATTATTTTATTATATAAATCCTTTTGATAAAAACTGTTATTTAAAGTGTTTGTATTTAAATATGTCTTGTAACCATAGCAACAAAAACTCTGCTTGTGAAAGAAGAATGCGTTATACATTTGAGAAGATTATCTATGTTCTACAGCAACCAACTAAGAAAGGATTCAAGTCATTACTGTATTAATTCAAAACATGTAAATTTCTGCGTTCCCGCAATAAATACGCGAATTTTGTGGACTGCGACCAAAGATAGGTCATAATAGTTGTGTTATAGATATGGGCATTTTTTTATGATACCGTATCAGGTAAAAATCGGCATAAGGTGGTCACTGCTTTGCAGCAATAAGAAAACGGTCTACATCCAAAAATATCTCTTGAAGGACGCTGAAATATCATAGAACATCAAGTCACACTGAAGGCGACCATTACCAAGGGAAAGACTGTATCATAAAACCTTTGCTGTAACTTTTTTTCGTATCCAGTTTAACATTTTCGATAAAACAGAGCACACATCTCTGGTAAATATATTCCCTTTCCACTGGCTTCCACCTGACAGGCTGAAATTTTTGTAATGCATTAGTTTTTCTTCTTTAGTCCTTATTTAGCCTTTCTTATTATTTTTTCACTGTAATCTGATTTGCGAAATTTGAAGGGCTTTTTTCGTTTACATCATCACGGATGGACGTCTCCAGTAAAAAAGCATTTTTTATTAACGCTCTTCGTCCCTGTTTCCACACTCCCCTTTTTGTAATAAAATCTCTGGCTCTACCACGCAAAAACGCTATCATTCCGTAGATCCGGACCGTTTTTTTTCAGTATTTACCGATTTATAAGAATTCTCTTGATATTTTGGTGACAGCAATTTGTACCTGTGAGTGGAGGTTTTACTTGTCTCGTGAAGGATGGTGTCATATAATTTGTTTGATCATTTAAAATATCTTACCCTTTTTCAGTTAATAAATTCTCAGTCATCACGGATGCCTATTCCCTATAAGGCCTAGTTGTGCTCGAAGAACTTTTAATTAAGATTGCATATTTTTTAAACCTTTTTTACAACCTCTTCCAAACAACTAGAATATATGATTCTTCGAAAGTATAACGTAAAGCAGTGAATATTATGTAAAAATAGTGCAAATACATAGAAAACATCAAATAAATACTGGAAAAAATCTTGCATACCCGAAAAGCATTGAGTATTTACTGAAAAAAGTAGAATATAAACTAAAAACATCGAATATATACCGAAAAGGATTATAGAGGTAACATCGAATTTTGTTAGAAAACATCGTATATATACGGAAAAGAATAGATAATGTACCATAACACATCAAATATATACCGAAAATCATGGAATAAAGATCTAGGCAAACCTCCTTGGAAAGCCAAACGGTTAGGTCATGGTGACCTATTCTGTAAACTACTGTCCGAAAACATGACTTTTGTATACATAAAAGCTTGTTCGCGGAAAAATTTCTTGGAAATACAGCAAGAACCTATATCCCATGTCATTCCTACATTGAACTCCTGTCAACATTTATTTATACTGTGACGTTACAAACAGTATAAAAATGGCATCATGCCTTCGAATTAATGAAAACAGACTTCCTCACAGACGGAAAGCATGGCACATTTCGACATTCTTCCTAAGATTCTCGACATTTGTAACCTTCATTTGGTCTGCACTGCCAATCTCTAGCAGGTGTCCCTCCCCGCCACCCAGCCTACCGAAGCTACGTCTGTTGAATACTAAAAAAATTGTTCCATTCGGATTTTTTTGTTGAAACATATTTCCACCGACCATTGAAAACTAATTTGAAGCCATGGAGGTGATGGTGAAATTTTCTTTATGTGGATAGGGTAAATATAGGGATGTGTAACGTATGTCTTGTATTAACTAAGACTCAAGTCAATATTAATTTTAGTTATTGTAATCATCCGTCTGACATCTAATGTTATATGGCACGGTGTATGAATCAGTGCGAGATTTTACCAATCACGTTGTGGTTGCAGTGTGTTCATATTTCTCTCTTTTAGTGTAGCTGGCTGCTAAAGAGAGTTTTATCTTGTGGGAACAAGAAATTCATCTGGCTCCTTTTCGATTTTAACAACCTATTAAATCACAGACAGGTGAAGGGGACAGCCAACTCCAGAAGAACAGAAAAGGGTTCGCTGTAAGGCTAATGTAGTACTTGTAAGAGCGCCTGGAGCAAATTTAAATTATTGGTTTACTCTCAGTCCTGCTTGACTGCCTTTCAAACTTTTCAGTTTTTTTTGTAAAAAAATATACTTTGAAAAGTATCAATTGATTTAAACGTGTTTTATATGTCGATCACCTCGCCCAGATACAAAACGTAGCTAAATACTTCAGATACGTTAGACGTATAGGCGATACAATCCATGGTTCCCTGTTTATCACCTTATCAGACTCCCTGAAGATTGTTTCTTGCGTTTAAACAGTTAAACGTATTACACATTGTATAACACAAGATCTATTTACTACTGAAATATTTATTGTAATAATTCATACCATTCAGTATATCATATTTTTTTTCCTACGTTCATGACACAGTTACTAACCTAAACCATGCATTTGTAAAGCATTGGTTGACTGAGCAGTTGGCCCTGTGTGTTGACATGGAAATCATGTTTGTGTGCCTACAGGAAATACACCCTTAGGGAAAGTGGCAAGAAGGTCCTTTGCAGAGGAAATAAACAAAATGTGGCATGTTGTTGACGAAGCACTGTCTAAAACGACTGTTATTTTAGTTGCCAGCTGTATCATTCACGTGATGCCGTGATGCTTCAAACTCATCATTTGTATTTTTAAACATTTTACCAATGGGTCATGACGCAAAGCTTTATTTGACATAAGGGTTATGTATGTATGAATTATTTATGTTATGATTTGGTGAAAATAATATATTTAAGAAACTTTGAACAATTGGTAAAATTCCAAAGTGCTTAAAAAATCGTTTTTCCCAAAAATTCCTTAGAAAATAGGTAACAGCAACCGTATTAAAGAAAATTTGACCAGGAGTTCCGTACATACCTAGCAAAAAGTTTTTATATCAAACTGCTACAACATGTGTCCATCTGACTTATGGGGTACTCAAATCATGTTTTTTTACATTGCTCACGGAATATATGTCACAGTGGCTACCTTTTGGATGTCAAATGGTACAATGACCACCCTTTACATTAAGAAAGACATGATTTTTAGGTCCAACTGTTAAGGTCTGTTTGCCCTCTCCGAATTTATAGGTGTTCAGAATTTGTTTTTAGTAGCTAACATAATTTAGGTCAGAGTGACCTAATTTCATGAGTCAAAACAGATTTGCGAGGACATTAATAGATAACAAATTTGAAGATTCTAGGTCCAGCAGTGGAGGTTGTCTGCCATGTCCTACTGTCTCGGTGCTCATAGTCACATTTTGGCCACTTACCTGCAGAATATGGGCTTCTTAGATGTAGTTGAAAATTTCAAAGCAGTAGGAGATTTGCCCAGAAGCTCCCTAGAGGATAAAAATTGAGCCCACATCATTTTCAGGTCGTTCATATCATATTTTTTTTCGAATAGCTTGCATATATTACCATGACTTAATTTCGTGTTTCTGATTAGAATATCACATTAGAAGATACTAAGCTAAATGGATACCATTTGTGTCCCACATCACTCTTTGGGAACACAAAATCATGTTTTCGGACAGTAGTTTACATTATATTGGTCATGGTGACTAATTCTTTAGGTCTTTAAGGAGATTTGCCTAGGACCTACCTCGATGTACAGTTAGATGTTTCTAGGTACAATTTAAGTTTACCTTGCTATCAGGGGTGGGATGGGGCTGCAATTAAATCATGTTTTCTATAGCCCGAAGAATAAAGGCCACGGTGACCTATTTTTTTTTTTGTTCCAAGGATATTTAATAAAAAAAAAATACTTAAAGGTCACATAAGAAGATTCTGGGCCAAATGGATACAATTTGTGTCCCGTCTGACGTCGCGCAGAATCATGAAATGGGGCAGAAGCTCGCAGAATATAGGTCACCATGTCCTAATTTCTCCTTTGATTTTCTAAGAGTTATGTTTTATTCCTTGTTAATATCCGGACGGCCTCATTTAAAGGCATCAAAAGAGAGAAAGAAATGCCTTAAAATTCGAAAAAAAATACAGGTGGTACAACTAGTCTTCAGAAATGATAGCACTGTCCATGACCAATAAGCAAGGATAAAACATGGCAGTCAATTTGGTAGTGTTTGAGACACTGGTGTTTTTGTATCATTTACTATTTTATTCTTCTAGGGGGAAAATAGGCCCCCTTTTTTACTGGGAAAACATAGGTCACAGTGACTGAATTTCAAGAGTCTAAGTAGTTCTTTACGGACCTTCCAAGGTATAAGGTTAAATAATCAAGGTCTAGTGGATTTGTGCCCCGTTAATGAACCACAGGAAAGACTACCGGACAAAAAATTATCGCTATAGCGATTGCTATGACTTTCAGTCACCTGAGCTTTGATAGCAATTGTCTCATGGATACCACGAAACAACGGGTAAAACACGCTATTCGATTCCAATAAAGATATAACCATTCTTATTTAGTCTTATCTTAAACTGAATGCAGAAAATAATATTATACCTGGGAATTTGCAAATCTGGCCCCGATAACAAAAAAGTGGTAGATGGTTCAAAATTAGAAGCGTTCCATTTACCAGTAGGGACGGATCCAAACATTACTGCAGGTTTTCAAGGAAGAAGCTTTCACATTGAAATAGGATGAATAAATCCCGAAGTTGAGAGATCATAAATATAAAATCCAAGGGACTTGGCACAGTGGTCGTAATAGACCGATGGTCGTATGTAGACAAGTTCTGAAAATTTAGGAACTGCACAAATAGTAATGACATGTATGACGGAAGTATGGATATTAGTAGGCCTACAACGTTTACACCTTTAAGCGACTCCGTTTCGATTCATTTCTGTCACCGTAAACAGAACGACTATTTACATGAAAGACAATGATACACTCTGTCAGTCCGCTGTACATTGTCGGTAAATCTGCCATACCAATATATCAGAAAAAAAAATATTTGAAGACGCGGAAACCAATTGGATAATCTGGTGGACTTTCGTTTGAAAATTTTATGAGGGTTTTAATTTTATAAACAAGAATCCTAGCCTTTGGTTTTTAATTATACAGGGTTTCTTTTACAGAAGATAAACAACGGCGTGCCGCCGGTATTGAATTTGACATCAACCTTGTGAATTAGCTCTACTAAACGCCATTGTTACCCATATGCATGACCACCACGTGTTGCCGCCAAATTTGTATCAAATCTTAAGTTAGTTGACCATTAAATGTTAATTTAATCATCGCTTTTACCCCTACGAGCGAACGGGCCCTGGTTTAGGTGACAAAGGAAATTCGAGTGCACATGTACCCTTATTGGTATAACCACGGTTACAGTGACGACACGTCATTTCATTGGTTCTTTTCAACTCATCTGCATAGCCCTAGACGGCAATTCTTCCGAATATTGTCAACTGGCTACCGTGCATACAAGCGGGCCATTATTGAAGCCTTACGGAAAATGCAAATGTTTAGGCCGTAAGGCAATTTCGAACAATCTCAAACCAGTCTTTTAACGTTCACAACGTTCACAGCCAGTGAGCAGGTGCATATATCTTTATTGGAAAGTTTTCAAAAATCCCCGCGTTATAAAGAAAACTGAGTTGTGAGCGACCAACCCAAATATGATTGACTCAAAATTGCTTGCTGACGTCATTAGTTACTTACATCACTTGCCTCAAAGGAACTCAAATCTCAAAGATCGTGATTTTGACAGTACTGTCAGACAGAATGATGGTTAATGAAACTCGCCTATGGATATATCTCTCATTATTTACGCACGGCTTATCACTCCCCGAAAAGATTGCCGTATACATTTCTCAAAGCCATGCAGCATTATTTTTAGTGTTTACTCTTTACCCACCATTCGCAAAATATAATACGGAAATTGATCTTTCTGAATAGCTAATAACGACATTGTAAAAGAATACAAAGAGAGTTCCACCAACTTTCTTCCAAATATACATATCTGTTTTTCCAGTTTTATTGGAGCCAGCCATCTTGTGGTAGATGGATTTTGCTTTTTTTAGTTCACTCTTTGAACTTTTGCCATGGCGCTGTGTCCGCCCTCCATAGTCCACCGTCAATTGTCCACCGTCCACCGTCTGTTACCAAATATCTCAACAGCCACAGCAGCTACCTTCATGAAACTTTTCAGAATTACTATTCATCGGATGGACTTGCAAAAATGAGCTTTTGGTGGCGCCAACTATGTTGACCTACTTTCTACGGGCTGTAAATGTCTTTTCCACTTCTTCCAAGATAAGTCATAAAGTATTAATACTTTGGCCTTTATGTCATAGTCAACAGTTCCTTGGAGGAAGGGGAATAATTTGTGTGTAAATTCAGTCAAGTCATTTTCAAGATGGCGTCTCTACAGAATTCAAATTGCGTTGATCGCAAAATATGACAACTTGATGTGTTTCCAAACAGGATGTATTGTCTGTTACCAAATATTTTAGGACCTACTGCAGCCTTCAGTTTCAAATTTCACAGGAATATTGATAATGTGACTGCCAAATGATTTTGACCTCCACGTGGCGCCACCTGTGTTTAGCTACTTTCAGCAGGCTGTAATGGTCTTTTCTGCTCTTATCCATATTATGTCATTAAGTATATAAAACCCTCCTCTGAGATCCTTGGACTAACCTTTCTGAAATCCGGTATACTTGTTCCCTCACCTATGTAGTTGTAGCTATCAATGATGGGTTACTTTTCTGTTGAGTACAAACCTGGGTGTCTTTTAGATAACAGCCCAAATCTCAGGAGTTGTTCAACGTATTGAGCCGAAATTGTGCTTATTTATAGATCTTGGACTCCTCCATTTTGTACTTAAGACTTGTGGCGCCATCTGCAATCGTTTTCCTATGGCGTCCATCGGTACATTTGCTGTGGATGAAAATTGCTCATATCTCAGAAGAGGTTGAAGGTATTGGTCTGAAATTCGGCATGTCTATCCATCTTAGGAAGTTTTCTCGTAAACCAGACAGTTGGCGCCACCTACCTTCCTGTTTTCATAAAATAACTTAATGCCTTTTTACTGACGAGTGATTTGCTGTATTGGCCTGAAATTGCGCATGTCCATAGATCTTGGACTCCTCAAACTTACAATCAAGACCGGTGGTGCATCTGCAATCATTTTCCTGTGGCATCCATCCGTACATTTTCTTTGGGTGAAAATTGCTCAAATCTCAGGACTCGTTCAATGTATTAGTAAACGATTTGGCATGTTCATCCATCTTGAAAAGTTTTCTCATAAACCACACGGGTTGCGCCATCTACCTTGTGCAATATCACAGTGTCTACTTGGAAAGGATTGAATGGTATTTTCACATTCATTTTTTTTTAATCACCTGCCATCGTGTAAAGTAATTCACAGAGTGAACATTAGTATCTTAAGTCTCTTTTTTTCTCATTCGGTTTGTATTTTTCTTCCTCATCTTTTAACTTTTTACTATATTTTTAAACCATGTGACTTTTGTTTTACCTTTACATCTTTACCTCATTTCAACTACATTTAATTATTGTATTTTGCTTGTATATTATTTATTCATCTTAATTATCTATTTTAATACCCTTAGCTTTTATTTTATCTATTCATTTTGAATGCATATTTTCTATTCGTATCGTTATGATTCGTCTGTGATTTATCTCTCACTTCATCTAACGACCTGTGAAAATGCACTATCAAGCGGTCAGTGACCCCGAGCCGTAAGACCACATATAATAAAGGAATTCTATGGGGTCGACGCTTGTATATTTTTAGAGCACCGGGTCCTCGTTGTTCTTGTAGCCATTACTGTCCCATCCCGATTAACTTCATAGTAAATATTTCCTGAATTGATAATGAAACAATTTTATTCGTGAAGATAGCTTGAAAAATTATTACATTTGCGTTTTTCATATGTACAATACAGGAATTTAGCCACGTTTTGCATCCTTCTACATTGGCAATTTTTTTTTTGTTTGCCTCATCGTACATAAGAGTCCTCGGAGAGGTATTTTCAGTATATTCCTGCTCTATGCTCATTATATGCATACTTCAGATGCTTGACAGTCAGTCCCTGTGGGAAATGGACGTGGCAACCAAATTATGGTTTTAAAAACGTCCTAATGGAGGACCGACCTTTTGTAGTAAGTTTTTTTGTACTAATCTTATTGAAACACGAAGCTTTGAAAATTAAAGGAGTGAAACAGTGGTTTTTGGTGATAGGTAAATGAATGAAAGGGATTGAAAGCCTCAGTTTAAATTTTTGGAGTTTAATGTATTTTGACTGAAAAATGAAGAGGAATCCAACGTTTTTTCTTATTTAAATAACCATGTTGGTTACTGCCCTGAGTCCTTGAAAGGAAGCATGATTGTTTATGTGGTAATACACCCCATCTGAAAATCCTATAAAAAATAGATGGGTAAAAAACGAACTGATATAAAGAGACAATTACTTTCATTCAAAAAGAAAACTTTGTCAATTAGGGCTTGGATGACTATATATCACGGTTTCTCCACAGGATATCTCATGAATAACTCCCAGTCACTCATGGGAATAAATGTTTCCATGTTCAAAATATATTAAATAGGGAATGCGTTCCCTGTATTATACCAAATGCTGATCTATCTCAATGATACACAAGGAAAACATCAGCACAGAAGGGTTGAATGGTTGTTTAATCTAGGAAAGCAAGAGAGCTCAAAAGAAAGGTTTTAAGAAATCTTTTAATATCCGCTGTGTTTTGACCGGTTCCTACGTAATTTATTGTAATTACGTGTATATTAACGAATGAAAAGTTATCGGTTTCCTTTTAAAGTGTTTTATTGGTTTTACTGAGTCTTAGAAAGAATACAGCTTGTAAGGCAATAAATATAATTTAAAAACAAAATTTGATAAAATACCGGGTATACGGTGATAGGAGAAACATGAAAACATTAGATAAAGATATAAATGATTAAAAGAAAAACATAAACAAATAAAATGCGAAAACATTTAATTGAACTAAGTTAAAAGATTAGTAGGTAACATACAAAACGAATGGGCGAACATACTGGAATGGCCACATAAAAAAAATCAGCGATCAGATGACGACTGCCGATCAGTTCTTCTTTTACGACACGTTGCGATTGAGCACTCCAGAACATATCTTTTGAATGTTAGTTAAATGATATGACCCGAAAATATCGAATGCATAGCTTAGCCTTTTGATTTGTTCATTCATTATGGGAAGACATGTCTCCCATCAACATAGTAGGCATCTTTGGTTAAGGAGTAGAGTACAAGACCAACAGCCGACACAAGACTCTCAACAGAGGCGATAAAATATTTCACGGTTGAATTCCAGCCAATATAAGCGCTCTGCAGGCCTAATAGATAAGCTTTGTTCAATGGTCGTGCTTCACTCAAATCAGTGGGGGATTCTACGGTGGTCCGCCCCAGCGATGGGAACTTATACACACAGATTCCCGCAGGTTCAGTAGTCAGCTCGGGACCATATAACACCAGGATATAATAGAAGCATGTTCTATTGTTCTGTCAAGTTTTTCGAAAACAAAATGGAAATCTGCAGATGTACTTACACCAAGTAAAGCTAGCAGTAAAAAACAGAGGCAGTTACCTCAAACAACAACAATATTAAAAAATATAATGGGAGACCAAATCAAATACGAGCTTTAGAACAAAGTAAGTCTGATGCAATTGAAAAAAAAATATAACGGTCATTACCCGGGAAAGAATATTCTCATAGCATCAACCCCTGTCAGGTATATAAAAGTGAAAGACCTGTGGGTGTTTCTTTAATTTGTTGTACATGAGACCTGATCCAAGCCAAAATGCCCGCGTAATTATGTATCATTGCTGTCATCTGCAATGCCGTCCCATTTTGGACTGTTGTCAATTGCTGGTAACACACTCGTATCTGTAGCCCCATGGCTTTCAAGTTCAGGTTAGAAAACCTTGATCGAGTATTCAAATGGGCTGTTAGCTTATTCCAATGATTTCTATCAAAACCTCTATAAAAGTCGATATGTTATAAAGATTGAAAAAAATGTTTTACTCGCTATATAAGGAGACCATTAATCTATACATTTGTTTCATGAATTGTTATAGTAATCTCTCCCAACTTATTATCATGGAACACAATGGACGCAAAAAATAATACTAACCAAGGCTCATCAAGCAGTATAGCGGCAATTTCATGTTAAATGGCCTCAGTTGGACACAAACTCTCTAACCTGCTAGGAAAACATATTCCCCACATATTGTGGTGGACATTTCATTTTCAGCTGTCTGTTCGCTGTCAGGACGAATGGTTATCTATGGATTTCAACACCAGACTTTGTGCACTTAGATGCATCGTGTGTAGGACATAAATTACCTTGCAACTAGCTAACGTTGCTCTTTTAACATAATCAACAACATGCAATAGAGCAATCACACTTCACTTACATGCATAGTGGTTTGGAAAATAGTACATTCCCTTAATGCCAAAAGTAAGTGACCAGTTTATGAAGCACTGCTTCCTCGCGTCTTCTGGTTGTAATTTTTAAAATATATGGCAGATGTCGTTACACAGGCGGTTTGCGAATCATGGAGAAAATAAAAGCACATGAAAATGTAATTGCCTTTTAGAAACCGACAGACTATCAGTAAAAAAGATAATTTTTAACATTAGTTTTGTAAAACTGACTGTTTTATGGATCGACTGAATCCTATGTTTTCATATTATATAAAATATTATAAATTGTTCACATCAAATTTGATTGATGTAAAGTATTTCGAAAACAAAATTGCTCTATTATCTTGGGAAAATCTGTTATTCTCTGTTACTGACTGTACAAAGCTATGCATCGAAATTAATACAGTCCCCTGGAGGACAAGCGATCAATTACTATGTTTGGTATTTTACTCTAATAATAATAATACGCTTAATTAATGATATGAAAAGAAAATACATGAAAAAAGTTTGTTTTGGCGATCGAGAAGCTAGCGCTTATCATAAAAAATGGATATTTCTCTTGATTGATTCGACCAGCGAACAATCAACGTTCAGGTAATGTTTTTGCCTTAGAGTTTTGATTCAACTTTTAAGTGAACAAAACTTAATAAGTGACAAGATAAATCAATGCTCAATGTTTTGGCTTAGACGAAGAATACCCAGTGGTTGGTGTAGTGATGGTTGTGGGGTCAAGCAGAAGGGTGGGAATATTTATTTATATTGCATATTCAACTCAGATATTTAGAATTTATCAGATCAGATATAAAAAAAAACTGGTCAGGGTCATATCATTTGTAGCTATTTTTTGTGTGAGAAAGTTTATTATTCAGAAAAAAGATCGTTTGAACTAAAGGGAAGGGAGTTGATGTTGATGTTGATGCATCAGTTATGGAAAAAAAATAAATAGGTCTGTGTGTCCAAAGTGTGACGTTTTGTCCTAACAAATATTTTTTTGTTTGAAGTCATGGGACATTCTGTATTGCTAGAGGACCTAAATATCACAAATGAGCTAATATTATTGAACTGGGACGTTAACTTAATACACGTGCGTTAGGAAATCAATTTCAAAGTTCTTCCAGAAAGCCTATATAAGGACAACGTCGCTTTACGGAAGGGTAAGCACACGCATTGAAGAAAAGACTAAATGCGCAAGACCCTGGAAGACCGATACAAATATGAAATACATCAGTAACTGTTGACAAGGCGATACTTGACCTAACAAAGGACTCTAGAAAGCACAAATTGATCCATGAATCAAAAACCTATGACGTTCTAAAAATTTATCCGATAAGACATTTTGCATCAATAATAAAAGATAACAGAACTTGGGTTTATTAAATTACCGTCATATTTTAACGGTATCTTAATGCGAGAGCGTTCAACTGAATGAAATGTTATGCCTTCAGGTGGTTCCTAGTTTCTTAGATTTCCCAAATGATATTATCCAGCTCCGCTAGATAAGGAAATAGAGTTCTTTAGTTCTTCTTGCTGCATGCAAAGTCGCCTTGCCGACACATGTAGTGGGTAGCACTCTGACGTCACTACCACTTCACTGGTTCCTTTAAAAGTGTGCAAATACCCTGAGGTGCTGAGGATCTGTCAAAATCAATTGGTTAAGGCAGCCGCACCGGAAATCTGAAACTCGTAGGTTCAATTCCCATCTATATCATACATACATATAACACATGCAGAAAACCATATTAGTTCTCCCTGCTACATGCATATATTATATATATATATATATATATATATATATATATATATATATATTATATGTACTTGCTAACAAGCTGACAATTGACTTGTTCCCGCAGAAAATCATAATCAACGAATATTCACGGTGTATGCTATTGGTATAGCTCTTAAGTATACTCGTATAAATTAACAATGCGTTTTCAATGTAAGATTGCCTAACTTTCATTGTAGTCCTACGAATATACATGTGGCTATATTTTGAAGATGGACTTAACCTTGTGTTTAGTTGCACCCCCCCCCCCCCCATATCACGCGGTGACACGACAAACAAAAAGCATACGACAAATCTCGAATTAATAACAAAACATATAGATGTATGTGATTATTTAACAAAAAAAATAAAATAAAATTATAAAATAATCAAAGATGCCTTGATTTGGCGTCGTTTCTGCTGCTTTGTTGGCTTGTCGGACTTTTCGACATGGGTACTGCGTTAGGTAATCTGGAGTTAGTCTTTAAAGGCGTTGGGATTACCCTTGCTCTTGGTTTGGTGTGGAATCCGCATGTACATCCGACATCACTTGATTGTTCGTTTGTTAACTTTTATTAAATATAACAAAAGAAATGCTTCTTAAAGTTTAGGACCACATAGTTTTATTTGTTTTACAAAGTTGTTTCATTATTTCTCTTGGCAAAAATGTGTTCGTAATGCACCAAGTATAGAAAAATGAGCAGATCTATGTTTCAAAAAAATTCCGCTCGTATAACAGTTACATATATAATAATCATGTGCTTCAATCCTTGGTTTCTAAAACCATGCATGTTTGGAGATCAGTTTATTTGAAAGAAGTATTATTGGAATATATAAATAACATGTTTTTTTAATTCTTGACAGAAAAGTATAAGGAGTCACAACAGCGGAAAGGCTTCCACCTAGGATGCGCGTTCTGTGTGCTAAATGAGAAAGCATGTATGAAACGTTAATAATCAGAACAGAGCTTCTCTATATCGTGGACTACCAACCAGCAATTAAACACTTTTATGACATAATCGGACAAGCGAAGCTTGTATTTAACAAAGAAACCCGCTATTATAAATCCTAAACTAAAGAACACCTGCAACAAAAATAATCAGAAATCATGTCAACTTGTTGCCATGAATCAAAGACAACCAATCGTGCGGGAAAACAAAAGGAATATTATTACCGGTACAACACCGGCTCGACTTTCAGTCAACTGATGAGTCGATGAGGAGAACCAAGTGGTAGTGACTCGGATCCATCACAAAGGCATGATTATCATGCTCTGTTTAAAACTATGAGCGCTTGCTACCATTGGAGAAAACAAATTGCATTTCCGCAAAATTTTGCTATTGGTATTTCTGATATTTAATTTAGATTGACAGAAAGAAACCTCAGATATTATATACATTACGTTTTCCTTCTTCTGATACGATTTATACCATAACGGATCAGTGGAACCAGTGATTTTTAGCATATTTTGTGATACAAATGTGCACATAAAACAAAGTTTACTGAAATTGAGTTGTCAGTTGGTCTTGTATTACGCCCCCGCTTAATTGTGAGTCAAAAGGGGAAATTGAAATGAATAAAAGCTAATAAGCAAGAAACTTTAAATTTTAGTTTTTTTTTTAATTATTTTTGATGAAACTGCACTTTTTTTACATTTGCCTTTTCAGGGTTTGTGAACATGCCATCGTATATTTTTAAATTTGGGAATATCATAGGGAATTGATCTATAAATGAATCTTGATAATTATAGGCTCCCTTATTTTTATAATGGTGACCCTTATACAATTTTCAGAGAATGAGGAATACTTCCCGGAAGCTTTTTTCCCTTCTGCAAAATTTTATTTTGGTAACATAATGGATCATAATACATCATGAAGGAGTTGTAAATATGTTCATAATATTGAGAAACTATCTTTCTGTTTGTTTTGTTTGAAATGCCAGTTCACGAGATGGACCATTGCTCATACATCAGTTCTGTTTCCAATTTCGTCTCTTTGTTTCTCTCTTAGCAGAATTACATACATGTTTTGAGATTTCAACAAAATGATACCGTGGATAGTTCAAGAAAGGACCTGCATTAATCATCGGATAAAGCATTCAGCTGATGTGGCTTTGCTTAGGCATGCGATCCACCGAGTTCCATTTTAGATGATTCATTAGAATAATAATAGGGGTCACGGGAAGATTAACTTGAGAAACAGAAGATCCGTTTTTTGAGACCTTGTGTCACCTTAGCGTCTTCTCGGAAACCGGATTTTTTTTTCATTTATTGTAAAATGATACAGTTGTTAATTCAAACTAGAATATCCAAACAAGCAAGTTGACATACCGACTTGTTTACAATGTATCCTTGCCTCCTGTGGGTTATTTGATATAATGATTTGTTTTCTTAGAAACAAATAAGATCAGGAAATTTGCTTGATAAATTTAAGCGCTCCTTTACCAGCAGGTCCCAATTACTCTTTGGACAGCGGGGTTAAGTCATGTTATTTATTATGGGATTTATCTTTTAAATGCTTATTAAAATTTTGGAGAGATATGGCAATATAAAATCAGAAACAAATATTATAACGCTCGTTATTTGGTAGAATGCCGTAAAAAGGCCAATGTTCCCTAATTTGGAAGTTTCCCTTTCAGCTGATATAAATCACTGAGATTTTGTGGGAGACTAAAATGATCCTGATATAACTTTGCTGTATTGGTATATAGACCTGTTACGGTTCAAGGGAAAGATTCCTTTCAATGTGTTGTGGATATCCAGAAAACCTGTAACGTTTTATTTACTGATCTATGGGTGTTTTCCACAGGCTCGACAACATTAAAAAAAACAACCTGTTCAGAACATGTTTCAAAAGATTGCTCACGAAATAATTTAAGGTAGGTGTAAATATGTTTGATATAAGAGTTCAAACCTGTCTATTGGCAGAACCGAGCCAATCAAAAGCACACAAAATAATAAAATTAAAATAACATGACGTCAATGATGAACCACTTGATGAACCACTCTGTGCTAGATTAATTAATTTAGTATTCCAGACAGTGCTATTTGTCTTGTATCCATTTTTTTAATCTGAATAAAATGTTATTCATTATCATTATATCTTAACTTAGAGTTGCGCTTTATTTAAATGTATTTAACCGACAGCACTATTATAAACCACTCCCATAGCCACACAGAAAATTAAATCAAGGCCGCCAGAGCAGAGAGCCGTGCGTTTTGCCACTCGACGAATGGAAAGACTATTCGTCAGACAACCAAAGTGTCATAATTGGGAAGGTATGATTGGACAGATTAATTATAAGTTTTAAAACTTTTTCTCACATATTTGGAACTCCAGAGATCTGATTAAATTAACGTATATGGTTCAGTGCATTTACATTCTTTAACCATTTTCAGACTAGTTTTCTTTACATATTTTGGTCGTGATCGAGAGTAGGAATTTTATATAAAATGCATGGTGAAGAAAAAAAAAATATACGGAAGGTCACGAAAACAAGTATAAATCTCCCTGGACTGCATATCAGTAGTAAAAAGGGGGCTAACATTAAAAACGTTATAGTGCTGAATACTAAATGTCCCTCTTTAAATAAGAGATTGTGTTGCAATAGGCTAATCTTGTGGAGAAACATGGCGGAATTTCTGAATTCATGTCAGAGGGAGTTAGTCTATCGAAAAATATAAAAGAGGAACAGTGGAGGATTTTTTTTTTCTTTTAGCAGAACGTTCAACGTTAGGTTTTTAAATGAGCAGGGATAATTAAGTCTGTGTCTACCAAATGAAACCATGCTTGCCTAAAAGCATTACTTGGTTAATAAAAGCAAGTCCCGCCGTTACCAACTCTGGTAACGACAATAGTAGACATTGCAAAACATTTTTAACTTTCGGTTTTCGAGACCTTTTTTTAAAATCCAGATTAATTTTGAATATTATTTCATTCTGAAAGACCAAGAACTGAACAACACATCATCAGCTTTTTTGTGTATTCAGAAACATAGTGGGTTAAAACTTTTGTGGATAAATCGTGTCTGCTTATGCATTATATCAACATTAATATGTGAACAGTCCTAAAAATAAGCAATGTTTCAAGTTTTTTTTTTGGTTAAAAAATGCATTGAATGTTCACAATTTTACTTCTAGTTAATTCACATGTCACCTTCATGCATTCCCACTAAAAGGGATAGGCTCAATTATACAACTCAAATATCGGCTTACCTATATGAAACTTGGATGCCTACTATTAGGTATGTCTCGATTCATTTCTTGATGATAATTCCATCCATGTCTACCGAATGAAACTATGCGTGTCTGAAAGTATTAATGGGTTCAAGAGAGCAAGTTCTGGAGCTAGGACTTGGTATGAGGCATGTTCAGAATGTACTCTGTTTCGACTCCAGTGCCCGGGAACGAGGCCCCAGTTAAGCTGGGCTCCAGCTCTTACTTGTGTTTAGCTGATTGACCCATCAAACAGCTGGGGGGGGGGGGGGGGTTACTAGGGGAGTTGACTTTCAAAAATGTTATAATAAACGATATGATCCTTTGGTTTTAATTTCGTTGATGAATTTTACCTAACAATTTCACGTTAATAAAAATGGACAATACTGAATCCGAAGTGTTTTATCATCTTATATAAATCAAAGTGTACACGTTTTTGAGAACATTTATTTATCAGTTTGTCAATATAAACATGTTAATATATACATGTTTATATACATCTTTAATCTACTTCATTCACTTAAAACTTTCACACTGAGTGTTTGCCCTGTTTTCTTGTTTATATATATATATATATATATATATATATATATATATATATATATATATATATATATATATATGAATAGCCACGCTGGTTCATTTTATATAGATGGAAATGATATATCACAGAAAGTCGGTTCCCCGACAGTTGGGATCGAACCCACGATCCGATTTCCTGTCGGTGGCCTTACCACTTGGCTACACCAGATTCCCTTCAGCTCTGTGTATTTGCACACCTTTATAGGAACCAGCGAAATGACGTCACGGTTGTGACGTCATAGTCTCACCCACTACATGTGTCGGCACGGCGACTTTGTATGCAGCAGCGAGAAATAATGGCCTAATATAGTGTGCTGCAAATATTATATATAGATGTATGAATAGACATGCTTGTTCATTGTTTATAGATGGAAATGGTCAATAATTGAAAAAAAAAATGTATAGTAGTGTAACGTTTTCTGCTTCAAAATGTTGTTATATTTTTACTGTTACAATACTTGGAAAAACAGATGTCGATGATGATATAAAAATGTGTAGAAAAATATTTGTTGAGACATCAAGGAAAAGGGAATACAAATTAAAATTGAAAAGGTCTTAAAATTGCAAATGTTTACGCTATTTTTTTCTCAAGGAATATGTGATATATTTTCGTGAAATGCATTTTATTCAGATAAAACCTATCAAAATAATAAGTATACAAGGAAATTAATGCTATCTATCAATTCAATGAGGATTGTATAATAAGGAAGTGATTCATTTAACATCTATTCGATTTAAAATTCGAAAAATATATGCTTGTTCATACTAGTATTAAAAAACTATTTTGAAATATCTGAGAAATAGAAAGCCTTCCCCAACAAAAACTAAATAAGTCCCCATCGGAAGTACATCGACGGGGTATTTTATTTTGGGGTTGTTTTTTGTTTTGAGATAAGTATGAATTTTTTCATATATTTATGAAGTTTTGTTGCTCCTTGGTTGTTAATACACGCTTGAATACATTTCCCTATTAAAAAAGCTTCGATGACAGACATAATAAACATTGTAAACAACTATCACCCGTCAGAACTACTAAGGAATATTGATACTTTATCAAATCTTCGGAGTTTGTTTTACACAACCATATAGTGGAAAACAAATCATGGATATGGGTGTATCGGGAGATCCATCAACGCCACATCATCGGGACTTACATATGCCGAAAATACACTGCATTAGGAATCAGAGGGCCAACACGTACAAATATTGGCAGATGCTAGCAATTAACATAATAATGAACTTGGGCGGGTCGGGCACGGTTCTGTTTTATTCGAAAAGTGATAGTTGAATTATTGAAGCGGAAAGGATTTTTTTTTATTTATAACTCTCACAGCAGAAATGCTTGGGTTTGTTTTGTCCGTGGTGTTTGCTTTAATTCGTCTTGTTTCTTCACAATCATAATCTGTAATTTTTATTATTACTCTTGTTCCTACTAGGTTTATGTATAAATCAAATCTAATAACGCAATATAAAAAAATCCACGAGCTCTTTTTGGCATCAAATTATCAAGGAATTTTTGTTAAACTCCCTACATAAAAAGATGTATTAAATGTGCTTTTGACGTCATCTGAACATCATCAAATGAGTATCCTGTCTGTATTAGCACTATCCTTCTAAGATTCCATTACCTAACCCTTAATTGAAGGACCTATTTTACTCTACCTATCCATCTTAGGATTTGCTGGACAATTGACGAATTTTTCTATTATCGAGCTATGACTAACTAGCGGTAGGACCATCGAAGGCACATATGATGATAGACCGGCATTATAGCTAATCATTAGGTTATAATAGTTGCTTTATTTTGAGTTATTGTTCTACTTGCCAAACTAATGATTATAATAAATTACTGTTACTTGCAAATAGCGTCGAAAAACTTATAACATATATTGACGTATCAGTATGTTACATTGCTTAGGTAAAGTACTATATTCTAGGATGTCTAGGAAAACGGATAAGGATCATTTTTGCTTAATTAGACAGTCAATATCAATTGAGAGAAAAGAAAATAATCCGTCTCACAACTAAGGAAATATGTTCATCTGACACAGAGCCTTCACCGACTAAGGTATTGATGCACCAAAGGTAAAAGAGTAAAGGTCCACTCTACGATTATTTACCATTTCCTGGCACAGCTAACGACAAACCAGCAAGCGTATTAAGGGGTCACACTTTTATTATCGGGCCGAGGTTTGACCTGTTGCCCCAAAATAGGTATTTGGTTAACAAGATCAGGTTGAAAAGAAAACCGTTGCCAGCCTACCTAGAATATATGACAAAGTAGCAATGGTAGAATGTCAACAATGCTCCTTGTTGACCCTAATCAATGTTTTTTTTTCCATGGGAAGGCAACACGATCAAAGAAGGGCAGCCAGTCCGAATAAAGAAAAAAAACATAAAAGACCATTTATTTTGTACAATGTTGGATTAGGACACTGAGCACATGACCCCACTTCCATTTACAATAAAACACATGTATAAAGAACAGTGGGTTACGAAACTTCCGTCCAGAACTTTCAAGTGCGTCTGCAGTAAGGTCAGGAAATATGATACATACATACTTGTTTTCAAAAATTCAATACCATTTTGCAGATGAACAAGCTCAAATGTTTAATTCAACAAAGATTTAAAAATGCATATATATAATAGTATGGGGCGGTCGTAGTGCCCTCTATAAATATAATTAAGCAACCAACTTGACTATTTTTTACGTTCTTGGCTTCTTGTCAGTTTATATATCAGTCGCTTACTAAATGGTAAATTGAGGTCAAAAGCGCCAACGAAAAGCTTTGCTGCAATAACAAAATATATGAGTCTGGTAGTTTGGGAGCTAGTCTTGGGTCTTCTCGATTATTTTTTAACTTTTTCATTCTTTATTTACATGTTGGTGGATCAGTAAATCTTATGATTAAATATTGAAATCCCTTTATTTATTCACAAAGAGAACGGAATTTGTGCCTTTCCATTCTTTCTACCATGGTTTCAATTTTGAACACGTTTTGATTTGCTTTCATAATTTGCCTCGGGTGATATTATGATCCATGAGCAAGTGATTCCTGATGAAAGAGTATTGACAAAGATTACTGATTCTCTTATTGGGTTTAAATATGATAACATACCTGCAGGGATAAAGCTAGTTCACTGTAATGAAGTCTGAATTTCCAAGAGCATTTTTGCTTCACTGATGCTCAGTCACCTAAAGAATACCGACACAAAAAGTGTAGAAGGTCACCAATAGTTTGGATTCAAGTGTCAGAGACTTATGAATACCATTGTGGTGATAATGGCAGAGGCGTAAGTTTATCTTCAAGGGCGGGTGGGGATGACTAGAGATTGTAAAGGATATATATACATGTTTATATATATATATATATATATATATATATATATATATCACCTTTTATTGTCTGCATGACGCATTTTGAAGTATATAACAATATAAGAGTATCAGGTTTAAAAAAATTTAAAAAAGAGGCATATAATAGTTCTAATCAAGGTTAAGATATAAAATATTTAATAGTAAACTCAGAAAGGGAAGCAAAGTCTATAATTCATTTTTTAAATATAAATATTATTTTCTTAATGTACAGGGTTTATTACATTGACTAACCACCTCGCTAAAACATGGGAAGTACATCCCATACCACCACCCCCCCCCCCCCCGTATTGACGCCCCTGCATAATGGTCATGCATAACCTGGTTGCATTAGCGTGCAGATGATGCGAAGCACCAATATCAAAGAGAGATATTGTTAATACGAATAATAATGATTGTTAAATACGAATGATCATCCTTGACCCTTTCCCTCTAGTTGTCCACCCTAGGAATACTTCTAAATGCCTTCTTTCTCCGAGATTAAAAGAAATTCCTGAAACATATATCGATGCCAGAGCAATAATTATTGTACCATCCTTTGACAAACGATATATATATATATATATATATATATATATATATATATCTGCATCATCCACACATGCAATCCGTCCTAAATATTGTTAAATATGATAATACGATTTCAGCTCCAGAAGCTCCCCCCCCCCGTGTATAACCAAAATAAACCTTTTTTACTGGAGCTTAACCATGTTAAACATAGATGCAGAGAGAGATGAAAATGCTGAAAAGGATCACATTAGACAACACCCGTGGGGACAACAAAGTATGAATAATAGACGTGATGCTATAAAAAAAGAAGTGGACCATGGAAAAACGCACTGGATCAGTTTGAAGAATTAACTAAAATGTTAACTTTTATATTTAATATTGTGTTTTACAATGTCTGATCAGGCAATCTCATCATTTTCTTCAGAAATCAGGAATGCCAAATAACTTTATTCGTTATGGATAAATCGATCGATTTCCCATTTCGATTTTTTTTAGGATTCTTGCTCCACCAGCATTTACAGACAATAACTAGAAAACAGCATTCAGGGGTCTGCAAGCATCTGCGATGTGGTTTTCCCTGTTGTGGAATTCAGACGCTGCTCACCTGAGAAGTGAGAGCACAGGTTCAGGAAACGCTTTGTGACATCGAAATCCCGGTCCTGAAGTTTATATTTTGCAATTGTCGGTATATGTGAGCAGTATTGCCGATAAACACAGGAAACCTTCACACTGCATTACTTGGCGCTCGACCATGACCTGGACAGGACATCTGCTTGGCGCATGAGGCTGTGTTTGTTTTCACTTATGTTGTACTAGTTCTAAGGTCATTTGCATATATGTGACTGCACATTTGTGAAACCTACCGGAAGTCCTTCCTGGATTGAGATCACGACCCACACCAAAAAAATCTATTCTTCATTGCCCCGTACCAGAGGTGCCCTATAAATTTCATGTAGTACTTTCATGACTGCGCCCTTCGTTTTTCAAACAAAACACACGCAAACACACAAACACGGACGAGAATGAAAGCATACCCTCCTGGCGCGGGGAATAATAATTATTCTTTCAATTATATTCGGTTGGTGTACAAACTTGCTGCTATGGAAACGATATATTTTTCATGAAAGATGCACTACGACATACGTAGCATGTCAAGCAATACCAATTGGTAGTTATATTGCATACACAATATCTGTAATAATTTGCAGTGTAATAACCAGCATCTTTCTCAGAACAAAGTTTAATGACAAACACATGTTATACCTTGAATCTAACCAGAAATTTGTTGTAACCCATATATGACTTTGCATTTTAAATTAAACTACCAGGATGTCTCTACTTATGTCGGATAATCACTGACATGTTTTTTTTATAATAAAGTAGGGTTTATTCCTCTTTGCTATCGTTTGGAAACTCACTTATGTGATGTGTTCAGCAGAAAATAAAGAGTGTGAGATGACAATAAAGTCAAGCATGCGGTATTGGTCGCTTCCTCGGGAGTACAGGGAGGTGTAAGACTTCTGACATGGGAGGTTATTTTTTTTTCACGAGGTATTACCTCGAGAATTGCACTTATCATTCATTTTCTATTTTCTTCTGTTCTATTTTCCTGGATATTCCGAAAAACAAAGAAGAAAAACAAAACAAGACGGACAGGAATTAAAGCCAATAATTGATTTTAAATGGTTAAAGGGGCCCAGTTGCCTATAAAACATGTTGGATTAACACGAAAAAATAACTTCTTACCTTTAAAATAAACTTTTACCTGCCAAAACATTGCCTTGAAACCGTTTGCTACTCCTGTAAACTAGTGTTAAAACAGTGGACCGGGCGCGATCAAAGGTGTCAAAATAAGCATAGCGCAACACCTGCCAATCACGAGATGACCTGACTGATTTGGCTCCAAAATGTATTACATGTTCCCACTGGCTGTAACTTTGTGTCTTGCGGCTCACAATCGGACCTCCGGTCTCGCGGCCTTGTTATGGTAAACCGAAACACGTGGACCGTGTTTTCAAACACACAGAACCATAACTAGAAGTGAACAGCCGTATGCGAGGTACCGGGAATGTATGTTGGGATAGTATTGCTGAGACACTATTGTATAAGGCAAAGCTGAACTGATAGTTTGAAAGAATAGGCATAATATTGCTCCTGATTATGTCCCTTTAAATCAAATTGCTGGCAGGTGATGAATTTAGTGCTGACATGACATCAACAGATGTGTTCTAGAATTCTATCAGTATTGCCGCAGTAAATAAGCTTTTTTTTCCAAGTCTGAAGAAACCTGAAACCTCTTTTTTTATCCACTCATGTCCCTCCTTATTTTCTTCCATTTGCTTTCGAGGTGCGTTTATTTGAATTTGTATACCTGACACGTTGGGTATTTTATTTTTTTTTAAGTATTAAATGTGTATTAAACTAACGCAAAATATGAACATCTCTCACAGTGTGTATATTACGTTAAATTCATATTTCCTGCCCGTGTTTCCAATATGCTTCTTGTTTCTTATGACACCACTTTAAATATTTCCACCTCTTTTAGCTGATAACTCTTTTTTTAGTCGAAATT
Source organism: Sipunculus nudus (assembly GCA_026874595.1). NCBI lineage: Eukaryota > Metazoa > Annelida > Sipuncula > Golfingiida > Sipunculidae > Sipunculus > Sipunculus nudus. The sequence goes on from CM049321.1 coordinate 51,105,626, forward strand.
TTTTTCCAATTATTTCTGTTTTTTATGACTCTTCTCTTATCATTTCCCCTGGGACTTGTATTGTGCGACAGGGTTTCACCATCTTATTAACGGTACTTACATTTAGCTGTGCAGGGTCTTATCTAATGAACTGCGTTTTTTTCCAAAATACCTGAATAAATTTTACTCTTCATCGGGTGCACGAGATTAGCATATCTCTGCGTAAATATAGAATATGCTCCGAGTCCTAGATTTCTTTATATTTTTTTTATTTTCTCGATGATTAATTGACAAGTGAAAAACACATCATCATAACAAAAATCTTAATTTAAGAGTGTCTACTCATGATAGAGTGGGTAGGGAATTCATGCTTTAGATGTCCTGGCATATTCTCAAAGTAGTAACAATGCCGCTAGGATTTGAAAACTGTAGGAGACAGACCATGGGCCGCCTAAAAAAATGAGAAGGAATTTCAGATCGGTATAAATCATTCCCTATAACATCCTCGAAAAAAGGAACTGACTGCGCTCTAGGAAGCTCCAGGCAGCTAGATGTTCTTTATGAGGAGAAGGTAACAACAGTTCTGTGTCATGTCAATAGAGAAGCTGTCAATTTGTCTTTATTTTATTTAGCTTTCTTTCTTAATGTTCTGCTCTTTATCACATTTTAGTAAGAGTAAGGGCCGATTGGACATTTTTAATACAAGTTTTATCATATGAATTTACCGGTTTCCATCAATCATTGTTTGTTTTATTCTCAACGGAAGGTATATTAGACCCTTAATTGTAAATACTGCTGCGCTTAATATTTAAAATGAATGGTAATTAATGTGTATGAGTACTCATAAAATATATATATATATATATATATATATATATATATATATATATATATATATATATATATATATATATACAGTGGGACCCCGCCTTGCGACCACCTCGCAATTACGACCACCCCACAATTACGACCACTATTTTTGGTCCCAAATACACGATTCAGGTAACTTAGAGTTTCACAAATACGACCACCCCCAAATTACGACCACTTTGGTCAGTCCCCAAGGTGGTCGTAATTGTGGGGTTCCACTGTATATATATATTCTAAATGGAGGATACATTAGGTAAGATAAATAATGTAAAGGATTCTGTTTAAAAAAATGATTATAAAGGTATATGACTAAAATACTTCCTTGAAGTGTGACATCTTTTGGTTTCGTTGGTCGTATTTTAGTTTCTGGTTTAATACACTGGTTCATTGGTATATTTCCTCCGAATGAAAACATCCATTAAAATAGTCACTATCTGTCGGGAAGCAATAAAAACTGTTCATGATCGAACAAGCTAGTGTTTTTCTTCTGTTGCCATTTTGTGTACACTTATCAGACAGTGGTAACACACGTTTATAAAACGCAGTTGTTCCCGATCTTATTCGTTCAAGCGATTCATTGTTAAGCACGTTCTGTCATCTCAAAAAGATTTCCGAAACCTTATGTTGGATATTGGCTAATGAATGATATGCAGTTTGGGACGCACAAAGGCCCGGTGTCAATTTTGCATGCGGTTCTGGGGGTGTAATTGTCAATATTGACGAGCCATAAGACCGAAGAACCCCCGTAAGACGAACTCGTATGTCAATAAGCCAGCGGAACGCTCAGCCGAGTTAGAAGATTCAATTTGCCCCCAACAGTGTGAAAAAAATTACGAATAAACTTATGAGAAAAAGGGTCCAGAAAGGGGGAGGGTCCAAGGTCGCAAACATTGGCCCAAGGTATTAGAAAAAGGTTGTTGCAGCTAAAAAAGGGGGTCCGTACCCACTGCACCCTCATCCTCCGCTTTTGTCATTTTTTGCATGCTGACATTAGAAGAAGGTGCCAAGTGATCGAGAATCACGCTGGTAATATCCACGAAATTAAAAACAAATATCGGTCAAAATAATGTGTACATCAAACATTATTGATTTACACATACCCCGATCTGTCCTTGAAGTTAACTGAAAAACGTTCCATACATTATAAAACGATATATATATATATATATATATATATATATATATATATATATATATTTATATATATATATATATATATAACACAGTCTGTTTGTTTACTTAATATAATAACATGATGTTACCGGGTGACATAAAAGCGAACTTGCTTTGCTATCGAAGGGGTTGGTACGCCGGACTTGTGCGCCACGTTATGGGTTCGAATCAAGGATCGGCCCAGAATTTTCCCCTGAGCAATTTGTCTTCGTAACAATGAAAACACACTTGGAGGATAAATAACACCACTACGCCTCAGTGGATATCAGATTTAGCATCTGAGTTGAGACGATCGACTCGTGTTCGGAAGGTATCCTGAATAAACCCCGCCATTGATAAATTTCGGGATCTCGACAAGACCCTAAGATTTGATTCTTATGCATAACGTGGGTACTGATTTCTGGATTATTCCCATCCCTTTGAACATAAAAGCCTGATTTTAATCACATCTTATTCTTACCTCCGTCTTCATTTATCCAACAGTGCCCTAAATAGGCCACATATCATTGAAATAATGAAATTTGATCAATGTGTTTTCCGTGTTTATTCTTTTGTTTAGTTTCCATTTCATATTTTAAGTTTAGTTCGTATATAAATACCTTCTGATTGTCAAACTGGACAAACATTATCAGGGATATAAATATATATTAATATATGCATATATAATTTGTATTATAAAATATAAAATATGTATCAAATCTGCCCGGAATATTTAATATTAATTATGAGACTTGACAAATGTAATTTAAACGAGAAAGTTTCATATATATATATATATATATATATATATATATATATATATATATATATATATATACACACATAAATATTTCCATATATATTAACATACATATATGAAAAAATATAATTTGTATTGTATAAAATTTATTTTATATTGAATCTGCCCAGAATGTTCAGAATATTAACTTGGAAACAAAATAAATATAATATAAATGAGACATATAATTTTCAATAAATCTGAGGTCAGTATACAATGAAGAGAGAAGCCTTGATTACAGCACAGGCCGCACTGCTAACGTCACTTATGTCAGATAAAAAGACAAACATAAATAGAACAATTATCGTGAAATTTGTATTATTAGAAATGAAAAGATACTAAAAGGGCGATTGATGAGAATGCCACATAATCAAGGCCTCTTATGGAAACGTCAAAGAAAAGACAACCTTGATTAACTTCCTAATAAGTTTATACACAATAATGGTGGACTTTGATACTCTGCTAACTGCTCCGAATAGATAATCATGATATTTTCTAATCTCCATTGTTCTAGTTGTGACTTTAATTAACTTAGATAGGGGAAGTAGTTTTCCGTTAAATAAAGTGATTTTTTCAATGTTTAACTTTTCATATTAAGAATAATACAAGTATTAAATGAATCAGACTAATAACACACTCTATATATTTACTATTTTGTTTGTGTAATGATTTGTGTCGTAATTTTTTTTTCTTTTCCATACTATTAAATGTTATTCAATCATTATGCTTTATGTATATGATCTACCTCCGATATACCTTTACTCCTGTTCAACGTTTTCCTTGCTTTCTCATGGCCCCTCCATCAGCAGTCAGTCTCGTCTTTTTGTATGCATCTTCCAACCATTTTGATATGATATTCTTTGGAATTGACAATTCCTCGTTGATCCTTGACCTGCCTGATCGATAATGTGCCCCTCATTATCTTTACAAATATATGTGAATTCGATATGGAATTTTTGATAAAAATAATAAAATGGTGTGTCATGTATACTTTGCCAGAATATATAGAGATTCTATTGTTTAAAATATTCGAGAAACATTTAATTTGTTTACAAAATACGTTTCTATATGTTAAAAAGGAAATATATTTTTTTTCCATGACAGTTGCTGCTTTATAAGAGGGTAACCTTAAGCTTAGAAAATGAAAATCTGTTCATGTTTTATTTCGGACGGGTAGAATTAATTACTGAGTAGAATAATCTGTTTCATTGATTTCTCCGGTGTAAAAATACAATAATCCATGATAACCTAATTTCTTTTTTATCGGGAACAACAATGAGAATCTTATTACGGAACAGATTCCTGTTTATAAAATATCTCAAAACTGGTTAAAGAATTAATAAAAATATGTAGCTTTTTTAAAACTGTTCGGCGTCTAGCAGACCATCTCACACACATGCCTTTATTGGGCTGTCCTGAATTGGAAAATGAATCTAATTTACCCCCTCGATGGGCACAAAAGGCGAAACATGTATAGATGCATTGGTCAGCATTTATTTGCCGATCAAAGCTTCCTCTTGTTAATGTCATATCTCTTTAAGAGTAAGAACCTTAAAATGGAAAGGGTTCAGTCTCAATTCATACTAGATGTATGCCATCGATTACAGAAAGCCCCTTACGTCAGCAAAAGAGCGACAATGGGGAATCGTCTATATAATCTACGTCCTTTTGAATAATGTCAAGGTCAAAAATGAAAGTCACGTAAAGATTTTGGACCTAAGGAGCCATATTAGAGATCTAGCGCGCAAATATAAAAGACAAACAAAATAAGAAGGTAAAAAAAAAAGAAAATTTGACGGTTTTGCACTGGGGGACCTGAGTAGATCCATCCACATTAAAAAAAACAAATATGGATATAAAAATAAACTCCTCGACCCCTATAAACCTACTAGTCATACTAGAGAGGCTTGATAAACATTGTGTCGGCTTTTGGTCAAACTTTTTCAGTCACTTTAGGTGTACAATATTTTCGTCAGAGTCGCAGGTTTAGAGACGATGAAACAATCTGCTGACTTGATGAATGGCCTCTTCGTCTTTGGATTTGTTCCTTTGTGCCCAAAGTTTGCTTCTATGGCAGCATGAATCCAGCCGGAAGATCATTTGTCTTGTAATTTCGAGCCATCCATGTTGAGTAGGCCTGTCCATTCAATCTCTAGCGAAGACATTCGGACAACTATTCAATATGAACTCAGCAGAATAATATTCCCTGGCGTGGACAGATGAGTGCTAACAAGCCCGGCTTATTCTTGGCTACCCTGGTCGTTGTTAAAAGAGTTTATTATTGCGGCCAGTAAAAGGTTTGGGCTATCCTTCATGTCCTCGGTTTCCTCCGCCTAATAGAGACAGAAGCCAACTGTGCATTTACTAAAATCAATACATGTACAATACATGTAAAATTTATACTATTACAAGTTTGGTACCTGACAAGTGCCAGACAAACAATTTTCTAGAATTCTAAATGTGCTTTATAAATGTGAATCAAACTTTAGGACAAGACAATGACGTTACTGTTAATGGGATTATATATTTAGCACCAGCTTAACATTTTCGGTTTCGTCTTTCTAACACTGCTTCCTAAACGTCTCGCGTGACAGCAATTTCCTTGTCATCAGATGTTTCTATAAAAGTGTCCTTAAGAACTGCCGTGATCATATTAGACGAAAGCGAGTGTTTAAAAGAATACTTTGTCGTTCCTCAGATTTATCGGTGACGTTCATGAATGAGTTATACATATATAGATTCGATTATGATAAATGAGTTAATGTTTCTCTTTTACCGTTAAAGTTCAATTTTTCTTAATTATATTAAAATATTAAAAGAGTCATTTATCCTAAACATGTATTAAATATATTATCAACTGATTTTCTTACTAAAAACGGCGATGATGTCAGTAAACACAATAAAAACATGAATAATAAAAAGAGGACTCTCCTCTAATAGACCCTATAAAGATCTGGCCTCTCAGGAAATGACACGTTTTTATTAAACAATACTAATATTCTCCAAGTACAATATATGTTAAAGGACCTATACCGATATCCGACTGCCATTAATTAAAGACAATTTGTTAAACCCTTCATAAAAATATGTCACAAAACGCCGATATTACGGTACAAATAATGTTCGTTTTGTTTGTTTACACATACACATATATAAATATATATATATATATATATATATATATAAATGTGTGTATTTATATATATATATATATATATTAATGTATATATATATATATATGTATATATATGTAAGTATATATATATATATATATATATATATATATATATATATAGATGTAGGAGTAGCCATGCTGGTTCATTGTTTTATAGATGGAAAGAGTATACACAGAAAGGTGGTTCTGAACCACTGGCAGTGAACCACCTTTCTGTGTATACTCTTTCCATCTATATATATATATATATATATATATATATATATATATATATATATATATATATATATATATATATATATATATATATATATTTATATATGCGTTTTGTTGTGACGTAAATTTTATAAGATAGTGGTTCCACGAAACTAGCGACACCTATCTGTGGTTTTCCTTCAACATAAGCGACATCCGTTGCCTGTTTTATTCATGCTAGGTATTAAGATATTTAATTTTCGGATATAAAGCGTAAATAGAAGTTCATGTACTACTCATTTGCTATTTTTTTTGTAGTGAGGTAGCATTAAGCATAGATAAGGCATTTGATTAATTTGTATTTTTCTAATAAATCATTTATTTATGTGTGCTGTTTTGTTGTGACGTAGATTTGACAAATGGAATATTCATCACCGAGACAATATTAGCACCTTTCATTGCAGGACTCACATACAATATATATCAATATGTACCTGGTTTAGTTCATAACTTACAAATATCCTTACTGGAGTCGTTATTCACGGGCGAATGTACTGCAACGGGAATCCATCGTTGTTCATTGATATCACGGTACCCGTACTCTGTCCTGTAATCTGTCCAAGGTGTTAAGGCTAAGGCGGCAAAATGAATTACGATTCATTTTGTATCAATTGTATCAAAAATTAATGTGTATGTGCCGATTTTTTACTTTTATTTGTCAGCTCTATATTCTGTTTGTCCTGTCAGCTTCTCTTCTGATTATTACACTGAACTGAAATACGCGGGTAACATTCATTTCTCAAATGACCCCTCTTCAAACATCTATCCAAATATTGCCTTTTATAGGAGCTGTATAGATCTAAGTCATTAATATATCATCATGAAGAACCACATTATGACACAATTTTTGGTTCTTGATATATATTCAAGAAAATGGAAATCTTTTGATAAGAAGGATAATTTATTAGTGAAGGAGAAAATAGACTGAATGATAACGTAACGAGGTAAACCTGTCCAAGAGGAAATTATGGATGGGGATCCCATGCAATGAAAACCATTCATACAAGTTCAATTGCATAAAACAAGCTCTTCGTATCCACGTCTTCCAAACGGTGACTTTTAAACAAATACCATGTTACAAAACTGGTGAAGTAAGGGTGATCAAGGACGCCTGCAGGAAAGACATGCTTTAAACGGGATTCTGCATTATAATTAATGCAATCCTCCGCTTAACTAGAATTCTGCATTCTTGGGAATAAAAGCCTCTCTATTTTACGGCTCAGGCATTTTCCTCGAGGACTGGGAAGAGGACAGAGTACGGTTAATCTGGTTAGTTTGTATGCGCAAGATTGTGATCAGTTTTATCGGTTGGTATTCAATGGTAGCACTCTATGATTTTTTTTCTAATATTTTTTACACGTTTAACCGGTATTGTGCTGTAGGTCAAACTTTGTAAACGTTAGACTTAGCATTTCTTATTTAATATCCGGGGAGTCTTGCAAATATAAAACGTTGAAGCTTAAACGGCCTGAAAAACAAAACCAATAGTTGAATTAAAACGAAAATCACCGTCTTCTCTTTGAAATAAACGGGAAGCTGCCAAAATATTGTCACGGAAGCGATGGCTTACTCCTGTAAATGAGTAGTAGAAACACTGAAGTGCCCACGATCACAGGTTTCAATATAAACATAATGCGAGGGATTTGGTGCAGGTGTAAAGAAGCCCTATGGGAGATACTCGGGCTGTGTTTTGGGATGATTTTGTTTTGAAACTATTGTATGAAGCAAAACGTAACTGATAGCGGAAAGAAAATGCATTATCTGGGCCTAATCGTGCCCTTAAAAAACCGTTGGCCAATAAACTGCAAGCTTCATCCGAAAACAATTTTCACCATTTAACTAGATTTAACTCATCAGTCATGACTAGTATTACAATCAATAGTGCCGTACCCGGGCAGATCAATCTCCGTGACTCTGCTTGTGGTATCCGCGTTTCCAAGCATACGCAAAAGGGCAGTGAAAGAGTGATTTCGAGGAACAGCGAATTCACCAAAAAACAAGAAAACTGCCTTAATACCACGCAGCCCATTTTATTTCTTGGGTAACATTAGACCTAATCATTGATAATACACAGTAAAAGAGGTCCAGAATGTATTTTTTTCTATCAGCATGTATATTTTCACGGTAAAGGCGGTAAGTCGTAGCGACCATTTAAAGGTTTAATACTACAAAAATAATCTAAATCGATTGGAATTCACTTTTTTTCCGAGATATGTTTTAAATATATATGTATACATGCTTGTTACATATTTTGATAGAGCCATAAAAGACCATTCAAAATATATTTTCACTAAACAGATTAGTCGGTTGGAAGCCAAGATATTTACATTCTTCCCCACCCCTTAAAATTTTCCTCCTCTGACGGTAAAGCGGTAGCTACAAAATGAACAGTTGCACAACCTTGACACCAAAATTTGAGAATATTACCCCCTAGCAGTGCTTTAGAGGTAACAAACTACAATAATATCAAGTCAAATCTTGGCTGTGTGTTGGATTTAACGATTTTCTTTATTTGATCCCTTCCTCTTCATTTAGCTGACAGCGCCTCTTACTGGCCACGGATCAAAACTATAAAATGAGAACAGCCTGCAGTGAGCTTTTATGGGTATTATATACAACATTCATATTACTTACATAAACAAGACACAATGTTTGTCCCATACCAATACAGGAATTTGCCTTGCGGGTAATTAATTAATTAAATATATATTATATATCATATATCATATATCATACTCTAATAGTGCTGAGAGTAGTATAATAATGGTAAGAATTAAAAAAAAAGGAAAGAAGTTTTAATATTGTAATGTATCTGTTTATTAATCTAATCACTTGCGAGACAAATAACTACTTCTTGGTTTACACAAGACAACATCGCAATATTTGACAATACAGCATAATAACACAGTTTCCCCAGACATAATTCCACGTTACGTTACTAATGGTTACATGGAGGAAAACCTTACAAGTAACATAAACCCTACATATTTATTTGAACTCGTATAGCAAATCAGTCCTCTAAGATATAAAAATACCTTGCAATTTACCCAGACCATCCTTGAATACTTCCACAGTGAAATTAATAGAAAAATCCAGCTTACCGAAGCGGAATATTGACTTTCTTAATAACGAGGTGAATAACAACTATGTCCATTTACAGCTTGCAGGCTTTCAATGACTTTACCTAAATAACACTGGAAAAAGAGAAAACATGGATAATAGCTTAAATGTAAAAGTAAAATAGTAGTGATCAGCAAAATAACTGATAAGGTCAGGCTAGGATCGTAAAATTATAATTCTACATCTTTTGAAATAAATATTCAATATTATAGGGGGTTTGTGAAAAGTAAGATAATGACGTCTGCTTGAAGTAAAATATCAGATAATTCCGCATGGAGATGATGACTACCATCATATTGGTAACTGATATTATTCATAGCACTCAATATAAGAGTCATTTCTTATATTTTACAGTGACATCACTGGCGTTTCCTTTCCGTTAAGAATTGCTACCTGGTGGTTATATAATCTTTCTATTATTTATAATTTACTCTCAAGATGTAGCTTTTTATATGTTGTTATTACTTCCCTGCCGCCACCAAGGACATCATTGATACCGGTATTATTTCCTATAAGAAATTGAGCAAATAAGACACTACAGAACGCTGGAATAAAAAAGCTAATTTGACACGACGTATCTATAATTCCAGGCTCTCTGTTCCTTTTCATAGTCTGATACCCATCACAATAAAGCCAGTTACATCATGAATCTCGCCATCAGATCAGGCCAGGAGGCTTGTCCAAGCTAAACGCTCAAACCTCATTCCCACCTACCGTAAATTTTCGTAAGAGTTATGAAGATGGAACAGGCATTAACTGAAACAACAGGGATGTTACCTGCGCTGAATAGAGGACACAATTGATTATATTTCATTTATTTCAGTTAATATTTATATCAATCAACATAAACATGAAGATACCTGATGATATCCCAAAAATGTGGTTTACAAACTATTACCTTAAGGAATTGGAAAAAAAATTACTGTTTTTTTAAACGAAACTTCAAATCCAATGATACTGTGAAAAGGTACTTCCGGGTACGAATGAATAGATGTCAAAATTACAAATTGGAATATTTTTTTTTTACTTTTAACATTTCTTTAAATATCGGTATTTAGCGTCTGAGATTCCTTATTTAATGAAACGGGTCTACTGGCGCAGTTAGATTCCTTACTGGAGACTGTCCTCGGGGTGCCAGAGGACATCCCAGAGTATTTCGATACCCTTATTAAACAAGAACCTCCCGTTTATGGGGCAGCCATTTCGGCTACAAACTGAATCCAGGATTTTCGAAGTCGTATGTCGGAATAAGGGATATATTGCTTTTAGCATACAATAAGTATTAAAGTGGTTTACAGACTAAATAGGCAGTAATTTATGAAGAGCTGTGGTCGAAAAGTTTGGACTTTAGAACTGTGATCGCAATGTTTTTAGTTTATTACCCTGTCTGACCGTCTTGTTTGTTAATATTCCACGACAAAAGCCAGCTTTTCACAAACCTTTTCTGCAAATTAGTGTAAAATGTGGTTGTCTACACATATTGATGAAGTTTTCAGAGTTTTTCTTTTCAGAAAAAAATTCTTATAGAACCTCTCTGATGGATGTCTGAGCTTATTTATCAACGAACTGATAGTTAATAAGGTACTAAGCGAATACTGACAAAGAGAAAACCCGCATAAGCTAAGATGATGGTTTGCATTTTACGGACAAAACGGCATGTTTGTAATGGGATCGGCTTTTTTCTATAAATTGTTCAAATGATTATCGTTTACCTTTATCTTATTAGACGGAATAGGCCCCTTTCAAATGTCCTTTCTACGCATGGGAAATGGCTAGTCAGGTAAACATTAGTTGTAGGAATCGGTTTTAAAATTATAATCAATGATTTAAAAATAAGAACAACCAATGATGGATTATTTATCGGTTATTTAATGTATTACCTTTCTATATTACCCTGAAATTAGGTGTATACTAATACGCGAAATATATACCCAAATAAATAGTGTGACATGAACATCGGTAATCGTAATGAAACCGCCAATCCTCCAGCATCCACGATCGACTTGCCGTCGGACGAATGTTGGCTGTTCCGTTTAATGCTGTTCGTTACTTCATGTAAGTATATCTCTGGGGAATTAGATTCTTCGCAGGTGATGCATAATCGTTTTAAATCGATAATGCAAAAATGCAATCGATTAAATCGATTTTGAAAGAAGAAGACCAATCATCAATAAATCGATTAATCAGCAGACCATAGGTAAACATTGACCGAATATCCTTCTTGTCCATAATAAAGCTGCTTGGGTCATCGATTACCAGAGTCTGAGAAAAGCTGCCAGAATAAACAGCCCCGATAGCACAAGAAAGTCGAAAGCAAAGTGAGAAAGGCAAAGAATATATGAACAGTTTCTAACAATACATATATATATATATATATATATATATATATATATATATATATATATATATATATATATATATAACCCGGACTCTCAAGGAACTGGAGGATTTTGTCCATATAAGTGAGTTGTCCTGTTTAGAGGAGTTTATATTATCTTCTTTTTATACTTAGGCTAGAAATATGTGCTTTTGTCGTATATTGATTGTTATTGGTCATTCGATGACTACGTAAAATTTGTTTTATATCACATGTAATATTGCCATGTAAGAATTTCTTTATAATGTATTGCATGACCTTCTGAGTTGAATCAACTAAACTAAAAGCATTTTGCGTCAATTCGTCATTGAATGTTTCTGATATCATACATTTTTTATTAAATGTACGCCTAATTTGAAACAGGCAGCATAAATTTGATTTGAAATTGTTTTCATAAAGCTTAAATCTGCACTTGCAATTAAAAAGATATAATCATTAAAAAAAAAGACAAACATCAGCTAGGCCTTGCAAACTAATCCTGGCAGTTTAAATTCGACCTACCATGTACGTAGTGCCAGGAGAATCGCGTGAGTTTGTAAATTTGTCGCAACAAAACCACTGTATTAGATTTCCCTTAGGCCATCCAAGATGCCATATTCTGTCATTTTTGTACTTCAGAAAATAACAACTCCCTGTATGTTGAGCAAAAATATTTCTAAGTACATCAAGATTTATGTCGCTAAGCTCACATGCTTAAGGTGTTGAAAGGACACCTTGGAGGCGGATGTAAATTACCGCATAAACCGCTGTGTTCCAGCTATGGTGTGACGTTACGTCTAGGGTTATCTCCCTCTGTCCACTATAGTTTTTATCAAAAGACAGCTCGATAGAAAATCTGTAGAAAATCCACCGTTTATTCTGGTTTTAGTTAACATAGTTACTGCATGCCATCAGGGCCACACAAAACTAACAATTAGATTCGGAATACATCAAACCAGTTTTGAATGCTCTACACTGGTTTCCAGTTGAACAGCGAGGGAAATTGAAGATCTGACTCTGGTATATCAGTGTCTCTATAGGCTTGCACCCCAGTATCTTCAGGAACTATCTCAACCACAAATCCATGCAGTGCACTGCGTTCTGCTGACAAATTTTAATTGAATGTCTGATTCACAAAATCATCTCGAGTGCAAAATGGTGCCTTCAGCATTACAGGGCCTAAAATTAATAAAATAAAAAACTATGGTATTATATCCCATAATACCTAAGATCCATGTGGAGTTACTCTCAGTGTAACAGTCATGTGAAAACATTCTTATTCATAAATCATTTTAGTACATAACGACTCTTTTATTGTGTAGACATATACCTTTTATCTTAAATGATAAGCATACACTTGTATATTTTTTATGATGTTTATCAACTCATTTGTACAGCGTTTTAGAGCACTCTGTGGATTTTACGCTATATAAAATAAATAAGTATTATATAATAAATATTTTTATTATTATTATAATTAATTAGTTAACTCTTCTTTCTAACTTTTGCGGAGCAGTTTTAATCTGTGAATGATTTCTACTTTCTCAGTATTGACTAGTTTAATTGTGTTTTAATGTTTCCCTTACTTTGTCATATTTTTCCCAAATGTACATTAATCTTACTTTCGATTTTGCTAATATATGCTCAATTTATTATATTCAAAATGGCTAACATTTAATTACTTGGGTTCTGATTATATTCATTTCTGTTATAGTATACACACATTTTAAAGGTGTGGAGCACTTAATATGTTTAAACAAAAGCTTATTCTCAAGTCGAAACCTTACACACAATACTTTGATCAAGGTTTAAGGGGTATGATTACTCAATCATGATCTCATCCAATTCTTTTATACAATGTTTGTTGCATTCTGGTTTTTAAGTTACCATGCTAAATCACGCGTTGCCTTGGGACAAGAATTGCACCAACTTTGACTAAGACTGTAATGGTAACGACCTAACTTTTAGTTTCAATGCTTTTCTCTTTCTCAATTTAAGTATGTAAATCTGCAGGATCACATGTTGGTTTGTGACCACATGACAAGGCGGATCATCGGCTTCCTCTCATTTCATATTCGATCCGGATACGCAAGCCCTGTTTCTTACTCGCCTGCGGGGCCTTTGTATTTAATCTCATTCCTGTGTAATAACGCCGCGGTATGCCCGTAAAAGTAAAATTAAAGCACCCGCTATGTACCGACGCCTCTTAGCACACCAGCGGTGTAGGTATAAAAGTAAAGAAGAGGTTAATGTAGTCCTTCAGAAATATAGGATAAAAATTGTTTCAAGACAGATTTCATTTCCCGGTCGTCCCACATAACCTAAATCGAAGAGGTTCGATATGCGTTAAAACGATCTCTGGAAGGTTGGCGCTCATTCGTGAGTGATACACAACTTTTAGACACCGTCTCAGACTGTTGAAATCGAGCATTCACCTTGTGTGTGGGGGGGGGGGGGGCGACCGTAACAAAACTCTCACTGCTCCTCGGCGGAGATTTGAACCCACGATCCCTATGCTTTGGGCCTTGTGTTCTACCCTCAAACCACATAAGTCGTGCGAATTCTTGACATGTCGAGCAATTGTATCAAATTCACAGTACTACTATAGAAATACTTTGCCAGATCCTCGGCCTAGTCCCATGTAGTTAAACAAAACCTTAGATATGCAAAGGGTCACATTTCGGACCCGTCAGCAAATTGGCTAAATCATTTTCATAGGACCCGGCTTGTTAATGGCGAAAGAATGTGACAGTTTTAAATAAATATCATTATAGCCAGTGTATATTTTAGATGAACTGGGAGGTGAGAAAATAGTTTTGTTTCAACAGGAATTGATGTGCGTTAAGTTTGGCTGGTTGCTGACTTTTTCTGATTAACCGGAATCAATGTTTAATACCAAACACAGAAGAAGAAGAAGAAAAATTGAAAGGATTTAACTTTAAAATTTCAGAAAATATTGATTTAATGTGCTTTAACAGTTCTGGAGTAGAGCCCCTCGTAATTTTGAGAGCAATCAACTTATTCTCAAGTGGCTGGACCTATTCACCGGGGAGAATGTATTATGATTGAACAGTTTTAGAGGACAAAGGTTAGCGAGGTGTGCTTGATTACTCCATTCCGTCCTGTCATTCATTATTTTACGTCAATCTAGTCTCCTTTTTTGTATGGACAGCGATTTTCGTCCGTCCGCACGTGTGATATCTTGTGCAAGGGATTTGATTGTTTTGACAAAATTCACCTGGCCTTTCAACCAATAGATTATCTCGCCTGAGTTCGGTGCTCAGCAAAATCCATGTATTTTTAGTGAGTTTAGGGTTCAAGAACATGATGGTTATTCATAAAACTCACTATAAATATGCACCAATTGAGTTTCTCATCTGAATTCCTTTTTTGCGTATATTTAATAAGATCGAAGGTCCTAAGATATGCCATGGCTATATAATGCACTTTTTTGGCGTTTTTGCTAGTTAAGATAGCTATTTTGTGTAGTCTTACTACATAACCATTGACGCCAACGAGTTGCAAAATTGGTCAGAGCAGCGATACCCTGCTCTCATTCGTCGGGACGCTCTTTTTTAGCTTTTTTATGGCTTCCTGGAGGCAATATGTACCCTAGTGAGCAGTTTTAAACTTGCAAGCAGTTGTTTAGGTTAATCTTATGAGATTGTCGAAGAGCGAATGCAGCATGACCAGAGCGTAAGATATGTTATATTTAAATGATTCCTAGAAACTGACGGTATTAGAACTTTCCCATTAGGCAATTTTTTTTTGTTTTTTTTTTCAGTGAGATGTTGATATCCTGATATAGCGAACACAGCAGATATTTATAACAGCATTTTTTCGCTGATAAATGAGATACAACTCACTCGTGCTGATGAGAATATTTGCCGTAAAACCAAAACAAAAAAAAACACAGGTAAAGAAATTTAAAAACATATCCATGGAGATTTCCTCGTCACTTCCGTGTCCAGGGATGAAATTGGTAAAGCTGAAACATACAATATCTTTTTGGCTGCTGACTCCAGGATAAAATATTTTACAAGCTGCAATTAGTTTAATTCGACCAAGGAGAGCTGATAACTTCCACAGAGTTTGTCTGCTAGAGAAGGATACTTTTGTTACAATTATTTTCCCGTTTTTCCTATTTTCGCCCTCGTAAGCGCTAGATCTCCATTACAGAGGCCTGCAGTCTTAACTTTCGATCGGTCTCGATTGCAGACATCCTGTTCCAGTTAATATTTAATTAAAGAATGGGTTTGTGCCCACTACGTGCAAACAGTACTAAGACCACCTCAACTAAATTTCAAGAGCAAGAAACAGCCTCCAATTCTCTAAATAAATAATTACGCCAGATTAATTTTTTATTGATCGTCAATGCTCAGTTTAATTTACAGGTTGGAGTTTATGGGATTATTATAGTTAGGGCTGGGTGTCTGTCTGGTTATTCCGATTCAATATGAATTGCAATGCATTAAGTAGGATACACGGTATATGATTTGACGATGCGCATTGTTTTCTTTGTGTAAAATATTCTTAATTAAATTTCAATGGATGTTCTGCATATGTCTTGTTTCTTGATATTAATTGAATGACAACGACGATAATGAAAACTTCTCCTGCTTAGCTTGGTCTAAATATAGCAAATGAAAATAGTTCTAGCTTTATAAATACTTAAGGTTTAGCTTGATTTATTTGTATCCTCATTTGATAGCATTCACAGTGTTTACTCGATACGACAACACAGCATTCAAAACATATCGTTAATTGTACCCATGTAGCTTATCGATTCGTATCGATATATCGGGTATTGATATAACCCTAATATTTGAACAATATTGTATGGATTCCCCCAGCCCCCCCCCCCTCCCCGCCCCACCCGAGTGCAAAACCATTTCTTCATTTTTTCTCCTCCTGTTTTCCTTTCTTATCTCAGTGTATGAGCTAGGATTCCAGTACGTTTGGCGGGGAGGCTCCCTTGCGATCGGACGTCGATTGCCGACACATAGTTTAAGGAAACAGGACTGGCAAAAAGATCCTATATTTAAATTCAATCAAAAAGTTGTTTTGAATACATAATATACCCCTAAAGTGTACCTCATTTTAAATCTGTCATAATTTTCTTTTTGATAGTACACATATTTTTTAACAATGGGCCAATGAAGGTTCGAATGGATTTTGTTATTGATCCGGAACATGATCCGGAGTCAGGAACGACATTAAGGAAAAATGTACAGTCATGTATAAACGAAATAATTAGGGATATAGGCCGAATAAGAGAATACAAACACTGTCTTGTTAGCATCCAACAATAATGAAGCCCACAGACTTGCATTCCTTAGATTGCAGATTACAAGTTTTCTAAGTGTTCAGTCCATTACGGAGACTGACATCCTGTAGATATCTTTCCCTTGGTAACAGTACGTGGTTTTTGCGTCTTTGACTGCAAAAAGAGAAACTGAGCTAAAACCATTACCTTAACTGTATATTTGTTTCAACAAGATCGCGTTTAGAGTTCGTTATGACTTTATATTACAATCTGTATTACAGAGGGAACCAATGAGATTCTTATTTAAGGCCTTATGTTATGAGATCACAAGGTTTTAGCCTGAGCAATGGAACGCGGCTGTGTTGCCTGCGCTAAGTTTATTAACTTTGGGCAGTCCACTTGACACCCCATCGCCATGTCCTGACTTTTACATACGATGCACTTGAGACAAAATTGGTACCGCGGACAATTTTCTCTGATAACAGAACTGCGGTAATAGTGCTGCCCAACCTTTATAAAATAATAATGGGATGGTTACTCGTTATATCAGTCTAAACATATTATCATTTAATCATTGAGAGATGAATAGCCTCATCTTTTGGTGTAATCTAGTGACGGCGTACTTGCAGGCCATGCGGCTTTGTCAAAATGAAGAAAATAGTTGCTTCCTCATTGAACGTTACAGTTTGGCCCAAGTTATCGAGTTTTCTTTCCCGGAATGCGCTGAAAGGGTCATGAGATTCCATGGAGGTATGTTGTGCATAAAGACCGAGACGCACACAAACGCCAACACACAAACTCACGCAGAAATTGGGATGAATTCATACCATCCTGGCTGAGGCACTAACTTAACAGTAGAAAATCGTCCGGTTGACGCAAGTTTGCTATAGAATTTTGATTATGTGTTCGCTGTTCATATCAGACGAACAGGATAATGCAAACCAATTCAGAATGGAAATAAGAAAGCCATTTATCTTTTGCAACAATGAGAGCAGACAAAGATTAATAAAGAAAGACTTTTATTCAAGGCCTTACTCCTTCGCCACGGGGTGGGAATTAACTGACCGTTGCTACTAATAACCATTAATCTGAGGTGTCGGAAAATGTGTCTATTTCAAAGAGAAGACGATGTTTTCGTATAAATTCAACATGCTTTCTAGGTGATTAGGCACTAATCATGATACGCATACGGCTAACCAGGGTACCCGTACTCTGTCCTATAATCTGTCCCAGGTGATAAAACTAAGGCGGCGAAATGAATTACGATTCATTTTGTATCATTTGTATCCAAAATTAATCTGTATGTGCCGATTTTTTACTTTTATTTGTCAGTTTTATATTCTGTTTGTCCTGTCAGATTCTCTTCTGATTATTACACTGAACTGAATTACGCGGGTAACATTCATTTCTCCAATGACCCTTCTTCAAACATCTATCCAAATATTCTATAACATAATATATACTTTCTTATATGCCTATTATAGGAGCTGTATAGACCTAAGTCATTAATATATCATCATGAAGAACCACATTATGAAACAATTTTTGGTTCTTGATATATATTCAAGACAATGGAAATCTTTTGATAAGAAGGATAAATTATTAGTGAAGGAGCAAATAGACTGAATGATGACGTAACGAGGTAAACCTGTCCAGGAAGAAATTATGGATAGGGACCCCATGCAAAGAAAACCATTCATACAAGTTAAATTGCATAAAACAAGCTCTTCGTGTCCACGTCTTCCAAGCGGTGACTTTTAAACAAATACCATGTTACAAAACTTCTGAAGTAAGGGTGATCAAGGACGCCTGTAGGAAAGACATGCTTTAAACAGGATTCTGCATTATTATTAATGCAATCCTCCGCTTAACTAGAATTCTGCATTCTGGGGAATGAAAGCCTCTCTATTTTACGGCTCAGGCATTTTCCTCGAGGACTGAGTAGAGGGCAGAGTAAGGTTAGTCTGGATAGTTGGTATGCGCAAGATTGTGATCAGTTTTATCGGTTGGTATTCAATGGTAGCACTCTATGATTTTTTTCTAATATTTTTTACACGTTTAACCGGTATTGTGCTGTAGGTCAAACTTTGTAAACGTTAGACTTAGCATTTCTTATTTAATATCCGGGGAGTCTTGCAAAAATAAAACGTTGAAGCTTAAACGGCCTGAAAAACAAAACCAATAGTTGAATTAAAACGAAAATCACCGTCTTCTCTTTGAAATGAACGGGAAGCTGCCAAAATATTGCCACGGAAGCGATGGCTTACTCCTGTAAACGAGTAGTAGTATCACTGGAGTGCGCACGATCACAGGTTTCAATATAAACACAATGCGAGGGATTTAGTGCAGGTGTAAAGAAGCCTTATGGGAGATACTCGGGGTGTGTTTTGGGATGATTTTGTTTTGAAACTATTGTATGAAGCAAAAAGTAACTGGCAGCGGAAAGAAAATGCATTTAAAAAACTTTGGCCCATAAACTGCAAGCTTCGTCCGAAAACAATTTTCACCATTAAACTAGTTTTAACTCATCAGTCATGACTAGTATCACAATCATTAGTGCCGTACCCTGGCAGATCAATCTCCGTGACTCTGCTTGTGGTATCCGCGTTTCCAAGCATACGCAAAAGGGCAGTGAAAGAGCATTTTCGAGGAACAGCGAATTCACCGATAAACAAGAAAACTGCCTTTATACCACGCAGCCCATTTTAAATTCTTGGGTAACATTAGACCTAATCATTAATAATACACAGTAAAAGAGGTTCAGAATGTATTTTTTTTTTCTTTCAGCATGTATAATTTCACGGTAAAGGGTGTAAGTCGAAGCGACCATTTAAGGGTTTAATACTACAAAAATAATCTAAATCGATTGGAATTTACTTTTTTTCCAAGATATGCTTTAAATATATATGTATACATGCTGGTTACATATTTTGATAGAGCCGTAAAAAAAAACATTCAAAATATATTTTCACTATACAGATTAGTCGGTTGGAAGCCAAGATATTTACATTCTTCCCCACCCCTTAACATTTTCCTCCTCTGACGGTAAAGCGGTAGCTACAAAATGAACAGTTGCAAAACCTTGACACCAAAAATTGACAATATTACCCCCTAGCAGTGCTTTAGAGGTAACAAACTACCATAATATCAAGTGAAATCTTGTCTGTGTGTTGGATTTAACGATTTTCTTTATTTGATCCCTTCCTCCTCATTTAGCTGACAGCGCCTCTTACTGGCCACGGATCAAAACTATAAAATAAGAACAGCCTGCAGTGAGCTTTTATGGGTATTATATACAACATTCATATAACTTACATAAACAAGACACAAGGTTTATCCCATACCAATACAGGAATTTGCCTTGCGGGTAATTTCATAATTAATCATATATCATATATCATATATCATACTCTAATACTGCTGAGAGTAGTATAATAATAGTAAGAATTTAAAAAAAAAGGAAAGAAGTTTTAATATTGTAATGTATCTGTTTATTAATCTAATCACTTGCGAGACAAATAACTACTTCTTGGTTTACACAAGACAACATCGCAATATTTGACAATACAGCATAATAACAGTTTCCCCAGACATAATTCCACGTTACGTTACTAATGGTTACATGGAGGAAAACCTTACAAGTAACATAAACCCTACATATTTATCTGAACGCGTATAGCAAATCAGTCCTCTAAGATATAAAAATACCTTGCAAATTACCCAGACAATCCTTGAATACTTCCACAGTGAAATTAATAGAAAAATCCAGCTTACCGAAGCGGAAAATTGACTTTCTTAATAACGAGGTGAATAACAACTACGTCTATTTACATCATGCAGGCTTTCAATGACTTTACCTAAATAACACTGGAAAAAGAGAAAACAGGGATAATAGCTTAAATGTAAAAGTAAAATAGTAGTAATAAGCAAAATAACTGATAAGGTCAGCTAAGATCGTAAAATTATAATTCTACATCTTTTAAAATAAATATTCAATATTATAGTGGCTACCTGGTGGTTATATAATCTTTCTATTATTTATAATTTACTCCCAAGATGTAGCTTTTTATATGTTGTTATTACTTCCCTGCCGCCACCAAGGACATCATTTATACCGGTATTATTTCCTATAAGAAATTGAGCAAATAAGACACTACAGAACGCTGGAATAAAAAAGCTAATTTGACACGACGTGTCTATAATTCCAGGCTCTCTGTTCCTTTTCATAGTCTGATACTCATCACAATAAAGCCAGTTACATCATGAATCTCGCCATCAGATCAGGCCAGGAGGCTTGTCCAAGCTAAACGCTCAATCCTCATTCCCACCTACCGTAAACTTCGTCAGAGTTATGAAGATGGAACAGGCATTAACTGAAAGAACAGGAATGTTAACTGCGATGAATAGAGGACACAATTGTTTATATTTCATTTATTTTAGTTAATATTTATATCAATCAACATAAACATGTAGATACTTGATGATATCCCAAAAATGTGGTTTACAAACTATTACCTTAAGGAATTGGGGGAAAAAATACTGTTTTTTAAACGAAACTTCAAAATTAAAGGTTTTTGTAAAAAGATTCTTCCGGGTACGAATGAATAGATGTCAAAATTACAAATTGGAATATTTTTTTTTTTTTACTTTTAACATTTCTTTAAATATCGGTATTTAGCGTCTGAGAT
Source organism: Sipunculus nudus (assembly GCA_026874595.1). Taxonomy (NCBI): domain Eukaryota; kingdom Metazoa; phylum Annelida; class Sipuncula; order Golfingiida; family Sipunculidae; genus Sipunculus; species Sipunculus nudus. The sequence continues at coordinate 51,127,286 of CM049321.1, forward strand.
TCCTTATTTGATGAAACGGGTCTACTGGCGCAGTTAGATTCCTTACTGGAGACTGTCCTCGGGGTGCCAGAGGACATCCCAGAGTATTTCGATACCCTTATCAAACAAGAACCTCCCGTTTATGGGGCAGCCATTTCGGCTACAAACTGAATCCAGGATTTTCGAAGTTGTATGTCGGAATAAGGGATATATCGCTTTTAGCATACAATAAGTATTAAAGTGGTTTACAGACTAAATAGGCAGTAATTTATGAAGAGCTGTGGTCGAAAAGTTTGGACTTTAGAACTGTGACCGCAATGTTTTTAGTTTATTACCCTGTCTGACCGTCCTGTTTGTTAATATTCCACGACAAAAGCCAGCTTTTCACAAACCTTTTCTGCAAATTAGTGTAAAATGTGGTTGTCTACACATATTGATGAAGTTTTCAGAGTTTTTCTTTTCAGAAAAAAATTCTTATAGAACCTCTCTGATGGATGTCTGAGCTTATTTATCAACGAACTGATAGTCAATAAGGTACATGAGCGAATACTGACAAAGAGAAAACCCGCATAAACTAAGATGATGGTTTGCATTTTACGGACAAAACGGCATGTTTGTAGTGGGATCGGCTTTTTTCTATAAATTGTTCAAATGATTATCGTTTACCTTTATCTTATTAGACGGAATAGGCCCCTTTAAAATGTCCTTTCTACGCATGGGAAATGGCTAGTCAGGTAAACATTAGTTGTAGGAATCAGTTGTAAAAGTATAATCAATGATTTAAAAATAAGAACAACCAATGATGGATTATTTATCGGTTATTTAATGTATTACCTTTCTATATTACCCTGAAATTAGGTGTATACTAGTACGCGAAATATATACCCAAATAAATAGTGTGACATGAAAATCGGTAATCATAATGAAACCACCAATCCTCCAGCATCCACGATCGACTTGCCGTCGGACGAATGTTGGCTGTTCCGTTTGATGCTGTTCGTTACTTCATGTAAGTATATCTCTGGGGAATTAGATTCTTTGCAGGTGATGCATAATCGTTTTAAATCGAAAATGCAAAAATGCAATCGATTAAATCGATTTTGAAAAAAAGACCAATCATCAATAAATCGATTAATCAGCAGACCATAGGTAAACATTGACCGAATATCCTTCTTGTCCATAATAAAGCTGCTTGGGTCATCGATTACCAGAGTCTGAGAAAAGCTGCCAGAATAAACAGCCCCGATAGCACAAGAAAGTCGAAAGCAAAGTGAGAAAGGCAAAGAATATATGAACAGTTTATAACAATACACACACATATATATATATATACAGTGAAACACCCCGGACTAAGCCTGACTCACAAGGAACTGGAGGATTTTGTCCATATAAGTGAGTTGTCCTGTTTAGAGGAGTTTGTCCATAAAAGTGAGTTGTCCTGTTTAGAGGAGTTTATATTATCTTCTTTTTATACTTAGGCTAGAAATATGTGCTTTTGTCGGATATTGATTGTTATTGGTCATTCGATGACAACGTAAAATTTGTTTTATATCACATGTGATCTTGCCATGTAAGAATTTCTTTATAATGTATTGCATGACCTTCTGAGTTGAATAAACTAAACTAAAAGCATTTTGCGTCAATTCGTCATTGAATGTTTCTGATATCATATATTTTCATTAAATGTACGCCTAATTTGAAACAGGCAGCATAAATTTGTTTTGAAATTGTTTTCATATAGCTTAAAACTGCACTTGCAATTTAAAAGATATAATCATTAAAAAAAAGACAAACATCAGCTAGGCCTTGCAAACTAATCTTGGCAGTTTAAATTCGACCTACCATGTTTCATCTTCTAAGCAATTAAGAGACAGTTCATGGACGGTTGCACTAGGCATATTGAAGATTGATTATTGACAGCATCCGGACTGCATGAATATTTGTAAAAGGAAATAGTGTTCACCACGCATTCGGCATAACAAAGTGCAAACTGTCACAAACTATAATTACGGTTCCTCGGGCCGGACGCCGAAAACAAAGCTCGAACGGCAGTCTTGATGATGGTCTTGTCGAATGATAGCTGTTTCAGTTTGAAAGCTTATTTTCTCCTAATTGACCTGCCAATCTTAATTTAATATGGTGTTATAATCATCACATTTATAGAAATAAACAATTCCGATACTGTATATTTACATATAACATTCCAATGGTTCACCAAATTACGCTTGTCCTCGGCTGTCGCTTTCACCAAAATAGGTCATACAAGGTCACGACCTCGGAGCTCCATCACCCGGCAAAATATGAACAAAAATAGAACTCGCGATGTCTGTCCGCTTTAGAGGGTCATAATGTGTACTTGATATGCTGGCGGGACGGAAAAGTTTGTCAGTTGTCCGGAATAGTGAGTTGTCCGCTTTGTTGAGTTTACGTTAAACATAATATAGAGGCAAACCTGTAGGGACTGAGATTTATTGTCCGCATTACTGAGTTGTCCGCCTTAGTCAACACATCCTATGATAACGAAGTAAAATTTATAAATTATAAATTAAAAAAATAAGACCTTTGAATAAGCTACCTTACTGCATGTCTCCTTGCGATAAAAGCACCAGCTAGATTTGAGGTTAAAAAGGAAAACTGATCTATTTGGAATGAAAAAAAAAAATCTAATAGGAAATACCGCAAGTCATTTTTTTTTACCGACTGGCTATACAGAAAGTGTAATATATACGTGTAAATAAAGATATTCTTTAGTAAGAAATCCTATATGATATGACGAATTGATATGTGATATATTGAAATGGTACAATGCAGAGAGCTACGTCTGGCGAGCGAATGAGGAAATAGGTGCTACCACACTGTTTGTGATCTCAAACAACGGGACATGTCTGAAACCAAAGAAATAAAGATTTATATACTTTTTTTCTAGTACTACTCCTTTTAAATGTTATTATGATCGCCCAGTATATAAATTAAAAGTGATAAGAATATTCAATATAATAATGATCTTTTAAAAAGACAAAACCAGGAATTATATTAAATCCATGTTATAAACAAAGAAGAGCTAGTCAAAGACGGGTGCAGAGTTTATTTATGCATCAAACCTGCTCTCAAGAGACAGGTATTGTTATGCCGTCCATTGAACATCATTGAAGCAACATTTCACTGCCGGTCATAAATAGGCCAGTATTGAAACCGCCCAGAGGTGTCTGCAACCTATGAGCGTCCTACTTTAAATACAGGAGGACGTCAGTCATGCCTTGCAGTGTGGGTGTCATAGTGTATCTAAAAGCATTTAGAGGCTCGCGATCACTCGCGCTTAGCAGACATAACAGCTTCTCCCCAGAGGCTAGCGTATTAAACTCGCTCTGCGATGGGTTTTCAATTTCATTGATGAAACCTGATATATCCCCCCATCATCGAATTGGATCGGCGGAATAATTGGTGACCAGTTTTGATTTACACGGAATATTTTAACTGTTTAGGATTCCCGTCTGATGTCGCTTGCTTGGAATTCCACTCAACTGACTTCAAGAGACAACGAATTTAGGATTTCACAGTAAGGTAATGTTGACATACCAGCGGGAATGTGTCTAGATAAAAAAAAATATGCGTGAGATTTAACAAAATAATTCAAAGCCAGAAATCTATCTTTTGCACAGATATTATACTGGATTATACAAGGATAACTTAACAACAGTTCCAATTTCAGCAGGATTTGAGGCACAGGCTACAGGGGAAAAAGCTAACAACTAATGCATTCCAGACTCTTATTTACTGCAGTTTATCTGAAACAAACGGAACACGATGGTGGTATTCTCATCGATATGAATATTGTATTTGATTTACTTTACTGATTTACTATTTGTTTCGTATACAAACTAGTAAAATCTTATATTGCCTTTAAAATTAAGGATATCGCAGCAGTAAAATCATGATTTCATCAAACGATTCGGCAAACGTGACATATGTGCTAATTGAACCGTTGGTATTGGAGTATTCCGTCCTAGCGGTTATATTTACAGTGGCCGTTGCAGGCAACGCATGTGTAATAGCATTGCTATTGAACCGGAAGCCACGTCAGACGCCGCGTATGCATTTGTTCATTCTTCACCTAAGTATCGCCGACCTACTTGTCGCCTTCGGATGTATAATGCCACACATGATTGAATACATCCACCCCTTTAAAGGAACGGATTTTTGGTGCCGTCTTAAAGCCTACGTTCAATTACTGGTCCTTTACGTGTCAACATACGTATTATTATCGACTGCGTTTGACCGGTACATGGTCATTTGCCATCCGCTGTCCTCTTGGTATTCGCGAGTTCGCCCTGGCCGTTGTTTAATTGTGTTGGCTTGGATCAGTTCTTTATTAATGGCCTTGCCGCAAGTTGTAGTTTTCGAGGTAGATTTTGAAAACGGGGCCCCAATATGTGTGGATATATTCAGAAACAACCCCATGGGGTATAAAATCTACACTACCTGTACAACGTTCACATTATTTCTAGGACCGTTGGGGTTTTTGACGTTTTGTTACGGAAGAATAACATTCGCAGTATGGAACAGATTCCAGCACATCGTGAATCGGCAAGAACACCGGAAGTCCAGTACCTGTTCACGTCCGTCCGTATCCATGATGACGTCAACCGGATGCCGAAGTAACGGCTGCAGGATACATAACAGAGCTACCGCTAAAACTGTCAAATTTACATTTGTGGTGATTATAGCATACACCCTCTGCTGGACGCCATTTTTTGTTGCTCAGTTGATGTGGGCCTGGCAAGAGAATGTACCGGGTAAGTACTCATTGAATACTCACAACAGTAGTCAGACACTAATAATTAAAGAGATATAACGTTACCTACACGTTACTAACTCATTACTATGAATTGTAACATACAAACATAACTCAAAACGCCATTATGATGCTAACAACTCACAACTCAGACTTTGTTTTCTCATTGCTCAGAAGGGTACTCCGAGCATCATTTAACAGAGAAGCTATTGACTGCACAACTGTAACAAGTTTTAACTAAGCTAGCATTACCTGCAACCACGCCTAGCCACAGAAAACAGGCGGTCATGACGACTGACTGGTACTATTTGGCATGCAACTAGATGCACAAGCGACCACTGTGGTTTTTCCTGAGTAATGTTATTATGACCGATTGTAGAGGCATATTGTTACCTGAGAATGAGCAATTACACTGTCGTAAGACGGTCGTAAGATAATCTACGACCACTCAAAGATAATTTACGATTGGCTACGACTACCGACGACCAGCGACCACTAGGGATTGCATATCGTACCACCGTTTTACGACCGTATAGGTGACACCTCATGATTGCCGGTCGTATCAATAATCGTAACCTATCGTACCCCAAAGTCTGACTGGACCCTAAATCACTGTTCGTAGTGATATTCAGGCACTCCTATATCTGGTTGTAACACATGCCTTGATAGACCTATTGGTTTAAGAAGAATGTTAACTGTCAGCAGTACTAGGTATTTTATTAATTGCGCAAAATTATGGCTTGGGTGCCAAGAACGTCGCATTTTTATTATATCTGTAAATTTTTTTTTTTTCAAAATGTGAAACCACATTTTCTTATACCGCTAACGATTTGCTATTCGATCGACTGTTCCTTCGGTTGGTTCTATGGGTTCATTTTTCATCCTATGTCTTATGAAAGACGGGAGTTAACCAAGAAAGTGATGGATATTACTGCCACGGCGCTTTTATGCGCAGTAAACAAAATATACTCTACACTCCATGAGGTTCTTTCTTAATACCCGCCACGAAAAAATACCTGCTTGTATATCAAGAAAGCACTAAAGCAGTCCCTGTAATAGTATAAAAAATACACATGGTCGATTACAGATGGGGCAACCGCTCAGGCATTAACTATTTTCTGTGCACTATTATATTAAAAGTCTTTATTATGAACCCCAAGGGATATTCTATATTTAGGAACAGCCACTTCATGGAAACGCCGAATCTGTCGTTCCCCAAACTTGGACATTCGGACAATTCTGTTGCATGGCAAGGAGTTTCATCGACGACAAAGTGACACAGTATTAGCAGAGGAGAGACAGTTGTCTTGTATATTGGTCATCGAATGAGATGATCCGACAGCATATCGCATTGTGCAACTAGCTCCAAAATTTAAACACGAGATACCAGGTCCTTTTGACGTTATTACATTGTGACAGCGGTGCATAATTTGTTCGATGGAAGTAGCCACTATTTTATTCATTCTTCTCCGAGCGATCATCCTTTTTATGGCAACGAGTAAGCATCCACATCCGACGGTGTAATCAGGCCAACGAGAGGTGTCTCGTGTCTAAATGTAGACAATATAAGTTGATTTGATATAGGGTTTAAAAAAATAAGGTATGTTTCTAGTGTGTGTTCATTCAAACCAGGTTTGGAACTATAATGTTTCATAGTAAACTAAGAAAAGTAACCACATTCTATAATTCTAATTATTAATATATTTCATATCCAAATTATAAATTATATTCTCTGAATATCACAGGGTGATAACATTGACCATCTCCCCTCCCCCTCCCATGCCAAATGGTATGAAGATATATTCCCGCCACCCCCAAATGACGGCCCTGGTTGACCAGTGAGAAACGAGTACCTCTACAAGTATCTGTATTTGTCTGTGGTCTTAAGGTCTAATCATCGTCAAACAACCTTGGTTTAATTTAGCTTTAAAATTCATATTAATAATAATTTTAGACACAGTGATGTATATATATTAAGAATCTTTAGAACATTCTCTATTAGATGAGATATATATAACAAGTGTAACAGTTTCCACTTTAAAAATTTAAAACTTGAAATGATTTAAAATTATTTTTTTAATTGGATATATCTCAAAATTGGCATAGGGTATGTATGTGGAAATAGTATCATTTGAATCTACACACAAATATCTCCAGGCTTTTTTTTTTGTTATATATTTATTGTCTTTTTTTTTCATAATGAATTTTAAATTTTATAAAAAATGTGTGATGTTAACAATACTTATTTCGTTTAAATAACGTATTTCTACTACACTAAAAACGATAAAGGAAAAAGGAAAAACGCATTTTAGAATACTTGTTGATTTACCTATATAACGCACTTTCCATTGTATGCGGAAACCTGCAATCCTGCGGAAGTCCTCCATAAAGATTCCGTACCAATTAATTACGGAAGACCAGTCTGTAAAAGGAGACCATTGATTAACTTGGTATGAATTTATTTTGCCTCAATTGGGCAAAGCTAGTTTCCTCAACATCAGACACGTGGCCACCCTATTAAGTTTTCAATTAATGGTCCACGGGGTGTAGACTTGCTTTCCGTACACAGACGCCTTCGTTTAGGGAGAGGGCCGTCAACAACACGAAACCTTTAATAGCGGAATTTCTTTCTTAATACCCACCATGACATTACACGTTTCTAATAAAGAAACCATTAAAGGCGACTTCCTGTAAGACTAACAGTCTGATGGTTACCAATTGGAAAACTTTCAAACACAATTTAACTATACTTCATGTCCGCAAAAAAACATCCTTTTACAACTCCGTTTGGAGATAATTATTTTCAGAGGCGTATCGAGGAGATTTTACAAATTTTAACTAATATCAATATTGATATATTTACACACTGTTCAACAGAAATTTAGATAAGTTGCTTCATGCTCAGCACAGTTTTAAGAGTAAAAAGAGAAAGGTGTGACAGAAAAATATAAGATAAATGTTTGGTGCAGCTTAATATAATTAAATACGATCATTGTCTTTTCGTTACAAAATAAACCCAATTTTATATATATATATATATATATATATATATATATATATATATATATATATATATATATATATTTATATATGTGTGTGTGAAAGTTCTAAGATGCGTTTTGGAAAGGGATCTTCTGTGAAAATTGTATTAAACAAATATCAGCTATTGTCTTCGATAGGATTTTGACAGAGATTTACAGAACAGCGAATATAAAGTGATATTTTGTGTTTTTTTTTTTAAATATCCACGTTTGAATAAAATTATTGCGTGTTCAAAAGAGGCACATACAACTTTTTATTATTACTTTTTAACACCATTCCCTAATTCCCATAATATCGCACAAACACGGCCAGACGAAACGATGATTAATGATTTACATAAAAGAGTAACAAATCTTACTTTCAACTGCAAACATTTCCATGCATTTTCCTTCTTTAACATTTATGATATAAACATTTAAGAATGAAATCACATTTCTATCATGGTACTTCTTACACGAGCGCCGTAGGAACGGTACAGATCAGCTGATGTTTGTAACCACGGTTACCACGACACAGCTTTACTTTGGCTTAAATATAATGGCCATGTAAACTAATTTTGTATTATTAACAAGCATACGTTGAGAACATATTTCAAATACCGCCGACTGCAGTTGCGTGTATTAAAGTGAGTCATAAATAAACAATTTCTTCCGAGTAATTTTTACATGAGTACATTTCCTGTCTGGTCCGCCCATTAAGTCGATTTCTAATTAAAAAAATAAATATCCAAACGGTTGGCACGTTGAATTCCGAAAGACTTCTTGACTCACGGCTATCTTCCGTGATTTACGAACGCTACATGAGACTGTTGGATCGTTAAATTAAATACCTTGTTGTTGATGGTCCTGTTTAATGTTTCTTTCTAAGCGAGGGTTAACGTTGTTTATGTGAACAAGATGGGATTGGACGTGATTATTTAACGCCGATGAATGGCCCGAAACGTGTCCTTCTGGACTGATAAATTCCGGTGTTAGGCTCGGCCAGAGCTAGGCTAGATTGCTCAGCACTTGCCGATTACAAGCGCATCGTGTGATTATTATCGCAGGCCACAAATGTAAAACGTGTAAATGTCAATAAACAACGAACAGCTAATATTTTCATTCTCATTCCACGAATTCGAATAGCCCACGATAAACGTTTTTACAAAGAAACCACAAAAGTTTTAGCCCACGATATTATCTGAATCTAGAGTATGTATATATTCATTGTACCTTTCAGCCGCACTGCGAGCTTATGTACCACTATATATTTATATAGCCAGTGTTTTTTTTTTTGTTGCGGCACATGATTAAGTGAAAAGAGGTTGGACAAAGGTTTACATGAAACTTCCAGTTATAAGAACGAATGAACAAAAAATACCTTCATAAATTCTATTTGTTCTGAAAATTATCAAAGGCAAGGCTAGTAATCGATAACATCATTCATCCTTGGCGTTTAAAAGGGGGTGCCCCTTTGTGTCCCCTTTGCATTCACCCGTGTTTATTGATTTTACATTGACTTGTTTCGTTTCTTGCATACTTTATAATTTTCATAGTTCGGCGTTTAGTAATTTGCTTAAATATTTGTTGTTACGGTCTTGAATAGTAGGACTGACCGCTCAACACACACCCAAATATATATATATATATATATATATATATATATATATATATATATATACCGTGTCATAAAGCTGTCCAATAACACTTTATATATGACAATATGGTAAAACCAATTGTTCCCTGACTGTAGGTTTCATATTGAACAGCTAAATTCATTGCTCGAAAATTCCTAATAAAACTAGAGCAAGGGACACTATTCAACATTAACACCCAAATATATATATATATATATATATATATATATATATATATATATATATATATATATATATACCGTGTCATAAAGCTGTCCAATAACACTTTATATATGACAATATGGTAAAACCAATTGTTCTCTGACTGTAGGTTTCATATTGAACAGCTAAATTCATTGCTTGAAAATTCCTAATAAAACTAGAGCAAGGGACACTATTCAACATTAATTCGACCAATTTGCTACTTCATTTAAATTCGATACCATCTCATTGCTCACCCAACCGACTCTGAACTCAAACTAATATTCAGACGCTATCAGCTATAACCAAAATTTAAAACATAACTTCCACGTTGCTTGCTCACCACTTAAAATGGTGCTGAGACCTCACTAAAATAATCTAATATACCTGGTATTTCTATGGGCTCGGTATTTCTTGAATTCTTTATTTTAACTGTTTCCTCAAAATTACAAAGGATTTCATTTGTGATCTCTCGACGACTGAATGCGTTCAGAGGTCATGATTTGCACCAATGTCAAGTTTTATAACACAAGTTTAATTTTTGCGATTATTTTAAATCCAGTATAATATTGTGGCAAATATCTAGCCAAAATTTTGATTTGAATGAGAAGAGAAGCAACGACAGCTTTCGTTCAAATAATTACATCTTAGATTATGTAAAAGGAGCAAGCTATTACAAAATGCATAAAATGGGTGCTAACTGCCTCTTTGTGTTTCATTTGGGGGTCATGTCGGTTTTTAAATGACCTATTTAATGTCCAAACAATATTATCAATCAGTATATTATTACAGTGGCCTCAACAATACATCCTCTACCAACAAGTATTTGCCTGTGTATTGTTCTGCGGTCGAGTCAGTTCTTAATTACGTTCAACACTTTTTATTTAACGTAAAAACGTCCGATTGAGCCCAGGGAAGTCCTCCGCAGGAGTCCAGTTGTCAAGGTTGATTTAAGACCCGTCTTTAATAGGAGGGTTATTGCTTGCCTGTCGGATATTGAGTCGTTTTTCCGCAGGGAACATCTACTTCCCTGAACAGGAGACGCCGGTGATCGCTTGCCGATTGCTTTCAGTAGTATATTTTGTTGTCGATAACATCGGCAGTCGTTGAATATATCTTTCATACCATACAGAAAGCTTGTTTCCTGTATGTTATACTACACACACGCAAGCACACCCCCGGTACATCCCTCAAAAGCAGTCTTGCCCCATCCCTATTCCGTTCACCCTCTCTAAGTAAGCATCTTTATATTACAGTATGCTAAAATTGACGAGAAACAGACCGTATGGATGCCTGTAAAATAACCAAGACTCGCAGCGGCCGATCGAGGATTTTGGAAATTGGGAGGTCTAACCAAGAACAAAATTATTAAAAACTCCTCTGATAGAGAAGGGATTCCAGCCAAGAAAATTGGTTTGAAACCGCTATGAAAGGTCTCAAAACGGGGCTCCGGACTGCATCCCCCTGTCCTCTCTGGATCCGCTGCTGCTAAGAGTCTACCGAATCAAGCTTGTGGTCATTATACCAACGTGCTATTGTACTGACTCTAATGTTTTCCGTGTTAACATCGAGTGCCCCCCTTGCGTTGAACTCTTTGACTCATAAGACAGAATCTGTTTAGAAAAACGTGAGTGCAATCATCATGGCGATCCTCTTAGGAGTCGTATGGATATATCTGGCTTGCGGTAAAATGTCTGTTGGGGTCAATTAGTGGTAGGCACTTGATTCCCGAGTGCGATTTTACTGGAGCGCATTCCTGCTATAAGCCTTTGAATGATGGTGGGAAAATCTTATAGACGTATCTAGCAATAATTGTAACCGCTGAATACCTAAGAATGAATATTTTGTATATGTGTCTCTTTGTTTACTATGTATAATATCTCATACGAATTGTTGATATGTAGCTATATAGATTAGTACAAGTGTACCGTCATCATTATTATTGGCTCAGGCCAGAATCTATAACATCTTTATTATGACACATACCATTCAATAGTAGTAAAAACGTATATATTTTATCATTTAACCTGCATTGGAAGAGAACCCTAGAGGAATGATATCATGGCTGTGACGGCGACAGTGACGTGAATTTATCTTCCAGGGTGGGGCCGGAGGAGGGATGTGACTTGAAGACACACATTTTTTTAAATATATATACTGAATCATTTTTTTTTAATCAGGTATTATGTTTCAACTATAAGTTAATTTCAAACTAAGGTTATGTATAGTGTTTCATAATAACCCATAAACGAAACCAAAGTCTAAAATTATAATTATTAATAACTGAATATTGGGGGGGGGGGGGAGGGTGATTACATGTATTTAAAATGTTTTTAAATCGACCGACACCGAAATCGGTGTCGATTTCAAATAATGTGATATCAGACTATTTAATTCAAACTCTCCTCTTATTATCTGTAGTTTGTAGTGTTGATGTTGGTTTTGATCACTCCGACAGACTCATATATATATCCTACTTTACCAAAGGAATACGTGACCTGTAACATCTGGGATTAATTGTTTAAGCGAAATTGCAGACCCCATCAGCCGGGTTTCTATCTTTTCAGACCACACCGAAATCTTTCACTAATATAAGGATTAGCGTAACCAGCATAGCATTTTGAAAATCACATACTCAGCGGTGTATGCATAGTCATATAAATATTCATGTGTATTCTTCTCTTATCCAGTAATCTATTCTATACCTCAACCACTATCCACGATTGATTAGCGTCAGTCACCTCGAATGTGTTTACTGAAGAAGCAATAACAAACAGGCACTAAAAAAACTGTACGTTTTCGAAATACGGTATTGAAACATTAGCAGCATTAACATTTAATGATGTGCTGTATGGAAGTTTTTTTCTTGCAATAATTATTAAGAGATCTATCTGAATCACTTTCACGATACAGTATTTTCCTTCCCCTATTTTCTATATTGTTAATTTGGCATCTTGACATGGGAATATGAACACAGTTATCTTTTCACATTAAATCGTTTCCAGAACTTTGCCAAGGTAATGTTTTATTGTAATTGTGTAAAAAGCGCTTTTGTTTATACTTCTCAGCAACAGTTATTTTAGTAAATAGTTCACCGTATGAGTGAACAAACATATGACACTATAAAAATAGATGGCTTTTTAACACTAAATTAAAATACTAAATTGTTCTTACTTGAAAGGCCAAGAGAAAATGCTTCATGTCATTCTGTTGCAAAGAATTCTTGGATATTTATTAATGATTAATAACGGTTAAAGCTACTAGGGAAAATACAATGTCCTGCTACTCTGTAAAGGTGTTTAAATAAATAAAAACAGACTATATTTATGAAGTGTAATTGGCAATTCTGCAAATTGCTGCGTGTGACGGTTTTTTTACCGGGATATCTTTTCGGGTCGGTCTTTGACCTGTAAGTTTAGTATGTGATATACTACAGCTTTCGTTCTCTCCCAAGACACATACATTGCAATCAATAAGTGCTTACTGTATCAGGCTCTGTTTGCCGTATCCGGGTTGATTTCTACCACATGAGGCCATGGTTTTTGTCGGTAATAGGGACTTCCGCAGTTCGGATAACTTTATTCTCTTCACACACAAAACAAGTTAAGATCTTATTAAAACTAAACATTAGATCGTTAATAAAGCCATAGATGTAAGCAAACTAAGCAGAAATGTTGGCAAGTAAAAAAACAGGATGTTGTTGGAGACCTAAATGCCCCAGGAGTCACTTTTGCTGTCATGTATACACTGCTGTATGGGTTCAATAACCTTATCAGAGCATAATAAGAGGCCAATTCAAGAATCCGGAGGTGCGAGTTCCAGGGGGCGGGGGCGGACCCCCTTTTTCAGCCGCCGTAACGTTTTGTTACAGTTTTCAGACTAGTTGTTCCTGCCTGGAACCCCCCCTGCTTTTCCAGACTGCTGGGTCTTTTTTAAGGCTTCGTCATTTGTCCTCCTTGGTTGACCCCTCTCCCCCGGAACTGCCCCTGTGTAATAGCTGTATGTCTAAATACGATTGTAAGTAGGCTTCTACGGCTCAGGGGTGGAGCACAGGATTCAAAGCCGAGAGGTCGTGAGTTCGACTCTCAGCCGAAGAGGTGAAATTTTTTTACGATCGGCCCCCACGATCGTTGGGCACGATTTTGTCTCCAATAACATACACCTTTCGGGGGTTCTTTGGTGGTATGACCCATTTATGGATTGAATTACAGATCTAGGACACGCAGATGTAACAGTTACCGGCCCTGGATAACCTAGGTTATAAAATCAGGTGAAGTAGTCACCGGGCCTGGATAACACCAGGATATAGAATAAGAGGAAGCGTGCGATACCCCGCCAGGTACGCCGAAATTGAATCGAATTCTGCAGATGTATATACATGTACACGTATTTAAGCTAGCATTAAATAAATGCAGTCGATTACCTCAATAAAAAATATTTATAAAAAAATGGGATTGTATCATCTAAATAAAAAAGTAATGGTAAATGCAGTTACCTGCAAAATTGAATGGATTGTTCTTTGTTCATTGTCATCTAAACCCTTCCCTAAAATTTCAACAAATATTTGCGAAAATATACGGACAGCAGAGGTACAAGATGCGAGGACGAGAGGTTTAGGAACATGTGACTACAAAGCTGTGGGTTCGCGTCCCGTTCTAACCGCCGTCTGCGCTAAGACTCTTAGGCAAAGTCTTTACCACAAGGGAGCGCTCTCTCGACCCAAAAGTGAATTGGTACTGGTCATGGGAGGAAGGCAAATATCGAACTAATAACCTTCTAGGGTCTGATATGACTGCTTGGGTTGTATGCTCCCCAGGGAGCTGAGAAAAGCCCAATAGACCAGGAAGGCAAAGTGTAAAGACGGATGAGACTGACATCGTCGGTGATATCAGACTATTTACCCCACCTTTGCCTTTTTTACCTTTTTAGGCCAGAGGTATGGATTACTTGGAAAGGTTAATGTCCTGTCCAAGAAATTTTTTTTTCAAGGGATATACACCTGCGCGAACAAAAATTCTAACATGTTATTTTTCCAAGTGAGATGAAGCGTGTAGGGACATTGTTGATTGGAAACGGCATTTGTGTTACTAGGAAACGGAATTTGTTTTTTTTTTTTTTTTGCTTGCCCTTAACGCCAGCTACATCTGGACTCGGAGACAAACACGGTCTCAATGATTTTTTCTCCTGGAAGCCATTTTAAAGGTATCTCCACTGTAAGACCTACAAGCAAACGCTTGAACGCGTAGGATTCAATTTCTAAGTACAAAGATGTTTCGAATACACGAGTCGGTCTCCAACAGAGTTATATTTAAAACTATTTTCCTGAAAATGGTTTCCAAGCATGTTGTGACATTTTTTTATAATTTAAGTAGCACAGCTTGTAGTTATTTTAAAATGCCATTTAGGCAGTTTATCAGGTGCCATTTGACTGTTACCCGTGGCTCCACCTAAATATCAGTTTGATTATATTTTTA
Organism: Sipunculus nudus; assembly: GCA_026874595.1. Lineage (NCBI taxonomy): Eukaryota > Metazoa > Annelida > Sipuncula > Golfingiida > Sipunculidae > Sipunculus > Sipunculus nudus. The sequence continues at coordinate 51,142,389 of CM049321.1, forward strand.
TCAAGCCCAGATTCAAAGCTTGGGATTTTAGAGCTGCTGATTTATATCTATCTATATAATGCACTCTGTTTACATATGTCACCATGCAAAGAAGGACAAGCAGGGGCGAGGATCTACGATTCGATAACTGGGGAGGGGGAGGTCAAGGGAGGGGGTGTAGAAACATTTTGAATAATTAGGCTGTAATGGGATAGCTTTAAGGAGCCCAATCACGTACAAAGGATGTTGAATTACCAAAAAAAAACACGGCTTCTTTCTTTAAAAAAAAAAAAAACCTGTACTAGCAAAATATTGTCTTGAAACCATTAGCTTACTCTTTTAAACGAGTTATAAAACAGTGCCCCAAGCGCAATCACAGGTGTTAACATAAATCTAGCGCGTCGGGCAACAACATTTGTCAATCAGATGCCCTGAATGATCTGGCCAAAATGATGCAATACATGTTGAGACACCGCGTTTCGGTTCACATTTGGACATCCAGTAACGCGGCCTTGCTATGGATAACAAAGACATGTGGACTGTGTTTACCAACATGCAGAGCTATAGCAAGGTGTAAACCAGCAGTTTGCGAGGTACTGAGACTTTGTGCTGGGAAGGGTTGGCTGGGACATTTTTATATAGAGTAAAACTAAACTGATTGTTGAAAGAATAGACATAATATTGCTCCTGATTATGTTTTATATGTACCATGATGCAACATCTGTTTTTTTTTCTCGGTTTTTACCGCCTATGTTTTCGTATTTCCAAGATTTCCCGATAAATCAATACCCTGATGTGGCAGCTCTTTTTATTAATATTTTAATAAAAGATTTTTTATCACCATAGGTGAACCAATACTTCTGCGGGGTTGTGTCTGTATAAGGGAAAGTAATTTACCCCGGTTTAACCTTTCTGCGTGTCTAGAGCCCTGGTCTATTTCTAAACCACAAAGATGCGCTCCCTCCATCAAGGAAATAACCTCTTTTAATTGGGTTATGAACATGCCAGGTCAAGCTATAAGAACAAAACGTCTTGCACGACAAAAATGGATCTATCGGATGAGATATTGGAATATGTAAATAAAAAGTAATTGTTCTACAGACTGGAGGATCATAACACATGAAGTGAGTACACGATTTTAGGTGAAAATTTGCAAACCTTCAAGGAAAATACAAAACAAAACACTTTAAACTTGAAATGATAATTGCAAAACACCAGCACAAAATTAATTCTATATTTCATTTCTACAACAATCTCTAAGGAATGGAGACAAGGTCATAAATAAGCAACATGCTGGAGGTTCCATTTGCCAAAAGGAGGCGATGAGTCCGTAGATTTCGTTACAAACACTTTTATACATGAGAAAATAAAGTGCAGGTCCTGAGTTATTTACATGAAATAGAGTGGTATTACCTTGAATCGTAAGAATTCCTTCACAGTTAATTCCCATTTTTTTATGATTGATTACCGAATGGTCTGCAAAATAGGCTTTTTTTCATTTTGCACAATTGTAAAAAGCCATTTTGGAAGTTGAAACACGTGTAAGCACTAGCACCGTATTTTTGGTGCCACCAATGTATTTAGGAATCAAACGTTTCTTCCGTTTTACCTTTCTTTTTATGTAATTGACACATTATGCATATGCTAGAGATCCATTACCATGAAATTTTCTGAAAGGTTCAGACATCATATGAATAAAATTGGGGTGGGTTTTGAAACTGGGTGTTTTTATTTTCCATTTGCAGAGGCGTCGTCGGTTGTATCAGTCGCTTGTTACTACCTAGCAAGGGTATCTGTTATTAACATAATGCATGCGAGTATTTTGATGGAGTTTGCTAAATAGCACGTTAGATTCTTTAAAATGTAAAACTGGAATATATTTTTTCAAATAGCGTATATATATATATATATAAATATATATATATATATATATATATATATATATATATATATATATATATATATATATATGTATATCTAATACTTATGAAAGGAATTCGGTTTACGTCTGTTCGCAATGTTCTCTTAAACAGCGTTGTGTACAATTGTGTGCCTTGTATCATTTTAAAGATTATTATGCCCGCAATGACATAGGCGATAATGTACATATAATTTATGGAGTGAATTTCCGTTTTTAATGACTTGCACAGAGGTAAAGGACCGAGCACAGCCGAACTGCCTTCGGCAATGACCGGAACACATGCATCGTGGTCTTTCAACCTCAAACACTTATATTGTTCATATTAATAAAGCTTGTTTTCAGTGAGGGATTTGAGCCTGTGGGGCCTTTCATTAGGCTCTCACCCACGTGCGTGGTCAGTTAAAGAAAAAAACACGTTTCTCGCTTTATGAAATGGAGAGTTCAACCCAGGAGGAATAATGACAAAACCTAATTCAAGGACCCAATTTCACGAACAGGCGTGGGGTGGGTGGAGTGGTGTCTGGCGTTTCAGGCCTCAAAATTATCTTATATGATGAAAAAGCTTGTGGCGGTTGAAAATGAATACGGACCCTCTGCATGGAGTCACGTTGGGTCCGCTTCTGCTACTTACGAGGTATGCATATTTCTTTTTCTTTCTCCAGGAACAGTTTCCCTGCAACGTACATTTAATAAAGCTTTGATGTGTTCCCCACATCAACCTAATCTTTATACGTCCAACGATAGAATCCAGTCATATCATCGAAAACCTGAATTCCCCCGTGTCTCATTCCGCTTCACAATATAAACACCATTACTGACCAGGTCTTCAAGGTAAACAAAAGCGGGGTATAAATTTCTTGCCACGAGGACAGCCCACAAAATAAATGTTAAAAATATTAGAGCGAATGCAGTATCACTCACGCACTGTCTCTACCAGGTTATGGGTTTATACGGGTATTATGTCTAGGATTCATGTAATTTAAAAGTAAGTGGCAAAATTAAGATCCAAGTAGCTGGACATAGAAACGTTTTCTGTTCATAGAAGTGTTGTGCCTCAGAGAGGAGAGTGAGTTATTCTGCAGTCGTGCCAAATGTTTATACATATCTTATGGAGACAGTGTCCCACTGAAAACCTGTATTTACTGTTAACTTTTAGAATAAAAAAAAATGAGCCAACATTTCACCTCTCAGTTAATAAATCTCCCCAACCCCAGTAATAAGCCAGTTATACCGGTTCTACCAGCTAGTATAATATATAAACATATATCCCATAACAAACGCGCATCGCTTTGCTGAACAATCGATAGAAATGTGTCATGATATATATTTAGTTGAAAATAAGAATATTCTTCCTTTAAACTAATAAATTGCTGTTTAATATTCAGCTTAATACTACATAAAGTTTTTACATAGAGAATAACAGGGCGACGATACTTACGATCTTTCAACAGAAACCAGATCCCGAACAGCGATTTCTGTTATATTCTCGTATTCACACTGTCAAAGCTATATGATAATAAGTGTTATGACATTGAGAATTATTTGTGTTTAAAACTCCCAATCAATTAATGTTATTTAAATCGCAAGACACCTGCGCCCGTTTCGCAGCTGTACAATTACTCCCAAGATACATAGGACGTCTTGTGTTTAGGCTCTTTCCCTTTATAATTATTCCACTTTTGTCTACTTCTTTACCTAACTTATAACAACAGATCACGTAATCGTGATCATTACAAATCTTGTTTACGGAGATAAAAAAAATCAGATTCTGTAACACTAGGCAGGGTGAAATGTCTAGGGGAATGAATAAAGAAGTCAGTGGTTTTTGTTAACAAATAATTATAATTTATTCTTAGAACAATCCTAACATTACAATTCACTAAATCAATAAAATTACACACAATAACAATGAAATGTACAGTACCAGAGTGTCCGGATCCTAGGCTTTGGTTTCTGGATACCACCACTGTCACAGCTCAACTAAAATCCTCTAACACCAATAATCCAGGTAAATAGTAATAATCCAAAGGCAAACTGGAGACAGTCCGTAATAAATCTGTATTAAGTCCGTTAAATATCTGACACCATTGCAGTTATCGGTAAGGTTCCAAAACGGACGAGATAGTTACACTTTTAGTGCTCGCTGGTATTTTCCTTTCTGCCGGCTCTAAACACAGCCTCTAATTTATAGCTTTTCACACCTATATTCCAGAAATGGAAAATTCTATAGAACAATCCTCACGCATATGAACAGACCAGAAATATGTAGAACAAAGAACGCTGTGTCTCTACGCTTCAGATCCCACTCGCGGGCCAGCCCCTAACAAGCAAGGTTTCCATAGCAAAGAAACATGCCTGCGCTACACGAATCAGAATGTCAACAGACACATGTAACACTCCTGCGCACAACAAAACAGACACCTGTAACAACCTCAGTTCTCAAATAACTGAACTTAGTTAAAATTAATTTATCAAATGACTGGGTCAACTATTTATCAACTATCTGCTTATTCCTAATCGACTACCTTGGTTGCCTCCGCCATTAGGATATGCTTTCATCCCAGTGCGTGTATGTGTTTGTGCGGGTGTGTGTTTGTTCACAACTTAACTCCTGAACGGTATATAGTGCAATTTTATAGGCATTTTGGTAAACGGACAATAAAGATTCGATCAGGTTTTGCTGTAGATCCGGTCTATGGGACGTCATCAAGGAGTGTTCACATTTAGACTTTTACTTATGCACGAATGAACCTGAAAATTTGGGGCGAATTTGGGAGCAACCCCCATTAGGGAGCACCACATGGTGGAGGCTTACATTCGTTAGAATGCAGACTTCTCGTTAGATATATATAATACACAAATTAATAAATAAACAACTTAACTGTGAATTATCAAACGGCTGAGTTTATGTTCAGATACACCAAGCAGCGGTGTCATCTAGAAAGGAAGACAGGTTTTCGTATCTGTCGGTGTGATTGTTGGTTTGTTGGTGAAGCAACAACCTTATCGTTAAAAGGAGTTACAGAACGAAAAGGTTCCATTTTTTAGGAGTGGGGCATGGACCTTTTGGAGCGGTTCCGGAGAGAGTGGGATCCAGTAGATTGTTTTGCACTGTCGGAGATGTGCGCTATGAAGACTACCGTAAAAGTAGGTAACACATCATCTAACTGATGTTAGAAATTATAGCAATAATGTGGACATGGCATACTTTTATAAAGGTCCTGTGCTTATTTTAATTTTTCACTGATATCTCATGAGTTTAAAGGGACATAATCAGGAGCAATATTATGCCTATTTTTCACACTATCGGTTCAATTTTGCTTTGTGCAAAAGTTTCCCAGCATAACCATGCCAGCACATAGTCTCAGTACCTCGCAAACGGCTGTTTAACACCTTGTTATTACTCTGCTTGTTTAAAAACACAGTCCACGTGTCTGTTTACCATAACAAGACAGCCTGACCGGAGGCCCGATTGTGAGTCGGAACATGTAATACATTTTTTGGGGTCAAGTCTGGCAGGGCATTATTTGGTTGGCAGGTGTTTGGCTCAGCGTTGCACAATATCCAACACGCTGTGTTTATCTTAACACCTGAGATCGCGCCCGGTCCACTGTTTTAAGCACTCGTTTTCAGGAGTAAGAAAACAGTTTCAGAGCAATATTTTGCGGGTACAAATTTTATTTAAAAGGAAGATTTTTATTGTTAATTCAACATGCTTTATAGATGATTGGGCCCCTTTAATTGCTTCTTGTTGAAACGATTTCAGGTTGGGTATGAATTATATATGACATCAAACATTTAGGTTTCGTTATCTTATTTGAAGCACGTAATGTGAACAAGGATTCTGCGAGCAAACACTGAAAACCTTGAAATCGTTTGCACTAAAACAGGCACAGTGACTTGCTTTTGTATAAGCTCATTTTCAACGTTATGTTACATTAACCGTTGTCAAATCTAACTAATAACAGTAAACCATTTCTGAATATCGAGTTTGTACAATGTTTTTAATGTTAACCTGTTTCATATCATAATGGATACATTTTTCAACGTCTATCGGTAGCTTAAATCACGTTTAAGTAACGAATGGTGTATGCCCTAATGTCACGGTTTTGTGACACACATTTTCGTTCAGTTGGAAAAACGAATAACAATTTGTATCACGTGTAAATTTAAAGGGTCCTGTTCCTACCTAGGATTTTTTTATATCCACGTATTTTATAACGAGCGCGGTCGATTGAAATATCCAAACAAATTCAAGTAGAACATCTGGCGGCATGGCAGATGGACCAGAGTTTTTCAAAGTTTTTTTTTTCAACTCATGTCCTTTCAGCGTTCTCAAAAGTTCAACCAACTACTTTGTCAACATTTGCGCATGAACCGTGTTTATCATAAGCTTGTTAAGTTACAGATGTCTCTTTTATTGTATGCGTATGTGCAGCGCTAGCATTGGCCGTTGCCATGACGGTATAGCTCGGCCGACACGTGGGGTTTGACGTGTAAACAGCGGTCATGCTAGTCTTGGGTTTTCTCGCCTGGCCGAGCCGGGCCGGCCCACGTGTGAACCCTGATATGTAGAAACACAGTGATGTTGTTCTAGATGTTTCCTCTACGCGTGTGTACTGTGCATCATGTTCTTTGGATTTTTCGAGAAATGGAAAGTCCTCGGCTTGAGGTGAAAGTTATAATTAAGGGGCTGTGTTTTAGAGCCAAGAGGGAGGAGAGAAATATTCCAGCGGACACAGAAGTGTGTAAGTCAGTTGTGAATCTTTTCGAATTAGTGCGGCAATTATAGATTTTCTTATATATATATAATGTATTATATATTATATAATGTTCAGTTTGCCTTTCGGATCACCGCCAGGATTTCACTTTGGGTAAGAGTAGATTGACTTTGTGATTACATTGGACTGCTATTCTCTGAGAAGATTTGTGTGAACTGTTCATCCAGTTTATACATTTTAAAGGGCTTGTCGCTGTAACATTGGTGGTATCCAGGTACTGTGCACTTTGTTTATTATGCTGTGTGAATATATTGATTCGCTGATAACTGTTGTTGTACTGTGTAATTGTATTGATTTAGTGTATTGTAATATTAGGGTTGTTTTAAGAATAAATTATAATTGATTGTTAACAAAAAAACACTGACTTCTTTATTCATTCCTCTATACATTTCACGCAGCCTACTGTTACAGAATATGATTTTTTTTAGCTCCATAACAAAAATTAGGCTCGTCACGACTACGTGATCTGTTGATATTAGGTTCCGTAACAATTGATAAACAAGCTCATACTTGCATTACAAAGTTTTATAAGAACACGGAGTACCTTAAGTTCATTGGTTAATATGTAAACCAGAAATTACATACATTATAAGGAAAAGGCAGGTGAATATAACTGCCTTTAAAGATAAGTACATGCCTTATTGGTGTCACGAACAGTCGGATGAGGGAAACCTAAAAGTAAAGATGTTGTTATGATGCTTCCTGTGTTAAAGGTTTTATTGTGCATGGGCTTCGAATAATAGAGATTTTTGGTCTGTCGTTAGACATTAAACCGAATCTGTCTCTGAGGTTTTATCAAGATTTGACCTCAGAGCCGTAACAGTATTGACCGGGTTGGAACCCGGGACTTTCAGCTTTTTTCCTCTCTGATCTTCATTCCACGATCCATCACATCAGTTAAAAACTGACGGTGGTGTCACTCGAACTCTGTCTCGTAATTGCTCTGCGGCTATTGTTTTGACACTCTCTATGCTCATTTCAGTCTTAAATTGTCGGGAAGAGTTCAAGTTGGTCCTAAGGGGCTCATTTTATCTATTTCATTAAATCCTGTGTTTTTTATTTTTTTGGAGGGGGGGGGGCTAATACAGCGCCGACTATCAGAAACTACGTCACTGTCACCGTGAGTGAATTTTTACCGCCATTTAGTATTGTTAGGGTGCTCCGGTTGCGGTACCGAGTTGGCGTACCTGCTGTTCCTGCGGGCCACTGGGCTGGGCGGCCTTTTGTTGTTATCAACGGCACCTTGCTGTTTTGCGCTCAGTAAGCAACAGCTTCTACCAATCTCAGGTTTCTCAAAATAAACATTTAAATACATTGCTATCCAGGTCAACAGCGCAGCCCGGGCGCCATCTATCCCTTCTTCATTCATTCATTGTTGAGAACTATGTCAGAGCCGTAACAGTAACAGTGTCTTAAGACACACTGTTAACAGCCGTAACAGTGTGTCTTAAGAGGCTCACTTTCTTCATTTCCCCTAAATCTTCCAAAGGGCTATCAAGGCCGATCTATAAGAAACTGTCACTGTGTCCCTCGGGTGAACTGTCAGCGTCATTAATCGCATCTGGAATGAAGCTACAGTTCCTCAAGTGCGACATAATGAACATGTAATATACTAACAATTTAAATGTACTCCTATGAAAGCATAATATTGTCAGGAAAAGGCCATGAACTGCCATTTGCGTTTTTCTGTCCCCAAAACAACATCTACTGGTTGTTCTGATGAATCAATCTACAGAGAAAACGCTCACACGCACGCCTGAAATCAGATATGTTGGTTATCCGGTAATTTACTCACTTGATTTAAGACTTAGTGGCAGATCAGCAAAGGACGACACTTGCCACTGTTAGATTCGAACCCACATCTCCCGATGTGCCTGCTCAATCGTCATACACGATAACCATTCCGCAGCAGCGACTGGTCCCTTAAACCAACCTCATGTTTATGATCATATGGTTCAGTTTATTGAATCTTAACCGTGCCACTGAATATTACACGGCCACGTTCTCCGATATTGCTAAATTCCTAACATAATCACGTTGCGACACCCCTTTTTTAGTCTTAATATGCCTCTCTACTTTGACTGACTGCTTTACTGCAAGCCTGATTGAAATTTCTTTTATCCGGTCATATCACAAATGGCTTCTTCCTACATGAGGTGAATTATCGCCAACTTGTATGAGAGGAAAGTCCATAAAATTAAGCCCCGCTGATTTCATCTAAAGATTTATTCCTTTCTCCTGAATATTTTAGAGGGGTTGAGTGTTTGTGTCTCATGCTAAGTTTCTATGCTATAAAATGACAGGAGTTCACTTTGATTTATAGGGTTAGGGTAGGTTAGTTGTGAAGGAAGTATTTATAATTATAATTAGGCCCAGGTTTGGTGAACGATAATTTATATAATATCAACTCTTAAAGGCAAGAGGATTCGGGTTTTACTAATTTACTCTTGACGGTAAACTGTCTGCGGTTTAGCGCCAGTGTTATGGAGTGAATCTACATATGAGAAATAATGAAAGAAACTGTCAACCACATCTAATTTGCCTAAAAGTTATTTGACTTGGTGAATTTATTATCGCCATATTTTATATTTTCCTCCAATGTACATTTAATTATAAATCAATTTGGCCAATGATACAAACTTATGGGGAATAAAGGCTATTTACGGGACAGCTCTTAGTCTTGGGTTTATTAAGTGAAATGTATCACGTGTTGGTAAGATATTCATATCTGATCGCAAACTTGCACATAAGTGTTTCCTGCAGCAAGCTTATATATGGTGAATATATCGGTAGTACAGCATGTAACGTGTTCAAAGATGTATATCTTAATTAATGATATAAATATATATATATATATATATATATATATATATATATATATATATATATATATGTTTCTTATTCGAGCTGGTTGTAACATAAATTGCAGGAGACTGAATGCCAACATAACACATAACTCTGTGCATTTTGGTAGACTGGAGGTGCTATCCACAAAAGGAAATATGGTTGATAGTAAGTGTATTTAGAATTTATATGCAGTTTAAAAAGATTTTATCAATTTCTTTATATCTCATTTTCATTAAATGTTTATTTTAATTCAGTAAACAAACAATGGCCTAAATCTAAAGCACCTGCACATTTAAAAAAAAATGTTTATACACAACAGAGTCCATCCTCTGTTGACGAGATACATTCCATTATAATCATATATTTTATGAATTGTGCAAGGACAAGAATGCTTACTATAACAAGCAGGTGTTTGTTTAACTTATTTTACCAGATATTTTGAGATTTTTTTTTATACCAATGAAGTCGAGTCCAAACCATCCGAGTCCGAGTGCAGGTCCGAGTCCTGGTCACTCGAGTCCTAGTCCAAGTCCGAGTCCTGGCCACTCGAGTCCTAGTCCAAGTCCGGGTCCCGGACATTAGAGTCTAAGTCCACCTTATACGAGTCCGGCTCATTTGGGATTCGAGTCCGAGTCCCAAGCCGATGCAATTCTTGTTAAAACAAATTGAAAAAGGACATTTGAGATTATCATGCATATTTTGTGTTAAATTACAAGTGCCCTATACTTAAATGTTTAATTACATTAAGCCCCCGATTTAAAACTTGGTGTAATAGTCTCATTTCATCACATTATTGTGAAAGTTCAATCATGTGTTCCATCTTTAAGTAATATGTGACATAGTTTCCCTGTTAACTGGAATATATATTACTTAATAATTAATGGTTGGGGTTTCCCGGTGACACCTGTAAAACATTCCAAAGAAAGACAAATAATACAGTAACAATATTAGCTAATACAGTTTCTTGGGTATGTCAAGATATTCTGCTGTTATGCATGTTTGATTGAAAATTGAAAGGACAAGGCAGATAACATAACTTCTGGGACAAAGACACCAGAAAATGCCATATCCGACGACCTGAAGGAAATGAAGATAAGTGGTAGTTTTGTAACATTTATACATCCACAAGCGAGCTCTCAAGGCACTACGTTCAGCTAACAATCCTGTCCCCATGAACAACAGGGAAGTCTGCGCTGGGTTCGTTTTGTTAATTATTCTTTACATTTATAACAAAGGAGACCTGAGTTTAAATATGTTCTTGTTAGTGATTTTTATCCTGTGTGTACGAAAGGAACCTTGGAAACTTCCCGAGATGAAGCAGTTGCAAACCCTGCAAAGTTGATTATCTTTTTTTTTTTTTTTTTTTTTTACTTTTCTTCTGTCTGAAAAAAAATGCTGCATTATTTCCTTCTTTCTGGTGAGTTATGCGGGGATTAATTTACTAAGGCCAAGACATTAAAAAATTACTGAAGACGGCTTTTGGTATAAGTTACATAGATGTCTTTTTTTTATAGACTTATAATATCTAAACAAATGGTCCAAGAGGTGGGTAATTTTCTACATCCTTTCGCCTATAAAATTTTGGTGTAAAAATATCAAGGAATAAAGAACCATTCTGAACATTTCGAGCACGCGAGGGCATAAATCAATGTAACATTTCAACGGGAATCCAATTTATTTTTTAATTAGTTTTTTTACAGAACCTACCTGACCGAATGTTGCGAATAAGTACCAATCAGCTCTACTGAACAAGCGTATTCCTGTTCGCAATGTATTATTCATGTTGAATACACGTTCTAATTCAAATCCTGTGGATTTGTGGTCAGTCTTGACTCTCGTGTTCTTTCACTACGCTGTGTGAGATTTCCATTATCTCGTTACCTATACGCCTCATACAATCCAGATTTCCGTGCGACATCCAAATTTACATGTCGCATGGGTTCCAGGATGGCCGCATAACGTTAGAGCTGACCCCCCCCCCCCCCCACCTCTCCCGTCTATCACTAAAGCCCTGTAAGGTCAGTGTTGTGAATCCCGGGTATTTGCATATTAGACATAACAAGGCTCTTTTAGGACCTGACGATTCCCTATCATTTGCGTTTTAGGACGTCACGCTTCATGAGACGGGCGCGGTTTCTATGAGAACGCCAACTGCAGTGCCGTAGACAGTCAACAGGCTTCGTAATTATTAACATTTCCTGTATTAGTAAAATCATGTATTCAGGCAGTCCATACGTGGACCTTCATGTCAAATGATATGTCTCTGCTGGACGTACATCACGGTCCATGGACCAAATATAAATGCATTGTAGGCACTGTTGCTCAGATTTTGTAACCATAGGGCCAGTGCCCATTGCCGAGGTGACGGGCGTAGCATTTGTAAGACCACGAGTGTTAGGCCTCAGATCCACTGCAAACGCAGCTAAATTACATTGTGACTATTAACAGGGTTAAGAGAACATCGTCCCGTGTACACTGTGAGAGCTCAGTGGAGACTAGATGGCTAGCTGAGGTAGAAATTTGTTACATTTTGATAAAACAATTGAACTATAAAGAGGGATGACCTGATAAGCGGTAATTGTAACACCTGCTGTCATTGGTTACAGGGGCATTGTTTATCAATTAAACGTGGTTAGTAGCCGCAGGGTTAAATTGATGAAAATTTCACAGAATGGCCATCGGATTCACATGAGTGAAGGCCTAATAATACTAAGACTCAATAAATCGGGATATTAGTGGTCAAATAGAAGCGCACAATGGCTGGTGACTGAATGAATCAACTTAGTTAGGACAATATTTCTGGGAAAGACCATCAATACTTGCTGACGTTACTGGAAAAGACTTTAGTTCAGGGAGCCAGCCATGCGTGGCGCTAACAGTGACAGACTTTACCAGTCGATGACAAGAGTCGGTCAGAGAGCTGTAAATTAATGACATAAGTTGCCGCGAGGTGGCAGTACCTGTTCTAAGCGTTGCAACACAGCGAGAGCAAGATTAATGGGATTAAGTCATAATCACTGCATCGATTGGGCCAGTCTAGAATTGGCCATGTGGCGATTGTTTTAAGGAATATGTAATGACAAACATATTGACAAAATATTCAAGCCAGTAGTCCGATAAAGTCGGTTCTGTAAAGGACGGAGTGGGGGAAGGGGGGAGGGGGCTTGCGATTTCAAAAGTATAGGACAAGTACCGGACAAATAATCAAATTAATGCACGTTTCTGCAGGTGTAACCCCAATATGGCAGTGATAGATAAACACCTAGATAGTTATAGTGTTGAAATGGGCCAAGTTGCCTACATCACTTTTTCTTTGACAAACCCTTTTCCTGAATACCAATAGTATAAAGATCGGCAACCTTATATTACAACTTATCACTCCGCAGGATTGCAGCCGGACAGGAGCCCGCCTGATACACAAAGGAGAAAAAAATATATTTTGTGTTAGAGTACCCAAGGTATGGTGAAGCTTTAAATTGAACCAAGCATTGTTTTTTTCTCCAGGCGGGAGCAGCATTTGGATAAGTGCTTTTCGCGATATTAGATATATCAATTTGTTGGATACGATGCTATCAATATCTTTCCTGCAGTTTGTCAATAAACTAATGGTCGGATTTCATGGAACATCTTCACTTTGTCAAGCCTTGCAAATTTGATTATAGAATTGTTGTCGGTGAAAAAAAAAAGATGATGGCAGTTTTCATTTACCAACCCATCCTCTCTGCTAATTTTTTGTCTGTTTAACATTATAGTAATGTACTCTTGCCCATTCTTTAAAGATACATAAACACTTTGAATAATAAGTGTATTATTCATGTTATTAGTTCATCTTGATTTAATACAAAATTTTTCCAGCAAAAAAACCGGGCACAGGAACTTACTTTCGCCAGTTCAACTCTGTTGATATGGTTCTGGGCCATATTTTGCTATACGACCGGAGAAATGTTGATATATACAGCAGCGGCTTTGCGTTCGGTCTTTCACTTATCTCAACCAATTTATATGTTTAAATTTATAACAAGAACCTTATTTTTATTACAATTAAACTATTTTAACCACGTTTGACTAAATCGAAATATATCGATATATGAACATCAGATATGGAAGTGAAATATACCCAGGGCGGTAGAGCAATATGCTGATATATCCATAATATCGCTCACCCCTACCCCTTATATTCATGACATCATTCTAAAATTTCTACCACTCGCCAAAAATATAATCCTAAAATACAGTCTAAGCTGATTACATTTTGCCTCTGTAATTTGATCTCAAGGTGGTACACTTATAGCCATGTCAAAAAATATTTCGAGATCAAGCTCCCTTACCAATAGTCCTATGAAAAAAAAAGAGCAAGGAAAAGGTTAAGGCAGAGAATTAAAATTTTCCAGTTGTTATTGCCAGATTGAAACTGTCGAGGGACACAAAGAATTCGAAATCAAGATAAGGAGGGTCAGGTCCGTTTGTTATAAAGGGGCAAGCATGAGTCCGTGCAATTTTACAGAGTTAATATGGACAACTCTAATTTAAACTTGTTTATTCGCCTTTTAACAAAGAAAGGGCAAATTTAGAAACAGCCTGGATATGTTTAATATTTTAGCGCAAATTTAATGGAAGGGTGGATGAAATGCGTCCCCGTCTTGCTGTAGCAGAAAGCACATTTCTACGTACTGCTTATTATATATTTTCCCGCATAAATGGCAAATATGCCAATTCAAAAGGTTGCGATAAAGAGAAACGCGTCCTGGTTAAACAATACAAGGAATGAACAGCTTGACTGTAAACAGTTTGCTTCAATCAGGTCATTACACTGTTTACATTATTTATGAATGTCAAGAACTGTCTAAAAACACGTTGACCGGGCAGAAGCTATATAAATCAATATAATTCAACGTTATTAATCAATGTAAAAGCCGAACAAAAAGTGGGGAAAAATACTGTTCCTACCCACGGATCTGACTCTATTTTTTATTGATTTGAAAACCGATTTTATCATAGACAAGTGCATGTTCTGCTTATTCTTTTACTCCGCCACCATAAGCTTAAATTAAATGAGCTAATTGATGGAACTTAACTATTATTTAGATTGATAGAGTTTTGCGAGTCAGTAAATATGAGAGTACCAATATCTTCAACTTCTGAAAATATTCATCTGTTCAATGTCACGTCGAAGCATTGGCAAGGACTTGAAAAGTCAACCGAGGGCTATTTTTTTTTTAAACACGGCTGTACCTAATCATACCTTAAATCCCTATTGTTATGAAATCCATTATTTGCCTGAACATCATTGTACTGATCGTCAACCGGTTTACTCCATTCATCGTGTTCACTTTCTCGCCTTACTTGAGGGGAATGATAATAAGAGTTTTAATAATTGTCCACAAACGCATCATATTTTTTGCCAAATTCATTTATTGTCAGAGCTATTAGTTAATGCGGTATTAAATTGCAGCTTTAATGCAATGACTATAACGTTAATGACTAAATACAAAGGATACAATACTTAATTTATACCAGTACAGTACAAGGATATCAGCTTCTACCGGCTTATAAAATATAAAGGGTAACAAAAGAAATTAGAAAACTGTATTATAAGGAATGCAAGCCTCTGCCAGGCGAGAGGGGGGGGGGGTCCCTATTGTAGGATTACCCAAAGTTGTACTTGCATTTACTTAACCGTCCCATGAGGTTTATTCATGTATGAGTGACTTTATTTTGGGAATATTCCTTAATAACCTTCCTGAATCCGTATAATGTAACGGATCCACACCAAAATATAATCGTTTTTTCACTGGACTTTCCCCGGAATGCCCATAAAATGTCATAATATCCCGTTCATGACTGCGTGAGTAATGCTGTGAACAACACACACACACACACACAAAACATGAACTGATGTGACATCTGATGGTCCCATCTGATGATCGATACATTGCAACCCCCAGTGATATTGCTAGGGGTTGTGATAATCTTAAAATTGAGCCGGGGATATTTAATACATCAATTAGACCAAGAAAACAGACTCGGTATATATTGTATTTTACATTTTTGTCCTTTTGCTTAGAAGAGTCGAGAGAGTAACACATATGCAGTTGTATCCCGTAACCACTGCCTTATTTTTGAATGATGTTGTTATTAATTTGTTGACTGTTTCCCTAATAATGAACAAGGGATCAATGGTAAATATTGTTAAAAGACAAACAGAGTAGAGAGTTGTGCGAAATAAAACATACATAGTCAAATTTTAAGGCCTGTCACCTTTTACCAAAAAAAAAAAATAGAAAAATACTAATGATAACATAGTTCAATTGGGATGTGCTTAGTCAAAGGTTTTATAGAATAATTAAAAATGCTTGGGAAGCAGACCCACGCAAATTACTCCATTGTGATTGGTTTTATAGACAAATTGGCTTAACGTAGTGCCAGGAGAACTCGCGTGTGGATGTAAATTGTCGCAACAAAACCACTGTATTGGATTTCCCTTAGGCCATTCAAGATTTTGTCATTTTGTACTTCAGAAAATAACAACTATATGTATGTTGAGCAAAAATATTTCTAAGTACATCAAGATTTATGTCGCTAAGCTCACATGCTTAAGGTGTTGGAAGGAAACCTTGGAGGCGGATGTAAATTACCGCATAAACCGCTGTGTTCCAGCTATGGTGTGACGTTAAGTCGAGAGTTATCTCCCTCTGTCCACCACAGTTTTTATCAAAAGACAGCTCGATAGAAAATCTGTAGAAAATCCACCGTTTATTCTGGTTTAGTTAACATAGTTACTGCATGCCATCAGGGCCACACAAAACTAACAATTCGGAATACATCAAACCAGTTTTAAATGCTCTACACTGGTTTCCAGTTGAACAGAGAGGGAAATTGAAGTTCTGACTCTGGTATATCAGTGTCTCTATAGGCTTGCACCCCAGTATCTTCAGGAACTATCGCAACCACAAATCCATGCAGTGCACTGCGTTCTGCTGACATATTTTAATTGAATGTCTGATTCACAAAATCATCTCGAGTGCAAAATGGTGCCTTCAGCATTACAGGGCCTAAAATTAATAAAGTAAAATAACTATGGTATTATATCCCATAATACCTAAGATCCATGTGGAGTTACTCTCAGTGTAAGAGTCCTGTAAAAACATTCTTATTCATAAATCATTTCATTACATAACGACTCTTTTATTGTGTAGACATATACCTTTTATCTTAAATGATAAGCATACACTTGTTTATTTTTTTATGATGTTTATCAACTCTTTTGTACAGCGTTTTAGAGCACTCTGTGGATTTTACGCTATGTAAAATAAATTATTATTATATTATAATTATTTTTATTATTATTATTATTAATTAGTTAACTCTTCTTTCTAACTTTTGCGAAGCAGTTTTTATCTGTGAATGGTTTCTACGTTCTCAGTATCGGCGAGTTTAACTGTGTTTTAATGTTTCCCTTACTTTGTCATATTTTTCCCAAATGTACATTAATCTTACTTTCGATTTTGCTAATATATGCTCAATTTATTATATTCAAAATGGCTAACATTTAATTACTTGGGTTCTGATTATATTCCTTTCTGTTCTAGTATACACACATTTTAAATGTGTGGAGCACTTAATATGTTTTAAACAAAAGCTTATTCGCAATTGGAAACACTCCACACAATACTTTGTTCAAGGTTAAAGGGGTATGATTACTAAATCATGATCTCATCCATTCTTTTATACAATTTTTTGTTGCATTCTGGTTGTTATGTTACCATGCTAGATCAAGCGTTGCCTTGAGACAAGATTTGCGCCAACTTTGACTAAGACTGTAATGGTAACGACCTAACTTTTAGTTTTAATGCTGACTTTTTTCATTCTTAATCTAAGTATGTAAATCTACAGGATTCCATGTTAGTTTGTGACCACATGACAAGGCGGATCATCGGCTTCCTCTCATTTCATATTCGATCCGGATACGCAAGCCCTGTTTCTTCCGCGCCTGCGGGACCTGTGTATTTAATCTCATTTCTGTGTTATAACGCCGCGGAATCCCCCTAAAAGTAAAATTAAATCACCCTCTATGTACCGACGCCTCTTAGCACACCAGCGGTGTAGGTAAAAAAAGTAATGAAGAGGTTAATGTAGTCCTTCAAAAATATTGGATAAAAATTGTTTCAAGGCAGATAACATATCCCGGTCGTCCCACACTATCAAAATCGAAGAGGTTTGATATGAGTAGAAACGACCTCTTGAAGGGTGGCGCTCGTTCGTGAGTGATACTAAACTTTTGGACACCGTCTCAGACAGTTGAAATCGAGCATTCACCTTGTGTGGGGGGACGACCGTAGCAAAATTCTCACTGCTCCTCGGCTGAGATTTGAACCCACGATCCCCATGCTTTGGGCCTTGTGTTCTACCCTCAAACCACATAAGTCGTGCGAATTCTTGACATGTCGAGCAATTGTATCAAATTCACAGTACTACTACAGAAGTCCTTTGCCAGATCCTCGGCCTAGTCCCATGTAGTTAAACAAAAGCTTAGATTAATATGCAAAAGGTCACATTTCGGACCCGTCAGCATATTGGTTTAATCATGTTCATTGGACCCGGCTTGTTAATGGCGAAGGAACGTGATAGTTTTAAATAAATCTCATTATAGCCAGTATATTTTAGATGAACTCGGAGGTGAGAAAATAGTTTTGTTTCAACAGGAATTGATGTGCCTTTAGTTTGGTTGGTTGCTGACTTTTTCTGATTAACCGGAATCAATGTTTAATATCATACACAGAAGAAGAAGAAGAAGAAGAAAAATTGAAAGGATTTAACTTTAAAATTTAATAAAATGTTGATTTAATGTGCTTAAACAGTTCTGGAGTAGAGCCCCTCGTGATTTTGAGAGCAATCAACTTATTCTCAAGAAGCTGGACCTATTCACCGGGGAGAATGTATTATAATTGAACAGTTTTAGAGGACATAGGTTAGCGAGGTGTGCTTGATTACTCGATTCCGTCCTGTCATTCATTATTTTACGTCAGTCTAGTCTACTTCTTCTGTATGGACAGCGATTTTCGTCCGTCTGCACGTGCGATATCTTGTGCAAGAGATTTGATTGTTTTGACAAAATTCACCTGGCCTTATAACAGCATTTTGCCGGTGATAAGTGAGATACAACTCACTTGTGCTGATGAGAATATTTGCCGTAAAACCACAACAAAAAAAAGACAGGTAAAGAAATTTAAAAATATCAATAGAGATTTCCTCGTCATTTCCGTGTCCAGGGATGAAATTGGTAAAGCTGAAACATACAATATCTTTTTGGCTGCTGACTCCAGGATCAAATATTTTACAAGCTGCAATAAGTTTAATTCGACCGAGGAGAGCTGATAACTTCCACAGGGTTTGTCTGCTAGTGAAGGATACTTTTGTTACAATTATTTTCCCTTTTTCCCTATGTTCGCCCTCGTAGGCGCTAGATCTCCAGTACAGAGGCCTGCAGGTTTGACTCGCGATCGGTCTCGATTGCAGACATCCTGTTCCAGGTAATATTTAGTTAGAGAATGGGTTTGTGCCCACTACGTGCAAACAGTACTAAGACCACCTCAACTAAATTTCAAGAACAAGAAACAGCCTCCAATTCTCTAAATAAATAATTACGCCAGATTATTTTTTTATTGATCAAACAATGCTCAGTTAAATTTACAGGTTGGAGTTTATGGGATTATTATAGTTAGGGCTGGGTGTTTGTCAGGTTATTCCGATTCATTATGAATTGCAATGAATTAAGTAGGATACACGGTATATGATTTGACAATGCACATTGTTTTCTTTGTGTAAAATATTCTTAATTAAATTTCAATGGATGTTCTGCATATGTCTTGTTTCTTGATATTAATTGAATGACAACGACGATAATGAAAACTTCTCCTGCTTAGCTTGGTCTAAATATAGCAAATGAAAATAGTTCTAGCTTTATAAATACTTAAGGTTTTAGCTTGATTTATTTGTATCCTCATTTGATGGCATTCACAATGTTTACTCGATACGACAACACAGCATTCAAAACATATCGTTAATTGTACTCATGTAGCTTAACGAATCGTATCGATATATCGGGTATTGATAAAACCCTAATATTGAACAATATTGTATGGACCCCCCCCCCCTTCCCCGCCCCACCCAAGTGCAAAACCATTTATTTCATTTTTTCTCCTCCTGTGTTTCTTTCTTATCTCAGTGCATGAGGTAGAATTCCAGTACATTGGCGGGGAGGCTCCCTTGCGATCGGACGTCAATTGCCGACACATAGTTTAAGGAAACAGGACTGGCAAAAAGATCCTATATTTAAATTCAAACAAAAAGTTGTTTTGAATACATAATATACCTTTAAAGTATACCTCATTTTAAATCTGTCATTATTTTCTTTTTGATAGTACACATTTTTTTAACAATGGGCCAATGAAGGTTTGAATGGATTTTGTTATTGATCCGGAACATGATCCGGAGTCAGGAATGACATTAAGGGAAAATGTACAGTCATTTATAAACAAAAGAATTAGGGATATAGGCCGAATAAGAGAATACAAACACGGTCTTGTTAGCATCCAACAATATGGAAGCCCACAGACTTGCATTCCTTAGATTGCAGATTACAAGTTTTCTAAGTGTTCAGTCCATTACGGAGACTGACATCCTGTAGACATCTTTCCCTGGGTAACAGTACGTGGTTTTTGCGTCTTTGACTGCAAAAAGAGAAACTAGGCCAAAACCATTACCTTAACTGTATATTTGTTTCAACAAGATCGCGTTTAGAGTTCGTTCTGACCTTATATTACAATCTGTATTACAGAGGGAACCAATGAGATTCTTATTGCAGGCCTTATCTTATGAGATATCAGGGTTTTAGCCTGAGCAATGGAACGCGGCTGTTTTGCCTGCGCTTAGTTTATTAACTTTGGGCAGTCCACTTGACACCCCATCGCCATGTCCTGACTTTTACATACAATGCAATTCAGACAAAATTGGTACCGCGGACAATTTTCTCTGATAAAAGAACTGTGGTAATAGTGCTGCCCAACCTTTATAAAATAATAATGGGATGGTTACTCGTAATATCAGTCTAAACATTTTATCATTTATTCATTGAGAGATGAATAGCCTCATCTTTTGTTGTAATTTATACAAATTATCCCTAAATTTTAAAATAGGGAGATGTTTTATGAGAATACAATTATCTGAATCACGGCATTATAACTAATTTATACTGGAACTAAGCATTAATTAACAGTAACTCTAATCTCCAAATCTAATTAATGATCTTCAAATTCGAGAATAAATATGATCATTAAACATTTTGCTAAATTACAAAATTTTTGTCCTTGGATTTCAGCAGACACCAAAATCTGAGTCAGTGTCATTAAGATGTCAGTAAATACGTGATCTTAAACACGTGACATCAGAGTTTTATGGCGTTCTTGTTTCGCAGTACCAATAGTGAATAGATATAAAATTAATACATGTTCTACGCTTGAAGTATAAATATATTTCCTTCTTTATTCAATAAAATGATAAATACTATAACATTATGTTTAGAAAGAATCTTTTTTAACATTACTTTATAAATAAGCTGCTTTATAACAGTTTACTCATTTTGGCTTCACTCATATTGTCACTTTTTTATACATAACTTTTTATTTACACAATAGATTTGTATAAATCCCATATATATAAAATGTCACCATACAATATATCACATAGCATTCAAAATTCTATAATTGGGTCGGACGTCTAAGCATATCACTTCCCTTGTGAAAAATCTACATACAGGCAACTTTGCTATCAAATAATTTGACTTATATCATTGCTGCATCTTGACCTAATGATAATCAAATTTTGCAAGAAGGATGGTTTTGTTTACAAAATTTGTGTCTTGCATTATTAACCGCCTTGTACTCTGTCTTCCGTACTATATCATATAATAACAAAAATTCTCTTTAATATTTATCTAATGTAAATCAAGATAGGGACATACTTTTCTTTATACCCCCGAAAGACTTTATTAAGTTACACTGCTGGTTTTGTGTGTGTGTGTGTTTGTTTTTTTTTTTTTTAGTTTTTCCTACATTATATTTTTTGGTCATTTGTCTTTGATAGGTCTTTATTATGGAGCTTTTGTACACCATTTGCACAAACAAGTTAGTCAATTGACGGCATGGATATGGGGAAATCTCATCATTGTTAAAACTTTTCGACTGAGTATTCCAGGAGAGAACGAGTTTTGGTCAGAGACAACTGTGGATCCTGTAACCTAATGCCAGTAGTAACGGTGCCGTTTTAATGGAAAGTTTGCAATATATATATATATATATATTGATCAAAATAAGGATTTCCTTACATTGTATCAAATGCACAAGGACAGACCTTCGTCCCCAATCCCTAAACACTGAGGGAGACAGGTCTCCTTGTTCCCCTGAAAAAAAAGGGTCCATGCCTTGGACTCGGACTTTGACCCGGGTGGCTTGGACTCGGACTTCGACCCGGGTGGCTTGTATTGGACTTCGACCCGGGTGGCCTGTATTGGACTTTGACCCGTGTGGCTTGTATTTGAATATTAACACGGGTGGCTTGTATTTGAATTTTAACCCGTGTGGCTTGTATTTGGACTTTTACCTTGGTGGCTTGTATTTGGACTTTGATTTGGGTGGCTTGGACTCGGACTTTGACCTCTGAATTTGATGGTGTGGACTCGACTAGTGTGTACCACACTAATGATTTATTTTTAATATTTACTGATCAATCTCTCAATGTTTTAAATTTATCTATACAGAGATGGTCCTGTACGCTTTCCTTCTTCTGGCCGGGCTGAACAGCTGCGTCAATCCGTGGATCTTCTTCCTCTTCAACTTGAACTTACTGAGACGTACCTTCCTGTGCCGAAATCGACAGAGTACGACTTTATCCAGGCTGCGAAAATTCTTTCGGCCGGAAGAACCGCCAGTCATCCCAACTGCCCATTCGCCACGTTGTGTTATGAAAATTGAAACTTGAGCAAGGGAAAAATATAATGAGCCAGCAACAATTTCAATGCATCTTCAGATGCGATGTTTCACTTTATCCGGAGGGTGAAGGTTTCGGCTTCAACAGAATGGTACAGGATTGTGTTAATTATAACATTATAACATATGTTTACAATAGAGAACCCGTTCTTTCACCCACGTGGGCTAT
This sequence comes from Sipunculus nudus, assembly GCA_026874595.1. Taxonomy (NCBI): domain Eukaryota; kingdom Metazoa; phylum Annelida; class Sipuncula; order Golfingiida; family Sipunculidae; genus Sipunculus; species Sipunculus nudus. The sequence goes on from CM049321.1 coordinate 51,165,129, forward strand.
GTTGGTGGTAGTTGAGGGTCGATGGTTTACAACTGGTGTTTCTTTTAAATACATAACTGCTCCGTATTAAGATGTATTTCCTAAACCTGATACGTGTGCACATAAACTAGCTAAGTGTTTACTCAGGGGGATGAAGGAAATGAAAGACGTAGTTTTTTTTAGGACTACATTAATTGCATACAAAAGCGAATTTGGTAAGTTGTCGAATGGCAAATTACGTGAAACGATATATATATATATATATATATATATATATATATATATATATATATATATATATATAAATATATATATATAAAGTAGTAAAGCCGTGTTAGTCAGTAGTAGAATTTTATGTAAAGAGAAAAGGGACGCCTTATAGACAGACTAAAAAAAAGCAAGTTAGTCTATCTAAACGGCGTCACTCTTTCTGTTTGCCTATATAATATATATATATATATATATATATATAAATATATGTATATATATATATTTATTTATGCCTAGTAAATATAATATATATATATATATACATATATATCTGTGTTTGTAAAAGTGTGTGTATACATGTTAATATGTATATGTACATATTAGTGGTAATGTAATGGGCCGTTTTTATCAATGTGTGTATTATTATTGTTATTCTATTTTCTTAGGGTGTCGAGTATTACTACAGCTACTTCTATATATATGTATGTATATATATATATATATATATATATATATATATATATATATACATATATATATATATATATATGTGCATATGAGTAAATTCATACACTTATAGGCGACTTTTATTGATACATAGAATGCCAGACACAAACCGACACATCATTTCCTGTAATGAGGGATATTAAACTGAAGTCTCTGGTACTAGTTTCTATTTGCCCTGCACAATTTTCTGGATATATGTTCTTTGAGGAATACGTTTTGGCCTTATCTTAGTGACTTGTAACAAAATGCAAATTGAAATCCACCGCAGTAGACCTTTACCTACTTTCTTGTCAATATGACGGACCCGAAAGTTCTGTGTAAATCGCTGTCGACAGGTGTCGCCAATGGCTTATTAAAAGTTTGTTAATACATATATGAAACACACATACTTTCATACAGCAGGAGGAACCCGCCCCCCCCCCCCCCCGATGTAAATGATTATTATTTTCACTCATGTGACTTTATCATCAAATATACTCCAAAGGAACAGTAAAGTAATAGGTATAAAGGAAAACGTGGCTATATATTTTCTGATATCAATGATGATGTCAGTCTAATCCGACTTTCCTGGTCTGTCAGACCCTGTTCGTTCTAGTAACCTTTCCGCCCTAGGAGACACAAAGCCAGGGCAGCCGTGACAGGCGCTGGAACTATCGGTTATTGCATATCGAAATGATGTACATATAATATATATACAGACAAGGCACACGCAAGCAAACATACACATACGTGATATTTAACCCTTATACTGAGGCAAACGGAAATGTGTGTGTGAAATATATGTTTTCTTTGATTTGATATTTCAATATATTTATATGTATGTAGATCACATATTAACATATAATTCTCTATCATTTTATAGAATACAGTAAAACCTCACAAACACGACCACCTACAGGACCATCAAAAGTGGTCGTCTTAGCGGGGTGGTCGCGATAGCTGGGTAGTCGTCAGGCGAGATTTCAATGTAGTTTTGATAGAATTTCAAGCAACTGTCAATGTGCAAAAGCGCTATGGTCCTAGTCATACAGCTATTCGTAATTTAAATTGTGACGTTGTGCATATATTTTAATCAAAGTGCATTATTGAACATTATTGTTGCTGCATTTTATATACATTGGAATTTTTAGATAAATTGCATTCACTTGGCCACAAAATTTGCGATTGACGATATGCTCATTATGCTTAATGTAGTTTTTTTTTTATTGTACTATCACCCTTTCAGTAAATTATATCGTATTCCAAGCTGTCTTTTTTTCTCACACTGTTATATCCGTGACGGAGCTTAGCCGTGAACACAAGATTCAGTAGCCTGGTCAGCCTGTACTTAAGTCTTAACTGAAGTCATAGGCGGGAACGCACTCTAAAAGCCGTCCGTGTTATTGCATCAAAACCACCGTAAACAAGATAATCTTTACTATAGGGAACGAATGGTGAATTAACACTAAATAATATACGTGAGCTCACAAACCAAAATGTTAATTCATCAGGCTCTATGGTAACAGGCTGGTTGCTGAGTAGCTATTGTCCAGTTACCAGTACGGAAGACGTTTGTTTTCACGCGGTCAGAGATTCAACACACATGCAGGGTTACTTTCCGATAAGCCGAGTCAAAACGGAATTGTTCTCACACATGTTAGGTATTGTTAGAATGTAAACATATATTATTATTATTATTATTATTATTATTATTATTTAATAATCTCCTGTCTCACTTCAGCGGAGCAGGTGATATCTGTGAATGGGTTCCACGTTCTCAGTATCACCGAATTAGTCTGTTTAACTCTGTTATCATGTTTTCCTCACTTTGTCACGTTTCCTAAATGTACATTTATCTTACATTTCGATTTTGCTAATACAACGCTGTAAACACAGCGCGTGACCTCCCGAAGACCTTCAACTCACACGCTGTGAAGAATGGAAAGAATTTTTTTTTAGGTTTGTCAAGCTACCAAACACCCAGTCAGTTTGCGCTAGATAAGCTAAAATCTGATTGGTTCAGCGTGTAAACAAAGTTGACTGCGGCCATGCGGAGCTCATAAAACGAAATCTGATTCGCTAAGCGTGTAAACAACGATGACTGCGTTCATGCGTAGCTCGTCTTACGGCACTGCAAGAGAGGAAATTTGCAAATTTTGCGGGGGATAATTAACTGACCCAAGACCATACCAGCAAGATAGTATTGAGACTGTCCTGAAAGGTAACAATTGTATCCTTACGGGGTGAATAAAATTACGCAGCAGGGAATTACACAGAGACAGCATGGTGGCCAAACTGGACGTTTAACCGCGGTTTCGTGCAGCGGTTTGTGGAGCGAATAGTTGAGCATAGCGTAACTGCTGCTTATGGAGCGTATACTAATATATGCAACAATTTATTTTATTTAATTCAAAATGTCTTACATAAAATTACTTATGTTCTAATCATAATCCTTTTTTTTATAATATACACAAATTTTATATATGAGCAGAACTTTATTTGATTTTAAAAATGTGTTTAAAAGTTATTTCTTAATTGGAAACCCTCCACACAATACTATTTTCAAGGTTAAAAGGGCATGAATACTCCATCATGATCTCATCCATTCTTTAACACATTTTTGTTGCATTATTGTTGTTATGAGACCATGCTAGATCACGAGTTGCCTTGGGAAAATATGTGTGCCTACTTTCACAAACACTGTAAGGGTAACGGCCTAAATTGTGTTAAACGCTGACGTTTCTCATTCTTAATTAAAGTATTAGATCTGCAGGATTCCATGTCTGTTTGGGACTACAGGACAATGCAGATCATCCGCTTCCTGTCATTTAATATTCGATCTCGTTACGCTATCCATCCCATTCCTGTGTTATAACGCCGAGGAATCCCCTAAAAGTAAATTAAAAGCACCCTCTATGCACCGAAGCCTCTATGCACACCAGCGGCGTAGGTATAACTGTAGTTAAGAGGGTAACGTAGTCCGTCAAAAATGCTGGATAAGATTTCAAGGCAGATTACATATCTTTGGTGTTTTGCGGTAAGCACTTGATGGAATCAGTAATACTGTGGATTCAGAATTGCTCGTTGGGTTTTTATTTTCGTGGAATTCGTGGGAAACATTTATCCACGAAATTAAAAACCAATAATCAATAAGTTTATAATAGAATTTTTGAAGTCCATCGACCCTGTGCATTGAGTCATCGTGTTGGCCCGCTTTCACTGACTATGCTAGCAAATGATACTGATGGATAAAAGAAAACGATATGTAGCCCATCAATTAAAACAAAAATAATTATATTTGAGGGAAGATATTCAGTTCCATCTGGGGGAGCAAACAAACCAAGACTTCATCAATGTCGGACTTACTAGTGACTGTTATATGTAGACTTGCTCTCTCTCATATTATCTCGCTCAGTCAACTAGGGGATTTCATCTGAACGAACGACATACAAAGAAGTTTTAATTCTTTTAATTAATGGATACCTAGAAAATAAATATTAACTTCCGTTGGTTCTTAAAATTAAAAAACCACAATCAGTATGTCAGTTCATCGGAGGATTTGTTCTCACGAGCGCAGACCACATCGGACCAGGCAATTTTCCCGGCGGGGCTTAATGAGATGTCAAGATATGCGGGGAAGCGAACTACAATAGCCGATCAGTGCCGGGAGAATACGAAAGTGCAATAAAATTCCAGGGACAGCATGTCGGACTGTCTTTGATGTCAGAGTAGACAATCCTTTTCTTAACCCAAAATAATTCAGATAAGTCAGCCGATATATTTGTCATTGAATATATCGCTTGTACGGGGACTGTGTGTTTTTTTAACAAAAGGAAAAACACTGATCTTTGGCTTATTTTCAGGTCTGTTCACATATTAATTGTGATACAATGGCTGACTAGGAACGATTAATCCACGAAAGTTTTAACCAAGTTTGGCAGCTGGAACAAGTACAATGACGTAGTTCCGGTCGTCCCACAATGCCTAAATGGAAGAGGTTCAATATAAGTAGAAACGACCTCTGGGAGGGTGACACTCGTTCGTGAGTGATACATGATTTTTGGACACCATCTCAGACTGTTGATATCCAGCGTTCACCCTGGTAGGGGGCCGACCGTAACAAAATTTCCCTGCTACCCGGTAGAGATGTGAACCCACGATGTCCATGCCTTGAGCCTTGTGCTCTACCCTCAGACCACATAAGTCGGTGCGAGTTCTTGACATGTCCGGCAATTGTATCAAATTCACAGTACTTGTATAGACGTCCGTTGCCAGATCTTCGGCCTAGTCCCACGTATCTGAACAAAAGCTGATATCAATAAGCAAAAGGTCACAATTGGAACTAGCCAGCAAGGGTGACTAAAATGATAAATATATCTGAGGATACATTTTACACTTGTCTGTTAACGGTGAAAGACATTTCGTCGCCGCAGGCGGCTAATTTGGGACCCGTCGGCCGAATTGGTTAGATCATCGTCTCAGGAACCGGCTGTTTGATGCCGAAAGAACGTGACACGTCTCATCACAGCCTGTATTTATTTATTTATACCAGATGGGCTGGGAGGTGAGAATATTTTTTTTTTCAAAAGGAATGGACCGTAGGGTTAGTTTGGCTGGTTGCTGACTTTGCCTTACTTACCGGACTTAATATTTAATATCAAACACAGAAGTAGAAGAAGAATAATCGACAGATTTAACTTTAAATTTTAAAAGAAAATTTATTGAATGTGTGTATAAAACTGACCTGGAGTAGAGCCCCCGTGATTTTGAGAGCAATCAAGTTATTCTCAAATGACTGGACGTATACACGAGGGAGAATGAATTATAATTGAAAGGTTTAGAGGGCACAGGTAAGAAAGGTGTGCTTGATTACCCGAGTCCGTCCTGTCATTCACTTGTTTGGTATGGACAGCGTATGTACGTCCGTCCATACGTGCGATATCTTGTGGAAAGGATTTGATGGTTTCGACAAATCCCACTTGACCTATTAGATTATCTCGCCTGGGTTCGGTGCCCTGCATAACCCATGCATATTTAGTAAGTTTAAAGGTCCCCCGGCTTCTTCGAGTTGCCGCCGAAATAACTTACCAGGAACATGACGGACTTTCATGAAACTCACTATAAATATGTCCCAAGATAATTTCTCATTTGTATTTATTTTTTGCGTATATTTAATGAGGTCAGATTTTATGTGACATGCGATTGCTATAGTATACCCTTTTGTGGCGTTTTTGCTATTTTAAATATTTTTTGTTCAGATTTGCTTCATAGCCATTGACGCAAATGAGTTGCGAAATTGGTCAGAGCCTCAATACACAGCTCTCATACCTCGGAACCAATTTGGCTTTTTGCCAACTTTCTGAAGGCGATACCTACCCTGGTGAGCAATTTTAACCTTGCAAGTAGTTGTTAAGAGGATTTTTGCCAAATAGCGAATGCAACATGATCCTAGCGGAAGATGTGTAATTATTAAATGATTCCCTAAATCTGACGATATTAGAACTCACCCTTTAGGCAGAGTTTTGCTTGGAGATGTTGATATCCTGATAGTGAGTACACCGGAAATTTATAACAGCATTGTGCTGGTAAGAAATGAGATATAACTCATTCGTGCTTGATAAGAATTTTTGCCGTTAAATCAACGACCCACAAAGCTAGAACTTTAAATACATCGCCATGGGAATTGCCTCATCTTTTACCAGGGCATAAACTAGCCGTAAATACATGACTCAGTGGGCATTAAAACTTAAATTGTACGTCGAACGTTTTTATTGTCAAAGGGTCGAAATGGCGCTGGTAATTGATGTGCTTCCGTGTTCAGGGATGAAATTAGTAAAGCCACTAACATACATATTTTTTGTTGCTGCGGACTCTAGGACCAAACAGTTTACCAGCTGCAAGAAGTTTAACTTGACTCAGGAGAGCTGATAACTGCCACAGGGTTTGTCTGATAGTGAACGGTACTCTTGTTGTAGTACTTTAGAATTCATGGGTGCACTGAGATTTATGTAAAAAAACGGGACTGGTTTCTTTTAGCCTCACCAACAGTAAGGAGATTTTATCTTTATATCTATATTTTGATCAATATATTTTTGGATGGACCTGCTTCGATGGGTGCCAAAACATCGGTCACAATTATTTTCCCTTTTTCCCTTTTTTTCGCCCGTGTAGACGCTAGATCTCCAGTACAGGGGCCCGGAGGCTTGGCTTGCCATCGGTCGTCGATTGCAGACATCCCGTTTCAATTAATATTTAATTAGAGAATGGGTTTGTGCCCACTACGTACCCACTACAAAAAGTACTGAGACCATCTCCACTGAATTTCAAAAATATAATAAGAAACAGCCACCAGTTATCTAAATAAATGATTAGGTCAGGATATTTTTTTATCGATAAGACCATGGGCAGTTAAATATATGGGCTGGAGTTAATGGGATTATAAGGCAAAACAAATAAAAGGTATGGTTCTCAGGCACCGCTCGAGTCAAGTTTTTACTCCCAGCATCAAACATTTTTATATTGATTTTAATCTTTCAAGAAGATAAAATAATGCAATTTTGATACGATTTCCTTGTTATTTAGTGCTTTTACCTGTTTAGCAAAAACACCCTGTTATTTTCATGTCTATCATGGTCATATGACATTTTTTATCGAAACATACAAAAAAGGTCAAACGTATAATACCGCCCACCCGCAGTGATTTCTGGAAAAAAGTGCCTGAGAACCATACCTTTTCATTTTGTTGGCCTTATATTAAAGGGCTGGGTATATATCAGGCTATTCTGATAAAATATGAATTGCTAAACTTTGAGTAGGATACTCGCTACGAATTGAAGATACGTATTGACGATTATTTTTCTTTGTGTATAATTTTCTTAATAAAAATTTCTATCGATGCTCAAAGATTGTAAATTCAATGCATATGTCTTGTGCTTGTTATTATTTCTCGATACGACGACACAGCATTAAATGCATATTGATAATTGTACCCATGCAGCATATCGATATATCGGGTATTGATATAACCCTATATTTTTAACAATGTTGTATGGATGCCAATTATAACATTTTCCCCATTTCCCTTTTTTTTCCGCCGGTGTATGAGCTAGAATTCTAGTAAAGGTGCGGGGAGGCTCCCTTGCGATCGGACGTCGATTACCGACACATGTTTTCAATTAAGGAAGCAGGATTGGCAAGAAAAAACATATTTAAATTCAAACCAAATGTTGTTTTAAATCCATAATAGACCTTTACAGTATACCTTATTTTTAATATGTTACAGTGATTTTTTATAGTATACATATTTTTTAACAATGGGCAAATGAAGGTTCGATTAGATTTTGTTATGGATCCGACATATCATCCGGGTTCAAGAACGACATCAAGGAATAATGTACAGTCACGAATGCACAAAAGAATGAGGAATATTGGCCGAATAAAAGAAGGCTAACATGGCTCTGTTAGCATCCAACAAAAGGGACCTCCACAGTCTTGCATTCCTTAGAATGCAGATTACTAGTTTTCTGTGTGTTCATTCGAATACGGAGACTGATATCCTGCAGATATCTTTCACTGGGAAAAATTGCTTGTTTTTTGCGTCTTTAACTGCACCAAGAGTAACCGAGCGATATATCTTACCTTAACTTATAGTGATTTTGAAGAAGAGCCAGTTTAAAGTTCTTTCCAGACCATATATATAAAAAAAACAATCAGTATTACAGAGGGAACCAATGAGATAGTACAGGTGTTATCTTATGCGAGATCTCACGGCGAGAGTTTTAGCAGGACCCATGGCACGCGGCTGTAATTTCCCCGCGCTAAGATTATTGACTACTTAATGCTATTGATTTAACTTAAGCACTCCACTTGACATGCCATCGCCATGTCATGAATTTTAAATGGGCAATACCGGAGACAAATTTGGTACTGCGGACAATTTTCTCTGATAACACAGCTGCAGTAATAGTGCTGCCCAATCTCTTTAAAAATGAAAGGATGAATACTCGTTATATCAGTCTGAGCGTTTAATCATTTAATCATTGAGAGATGAATAATCTCATCTTTTGGTGTTATTTATACTAATGATTCCCAAATTTTAAATTAGGCAGATGTTTCATGAGAATACAATTATCTGAATCAAGGCATAATTTCTAATTTATCCTATGACTAAGCATTAATTTACTGTAGTTAACTCTTTTCTGTCTAATTCATTGCCTTCAAACTGGAGAAATAATAGGATCATTAAACAGAAAAATTACAAATTTTCGTCCTTGGATTCAAAATTAGAGTCAGTGTCATGAAGCTGTCAGTAAATACGTGATCTAAAACACGTGACTTCAGAGTTTTATGACGTTCTTATTTTGCGGTTACCATGTGGAATGGATATAAAATTGATACATTTTCTACTCTTAAAGTATTACTATTTTTCATTCTTTATTCAAAAACAAAGATAAAAACTTTGACATTTTGTTTGGAACGAATCTTGTTTAACATCACTTCTTAAAAAATCTACATTATAGACTTTACTCATGTTGGCTTACTCATTTTTTATACATAAGATTTTGTTTACACAAACGATTTGTATACATGCCATATATATAAAATGTCACCATACAATATATCACATAGCATTCAAAATGTTATATTTGGATCAAACGACTTAACATAGCACTTCACTTATTTGCATACAGGCAACTTTGTTATCAAATAATAATAACATATCGTTGCCGAATCTTGACTCAATGAAGACATTTTTGCTAGACGGATGGTTTTGTTTACAAAATTTGCGTCTTGAATTAATAAACTGCCTTCTACTCTGTCTTCTGTACTATATCATAAAAAATAGCTTTTTTAAAATAAATATATTACTTCTGTAAATCACGATAGGGACAAAATTTTCTGCATACTCCAAGAAAGGCTTTATTTAATTACACCGATAAAAGAAACTTTTTTCAAAGTTGTTTATTTTGTGTTTTTTTAGGTTCTCCTACTATTTGTTGTTTGGATATTTGTCTTTAACAGGTCTTTTTTATGGAGCTTTTTGCATACCATTTACACAAAATGTGATTCATTGGACCGCATGGGCACAAGGGAATCTCATTATTGCTAAAACCATTTGACTAAGTAATAAAGGAGAGAACGGGTATTGGTCAGAGACAACTGTGGATCCTGTAACCTAATGCCTGTAATAACTGTGCCGTTTTAATGGAAAGTTTGCCAAATGTAATATTCAAAATAATGATTTTCTTACATCGTATCAAAAACACAAGGACACACCGTCGTTCCCTAAGCCTACACTGAGGGATACCTGTCTCCTTGTACCCCTAAGACAAGGTCTATGCTAATGTACATCAATTACCGCTGTGATGTATGACTCAGTTGCGGACTTGGACTCATATCCTTCGTCGAGTCCACTTATTCAGAGACTCGGACTTGGACTCAAGGGTCCTGGACTTGGACTTGTACTCGGAGGTCAGGAATCGAGATATCAGGCCGAGTCTAACTCGAGTCCAAGGGAAAAGGACTGTCATATAAACTAGGACGTTCAGATGGGGAACAGTTGGTAGATACTCGCATATGGGAAATATTGACAGAATGTTAAAAAGTATCACGACTGTATATACAGCGCTTTATCACTGCATCGGGGCCCAAGTGTAGCAAACCAAAAGCATGTGTATACTATAACAGAAATATTTATGATAATCTTATATATCCAATTAAAAGTGTTTTAATTAAAAAAATTTATCTTGGACTTGGACTCGAGCTGTTCAAGACTCGGACACAAAGACTGTGGACTTTGACTCGAACCCAAAGGACTCGGGCATTGGCCAGGATGGCTTGGACTCGGACTTAGACTAGGACTCCACCCTGAAGGACTCGGACTTGAACTTGGACTCCAACCTAAAGGACTCGGACATGGAACCGGGTGGCTTGGACTCGGACATGGACTCCATCCTGAAGAACTCAGACTTTGACCCGGGTGGCTAGGACTCGGATTTGGACTTGGGTGTTTTGGACTCGGACTTGGATGTTGTTGCCTCGACTATTGTAACAGTACTACACTAAAGATTTGTTTTAAATATTGACCGATTAATATTTCATTGTTTTGAATTTATCTTTACAGAGATGGTCCTGTACGCCTTCCTTCTTCTTGTAGGGCTAAACAGTTGCGTCAATCCCTGGATCTTCTTCCTCTTCAACTTGAACCTACTGAGACGTACCTTCCTGTGCCGAAAACGACAGAGTACGACTTTATTCAGGCTGCGAAAATTCTTTCGGCCGGAAGAACCTCCAGTCACCCCAACTGCCCTTTCGCCACCTTGTGTTATAAAAATTGAACTACATTGAGGAAGGGGAAAATAATTGGGATAAAACCATATACGATACATATTCAGGTGCGATGTTTCACCTAATATAATGATTACCAACATTTTGTTTAAATGCCGGGGGCGAAGATTGCGGCTTTAACAGACTGGTAAAGGATAACATAATATGTTTATAACTCGTTTTTTCACCCACATGAACTATTTAGGCGGTAGTTGCGGTTGGGTGGTGTAAACCTGGTGTTTCTCTTAAACACATAACGGCTCAATATTTAGATGTATTTTCTAAACCTTATACGTGAGCACGTGAAGAGCCCAATGTTTAGTCAGTCAGTCGGATGAAGGAAATGAAAGACGTGTTCTGTTTTGGATTACATGAATCCCATACAAAAGACGAATTGGGAAATAGGTCAAGTGGAATATAAGTTTAACTATATATATATATATATATATATATATAATATTATTAATAAATTAATACACTTATAGGCGAATTTATATTGCCGGACACAAACCCAAATATACCATTTTAATGTTATGAGGGTTAGTAAACTGAAGTCCTCTGTACTAGTTTCCATCTGCCCTGCACAATATTCTAGGTATATCTTCTGGGGAGGGGTTACATTTTTGCCTTCTCTGAGTATGTTATTATAAGATGCAAATTTAAATCCACTGCAATAGATCTTTTTCATAACAAACGCACTACCCATAATGGTCTTCTACATGTGTTCGCTTCCAATTGGCCAACATCAAATAGGTTTTATAAAGTTCAATCAAATACAAACCACAAACTCTTTCAGGAACATCACCAACATATAAGTTACGATAAGTGTTATATGTCACCATAAATGTCACAAAATATGATCTTTCTTATCGATATGACGGACCCGAACACTCGGTGTCAATCGTTGACGACAGGTCTTGCAAATGTAACGGTAAAAGTTAATTAATACATGTATGAAACACTCATAGTTTCTTACAAGAGAAAGAAAATCACGCCCATGTGAATTATTATTATATTCCTTCATGCAATTTAATCATAAAAAAATATACCCCATAAGAACAGCAAAGTAAGAGTTGTAAAGGAAAACTTGGGTGTTTATATTCGGATATCACTGATGATGTCAGTATCATCCGACTTTCCTGGTCTTTCAGGCCCTGTTCATTCTGGTAACCTTTTCTGCCCCTGGAGAAGCCAAGCCAAGGCAGCCGTGACAGGCGCCGGGACTATGGGTAATTGCATGTAAAAATGATGTACATATATATATAGACAAGGCACACGCAAGCAAACACACACATACATGATATATAACCGTTATGCTGAGGCAAATGGGGAATATGTTTGTTTAATAAATATCCTGTGTGTTATGAAATTTCGATGTATTTATATATATATAAATATATATATATATATATATATATATATATATATATTGTTGTTCACATATTAACATATAATTCTGTATCATTTTATAGAATACAATAAAACCTCACAAACACGACCACCTGCGGGACCAACCAAAGTGGTCGTCTTAGCATGGTGGTCGCGATAGCTGGGTAGTCGTCAGCGAGATTTCACTGTAGTTTTGACAGAATTTGTAGCAACTGTGCAAAAGCGCCATGGTCCTAGTCATACAACTATACACTCTTGTAATTTCAGTTGTGACGCTGTGTTTTATTTTGAACCAATTGCATTATTGAGCATCATTCTTGTTGTTGCATTTTATAATCATTGGATTTATTTAGAAAAATTGAACTCACTTGGCCACAAAATTTGCGATTGACAATATACTGATCAAGCTTTATGTAGTTTTTTATTGTACTATCACGATTTCAGTAAATTGTATTGTATTCCAAGCTGTCTTTTTTTCTCGCACTTTTGATATCTTTGACTGAGCTTAGCTTTGAATACACCACTCAGTAGGCTGGTCAGCCTGTACTTCAGTCTTGACTTAAGGCATAGGTGAAAACCCACGCTAACAGCCGTCCGTACTATTGCATCAAAACCATGGTTAACAGACAGTATTCTTTACTTAAGGCTACAAATGATGAATTAGCACAACATTATACACGTGAGCTCACAAACCAAAAATGTTAATTCATCAGGCTCTATGGTAACAGGCTTATTGCTGATCGGCTATTGTCCAGTTACCAGTACGGAACACGCTTGTTTTCATGCGGTCAGAGATTCAACAAACATGCAGGGGTACTTTCCGATACGCCGAGTCAAAAGGGAATTGTTCTCACACATGTTAGGTATTGTAAGTAAAAACAGACTTTATGTAACGATTCATCTTGTTTATTATATGTGACAGCGTACCTGTAGGTTTGGAGGCGTCGTAAAAATGATAAACATATTTGCATCCTCATAGTGCGGCCCTCCTCATAGCGCGGCCCGAAACTGTCTGCTGTCAAAGGACCAAACTGAAGCTAGACTGAGCTCCGATAATTCAAAATTAGGAAAGCATCATTAAGATGAGACCATTGGACCGAATAATTTCTAGCCACCCGGCATAATAGGTATTTAGCTGATAGTCGACCGGCCTATGATTAAAATGACCTGCAAATTTTAATACAAAAAAACTAAGTCATGATCAAAATGAAAGTAATTTGGTTTTGGGTTCATTTTTAAAGTATAGTTTGCTCCATTCGATCTTGAAATTTGATTTTGAAGTTGAAAATATCAAAATTCACTGTTGAAATTTTTTTAGGGTATTTGCCGTTATGAGAGGAATGAAATAGGAAAGGTTGGTCTCTCAAGCACGACACGAGTCAACTTTGACCCCTCACAGCCAATTATTATAATGATTTTCAATCAGAAATAACTAACATATGGTTCAGCCGTTACGACATGTTTTTAAAGAAAAGAAATATTTTTATAACGCTTCGTTTTGTTATGCTGGTTTATATCTGTTTAGCCTGACAAACCAACTGACTTCCCCCCTTAAATTACATTTTTAGCCGTATGTGCCTAAAATGCAGCCCCAGCCGGTTATAACAGCGACTGCCAAACAAGTCCGCCATCTCAAACAAATTCAATAAAAAAGCTCCAATAAAAGCCACTAGAAACGTCGCATGTGTTTCATAAACTGCGTTGGATGCTATTTGTCAGGATACCTCCAAGTGGCCTGTCAAAGACTTATGACTTTTTGGCCTCTTCTAGACAACTTGACAATGTTATATAATTAAGGAAAGACCACGTTTGCATGGGCCTTTTTTGTCAGATGTTGCATATTGTTAGTAATGCAGGTGGCATACTGATGTAAACGCTCTGGCACGCCACCGTTTCCTCCCGTAGAGACCGACCGTGCTGCCCACACAGCCTGACATTTCCGGTCCCGCGCACGACAATGTGACCATCTTCTTCCCCATATTTTTTTTTAATGACCTGATAAACCCCCCATTATGAAACGGCTTCTGTGGCATAGGGTAGTCAAAGTTGGGAGATGCCAAGGCGGTTCGATTTGTAATGGTCGGCCTAAACCCAGGGTGAGCGCTCTGCAAGTTTGATTAGAAGGCTGTGCCAAACTGCCGTTTTTACTAAAACAGCGAGTGCGCTTTTCGGGGGTCTTCGGTGGTATAGCCCAGCGATAGGTTAGATAACATACCCTTGGCCCGCTCGTGCAGTAGTCACCGGGCCCGGTTAAAACAAGATATAAAATGAGAGTAAGCGTGTAACACTGAATTATGCAGATGTACGTATACATTAAAAATGGAGTCGAATACCTTAAAAAATATAAATATAAAACAAAATTTAATTTACAAGAGAATGAGCTTAAGATATCAAGTTGCTTGCCTACAAAAACGGACCTTGTCTGTCTTGTTCTCTTCACGGGAGAATAGACAGCACTTTTTTCCAACTTGGAATGCATTGGAATTATAAGACTCCTTATAAGACTCCTCTTTGAGAGAAGTAAATTTGTAATCCTGCGTAGTCTACACATCTGATCTTTATTCAGACGATGTTTAGTAGAATGTTGCATTAGCAGACAAATTCCTTCAAAAGCAGCAATTGAAACTAGAAGCGAAGTCAGAAACCGCAAATATCCCGTTGCCAGAATCTTGATCAATGGTTATCCTGTGCTTATGATATGTATGAGGGCAGTTCCAGTTTGTCATGATCTATCAATTCGATCCCCGGATCACAGGTGGCCTCTTCCCGCTAAAACAGAGGCGGCCCTTAAATTTCTCCTATCTCCGGGATGATCAAATTGCTTTGTGTTAGAATGGTAAAATATCATTGAGTATAAACATACTGACAAGGCTCAGAAATTATATTTTTGTTTGATCTATTGAAGTTATTCTAAACATCCACAAATTTTCATCCAAATTTGTTTCAAACTGTTCAAGTAATGCTGCTTACAAGCAATCGAGTAATTGAGTGCCAAGGTTAACGACAAACCAATACAAGATAAGGACGTAATATCTCCTAATAATGGTAAGTAAAAATATAATGGCATTCATTAATGTATAATTTGTCCAATTTAGAATCTCTCTTATGCTCTCTGATTAAGCCAATTTCCGTAGGACGATGAAATTTATAGGGGCTGATGAGTTTATTTCAATTTTCATATTCAGGTTTTAGTTTTGGCGGATGGACTTCTTCCCAATTATCGCTTATTTAAGATTAGATAAAGGCTAGAGCGACCTATTTCCGGGTCCGGTCAGGGTCGGGCAATTTTGTTGCGTCAAGAGAGATAATATATAGGGCCTGGAAATAGGTCCCTCTAACCTGTAGGTGCATTTCAGGAAAGACAGCAGTCTCTTTACAGTTAGGGAGAAAAAGCACAACAGACAGTGAGTTAAACCAAAACATTTTGAACATATTTTTAGTGTCAGGATGAAATATACAGAATATGTTTAAATGAATTTTTTTCTCATACCTTTTTTTCAAAATCCAATAATTTAAATCACGAGTACCCCTATTATCGCCAAAAATAAACACCTGGCTCAACATGGCCCCCTCCCCCACAGACTAATACACACAGAGCCCCCTCCCCCACTTTTTTTACCCTCCCCCCACAATTTACCCCCTCCCCCCTTAAAAAGTGACTCCCCCCCACCCTTTTAAATAAAACCATATCTTATTTGAACTAATACTAGTAGGTTGGGTGAAACTTTAATATAAAGCAAATTGTAGATGACTTGGTTTTATTCACTCCTGTGCAGCAGAAATGACTATTTTCACCCGGTGTGGGCCTGTATATTTCGCACTCCACAGTGGACCTATAATATGCGGTATTGGTCGCGAACTTTATTTTGTATTCGAAAAAGTAAGAACAAGTAAATATATTTTAAAAAAAATAATTCGGGTCAGGTTTGAGTAAGTGTATACAGGTGAGCGGGCATTAAATATTGCAGGGCAGCAGAAAATTTCAGGGGGGGAAATATTTCAGGGTGCATACAATATTTATAGCAGGCGCTGTCGCTTTTTGTCATATACCGCGAAAATGGGATACTCAACCCCGATTCCTCGAATAAAATAATAGGGCAGGAGGTCAGCTTGATGTTGATGTATCACATGATGCCAAACACTCGATAGAAAAAAAAAACTTTCCCGGAGCCCCCAACGCGTGCACCTTATATGATAATATATAGGGCCTGGAAATATATGCTGTTTTTACTCCTCCCTGAAAATTTGGGTCAGACAGTGTCAGAAATACTAACCTTACGATCAAATCAAGTATTTTTAGTCACAGAGGATTTCTGTGTTGGTAATGTCACTACCAAGTTGACAGTGCTCATAGATGTGCCAATTGTTTTTTTACCAAATCATAGAACCTTGTGTCTTTTATGAAAAAATAAATAGAAAAAAAAATGTTTTCCTCCAGGAAGCTGGTTCAGTTTATGAGGCAATTGAATCGTACGATATTGTAACGAGATTGGGATTATGTTTGCTTGACCTGGAGATTTGAGGTCGGGGGGGGGGGGGGGGGGTAAACTGGAATGATAGGAAGTATTTCCTTCCATTATTGCCCATCAGATATGGACACCGTACCACTATGGGTGCCTTTTCTGAATGAGTTGATTAACTAGTATCCAAGTAATATTGGAGAAACCAGCATAAGCACAGTCTATCCCCATATTAAGGCAGGGGCTTATACCATAATAGAAAACAGTAAATTCGACATTTTTTTCACTTGCGGAATACCCATGGATTTGACAAGCAGTTAAGAGAAACTAGGAGAGGTGAACATGTACGGGTTTGGGAAGGTCGCGGGATGCGACACGAAAGTACTCCGAGGACAGCGTCATGGCAATTTATTCTAATGGTCCAGACACATTTCATTACATTGTAGTATATCTATATATTACAGGGTCCATATGTAAACAGAACTTTTCTTTTTCTAATAAAGACAACTCTGTATGAGTAGGATCTGTCTCGGGAGAGCGTTTGGTGCTAATTAAGGGGACATATATCGGCAAGGTGTAAAGCGGAATAACATTTTGGACCGCCCAAATATAAACAAATTATAATTTATGAGCGCTTGTGAGAAACTGGAAAAAAAAATAGATATATCAGGGTCCGATAAAAACTCCAAGAACGCGTCTAGACGAGAATTTTCTGCTGAGAGAGATTGGTGGCAAGGGGACCTGTATTGGCAAACTTTAATGGGGAATAACTTTTTTTGGATCATGCCCGTATCCTCAGTGACAGGCATGGGCCGACAACTGTCATCGGTAGTTTCGAACCCACTCCTCCTTGCTAGTCAGACACGCAAATCACCCTGTCACCGGAATTAACTTAGAAAATAACTAAATGTAGTTATCGAAACGGAACGTCTCCCACTAAAGGTCTCTTTGGAAAATGAAGAGAGTGACAGACAGGTCTGTGAAGAACAGTTTTCTCTAACGGTTTATCCGAATTAGGTTCAAATGATGTCAAGCCGTAAGATGAAGCTCTCTTTTGTCAATAAAAGACGGGTTAAAAGCCTAAACACGTACTCCATTAGTGAAAGTGGACGATTGTTTAATATAGCACTTAAGACTGAACGGAGCCTGCCACAAATAATTGTTCCCGCATGTAAAACATGAATCCGATAGTGATGAGTATTTACATGATAAGGTTCTAACATTCCCCTGGGGAACTGTATGTATATTTAATGTTCGTATTATTGCAACCTGGTGGCAACGAAACGGTACAGGTTTACTCTTTGGAAGACTTATGAAGGCATTGGATAATGACTAATGAGTGCAATTATGAAGTATACTGAGCTCAGGGCTTCCGTGGCTCAGGGGTAGAGCACAGGACTGAATGCCGGTAGGTCGTGAGGTCAAATCTCAGCCTGGGGGCGTGAGCTTTTCAGGATCGGTCCCCACCCATTGTGAGCGCTCTGCAGGCTTAATGGGAAGACTGTGCCCCATAGCCGTGTATCACTCACACACGAGGTTGGTCCTTCGTTGTTATGACCCAGCAAAGGACTTGATTACACACCCAGGACCTGCAGGTGTTGTAGACACTGGGCCTGGATGACACCAGGATACAATAATTATATGATAGGAAACCCTGTAACGTAGTCCCAAACGGATATGGAACGTTGAGGGTGTACATTCTTTCTAACTCTGTGGATATATTAATAAACCCTAGTTAATTCCTGTCAGGAAAGAATATTATAATGCCTCTATGATGGAAGTAACCCTGTATGAACCTACTGGTCCATGAAGTCGAAAAGGGATTATATTAAAGCCGATTCAACGATTGTTCTGATTATTTGGGAGGGGGGGGGAATATACACAACAATGTTACAGAATGAGATGCAATTTCGCAAGACGTTAATCAATTGGAAAGAGACAGACTTGTATTGCTATTAATGGTGAAGATATCATAAGAGCAGTTTGAGGGATAACACCGTGGTAAGCTACCATAAACAGACACAAAGTGTAGTACAACCATCATGTCGGAAAACCGGACGATGTGATGAGGCCCCGTTTTACTAGACATGTGTCCGGGTTCGATAACATAACATGTATAAACACAAGAACGACCATCAAATACTCACCAATATTTACAATAACAAAATTACTATTTACAATATAAACAAGATATAAATGATATGTTCTTGCTACATACCCAAATGATATGTTCTTGTTACATTCCCAAAATATTGTTCTGTTGTGAGACAACCCGTAGAAGAAATAGATATTGCGGTGAAAATTAGCTGTGGCCAATAAACAAAGGCCTTTCCCGTCCGTATACATGAAAACAACTCCTAGGAATGGGAAAGGAGTTTCTTTTGCGAAGGGAACCGGCTATTTCTTTGGCTTCTGTATTGATATTTTTACAGATATTTTTGTCTGTTTTTTTGTATGTCTTAGTGATGTTTTCTGTAAGAAGTTTATCGTAGTATTCTTTCGGCATACTGTACAGGTTGGTGGTCTAATCTGCCTGTACTAGGAGATTGTCAGATTGTCTGATTGTCTTGATGTCATTGGCCATTTGTCTCTGGAATGCATTGTCTGAGTGCTGGAATTCAATGTTCCGCACCATTTCATAGATATCACTTTCAAATGCCCCGAGGTGTTCGCTATCAGGGGGTGAATATGTGGTTTTGAATCCATAGTTTTGTTTAGCTGAAGTTTGACCAGGGTTTTCGAAATGGAAAGCCTTCCATCGCATTCTCCGAAGTGGGCTTTCAACTTTAATTATCTGGGATTTTAACATATTAAATGAAAAGGCAGATTCGTAATTAGTATCAAAACAAAAACAAATGGTAAAAAATTAACAAATAGAAACTCAGTTACATATGTATTTGATTTTGAACTCTTTTTTTCAAGAGTAAAATGATATATATATATTTAAATATATATATATATATATATATATATATATATATATATATATATATATATATATACAACAAGCAAACCAACCAAATTTACTGTACACACAAGATATTATAATCCAATATAATGAAATCTCTTAATAAATTTAGCTTGCCATCCATTCGGATTGGTGGCTAATAGGGATTAACGAGATAATTGATATGTCGGTGTTTTCGAGGAGGAGGTTTGGACTTTAGGAGGTCTTCCGATTGCCAAACCATCAGTGACATTTATTTTGTAATTTTCTGTCCGTGTTTACACCCGATCTCTCATATGGCTTATTTCAAACTGAATCCATTCGTCAATGTTTGCGGCAGATTAACTGAAATAACCTTTGGTCAGAGTAAGAGCGCCAGGTGACATTTTAACCTGATAATATTGTTTGACCTTGGCCTTATTTCCAAGGCCGTTCACTTCATGGCCTGTTCCCCATTATCGCTCGATTTGAGCTTCCCTTACGACAGTATTTCCTTTGAGCAGGATTTCTAGAAAAAGAAACTTTTTTAACGAGTTTCAAAAACACTTGATGGATTGTCGGGACATGAAATTATCATATAACCGGAACAAGGTTTGCGCTGGTATCATCATGTATTTTTTTTTTTTTGCAATTTAATCATATTTTAATCGTTTTAATCTCAGATTTGCAGAAATTATATTTTTACAGGTTTACCTTTTATTATCACTATTTTATTTTGTTAACTCTTGTAAACTGTTCCCTGGATGAGCGCTTGCTAAATGTACAATAATAAATAAAATAAAAATAACGACGGACCTCGGCAAAAAAAATATAAAAAAGTCGACTTTAACAATTTCATATCCACAAAAATGTTTCCTCTTTTATTGGCCACATTAAAAGTCATTTTGTTCGCATAATGGATATTGTATTTCTCAGGAGAGAAGCCTTAAGGGTTAATCAAGTGCAGGCTCATGTACATACATCCGCGACACCTTGGCTGACCATAGTCCTGCCAGTCCGTGAACAGAAGGGTATGGGGCCGGGGTGTGACTCATATTGGTAGGTTGGAGTAAAATTTTTCCAAACCTACACGGATATTAAAAATTATTTTATTGTACTATCTCTCTCTCTCTCTCTCTCTCTCTCTCTCTCTCTCTATATATATATATATATATATATATATATATATATATATATATATATATAATTCGTGTAAACATAAGAATATTTTGATAGTACAACAAAGTATAAGGTCACATTTGTTTAGGTTGTTTTCTAATAAACTCTGTCTTAAAAAGTTGATAGTTTATGTGGAAAGCAGACTGGCCTATTCTGTCTATAAAATTTGCTATATATTTGGTTAATACAACCATAAAAAATTGTATAGATTATCTAATTTATTATTTCAATCAGCTTTATCAAGGCTGTTCATGCAGAGTCGTTACGTGTGGAATCGATTATTGCTTGACATTGTTTCTTTGCAGGTGCTGACATTATGGTAGTAAAAGAAGCTTAAGTCCGATAAAACCCGTATTTTACGGCAGAGGGGAGCCTTGAACCTCTTTGTTGACACTAATTGGAAAGGATATTTCTAGTGATGTTCATGATTTATGATAAGGGGGGATAATGAGCTTAATGACCGATGGCTCTCTGACCTCTTATGGTTATTATATTAAGGACGTTTATGTTCTCCGCGTATTTATTGAATTGCTCTTATCTTGGCAACCATTGTGGGAGCAGCTGGTGTAATTAAAACCTGTCTTTGTGTTTTGTCATTAGGGAACTAGATATATGTCCATTAGATCCCTCGATAAACCTTTGTCTGGTATTTGGCAGTTAGTTTATATGAGAAAACTATGTAAGCGTTCTAGTTACAAAACATGTTTACCTGAAGGAAAGTGTTGGTTTAATATTAACAATATAATAAAGGCATATTTATTCATAACATGGTGTAAGAACGGAGCACGTGATAGCTAGTACCTTGTCATTTCCAAACAAAGTTACACGCACACACACACCAACATTTTTTTGCACCTCATCCAGTTCACCTCTGAACTATTTTTTATCCTCCTGTAGAAGTTGTAATTGTATATCTAAGCACGCCTGGAATGAAATGCAGGAGTATGTAACATACCTCTACCACGCGAATGCGCGTTACACTTAATGATCGTCTTCAGTGTTCGGTTCCTATTAGTCACCAATGCTAGCTGTGTCAAATGAAATTAAATAAAAGCAGGGGATTGAGAAAGGTGGCTCAATGTTAAAGATTACATCATTTTGTAATTGTATGTTTCGTTTATACTAATATAAAATATAGTAGACCCAAACACCCAGTGCTATTCATGGGTAAGGCCTATTTTAAATGCCTATCAATGTTCCTACGTATGCTAAGCATATCTTAACCAAATGATTGCTTTTTCTTTATCTAATATATCTAATAATATACTTTATTTAGTAATACTAGCATATAATCCGTTCCTGCGTATAGACCGGTGCCCGCGACTTCTGCTTGTATCCCCGGGTACGGGTTTCACCCGCTGGATACACTGGTATTGTTTCTGATATTTTTCTTAGATGGCGCTGTGGTCGACACTTTAAGAATTTCCAAAATAATGTCAAATTCCTCTTTTTATTGAGGAAATAGAACTCCCCCCCCCCCCCCCACCCCACGAGGACACACTTGGCGTAATTCAAGGTGTATTCGAGGGGTTGCGTGGCAATGATAGTGCCATCGTCCGTTTTCATATAGATTTCATCCTTTCCAAGTATAAAATTTTATGATTTGGTTGTAAGATTTAAGTGGCCTTCACATTTCCTCGTGTTTTTTGCACCATTTTTGCTCACGTTGTTAGATCGTGTATAAACGTCTCGCAAAATCGCATGACTACGCATATATTCGCACACAAACACATGGGAATAGACGCGTCGTGTTGTAATATTTAGGACATGTCCAACGCATGCCAACACCCCCCCCCCCCCCTCACCCCCATCCCCCCCCCGATCACACGGACGATTCTTAGCCTGATTAAGCATCTTTCGGTCGCGAAATTGTGTGAACATATGTAAAAAAGGACGCGGACATTAATGATAACGCCTACAAATCGCGTGTTTGAAAAACGTATAAACACGCCTGCATCGCGTTCGATCGGATGCTCATCGTTAAAATAAAGAGAGTCGCTTACTTTATAATACGATTGATCTTACATTAATAGAGAAGACCCTTGACAATGATATGCCTGATTGCGATTCTATTGAGACAAAGAAACATGCTAATATTGAAGAAATGGTAATAGAAGAACTAAACTGTCACTCAATAAAAAAAACAGGAGGCTGTGTGATGATGCTGCTTATTAAAGGGAAGGAGAAGTGTGTGACAGTGATAGTAGTGAAGAGTCCAGCATTGACGAGTAGAACGAAGGATGATGACATTATGAATAAACAAATTATATACTAATCTAAATCAGAAAATGAATTTTCCCTTAAACATAAAGTGATTTAGTGCTTTAGTCCCTGAAGAAAAACGGCAAGTTTCCTTATAACTAAGATATCTCTAACCGACTTGTTAAAGTGAGATAGGCATATATTTATTAAATCCGGTCTGAAGTCAGTAATTTAAGACTACATAAACAGTTTCCCGAGACTTTGGCTCACTCTTACCATCAAAGTCGTATTTGTTGAAAACGTCCCAACACTCAGAACTACGTACATACCTATTAGAGTTTTTCTTGCCAGCGACTAAAATATATTGTACTGTATATTAGAACGTGCAGTCGATACCTTTCTATGCAGTTTGAAATTGAAATTATACAGTTGTTATTCTGGATTGATACATTCTAAAATTTAGAGTTATACCCATCTCATTTATACTGAAAACCAACTTATATAAGCAGAAGTAAATAAATCAATGTTATTGATGACGGTTATAGAATATAAAAAAAACTAGGTTCTATAAAATTATGTAATGTTTCAAAAATAATAATAAATATTTTGTCATTTTTTTCATAATATATCCATACCATTGATATGATATATACAATATATATATATATATATATATATATATATATATATATATATATATATATATATATATATATATATATATATATATATATATATACACACTCTAGGAATGATTCAACGCCTAATAAAAAGGGGCATCTGTCAATGATGACCCGTACCCTTGCCCTTAATCTACTCCAATGGTGGGCCACATAGGCCGCATTTTATACTGCCGTTGAATGCTTGATCGAAATAAGTCAGTTTTAAAAATTTCTCCAAATATACGTTGAACCCAAATACTTTTTTTACTCAAGTTGCGTCTCAAGTCTAGCTTACATTTCTGAAATGGTTCCCAGCAGGACCACGATTTATCTTGTACGAACTCTGCTGAAAGTTTTACATTATTTATTGAGTCATTGCAGACGTTCAATGAGGTCATGAAGTGTTCTTCGAGGGACAGATAATCTCATATCATAGACCAGAGAATTTTAAACCCCCATGGCTTTAACCATAAGGATACAGTCCGCTGGTTTACAAGTTTTCCTTCTTTAGGAAAATGATAAAACAAATATCGTTAGGAGTAAATGAATCTCAGGAAATAATTCCGGTTAGGGCATTTCCATGGGATATAAACATGTTTTCTTTATCATTTTCGTCCCATCAGCTTTAATATGTTCGTAATATGAACTGTTGGGTTTGAAGTAAGAGCTTTGTAGGCGACTTTCATGAAAACCTCAAGCAGAAACAATTGCTGCTGTATTTTTTTCCAAAGCAATACTTGAACAGGTATCCATTTATTCCCAATCATCCATTATTTAATTAAATTCAATAACTTTTATGGCGCCATCCATGTGTTATCTTCTGTTCCAGGCTGTCTGCATTTGGCTATTTACTGACGGGTTTTAAAGGTCACCGGCTGTACACAGCAATATTGTTTGAATTGTTTAGTCGGTAGTTTTAGTCAAATTGAGGCTACGTAGGTCTTCTGAAGACCAGCTTTTAATGTTTGCCAAGCTTCTTCCATGGACACATTAATCGAAGATAATCAAACGATTTTTTTGTCGTCAAAACAGTATTGTAAACTAGGTAAAATCATTTTTGTATAATGAAAATATCATGATGTCGACTTCTGTGGCACAGGGATACAGCGCACGACTCAAAGCCGGGAGATCGCGAGTGCGATCAAATCTCAGCCAAGGCGTTGTGGTTTTTCACGGTCTGCCTCCAGCCAGGGTGAGAGCTCTGCAGGCTTAATGGGGGGACCTTGCCCAACAGTCATGTTTCACTCACAAACGAGTGCGCCTATCGGGGTCTCCTCGGTGTTATGACCCAGCAATGGGGATGGCTCACCTATGACCCGCAGGAATGGTACACTGAACCTGGTTGACACCAAGATAACCTCGTTAAAGCCCATGTCACGTTGTCCGAAACTGGAATCGAACTCTACAGATGTAAAAAGTTATAGTTAAGCAAGCATTAAAATAATTGATGCGGTTACCTCCACAAAAAAAATAATTATTTTCAGAGGGAGGGATTGTGTCCTGTATATCACAAGTGGAAGACTAGTTGAGCGATATTTAGTGTCCTTATTTTGGTGAGTGTGTGTTGGGGGGGGGGGGGGGGGGTACTCCTGTCGATTGTCGCCACACGTGTTCTCATTAAACAATGTCGACGAACCAAAAAAATAAAATATATAACAATGACACTATGAAATAAAATGTGCAGCACCTAAGTTTTTAAAGTGGCCTATTCCGATATCGGACATCTATTAAAGGGCTTAATTCCGATATCTTACGTCTATAAAAAGGGTTTTATTCCAATACCTGACGTCAATTAGGAGATTTTTTTTTCGAAATATGACGTATATTTGAGGGATTTATTACGATACCTGACGTCTATTTAAGGGATTTATAACGATATCTGACGTCTATTAAAGGATTTTATTACGATGTCTGACGTCTATTAAAAGATTTTATTCCGATATCTGACGTAAATTAAAGGATTTTATAACGATATCTGACGTCAATTAAAGGGATTTATTACAATATATGACGTCTATTAAAGGGTTTTATTCCAATATCTGACGTCTATTAAAGGGGTTTATTCCGATATCTGACGTCTATTAAAGGATTTATTATGATATCTGTAGTCTATTAAAGGATTTTATTCCGATATCTGACGTCTATTAAAGGATTTTATTCCGATATCCGACGTCTATTAAAGGGTTTTATTCCGATATCTTACGTCTATTAAAGGGATTTATTACGATATCCGACGTCTATTAAAGGGTTTTATTCCAGTATCTGGCGTCTATTAAAGGATTTTATTACGATACCTGACGTCTATTAAAGGATTTTATTCCGATATCTGAATTCTATTTAAGGATTTTATTACGATATCTGACGTCTGTTTAAGAATTTTATTACAATATCTGACGTCTATTAAAGGGTTTTATTCCGACATCTGGCGTCTATTAAAGGATTTTATTATGATATCTTACGTCTATTGAAGGGTTTTATTCCGTATCTGACGTCAATTAAAGGGAATGATGACGATGTCTGAGGTCTACTAACAAAAGATACTCCTTGAACATTTATTAAAAAAAGGGACAGAAAACACCGATCACACTGCAGAAAAGCAACCCGTTCTGTTTATATATAGCCATGTGTTTGAATCACATTGGGGGGTGTCAAAATAATCAAAAGACATTCAACAAGGACATCTAGCAGCATGGGCGTTCTTTTAACTAGAAACCTTTAAACTACAGCGCATATGCAACATTTGTTTTTTATACCACTTACCCCAGCTGTATTTTCATTAAATATGTTTGATTCATGATGATTCATATTTTAAAACAACCATTGTAAAATTTTATGTTTTAGAAAAATTCTTCTTTTCTCATTCCTGAACAAGCACAAAGAAAATTATATCAAATAGAAACGCAGTTACGTATGTATTTAATTTTGAAATCTTTTTCATAGAGTTCATTCATATATATATATATATATATATATATATATATATATATATATATATATATATATATATATATATGTATATTTATATATATAAATATATATATATATATATATATATATATATAATTAAGCAAACCAACTGAATGTACTGTACACGCAAGATATTATAATCCAATATTATGAAATCTCTAAATAAATTTAGTCTCCCATCTATTCGGATTGGTTGCAAATAAGAGTTTTTGAGCTGATTGAAATGTCGATATTTTTTTTAGGAGGATGCGGAGGTCCACCGACAGCCAAAGCATAAGTTACATGTATTTAGTCATTTTCTGTCCGTGTTTGCACCAGATCTCCAATGTGGCTAATTTTTAAACTGAACCAATTTTTCAATGTTTGCGGTAGATTAAAAGAAATAACCATTGGTCAGAGTAATAGCGTGACATTTTTTAACTTGATAATGTTTATTTACCTTGGCCTAATTTCCAAGGTCGTTCACTCTATGGCCTGTTCCCGATTATCACTCGATTGGTGCTTCCCTGGCGACAGTATTTCCTGTGAGCAGTATTTCAAGAAAAAAAAGCCTCTTAATGAATTCCAAAATACTAAATGGATTGTCAGGACATGAAATTTATTAATAATGGGAACAAATGTTTGCGCTATAATCATCATTTTTTTTCTTGATATAAGGTGTAATAACCTGTATGCCCATTTTATCATATTTTAATCGTTTTAATCTCGGACTTGCAGAAATAAACTTTTACGGGTTTAATTTTTATTATCACAATGTTATTGAATTAGCGCTTGAGCTTTTTGAATATACAATAATGAATAAAAATAACGAAGGACCCGCAAAAAAAATAAAAAAAAAAGACTTAATTCCATATCAACCAACATTTTTCCTGTCTAATGGCCACATAAAAGGCAATTTCGTCCGCACAATGGATATTTCTTTTATTATTATTATTATCATATACCACGTACAAATCATCAAATACTGGTAATTTCACAGCTTCCAATGCAATATACATTCAGATTCGTACAATAAACTTAAATTTGTTTGTTTTTCATATTTTATTTTATTTATTCATAGCTCCGCAATAAGAATCATTTCAATTATCTGAGCCAGCTTTTGTTTCGAAAAGCCTGACCTATATCCTAGAACCACTTGTTCCTCAGCCAATATGATGTTATCTCCTATTCTATTTTAATTTTTTTTTAAATTTTATTCAATAACTGTCTTAGCTCTCTACATTGCCAGAAAAAAAATGTTCAACATATTCCGAATCTCCACATAAAGGACACTTATTAGTGCCATATTTACTCATTTTACACTGCATCATTTTTAATCATATCTCATTTGTACATCTATAAACCATCATCCAGTGTTCTCTTGAGAACTTACAAGCAGGATATTTTCTAGTACAAAATGTTACAGGTTATATTTGTTCTCCGTTGTGTTATATTTTCCTCTTTTATCATCTTTTTTATTTAGAGGGATTTTTTCTGTTCCCTTATTTCTACAGTCCCCTATGCAAGTAAGTATTTTTACTGCTGAACACAAAACATTATACTCTATTACTCTACCCGGAGTGCGTCCTAATACTTCTATTATACTTTCATACGATCGCACTTTCTTGTTCACTAGCATCATATAATATACCTTTTTCTATCCAGCCTCAGAAGATGGTTTGAATGACCATAGAGCAAGTTTATTATTCCCTAATATGCTTGACCTTGAGGCTGCCTTAAAATTACGGTTCAAATTTAGAAAGTTGATTAAAATATATTTGAAAAAAGCTGAAGTTTTGTGGGAACCCCTATATACACCGATATTGAAATATTTAATTGATTTATCTCTCTCTCTCTCTGTCTCTCTCTCTCTCTCTCTATATATATATATATATATATATATATAGATAAATATATATATATAAATATATATATATATATATAAATATATATAATTAATACATTTTGGATAGTCCAACGAAGTATGAGGTTACATTTGTTTAGGTTGTTTTCGAATTTACCATGTATTAAAAAGTTGATAGTTTTTGTGGATAGCAGGCTGGCCTATTCTCGTTATAATAAGTGTTATTCACGGGGTTAATACAGCCGTAAAAAAAATGTATGGATGAACAAATTTATTTATTTATTGGCTCTAACAAGGCTGCTCATGCAGAGACATTACGTGTGGAATCGATTATTGCTTGGCATTGCTCCTTTGGAGGTGCTGACATTGTGGTATAAATTAGAGCTTAAGAAGTTTAAGTCTGATAAACCCCGTATTTTACGGCAGGGGTGAGTCTTTAACTTCTTTGTTGCCACTAATTTGAAAGGATTTTCCCTAGTTATGTACATGATTTATGATAATAGGGATAAGTAGCTTAACGACCGATGGCTCTTGGACCGCTTATGGTTATTATATTAATGACGTTTATGTTCTCCGCGTATTTATTGAATATTTCTTATCTTAACAACCATTGTGGGAGCAGTTGGAAAATTTGTCTTTGTGTTTTGTATATAAAAATATGTTCTTTAGATACCTTGACAAACCTTGTTGATTATTTGGCAATTATTTTACATAAGAAAACTATATAAGCGCTCTAGGTACAAAATATGTTTACCTTATGGAAACCGTTGATTTAATATTAACAATATAATCAAACCTTATTTATTCTCAACATGGTGTAAGACAGGAGCACGTGGTACCTTGTCTTTTCCAAGCAAATTTACATACACAAGCACACACCCACACCAAAATGTTAGTGGTTAAATGAATATTGATTACATCAGTTTTGTCTTGACACTGCAACTCATCCAGTTGTCTTGACACTGCAACTCATCCAGTTCACTTATGGGAAATTTTCTATCCTCCAATAGATGATTTAAATGTATATTTAAGCACGCCTGGAATGAAATGCAGAAAAGTATGTAATATACCTTTACCACGAGCATGAGCGTTACGCGTAACGTTCGTCTTCAGTGTTTGTATTTTTTTCGTTTATACTAAGACAAAACATGATCTTTTTTGTCAATATAACAAACCCAAACACCCAGTGCCATTCATAGCCTGCAGTTGGCGCAAGCGTGATGAGTATGGCCTATTTTAAATGCCTTGCAACGTTCCTACGTATGCTAAATGTATCTTAAACAAATGATTCTTGTCTTTATCTTATCCCTCCCACCCGAAGACACACTAGCGGTAATTCCATACTCCCCAGGACCAAATACAGTTTTTTTCGAGGTTTGTTCGAGGGTTTACGTGGCAACGATAGTGCCATCGTCTGTTTCCATATTTCTTTTTTTCCTTTCCAAGTATAGACCTTTATGATTTGGTTGTAAGATTTAACTGGCCTTCACATTTTCCTCGCTTTTTTTTGCAGTATTTTAGCTCACGTTGTGAGATCGTTAAAGTCTCGCTTAATCACATGACAACGCATTTATTCGCACACAAACACATGAGAATACATACAACGTGTACTAACGTGGATAGAGACGCGACGTGTTTATATATTTAGGACTCACAGAAACGTAAGATAACGCACACAAACATATAACAAATTATAGCTTAACCCACGTGACGTGAGATTGTTTAATAATGTGTCAAAACGTCCAAAGAACGCGGACATGAATGAAAAAGCATATTTATCGCGGGATTAAAGAACGTAGCCTGCATCGCACCAAATCGGTTGCTCAACGCTAAAAAAAATGAGATTCGCTTAATTTGTTATACGATTGATCTCACTTTAATATATAAGACCCCTGACAATGATATACGTGATGGAGATTCTATAGAGATAAAGCAACATACTGATATTGAAGAAATGGTCACAGAAGAACCAAAATGTCACTCAATAAAAAAAAAAAAAACAGAAGGCTGTGTGATGATGCTGCGTATTAAAGGGAAGGAGAAGTGTGTGACAGTGATAGTAGTGAAGACTCCAGCATTGATGAGTAGAACGAAGGATGATGTCATTTTGGATAAACAAATTAAATACAAATCTAAATCAGGAAAGCAATTTCCCTTAACATAATGTGCTATAGTCGACCCCTGATAAAAAATGAGAAAATAACACTTGTAACCACAGCAGATATTTATATATAAGACACAGTGCTCTTATTTTGATGTGCTTGAGATGTCTAGTTGTTCAGTATTTTGAATCACCATTTCCTTATACACTAGGATATCTCCAAGCGACTTATTTAAGTGGGATAGGTATATATTTATTAATTTGGTCTGCAGTCCGTAATTTAAGACCACATAAACAGTTTTCCGGGACTCACCATTCAGAGGATAAACGCTTAAGTGAAAATGTGGCAGGACCTGTTATTATGTTAGCGTTTTATTAAAAAAAAGTGTGTCACTTGGTTACATAAATGAGGAGGTCACGGTTATCTTTTTTAATTAGTTCCATATACAATTTATGCACATTATATGCTTTCTAAGGTATAGTTCGAATGCCTTTTCAGATTCTGATGATCTTAAAAGCCCAGTTTTACATGCAATGAGGTAATGCTATATAGTTCTGTAGGGCTGAGGGTTTAAATCCCAATTTGCTGTTCCGCAGAAACTCTTAAAAAGCAATCTTGGCTGACATTCAGACAAAAAAAATCATGAAGAATGAAACGAAAAAAAGCCGGGTAAGAGGGCCATGTAAAGATGGATTAATTTGTTTAAAATACCTATCGCAACAAACCTTAAAGCGATACGGGATGAGTATTTACTTTCACTGAATTGTAATATATTAAGAGCAAGCTATCTAATGGCCTATTAAGCACAATTCTCACCGTGAATTTTTCATCATGTTTATAAAATTTGTAGGGTTAAGCTATCAATATTAATTGGGCCTTTGTATGTTGAAGTGTCAGAATTCATGAACACCTTAGATGAATTGCCGGGCACTTACATTATTGTGATGGCTTAGCCTTGATTACATGGCAACTCTGCCCAGTTTAATTTCACTTTCAAGCACCTTCGTTAAACCTTCGTTCAATGTAGCTTTTGTTACCCTTTACGTAAAGCTATGTTTGGTTGAACCATTTCGTATGAATCTTAATGAGAGATAAACTTTGCATTGACAACCAGTAAAGAACTGGGGCCAAGCCCTCAGCATTTGGCTCTTGTATTTCCAATTTTAAGTTCATTATACTGCAACCCTGAGTATTGCAAGTTTATCTCTCACGAAGCCCAAATCTCTACAACAAATCTTACCTCGACGTATAAATGGGGAAAAAATGAAAAGTATATCCTCTTCGCTGCATAATTTGGTGACAGACTAAGCAGAACAATTCGTTTGTGTCATTATCTTAAATCACAGGCCTCGGAGAGTTTTTTCTCATATATTTGCCTATTTCTTGGCTGATAAGTCAATGCTTCAGCGACGTGACCTTCATTTACTGGAGGAAATGGGTGTAGCAACTAATTATGATTTACCTGTTGCACTTAAAGAAATATCTATCTCATTGAAACACAGTTTGAAAGTCCATAGAATGAAATGCTGGCTTTTTTGGTCATAAGCCATGAATGAATGAGATTGAAAGCAATATATATACTGTCCTGGTAAATTCTATGTGACCGAATATTTATGTGAGGAGACCTGAAGCGGTTGGACGAGCTGTGAACAAACTGACAGCTTAACCGGGAAATATTCTGTATATAAGGCACGTGAAAGATTAAGACAATTGAAAAAAGAATCCAGTGGCTGTGATTTGACTATTCTGAGAAAGGATGCCTGTGTTTTGTTGACCTCACCGTGTTTTGCGCAAAAACTAATTTTAATGTACAAAATAACTCTCATAATTGTAAAGCTTCTGCATTTTTGTTCCATATATTGTATTGTCCGTATCATATGCAAAGCGGATACAAAAGAATAGTCCTATACATGGTCTCATTCAAAAGAAGACTCCTATTTAGGTTGTTCTTTCTTTGCGTCAGTGTTAAGGAAAAATACCATCTGCAAAGCAATATGTTACTTCCTGCCTACTGATGTGAAAAGGATTGATGTGGAAACAAATTTATTGTGAGGAGTCAATGATATTATAGAACTGTTGTCACATTACGTAAAACCATAAACGTTGGCTTTATGTGTTTACATCTTAACTTCTGTTTATGTGTTATTTATTGCAGGAAAGAACGGATGAAAACGTCTTAACTTTGTCTAACAATAATATAAAACATCTGAGATTACACGAGATTAAGCCATATTTGATAAAGTTATTATCAAACCCAAGTGTTAACATGCTTTTTTGTAACATTTAACATTTTGTAAAATTACAGAACTGTTCAGATATAGACAGCTGAGTAAATATTTGGCTTTATTTTGTCACCAACTCCAGATGCAATTATGGCAAACTATTATGATTGGTCAATATTGAAGAAAATAACAAAATAAATAAATCGAGATTATCTGGGAAACTTTCTGGGTGTAAGGTTGTCAGCATGAAGGCTTATGTCAATCTTTGTCAAATGGAAATGGGGGTCTCTCCTTTTGCAGCTCTAACTATAAATGTTTATTACTATTTCAAGGAGACTGGATGTAGCCAGACATTGGATGTAGATGTATGGGCGTTCACTTTACATACAATCTTCAATCAAAAAACGCGGGACTAAAAACATGGCAAGATAAAGTATATTAATCAGAAAATAAGGTAAAATTCACCTAGTCCTTTGGTATTTTACTTAGTACATTTTACGTCACGTATTCATTATATCAAAGAGAACCCAATAAAGAAAATATGTACAGTTGCAACTGTCGTTACTTTGTATCACTGCGTCTTAATAATACCAGCGACCTCTTAAAACAACTTCGAAAGGGAGGACCTAATGCGTACCAGACGGTACACATCCGATAATCACCTTTGCAGGAAGTCGTACATCGCAGTCATCCTTTCACCAAGGAGTACCCCTATCACGTATCACTATACAGCTTAACCATCTAAATTTCTAGTTCATACATGTTTTAGTCTACAGGACCACACCAGATATAGCTGTGAACTATACATTCTTCACAAAATGTACGAACATTCGATATAGCCGAAATCTAGATATTTACGCCGGGATACCCTGTTCGGCAACGCATGTGTCGTCACTAACATGTATGAAAAAAAACTCTTACTTCATTTACCCGACTGAATAAGGTTCACTGCTCATGTCCGTTAGTAGGAACTAGCCCAATAGTAACCACTGTGTCAATCGGTCCGTCCTTCCGTCCTTCAGTCGGCAACGCTTTCTATCGCACGCGATATCTCAACAAAAACATGCTTGATCATTTTCAAATTCACTGGGATCATGAGGGCTCGAAACCTTTTGAATTCCAGACCGGTCGGACTTCAAATATGTCCGCCAGAGCGCAATCGATGATTTTATTTCGCAAGTGATATCTTAACAAGACAAGGTTTGATCTTCCTCAAATTCAAGGGGATTATTGGAAGATATAACGGCACCAGACCTATCCAATCACACACTTTTCGGAATTTAATAATGGCCGCCATACCAAAAATGATTATTTCTTTTACTATGACCACCTTGTCAATTGGTCCGTCCATCCGTCTCCCGCCCGTCAGTCAGCGACGCTTCCTATCGCACGCGATATTTCAACAAGAACAGGCTTGATATTGCTCATATTAACAGAGATGATTGATGCATATGAGGGCTCCGGACCTATCGAAATCCAGACCTGACCGAATTCCAACATGACCACCTCAGAACAATCGGTTATATATTCTTACGCACGCGATATCTCAACAAGATACTTGATTTTCTTCAAACTCAAGGGGATGATTGGTGCCTAAATTTCATAAAAAAACGTTTTCCGTTATTTGTTGGATGGCTATCTCATTAATCCTTTTAATGTTTCTATAAAGTATGAAGGAAAGTTACAATAACCGGGCTGCTTTTCGCCGGTCATAATGTCGGGAATTTAGTTCTCCCGAAGGAATCAGAAAATATATTTCTACTTTATGTTGATAAATTTCGTACTCGTTAATGCAAATATATCTTCCATACCATGAACCCTTATCACATACTGGAGGGTGCATACAACTATAGACAGACATACAGATAACATAATCGTACTTAATATTACTACTACAAAAACAAATCTAGCTAGAAGGTAAGATTGAGGCTGGTAAGGCCAAGAGGGTACAGCCGCCGCAATAGAAAAACAGAAGAATAAACAGCATTAAATCCCAATTGAAAATGGAGTGTAACTGTGCACAGAAATGGTTACATAGTGCTTAATTCAAACATTAAATGGAAAATTGATCACACTCTTAAAATCAAAAGGAACGACCATGATTCTGATTGTATATTTCTAAAAAAGATGAAACCTGTGTTTCCAAAAATACAAATCGATTGATAAGAAACCTTATCTGATAGAACACACATTTCACCGTGTGTTCCATCCAAATCAAGCTCCCTTGGGAACGGTTCAGCAGGAAAATGACTCAGATTTCTTCAAAATTCTACTATATTATACGTACAGAAGATTCGACTAATTCCAGTTCTATAATAGATTTCTTTTCGCGTCAGTATGCGAAAAGAAATTAAGATAAATCATTATCAGAAACATACAATTCATCTTTTTTGTTTCAACAGCTGTTCTAAACAGCTATCTCTGGTGATCGGAACCAAGGTCTCCTGTCAAAAGCTGATGCATTACATATTCAAAAGAATTTCTCAAAACTGTTAAGGATATCTTTTCAGGTCCGACACGCATGGTTCCCATCAGAACATGTCCAACAAAAACGAAAAACAAATCGGAAACGTCTCAGTGGAGATCAATGTTGTCTGAAGTTCAATGAACGATTGTCATTGGATGTGGCTCCCATCTGTCTCCCTAGGAAGTTAAACCGCGGTCAACACGTTTATCAAATCGAGAACGGAAAAAAGAGCCACCCTCTAGAAATCACCTTAGATAATGTGACATGAAAGGGTTTGATCATTCCGTATGAAAGAACGAATGATGGAAAAGCATATTTTCCCATATTTTCTGTCGTCTTTCTGTCTGCCCCTGCTTCCTTCTAGCTAATCTTTCCAACTCTCGTTTTATTAATCTCTCTCTCTCTCCTTATCTCTCTCTCTCTCTCTCTATCTCTCTCTCCCTTTTCATTTCTTCTTTTTTCTCTGTTTCTCTCCCTTTCTGTCTCTCTCCCTGAACCCCTCTTTAATTTTACTTCTGCCTCTGTTTCTCTCTGTTCTCTCTCTGTCTATCTGACTGTCTGTCTGTCTGCCTCTCTCTCTCTCTCTCTCTCTCTCTCTCTCTTTCTCTCTCTGTGAATTTCCTGGAATATGAGCTCATAATTTAATCACTTCTTCCTGCGTTTATTCAATTTCCCCAAC
Source organism: Sipunculus nudus (assembly GCA_026874595.1). Lineage (NCBI taxonomy): Eukaryota > Metazoa > Annelida > Sipuncula > Golfingiida > Sipunculidae > Sipunculus > Sipunculus nudus. The sequence continues at coordinate 51,201,228 of CM049321.1, forward strand.
GGCTTTGACTTCGGGAGGGTTTGACTCAAGCGTTATACTAGGCACTAGGAGGTGACTGTACCAATTCAACTAGAAAGAAAGGACACGAATCGAAGCAAGGAACAAATGTAAATGCAGTTAAACATCCGTTTAACTGCTCACGTCATGCACATACGACGTTGGTCATAAATATTAATTATTTCTGGTATTTAATTGAGCAACATCTCGTTTATAATATTTATCTGCAAACAAAAGGCGGTTGACGTTCTACTGTAAAGAAGATAACATTAAAGTGTAATCAACTTTATATTGTATTTATCTTAATTAGCATTTCAGCCACGAAATCCATCAACAAAGTGCCATTAAACTAATGAATTCTCTCAAATAATGAAGTAATGAAATGTGTCTAACGTGGAGCTATTAACCATGTATTCAGTTAAATGATCGGTCAATTTAATTTGTAATATCCGTGAACTTTTACCCCGTTACGACGCTTTTTCCGTCCTCTGGCATCACATGTCAAGCAAATTCTAAATTATAATATAACATTATCAATATCTTTTAATCCTCGATAGTGAATTTATTCCCTGAAGGTGATTATTTTGCCACAATTTCACTTGTATGTAAAACTTTTTTTTTTTGTTTTTGTTTTAATGACCCTTATTGCAATATACTCTGCCTTTGACAAAACCATATCCACTCCGACAGATAGAGGGGATTGAATGAATACTTCAAAATACTTATTACTTTTTATCTGTCAGCACAATAACATTTAAGAATATATTGAAAAATAAATAAACATACTATATTAACATAGAGATAAAATACTTTCTTTAATTTTTATCAATCTATCAAAGAAAATTTGATTCAAGTAAGGATATTTTAAATATTTCTGCATATATACATGTTTCATAATATCTTGCGATACATATTGTCGTATTTTTTACTCTCTGATAGGCTAATTTCATTATATTTACAATGCATATTGTACTTAAAAATGGCATACGTAGTTACGGATATTATGAAATTGTTCATTTTTACAAAATTACCATCCAGTGCGTATTTATGACCAATTACGAGCGTTTCCAAGTTTATCTGGATATGAAGTATTTTCATAATATTTTCCCATATCCCCCTCAATAATTTACATTCATACAGCATATGTTCAGCATTTTCATTTACATTACAAAATTTACAAAGATGGGAAATACTTGAGTTCCATTTGGACACGTTGGTACCTGTTGGAATAATGCCATGTAATAATTTGAAATTAAATTATGATAGTTTTTTCGTTTGCATGTTTTTAATTTTACACTGATAGACTTTTGTCCAACTTATTATTTTTTTTTTAATTTTTCCTGCAAAATAATTTGATGTTTGGGAGAAGACATATTTCTTCTTACTAATTCACTGTAAAAGAATTTTGATTTTTTCTTATATATATAAATATTATGTTTACCAAGCGTGTATGTGTGTTCTAGATAAACCGATTTCTTTATGAATTGTTCTTTTGGAAATAGAGAAAGAGTCTTTTTAACGGCATTTTTAACCTTTATATATTCCGATATCCAATTGTGTTTTATTTTTAATTTCTTTAAAAGGTTGCTGACTGATATAAAAGTGCCATCATTGTTCAGAACATCTCGAATATAAATTATATTTTCTTCAACCCAAGCTTTAAAATATAAGCATTTATTATTGATCATAAATTCAGTGTTACCCCATAATGGTTGATTTAAAATATCTTCTCGTGAAGTAATCTCTCTTTTAACCTTACATTTATTAAAAGCTAATATCACTTCTCTATCAAATTGGGGTATATGTTTCAATATGCAAAACTGCTTTATTGATGCACAGTTTGTGTTAAATACCCAGTCTGTATGGAGCCCACAGTTGTGTAAATAATATTTAAAGATATGTTTCCATTTATTTTCTTCATAAAGTATTCTTGGTACCCATGCAGCTTTAAATGAAAGTAACCAACTATTGATATCGATCATTTTAAGACCGCCTTCCTCTATATCTCTTATTAAAACTGACCTTTTAATTTTTTTCTGTTTTATTCCAAATATAGTCATAAATAACTTTGTTTATTCTTTTTTCGAATCCGTCCGGAATTGGTAGTACCGAAGCTTGAAATGCTATTTTGGATAAAAGTATTGTCTTAACAATTAATATTTTTCCAATTAAACTTAGATTCCTCAACTTCCAAATTTTTATGTTATTCTCTATTTTATTTATTTTATCTTCCCAGTTTAGTTTTTCTATACATTTCTCATCATATTCAAACCAAATTCCTAAGCATTTCACCGGCTGTTTTGTCCATTTTACTCCTATTGGATCTTTATGCCTCTTATTTTTTCCTAGATCTAAAGCGGTAGTTTTTTCCATATTTAGTTTTAAACCAGCTAGGTTTCCAAATTCATAAATTTCCTTCAAGGCAGTTGAAACTGAGTTATCATTTCTCAGAGTCAAAGTAGTATCATCTGCATATTGGCTAAGTTTTATTTCTTTACTGCCAAAAATAAAGCCGTTAATATTATCATTTGTTCGTATTTTTTGTGCCAATATTTCAACTGAAATAATTAAAAGTAATGCAGATACTGGACAGCCCTGTCGTATACCTCTTTTCATTACATTTTTTTTAAGATAACCATCCGTTATTTTTGGTAGTAAAAAGTGGGTTATTGTAAATAGTTTTAATCCAGTTGATAAAGTTCTGACCAAAAATAATTTTTTTAAAAGTTTCAAACATAAAATTCCATTCTAAGCTATCAAAAGCCTTTGTAAAATCGAGAAAAATTAACCCCCTTCTTTATTATATTTCTTAGCAAATTCAAATATGTCCGTGATTAGGCGTAAATTATTTCCGATGTATTTACCTTTAATATATCCGGTCTGATCTGTGTCAATTATTTTTGGTAAAATATTTTGCAATCTATTTGCTAATACTTGTGCTAATATTTTATAATCAGTGTTACAGAGGCTTATAGGTCTATAATTATTTAAATTATATTTGTCTCCTTTCTTAAATAATATTGCTATTACAGCTGTACGCATTGTAGTACATAATTTATTGTGACGATACGATTCTATAAAAGCATTATATAAAAACTCTTTTAGGTCATTCCAAAAAGTTACGTAGAATTCAATAGGGATGCCATCTAATCCTGGGGACTTGTTTTTCTTCATTTGAGTAACAGCAATTTTAATTTCATCCATTGCATTTCTTCATCACATATATCTTTATCTTCATCACTTATAAGATTTAAAGATTTTATATTATTTAAGTATTTCTGTATCTCTTTCACACATGGATTGTGTGATGTATATAAGTTTTTGTAATAATTATTTATATGATTTAGTATTCCTTCATCATCTTCTATTACATTATTGTTTTCTCTGATTTTATAAATAGTGTTATCTGACAGGTTTTTATTTTTTATCCTTTTGTCTATCATAGCTTATCTACTATTTTTTTTCTTTTCTTTTCGATTTAGAGTAGTTAATACTTGCTTCTTTATGTTAATTTTTATCATTTCCCAAGCTAGCCTCGCAGAATTGTGTTTATAACGGGTGTAACTAGAGGCAATACAGTCTTTCATCAGCCCAATATAAATTGGATCATTTAATAGGCTGACGTTTAGTTTCCAATATCCCGGCCCTCTAATGCTTACTTTAAAATCCAGACATAACTTTATAGCTTTGTGATCTGACAGCCGATGTTCTTTTTGCTCTGACAGTACGTATTCACAGTCATAATTTAAGCAGTTCCAGAGTTCAGATTTAGAGATAAAGAAATAGTCAAGTCTACTGCTTACATTCCTTTCTGACCATGTAAATCGGTTATTTAACCTGCCATAACAACTCCATATATCAGTTAGCTTTAAAGTATTTAACATATTTTCAATAGTATTCTACTTTTGTCTGCCATATGTGACATCGTGCTCCTGTCATCATCTTGCAGACAACAATTAAAATCACCTCCCATAATGATACACCTTAAAGAATCACTTTTCTTTCCATTAACCATTTCTCTAAGTCCTCAAAGAAAAGTTTCCGTTCCCTTTCTTTGTTCGGTGCATAAACACATACTAAGCATAATTTTTTACCTTTGTATTCCGTATTCAACAGTATTTTTCTACCATTTTTACAGCAATGAATATTTTAAATTTTTATATTTATTTTATCTGATAATAGTATTGCAACACTTCTGCTATGTGGTGACGATGCATGACTATGAAATATTTGACCTTTCCATGAACTATTAATTATATTCGATGATATTTTAGTGCAATAGGTTTCTTGTAAAAAAGTAATATGAACATTTCTATATGTTAACCATGTATATAATTTCTTCCTTTTATCATAATTATTAAGACCTCTTATATTTAATGAACATATATTTAATTGTCTATTCAAATCTGTCATGTGGTTTTCCATTGTCTTTCGTTTTTATATCCTTTATTTATTTTTTTGTACTTTGTTAATAATATTCTCCATCACTTTCTTCAAAAACACGATCTTCGACGACACCTCTTTGTTCAGATTGTGGGCTAAAGTCATATCTGCGAGATTTCATTGAAACGCTTAAGCTTGTATGTTTTTGCTTATTTGGTGACTGTTCGGATAGTTTTCGTGTCGGTGTTCCCATGCCTTGAAAAAACTGGTTGGACTCTTGGTCTTGTGCTGAGGCTATATTGCTAGTTGCTTTTTCTCTGTCATGATTTTCCGCACTATAAAAGGATCTTATTTTCTCAAGTGTGGCACCATATAAGTTCCTACCAGGCCATGCATCCACCTTGGTGACTCTGGAGAGAAATTTGGACAGCCCTGTTCCCCACTGTTTATCTTGAACTGTGTGGGCGATCGGTGCTGTACCTGATTTCATTAGAGCTTCTTTGAATTCAGGGATCTGTTCTGCTTTCTCTAACAGGATATTTTCCAAAATTTCAATTTCATGTCTGTCCACAGATTCATCAGAGTGCAAGATCTGGCCAATTCTCTTGGCAACTCCTGCATGTTTAGCGTTTTCAATTTCATTGGCCAACGCATCTTGGTCCAATTCATATGCGCATCTATAATGAAACGCATGTTCAGCGCTTTCAAAAGTTTTCCCTTACATTTCCAAAGAACAAGGGAAGGAGTTGGAGAGAATATCATCATGGCCAGACACAATTTCCATTGATTGATCAGGTATGTAATGCTCACAGTATTTGCTACCTGGTATGTGACCTTTCTTGTGACATACTATACAGGTCAGGTCCTTGAACTGATCATTATGAAAAAAATCTGCACTGAAATGGTCCAATTTGTCCATTTCGTGGTGGTGGGTTTGCCAAAGGCGATTTCACAAAAACAAATCTGTTTCCATTTTTGTAATGTGTCAGGAGTCCTTCTTTTGTCCTTTCATATTTATATTTTATTTCAGAAAGTAGCTCAAGCTTATATTCTGACTGTAAGTGTTCAACAATAGATTGATTGTCAAATGAGAGGGGGACATCTGCAATTGTGACTTTGATGGGTGCTGGGAAATTGTCTGAATTTCTTGCACTATAAGGATTTGTGTCGGAAAGTTGTACAAACCTATTCCGTAGAGACAGTCGCTCTGTCAAAAGTTTTATTCTTGCATCAATTGATTTCACATATATTCTCCACAGATTTCTTATTTTTTGTGCACCATCAATATTGTCCGAGCCAACAACCTGAGCTGCAGCAGAACAAACTTCATAAGGTCTCATAGAGTTTTAATGTTTGTATCGGAAAGCACAGTGTCATTTTTAAAGAACACGGGCAACGCAGAGTTGTGTTCCATTCTGACAATGCTATCGTGTATTCAGCGCTTCGGTGAACAGGGTACCTGAACACGCGCCACACAAATCTGTGCCCTAACCGCAGGGCTTTCACTGAATGGTTCACTGAGCAGACAATCACAGGATCCAATAATACAATTCAATAATATTACTGTCAGTTTTACAAAGAATTCTTTGCAAAATTTACCTTATATTTTTACATCATTCGAAACTGTCCCTCATGGGTCTCTCAGCAAATTTTCATCAATATTCAGCTGGTAATACAGGTATAATTTGCCATAGAAAGAGAGAGTCTCTCAGAGCACACGTCCACTCACAACGAGCACACGAGCGCTCTCTTGTATGTAAAACTTTACGCCGGCAGCGCTTTAGAAAACAAATTCTGTGTGACAAGTTTTAGAATCCAATAATGCTAATGAGGTCTTAGCAATTTCTTTTCCAAGACAGGATAAAATATATATTAACAGTTCCCTGATTTGCCACTTACAGCAATTATTTTTTTTTATTATTATTATATTAAACTAGGCCTTCAGACCTAATGCGAACCTGTGCAATGGGATATACATGAGGTATATTGCTTCCATGCTGGACCGTTACTGTTCAAGTACATGTTTGACATGTATATGTACAATGCAAGCACTGAGCATTTTGAGCCAAAGTACAATACCAATTACACAAACGTCACTGCTGAACTATTTGCATAGGTGTAAACAACGCAAAATGAATACAAGTGGCACAACCAGTCTTGTGTACAAGGAAGCCATTAAAGATGTATGGACATAAGCAATTTCAGGCTTCAAACCACTCTTTGGCTATTTGCACAGATGCATGAAATAAAAAGATACAGGTAGATGAAAGCGATTATGTGTATCATCCGAAATCAGAGTAGTACAGGTGAAGTGAGTCATCGATTGAGTGGTAAGGGGAAATAGAAAAATACTAATGATAACATAGTTCAACTGGGATGTGCTTAGTCAAAGGTTTTATAGAATAATTAAAAATGCTTGAGAAGCAGACCCACGCAAAATACTCCATTTTGATTGGTTTTATAGGCAAATTGGCTTAACGTAGTGCCAGGAGAATTCGCGTGTGGATGTAAATTGTCGCTACAAAACCACTGTATTATATTTCCCTTAGCCCATCCAAGATGCCATATTCTGTCATTTTTGTACTTCAGAAAATAACAACTCCATGTATGTTGAGCAAAAATATTTCTAAGTACATAAAAATTTATGTCGCTAAGCTCACATGCTTAAGGTGTTGACAGGAAACCTTGGAGGCGGATGTAAATTACCGCATAAACCGCTGTGTTACAGCTATGGTGTGACGTTAAGTCGAGAGTTATCTCCCTCTGTCCACCACAGTTTTTATCAAAAGACAGCTCGATAGAAAATCTGTAGTAAATCCACCGTTTATTCTGGTTTTAGTTAACATAGTTACTGCATGCCATCAGGGCCACACAAAACTAACAATTAGATTCGGAATACATCAAACCAGTTTTGAATGCTCTACACTGGTTTACAGTTGAACAGCGAGGGATATTGAAGTTCTGACTCTGGTATATCAGTGACTCTATAGGCTTGCACCCCAGTATCTTCAGGAACTATCGCAACCACAAATCCAAGCAGTGCACTGCGTTCTGCTGACAAATTTTAATCTTAAATGATAAGCATACACTTGTATATTTTTTTATGATGTTTATCAACTCTTTTGAACAGCGTTTTAGAGCACTCTGTGGATTTTACGCTTTATAAAATAATTTTTTATTATATTATAATTATTTTTATTATTATTATTATTAATTAGTTAACTCTTCTTTCTAACTTTTTCGGAGCAGTTTTTATCTGTGAATGATTTCTACGTTCTCAGTATCGGCGAGTTTAACTGTGTTTTAATGTTTCCCGTACTTTGTCATATTTTTCCCAAATGTACATTAATCTTACTTTCGATTTTGCTAATATATGCTCAATTTATTATATTCAAAATGGCTAACATTTAATTACTTGGGTTCTGATTATATTCCTTTCTGTTATAGTATACACACATTTTAAATGTGTAGAGCACTTAATATGTTCTAAACAAAAGCTTATTCTTAATTGGAAACCCTCCACACAATACTTTGTTCAAGGTTAAAGGGGTATGATTACTAAATCATGATCTCATCCATTCTTTTATACAATTTTTTGTTGCATTCTGGTTGTTTTGTTACTATCCTAGATCACGCGTTGCCTTGGGACAAGATTTGCGCCAACTTTGACTAAGACTGTAATGGTAACGACCTAACTTTTAGTTTCAATGCTTTTCTCATTCTTAATTTAAGTATGTTAATCTGCAGGATCCCATGTTGGTTTGTGACCACATGACAAGGCGGATCATCAGCTTCCTCTCATTTCATATTCGATCCGGATATGCTAGCCCGGTTTCTTCCGCGTCTGCGGGACCTGTGTATTTAATCAATCTCATTTCTGTGTTATAACGCCGCAGAATCCCCCTAAAAGTAAACTTAAAGCACCCGCTATGTACCGACGCCTCTTAGCACATCAGCGGTGTAGGTATAAAAGTAATGAAGAGGTTAATGTAGTCCTTCAAAAATATTGGATAAAAATTGTTTCAAGGCAGATTACATATCCCGGTCGTCCCACATAACTTAAATGGAAGAGGTTCGATATGCGTAAAAACTATCTCTGGAAGGTTGGCGTTCATTCGTGAGTGATAGACAACTTTTGGACACCGTCTCAGACTGTTGAAATCGAGTAATCACCTTGGGTGGGGGGCCGACCGTAACAAAACTCTCACTGCTCCTCGGTTGAGATTTGAACCAACGATCCCCATGCTTTGAGTCTTGTGTTCTACCCTCAAACCACATACGTCGTGCGAATTCTTGAAATGTCTAGCGATTGTATCAAATTCACAGTACTACTCCAGAAGCCCTTTGCCAGATCCTCGGCCTGGTTCCACGTAGTTGAACAAAAGCTTAGATTAATATGTAAAAGGTCACATTTCGGACCCGTCAGCAAATTGGCTAAATCATTTTTATAGGACCCGGCTTGTTAATGGTGAAAGAACGTGACAGTTTTAAATAAATCTCATTATAGCCAGTAAATATTTCAGATGAGTTGGGAGGTGAGAAAATAGTTTTTGTTTCAATAGGTTTGACGTGCGTTTAGTTTGGCTGGTTGCTGTCTTTTCCTAATTAACTGGAATCAATGTTTAATATCAAACACAGAAGAAGAAGAAGAAGAAAAATTGAAAGGATTTAACTTTAAAATTTAAGAAAATATTGATTAAATGTACTTAAACAGTTCTGGAGTAGAGCCCCTCGTGATTTTGAGAGCAATCAACTTATTCTCAAGTGGCTGGACCTATTCACCGGGGAGAATGTATTATAATTGAACAGTTTTAGAGGACAAAGGTTAGCAAGGTGTGCTTGATTACTCGATTTCGTCCTGTCATTCATTATTTTACGTCAGTCTAGTCTACTTTTTTCTGTATGGACAGAGAAGTTCGTCCGTCCGTACGTGAGATATCTTGTGCAACGGATATGATTGTTTTGACAAAATTCATCTGAGCTTTCAACCAATAGATTATCACGCCAGAGTTCGGTGCTCAGCAAAATCCATGTATATTTAGTGAGTTTAGGGTTCAGCAGGCTTCTTCGTGATGCCGCCGCGATAACTTACCAAGAACATGATGTTTATTAATAAAACTCACTATAAATATGCACTAATTGAGTTTCTCATCTGAATTCCTTTTTTGCGTAAAATTAATGAGATCAGATGTACTTAGATATGCCATGGCTATATAATGCACTTTTTTTTGCGATTTTGCTAGTTTAGATAGCTATTTTGTTTGGTCTTACTACATAACCATTGACGCCAATGAGTTGCAAAATTGGTCAGACCAGCGATACCCTGCTCTCATTCGTCGGGACGCTCCTTTTTTACCTTTTTTATGGCTTCCTGGAGGCAATATTTACCCTGGTGAGCAGTTTTAAACTTGTAAGCAGTTGTTTAGATTAAACTTATGAGATTGTTGAAGAGCGAATGCAGCATGACCAGAGCGTACGATATGTAATATTTAAATGATTCCCTGAAACTGACGGTATTAGAACTTTCCCATTAGGCAATTTTTTTTTCAGTGAAATGTTGATATCCTGATATAGCGAGCACAGCGGATATTTATAACAACATTTTGCCGGTGATGAATGAGATACAACTCACTTGTGCTGATGAGATTATTTGCCGTAAAACCACAACAACAAAAAAACAGGTAAAGAAATTTTTAAAACATATCCATGGAGATTTCCTCTTCACTTCCGTGTCCAGGGATGAAATTGGTAAAGCTGAAACATACAATATCTTTTTGGCTGCTGACTCCAGGATCAAATATTTTACAAGCTGCAATAAGTTTAATTCAACCGAGGAGAGCTGATAACTTCCACAGAGTTTGTCTACTAGTGAAGGATACTTTTGTTTCAATTATTTTCTCTTTTTCCCTATTTTCGCCCTCGTAGGCGCTAGATCTCCAGTACAGAGGCCTGCAGGCTTGATTTGCGATCGGTCTTGATTGCAGACATCCTGTTCCAGTTAATATTTAATTAGAGAACGGGTTTGTGCCCGCTACGTGCAAACAGTACTAAGGCCACCTCAACTAAATTTCAAGAGCAAGAAACAGCCTCCAATTCTCTAAATAAATAATTACGCCAGATTATTTTTTTATTGATCAGACAATGCTCAGTTAAATTCGCAGGTTGGAGTTTATGGGATTATTATAGTTAGGGCTGGGTGTCTGTCAGGTTATTCCGATTTAATATGAATTGCAATGCATTAAGGAGGATGACCGGAATATGATTTGACGATGCGCATTGTGTTCTTTGTGTAAAATATTCTTAATTAAATTTCAATGGATGTTCTGCATATGTATTGTTTCTTGATATTAATTAAATGACAACAACGATAATGAAAACTTCTCCTGCTTAGCTTGTTCTAAATATAGCAAATGAAAATAGTTCTAGCTTTATAAGTACTTAAGGTTTTAGCTTGATTTATTTGTATCCTCATTTTATGGCATTCACAATGTTTACTCGATACGACAACACAGCATTCAAAACATATCGTTAATTGTACCCATGTAGCTTATCGATTCGTATCGATATATCGGGTATTGATATAACCCTAATATTTGAACAATATTGTATGGATTCCCCGCCCCCCCCCCCCGCCCCACCCGAGTGCAAAACCATTTATTTCATTTTTTCTCCTCCTGTTTTCCATTCTTATCTCAGTGTATGAGCTAGAATTCCAGTACATTGGCGGGGAGGCTCCCTTGCGATCGGACGTCGATTGCCGACACATAGATTAAGGAAACAGGACTGGCAAAATGATCCTATATTTAAATTCAAACAAAAAGTTGTTCTGAATACATAATATACCTTTAAAATATACCTCATTTTAAATCTGTCATAATTTTCTTTTTGATAGTACACATATTTTTTTAACAATGGGCCAATGAAGGTTCGAATGGATCTTGTTATTGATCCGGAACATGATCCGGAGTCAGGAACGACATTGAGGAAAAATGTACAGTCATTTATAAACGAAAGAATTAGGGATATAGGCCGAATAAGAGAATACAAACACGGTCTTGTAAGCATCCAACAATATGGAAGCCCACAGACTTGCATTCCTTAGATTGCAGATTACAAGTTTTCTAAGTGTTCAGTCCATAACGGAGACTGGCATCCTGTAGATATCTTTCCCTGGGTAACAGTACGTGGTGTTTGCGTCTTTGACTGCAAAAAGAGAAACTGAGCTAAAACCATTACCTTAACTGTATATTTGTTTCAACAAGATCGCGTTTAGAGTTCGTTCTGACCTTATATTACAATCTGTATTACAGAGGGAACCAAAGAGATTCTTATTGCAGGCCTTATGTTATGAGATCTCAAGGTTTTAGCCTGAGCAATGGAACGCGGCTGTTTTGCCTGCGCTAAGTTTATTAACTTTGGGCAGTCCACTTGACACCCCATCGCCATGTCCTGACTTTACATACGATGGACTTGAGACAAAATTGGTACCGCGGACAATTTTCTCTGATATCAGAACTGCGGTAATAGTGCTGCCCAACCTTTATAAAATAATAATGGGATGGTTACTTGTTATATCAGTCTAACCATTTAATCATTGAGAGATGAATAGCCTCATCTTTTGGTGTAATTTATACAAATTATCCCTAAATTTTAAAATAGGCAGATGTTTTATGAGAATACAATTATCTGAATCATGGCATTATAACTAATTTATCCTGGAACTATGCATTAATTAACAGTAACTCTTTTAAATCTAATTAATGATCTTCAAATTCGAGAATAAATATAATCATTAAACATTTTGCTAAATTACAAAATTTTCGTCCTTGAATTTCAGCAGACACCAAAATCTGAGTCGGTGTCATTAAGATGTCAGTAAATACGTGATCTTAAACACGTGACTTCAGAGTTTTATGGCGTTCTTGTTTCGCAGTACCAATAGTGAATAGATATAAGATTAATACATGTTCTACGCTTGAAGTATAAATATATTTCGATCTTTATTCAATAAAATGATAAATACTATAACATTATGTTTAGAAAGAATCTTGTTTAACATTACTTTATAAATAAGCTGCGTTATAGAGTTTATTCATTTTGGCTTTACTCATATTGTCACTTTTTTATACATAACTTTTTATTTACACAATAGATTTGTATAAATGCCATATATATAAAATGTCACCATACAATATATCACATAGCATTAAAAATGTTATAATTGGGTCGGACGTCTAAGCATATCACTTCACTTGTGAAAAATCTACATACAGGCAACTTTGCTGTCAAATAATTTGACTTATATCATTGCCGCATCTTGACCAAATGATAATCAAATTTTGCAAGAAGGATGGTTTTGTTTAAAAAATTTGCGTCTTGCATTATTAACTGCCTTGTGCTCTGTCTTCCGTACTATACCAACCAAAAAATAACAAAAATTCGCTTTAATATATATCTAATGTAAATCAAGATAGGGACATACTTTTCTTTATACCCCCAAAAGACTTTATTAAGTTACACTGCTGTTTTTTTGTGTGTTTTTTTTTAGTTTTTCCTACATTTTGTTTTTTGGTCATTAGTCTTTGATAGGTCTTTATTATGGAGCTTTTGTACACCATTTACACAAACAAGTTAGTCAATTGACGGCATGGACATGGGGAAATCTCATTATTGTTAAAACTATTCGACTGAGTATTCCAGGAGAGAACGAGTATTGGTCAGAGACAACTGTGGATCCTGTAACCTAATGCCAGTAATAACGGTGCCGTTTTAATGGAAAGTTTGCAATATATATATATATTGATCAAAATAAGGATTTCCTTACATTGTATCAAATGCACAAGGACAGGCCTTCGTCCCTAATCCCTATACACTGAGGGAGACAGGACTCCTTGTTCCCCTGAAAAAAAGGTCCATATCTTGGACTTTGACCCGCCTGCATTGGACTCGGACTTTGACCCGGTTGCATGGGCTCGGACTTTGACCCGGGTGGCTTGGACTCGGACTTTGACCCGGGTGGCTTGGACTCGGACTTTGACCCGGGTGGCTTGGACTCGGACTTTGACCCGGGTGGCTTGTATTAGACTTCGACCCGGGTGGCCTGTATTGGACTTTGACCCGTGTGGCTTGTATTTGAATTTTAACCCGGGTGGCTTGTATTTGAATTTTAACCCGTGTGGCTTGTATTTGGACTTTGACCTTGGTGGCTTGTATTTGGACTTTGACTCGGGTGGCTTGGACTTGGACTTTGACCGCGTATTTTTTTGGACTCGGAATTTGATGGTGTGTACTCGACTAGTGTGTACCACACTAATGATTTATTTTAAATATTTACTGATCAATCTCTCAATGTTTTAAATTTATCTATACAGAGATGGTCCTGTACGCCTTCCTTCTTCTGGCCGGGCTGAACAGCTGCGTCAATCCGTGGATCTTCTTCCTCTTCAACTTGAACCTACTGAGACGTACCTTCCTGTGCCGAAATCGACAGAGTACGACTTTATCCAGGCTGCGAAAATTCTTCCGGCCGGAAAAACCGCCAGTCATCCCAACTGCCCATTCGCCACCTTGTGTTATGAAAATTGAAACTTAAGCAAGGGAAAAATATAATGAGCCAGCAACAATTTCAATGCATCTTCAGATGCGATGTTTCACTTTATCCGGAGGGTGAAGGTTTCGGCTTCAACAGACTGGTACAGGATTGTGTTAATTATAACATTATAACATATGTTTACAATACAGAACCCGTTCTTTCACCCACGTGGGCTATGTTCGTGGTAGTTGAGGGTGGATGGATAAAAACTGGTGTTTCTTTTAGATACATAACGGCCCCGTATTAAGATGTATTTCCTAAACCTGATCTGTGTGCACATAAAGTAGCTAAGTGTTTACTCAGGGGGATGAAGGAATTGAAAGACGTAGTGTTTTTTTAGGATTACATTAATTGCATACAAAAGACGAATTTGGTAAGTTGTCGAATGGCAAATTACGTAAGACAATATATATATATATATATTTATATATATATATATATATATATATATATATATATATATATATATAATAAGTGGTATAGCCGTGTTAGTCAGATGTAGACTTTCATGTAAAGAGAAAAGGGACGCCTTATAGACAGACTAAAAAAAAAGCAAGTTAGTCTATCTAAAAGGCGTCACTCTTTCTGTTTGCCTATATAATATATAGATATATAAATATATGTATATATTTATATATATATATATATATGTGTGTATATATTTATTTAGTTCTAAGTAATATAATATATATATATATATATATATATATATATGTCTGTGTTTGTAAAAGTGTGTGTATACATGTTAATATGTTTATGTACATATTAGTGGTAATGTAATGGGCCGTATTTATCAATGTATGTATTATTATTGTTATTCTATTTTCTTAGGGTGTCGAGTATTACTACAGACACTTATATATATATATATATATATATATATATATATATATATATATATATATATATATATGAGTAAATTTATACCTTATAGGCGACTTTTATTGATGCATAGAATGCCAGACACAAACCCACATACATCATTTCCTGTAATGAGGGATAGTAAACTGAAGTCTCTGGTACTAGTTTCTATCTGCCCTGCACAATTTTCTGGATATATGTTCTTTGTATGAACCTCAATACGTTTTGGCCTTATCTTAGTGACTTATAACAAAATGCAAATTGAAATCCACCGCAGTAGACCTTTACTTACTTTCTTGTCGATATGACGGACCCGAAAGCTCAGTGTTAATCGCTGTCGACAGGTGTCGCTAATGGCTTATTAAAAGTTTGTTAATACATATATTAAACACACATACTTTCATACAGCAGGTGGAAAACCACCCCCATGTAAATGATTATTATTTTCACTCATGTGACTTTATCATCAAATATACTCCAAAGGAACAGGAAAGTAAGAGGTATAAAGGAAAACGTGGCTATATATATTCTGATATCACTGATGATGTCAGTCTAATCCGACTTTCCTGGTCTGTCAGACCCTGTTCGGTCTAGTAACCTTTCCGCCCCTGGAGACACAAAGCCAGGGCAGCCGTGACAGGCGCTTGAACTATCGGTTATTGCATATCAAAATGATGTACATATAACATATATACAGACAAGGCACACGCAAGCAAACACAAACATACGGGATATTTAACCCTTATACTGAGGCAAACGGAAATGTGTTTGTGAAATATATGTTTTCTTTTATTTGATATTTCAATATAATAATATTTTTAGTTGATCACATATTAACATATAATTCTTTATCATTTTATAGAATACAGTAAAACCTCACAACACGACCACCTGCAGGACCATCAAAAGTGGTCGTCTCAGCGGGGTGGTCGCGATAGCTGGATAGTCGTCAGGCGAGATTTCACTGTAGTTTTGATAGAATTTCTAGCAACTGTCAATGTGCAAAAGCGCTATGGTCCTAGTCATACAGCTATTCGTAATTTAAATTGTGACGTTGTGCATATATTTTAATCAAAGTGCATTATTGAACATTATTGTTGCTGCATTTTATAAACATTGGAATTTTTTAGGAAAATTGCATTCACTTGGCCACAAAATTTACGATTGACGATATGCTCATTAAGCTTAATGTAGTTTTTTATTGTACTATCACGATTTCAGTAAATTATATTGTATTCTAAGCTGTCATTTTTTTCTCACACTGTTATATCCTGAACGGAGCTTAGCCGTGAACACAAGATTCAGTAGGCTGGTCAGCCTGTACTTAAGTCTTAACTGAAGTCATAGGCGGGAACGCACTCTAACAGCCGTCCATGTTATTGCATCAAAACCACCGTAAACAAGTTAATCTTTACTTTAGGGGACGAATGGTGAATGAACACTAAATTATATACGTGAGCTCACAAACCAAAATGTAAATTCATCCGACTCTATGGTAACAGGCTTATTGCTGAGTGGCTACTGTCCAGTTACCAGTACGGAACACGTTTGTTTTCATGCGGTCAGAGATTCAACAAACATGCAGGGGTACTTTCCAATACGCCGAGTCAAAACGGAATTGTTCTCATACATGTTAGGTATTGTAAGTAAATACAGACTATATGTAACGATTCATCTTGTTTTATTATATGTGACAGCGTACCTGTAGGTTTGGATACGTTGTCATAATGATAAACATATTTGCATCCTCATAGTGCGGCCCTTCTCATAGCGCGGTCCGAAACTGTCTGCTGTCAGAGGACCGAACTGAAGCTAGACTCAGCTCCGATAATTCAAAATTAGGAAAGCATCATTAAGATGAGACCATTGGACCGAATAACTTCTAGCCACCCGGCATTATAGGTATTTAGCTTATAGTCGACCGGCCTATGATTAAAATGACCTGCAAATTTTAATTTAAAAAAAAAAAACTAAATCGTGATCAAAATGAAAGTAATTTGTTTTTGGGTTCATTTTTAAAGTATAATTTGCTCCATTCGATCTTGAAATTTTATTTTGAAGTTGAAAATATATAGACATTCACTGTCGAAATTTTTTAAGGGTATTTGCCGTTATGAGAGGAATGGAATAAGAAAGGTTGGTCTCTCAAGCACGACACGAGTCAACTTTGACCCCTCACAGCCAATTATTATAATGATTTTTCAATCAGAAATTACTAACATATGGTTCAGCCGTTACGACATGTTTTTAAGGAAAAGAAAGATTTTTATAACGCTTCGTTTTGTTATGCTGGTTTATATCTGTTTAGCCTGACAAACCAACTGACTTCCCCCCTTAAATTACATTTTTAGCCGCATATGCCTAAAATGCAGCCCCAACCAGTTATAACAGCGACTGCCAAACGTGTCCGCCATCTCAAACAAATTCAATAAAAACACTCCAATAAAAGCCACTAGAAACGTCGCATGTATTTCATAAACTGCGTTGGATGAAATTTGTCAGGATACCTCCAAGTGGCCTGCCAAAGACTCATGACTTTTTCGGCCTCTTCTAGACAATTTGATAATGTTATATAATTAAGGAAAGACCACATTTGCATGGGCCTTTTTGTCAGATGTTGCATATTGTTAGTATCGCATGTGGCATACTGATGTAAACGCTCTGGCACGCCACCGTTTCCTCCCGTAGGGACCGACGGTGCTGCCCACACAGCCTGACTTTTCCGTTCCCGCGCACGAAAATGTGACCATCTTCTTCCCCATAGTTTTTTTTTTTTTTAAATGACCTGATAAAATCCCCATATATGTAAAGGCGTGGTGAACAAAATCCCCGTTCGCTTATGTCATTACTATTTAAAATAACACGCTGATGTTCGTGAGGAATGACTTAAAAGTTATATTAGATGTAAAACCTCATGAAACAAACTTACATTTATATTAGGGCTTTATTATTTACCATGAAATATCGATACGAATCAATACGCTACATAGATACGGTTCACGATATTCTTTGAATTCGGTATTGTTGCATCGAGTAAACACAGTGACAGCCAACAAGTATGTCTACAATTAAAACTATTGCTAAACCTTTAAGTATTCATAGAACTATTCAAATTTATTATTCTTTAGATCAAGCAAGGCAAAAGCATTTTTTTTATTTAATTAATAATAATCATAATCAAACACAATGTACTTAAAACTATTCGTATCCTCACAGCTTTCATTAAAATATTATGCACAAAGAAAAACAATGTTTAACCGTCAATACCTACCAGGTATCTAAGTGTATTGCACTTAGTATTGTACTTGAATAGCTGATCGATACTCAGCCCTAACTGCCCCAGCCAGGAGGATATGTTTTCATCCCCGTTCGTTTGTGTGTGAGTGTTTGTTTAAAACATATCTCTCGCAATCATTAACTGAACTCATGACATTTTCAGGGCACATCTTGAATGGACGAATGAAGAAGCAATTAGATTTTTGAGGAAATAGGGATTATAACACGACCACCAGGTGTGGTAGAAACGGGTCTATCCTGGGTGACCCCAAAATATAAATTAAGATGATCCTCAAGGGCCCTCTGCTAAGAAAAAGAAGAGGCAGCATCAGAAACGCAGGCGGATACCTCCACCAAAAATCTTTATAAAAATATGTGTGACATATCAGCTAACCAACATACATGTCTCCCGTGTCACAAGTAGCGGCAGCGAATATGTGGGTCACGAGGTCGTCACCTGCTTTCGAGACAAGTGCCAATTCGGTTACTCTTTAGCAATTGACTCTGGGATTATTTGTAAGACATGCGTCCAATGGGCTAATTTTCACAACTGACACATTGCCATGTAATTTCCGGATTACAAATAAATTTAACTTGCCCCGTGACACATTTGTCTCCGAAAATGCAGTTACGATTGGACATTGTTAAAATATTTAGGCCTGGCCTTCTTAAACAAATGAGTGTAATCGATTCTGAAAAACGTGTCAATTGAATGAATTCGTCCACCCCCATCGGCTAATTACCCCTAGCTATGCTAGTGTTCATGGGGCACTGTTGGGAAGTACAGTGAAAACTGGTCTAACGGACACCTCACTGAAGCGGACAACTAGCTATAACGGACAAAAAAGTTAAGTCCCTTCAAAATTCCCTATATGTTATGTATAAGCGGAACATCTATAATGCGGACACCTCACTACTGCGGACGACGGACAGCGGATTTCAACTCAAACTAACATTCTAAGAGTAAATGAACCTGACAAATACGGACACGGTACGCCATCTCCGGTGGCCACTGATCACTCTCCCCGGACAACATCAAAGGCCACCGTTACTGTTGTTCCCGGGACTGGAACACAAAGGATTGAGCAATCCAAAGTTGTTACCTTAATGCGTGTAGGTGTTTAAGTCAGGGTGTGATGTGCTCAATGGATAAACACAGCAAGGGTGAAGCGGTAAACATCCTGTCACTTTATTTCACCCTTGATCATTCACACGTTGCGAAGCTGCATATTATTCGCTCGACCCCGGGGTCATTAAAATAATTAAACGGCTGCAGATTACCCGTGCGTCCCTGATTTTACCACGCAATACCTTAATGTAAACGCTTTCTTGCAGCAGGCTGTTTGATATAAATTAATTAGTTTTCCTCAATATAGCTCAAACTGATCTGCTCAGTGTCAACCATAAGCTCGCTCCGTAGTAACGCGTATCGTGACGCCGTGAAAGTTCCTCGGGGTTCGTTTAATCTCGGGTGCCATATCGATCAACACCAAAGCAAATCAAACCAAACAACCATAATTAAAGAAAGTTTATTTAGGGCTAAAGTTTGCCAATGATACATTTTTACCAATGGGCCCTTGTGATTTGGCATTAGATTTGTTGCTCTTTCTTCTTTTAAAAAAGTAAAAATCAAATTAATTGCCCTCATACTGTCACGAAACAACCTAGTGCACGAGAGAAGTATATGCTAATGTAACTCTTGCTAACCAGCCTTACCTCCCGGCAATTTCTCCTATCCGCAGATTTACAAATTAAATTAATTACGTCCCTTGGCACAGAGTTGTAAATACAGATAGTTCATTGTTTAAATAGTTATCTTCCGAAGTCTTTCATAACTGAGCGCAATTGTTTTTTATATGTTAAGTTCTTCGGATTCTTCAGTGTTTAGGGTCACACATTTAAACAATGTGCTTTGAAAAAAAAATAACCGGTATAACCTTGTATTGGATATGCATTTGAAGGAAAACAAGCCTCCGCCATATTGGCATTCACCTATTCGTACCATATTCCCAGGTTCATTCGTGCATAAGTGATTGTACATTTGTGATATTCCTTGATATGAAGTTCCTGAATCCGTATCATGTGCCGGATCCACAGCAAAATCTAATCGATACCTTTTTGTACCATTCCCCAATTGGCCTTTAGGTTTCATGAGATTCCGTTCATGATTGTGTGATTTATTTTTGTCAACAAACGCACAAAAAGACACAAGCACTCACACAAACGGGGATGAACGCATACCATCCAGGCGGAGGCAATTAAGAGAATGCACACTCTCATGGACAATCCACAGCCAAGAAATTCTACTGTGAAATTTAACGAGAAAAACATAAAAAATTCAGTCCCATATTTAGGTAAAAGTTTGCAGTCAGACACTTAACCCACTCGGTCACCGGGACTAGCTGAGAAAATAACAAAATGTAGTTAATGGAACGGAACGACTATTTCGTCAACGCTTTTTTTAAATTAAGAGAGAATGACAGATAGGTCCCAAAAACTGGTTTTCCTAACGGTTTATCTCATTTTGGGCTCGAGGAATATTAAGTTGTCAGATCAAGGTTCTAATATCCAGAAGAGACAGGTTAGAACCTTAAACACTCTTACTTTATTACAGAAAGTGCTGAGTTGTTTTATATAGCACTCAAGACTGAACGGAGCCTGTCACAATCAATGGTTCCTACATGTATCACATACTGGTGACTCCGATAGTGGTGAGTTCTGGCATAGTAGGGTTCTTATATTCCCAGAAGACCTGTATGTATTACCAATGGTCGTATTAATACAGCCTGGTGGTACAGGTTTTTTTTGGAAGACTGTCAAGAGTACTGAATGATTAGTACAATTATGAACCGGCTTTTGTGCCATAAGGTAGTCAACGTCGGGAGATCCTGAGTTCGAATCGCAGCCGATGCAGTGAGATTTGTCATGGTCGGCCTCCTCACAGAGTGAGGCTCTTTTATGTGAAGGCTGTGCCAAACGGCCGTTTTTCACTGACAAGCAAATGCTCCATTCGGGGGTTTCTCGATGGTATGGCACAGGAATGGGTTCGAAAACATACCTTTGGCCCGCCCGTGCCTGGTTAACAATAGGATATTAAATGAGAGGAAGCGCTATAATACTTCTCTTTAACGTAGTCAGAACCCGAAATTGAAATCTGCCGACTGTAAAGATTACTGCATAATTTATGCAATTATGAACTGGCTTCTGTGGCACAGGGTAGTCAAAGTCGGGAGATCCTGACTTCTAATCCCAGCCGAAGCGGTGCCATTTGTCATGGTCAGCCTCCAACCAGGGTGAGAGCTCGTTTTTCACTGACAAGCGACTGCGCCATTAAGGGGTGACAGACAGGTCTGAAGAACATTTTTCTCTAACGTTTTATCCGAATTAGGTTCAAAGGGTGACAAGCCGTCAGATGAAGCTCTCTTATGGCGGTAAAAGATGGGTTAAAAGCTTAAACACGTACCCCATTAGTGAAAGTGGGCGATTGTTTTATATAGCCCTCAAGACTGAACGAACCCTGCCACAAATAATTGTTTCCACATGTATAACATGAATTCGATAGTGATGGGTATGTACATGATAAGGTTCTTACTTTCCCCTGGGGAACTGTATGTATGTTTAATAATCGTATTATTGCAACCTGGTGGTAGCGATACGATACAGTGGTAACGATTTACTCCTTGGAAGACTAATGAAGGGACTGGATAATGACTAATGAGTGCAATTATGAAGTATACTGAGTTGAGGGCTTCTGTGGCTCAGGGGTAGTGCACAGGACTCAAAGCCGGGAGGTCGTAAGGTCAAATCGCAGTCGGGCGGGGGGGGGGGGGGCTTGAGCTTTTTCCGGTCGGCCCCGACCCAGGGTGAGCGCTCTGCAGGCTGAATGGCCAGGCTGTGCCCAATAGCCGTGTATCACTCACACACGAGGTTGGACCCTCTTTGTTATGAACAAGCAAAGGGCTTGATTACACACCCAGCGCCTGCAGGTTTGGTAGACACCGGGCCTGGTGATAACAGGATACAATCATTATATGATAGAAAGCCTTGTCATGTAGCCCCAAACCGAAATGAAACATTCTTTCTTACTCTGTAAATATATTTATAAACCCCAGATAACTCCTTTCAGGAAAGGTCATTATAAAGCCTCTGTAACGGATGTGTGAGCTTGATAATTTACAAGCTGTAAGGAAACACAGCAATGTTGACAAACGGATAAACCATACAACCTATGGTGGTTGGTTACATATATACGGAAGCTCAATGCTCACTATTGGCAAAAGACGCTCCTTGCTTAATGTGTTTGGAATAGTTTGTCCCCTACCCCCCCCCCCCCCCCACAAGCAACCTTCGCGTGCAGGATTAGCGTGTTCTTGCCTTTTTTCAATGAAACGTTTAGTGAGTGTCTTTAGTTAATAAATGTCACATATCGGATAGGTTCAGATGTTGCTTGTCTTCGAAAAAGGGCATTGTTTGTCTTGTTCTATTTTCTAAAAGATAGAGAGCCTTTCTTCTTTTATTTAATAACGTAGAAATTATCGGTATGGTATTACGCGATCATTATCTGCTACAGGCATTATATATATATATATATATATATATATATATATATATATATATATATATATATATATATATATATATACTGGGGCCCACGTGCATTTCTGTGCTTTAAGGTCGTTTATACCAGAAACCCAGTTTGAACCCACTGGTCAATCGAAAAGGGATTATATTAAAGCCGATTCAACGAGAGATAAATTATGACTATCTTTGTTCTGAAAACTTGGGGAACACTACAACAATACTACCGAATGGGATGCAATTTCGCAACACGTTAATCACTTATAACTTGTCTTGGTATTTATGCTGAAGACATCATAAGAGCATTTTGGGTGATAACACCGTGGTAGGCTACCATAAACAAAAACAAAGTATGGTATAACCATCAGGTCAGAAAACCCATCAATGTGATGAGGCCCCGTAAAAATGGCCGATTTGTTTAGCCTGGTAATTTTCACAAGATTTCATAACATGTTTACAACTCATTGTAGGGACTGATATCCGCACATTCTCATATTTATATTTCAGAATATTTCCTCAAAAAGAACCAAGGCTCCTGTTCATGACATGATTTAATGACAAAGATTTTGTATTTTGTTTTCTTTCCAATGCGGGTAAAACTTATCAAGACACTAAAGAATCTTAAAATGCCAGCCCGCTCTTATTTAATTATACCGTGTACAATTTTTTATAAAGTCTTTTCATTTTCTTCTTTTATAGTTAATTAATGCTTATAACTAAGCGTCAACTCATTTTCTCATCTTCGTATTTGTCACATTTTTATCCACACTGCTTCGTACTCATGTGCACTTCACTTAAGCCTTTCTCTATGCTGCGATACTTTCATCTATGTTTTTTAATCAAACCCCTGAAGGACATAATATTCCATAAAAAATATTTCTATGTATTAAAGTGCCCGTATGTAAACATAATTTTATTATGATTTATTGTGATAAATAAATACATTTGTAAATAAAAAAAAGCATGGCGCAGACACTGATCTCGCTAATTTCCCGAGACCGTAGCGTCGCCGTCGAAGGCTTAATGTTCCCCAGAAGACTTCTTATAGGTTCCACGCAAACAGCCACATGATCCGGTTGGGAAAACCATAACCGCCATCCGTAACCGGGACCACACGCCACACTGCACAAATACCCATCTGAAATTATTCACCGAGATTCATTTCTCCATGCTCACCGTTCATCCTTCGGGACTGTCCACAATACAAATTCAGTTTTAAGTGAGAAATAAGGAATCAAGTGTCACCTACAATATTTTCGATAATGTTTGTGTGTGTATGTGGGTGTTTGTGTGAAAGTGTGTGTGTGTATGTGTTTACTCACAACATAATCATGAGAAAAATCTTATGAAATAGACTTTGGTGGTAATCCGGCTGATATTCCGGTTCCAGGAAGGACTTCAAGGAATATTAACAAATGTACAGCCACTTACGCACTAATGAACCTTTGAATATAGGTCGAATAAGTAAATGCAAACATGGGTTGGAGGAACTTCAGCATGAATGAACCTGGGAGCATTTGCCGAATTAGAGAATGCAAACACGTTTTAGGGAGCGTCCAACAAGAAGGACCGGCCACATGGCGCAGGCCTGCATTCCGTACAATGCAGATTTCTAATTTATATTTGCTGGTCTGCTTACTCTCGAAATCTTGGAACCAATATTTAAAATATATTCCAATGTCCAGGAAGAAAGGTGGAGGTTTAGCATTATAATCCTGGTGAAAACTCCGCCATAAAAGGCGCTTTCTCCAATCACGGGGTTTAACACCTTTTATTCCCTACCTGAGTCCGCCCCTGACAAATTGACAAATAGCCAGATGGTCGGAGATACAAGAATTTGTATGATAAATGTGACGTGTTCACTCCACTGGAGCCGCGATATTAGAAATGTCATTGTCGTCATGGTTAAAAACACGTGGACAAGACACTTCAATTTAATGCCTGAGTCTTTTGCCTCCCACATTTTGGCAGACTGATTTTTTTTTTTTTTTTTTGGTGAAGGTGTGTGCTTATGTGTTGAGGGGCTGATGTTGTTTGAGCCGGGGGCACCGATCTGGACCAGTCTGAAGATCTGCCGGCTCCACATTGATTAGACGCACCACTTGGGCCTTGGAAGAAAATAATTTTCCGTCTGTCTGTCAGGAGGTAGAAAAATCAGATCATTCACTTGCCCCAGTAAATCCCATTAGGTAAGATCATCTTGATTTTGTGGGGAACCTTGATTCTCTGGGAAGATTTTGAATTATCCAGTAACATTCCACCATTCTTAACATCAAGGCTTTCACCGTACCTTCCGAGCGGCAGCCCTTGTCTATCCTTCAACTATACTACCTTTATTTATTTTGCATTGATTATACAAATAATTAAAATATCTAGTGCAAGGTACAACCCAAGGCTTCGTTGGGTTCGGGAAACTCTGGGTCTCAAGGAAACCCGCCGCCCATGGACAGGATATAACAAACCACTCTCAAAGCCAACCTTGGTTTTAAACCAGGAACGCCGACCGTTTTGCCACTCGATTGGCCAGAACGCATTCTTGTTAGACTGACCAGTAATATTAAGGTCAATTAATCGAGTTGTTACGTGTTACTTAAATTTTGTCCGGGTTCGATCACATAATATGTATAAACCCAAGAACGACCAACAAATATTCACCAATATTTAAAATAACAAAATCACTTTTTACAATAAATACAAGATATAAATAATATATTTTGTAATATTCCCCGATCATATGTTCTTGTTACATTCCCAAAATGTTGTTCAAGTGTTGAGACACCCCGTATAGGAAAAAAGATATTGAGGTAATCCTTGGCTTTAGAACTAAAGGTGTCTCCCATCCGAATTCATGAAAACAACTCCTCGGGCCGGAGAAGGAATTTTTATTTGCGATTGTCAAGAAGTTCACATAAAACGTTAAGTTCTGACAATTCAAGTATTTAACACAGGATCATTCATTGCCACTTAATTCGTAGCAGGATTAACGTCTGTTAAGATGGATAAATTTGACACATCTTAAAAATTCAGATATTGCATGTATCTGAAATGTGTTTCTTAATGTAATTTAGAAACAACCAGCTTAATAGGACTAGGAAACTAAAACAATCCGAACGTGAGTTTATTAGGACAATAACCGTGGGATATCGGCCATTTAAGTCCATATATGAACTTTTTACGTTTGGTAATAATACATCCCTTATTATATAGCGTTTTAAAACGATTTGCTTTCACCCATTTTTTTCCTCAGCCAGAAGGGTAAACGTTCATCTCCGTTCGTGCGTTTGTTTGTTTGTGTGTTTGTTCACAGTACAACTTCCTGGAACAGAAGAGGAAAACCCTGCATTCACTGGTCGGATCGTTGGTGGGAAAAATTTTGTTATTTTTGTACCGAGCGTTGTCCGCGATTCAGTGTGAATCTCCCCTTCACATATTTCCTTGCGGATAACAAATATCTAGAAACAATTGAAACAATTTTAGTTACCATGTCCAACTTGATCCTTTTTATGGCAGAATAAAGTTCAGAAATGCACAGCGTGAGGCTTCATAGGAAACCTGGTCCCATTTTACATGAGGCCAGCTACTGCAGGGTTTGGTATAAATGGTATCGTCTTATTATCACACGCCAAAATTATTAACCTCAGCTAAATGCTTCATCAGTTTTTCCTTAGGCAGCCATTTATATTCTGTTAATAGCCGACTTCCTATAAGAAATGTTATTGACTTTCATCATCTGTTTTAAATACTTCAATCTAACGTGCATGGGGGATATAAATGTAACACAGTTTTGGAAATTTTGCATGTGAACTAAACAAAGCTTGCAATTATACTTTTATCTACTGAAATGGTACATTGTTGTCGTGGCATCGATTTTTCTCTTTCAAGGGATTGAGGCAAGATCAACTAAAATACCGGTTATACCTCATTACAAACAATAATTAAGGCCTAAATATAGGAGCGGGGATTAATAAGACAAGAGCAAGTAATTTTTTGTTGTGGCGAGTCTTTAATTATATAAAAGGCTTACAAACGAGAGCCATAATCACAGCAAGAAAGATTATACCACACACACCATCACACACACACACCAGTGGACCTTATACAAAATAAATTCACTGATACCAGGTTCATAATATTCGAATGGATATGAACTAAATATGTTTATATTAATTTATGTAACGCCCGCACACACACGATTGTGCTACTTCATTATTTGTCACAGACTTGATTACAACAAGCGTGTATGTGTGTTTGTGGATAAACCATGAACCATAAACAAGTTGGAGGCTTGCATTCCCTAGAATGAAGGTTCCTATTTTTATTTGAGTGGCCTCAATTATCATTATTGCACTGTCAAAACAAAGTTGGAGTATGGAGATCAGACCAATTTACTTGAGAATTATGGACCTCTTAACGCTAGTAAACTATCCTTCCCATGAACCATTTTCGTTAAAAGTAAAATTAATGAGCGTGATAGCTAATGCCCCACTGATTTTATTGCTTGCTAAGCTGTCGGGTCTCTGTACCGGTAATTAATGACATGCATTAGTGAGGTCAATGATTCTACATACATCAGATAGATTACTACTTTTTAGCAATGACAGCGGTTGGAATCGGAAGTCTTGTAACGCCTTGATCCTCGTATATCTAATGGCTTTTATCTAATTACCAGAATTGCTTTATTTCTTCACCTATTAATGTTTTTCTTATCAAAATATTTGTTACGTTTTATGTTATTGTTATGTCGAACTTTCTTTTCAATTATCAATTAAATGGAAATAACAAGGAAAAAAGCACTTGTAATGAGAATAAATAATATATTTTTTTTTAATTAAGAATTCATGATTCAGTTTAGAGTTACGTTAAATGTTCCTATATAATCTTTGAGTAATGCATTAATATTTGTTAATGAGAAAATTTAGGATTCTAGACTTGCCTTATTGAATTGTCCTAAATATTTTCCCGTTTGTTTAATGTTTAATTCAACGTAAACTATTTTGTCGACCCCCAAAGAAAAAAAAAGAGCAAATGGTTCTTCTTGCCACAGCAGATATTTATATATATATATATATATATATAGAACACGGGGCTCTTATTTTGATACGCTTGAGATGGCTAGTTTTTGAGCTAATTGAATCACATTTTCCTTATAAACTAGGTTCCCTCCAAGCGACTTGTTTAAGTGGGATAGGTATATATTTATTTAATTAGGTCTGCAGTCTGTAACTTAAGAACACATAAACAGTTTCCCCGGACTAATCATTCAGAGGATAAATACTGAAGTGATGATGTTGCAGAACATGTTATTATGTTAGCGTATTATTTAAAAAAAGAGTATGGCTCTTGGTTACCTAATTGAGGAGGTCACGGTTTTCCTATTTATTTAGTTCAAAATATAATTTATGCACATATTATGCTTTTTAAGGTATAGGTCGAATACCTATCAGATTCTGACCATCTTAAGAAAGACAAATTTCACAAGCAATGAGGTAATGCTATATAGTTCTATTATGCTGAGGGTTAAAAACCCAGTCTGCTGTTCGAAAGGAACGCTCAGAGGGCAATCTTGGCGGTTATTAAGACGAAACAAATCATAAAGAATGAAACAAATATGAATAGAGCAGATAGCTATGCATCGATGGATTAATTTGTTACAATACCTATCGCAGCAAACTTAAAGCGACACGGGATAAGTATTTACTATTTTCTTTCACTGAAGCCATTTTCCTCGAGGATATTACTATAAGTTAAATATTTCCTGCATATTAATATTTAAACAAAATGGTTTGGTGGAGGTTATAATTTATCATTATTGAAAACCGAATGAAATATCTCCATAAGGATTTATTTCTTTTACTTCATGGCTTACATATAATCTGTTACTTACAGACGCTTTGTATGTTTTCATAAGCTGTAACTACACCTACCTTAAGACTAAGATGATTCCGCTTAATCTCATAAAGCTAACAGGTATCACCGTCACCTTGTTTATAATCCAGAAGTCAAACACATGCATTGCCTCTTCACATCAATGCAACTTGTGTTTGCCCGAGAATCCAGCAATCTTAAGCTCTACACACAAGAACTTACCGAACAAACGTTCTGAAATTGTATCCACCATTTTTCTAATGATAGAAGAATGAATTTTAAAAATATATTTAATCATATCCAGAGAAATGCCATCTGAACCTGGCGACTTTCCATATGGCATCTGTTTAACAACTTCAACAATATCAGAAATTCTAATGTTGTCATATAAGGACCCACATTCTATATTTTCATCAAAGTGAGTTTCAAGATATGCATCAACTATTACCTGGAACTCGTTATTTACTTTATGCCTAGAATTATTTAGTAAATATTTAAAATACTCAATCCAAACTCTTCTACCAATATTATTTACATTTCTTTGTCTCATCAATTTTTTTAAGCTTTCATAATTATTTTTGCATCTCTTTTATTTAAAATATCTGGAATAACACTCTTTTCTTTGATATTATGTTTGTCCTCACACAGTTTTTTAAACTTCTTCCTGTCTTCCTTGTATGCTTGTAGATCATCATGTTATTCTGTATTTATTCAGTAACTTATATTTGTTATGTTTTGCCAACTTGCATTCTTTGTCCCACCAACCCGGCTTGGCTTTACTTTTCTTGTAATTATTTCTTTCTTTCAAATCCAAAACAAAAGTTTGTTTTATAAAATTATTAAAATATTCTAAGGCTACATCTAGATCATTCATCAAGTTAATCAAATTCTGTTGTGTACTGGTCATGTTTGTTTAGAAAATGTGTTTCAAGCTCCATGGGATATTTTGTTTTTAATTTATGATTTATCCACTGTCTACAGTTAATGTGTTTATTTAAATGAGTTGCATTTGTTTTAACATGAAAGGAACACATGACTGGAAAATGGTCTGATACATATAATTTAAAAAAAAAAACTAAAGGCCCTTCACAAAATTTAAAAGTTCAGTACTTATAATAAATAATGTAATCTAATACACGCTGTCCATAATATGTGACACACCAGATATATCGTGTAAAACCCATCCATTTAGAATATATTAGTATATTATAAGAACAACAAAGATTTTGCAATGATAAACAAAACTTGTTTATTCATTGGTCTCTAGAGTTTCTGCTTATTGAAATCATCTGTAGGATGTGTCTTATTAATTACATCTAGAGTATCACTTTCAATGTAATCAGGCAAGCAGCCAATCCGCGCATTTAGGTCACCCATAATGATAATATACAAATCCTGATGTTTGGCTATTATTTCTGCCAATATATTTTCTATTCGAATTATACCATCACTTTCTTCGACATACTGATCGGTGATCCTCCTGTGGCAACGTACACATAAAATTAGAATGTTTTCCCTTAAATTAAAAGCAGCACCATCTATCATAAAATCAGTTATTTCCATGTCTTTATAAATCTTTAAAATCTTGAAAATACCAATATTCTGAAACAAACTTAGACCCTACCTCTGGAAAAATTACTTCCAGTAGTCCAAAAACCAATTAAAATCTTTAAAGTGTTCATCAAGTTGGTCTGACACAGTACTCCGGGTTTCCACAATACAAAGAATATCCTCAGTGTTTACCATCTCGATGAAATCAGGTGTATGCAGTTTTGACAGTAGATCCCCTGCAACCCAAGAAATTAAAGAAACAGTTTCATATCTTTCTAAAGCAAATGTTTTGTTTTTATCAGTGCAGTTGTTATTAGTTAATTATTAGCTTACCTTTTAGACTGTTAATAGTGCAAGTTTGTGTTAGCAGAATATGATTTTCATCGTCATCACCATCATCATGGTTAATGGTGCATGGGTGTTTCAGTGCATCCCAATCTTCATGTGCAGAACCTGAATGAGAAAGATCAATTAATTTCGTATCTGTTCAACTGTTAATACAGAAAACATTTACATCAACTTCTATTATTCTGCTCTATACCATAGAAATTAAAATTATTCCTTTTTGATTGCTCTTCCATTTTGTCAACTTAGTTTTGAGTTTATTATTTTCTTGTTTTGCTTGGTCAATTTCTTCCTTTAATTCATTTAATTGTACTGATACTGTACAAGTCCAATATCATATTTCCCGGGGTGCTCTATTTATGAGTGTGTTTTTTTTTCGACTCTCTCTTGGTTCATAAGAATCAGCGTTTGGGTTCAAGTTTGGTGAACTACTTCTATTTTCCCTCAATTCTATGCGGGGGTCTTGTCTGGCGCTTCTCCTAACACCCCTGACTGTGACTCCTGAGAAGCCTGACATGACCCAGGAGTGTGGTTTATTGGTAATCTTTGGGCCACGGGTTCAACTCAACCCCACACTCTGTGTCAACAACACAGCCAAACATGTTGCCAAGCGAAAGGTCAAGGCCACAGTTGTCAAACTTATCGTGATGGTTCTCACATTGAATTATAAGTTTGATGGTTCTCACATTGAATTTATTTATTTCATTTATTTATTTTTTTTTCTTTTTGCTGTGTAAAGCAGCCAATTCGTGCTCTCCAGATCTGTATATTTACACGCATAGCACTCAACAACAGTTCATATAACTAGTTCATCAAGAATTTTAGGATTTTTTTCTTTATTTTCTTCTGTAAGGTATATTTTTCACAAACTGGTCCAAACCACAGCCGACCGGTTCAAAGTCACGTGATCTGCCTTTCTGATTAGAACGTTTCTGAAGGTTAACGTTTATTAATTCACTCATCAATCCAGGATCTCCGTCTAATTGTCAGTAGAGGTGTCAAGGAAACTCATGTAACTTTACATGAAAGGGCAAGTTCTATGGGAATTTACTTCAATGTTCCAATGATCATAAATATGACAGTAGCGCCAGACAGACTGATGATGTATAGAACTCGCCTATGAATATATATCTTGTTATTCATGCATGGAATATCCTTCCCCAAAAAGAATACTGTATACACTTCTCGAATCCATGCATTCTATATTTTTCTTTACCGACCATTCCCAAGATGTGATATGGATATTTCTCTTTCTAATCGGCCCAGAAGACATGCCGTAAAACACAAACAGAGGCTTCATCAACTTCCTCTCAAATATACATATCTGTTTATCCTGCCTCAGTCCTCAAGAAAATGAGGTTTTCTGTGTGTAAATTTGGCATGTATTTGACATATTCATCTTTTGAATTATTTCTAATACCTTTTTTATCATATGATTTGTATTTATCTATTCGTTTTAACTCATTTCAACTATATTTATTGATAGTATGTTGTTTGTATATGAGCTATTAATCCTTTAAATCTTCTGAACTTTTTTATTTTTCTAACATTTATCTCGTATTTTATGTACTCATATTTAACATGAATAAATGGACACCTTTTATGGCAATCGTCATGATTTATTGTCATGACTCGTCTATAATTTATCTGTGTGGCTCAAAGATAGAACACAGGACTCAAAGCCGGTAGATGATATTTCCCAAGGTCGGCCCGCACCCAGGATGAGCGGTCTGCAGGCTTAATGCAGACCTGGTAACAGTAACGACCCAGTGCGTCTTTTTGGGGTTCACCGGTGTTATGACCCAACAATGGGGATGATAACAGACCCAGGACCCGCAGTGAAGGTAGACACCGGGCCTGGGTGACACCAGGATACAACAAAAAGTGAAAAAGAAACGAGTGCTACCGCCCTGTCACGTAGTCATGACCTCAATGGGACTCTGCAGCAGTAACTTAAATTAATAATTAGGTAAGAGAGCATAAAAAAATTTAAGACGGTTACCTCCATCAAAGAAATTAAAAAAAAATACTTATTTTTAACATGCAAACGTTTCCTCTCATCAGAATCAACACATCTGACGACCTGTAAAGTAAGTGAGAGTATTATCAAAGAGAATGGCCAGGGACCTTCACCCGTTAGGCGAAACCTGTATGAACAAAATTCTGTGGTTCGAAGCTTCCATTTGTTTCCTAGCACCGAGTCCTCGTTATAATTGTTACTAATTGCTTCCCTAATTTTCTGTTAATAACCTTTTCGTGAAAAAGATAATGTAATTTTTTTATTCGTGAGGATTTCATTGTAAAAGGGTCACGCTTGTGTTCATATGCGCCGTTGTATGGTTTTGAGGGCCAGCTATTTCATAGCCTGTTATGTGCAGTTCTCACTGTAAATATTTCATCATGTTTATATAATATGTAGGGTTTAGCTGTCACTATTATTTGGGCCCCTGTGTGTTGAAGTGTCAGAATTCATGTACACCTTTAATGAATTGTCAGGGCATTACATAATTGTGATGGCTAAGCCGTGACCACATGGCATCTCTGTCCAGTTTAATTGCACCTTCAAGCACCTTCATTAACCCTATGTTAATGAAGCTTTTGTTACCCTTTACGTGTTTCGTTGAATTATTTCGTATTGATCTCAGCATTTGGCTCTTGTTGTTCCAATTTTAGGTTCATTATACTGCAACCTCGAATCCTGCAAGTTTATCTCTCACGAAGCCCAAATTTCTACAATATATCTAACCTCGTTCGATAAATAGAAAAAAAAGAAAATTATATCCTCTTCTCTCCATAATTTGGTGACAGACTCAGCAGAACAATTTGTTGTGTCATTATCTAAAATCACAGGCCTTAGAGTATTTTTCTCAACATTTGCCTACTTCTCTTCTATTAAGCTAATGCTTCAGCATCGTGACCTTAATTAATTAGACGAAATGGATGAAGCAACTAAATTATGATGTTTACAGCGTCCCAAGTGGGTAATGACCTGTTGTACTTAAAGAAATATCTATCTCCGTGAATCTCAGATTTGGAAGTTGTTACGGAACCCAATATCAACATATCACGTAGCTGTGACTAACATAAATTTTGTAATGAAGATAAAACAATCAGATTCTGTAACACTAGGCAGCGTGAAATGTCTGGGGGAACGAATAAAGAAGTCAGTGTCTTTTTTTGTTAACAAATAACCCCAACACTACAATACACTAAATCAATACAATTACACAGTATAACAACAGTATAACAACAAATCAATACAAATATATAAATAAAGTGTAGAGTACCTGGATACCACCACTGTAACAGCGACAAGTCCTTTACAATGTATAAGCCGGATGAACAGTTCACAGAAATCCCCTTAGAGAATAATAGTCCAGTTCACTCACAAAATCAATCCATTGTAATCCCAAAGTTAACTTCTTGTTATAATCCCGAAAGCAAACTGAAGACTATATAAGATTCATCACAAATTTAGAAGAAAATCTATAACTGCCGCACTTATCGGAAAAGGTCCACAACTGACTTACACGCTTCTGTGTGCGCTGGAATATTTATTTCCTCTCTCTTTTCTCTAAAACACAGCCCCCGATTTATAACTTCTCACCCCAAGCCGAGAACTTTCGAATTCCCGAACAATCCAAAGAACCTAACATGATACACAGTAAAAAAACATCTAGAACAACGCCCACCGAGTTTCTACACACCAGAGTCCACACGTGAGATAGCCCTAGACTAGCTTGACCGCTGTGTTTACACGTGGGCCGCACGCGTGGGCCGGGCTATGCCGGCAGAGCAACGGCAAGTGCTAGCGTTGCACATACACATGCAAGACTGCCAATACAATAAAAGAGAAACATGTAACAAAGTCCAAAGATTGAAATGAATGAATGAGATTGAAAGCAATTGATACACTATCCTGGTAAATTCTATGTGACCGAGCATTTATGTTTAGAGACCTGAAACGGTTCGACGTGTTGTGAACAAGCAGGGAGCTGAACCGGGAAGTATTCTGCATATAAGGCAAGTGGAAGATTAAGGCAGGTGTCATATAATAAAAGATACCAGTGGCTGTGTTTTGTGGAAGTCACCGTATTTTGTTCGCTAAAACGAAATTTGTAATGTACATAATAACTCTCATAATGTTGAAGCTTCTACACTTTTGTTCCATATATTTTATTGTTTGTATTATATGCATAGTGTATACAGAAGAGTGGTCCTATGGATAGTCTCATTCAAATGAGGGATGTTTAGGATGTTTTCCTTTGCGTCAATGTTAAGGAAAAATACCATCAAAAAGCTATACATTACTTCCTGACTACTGATGTGAAAAGGATTGATGCGGAAACAAATTTACTGTGAGGAGTCAATGATATCATAGAACTGTTGTCACATTGCAAAAAATAAAACATGGCAACCACAAACGGTGGCTTTATGTGTTTACGTCTTAACGTCTTTTATGTGTTATTTATTGTAGGAAAGAACGGATGTAAACGGCTAAACTTATTCTAACAATGATATGAAACGGCTTACTTTACTCGAGAATAAGCCATATTGGATACAGTTATTATTAAACCGAAATGTGAATATATCTTTTTGTAACATTTAATCACGGGTATAGACAGATATAGACAGCTGAGTAAGTATTTGGCTTTATTATGTCACCAACCCCAAGGTACAAAAATTATAAAAGTCTAAAATTAGTGGTCTATATTGAAGAAAATAAGAAAATAAATAAACCGAGATAAACTGAAAACCTTTCTGCATGAGGTTTGTCAATTTGTAGGCGCACGTCAATCCAATGTCAAATGGATGTGGTGTTTTCTCCTCTGGCAGCTCTAACTATACATATGTTTATTACTATTTCAAGGAGACTGGATGTAGCCTACGGGCGTTCATTTTACATACAATCTTCTATCAACAAACACAGAACTAAAAACATGGCAAGATAAAGAAAAAACATATTAATCAGAAATAATGTAAAATGCACCTGGTCCTTTGGCATTTTACGTAGTTCATTTTACGTCACATATTCATTAAATCAAAGACAAACCTATAATTTAAATGAGTACAGTTGCAACTGTTATTTTGTATCACTGTGTCTTAATAATACTCCGTCAACATGTAAAAGCGACCTTTCAAAACAACCTGGCAAAGGGAAGACTAAATGCGTACCAAACGGAACACCTTTGCAGGAAGGCACACATGGTAATCACCCCTTCACGAAGGAGTACTCGGATCTTGGATCACTCTACAGATTAACGATATAAATTTCTAGTTAATACAGGTTTTAGTCTACATGACTACACCATGTAAAGCTGTATATTTTCTCCACAAAATGAAAGAAATATTCGACATAGCCGAAAACTAGATATTCGTCGGGATACTCTATGCAGCAACGCAGGTGTCGTCACCAACAAGTATAAAAATACTCGTCCTTCATTCAGCCGACAGACTAAGGTTCATTGCCCCTCACAGTGTCTATTATTATGGCCTCGCTCGAAAAGCAGTGCTCTATAGTGAACACCGTGTCAGTCGGTCCGTCAGTCCATCCGTCCTTCCGTCCGTCAGTCGGCGACGCTTTCTAACGCACGCGATATCTCAACAACAACATGCTTGATTCTTTTTCAGCAATTTCACAGGGATTATTTTGGCTTTTAATGGTCCAAGAGCTATTGATCTAGACCTTTCGGGATTCCAATATGGTCACCAGAGCACAATCGGTGATTTTTTTCGCAAGCTATATCTCAATAAGAACATGCTTGATCGTTCTCAAATCAACAAGGATGATTGGAAGCTATGATGGCTCAAGATCTATCCAATCACAGACTTGTTGGAATTCCAATATGGCCGCCAAAGCAAGAATGATTTTCTTTCCAACGCCATGTCTCAACAAGAACATGTTTGATATTACTTATATTTACGGGGATGATTGACTAGGAGAGCCACATCCCAATCGAATTCCAGACCTGTCGGAATTCCAATATTGCCACTAGAGCTCAACCGGTGATTTTTTTAACGCGCGCGATATCTAGAAAAAAAAAACCCACGCTTGATCTTTCTGTAATTCACATGGATGATTGGTGCCTCTCTGTCCCTGTCAAATTACAGACCATCAAAATATCTATTACGGCCGTCAGACCAAATGAGATTTTCTTTCGCTCACATTTTCTGAATAAATTTGATCTTTGTCATATATACAGGGAGGATTGGAGATTATGAGGACTCCATCCCTATCTAATCGCAGACTCATCCAAAATAAAATATGGCCTCCAGCGTATAATAGGTGATTTTGTATTGAACACATTATTTCAAACATATCTTCTTTAATATGATTCAAACCAGTAGGATTTTGTTTCCTCATGCATATGTTCCTGTTTGGTATATGTTTAAACTGTAAACTAATTATTATACCCATATGTAAACTTGCCCAGCACTACCAGAAACGCGGGGCCCACTGAGGTCCATTGTCCGAACATGTCTATTTATATCTATATACCATGCTTGAGCACAGTTATCTTAGTCTATTTTATTCTTGATGAGCAGACATTAGTAACTGAGTTCCGTCTACAAACACGTATATATTATGACATTCATGTAGAGTTTCTGCTAAATTTCATAAGAAATGAATTTCTTTTTCGTTTTTTGTGAATGTCTATCTAAATAATCTGTTTAATGGTTCTATAAAGTGTGAAGGAAAATCACAATCAACAGGCTACTCTCGCCGGTTATAATGCCAGGAATTAAATTCTCCCGCAGGCATCAGAAAAATCTATTCGCATCTATTTGCATATGCTTATATTTCTTCCATACCATGAACTCTTACCACGGACTATAGGATGCATACAACTGAATAGACATACACATAACATAACCAGACTTTATATTAGTACTGCAAAATCATATCTAGCTACAAAGGTACCATTAGGGCTTATAGGCTAAGAGGATACAGCCGTAACAAATGACAAACAGAAGAAAAAAAACAGAATCAAAACTCCATTGAAACTGGATTGTAACACGCAGTTGTGAACTGTGCACTGAAATGGTTACACAGTACTTAATGCAAATGTAAAGGAATAGTGGATCACACTCCTAAAATAAAAAAGAACGACCTGGATTCTGATTGTATATTTTCCAAAGATTAAACCAATGATTCCAAAAACACAACATGATTTATACGAAACCTAATTTGACATAACACACATTTTATCTTGTTTTCCATCAAAATCAAGCTCCCTAGGCACCGCTACAGCAGGAAAATGACTAAAATGTCTTCAATACTCTAATATATTATACGTAAACAAAGATTTGACAAATTGCAGTCATCTAATATCAGCATGAGGAAAGAAATCAAGATAAATCATCATCAGAAACATACAATTCATCTTTTTTGTTTGACCAGCTGTTCCCAACGGCTTTATCTGATGATCGGAACCAAGGTCTCCTGTCAAAAGCTGACGCATTACATATTCAAAAGAATATGGGATAAGAAATCAAATATATATTTCAGGTCCTACACGCATGGTTCTCACCAGAACATGTCCAACAAAACCAAAACAAACCGGAAACGTCTCAGAGGAGATCAATGTTGTTGGAGATTCAATGAACGAATGTCATGGGATCTGGCTCCTATTTGTCTCCCTGGGAAGTAACACCGTGGTCATCACGTTTATCTAAACTAGAACGGAAAAAGAGATTCCCTCTGAAATCACTGTAGATAATGTGTCAAGAAAGCTTTTTGATTATTCCATATGAAAGAACGAATGATGGAAAAGCACATTTTCCGTATCTGTCGTCTTTCTGTCTGCCCCTGCTTCCGTCTTTGCCAATTTTCCATCTCTCGTTTTATTACTCCCTCTCCCTCTCTCGCTCTCGCTCTCAGTCACTTCCCCTTTTATTTCTTCTGTTTCCTCTGTTTCTCTCCCGTTCTGTCTCACTCCCTGATCCCCTCTTTAATTTTACTTCTGCTTCTGCTCCTCTTTGTTCTCTGTCTGTCTATCTGACTGGCTGTCTGTCTGTCTCTCTCTCTCTCTCTCTGGTAAAATTCCTTTAATATGAGCTAAAAAAATTAATCACATATTACTGCGTTTATTCAATTTCCCCGAAGGCTTTGGCTTCGGGAGGGTTGGAATCAAGCAGCTATTTTAGGCACTAGGAGGTGACCTGTACCAATTCAACTAAAAAAGAAAGGACACAAATGGAAGCAAGGGACAAATGTAAATGCATCATCCGTTTAACTGCTCACGTCATGCACATACTAAACGAGAGGGTGTATTTCCATTTGGCATTGGTCCATCGGTCTGATAGATCGGATCAATATAATAAATACAATTCTCTTGGGTATTTGTGTGTGTGATTTTGTGACAATTCGAATGTTAAGACTGTATAAAAACGGAGAGGATAACGTTGGTCATAATTATTAATTATTTCTGGTATTTAATTGAGCAACCTCTCGTTTATAATATATATCTGCAAACAAAAGGCGGTTGACGCTCTACTGTAAAGAAGATAACATTATAGTGTAATCAACTTTATATTGTATTTATCTTAATTAGCCTTTCAGCCACGAAATCCATCAACAAAGTGCTATTAAACTAATGAATTCTCTCAAATAATGAAGTAATGAAATGTGTCTATCGTGGAGTAATTAACCATGTATTAAGTTAAAATGATCGGTCAATTTGATATGTAATATCCGTGAACTATTACCCCGTTACGACGCTTTTTCCGTCCTCTGGCATCAAATGTCCAGCAAATTCTAAATTATAATATAACATTATCAATATTTTTTAATTCTCGATAGTAAATTTTCCCTGGTGATTATTTCTCCACAATTTCACTCGTATGTTAAATTTTATGCTAGCAGCGCTTTAGAAAACAAACAATGTGTGAATCCAATAATGCAAATGAGGTCTTAGCAAGTTCTTTTCCAAGACAAGATACAATAAATATTAATAGTTTCCTGATTTGCCACTTGCAGCAGTTTTTATTAGTATTATTATATAAAACTAGGCCTACAGGCCTAATGCGAATCTGTGCAATGGGATACACATCAGGAATATTGCTTCCATGCTGGACCGTTACTTTTCAAGTACATGTTTGACATGTATATGTACAAGGCAAGCACTGAACATTTTGAACCAAAGTGCATATACCAATTACACAAACGTGACTGCTAAAATATTTGCATAGGCGTACACAACACAAAAATGAATACAGGTTGCACAACAAACATGTGTAAGAGAAAGCGATTTAAGATGTAAGAACATAAACAGTTTCAGGCTTCAAACCACTCTCTGGCTATGTGCACAGATGCATGAAACAAAAAGATACAGGTGGTTGAAAGCGACTATGTGTATCCGCTGAAATAAGAGTAGTACAGGTGAAGTGAGGCATCGATTGAATGGTAAGGGGAAATAGAGTGAGATGGATGTCTGCCACGTAAACATGATTGTAAATTGCACCAACAGTTGCCAATCCTGCAAATCACTGCTGAAAAAAGGGCATTAATTTATACCTCAAAAAGGAAAGGTAAGTGGCGCCAACTGTCTGATTTACGAGAACAATTTCCAAGATGTATGAACATACCAAATTTCCGACCGATACCTTGACCCACTCCTGAGATATAGGCAATTTTCACCCAAACCACATTTGCGAATGTACGCCACAGGAAAACGATTGCAGATGATGCCACCAGTCTTGAGTACAAGAGGATGGAATCCAAGGTCTATTGATATGCACAATTTACTGAAAATCACTTCTGAGAAAAGGGCATTTATTTATTTTTACAAAAACAAAGGTAAATGGCACCACCTTTCTGGTTTACGATCAAACGTTCCGAGATGGATGAACATGCTAATTTTCAGAAGTTTCAAATTGTAAGGTCCCTACTTGAAATAACTTTAAATTAAACAGACTTGCAATGACTTGTTTGAAATAGTACAATGAACTTACCATGAAAACACCACATCAAGCTGTTACAGTAGTCAGACTGCAGCAGATAGGCTTCTTTTAATCCTGGCACGGTGCCATAGTTATTTATAAAGCTGACAGAATCTTGGCTAGTGACCAACATCCAGGCACTGGCAAATCTTGGCAATCTGCCAATGGTAAACCATCTGTACACAAAAGTGGTCCCTACTTGAAATAACTAAACACAAAATGCTTTTCAGCTGACTTTTTATAAAAAAAGAAATTATGAATATATGAAACATATTACAGATGCATACTGAATGCAAAATTATAATACAGATACATCTCACTGATGGCAAATACTTGAATTATAAGTTGTTGAGTATGGATACCAATTATTTATAATCCATGTACAGCCGTCTTACATAGCCACAGAGAGATAATCATTGCCTGGCATGATGACAAATTTAAATCATTAATCTAAAATTTTTAAAAGCTTTTAAAAAACATGCTTGTCAATATTAACCATAGATAACCTGAAACCTAAATGTCTAGTGGCATGTTGTAATAGATGCTGATAAACTGGTGCCAGGCTAGATGAAATTGCTTCACACAGCTAACATATATGGTAAAATGACTCAATTCAATCTCTATAATTCAGCCAGAAAACATTCATGTGGAACCATTTAAGAACAATTATTATAAGAATTATTCTGGGGATTACGCTTTTAAAATGTTAAACAAATTGGCTTCAGTGGCATCAGATGAAAAAGTTTTGAAGGTTTAAAACTCATACAGGAAGATACAGCAAACTGGCTAAGTTCAGCTTCCAGTAACTCAGCCAAAAAATTATTGAGCCAAAACCATTAGAACAAACTTGAAATATCAACATCTGAGGATAATTAATGTATGAGATTTAAGAATTTGGCCCAATGGTTTTGAGAAGAGCTTTGTAGCCACTGAGCTAGAACGGACTGCTATGGCTTATGACTAAATTCAGCCTTCTCAGAACAGGGACCATTTGAACAAACTTCAGAAAGCACTACCCTAGGATCACTACCCTAGTGCGATATTAAACAATTTGGCCTTATGGTTTCAGAGAATAGTTTTTTTTTGTAGCCCTCAGTATGGTACAGGCACTGATGACCCCCGTACAAGAAATGCCGACACAGGTGGCACCAACAATACCTTTATTTCAGATAATACTCATGTGACCAGCATTGGCATAAAATTTGGTGATGATGGCTCCAGCCGTTTCTGAGATTAAAATTTTAGTATGCTTTTTGGAAAGATGATTAAGTTCAATTTCCTGTAACTCGACCAAAAATCACCAAAACTGGAACCATTCGAACAAACTTGAGAGAGATTTTTTTTCTGGAATTATGTCTATGAAATATTGGGCAATTTGGCTGGACAGTTTCGGGGAATAAGATTTTTAACGTACGGACGACTGGGGACGGCAAACAAACGACGCTGCTCCATCGAATAAGCTCACAGGTTCGCTAAAAGAACAGTGAATTACCCGTGCGCAAATATAGCTAAAACATTTGCTTGTTCTGTTTTTTCTGAATCATGTATTTCCTTGTTCCCTAATGGGTGTGCTTACATGCAAAAAAATTAAATGAACACTTAATATTAACTTATTGTTTAAATTGGCTTTAACAAATTAATAAGACTCAAGCAGTGATAGTTATTTCACATATTCTTCATGGAACTTCCGTTTAATTATTGTATAATTTCTTTACAGATGTATGAATATTTTTTCTGCAATAATAGTAACCCACCTAGTGACAAGTCAGAGATTTTCCTATTTGTGATACAATGAGCTCACACTACAATCAGTTTCCAATTCCATAAAGGAAAAATCACACTGACAACTGTTTTTCTAAATAAAAAAAAAAATATTAACTGAATCATTGTAAAATATTCAAAGGCGTTATCAGAAAAAGATTTGCATTTCTTGCACATACACATATATTTTGTATATATTTGTGGGTCAAGGTAATTAACGGCAATTTCCAATGGTATGAAATTCTATCATCATTGTCACCATCATACTTTCTTTTGACTTGTTTAATATCAAAACAAATACCTGAAAAATGCCACTGTCAGACACATATCCAACATGGAGCATATTACAGATTAAAAAACATTGTAAATAACACATTCCAAGGTGCCTGTCGAGTGAGATAAGAATAGTTAATTCAATTTATTGATTGTGAGTGCCAAATAAACATTTTTTTTCTATTCAACATTTAAAAAAAAATTATAAAATACCACCTGGTGCTTTAAAGAAAAGTGTCAAACCAAAATGATTAGCCTAAAATATATTTAATGACACATACAATGAAGAAAAATGAAATACGCAAAAGAAAAATTAATAGATGGCATATGTCGATTTGTTAGGTGATGTCGTAACATTTTAAAAAAAAACCTTGCCTAATAAAGGGATATAAGAGCAGAAACCACACTTATTTTGTAAATCAGGGGTGTGTATTTTTTACCTTTTTATAGTCGGCCTTTCTTCCATAAAATTTCATATAATCAGGAGCCAAAATGATAATGACAAAATCTGGTTGGTAAATATGTAGAAACACACCATAATAGGTTTTTATTTTTTAAAATCATTTGTTTCTTTCAAGGAATGTCCGGGCGGTCGGATCTCAAAATCAGTAAATTTCTGCTGGTAATAAAAATAAAAATGTTTAATGCACCTGGGGTAAAATTGATGGGTTAAGAAAAAAACCCGAGACGCTTGTGTCTCATAAAGATGTTACAGGTGATTTAGAAATGCAGATAAGTCGTTAGCAGTCGCGCGAGATAGTTCATATTGCTCTTATCAATCAAAGAAAGTCTGCTTTGCGGACATTTTTGCAGACATGATAATGTATAAAACTTTTCAAGGGTTTGCTTATTCCTTTCAGTAATCTCTACGGATTCATTAAAATGATTTAAACAGTCCCAACACATGCCCTTCCACCTAGACATTTCTACAGAGCTAAAAACAAACGGTCGTCTGTGTAAGAAGTCGTTTTGTCTGTAGTAGATGAATGTACCAATGCCATTTGGGTCCTGTTTGTCTTCCAAGGCAGCCGCAAAGCAAAAGAAGCATTTATTGATGCTTTCACGTAAAAAAAGGAAGCTTCAGTGTTAACAATAAATCAAATGATAGGACTTATTCCATGATGAAGCAAGCTTGAAGGCATTTTAAAGAAGAAAACTGTATGCAATCTTGCT
Source organism: Sipunculus nudus (assembly GCA_026874595.1). Classification (NCBI taxonomy): domain Eukaryota; kingdom Metazoa; phylum Annelida; class Sipuncula; order Golfingiida; family Sipunculidae; genus Sipunculus; species Sipunculus nudus. The sequence goes on from CM049321.1 coordinate 51,244,825, forward strand.
TAACAAACCCTATCATATGTTTTAATGTTTTATACGCCATGATATATTTGATATGTGCGCGATATCAGTAAACATTTACTCCAATATATGACCCTTACGTGTGTCTGCTTGTCTCTCTGGCTAGCTATGTGTCTTTCTGCCGCATGTGCCTTTATCGCTGTGTATATTGCTCTAAGCTAGTTGTAAATGTTGAAATGTTTTACTTAGATGGAATACATGTTTATATACAGGAATAATTTCTTAGTGCAAACATTTTATTTGAAAATCGTGTAATTTATGATAAGGGCATGCATTCGTACAAAATAAATATCAAAATGTTTATAGAATTGCGAAATCATGTTCAAAAATTATTATTGAATTTGGAAATTAAAGATGAGATGAACTATGCAACTGATACTTGTATAAGAGCTCCGAGGGATAACCTTCAGTCTATAAAGGTCAGATAGGTGATTGCGCAACTTTAAGATAGACAAGATGAGTGTCATAACGAGTGTATCATCACATGTACACATGACATGTCTTGTATTCAAAAAATGGCATTTTTTTATATGTGCATTAATATTTAAAATATTCGAATTAGAATTGAGAACTAGAATTGACCACAAGTCTGACCATAAGAAATGACAATATATGGTAGTAGTGTACACATGCACGATGAACAAGCTAAGATGACTTATTATCAAATATCATATTATAAACAGAGATTCACATACACCAAGCCAAACCCCAAGCATTAAAAATATCTATTTACTTTCTTTTATACCCCAAAACCCATGAGGAAGTGAGATTAAGTCAGCTCTCAACTTCCCATGGGTAATCCTGAATCTGCACGCAACTAGTACCTCAGAAACGTCCAAGTTAAAAATGACACATGCCTATATTATGTAACGGTTTAAAAATATACTAATATACAAACTAACACTTATATATGCACACAAAAGTTCATATGTTAAAATTTATTTGTTTAACTTAATTGGTTGAAGAGTTTGTATTCGAGGTTCCATGGGACGCTGATAAAACAGTGATGGTATAATGATTTAGATTTCAAACAAAACTAGCGACTGATATACCGTCAATATTTAATGTAATGGAAAAAAAATAATTGACATTTTAATATAAACACCAAGCAATGTAACACATTTTTTCCCTTTTATCATTTTTTTTTCAGGTAGAACGACAGATTCAAAGAAGTGTAATTGTTGATAGCGTAATGTTGATGGCGTAATCTTGATGGCGTTAGACTACTGATTGCAGTGTACTGAGTTCACGTCCACTTCAGATCGTCTTCCTCTCTAATTTTATACCACAGAGCAAAAGTCTTTACCACAAGGTTTACTGGTGAATGGTTTCTGGTCATAGTCAGCTAGCAAAATTTGGAGCAAACTAGAAATCTGTTTTTCTAAAGCCTATGCATATCCGCCCACGTTCTATCAACAGTTCACCGTGTTCTTGAATTAAGGCCCTGGAAGGATTACAAGTTGGTAGTTTTTGATACACCTGAGTTTTTGTATCATTTATTATTTTTTTTTATTCTTCTAGGGTAAACAAATAAGCCACTGTGTTACTCGGAGAACATAGGTCACAGTGATCGAATTTCAAGAGTCCAAGTAGATTTTTACGGACCTTCCTGGTCCTAATGGAGGACCGACCTTTTGTAGTTAGGTTTTTGTACTAATATCATTGAAGCACAAAGCTTTCAAAATTAAAGGAGTTAAATAGTGGCTTTATGGTAATAGGTAAATGAATGAAAGGGATTGAAAGCACCTCCTCAGTCAATATTTGTGGAGTTTAATATATTTTGAATGAGAAATAAAGAGGGAACCAACGGCTGTTCTTATTTAGATTACCATGTTAGTTACTGTCCTTAGTCCGTGAAAGGAAACATGATTGTCTATGTGGAAATACCCTCATCTAAAAATCCGATCAAAAATGGATGGGTTATAAACAAACCAACTGAAATAAAGAGACAATTACTTACATTTAGCAAGAAATCTTTGTTGATTAGGGTTAGGTTGACTATATATCAAGTTTATTGATAAGAGATGGAATAAGGTTTCAGAGTGATAAAGTACGGACGAGCAACATCGAAGACTATAATACGTAGTCCTGTCACCATGTCATACGTAATTGGTTGAAATATAATGTGAAAAATGTAAGCATAAATGAAAGAATAGGAAGTGAGCACATTTTCATATTTAAGTGTCAAATTGACTTTTCTGAGTATTTTGTTAGCCAACGGATGTTTTAATAATTTAAAAAAAATCATTATACCTTATGGAGCAATAAATCGAGTGTAACCCGAGCTCAAAGATGTATAGGTAAAGACAAATCAAAATGAGATACACTATACTGATGATAGACCTCTTCATAGTCATGATAGGTATGAGACAAGGCTTCATGTTGGTGTTGCTTATCTTTGGCTGGTTATTTACTTAGCTATTAAGTGGACAGCGCCAGAAAACAGTACTGGAATCCAGTGGACATCTGCATAGCGGATCACATAAAACCAGGTCTACTTGTGTGGAGAAGTTGAGGCTCCGTGCTCCTCATGGAGTGAAGAAGATGGCATTTGTAGTTTGAATGAGTTACATAAATGTGAAAAACAATCTCCTCTGAAATGAGTGTAAAGATGAGCAGTTAAATTGCAAACAAAATCAGATAAATATTATATGAAACCATGTTGGTTACTCTTCTGAGTAGCCATGAAAGGAAGCATGATTGTTTATATGCTAATACACTTCATCTGAAAATCCGATCAAAGATAGATAGATTAAAAACCAAACCAACTGATATAAAAAAGAAAATTACTTACATTCAGAAAGAAAAAACTTTGTCGATTAGGGCTTGGCTGGCTATATGTTACTGTTTTTCCATAGGATATCTCATTAAAAAAAAATCATGAATTCTTAAACAAAAATTCTTCGAGCCCAACTAGACTTAATGGGAAATAGGTATCCATGATGACTGAGAATTTGTTGACAGAAAAAGGGTATGACATTTGAAATGATCAATCCAATCATATGACACAAACCTTCAAGAGACAAGTCAATCCTCCAAGCCCAGGTACAAACTGTTATCACCAAATATCAAGGGATTTCTTTTAAATCGTCAAACACTGAATAATGGTCCGGATCTATGGAATGGTTGCGTTTTTGCTTGGTAGAGCCAGGGATTTTATTACAAATAGGAGAGCGTAGGAACAAGGACGAAGAACGTTTAAAAAAATATTTTCTACTGGAGACGTCAATCCATGTTCATGTAACGGAACAAGCCCTTCAAATATGGCATATCAGATTACAGTGAAAAAAAAGGCAAAATAAGGACTAAAGAAGAAAAACTAAAGCAATACAAAACTTTCAGCCAGCCCCATGGAAGCCTGTTGAAAAGGAATATATTTACTAGAGATGATTGCCCTTTTTATGGAAAATGTTTAGCTGTATAGGAGAACATACGACATGGTAAAGGTTTTATAATACAGTCATCTACTTTGGAAAGGTCGCCTTCAGTGACTGCAAATGTTTTATGATATTTCAGCGTCCTTCAAGGGGCATTTTAAGATGCGAACGTTTTCAGGCATTCCTGCTGGGCATACCGTCCACACATTTGTATTTTGTTTTAAAATATTCGAAACAAATAATCAGTTATCACATATTAAATGAAAATTGCGAATGGGTGAAAGAATGACAGTTATTACAATCAACTTATTTGTCATTAGATTGGGATGAATGATTGTTTTATCTCCGTTTTCTTTCTAATCTCATGAGAGATCATGAATAAAATCCCCGGAGAAGATATTTATGTATACATCCTTTTAATTTAATTCAAATAATACAATTTGACAATAACTTTCCTGCTTTGAACATTATTTTTCTACAAACCCTTTCCCTGCATCAGGAATAATAATCCTTACTATTGCGGCCAAAGTGTGAGCATGGCGCCCTGCGACCAATCCCTATCGAACCTGTCCTGTTTTCCGACCGACTTGCTATAAATTAAAATTTACTCTTAATTCAACAAGAGCTTACTTTCAGTGCCCCCTCATACGGTAGCTTAGGGCTCACACGGGAAGCTTTGTCTTCTCCCAAATTATTATATCACCTTTTTTAAACATTATCTGCTATGAATTCCAGACAGCAAATTTTCTATCTGTAAATGCATATTCCTTGGAAGACAGTAAAAGCCTGTATATCCCATGTCTGTCATACATTTAACTCCTGTCATCATTTATTTATTCTGTGACGTCACAAAGAGCATAAAATGGCATTATGCCTTCCACTTAATTAAACCCTTGGTGTCCTCACAGACGGTAAGCATTATGGCCCATTGTTACATTCTTTTAAAGAGTGTCGTTATTTGTAACCTTCATTTGGTCTGCACCGTCAATCTCTAGCAGAACCTACCGAAGCGACATCTGTTGAATAATTGAACAATTGTTCTTTTCGGATTATTTTTGTTGAAACATATCATCACCAACTGGTAAAATTAATTTGGAGTTCTGGACGTCATTGTGAAATGTGGATAGGGTAAATACGGAAATGTGTAACGTACTGCTTTTATTTACTAAGACTCAAGTAAATATTGATTTTAATCATTGCAATCATCCGTCTGACATCGAATGTTATATGGCACGGTGTATTAATTACTGCCACCAATTTTACCAAGCCTGTTGTGGTTGGAGTGTTTTGATATTTTTCTCTTTAGTGTAGCTTGCTGGAAAAAAGTTTTATCTGGTGTGAACAAACAATTTGTCTGGCTTCTTTAGGCCTTTATCAACACATTAAACCACAGACAGCTGAAGGGGACCGCAAACTTCTGAACTAAAAAAGATGTGCACAATGGCTATTCCAGTGCTTTCATATATATATATTTATTCGTACAACGAAGTACAGTACATTATATGCAATGAAAGGAAATATGAAATAAAGGAAAGATATACAGAAAGAAGGATAGAAAAATGAAAGTTCAGTCCGTACCTATTACAAAATCAGATGATAATAAATCAATTAGCGTTTTAACCTGATCGGAGGTCAAACGCGAGGTACATATCCCATCTTTGCATTCTATCAATTCTGACAGTTAATCTAAGTTAATGGATGTTTTTACCATCATCAAATGTCCCTTAAGTATCTGTATATTTTTAATGTCGCATTGTATCCCATGGTTATGCATCTGACTTTCTAGATATCGTAAGTTACCTCCAAGTACACCAATTGAGGTATAATGAGCTCTCTTTGTCAGAACATTTACAAAGTCATTTGCAACAACCTGCATGTTCAGAAATAAATTTATAAAGCGTGAGACGATTATATTTATCAGAGCCGGAGAGCCCGCCAATCCATGTACAATATTCTTGTGCGAGTTATATGGTAAGTACCATAGGTGACGCAGAGCCTTATTATATGATGTACTTAATCGATCAATTGACTTATGCTTTAATAACCTGGTTTGACAGCCGTAAAAGGAACAACAATAAGAGTGAAATAACCTGTTCTTAACCTTGCTAGACAGACATCCGAAATTCGCCGTTAATGTGTGAAAGCTTGCAATAAATTTTACTCTTTTACCGAAGACGTCATTGTTATCTGACAAGTTCCAAGTTACTGTATTCCCGAAGTACTGTACAGAATCCTGCCATTCTAGAGCTACACCATTTAAAACGATTTTATCTGATCTAGCTGGATACACCCTGTTAAAAATAACACATTTTGTTTTCTTTGCTTTATATAACATATCAAATTCTTCAGCACACGTTTCACATTCTTTAACCATCTGTTGAAACCCCGTCCGATTCGGACATAAGAGCGTAAGATCGCCCGCATAGCCAACAGCACCAGCAAAATAATTTCCAATATAACACCCTATTCCCTTATTTGCGAGACGTTTTAAAAGCTCGTCCATATAAATATTAAACAGAAGGGGGGATAATAACCCCTTTAGCGTACACCATTATTAGCACCATAATGTTCAGATTTAACATCGTTCCATTTTGTCTTAATAACAAGTCTCTGTTAGATATTTGCTAGTATAATGACAGTAGGTGAAACATTGCGTTTCATGAGTAAATACAACAACATGGGAATATCAATTCTGTCAAAAGCGCGTGACGCATCAACAAAACAACTGTAAACTGATAGCCCGTTCCATATGTAACGTTCAATATGTAACCTCCTTCAGCACTACTGTGCACATGTTAGTCGAATGCCCCTTCTTAAAGGCATATTGAGGTGGAGAAGAGCCAAGATTATCTACATTTTTCTGAATAATAAAACTATCGAGTAATTTGCTGAAACAACTTGTCAATGAGATACCCCTGTAGTTATCGCCACAGGTTAGGTCACCTCTTTGGTCTTTCGGTATAGGTATAATTACGCAAGTATTCATATCCGCTGGGACATGTCCATGTAAAATAATAAAATGAAATAAAATTTATATATATATATATATATATATATATATATATATATATATATATATAGAAACGGTGTGTTCCACTTATGAAGTGGTCAGACTGTAGAATCGATCTTACCTCGGATTTACCAAATTTTAAATGATTTTCATCCATCCTAACGTCGGATACACCAATGTTGAGAGTATCCTTTGGTGATATGTTTTTGATCGCCTGATTAACAATATTATTAAGTTTCTCCGCTTTATCTGGAAGGTTATTATATAAGTGTCTGTATTTTTCCCCGAAGTGATTTACAATTTCTGTAATAGTAACTTTATTATCAACAGTCCTGGTCTGTGAAGGGCAACCTGACTTCATCTTTTTTACCTCGCTCCATAAGTCTCTGTCAGGACTATTATTTATCATTTCTGCCATACGTTGCTTACTTAGGTTATTTTTTTGTCTTTGGCAGTTTCTCAATATTCTGTGATATTCTGCACGGGTCCTACATCTAATAACAGCCACATGTCCTGTATTTGGGCGACCATTCTGTATCCATAGCCAGTGTCAGAACAAGGATTGTTCTTTAATTGGTTTTACCGTCTCTGACCAGTATGGTATTCGTTTTCTGTTAAAGCTTGTTTGTTTTCGGTATGGTAGCCAATTGTAACTTGCATCTACACAACTTTGAACAATGTCTGCATAAAAGTTACCTCTATGTTTTTTTGTGGGTATGTGATGAACAGGTTTTGTTGGAGCATGTTATAATATCATTTGAAATATTAATTTTTTCTAAATTTATATCGACTGTGTTTTTGTATCCCTGAATCGCATCCTTAGTTGCATTAAACCATTCAATCTGATCACGTTTAGGGTAAATACCACAATTAATTCTGTATTTATCTACACGAATATCACATTTCCTAAGCACCGGATTATGATAAGAGGCATTGGATGGGTCATCTATAATTCCCACATGACAAATTGATTTATAAATATCACCTTAGCAGATGAAGTGATCAAGTGTGGAAGTACCCTCTCCCTCACAGTTCCTGTAAGTCTGATCAGGCAGAGCCTGCGGGCTATTCCAAGCAAAATATATATTGTTATTAGCACAGAAGTGTTTTAAGTACTTTGTATGACTATTATGCCTGCAATAATAATGGGAATTTCATTGTTAATTTCGAGTGCTTACTGAAGCTTATTTAAGGTGTCAAGAAATTCCTCATTAACATCAGTTTTGGAATGATTATCACACGGTAAGTATATGCAAATTAATATAACACTAGAAACGTCTGACAGTCTCAGAGATACTGCGAATAATCGATTTGAACCCAAGCTTAGTGGCTGAACACAGGCAGAGAGTGATTGGTGCCATAGTTTGGCCACTCCTCCATGTGGCCGACAATAGAGTATATCTCAAGAGCTATCAATACCTGTTTGAACTGAGAACATATACTTATCATGTATAGAAGCTAGAAATGATTCTCGTTCCTTAATCAATCATGTCTCCTGTAAAAAATATTAAATCTTCGCGATGTGCATCGATAAGTGGTTTGATTTAATACCTTTTCATATCATTTACTATACCCGTTGGGTTATATGATATAATTTTCAAGTTTTTCAGATTGTTTGTTGGCATAGCAATAAACCTAATGGTGGTTTTCATTTGTAGATTTCTTATCCGGGTACTCTCTCTTTATATAGAATTTTCTGCACCTAATACCAGTCGGCCAGAATGCCTCATCCATTACTTTATCTATATCATTAACATTTATCTTAATCTTATACGATTTCATTAATGAATCGCCATGTGATACTTTCTCAATACCCATCACATTTACTCCTTCGTTAAGAATATAAGCCCTCAATTTACTATCATCTACGTGATTACCGACTCCATTCACAAAGAGGTTGACAGTTCTTGGACAAACTTTTATCGTGTCGTGATCTTTCTTACCGATAACCGTGGGCTTGTTTCGTCTTATCTGTCATCGTTTCTCATGTTTCTGAAACTTGAAACCGTCGTTTTCAGTGTGGTTTGCACCTGGATCAGTTTCAAGCAAAGAGCTTGCTTTATTTTCCGTAGAGATTTTATTCTTATTTATAAGCCTGCGGCCAGGGCCTTCTTTAATCACGTAAGGGCTGCAACTGAATCAGAAGTTTGCTCTCATCTTACTTCTACCAACTTAAGTCTCTGGTCTAATTTGTTTATCTTATCCAGGACTGCTAAATGTTCCATCTGTTCGGGTGCAAACCTTGGTAATCGTTCAAGGTCACATAAACCAACAATCGGGAGACTGATATTTTTGTTGTCCAGTTTTTGAAAAGCAGATACAATATCCGCTGCATCAGCTTCTCTTGCTGTTCTTGAACTTGATGTCACCCTACTTGGTTGCTCACCAAGTATTTCCGTGCTACCGACTGTCCATAGCAGGGTTTTCGCTGTACAGATTTTATTTCTCTCGTAAGACCTGCTAACTACAGCACGTAAATTATCCGCTGAACACCTATTTATGTAGTACTGGACGTATGACAGCAGACAGTTATTGACATAGTCATATAATTCCCTTGTTTTCTCTACATGAGATGTGTTGCCTTCGCTTCCCGATTTCCTCCCAGCGTTTGCTGATTCCTCCGCATTGTTCTTGTTTACTTTGTCCTCAGTTTGCTGGCGCCCTACATATATTTTATATACCCTTGGCCCTTTTTCAATGGCACAGTCTAGGTAAAACAGGTCATCATCTATACGAAGGTCCATATATTTCTTTTTCTGTTTGCACTTCGAGCATAAGCGGGCCATCAGCCTATATTTATTTATATATGTATTTTTAATAAATATTCTCTATTAATATCGTTATCATAACATATCTGTTGGGTATTACCTAATATTACACCAGCAACTTCATATTAAGCGATTTGTCGCTATGCGATAATCCAAGGAATCCACTATGGCAACCTCAATATCCCCGATTAAAAGCTCGCGATTTGCCAAAATTTGAACAGTTCTCTAACCAACCTTCATCTGTTTGATAGTCCTTTTTCACGCACAATCTATTGTGTTACAATTTCCGTTGAAATCTTCCTCTCTCCCGTTAAAAAAAAAAACTAAGAATTTTGGCTCGTTTGATGCGTAGTCATGAAATCACGTCCACCGCATAAATCGATGACGTCACTGAGTCATTTCGGGAGCGTCTGTAGCAAATTTAACTGTTTGGATTTTTCTCATTTTGACATGCACACTTTTTTTCAGTATTTTTTAAAAGAAATTTACTTTGAAGAGTATCGATTGACATTGAACGATATTGATATGTCGATCACCTCGCTCAGATACAAAACGTAACTAAATGACTTAGATACGTTATAAGTATAGGCGATACGATCCATGGTTCCCGGCTAGTCACCTTATCAGACACCCTGAAGATTAAGTATTTCTTGTGAAAATAGTTGAAAAGTAACGTATTACACATTATATGACACAAGATCTTTTTACTACTGAAATATAATGTCGCAAAGCTATATTTGACATAAATCTTATGCATGTATCAATTATTGATGATATGATTTGGTGGACAAAATATGTTTAAGGAACCTTGAACAATGTGTAGACTTCCAGAGTGCTCAAAATTATTTTTCACAAAAGTCCTTAGAAAATACGTGACAGTTACCTTTTTTAAGAAAATTTGACCAAGAACTCCTTAGATACTTAGTGAAAAGTTTCTATATTAAACTGCTACAATAAGTGTACTTCTGATTTATAGGGTACTCAAATCATGTTCTTTCACATGGCTCACGGAATATATATCTCAGTGACCACCTTTTAGATGTACAATGAGACAATTGCCACCCTTTACATGAAGAAAGACATTTATTTTTATATCCAACAGTTAAGATATGTTTGCCCTCTCCGAATGTCTAGGTGTTCAGAATTAGTTTTTTAACAGCTAACATAATATAGGTCACAGTGACCTAAATTCACGTTTCAAAACGGACTTTCGAAGGACATTAATATATATCAAATTAGAAGGTTCTGGGTCCAACAATAAAGGTTGTGTGCCTAGTTGACTATCTGGGTGCTCATGGTCACATTTTAGGCCACTCACCTGCAGCATATTGGCTATTAAGATGTTGTTGGAGATTTCAAAGGAGACTTGCCCTGAACCTCCCCAGGGAATAAAAAGTCTCATTTAATCTTATCTCAATTTAAAGGTGCTCAAATCATGATTTTTTTCGAATATCTTGTAAATATTACCATGACCTGATTTTATGTTTCCGATTAGAATGTTATATTAGAAGATACTAAGCCAAATAGAAACGACTTGTGTCCCACATTATTCTCTGGGAGCACAAAATCATATTTTTAACCAGTAGTTCAAAGAATATAGGCCATGATGACCAAATGCTTAAGGTTTTCAAGGTGATTTGCCTAGGATCTATCTCGATGTACAGATAAAAGTTTCTAGGATCAATTTGAGTTTACCTTACTCTTTTGAGTTTATACGCTTAAACGATAAATTTCTGTTGCCGTTTACAGAACGACAGACCATTTACATGAAAGGCAATGATACACCCTTAAAGTCTGCTTTACATCGTCGGTAAATCTGCAATACTATTAAAATAGAAAATATTATTTGAAGACGCGGAAACAATTTTGAATAATCTCGTGGACTTTTGTTTGAAAATTTAATGAGGGTTTTACTAATATAAACTAGAATTCTAGCCTTTCGTTTTTAATTATACAGAGTTTCTTTTTTATGAACAGATGAACATCGGCGTGCCGCCTGTATTGAATATGACATCGCCCTTGTGAATAAGCTCTAATTATTTAACGCCATTGTAACCCCTCAAAAATGAATGTTGTCGTATTGCCGCCAAATTTTTTTCGAAGCGTAACTTAATTGACATCATATGTTGATTTTATCGTCGTTTTACCTCTACGAGTACACGAGGGCTGGTTCTGGTGACAAAGGAAATACGAGTAATTATGTACCCTTATTAATATAACCAGGGTTACAGTGACGACATGTCATGTCATTGGTTCTTTTCAACTCATCAGCATAGCCTGACAGCTGAGTGGTAATACGCTTGGCTCTCTCCGCTGGCTATGCTGGTTCGATCCCCGGCGAAGCTAGGAGAGTGGGTTGTAGGTGACCGTCCAAGGCCGGTGGTTTTCTCTGGGTTCTCCGGTTTCCTCTACCCCTGCAGACTACCGAATGCCATCAACGGAGCCATGGAGTGTGGTGCGATAAATTATAATAACTATTTTAATTAAAATCCATGTTAAATAGATAAGTTGATATTTATTTAGCCCATGACGGCATTTCTTCCTAATATTGCTGACTGGCTACCCTGCATACAAGCGGACCATTAATGAAGCCAAATGGCAAATACACATTTTCAGGCCGTAGGTTTACTTACAAAACTTGTTTAAAGGAACGTTTGTGAGTGTGCATATATATATATATATATATATATATATATATATATATATGCAGTTCGTTTAGCATCTAGCCATTTATTTTATGGAGAAAAATCTATTCAGCTTTACAGTTATTCTTTTGAAATTTTCTTCATTGTCCCGGTGATTGTGATCTTAAAAGTAGTGTCAAACAGATTGATGGTTTATGAAACTCGCCTATGAGTATATCTCTTATTATTTAAGCACAGCATGCCACCCCTCCAAAAAGGCCTTAGTTTTTATTCTTTACCCACCATTCGCAAAATATGATATTGAAATGTATCGTCGTGCATGGCCAATCACGACGTTGTAAAAGAATAACACAGGCTTTTTTTCTGCCATAATGGAGCCAGTCATACTGAAGTAGATGGCCTTTGCTTTTTTACTCATTCGGTTTGTATTTTTGCTCCACATCTTTTAACTTTTTCTACTACTTTTTTACACCATGTGATTTGCGGTTTACCTATACATATTGTCCTTATTTCAACTATACTTTTTATCGTATTTTGTTTGTATATATATTATTTATTTATCTAAATTACCCATTTAAATATTCCTTTGCTTTTATTTTATCTATTCGTAACGTTATGATTAGTCTACGATTTATCTCCCACTTCATCTAAAGACCTGTGAAAAAATGCACTATCAAACGGTCATTGACCTCGAGCATAGAGGTCACACATAATAAAGGAATTCTATGGGTTCGACGCGTGTATATTTTAGAACATCGGGTCTTCGTTGTTCTTGTAACCAATTACTGTCCTATCCTGATTTACTTCATGGTAATCATTTCCTGAATTGATAATGGGAAATTTTATTTTTGAAGATTTAATTGAAAACCGATTACATTGGCGTCGTTCCTTTGTGCCATATAGGAATTAGACACGTTATTGAATCCTTCCACAAAACGTTTATTTTTTTGGCCTCACCATACGTAACAGTCCTTCGAAAGGTATTCTCGGCATATTCCTACTCCATGGCCACAGCGTGCATGCTTCAGCTGCCTGACAGTCAGTCCCTGAGAGACATGGATGTGGGAACCAAATTATGGTTTAAAAAACGTCCTAAGGGAGGACCGACCTTTTGTAGTAAGGTTTTGTACTAATATCATTAAAGCACGAAGCTTGGAAAACTAAAGGAGGGAGATAGTGGCTTTATGGTGATAGGTAAATAAATGAAAGGGAAAGAAAGCAGCTTCTCAGTCAATATTTGTGGTGTTTAATGTATTTTGAATGAAAAAAGGGAAATCTAACGGTTTTTCTTAATTAAATAATTATTTTGATTAATGTTCTGAGTCCTTGAAAGGAAGCATGATTGTTTATGTGATAATACACCCCATCTGAAAATCCAATCAAAAATAGATTGGTAAAAATCAAACCAACTGATATAAAAAGACAAGTACTTACATTTAGAAAGAATACTTTGTCGATTAGTGCTTGGCTGACTTTATATCACGGTTTCTCCATAGGATATCTCATGATTGGTACATCTCAAGAATGTATGTTTCGGAATTCAAATGCAACACTGAAAAAATAGACTGGCTATCGGGCACAAGTCAACGAATCACTCCCGGTCACTCATAAATGCGAGTGGAATAAATGCGACATCTCATTTTACCTGTTCAAAATATGGTAAATAGGGAATGCTGATCTTTCTCAATAATACACAAGGAAAACGTCAGCACAAAAGTGTCGAATGGTGGTTTTATCTAGAAGAGCCGGGGAGATTCAAAGGAAGATTAAAAAATAAGTGTAAAAATCTGTGTTTCCATCGGTTCCTACGTTATCGGTTGTAATTACGTGTAGAAGAACGAATGAAAAGTTATCGGTTTTATTTTAAAGTGCTAATTTGGCTTTTATTTTCTGAGAAAGCATACAGCTTGTGAAGCAATAAATACAAATTAAACATGAACTTCGAAAAATAGCGGTGATACGATTTAGTTGAACTGAGTTAAAAGATTAACAGGTAACATACAAAACGATGGGCGAACATACAAAGAATGATCACATACAACAGCTATGAGATAACGACTGCCGATCGGTTCTTCTTTAAAGACACGTCGTGATTGGGCAACAGAAACATAAATCTCTAGAACACATCTTTTGAATGTAAGTTGAATGATATGAACCGAAATATCGAATGCATAGCCTCTTGATTTGGTTATTCATTACGAGAAGACATGTCGCCCATCAACATAGGAGGCTTCTGTGGTTTAGGGGAAGAGTACAAGACTAACAACCGACACAGGACTCTCAACCGAGGCGATAAAATATTTCACGTTTGAATTCCACCCAGTATAAGCGCTATGCAGGCTTATTAGATAGGCTGTGTTCTATGGCCGTGTTTCACTTTGAAATCAGTGGGGAATTCCTCGGTGGTCCGACCTAGCGAAAGGAACAAATTCTAACACAGATTCCCGCAGGTTAAGTAGTCAGCTGGTCTGGTTAACACCAGGATATAATATGAGAGGAAATGTGTTCTATTGCTCCATCAAATTTTCCGAAAGCGGAATGGCAATCTGCAGGTGTACCTAAACCAAGTTAAGCTAGCATTTAAAAGCAGTGGCAGTTACCTCTAACAACAACAATATTAAAAAATATAATGGGAGACTAATTCAAATACGAGCTTGAGAGCACAGTATGTCGGATGCAATTGAAAAAAAAAATATCACGGTCATTACCCGGGGAAAAAAATTCTCATAGCATCCACCCCTATCAGGTATATAAAATTGAAGTTGACCGACGTGTGCGTGTTTGTTTTATTCGTGGTACATAGGACCGAATGCAAGCCTAAATGCAAGCGTAAATATTTATCATTGCTGACATCTTAAATGCCGTCCCAATTTCGACTGTTGTCTATTGCTGATTACACACCCGTATTACTCTGAATTTATTATTTGACATCTATAGCCCCATGGATTTCATGACAAGGTTAGCAAGACCTGAGCATAATATTCAAATGGGCGGTTAGTTTATGCAAAATAATTTCTATCAAAACCTCTATATAAGTCGATATGTTATAACGATTGAAAAGATGTTTTATCCGCTGTATAAGGAGCCAATTAATTCATACATTTGTTTCATTAATTGTTATAGTCATCTCTCCCAACTTATTATTATGGAACACAATGGACGCAAAAACAATACTAACCAATGCTGATCAAGCAGTAAAGCGGCAATTTCATGTTAAATGGCCTCAGGTGTCACACAAACTCTCAAACCTGCTAGGAAAACATATTCCCCACATATTGTGGTGGACATTTCATTTTCAGCTGTCTGTCCGCTCTCAGGACGAATGGTTATCTATGGATTTCAACACCAGACTTTGTGCACTTAGATGCATCGTGTGTAGGACATAAATTACCTTGCAACTAACTAACGTTGCTCTTTTAACATAATCAACAACATGCAATAGAGCAATCATACTTCACTTACATGCATAGTGGTTTGGAAAATAGTACATTCCTTAATGCCAAAAGTAAGTGACCAGTTTATGAAGCACTGCTTCCTCGCGTCTTCTGGTTGTAATTTTTAAAATATATGGCAGATGTCGTTACACAGGCGGTTTGCGAATCATGGAGAAAATAAAAGCACATGAAAATGTAATTGCCTTTTAGAAACCGACAGACTATCAGTAAAAAAGATAATTTTTAACATTAGTTTTGTAAAACTGACTGTTTTATGGATCGACTGAATCCTATGTTTTCATATTATATAAAATATTATAAATTGTTCACATCAAATTTGATTGATGTAAAGTATTTCGAAAACAAAATTGCTCTATTATCTTGGAAAATCTGTTATTCTCTGTTACTGACTGTACAAAGCTATGCATCGAAATTAATACAGTCCCCTGGAGGACAAGCGATCAATTACTATGTTTGGTATTTTACTCTATCTCTGGTTGGAGCTTAATTAATGATATGAAAAGAAAATACATGAAAAAAGTTTGTTTTGGCGATCGAGAAGCTAGCGCTTATCATAAAAAATGGATATTTCTCTTGATTGATTCGACCAGCGAACAATCAACGTTCAGGTAATGTTTTTGCCTTAGAGTTTTGAAGCAACTTTTAAGTGAACAAAACTTAATAAGTGACAAGATAAATCAATGCTCAATGTTTTGGCTTAGACGAAGAATACCCAGTGGCTGGTGTAGTGATGGTTGTGGGGTCAAGCAGAAGGGTGGGAATATTTATTTATATTGCATATTCAACTCAGATATTTAGAATTTATCAGATCAGATATAAAAAAAAACTGGTCAGGGTCATATCATTTGTAGCTATTTTTTGTGTGAGAAAGTTTATTATTCAGAAAAAAGATCGTTTGAACTAAAGGGAAGGGAGTTGATGTTGATGTTGATGCATCAGTTATGGAAAAAAAATAAATAGGTCTGTGTGTCCAAAGTGTGACGTTTTGTCCTAACAAATATTTTTTTGTTTGAAGTCGTGGGACATTCTGTATTGCTAGAGGACCTAAATATCACAAATGAGCTAATATTATTGAACTGGGACGTTAACTTAATACACGTGCGTTAGGAAATCAATTTCAAAGTTCTTCCAGAAAGCCTATATAAGGACAACGTCGCTTTACGGAAGGGTAAGCACACGCATTGAAGAAAAGACTAAATGCGCAAGACCGTGGAAGACCGATACAAATATGAAATACATCAGTAACTGTTGACAAGGCGATACTTGACCTAACAAAGGACTCTAGAAAGCACAAATTGATCCATGAATCAAAAACCTATGACGTTGTTCTAAAAATTTATCCGATAAGACATTTTGCATTAATAATAAAAGATAACAGAACTTGGGTTTATTAAATTACCGTCATATTTAACGGTATCTTAATGCGAGAGCGTTCAACTGAATGAAATGTTATGCCTTCAGGTGGTTCCTAGTTTCTTAGATTTCCCAAATGATATTATCCAGCTCCGCTAGATAAGGAAATAGAGTTCTTTAGTTCTTCTTGCTGCATGCAAAGTCGCCTTGCCGACACATGTAGTGGGTAGCACTCTGACGTCACTACCACTTCACTGGTTCCTTTAAAAGTGTGCAAATACCCTGAGGTGCTGAGGATCTGTCAAAATCAATTGGTTAAGGCAGCCGCACCGGAAATCTGAAACTCGTAGGTTCAATTCCCATCTATATCATACATACATATAACACATGCAGAAAACCATATTAGTTCTCCCTGCTACATGCATATATTATATATATATATATATATATATATATATATATATATATATATATATATTATATGTACTTGCTAACAAGCTGACAATTGACTTGTTCCCGCAGAAAATCATAATCAGCGAATATTCACGGTGTATGCTATTGGTATAGCTCTTAAGTATACTCGTATAAATTAACAATGCGTTTTCAATGTAAGATTGCCTAACTTTCATTGTAGTCCTACGAATATACATGTGGCTATATTTTGAAGATGGACTTAACCTTGTGTTTAGTTGCACCCCCCCCCCCCCCATATCACGCGGTGACACGACAAACAAAAAGCATACGACAAATCTCGATTTAATAACAAAACATATAGATGTATGCGATTATTTAACAAAAAAAAATAAAATAAAATTATAAAATAATCAAAGATGCCTTGATTTGGCGTCGTTTCTGCTGCTTTGTTGGCTTGTCGGACTTTTCGACATGGGTACTGCGTTAGGTAATCTGGAGTTAGTCTTTAAAGGCGTTGGGATTACCCTTGCTCTTGGTTTGGTGTGGAATCCGCATGTACATCCGACATCACTTGATTGTTCGTTTGTTAACTTTTATTAAATATAACAAAAGAAATGCTTGTTAAAGTTTAGGACCACATAGTTTTATTTGTTTTACAAAGTTGTTTCATTATTTCTCTTGGCAAAAATGTGTTCGTAATGCACCAAGTATAGAAACATGAGCAGATCTATGTTACAAAAAAATTCCGCTCGTATAACAGTTACATATATAATAATCATGTGCTTCAATCCTTGGTTTCTAAAACCATGCATGTTTTAAAAAAGTTTGGAGATCAGTTTATTTGAAAGAAGTATTATTGGAATATATAAATAACATGTTTTTTTAATTCTTGACAGAAAAGTATAAGGAGTCACAACAGCGGAAAGGCTTCCACCTAGGATGCGCGTTCTGTGTGCTAAATGAGAAAGCATGTATGAAACGTTAATAATCAGAACAGAGCTTCTCTATATCGTGGACTACCAACCAGCAATTAAACACTTTTATGACATAATCGGACAAGCGAAGCTTGTATTTAACAAAGAAACCCGCTATTATAAATCCTAAACTAAAGAACACCTGCAACAAAAATAATCAGAAATCATGTCAACTTGTTGCCATGAATCAAAGACAACCAATCGTGCGGGAAAACAAAGGGAATATTATTACCGGTACAACACCGGCTCGACTTTCAGTCAACTGATGAGTCGATGAGGAGAACCAAGTGGTAGTGACTCGGATCCATCACAAAGGCATGATTATCATGCTCTGTTTAAAACTATGAGCGCTTGCTACCATTGGAGAAAACAAATTGCATTTCCGCAAAATTTTGCTATTGGTATTTCTGATATTTAATTTAGATTGACAGAAAGAAACCTCAGATATTATATACATTACGTTTTCCTTCTTCTGATACGATTTATACCATAACGGATCAGTGGAACAAGTGATTTTTAGCATATTTTGTGATACAAATGTGCACATAAAACAAATTTTACTGAAATTGAGTTGTCAGTTGGTCTTGTATTACGCCCCCACTTAATTGTGAGTCAAAAGGGGAAATTGAAATGAATAAAAGCTAATAAGCAAGAAACTTTAGATTTTAGTTTTTTTTTTTATTATTTTTGATGAAACTGCACTTTTTTTACATTTGCCTTTTCAGGGTTTGTGAACATGCCATCGTATATTTTTAAATTGGGAATATCATAGGGAATTGATCTATAAATGAATCTTGATAATTATAGGCTCCCTTATTTTTATAATGGTGACCCTTATACAATTTTCAGAGAATGAGGAATACTTCCCGGAAGCTTTTTTCCCTTCTGCAAAATTTTATTTTGGTAACATAATGGATCATAATACATCATGAAGGAGTTGTAAATATGTTCATAATATTGAGAAACTATCTTTCTGTTTGTTTTGTTTCAAATGCCAGTTCACGAGATGGACCATTGCTCATACATCAGTTCTGTTTCCAATTTCGTCTCTTTGTTTCTCTCTTAGCAGAATTACATACATGTTTTGAGATTTCAACAAAATGATACAGTGGATAGTTCAAGAAAGGACCTGCATTAATCATCGGATAAAGCATTCAGCTGATGTGGCTTTGCAGAGGCATGCGATCCACCGAGTTCCATTTTAGATGATTCATTAGAATAATAATAGGGGTCACGGGAAGATTAACTTGAGAAACAGAAGATCCGTTTTTTGAGACCTTGTGTCACCTTAGCGTCTTCTCGGAACGCGGAATTTTTTTTTTTTCATTTATTGTAAAATGATACAGTTGTTAATTCATAATAGAATATCCAAACAAGCAAGTTGACATACCGACTTGTTTACAATGTATCCTTGCCTCCTGTGGGTTATTTGATATAATGATTTGTTTTCTTAGAAACAAATAAGATCAGGAAATTTGCTTGATAAATTTAAGCGCTCCTTTACCAGCAGGTCCCAATTACTCTTTGGACAGCGGGGTTAAGTCATGTTATTTATTATGGGATTTATCTTTTAAGTGCTTATTAAAATTTTGGAGAGATATGGCAATATAAAATCAGAAACAAATATTATAACGCTCGTTATTTGGTAGAATGCCGTAAAAAGGCCAATGTTCCCTAATTTGGAAGTTTCCCTTTCAGCTGATATAAATCACTGAGATTTTGTGGGAGACTAAAATGATCCTGATATAACTTTGCTGTATTGGTATATAGACCTGTTACGGTTCAAGGGAAAGATTCCTTTCAATGTGTTGTGGATATCCAGAATACCTCTAACGTTTTATTTACTGATCTATGGGTGTTTTCGACAGGCTCGACAACATTAAAAAACAACCTGTTCAGAACATGTTTCAAAAGATTGCTCACGAAATAATTTAAGGTAGGTGTAAATATGTTTGATTTAAGAGTTCAAACCTGTCTATTGGCAGAACCGAGCCAATAAAAAGCACACAAAATAATAAAATTAAAATAACATGACGTCAATGATGAACCACTTGATGAACCACTCTGTGCTAGATTAATTAATTTAGTATTCCAGACAGTGCTATTTGTCTTGTATCCATTTTTTTTAATCTGAATAAAATGTCATTCATTATATCTTAACTTAGAGTTGCGCTTTATTTAAATGTATTTAACCGATCGCACTATTATAAACCACTCCAATAGCCACACAGAAAATTATATCAAGGCCGCCAGAGCAGAGAGCCGTGCGTTTTGCCACTCGACGAATGGAAAGACTATTCTTCAGACAACCAAACTGTCATAATTGGGAAGGTATGATTAGACAGATTAATTATAAGTTTTAAAACGTTTTCTCACATATTTGGAACTCCAGAGATCTGATTAAATTAATGTATATGGTTCAGTGCATTTACATTCTTTAACCATTTTCAGACTAGTTTTGGTCGTGATCGAGAGTAGGGATTTTATATAAAATGCATGGTGAAGTAAAAAGAATATACGGAAGGTCACGAAAACTAGTATAAATCTCCCTGGACTGCATATAAGTAGTAAAAAGGGGGTAACATTAAAAACGTTATAGTGGTGAATACTAAATGTCCCTCTTTAAATAAAAGATTGTGTTGCAATAGGCTAATCTTGTGGAGAAACATGGCGGAATTTCTGAATTCATGTCAAAGGGGGTTAGTCTATCGAAAAATATAAAAGAGGAACAGTGGAGGATTTTTTTTTCTTTTAGCAGAACGTTCAACGTTAGGTTTTTAAATGAGCAGGGATAATTAAGTCTGTGTCTACCAAATGAAACCATGCTTGCCTGAAAGCATTACTTGGTTAATAAAAGCAAGTCCCGGCGTTACCAACTCTGGTAACGACAATAGTAGACATTGCAAAACATTTAATTATCAGTTTTCGAGACCTTTCTTAAAATCCAGATTAATTTTGAATATTATTTCATTCTGAAAGACCAAGAACTGAACAACACATCATTAGCTTTTTCGATACTGTGTATTCAGAAACATAGTGGGTTAAAACGTGTGTGGATTAATCGTGCCTGCTTATGCATTATATCAACATTAATATGTGAACAGTCCTAAAAATAAGCAAAATGTCAAGGTTTTTTTGGTAAAGAAATGCATTTAATGTTCACAATTCTACCACTAGTTTATTCACATGTCACCTTCATGCACTCCCACTAAAAGCGGTAGGCCCAATTATACAACTTACCTATATGAAACTTGGATGCCTGCTATTAGGTATGTCTCGATTTATTTCTCGAGGATAATTCCATCCATGTCTACCGAATGAAACCATGCGTGTCTGAAAGTCAATGGGTTCATGAGAGCAAGTTCTGGAGCTAGGACTTGGTATGAGGCATGTTCAGAAGGTACTCCGTTTCGACTCCAGTGCCCGGGAACGAGGCCCCAGTTAAGCTGGGCTCCAGCTCATAATTGTGTTCAGCTGATTGACCCATCAAACAGCTGGAAGGGGGGGGGGGGTTACTAGGGGGGTTGACTTTCAAAAATGTTATAATAAACGAAATGATCCTTTGGTTTTAATTTCGTTGATGAATTTTACCCAACAATTTCACGTTAATACAAATGGACAATACTGAATCCGAAGTGTTTTTTCATCTTTTATAAATCAAAGTGTACACGTTATTTGAGAACATTTATTTATCAGTTTGTCAATATAAACCTGTTAATATATACATGTTTATATACATCTTTAATCTATTTCATTAACTTAAAACTTTCACACTGAGTGTTTGCCCTGTTTTCTAGTTTATATAAATATATATATAAAATATAAAATATAAAAATATAAAATATATATATATCCCGACGATTGGGATCGAACCCACGATTTGATTTCCTGTCGGTGGCCTTACCACTTGGCTACACCAGATTCCCTTCAACTCTGTGTATTTGCACAGCGAAATGACGTCACGGTTGTGACGTCATAGTCGCACCCACTACATGTGTCGGCACGGCGACTTTGCATGCAGCAGCGAGAAATAATGGCCTAATTTAGTGTGCTGCAAATATTTTATAGAGATGTATGAATAGACATGCTTGTTCATTGTTTATAGATGGAAATGGTCAATCATTGAAAAAAAATTGTTTTAGTAGTGTAACGTTTTCTGTTTCAAACTGTTGTTATATTTTTACTGTTAAAACATTTGGAAAAACAGATGTCGATGATGAAATAAAAAAGTGTTCAAAAATATTTTTTTTGGGACATCAAGGAAAAGGGTATACAAATTAAAATGGAAAAGGTCTTAAAATTGCAAATGTTAACGTTAATTTTGTTCTCAATGAATATGTGATATATTTTCGTGAAATGCATTTTATTCAGATAAACCTATGAAAATAATAAGTATACAAGGAAATAAATGCTATCTATCAATTCAATGAGGATTGTATAATAAGGAAGTGATTCATTTAACATCTATTCGATTTATGGTGCTCTGTAAAATTATTTATATTAAACTTTGAAACGATACTATGCTTTTGTGGAGCCGTACCTCTTGTTTTATAATTTTGCATTAAATAACACATATATTACATCCGTGCCTTAAAGCAAACTCTTTTCTTGTTACGATATCCGTAGACTGCTTATTAGGATAGGAAATTACCTCAATAACTCCTCCTTTCATGTTAATCGAGATCATATAATAAGAATGATTCTGATACAGGATAACTTTTTATTAAAATGAATATGTTAGTTATCGGGCAGAAAATAGACGCTTCATCGTGCCATGAACATCTATATTTCATAGCGATTAACCACAAATTATGTTTCCAACTTAACAAATGTTCGCTTCTTTTCAGGTTCACATTTATTTTACCTTACTGGAGGGTTTTTCTCATTATATCGGCAGTAAAATTGTCTTACTTTGATGACCGCAATACTAAAGATTCATACATAAAACATATTGCTTCCGTCGGTTATCGACCTGCAGTCACACGCCATAAAGGGTATTTGCTTGAAGGAAGAGATAATGTCCGAATGTCAATTCAGTGAAAAAAATGGTGATATAAACCGCTAGTCCGATTGATTGAAAGGCATTTTCTGACATTCGGTATATTTCAAGCGACGTGTTTTCCTGAGATCCTAGAGTAAACTAAATCCACCCTTGTCTGTACGAAATTTTAATAAAAACTTAACTTTTAGCAGAAGCAGTAAAACACAATTATTAGTAACATAAACTATAATTTCAATCTCCGTATATAGACAGGAATCATATGTATAAAAGATAAAGATTATATTGTACATACTTATGCCACTGTTTGATATTTTCCTTACAATGATTCACCAGTTTTACGAGCATTTGTTCATATCTGTATATACACATTTAACAAATCGGGGGAAAACGTTGACCCGAAAAAAGTGAAGGTTCATAAATATGAATTAATTATCAACTGATAAAGTTTCGTTTAATCAGCGGATTATCCAAAATATTCAACATCTCAGCAAAGAGTAGCCAGGTAATGTAAACACTTTAGGTAGGCAAAATGTCCTTGTACACGTTTACACATAAGGTAACAAAATTTACCTCAAAGCGCATACTGTTAGACCGTAATTAACTCTTTCCCCGATACTATAATACAACGATATGTCTATCTTATGTCTCGATTGATAAAGAATATCTTTTCAGTCCTACGTGCAGTTTTTAATAATATTCGCGCTTGTTCAACTGAGAATTTTCATTTCCAACCCATTCTATCCAACAGCATCGTTCGCCATACGTGTTATTTCTCTTGCCGAAACCGCCTGAAACAGACAATACGTATATCGTATTATAAAGCATTTTATAGATCAAGTTTTTATTTATCCAACATAAACAAGCACATTGTTTAGTATGGTTGAAAGCTTTAGTTTTCTTTCAATTTAAGCACTGCGAATGTACATATATTAAACTGATTGAAGAGTATAGCTTGAAACTATTGGAATATACCTTGGTGGAGAATGCTATAAAAACTAAAACGATATCTCCCGTAATAAAGCAGGTTACACTGCATCAAATGCTATTCCTTCATTAAAATAACGCTCTACAAGGCTCCCTTGCTTATTGACAATATTATGATTCACGTCAAAACTTTACAGTTATTGTGTATGACATCATAATAATTTATGTTCAGTTGTAAGATAATATTGGATAAAATGTATTTGGGATAAGGCTATTGCTGTACTGGTATTTTTTTTAGCTATTCCATGAGTTAATAAGATAAAGGTAATTTTCGTAAGGCTTTCGCCAATTCAATCGGTTATTTTCTCTTCTGGGTTAAGGTTAACCCTTACACCAACCCTAATCCCACCTTACGTATCTTTAAAGTGTGCAATGTTTGTAAAGTTACGCTTGCAAAGCTATTAGATTTTGCTTGTTTGTGTTTCATATGTTTGTACCTGTTTTGTTGAAATTTGTTTTTCAGGCTCACCAATTGGTCTCTTTTATTTTGTTTTTAACACACATCCCAACCGCTTTCATTTTTAACGTCGGTCCTCTCGCTAACTATTTTCCATGAAAGAGATGCAATTTCCGACTCTGATCGTGAAGTAGACTCTTTGCGCGCACTTTGGTGTAGGCTCCTACCAGACATTTATTACTTGATTTTATTACAAATGCCGCATTTCTTTAGCCGGAAACGGCCTGCGGAAATCCGAAAATTACAATAAGCTTAAGTACAGGCATTCTACAGAATCTGTTTTAAACATCTCACGGCGGAAAATGTAAGCATGGAACAACAATATATATATACATATATGTATATATATATATATATATATTAAAAAAGTTCTCAACTCTCCAGATAGAAACAATATATCAGTCTTTATTTCAATAAATTTTCCTCGGCTTTAAGCATAAGAAGTAAACAAGAACTGTTATTGTTGCATAGATCAAAAGCCCACTCTTAGGTGTTAGGCGTTATATTTCGTGTGATTTACCTGTCTATTATTTCATTCTTTTGTCTTTAAGTGCTTAGACATATTCATGTCCTCCAAATGTTCAGCATTTCCTTCCTAGCTGCGTCTGAGAATGAACCTCTTCTATGAAGTTCTGCCCGAAAATATTCTATATTTTTAATTGATTGTGTAACATATTATCAGGAATGTATCAGAAAGTATCAGGAACGTATATTTTATAACTTTTTCTCGGGATAAGTTGATAAATGTTGATGTATATCATATATTACATTTATATAACATTTTTTTTTCACAAAGATATATAAAATGATTCTGATTTTTTAATACATTAAGCAGTTTTTTTTCTGTACATGTTTTATAATTGTGTCTGCATGCAAGAAATAAGGGAATATTTATACTTAAAATTGGTAATCTAAACCCGATGCCCCTTTCGTAATAAAGATCCAGACACAAAGACACGATCAAGAAAAAAAAATGTGTAATGCGATTTTACCAACCAACAAATAATCCAATCTGGCGACAGAAACGTGTCCCTGAAATCCACGTCAGCCCAATAGGCTCACTGTTGTAAGTAATGAAATCACACTGGCAATTGGACTGATATCCTAGTTTAATAAGATGTGCAAACGGCGCCGAAACTTAGACCACTTAGTTTTTTTTTTCGGAAGACAAGTGCATGGCTCCTTTTTTGACTGTTGTTCTCGCTACTCATTCACTTTAGGTTTTCGATTGAACATTTATCGTTGAAGGTCAATCGATCTTAATTGCATTTCCCATAGTCATTTATGAAATAAAACTTTAGAAATTGTATGGCAACTTTACTCTCGTTATATCTTGTAACAACAAGAAATTTTCATTTCGGAACCTATTCCCTATACAACTTCTTGTCAGGAAAGCTGGATTCACATGCTTGTTTTTATTTTTCTCACGTTCGCAATTTCTGGCTAGAGTGACAGAAAGTTAAATATAAGGCATAACAGATCTCGATCATGTAATTCCATACCAAATCTTCGAAAGTTAAGAGAATAAGCATTTTGAAAAAGAAAAACATATTGTACTAAACATGTTCACAGAATCTTTAAAGTCATGACATGCAAACTTAGAATATAATGAAGCAATCAACTGCAGGCAGCTGGTCCATTAACGACAGGAGATATGTTATAGTTAATTGGTCTCTGTGTATTCTAATACCACCCGCTGACTTACAGTTAATCGGGATCATGACTGGTTGACTCAACAGCAGTATATTGTACGCTCATTGCATATTTTACAAAACCATGTCAAAAGGATTGACTGCAAAAATCATGATTTGTCTATTTATCTTACAACATGGGAGATCGTACTTAAAATTATCACGTGTTTTACAGTCATCATTCGAAAGGGCTACTTTTTTATTATATCGAAATGAAGATTTAAATAAAAAAATATTGATAACTTTTTGACAAGCGACGCTCGTGGCATTTGTTTTCCGGAACCTAATCAAAAACAATTTTCTCCTGTTATAAAAAACTATTTATTTCATAATGGTTTGCATTTTCTAAGTATCTTATTGACCGTTCGTGATTTGAAGAAAAAACCCGCAATTTGTCGCACATACTTCTATCGCTGCTAGGGGTAAAGAAATAAACACACTCCGTAAAACCAATATATCTGCGGAATAAGATTGAAGTAACATAAAATACAACTTTAAAAGCCTCAAAAGTGGATAACCTTGTCTGAAAAACAACATCTCAGGTCGTTAATAAGTATTTTGACGTGATCACCATTTTATGTAATGTAATCTTATTCAGCTCAAAATGTCACTTTCCAATTTTCCGCACATTCCTTAGAAAACATTTTAATATTCACAATAAAAATACATACTCTGTTGCAGACAGATAGGTTACAGGAAGACATATTCCTTTGTATACCTATTTCACCAGTTCCCCTCGCACCAGGGAGCATTTTCAATGATTCTTACTCCTCAACATTAATGTTATATAGTTATATGTCATTATTCGTGTTTCTTGGCCATAATGAAATACAACCATTACAATCTTCAAAATGCTTAATTTAGTTTCTTTATATACATGTTGATCACCAACAACCTGGGCTTTCCTCTCTATAATTTCCTTATGCTTTTGGCATCGTATGTTTGTCTGTTTATCTGTTTGCCTGTTAGCACGATGGCACAAAAAGTGCTCAATGAGGTTTAATAAAATTTTCATGATAGTTCATCAATGATACAAGGCCAAATTGATTAGATTTTTTTTTGGGCGATACATGCACACATAACCCCCAAAAGCGCTCTGATGTTTCATGGTGGGTCTAAATTGTATGTTTCTTCACCGGGATTTATAGTGGATAATGTGACGTCATAGTGGATAATGACGTAACTCCATGTGTACGTGCTGTTTCTCTGAAAGGTGTCAGCAGATGAACGTACTGCATGAGGGCAACGATTGCTGTTGGTTGTTTTACCGTCCTGGGCCCTGTTGTAATGAGAAAGTAAATGACTTAAGCTCCCCTTACCCCCACATCAACGGGAGATGGGGCCCAAAATCCAGTCTTTGGCAAGTCCAAGATATGTCTGTTGGAGTATACTGTTTACCTGTACATGGAAATCTCATTAATCAACGTCACCTCTGTTGGACGAGTGACACCTGTCAAACCCACGTGTAGAAATAAAATTTTATATTTTCTTGCTCATTATATACAGTCAATACCATATTCATTCAACGGTTCTCTTAATATCATTTTACAATTAATATGTTATATAAAATCATGTCTTGTTTTGTAACGAGACATAGATATGCAAAAATGCAGCATTTGACAATGTTCATGACCTTTGATACACCCACTCATAAAACATACTCTATAACCCATACATAAAAATTAGTGAACGGACATTTCAAAGCTTTGCCTGGGCTTCGAGGGCTCATTTAAGTCAGTTTCTTCAGTAGTAACGTGTAAGATTATCTATGTACGGGATGCGGAGCATATGCTAAGGGATTTACTATGAACCTTCGAGGCGAATGCATTTTTACTATGTGTTGCCCCCAGATACCTTCCGGAAATTTGGAGAACCACATGTACCGTTCCTTTTTGGCGAATACGCTTTCCGCATGCCGGATCCGCGCATGATGAATCGCAACTTTTATTTCTCAAAGTGTGTTGCAATTTGATAAGCATTCCGCATCCCACATTCAGCACATAAGAAATCTTAACTTTTGTCTTCAAATGCATGTATTTACGACTTTGCCTGTTAATTACCTCCATTCAGCGGCATGGGTTATGTTTTTACGGGCGTTGATTTGTTTGTTTGTCTGTTAGCAACATTAGTCAAACAGTTATTGACGGATTTTGATTAAGTCTTCAGGGTAGCTTACAAATGATCAACGGAAACTTATTTAATTTTGATACGGATAAAATTCTTGATCCAGGAATATTTAAAAGGAAAAATGCTGCTTTTCTGACAGTTCCATATGGGAGTAATGAACTGCCTTTGCGAAGGTCTGCGCTATCTGTATTTTTTTTTTCTACTTCTTTCCTGTTAGTTTTTTTTTATCATTTAAGTATAAGTTCCAATCATGATACCCCTAGTCCAAGTTTGTGCTTTTCTTCTATGTTATATGTTACTGTTTTCTTCTTTCATGTAAGCATCAGTAATATCGAGATATAAACAACCTAACCCTATCCATGATATGTTATATTACTATCTTCTTAACCGTTACCGTCTCTTCGTGCAGGTAGACATGTTTACTAGCTACTAGAGGAAATTCCTTTGCGCATTTAAAGTTTTCCAGATAGTACGTGTCTTCACCGTTCTTTTTTTCCTTCTTCTTTTGGACTCTACATCACCCTATGATTAAAATACGCAAATTTGAATAATCTCAGATAGCAAATGACCAGCAACTACACGATTGCTTATATAATTTCATAAGGAAGGCTTAAAATGAAGCGGTATTTTACAAGAAGCAATCAATTCTGAGAATAGCTGCTCTTGTAAAATATTTTACCCTCATGTTAAGTCTTAAAGTTACATTCAGCTCTTATCAAATGAATGCCTCAAAAGCCATTTTCCTGTGAGCGTCTAATACGGGTCATTGACTTTCCCTTACTATTGGTCTTAAAAACAGTTCCTCTGATTATATATTCATGCATTCTCAAGTGAATTATTCGTCTTGTTGCAAATATATTACAAACATGAATTAATTTACGGATTTAGCCTTTTTGTCTGGCTGGAATCAAACCAAGGACATCCATCCTTTTTGTCTACACAACATTTAATTAGGAAATATATATGCTTGTACATACAAGTATTAAAAAACTATTTTTAAATATCTGAGAAATAGAAAGCCTTCCCCAACAAAAAGTAAATAAGTCCCCATCGGATGTACGTCGACGGGGTATTTTATTGTGGGGTTGTTTTTTGTTTTGAGATAAGTATGAATTTTTCATATATTTATGAAGTTTTGTTGCTCCTTGGTTGTTAATACACGCTTGAATACGTTTCCCTATTAAAAAAGCTTCGATAACAGACATAATAAACATTGTAAACGACTATCACCCGTGAGAACTACTAAGGAATATTGATACTTTATCAAATCTTCGGAGTTTGTTTTACACAACCATATAGTGGAAAACAAATCATGGATATGGATGTATCGGGAGATCCATCAACGCCACATCATCGGGACTTACATATGCCGAAAATACACTGCATTAGGAATCAGAGGGCCAACACGTACAAATATTGTCAGATGCTAGCAGTTAACATAATAATGAACTTGGGCGGGTTGGGCACGGTTCTGTTTTATTCGAAAAGTGATAGTTGAATTATTAAAGCGGAAAGGATTTTTTTTTATTTTTAACTCTTACAGCAGAAATGCTTGGGTTTGTTTTGTCCGTGGTGTTTGCTTTAATTCGTCTTGTTTCTTCACAAAGCATAATCTGTAATTTTTATTATTACTCTTGTTCCTACTAAGTTTATGTATAAATCAACTCTAATAACGCAATATAAAAAGATCTACGAGCTCTTTTTGGCATCAAATTATCAAGGAATTTTTGTTAAACTCCCTACATAAAAAGATGTATTAAATGTGCTTTTGACGTCATCTGAACATCATCAAATGAGTATCCTGTCTGTATTAGCACTATCCTTCTAAGATTCCATTACCTAACCCTTAATTGAAGGACCTATTTTACTTTACCTATCCATCTTAGGATTTGCTGGACAATTGACGAATTTCTCTATTATCGAGCTATGACTAACTAGCGGTAGGACCATCGAAGGCACATATGATGATAGACCGGCATTATAGCTAATCATTAGGTTATAATAGTTGCTTTATTTTGAGTTATTGTTCTACTTGCCAAAGTAATGATTATAATAAATTACTGTTACTTGAAAATAGCGTCGAAAAACTTGCATATATTGACGTATCAGTATGTTACATTGCTTAGGTAAAGTACTATATTCTAGGATGTCTAGGAAAACGGATAAGGATCATTTTTGCTTAATTAGACAGTCAATATCAATTGAAAGAAAAGAAAATAATCCGTCTCACAACTAAGGAAATATGTTCATCTGACAGAGAGCCTTCACCGACTAAGGTATTGATGCACCAAAGGTAAAAGAGTAAAGGTCCACTCTACGATTATTTACTATTTCCTGGCACAGCTAACGACAAACCAGCAAGCGTATTAAGGAGTCACACTTTTATTATCGGGCCGAGATTTGACCTGTTGCCCCAAAATAGGTATTTGGTTAACAAGATCAGGTTGAAAAGAAAACCGTTGCCAGCCTACCTAGAATATATGACAAAGAAGCAATGGTAGAATTTCAACAATGCTCCTTGTTGACCCTAATCAATGTTTTTTTTTCCATGGGAAGGCAATACGATCAAAGAAGGGCAGCCAGTCCGAATAAAGAAAAAACATAAAAGACCATTTATTTTGTACTATGTTGGATTAGGAAACTGAGCACATGACCCCACT
The DNA here is from genome assembly GCA_026874595.1 of Sipunculus nudus. Lineage (NCBI taxonomy): Eukaryota > Metazoa > Annelida > Sipuncula > Golfingiida > Sipunculidae > Sipunculus > Sipunculus nudus. Next base: position 51,275,760 of record CM049321.1, read on the forward strand.
TCCATTTACAAAAAAAAAAACACATGTATAAAGAACAGTGGGTTACGAAACTTCCGTCCAGAACTTTCAAGTGTGTCTGCAGTAAGGTCAGAAAATATGATACATACATACTTGTTTTCAATAATTCAATACCATTTTGCAGATGAACAAGCTCAAATGTTTAATTCAACAAAGTTTTAAAAATGCATATATATAATAGTATGGGGCGGTCGTAGTGCCCTCTATAAATATGATTAAGCAACCATCTTGACTATTTTTTACGTTCTTGGCTTCTTGTCAGTTTATATATCAGTCGCTTACTAAATGGTAAATTGGGGTCAAAAGCGCCAACGAAAAGCTTTGCTGCAATAACAAAATGTATGAGTCTGGTAGTTTGGGAGCTAGTCTTGGGTCTTATCGATTAGTTTTTAACTTGTTCATTCTTTATAAACATGTTGGTTGATCAGTAAATCATTTGATTTAACATTGAAATCCCTTTTTTTTCATTCACAAAGAGAATGGAATTTGTGCCTTTCCATTCTTTCTATCATGGTTTCAATTTTGAACAAATTTTGATTTGCTTTCATAATTGGCCTCGGGTGATATTATGGTCCATGAGCAAGTGATTCCTGAGGAAAGAGTATTGACAAAGATAACTGATTCTCTTATTGGGTTTAAATATGATAACATACCTGCAGGGATAAAGCTGGTTCACTGTAATGAAGTCTGAATTTCCAAGAGCATTTTTGCTTCACTGATGCTCAGTCACCTAAAGAATACCGACACAAAAAGTGTAGAAGGTCACCAATAGTTTGGATTCAAGTGCCAGAGACTTATGAATACCATTGTGGTGATAATGGCAGAGGCGTAAGTTTATCTTCAAGGGCGGGTGGGGATGACTAGAGATTGTGAAGGATATATATACATGTTTATATATATATATATATATATATATATATATATATATATATATATATATCACCTTTTATTGTCTGCATGACGCATTTTGAAGTATATAACAATATAAGAGTATCGGGTTTAAAAAAAAAATTAAAAAAGGCATATAATAGTTCTAATCAAGGTTAAGATATAAAATATTTAATAGTAAACTCAGAAAGGGAAGCAAAGTCTATAATTCATTTTTTAAATATAAATATTATTTTCTTAATGTACAGGGTTTATTACATTGACTAACCACCTCGCTAAAACATGGGAAGTACATCCCATACCACCCCCCCCCCCCCCGTATTGACGCCCCTGCATAATGGTCATGCATAACCTGGTTGCATTAGCGTGCAGATGATGCGAAGCACCAATATCAAAGGGAGATTGTTAATACGAAAAATAATGATTGTTAAATACGAATGATCATCCTTGACCCGTTCCCTCTAGTTGTCCACCCTAGGAATACTTCTAAATGCCTTTTTTCTTCGAGATTAAAAGAAATTCCTGAAACATATATCGATGCCAGAGCAATAATAATTGTACTATCCTTTGACAAACGATATATATATATATATATATATATATATATATATCTGCATCATCCACACATGCAATCCGTCCTAAATATTGTTAAATATGATAATACGATTTCAGCTCCAGAAGCCCCCCCCCCCCGTGTATAACCAAAATAAACTTTTTTTACTGGAGCTTAACCATGTTAAACATAGATGCAGAGAGAGATGAAAATGCTGAAAAGGATCACATTAGACAACACCCGTGGGAACAACAAAGTATGAATAATAGACGTGATGCTATAAAAAAAGAAGTGGACCATGGAAAAACGCACTGGATCAGTTTGAATAATTAACTAAAATGTTAACTTTTACGTTTAATATGTTTTACAATGTCTGATCAGGCAATCTCATCATTTTCTTTAGAAATCAATAATGCTCAATAACTTTATTCGTTATGGATAAATCGATCGATTTCCCATTTCGATTTTTTTTAGGATTCTTGCTCCACCAGCATTTACAGACAATAACTAGAAACAGCATTCAGAGGTCTGCAAGCATCTGCGATGTGGTTTTCCCTGTTGTGGAATTCAGACGCGGCTCACCCGAGAAGTGAGAGCACAGGTTCAGGACACGCTTTGTGACATCGAAATCTCGGTCCTGAAGTTTATATTTTGCAATTGTCGGTATATGTGAGCAGTATTGTCGATAAACACAGGAAACCTTCACCCTGAATTACTTGGCGCTCGACCATGACCTGGACAGGACATCTGCTTGGCGCACGAGGCTGTGTTTGTTTCAGTTATGTTGTACTAGTTCTAAGGTCATTTGCATATATGTGACTGCACATTTGTGAAACCTACCGGAAGTCCTTCCTGGATTGAGATCACGACCCACACCAAAAAATCTATTCTTCATTGCCCCGTACCCGAGGTGCCCTATAAATTTCATTTAGTACTTTCATGACTGCGCCCTTCGTTTTTCAAACAAAACACACGCAAACACACAAACAATGACGAGAATGAAAGCATACCCTCCTGGCGCGGGGAATAATAATTATTCTTTCAATTATATTCGGTTGGTGTACAAACTTGCTGCTATGGAAACGATATATTTTTCATGAAAGATGCACTACGACATACGTAGCATGTCAAGCAATGCCAATTGGTAGTTATATTGAATACACAATATCTGTAGTAATTTGCAGTGTAATAACCAGCATCTTTCTCAGAACAAAGTTTAATGACAAACACATGTTATACCTTGAATCTAACCAGAAATTTGTTGTTACCCATATATGACTTTGCATTTTAGATTTAACTACCAGGATGTCTCTACTTATGTCGGATAATCACTGACATGTTTTTTTTTTATAATAAAGTAGGGTTTATTCCTCTTTGCTATCGTTTGGAAACTCACTTATGTGATGTGTTCAGCAGAAAATGAAGAGTGTGAGATGACAATAAAAGATGTCAAAATAAACATAGCGCAACACCTGCCAATCACGAGATGACCTGACTGATTCGGCCCCAAAATGTATTACATGTTCCCACTGGCTGTAACTTTGTGTCTTGCGGCTCACAATCGGACCTCCGGTCTCGCAGCCTTGTTATGAACCGAAATACATGGACCGTGTTTACAAACACGCAGAACCATATCAAGAAGTGAACAGCCGTATGCGAGGTACCGAGAATGTGTGTTTGGATAGTATTGCTGGGACTCTATTGTATAAGGCAAAGCTGAACTGATAGTTTGAAAGAATAGGCATAATATTGCTCCTGATTATGTCCCTTTAAATCAAATTGCTGGCAGGTAATGAATTTAGTGCTGACATGACATTAACAGATGTGTTCTAGAATTCTATCAGTATTGCCGCAGTAAATAAACTTTTTTTCCAAGTCTGAAGAAACCTGAAACCTCTTTTTTTATCCACTCATGTCCCTCCTTATTTTCTTACATTTGCTTTCGAGGTGACGCTTATTTGAATTTGTACACCTGACACATTGGGTATTTTATTTTTTTTTTTAAGTATTAAATGTGTATTACACTAACGCAAGACATGAACATCTCTCACAGTGCTTATATTACGTTAAATCCATATTTCCTGCCCGTGTTTCCAATATGCTTCTTGTTTCTTATGACACCACTTTAAATATTTCTACCTCTTTAAGCTGATAATTCTTTTTTCTGTCGAAATTATTTTTCAATTATTTCTGTTTTTTATGACTCTTCTCTTATCATTTCATCTGGGACTTGTATTGTGCGACAGGTTTTCACCACCTTATTAACGGTAATAACATTTAGTTTTGCAGGGTCTTATCTAATGAACTGCGTTTTTTTCCAAAATACCTGAATAAATTTTACTTACATGGGGTGCACGAGATTAGCATTTCTTTGCGTTAATATAGAATATGTTCCGAGTCCTGGATTTCTTTATATACTTTTATTCTCTCGATGATTAATTGACAAGTAAAAAAAAACACCTCATCATAACAAAAATCTTAATTTAAGAGTGTCTAATCATGGTTGAGTGGGTAGGGATTTCATGCTTTAGATGTCCTGGCATATTCTCAAAGTATTAACAATGCAGCTAGGACTTGATAACTGTAGGAGACAGACCATGGGCCGCCCAAAAATGAGAAGGAATTTCAGATCGGTATAAATCATTCCCTATAACATCCTCGAATAAAGGAACTGACTACGCTCTATGAAGCTCCTGGCAGCTAGATGTTCTTTATGAGGAGAAGGTAACAACAGTTCTGTGCCATGTCAATAGAGAAGCTCTCAATTCGTCTTTATTTTATTTAGCTTTCTTTCCTAATGTCCTGCGCTTTATCACATTTAAGTAAGAGTAAGGGCCGATTGGACATTTTAATACAAGTTTTATCATATGAATTTACCGGTTTCCATCAATCATTGTTTGTTTTATTCTCAACGGAAGGTATATTAGACCCTTAATTGTAAATACTGCTGCGCTTAATATTTAAAATGAATGGTAATTAATGTGTATGAGTACTCATAATATATATATATATATATATATATATATATATATATATATATATATTCTAAATGGAGGATACATTAGGTAAGATAAATAATGTAAAGGATTCTGTTTAAAAAAATGATTATACAGGTATATGACTAAAATACTTCCTTGAAGTGTGACATCTCTTGGTTTCGTTGGTCGTATTTTAGTTTCTGGTTTATTACACCGGTTCATTGGTATATTTCCTCCAAATTAAAACATCCATTAAAATAGTCACTATCTGTCGGGAAGCAATAAAAACTGTTCATGATCGAACAAGCTAGTGTTTTTCTTCTGTTGCCATTTTGTGTACACTTATCAGACAGTGGTAACACACGTTTATAAAACGCAGTTGTTCCCGATCTTATTCGTTCAAGCGATCCATTGTTAAGCACGTTCTGTCATCTCAAAAAGATTTCCGAAACCTTATGTTGGATATTGATTAATGAATGATATGCAGTTTGGGATGCACAAAGGCCCGGTGTCAATTTTGCATGCGGTTCTGGTGGTGTAATTGTCAATATTGACGAGCCATAAGACCGAAGAACCCCCGTAAGACGAACTCGTATGTCAATAAGCCAGCGGAACGCTCAGCCGAGTTGAGAGAATTCAATTTGCCCCCAACAGTGTGAAAAAAATTACGAATAAACTTATGAGAAAAAGGGTCCAGAAAGGGGGAGGGTCCCAGGTCGCAAACATTGGCCCAAGGTCTTAGAAAAAGGTTGTGGCAGCTAAAAAAGAGGGTCCGTACCCCCTGCACCCTCATCCTCCACTTTTGTCATTTTTGCATGCTGACATTAGAAGTGGGTGCCAAGTGATCGAGAATCACGCTGGTAATATCCACGAAATTAAAAACAAATATCGGTCAAAATAATGTGTACATCAAACATTATTTATTTACACATACCCCGATCTGTGTCCTTGAAATTAACTGAAAAACGTTCCATAAATTATAAAACGATATATATATATATATATATATATATATATATATATATATATATATATATATATATAACACAGTCAGTTTGTTTACTTAATATAATAACATGATGTTACCGGGTGACATAAAAGCGAACTTGCTTTGCTATCGAAGGGGTTGGTTCGCCGGACTTGTGCGCCACCGTTATGGGTTCGAATCCCGGATCGGCCCAGAATATTCCCCTGAGCAATTTGTCTTCGTAACAATGAAAACACACTTGGAGGATAAATAACACTCTACGCCTCAGTGGATATCAGATTTAGCATCTGAGTTGAGACGATTGACTCGTGTTCAGAAGGTATCCTGAATAAACCCCGCCATTGATAAAATTCGGAATCTCGACAAGACCCTAAGATTTGATTCTTATACATAACGTGGGTACTGATTTCTGGATTATTCCCATCCCTTTGAACATAAAAGCCTGAGTTTAATCACATCTTATTCTTATCTCCGTCTTCATTCATCCAACAGTGCCCTAAATAGGCCACAGATCATTGAAATAATGAAATTTGATCAATGTGTTTTCCGTGTTTATTCTTTTGTTTAGTTTCCATTTCATATTTTAAGTTTAGTTCGTATATAAATACCTTCTGATTGTCAAACTGGACAAACATTATCAGGGATATAAATATATATTAATATATGCATATATAATTTGTATTATAAAATATATAATATGTATCAAATCTGCCCGGAATATTTAATAATAATTATGAGACTTGACAAATGTAATTTAAACGAGAAACTTTTAAATATATATATATATATATATATATATATATATATATATAAATATATATATACATAAATATTTACATATATATTTACATACATATATGAAAAAAATATAATTTGTATTGTATAAAATTTATTTTATATTGAATCTGCCCAGAATGTTCAGTATTAACTTGGAAACAAAATAAATATAATATAAATGAGACACATAATTTTCAATAAATCTGAGGTCAGTATACAATGAAGAGAGAAACCTTGATTACAGCACAGGCCGCACTGCTAACGTCACTTATGTCAGATAAAAAGACAAACATAAATAGAACAATTATCGTGAAATTGTATTATTAGAAATGAAAAGATACTAATAGGGCGATTGATGAGAATGCCACATAATCAAGGCCTCTTGGAAACGTCAAAGAAAAGACAACCTTGATTAACTTCCTAATAAGTTTATACACAATAATGGTGGACTTTGTTTCGCTGCTAACTGCTCCGAATAGATAATCATGATATTTTCTAATCTCCATTGTTCTTTGTTCATTGACTTTAATTAACTTAGATAGGGGAAGTAGTTTTCCGTTAAATAAAGTGATTTTTTCAATGATTAGCTTTTCATATTAAGAATAATACAAGCATTAAATGAATCAGACTAATAACACACTCTATATATTTACTATTTTGGTTGTTTAATGATTTGTGTCGTAATTTTTTTTTCTGTTCCACACTATTAAATGTTATTCAATCATTATGCTTTATGTATATGATCTACCTCCGATATACCTTTACTCCTGTTCAACGTTTTCCTTGCTTTCTCATGGCCCCTCCATCAGCAGTCAGTCTCGTCTTTTTGTATGCATCTTCCAACCATTTTGATATGATATTATTTGGAATTGACAATTCCTCGTTGATCCTTGACCTGCCTGACCGATAATGTGACCCTCATTATCTTTACAAATATATGTGAATTCGATATGTAATTTTTGATAAAAATAATAAAACGGTGTGTCATGTATTCTTTGCCAGAATATATAAAGATTCTATTGTTTAAAATATTCGAGAAACATTTAATTTGTTTACAAAATACGTTTCTATATGTTAAAAAGGAAATATATTTTTTTCCATGACAGTTGCTGCTTTATAAGAGGGTAACCTTAAGCTTAGAAAATGAAAATCTGTTCATGTATTATTTCGGACGGGTAGAATTAATTACTGAGTAGAATAATCTGTTTCATTGATTTCTCCGGTGTAAAAATACAATAATCCATGATAACCTAATTTCTTTTTTATCGGGAACAACAATGAGAATTTTATTACGGAACAGATTCCTGTCTATAAAATATCTCAAACCTGGTTAAAGAATTAATAAAAATATGTAGCTTTTTTTAAAACTGTTCGGCGTCTAGCAGACCATCTCACACACATGCCTTTATTGGGCTGTCATGAATTGGAAAATGAATCTAATTTACCCCCTCGATGGGCAAAAAAGGCGAAACATGTATAGATGCATTGGTCAGCATTTATTTGCCGATCAAAGCTTCCTCTTGTTAATGTCATATCTCTTTAAGAGTCAGAACCTTAAAATGGAAAGTGTTCAGTCTCAATTCATACTAGATGTATGCCATCGATTACAGAAAGCCCCTTACGTCAGTAAAAGAGCGACAATGGGGAATCGTCTATATAATCTACGTCCTTTTGAATAATGTCAAGGTCAAAAATGAAAGTCACGTAAAGATTTTGGACCTAAGGAGCCATATTAGAGATCTAGCGCGCAAATATAAAAGACAAACAAAATAAGAAGGTAAAAAAAAAGAAAATTTGACGGTTTTGCACTGGGGGACCTGAGTAGATCCATCCACATTAAAAAAAACAAATATGGATATAAAAATAAACTCCTCGACCCCTATAAACCTACTAGTCATACTAGAGAGGCTTGATAAACATTGTGTCGGCTTTTGGTCAAACTTTTTCAGTCACTTTAGGTGTACAATATTTTCGTCAGAGTCGCAGGTTTAGAGACGATGAAACAATCTGCTGACTTGATGAATGGCCTCATTCGTCTTTGGATTTGTTCCTTTGTGCCCAAAGTTTGCTTCTATGGCAGCATGAATCCAGCCGGAAGATCATTTGTCTTGTAATTTCGAGCCATCCATGTTGAGTAGGCCTGTCCATTCAATCTCTAGCGAAGACATGCGGACAACTGTTCAATATGAACCCAGCACAATAATATTCCCTGGCGTGGACAGATGTGGGCTCATTCTTGGCTACCCTGGTCGTTTTTAAAAGAGTTTTATTATTGCGGCCAGGAAAAGGTTTGGGCTATCCTTCATGTCCTCGGTTTCCTCCGCCTAATAGAGACAGAAGCCAACTGTGCATTTACTAAAATCACTACATGTACAATACATGTAAAATTTATACTATTATAAGTTTGGTACCTGACAAGTGCCAGACAAACAATTTTCTAGAATTCTAAATGTGCTTTATAAATGTGAATCAAACTTTAGGACAAGGAAATGACGTTACTGTTTATGTGATTATATATTAACATCAGCTTAACATTTTCAGTTTCGTCTTTCTAACACTGCTTCCTAAACGTCTCGCGTGCCAGCAGTTTCCTTGTCATCAGATGTTTCTATAAAAGTGTCCTTAAGAACTGCTGTGATCATATTAGACGAAAGCGAGTGTTTTAAAGAAAACTTTGTCGTTCCTCAGATTTATCGGTGACGTTCATGAATGAGTTTTACATATATAGACTCGATTATGATAAATGAGTTAACGTTTCTCTTTTACCGTTAAGGTTCAATTTTTCTTAATTATATTAAATTATTAAAATAGTCATTTATCCTAATCATGTATTAGATATATTATCAACTGATTTGTCTTACTAAAAACGGCGATGATGTCAGTAAACACAATAAAAACATGAATAATAAAAAGAGGACTTTCCTCTAATAGACCCTATAAAGATCTGGCCTCTCAGGAAATGACGCGTTTTCATTAAACAATACTAATATTCTCCAAGTACAATATATGTTAAAGGGTCTATACCGATATCCGACTGCCATTAATTAAAGACAATATGTTAAACCCTTCATAAAAATATGTCACAAACGCCGATATTACGGTACAAATACTGTTCGTTTTGTTTGTTCACAGATACACATATATGAATATATATATATATATATACATATATATAAATGTGTGTATTTATATATATATATATATTTATGTATTTATATATATATATATATAAGAATATATATGTATATATATATATATATATATATATATATATATACACATATATATATATACACATATATATATATATATATATACTGCTGTTTTGTTGTGACGTAAATTTTATAAGATAGTAGTCCCACGAAACTAGCGACACCTATCGGTGGTTTTCCTTCAACATAAGCGACATTCGTTGCTTGTTTTATTCATGCTAGGTATTAAGGTATTTAATGTTCGGATATAAAGCGTAAATAGAAGTTCATGTATTACTCATTTGCTTTTTTTAGTAGTGAGGTCTCATAAATCATTTATTTATGTGTGCTGTTTTGTTGTGACGTAGATTTGACAAATGGGATATTCATCACAGAGACAATATAAGAACCTTTCATTGCAGGACTCACAGACAATATATATCAATATGTACCTGGTTTAGTTCATAACTTACATATATCCTTACTGGAGTCGTTATTCACGGGCGAATGTACTGCAACGGGAGTCCAACGTTGTTCATTGATATCACGCTACCCAGCCGATAAACTTGACGTTAGGCTACCAGGGGATGCATAAACACAAAAGAAGCATGGGACCCATGTTGGTTTTCATGCTGTCAGAAATTCAACAGCATGCAGACGGATCTACCGATATATTTTTTTTATTAAATAGATATTTTTCTTGGTAGATATTGTTAACAATCGCTACCGTTTATCTCTAGTGACGGCGTACTTGCAGGCCATGCGGCTTTGTCAGTGTGGCCCAAGTTATCGATTTTTCTTTCCCGGAATGCGCTGAAAGGGTCATGAGATTCCATGGAGGTATGTTGTGCATTAACACCGAGACGCACACAAACGCCAACACACAAACACACGCACAAATTGGGAAGAATTCATACCATCCTGGCTGAGGCACTAACTTAACAGTAGAAAATCGTCCGGTTGACGCAAGTTGGCTGTAGAATTTTTATTATGTGTTCACTGTTTATATCAGAAGAACAGGATAATGCAAACCAATTCAGAATGGAAATAAGAAAGCCATTTATCTTTTGCAACAATGAGAGCAGACAAAGATAACTAAAAATAGATTTTTATTCAAGGCCTTACTTCTTCGCCACGGGGTGGGAATTAACTGCCCGTTGCTATTAATAACCATTAATCTGAGGTGTCGGAAAATGTGTCTATTTCAAAGAGAAGACATTGGTTTTTGTGTAAATTCAACAAGCTTTCTAGGTGATTAGGTACTAATCATGATACGCATACGGCTAACCAGGGTACCCGTACTCTGTCCTATAATCTGTCCCAGGTGATAAGGCTAAGGCGGCAAAATGAATTACGATTCATTTTGTATCAATTGTATCAAAAATTAATGTGTATGTGCCGATTTTTAACTTTAATTTGTCAGCTTTATATTCTGTTTGTCCTGTCAGATTCTCTTCTGATTATTACATTGAACTGAAATATGCGGGTAACATTCATTTCTCCAATGACCCCTCTTCAAACATCTATCCAAATATTCTATAACATAATATATACTTTCTTATATGCCTTTTATAGGAGCTGTATAGATCTAAGTCATTAATATATCATCATGAAGAACCACATTATGACACAATTTTTGGTTCTTGATATATATTCAAGAAAACGGAAATCTCTTGATAAGAAGGATAAATTATTAGTGAAGGAGCAAATAGACTGAATGGTAACGTAACGAGGTAAAAGTGTCCAAGAGGAAATTATGGATGAGGAACCCATGCAATGAAAACCATTCATACAAGTTCAACTGCATAAAACAAGCTCTTCGTATCCACGTCTTCCAAACGGTGACTTTTAAACAAATACCATGTTACAAAACTTCTAAAGTAAGGGTGATCAAGGACGCCTGCAGGAAAGACATGCTTTAAACAGGATTCTGCATTATAATTAATGCAATCCTCCGCTTTACTAGAATTCTGCATTCTGGGGAATGTAAGCCTCTCTATTTTACGGCTCAGGCATTTTCCTCGAGGACTGAGTAGAGGGCAGAGTAAGGTTAGTCTGGTTAGTTGGTATGCGCAAGATCTTGATCAGTTTTATCGGTTGGTATTCAATGGTAGCACTCTATGATTTTTTGTCTAATATTTTTGACACGTTTAACCGGTATTGTGTTGTAGGTCAAACTTTGTAAACGTTAGACTTAGCATTTCTTATTTAATACCCGGGGAGTCTTGCAAATATAAAACGTTGAAGCTTAAACGGCCTGAAAAACAAAACCCATAGTTGAATTAAAACAAAAATCACCATCTTCTCTTTGAAATAAACGGGAAGCTGCCAAAATATTGCGACGGAAGCGATGGCTTACTCCTTTAAACGAGTAGTAGAAACACTGGAGTGCGCACGATCACAGGTTACAATATAAACACAATGCGAGGGATTTAGTGCAGGTGTAAAGAAGCCCTATGGGAGATACTGTGGCTGTGTTTTGGGATGATTTTGTTTTGAAACTATTGTATGAAGCAAAACGTAACTGACAGCGGAAAGAAAAGGCATTATTTTGGGCCTAATCGTGCCCTAAAAAACTGGCGGCCCATAAACTGCAAGCTTCATCCGAAAACAATTTTCACCATTAAACTAGTTTTAACTCATCAGTCATGACTAGTATCACAATCACTAGTGCCGTACCCGGGCAGATCAATCTCCGCAAAAGGGCAGTGAAAGAGCGGTTTCGAGAAACAGCGAATTCACCGATAAACAAGAAAACTGCCTTAATACCACGCAGCCTATTTTAAATTCTTGGGTAACATTAGACCTTATCATTGATAATACACAGTAAAAGAGGTCCAGAATGTATTTTTTTCTATCAGCATGTATAATTTCACGGTAAAGGCGGTAAGTCGAAGCGACCATTTAAAGGATTAATACTACAAAAATAATCAAAATCGATTGGAATTTACTTTTTTCCGGGATATGTTTTAAATATATATGTATACATGCTCGTTACATATTTTGATAGAGCCGTAAAAGACCATTCAAAATATATTTTCACTATACAGATTAGTCGGTTGGAAGCCAAGATATTTACATTCTTCCCCACCCCTTAAAATTTTCCTCCTCTGACGGTAAAGCGGTAGCTACAAAATGACCAGTTGCACAACCTTGACACCAAAATTTGACAATATTACCCCCTAGCAGTGCTTTAGAGTTAACAAACTACCATAATATCAAGTCAAATCTTGGCTGTGTGTTGGATTTAACGATTTTCTTTATTTGATCCCTCCCTCCTCATTTAGCTGACAGCGCCTCTTACTGGCCACGGATCAAAACTATAAATAAGAACAGCCTGCAGTGAGCTTTTATGGGTATTATATACAACATTAATATTACTTACATAAACAAGACACAAGGTTTATCCCATACCGATACAGAAATTTGCCTTGCGGGTAATATCATAATTAATCATATATCATATATCATATATCATACCCTCATAGTGCTGAAAGTAGTATAATAATAGTAAGAATTTAAAAAATGAAGTATTAATATTGTAATATATCTGTTTATTAATCTAATCACTTGCGAGACATAAAAACTACTTCTTGGTTTACACAAGACAACATCGCAATATTTGACAATACAGCATAATAACAATATTTCCCCAGACATAATTCCACGTTACGTTACTAATGGTTACATGGAAGAAAACCTTACAAGTAACATAAACCCTACATATTTATCTAAACGCGTATAGCAAATCAGTCCTCTAAGATATAAAAATACCTTGCAATTTACCCAGACCAACCTTGAATACTTCCACAGTGAAATTAATGGAAAAATCCAGCTTACCGAAGCGGAATATTGACTTTCTTAATAACGAGGTGAATAACAACTACGTCCATTTACATCTTGCAGGCTTTCAATGACTTTACCTAAATAACACTGGAAAAAGAAAAAACATGGATAATAGCTTAAATGTAAAAGTAAAATAGTAGTAATAAGCAAAATAACTGATAAGGTCAGGCTAGGATCGTTAAATTATAATTCTACATCTTTTGAAATAAATATTCAATATTATAGGGGGGTTGTGAAAAGTAAGATAATGACGTCTGCTTGAAGTAAAATATCAGATAATTCCGCATGGAGAGGATGACTACCATCATATTTGTAACTGATATTATTCATAACAATCAATATAAGAGTCATTTCTTATATTTTACAGTGACATCACTGGCGTTTCCTTTCCGTTAAGAATTGCTACCTGGTGGTTATATAATCTTCCTATTATTTATAATTTACTCCCAAGATGTAGCTTTTTATATGTTGTTATTACTTCCCTGCCGCCACCAAGGACATCATTTATACCGGTATTATTTCCTATAAGAAATTGAGCAAATAAGACACTACAGAACGCTGGAATAAAAAAGCTAATTTGACACGACGTATCTATAATTCCAGGCTCTCTGTTTCTTTTCATAGTCTGATACCCATCACAATAAAGCCAGTTACATCATGAATCTCGCCATCAGATCAGGCCAGGAGGCTTGTCCAAGCTAAACGCTCAAACCTCATTCCCACCTACCGTAAATTTTCGTCAGAGTTATGAAGATGGAACAGGCATTAACTGAAAAAACAGGGATGTTAACTGCGCTGAAGAGAGGACACAATTGATTATATTTCAATTATTTCAGTTAATATTTATGTCAATCAACATAAACATGAAAATACTTGATGATATCCCAAAAATGTGGTTTACAAACTATTACCTTAAGGAATTGGGAAAAAAATTACTGTTTTTTAAACGAAACTTCAAATTCAATGATACTGTGAAAAGGTACTTCAGGGTACGAATGAATAGATGTCAAAATTACAAATTGGAATATTTTTTTTTTCTTTTAACATTTCTTTAAATATCGGTATTTAGCGTCTGAGATTCCTTATTTGATGAAACGGGTCTACTGGCGCAGTTAGATTCCTTACTGGAGACTGTCCTCGGGGTGCCAGAGGACATCCCAGAGTATTTCGATACCCTTATCAAACAAGAACCTCCCGTTTATGGGGCAGCCATTTCGGCTACAAACTGAATCCAGGATTTTCGAAGTCGTATGTCGGAATAAGGGATATATCGCTTTTAGCATACAATAAGTATTAAAGTGGTTTACAGACTAAATAGGCAGTAATTTATGAAGAGCTGTGGTCGAAAAGTTTGGACTTTAGAACTGTGATCGCAATGTTTTTAGTTTATTACCCTGTCTGACCGTCCTGTTTGATAATATTCCACGACAAAAGCCAGCTTTTCACATACCTTTTCTGCAAATTAGTGTAAAATGTGGTTGTCTACACATATTGATGAAGTTTTCAGAGTTTTTCTTTTCAGAAAAAAAAATTCTTATAGAACCTCTCTGATGGATGTCTGAGCTTATTTATCAACAAACTGATAGTCAATAAGGTACATGAGCGAATACTGACAAAGAGAAAACCCGCATAAGCTAAGATGATGGTTTGCATTTTACGGACACAACGGCATGTTTGTAGTGGGATCGGCTTTTTTTCTATAAATTGTTCAAATGATTATCGTTTACCTTTATCTTATTAGACGGAATAGGCCCCTTTAAAATGTCCTTTCTACGCATGGGAAATGGCTAGTCAGGTAAATATTAGTTGTAGGAATCGGTTTAAAAAAATTATAATCAATGATTTAAAAATAAGAACAACCAATGATGGATTATTTATCGGTTATTTAATGTATTACCTTTCTATATTACCCTGAAATTAGGTGTATACTAGTACGCGAAATATATACCCAAATAAATAGTGTGACATGAACATCGGTAATCATAATGAAACCGCCAATCCTCCAGCATCCACGATCGACTTGCCGTCGGACGAATGTTGGCTGTTCCGTATGATGCTCTTCGTTACTTCATGTAAGTATATCTCTGGGGAATTAGATTCTTTGCAGGTGATGCATAATCGTTTTAAATCGATAATGCAAAAATGCAATCGATTAAATCGATTTTGAAAGAAGAAGACCAATCATCAATAAATCGATTAATCAGCAGACCATAGGTAAACATTGACCGAATATCCTTCTTGTCCATAATAAAGCTGTTTGGGTAATCGATTACCAGAGTCTGAGAAAAGCTGCCAGAATAAACAGCCCCGATAGCACAAGAAAGTCGAAAGCAAACTGAGAAAGGCAAAGAATATATGAACAGTTTATAACAATACATATATATATATATATATATATATATATATATATATATATATATATATATATACAGTGAAACACCCCGGACTAAGCCGGACTCTCAAGGAACTGGAGGATTTTGTCCATATAAGTGAGTTGTCCTGTTTACAGGAGTTTGTCCATACAAGTGAGTTGTCCTGTTTAGAGGAGTTTATATTATCTTCTTTTTATACTTAGGCTAGAAATATGTGCTTTTGTCGTATATTGATTGTTATTGATCATTCGATGACTACGTAAAATTTGTTTTATATCACATGTAATCTTGCCATGTAAGAATTTCTTTATAATGTATTGCATGACCTTCTGAGTTGAATAAACTAAACTAAAAGCATTTTGCGTCAATTCGTCATTGAATGTTTCTGATATCATATATTTTCATTAAATGTACGCAAAATTTGAAACAGGCAGCATAAATTTGATTTGAAATTGTTCTCATATAGCTTTAAACTGCACTTGCAATTTAAAAGATCATTAAAAAAAAGACAAACATCAGCTAGGCCTTGCAAACTAATCTTGGCAGTTTAAATTCGACCTACCATGTTTCATCTTCTAAGCAATTAAGAGGCAGTTTATGGATGGTTGCACTAGGCATATTGAAGATTGATTATTGACAGCATCCGGACTGCATGAATATTTGTAAAAGGATATAGTGTTCACCACGCATTCGCCATAACTAAGTGCAAACTGTCACAAACTATAATTACGGTTCCTCGGGCCGGACACCGAAAACAAAGCTCGAACGGCAGTCTTTGATGATGGTCTTGTCGAATGATAGCTGTTTCAGTTTGAAAGCTTATTTTCTCCTAATTGACCTGCCAATCTTAATTTAATATGGTGTTATAATCAACACATTTATAGAAATAAACAATTCCGATACTGTATATTTACATATAACATTCCAATGGTTCACCAAATTACGCTTGTCCTCGGCTGTCGCTTTCACCAAAATAGGTCATACAAGGTCACGACCTCGGAGCTCCATCACCCGGCAAATATATGAACAAAAATAGAACTCGCGATGTCTGTCCGCTTTAGAGGGTCATAATGTGTACTTGATATGCTGGCGGGACGGGAAAGTTTGTCAGTTGTCCGGAATAGTGAGTTGTCCGCTTTGTTGAGTTTACGTTAAACATAATAGAGGCAAAATTGTAGGGACTGAGATTTATTGTCCACATTAGTGAGTTGTCCGCCTTAATCAACAAATCATATGATAACGATGTAAAATTTATAAATTACAAATTAAAAAATAAGACCTTTGAATTAGCTACCTTAAATATGTCTCCTTGCGATAAAAGCACCAGCTAGATTCGAGGTAAAAAAGGAAAAGTGATCTATTTGGAATGAAAGATAAAAAATCTAATAGGAAATGCCGCAAGTCATTTTTTAACCGACTGGCTATACAGAAAGTGTAATGTATACGTGTAAATAAAGATATTCTTTAGTAAGAAATCCTATATGATATGACGAATTGATATGTGATATATTGAAATGGTACAATGCAGAGAGCTACGTCTGGCGAGCGAATGAGGAAATAGGTGCTACGACTGTTTGTGATCTCAAACACCGGGACATGTCTGAAACCAATGAAATGAAGATTTATATACTTTTTCTAGTACTACTCCTTTTAAACGTTATTATGATCGCCCAGTATATTAATTAAAAATGATAAGAATATTCAATATAATAATGATAATAATAATAATAATAATAATAATTAATAAAATAATAGCTTATTATTATTATTATTATTATTATTATTATTATTATTATTATTATTATTATTATTATTATTATTATTGCTATTATCGATAATAATAATGATAAAACATTAACAAATAAACATGTGTGCAAAAGAAAATCGAATCTCTAATAAGCTAATCTTTACTTGCGGGAAGAACCAACTGAGAATCCACTATGAAATGCATATGTTGGTTAACGCAGGAAATAAGGGATGTGCTTAATTAACTTACCATAATAATAACATATTAAACATCAAATATAATTAATAGTTTTTAAACACCAATGTTATCGAATGACGCATTGCAAGTAACAAGTATTCTTTCGTACTTAACAGATGTATTCATAAATGCCAGGTTTTAATTTCATATCCACATGTAAACGCAAGCGTGACATTAAAAAGACAAAACCAGGAATTATATTAAATCCATATTATAAACAAAGAAGAGCTAGTCAAAGACGGGTGCGGAGTTTATTTATGCATCAAACCTGCTCTCAAGAGACAGGTATTGTTATGCCGTCCATTGAACATCGTTGAAACAACATTTCACTGCCGGTCATAAATAGGCCAGTATTGAAACCGCCCAGAGGTGTCTGCAACCTATTAGCGTCCTCCTTTAAATACAGGAGGACGTCAGTCATGCCTTGCCCGGCAGTGTGGGTTTCATAGTGTATCTCAAAGCATTTAGAGGCTCGCGATCAATCGCGCTTAGCAGACATAACAGCTTCTCCCCAGAGGCTAGCGTATTAAACTCGGTCTGCGATGGGTTTTCAATTTCATTGATGAAACCTGATTTATCTCCCCATCATCGAGTTGGTTCGGCGGAATAATTGGTGACCAGTTTATATTTTAACTGTTTAGGATTCCCGTCTGATGTCGCTTGCTTAGAATTCCACTCAACTGACTTCAAGAGACAACGAATTTAGGATTTCACAGTAAGGTAATGTTGACATACCAGCGGGAATGTGTCTAGATAAAAAAATATGCGTGAGATTTAACAAAATAATTCAAAGCCAGAAATCTATCTTTTGCACAGATATTATACTGGATTATACAAGGATAACAACAGTTCCAATTTCAGCAGGATTTGAGGCACAGGCTACAGGGGAAAAAGCTAACAACTAATGCATTCCAGACTCTTATTTACTGCAGTTTATCTGAAACAAACGAAACACGATGGTGGTATTCTCATCGATATGAATATTGTATTTGATTTACTTTACTGATTTACTATTTGTTTCGTATACAAACTAGTAAAATCTTATATTGCCTTTAAAATTAAGGATATCGCAGCAGTAAAATCATGATTTCATCAAACGATTCGGCAAACGTGACATATGTGCTAATTGAACCGCTGGTATTTGAGTGTACAGTCCTAGCGGTTATATTTACAGTGGCCGTTGCAGGCAACGCATGTGTAATAGCATTGCTATTGAACCGGAAGCCACGTCAGACGCCGCGTATGCATTTGTTCATTCTTCACCTAAGTATCGCCGACCTACTTGTCGCCTTCGGATGTATAATGCCACACATGATTGAATACATCCACCCCTTTAACGGAACGGATTTTTGGTGCCGTCTCAAAGCCTACGTTCAATTACTGGTCCTTTACGTGTCAACATACGTATTATTATCGACTGCGTTTGACCGGTACATGGTCATTTGCCATCCGTTGTCCTCTTGGTATTCGCGAGTTCGCCCTGGCCGTTGTCTCATTGTGTTGGCTTGGATCAGTTCTTTATTAATGGCCTTGCCGCAAGTTGTAGTTTTCGAGGTAGATTTTGAAAACAGGGCCCCAATATGTGTGGATATATTCAGAAACAATCTTATGGGATATAAAATCTACACTACCTGTACAACGTTCACATTATTTTTAGGACCGCTGGCGTTTTTAACGTTTTGTTACGGAAGAATAACATTCGTAGTATGGAACAGATTCAATCACATCGTGAATCGGCAAGAACACCAGAAATCTAGTACCTGTTCACGTCCGTCCGTATCCATGATGACGTCAACCGGATGCCGAAGTAACGGCTGCAGGATACATAACAGAGCCACCGCTAAAACTGTCAAATTTACCTTTGTGGTGATTATAGCATACACCCTCTGCTGGACGCCATTTTTTGTTGCTCAGTTGATGTGGGCCTGGCAAGAGAATGTACCGGGTAAGTACTCTTTGAATACTCCAAACAGTAGTAAGCCACTAATAATTAAAGAGATATAACGTAACCTACACGTTACTAACTCATTACTTTGAATTGTAACATACAAACATAACTCAAAACGCCATTATGATGCTAACAACTCACAACTCAGACTTTGTTTTCTCATTGCTCAGAAGGGTACTCCGAGCATCATTTAACAGAGAAGCTATTGACTGCACAACTGTAACAAGTTTTAACTAAGCTAGCATTACCTGCAACCACGCCTAGCCACAGAAAACAGGCGGTCATGACGACTGACTGGTACTATTTGGCATGCAACTAGATGCACAAGCGACCACTGTGGTTTTTCCTGAGTAATGTTATTATGACCGATTGTAGAGGCATATTGTTACCTGAGAATGAGCAATTACACTGTCGTAAGACGGTCGTAAGATAATCTACGACCACTCAAAGATAATTTACGATTGGCTACGACTACCGACGACCAGCGACCACTAGGGATTGCATATCGTACCACCGTTTTACGACCGTATAGGTGACACCTCATGATTGCCGGTCGTATCAATAATCGTAACCTATCGTACCCCAAAGTCTGACTGGACCCTAATTCACTGTTCGTAGTGATATTCAGGCACTACTATATCTGGTTGTAACACATGCCTTGATAGACCTATTGGTTTAAGAAGAATGTTAACTGTCAGCAGTACTAGGTATTTTATTAATTGCGCAAAATTATGGCTTGGGTGCCAAGAACGTCGCATTTTTATTATATCTGTAATTTTTTTTTTTTTTTTTTCAAAATGTGAAACCACATTTTCTTATACCGCTAACGATTTGCTATTCGATCGACTGTTCCTTCGGTTGGTTCTATTGGTTCATTTTTCATCCTATGTCTTATGAAAGACGGGAGTTAACCAAGAAAGTGATGGATATTACTGCCACGGCGCTTTTATGCGCAGACAACAAAATATACTCTACACTCCATGAGGTTCTTTCTTAATACCCGCCACGAAAAAATACCTGCTCGTATATCAAGAAAGCACTAAAGCAGTCCCTGTAATAGTATAAAAAATACACATGGTCGATTACAGATGGGGCAACCGCTCAGGCATTAACTATTTTCTGTGCACTATTATATTAAAAGTCTTTATTATGAACCCCAAGGGATATTCTATATTTAGGAACAGCCACTTCATGGAAACGCCGAATCTGTCGTTCCCCAAACTTGGACATTCGGACAATTCTGTTGCATGGCAAGGAGTTTCATCGACGACAAAGTGACACAGTATTAGCAGAGGAGAGACAGTTGTCTTGTATTTTGGTCATCGAATGAGATGATCCGACAGCATATCGCATTGTGCAACTAGCTCCAAAATTTAAACACGAGATACCAGCTCCTTTTGACGTTATTACATCGTGACAGCGGTACATAATTTGTTCGATGGAAGTAGCCACTATTTTATTCATTCTTCTCCGAGCGATCATCCTTTTTATGGCAACGAGTAAGCATCCACATCCGACGGTGTAATCAGGCCAACGAGAGGTGTCTCGTGTCTAAATGTAGACAATATAAGTTGATCTTATATAGGGTTTAAAAAAAAAGGTATGTTTCTAGTGTGTGTTCATTCAAACCAGGTTTGAAACTATAATGTTTCATAGTAAACTAAGAAAAGTAACCACTTGAAATGATTTAAAATTATTTTTTTAATTGGATATATCTCAAAATTGGCATAGGGTATGTATGTGGAAATAGTATCATTTGAATCTACACACAAATATCTCCAGGCTTTTTTTTGTTATATATTTATTGTCTTTTTTTTCATAATGAATTTTAAATTTTATAAAAATGTGTGATGTTAACAATATTTATTTCGTTTAAATAACGTATTTCTACTACACTAAAAACGATAAAGGAAAAAGAAAAAACGCATTTTAGAATACTTGTTGATTTACCTATATAACGCACTTTCCATTGTATGCGGAAACCTGCAATCCTGCGGAAGTCCTCCATAAAGATTCCGTACCAATTAATTACGGAAGACCAGTCTGTAAAAGGAGACCATTGATAAACTTGTTGGTATGAATTTATTTTGCCTCAATTGGGCAAAGCTAGTTTCCTCAACATCAGATACGTGGCCACCCTATTAAGTTTTCAATTAATGGTCCACGGGGTGTAGACTTGCTTTCCGTACACAGACGCCTTCGTTTAGGGAGAGGGCCGTCAACAACACGAAACCTTTAATAGCGGAAGTTCTTTCTTAATACCCACCATGACATTACACGTTTCTAATAAAGAAACCAATAAAGGCGACTTCCTGTAAGACTAACAGTCTGATGGTTACCAATTGGAAAACTTTCAAACACAATTTAACTATACTTCATGTCCGCAATAAAAAAAAAACTTCCTTTTCCAACTCCGTTGGGAGATAATTATTTTCAGAGGCGTATCGAGGAGATTTTACACATTTTAACTAATATCAATATTGATATATTTACACACTGTTCAACAGAAATTTAGATAAGTTGCTTCATGCTCAGCACAGTTTTAAGAGTAAAAAGAGAAAGGTGTGACAGAAAAATATAAGATAAATGTTTGGTGCAGCTTAATATAATTGAATACGATCATTGTCTTTTCGTTACAAAATAAACCCAATTATATATATATATATATATATATATATATATATATATATATATATATGTGTGTGTGTGTGTGTGTGTGTAAGTTCTAAGATGCGTTTTGGAAAGGGATCTTCTGTGAAAATTGTATTAAACAAATATCAGCTATTGTCTTCGATAGGATTTTGACAGAGATTTACAGAACAGCGAATATAAAGTGATATTTTGTGTTTTTTTTAAATATCCACGTTTGAATAAAATTATTGCGTGTTCAAAAGAGGCACATACAACTTTTTATTATTACTTTTTAACACCACTCCCTTATTCCCATAATATCGCACAAACACGGCCAGACGAAACGATGATTAATGATTTACATAAAAGAGTAACAAATCTTAATTTCAACTGCAAACATTTCCATGCATTTTCCTTCTTTAACATTTATGATATAAACATTTAAGAATGAAATCACATTTCTATCATGGTACTTCTTACACGAGCGCCGTAGGAACGGTACAGATCAGCTGATGTTTGTAACCACGGTTACCACGACACAGCTTTTCATTGGCTTAAATATAATGGCCATGTAAACTAATTTTGTATTATTAACAAGCATACGTTGAGAACATATTTCAAATACCGCCGACTGCAGTTGCGTGTATTAAAGTGAGTCATAAATAAACAATTTCTTCCGAGTAATTTTTACATGAGTACATTTCCTGTCTGGTCCGCCCATTAAGTCGATTTCTAATTAAAAAAATAAATATCCAAATGGTTGGCACGTTGAATTCCGAAAGACTTCTTGACTCACGGCTATCTTCCGTGATTTACGAACGCTACATGAGACTGTTGGATCGTTAAATTAAATACCTTGTTGTTGATGGTCCTGTTTAATGTTTCTTTCTAAGCGAGGGTTAACTTTGTTTATGTGAACAAGATGGGATTGGACGTGATTATTTAACGCCGATGAATGGCCCGAAACGTGTCCTTCTGGACTGATAAATTCCGGTGTTAGGCTCGGCCAGAGCTAGGCTAGATTGCTCAGCACTTGCCGATTACAAGCGCATCGTGTGATTATTATCGCAGGCCACAAATGTAAAACGTGTAAATGTCAATAAACAACGAACAGCTAATATTTTCATTCTCATTCCACGAATTCGAATAGCCCACGATAAACGTTTTTACAAAGAAACCACAAAAGTTTTAGCCCACGATATTATCTGAATCTAGAGTATGTATATATTCATTGTACCTTTCAGCCGCACTGCGAGCTTATGTACCACTATATATTTATATAGCCAGTGTTTTTTTTTTGTTGCGGCACATGATTAAGTGAAAAGAGGTTGGACAAAGGTTAACATGAAACTTCCAGTTATAAGAACGAAAGAACAAAAAAATACCTTCATAAATTCTATTTGTTCTGAAAATTATCAGAGGCAAGGCAAGTAATCGATAACATCATTCATCCTTGGCGGTGCCCCTTTGTGTCCCCTTTGCATTCACCCGTGTTTATTGATTTTACATTGACTTGTTTCGTTTCTTGCATACTTTATAATTTTCATAGTTCGGCGTTTAGTAATTTGCTTAAATATTTGTTGTTACGGTCTTGAATAGTAGGACTGACCGCTCAACACACACCCAAATATATATATATATATATATATATATATATATATATATATATATATATATATATATATATATATATATATATATATATATATACCGTGTCATAAAGCTGTCCAATAACACTTTATATATGACAATATGGTAAAACCAATTGTTCCCTGACTGTAGGTTTCATATTGAACAGCTAAATTCATTGCTCGAAAATTCCTAATAAAACTAGAGCAAGGGACACTATTCAACATTAACACCCAAATATATATATATATATATATATATATATATATATATATATATATATATATATATATATATATATACCGTGTCATAAAGCTGTCCAATAACACTTTATATATGACAATATGGTAAAACCAATTGTTCCCTGACTGTAGGTTTCATATTGAACAGCTAAATTCATTGCTCGAAAAATCCTAATAAAACTAGAGCAAGGGACACTATTCAACATTAATTCGACCAATTTGCTACTTCATTTAAATTCGATACCATCTCATTGCTCACCCAACCGACTCTGAACTCAAACTAATATTCAGACGCTATCAGCTATAACCAAAATTTAAAACATAACTTCCACGTTACTTGCTCACCACTTAAAATGGTGCTGAGACCTCACTAAAATAATCTAATATACCTGGTATTTCTATGGGCTCGGTATTTCTTGAATTATTTATTTTAACTGTTTCCTCAAAATTACAAAGGATTTCATTTGTGATCCCTCGACGACTGAATGCGTTCAGAGGTCATGATTTGCACCAATGTCAAGTTTTATAACACAAGTTTAATTTTTGCGATTGTTTTAAATCCAGTATAATATTGTGGCAAATATCTAGCCAAAATTTTGATTTGAATGAGAAGAGAAGCAACGACAGCTTTCGTTCAAATAATTACATCTTAGATTATGTAAAAGGAGCAAGCTATTACAAAATGCATAAAATGGGTGCTAACTGCCTCTTTGTGTTTCATTTGGGGGTCATGTCGGTTTTTAAATGACTTATTTAATGTCCAAACAATATTATCAATCAGTATATTATTACAGTGGCCTCAACAATACATCCTCTTCCAACAAGTATTTGCCTGTGTATTGTTCTGCGGTCGAGTCAGTTCTTAATTACGTTCAACACTTTTTATTTAACGTAAAAACCGTCCGATTGAGCCCAGGGAAGTCCTCCGCAGGAGTCCAGTTGTCTAGGTTGATTTAAGACCCGTCTTTAATAGGAGGGTTATTGCTTGCCTGTCGGATATTGAGTCGTTTTTCCGCAGGGAACATCTACTTCCCTGAACAGGAGACGCCGGTGATCGCTTGCCGATTGCTTTCAGTAGTATATTTTGTTGTCGATAACATCGGCAGTCGTTGAATATATCTTTCATACCATACAGAAAGCTTGTTTCCTGTTTGTTATACTACACACACGCAAGCACACCCCCGGTACATCCCTCAAAAGCAGTCTTGCCCCATCCCTATTTCGTTCACCCTCTCTAAGTAAGCATCTTTATATTACAGTATGCTAAAATTGACGAGAAACAGACCGTATGGATGCCTGTAAAATAACCAAGACTCGCAGCGGCCGATCGAGGATTTTGGAAATTGGGAGGTCTAACCAAGAACAAAATTATTAAAAACTCCTCTGATAGAGAAGGGATTCCAGCCAAGAAAATTGGTTTGAAACCGCTATGAAAGGTCTCAAAACGAGGCTCCGGACTGCATCCCCCTGTCCTCTCTGGATCCGCTGCTGCTAAGAGTCTACCGAATCAAGCTTGTGGTCATTATACCAACGTGCTATTGTACTGACCCTAATGTTTTCCGTGTTAACATCGAGTGCCCCCCTTGCGTTGAACTCTTTGACTCATAAGACAGAATCTGTTTAGAAAAACGTGAGTGCAATCATCATGGCGATCCTCTTAGGAGTCGTATGTATATATCTGGCTTGCAGTAAAATGTCTGTTGGGGTCAATTAGTGGTAGGCACTTGATTCCCGAGTGGGATTTTACTAGAGCGCATTCCTGCTATAAGCCTTTTAATGATGGTGGGAAAATCTTATAGACGTATCTAGCAATAATTGTAACCGCTGAATACCTAAGAATGAATATTTTGTATATGTGTCTCTTTGTTTACTATGTATAATATCTCATACGAATTGTTGATATGTAGCTATATAGATTAGTACAAGTGTACCGCCATCATTATTATTGGCTCAGGCCAGAATCTATAACATCTTTATTATGACACATACCATTCAATAGTAGTAAAAACGTATATATTTTATCATTTAACCTGCATTGGAAGAGAACCCTAGAGGAATGATATCATGGCTGTGACGGCGACAGTGACGTGAATTTATCTTCCAGGGTGGGGACGGAGGGGGGATGTGACTTTAAGACACACACATTTTTTTAAATATATATACTAAATCATTTTTTTTAATCAGGTATTATGTTTCAACTATAAGTTAATTTCAAACTAAGGTTATGTATAGTGTTTCATAATAACCCATAAACGAAACCAAAGTCTAAAATTATAATTATTAATAACTGAATATGGGGGGGGGAGGGTGATTACATGTATTTAAAATGTTTTTAAATCGACCGACACCGAAATCGGTGTCGATTTCAAATAATGTGATATCAGACTATTTAATTCAAACTCTCCTCTTATTATCTGTAGTTTGTAGTGTTGATGTTGGTTTCGATCACTCCGACAGACTCATATATATATCCTACTTTACCAAAGGAATACGTGACCTGTATTATCTGGGATTAATTGTTTAAGCGAAATTGCAGACCCCATCAGCCGGGTTTTTTTCTTTTCAGACCACACCGAAATCTTTCACTAATATAAGGATTAGCGTAACCAGCATAACAATTTGAAAATCACATACTCAGCGGTGTATGCATAGTCATATAAATATTCATGTGTATTCTTCTCTTATCCAGTAATCTATTCTATACCTCAACCCCTATCCACGATTGATTAGCGTCAGTCACCTCGAATGTGTTTACTGAAGAAGCAATAACAAACAGGCACTAAAAAAACTGTACGTTTTCGAAATACGGTATTGAAACATTAGCAGCATTAACATTTAATGATGTGCTGTATCGAAGTTTTTTTCTTGCAACAATTATTAAGAGATCTATCTGAATCACTTTCACGATACAGTATTTTCCTTCCCCTATTTTCTATATTGTTAATTTGGCATCTTGACATGGGAATATGAACACTGTGATCTTTTCACATTAAATCGTTTCCAGAACTTTGCCAAGGTAATGTTTTATTGTAATTGTGTAAAAAGCGCTTTTGTTTATACTTCTCAGCAACAGTTATTTTAGTAAATAGTTCACTGTATGAGTGAACAAACATATGACACTATAAAAATAGCTGACTTTTTAACACTAAATTAAAATACTAATTTGTTCTTACTTGAAAGGCCAAGAGAAAATGCCTCTTGTCATTCTGTTGCAAAGAATTCTTTGTTATTTCTTAATGATTAATAACGGTTAAAGCTACTAGGGAAAAAACAATGTCCTGCTACTCTGTGAAGGTGTTTGAATAAATAAAAACCGACTACATTTATGAAGTGTAATTGGCAATTCTGCAAATTGCTGCGTGTGACAGTTTTTTTTACCGGGATATCTTTTCGCTTCGGTCTTTGACCTGTCAGTCTAGTATGTGATATACTACAGCTTTCGTTCTCTTCCAAGACACATACATTGCAATCAATGAGTGCTTACTGTATCAGGCTCTGTTTGCCGTATCCGGGTTGATTTCTACCACATGAGACCATGGTTTTTGTCGGTAATAGGGACTTCCGCAGTTCCAATAACTTTATTCTCTTCACACACAAATCAAGTTAAGATCTTATTAAAACTAAACATTAGATCGTTAGTAAAGCCATAGATGTAAGCGAACTAAGCAGAAATGTTTGCAAGTAAAAAAAACAGGATGTTGTTGGAGACCTAAATGCCCCAGGAGTCACATTTGCTGTCATGTATACACTGCTGTATGGGTTCAAAAAACCTTTTTTCAGCCGCCGTAACCTTTTGTGACATATTTCAGACCAGTTGTTGCTGCCTGGACCCCCCCCCTCCCCCGCTTTTCCAGGCTGTTGGGTCTTTTTAAGGCTTCGTCAATTGTCCTCCTTGGTTGACCCCTCTCCCCCGGAACTGCCCCTGTGTAATAGCTGTATGTCAAAATACGATTGTAAGTAATCTTCTATGGCTCAGGGGTGGAGCACAGGACTCAAAGCCGGGAGGTCGTGAGTTCGAATCTCAGCCGAAGCGGTGAGATTTTTTTAAGATCGGCCCCCACGATCGTTGGGCACAATTTTGGCTCCAATAACATACACCTTTCGGGGGTCCTTCGGTGGTATGACCCATTTATGGATTGAATTATAGATCTAGGACACGCAGATGTAACAGTTACCGGCCCTGGATAACTTAAGTTATAAAATCAGGTGAAGTAGTCAGCGGGCCTGGAAAAGACCAGGATATAGAATCAGAGGAAGCGTGTGATACCCCGCCAAGTACGCCGAAACTTGAATCGAATTCTGCAGATGTATATACATGTACACGTATTTAAGCTAGCATTAAATAAATGCAGTCGATTACCTCAATAAAAAAATATTTATGAAGAAAATGGCGTTGTATCATTAAAATAAAAAAATAATGGTAAATTCAGTTACCTGCAAAATTGAATGGATTGTTCTTTCATTGTCATCTTAACCCTTCCGTAAATTTTCAACAAATTTTTGCGAAAATATACGGACAGCAGAGGTACAAGATGCCAGGACGAGAGGTTGGGGAACATGGGACTGCAAAGCTGTTGGTTCGCGTCCCGTTCTAACCGCCGTCTGCGCTAAGACTCTTAGGCAAAGTCTTTACCACAAGGGAGCGCTCTCTCGACCCAAAAGTGAATTGGTACTGGTCATGGGAGGAAGGCAAATATCGAACTAATAACCTTCTAGGGTCTGATATGCCTGCTTAGGTTGTATGCTCCCCAGGGAGCTGAGAAAAGCCCAATAGACCAGGAAGGCAAAGTGTAAAGACGGATGAGACTGACATCGTCGGTGATATCAGACTATTTACCCCACCTTTACCTATTTTACCTTTTTAGGTCAGGGGTATGGATTACTTTGAAAGGTTAGTCCTGTCCAAGAAAATTTTTTTTCAAGGGATATACACCTGCGCGAAAAAAAAATTCTAACATGTTATTTTTCCAAGTGAGATGATGCGTATAGGGAAATTGTTGATTGGAAACTGCATTTGTGTTACTAGGAAACGATATTTGTTTTTCTTTTTTTGCTTGCCCTTAACGCCAGCTACATCTGGACTCGGAGACAAACACGGTCTCAATGATTTCTTCTCCTGGAAGCCATTTTAAAGGTACCTCCACTGTAAGACCTACAAGCAAACGCTTGAACGCGTAGGATTCAATTTCTAAGTACAAAGATGTTTCGAATACACAGGTCGGTCTCCAACAGAGATATTTAAAACCATTTTCTTGAAAATGGTTTCCAAGCATGTTGTGTCAATTTTTAATAATTTCAGTAGCACAGCTTGTAGTTATTTTAAAATGCCACTTAAGCAGTTTATTAGGTGCCATTTGACTGTTACCCGTGGCTCCAGCTAAATATCAGTTTGATTATTTTTTTATCAAACCCAGATTTGAAAGCTTGGGATTTAAGAGCTGGTGATTTATATCTATCTATATAATGCCCTCTGTTTACATATGTCACCATGCAAAGAAGGACTAGCAGGGGCGGGGATCTACGATTCGATAACTGGGGAGGGGGAGGTCAAGGGAGGGGATGAAGAAACATTTTGAATAATTAGGCTGTAATGGGATAGCTTTAAGGAGCCCAATCACGTACAAAGGATGTTGAATTAACAAAAAAAAATGGCTTCTTCCTTTTAAAATAAACCTGTACTAGCAAAATATTGTCTTGAAACCATTAGCTTACTCTTTTAAACGAGTTATAAAACAGTGCCCAAAGCGCAATCACAGGTGTTAACATAAATCTAGCGCGTCGGGCAACAACATTTGTCAATCAGATGCCCTGAATGATCTGGCCAAAATGATGCAATACATGTTGAGACACCCCGTTTCGGTTCATAGTTGGACATCCGGTAACGCGGCCTTGCTATGGATAACAAAGACATGTGGACTGTGTTTACCAACATGCAGAGCTATAGCAAGGTGTAAACAAGCAGTTTGCGAGGTACTGAGACTGTGTGCTGGGAAGGGTTGGCTGGGACATTTTTATATAGAGTAAAACTAAACTGATTGTTTGAAAGAATAGACATAATATTGCTCCTGATTATGTTTTATATGTACCATGATGCAAATTCCGTATTTTTTCTCGGTTTTTAGCGCATATGTTTTCGTATTTCCAAGATTTCCCGATAAATCAATACCCTGATGTGGCAGCTCTTTTTTTAATATTTAAATAAAAGATTTTTTATCACCATAGGTGAACCAATACTTCTGCGGGGTTGTGTCTGTATAAGGGAAAGTAATTGACCCCACTTTAACCTTTCTGCGCGTCTAGAGCCCTGGTCTATTTCTAAACCACAAAAATGCGCTCCCTCCATCAAGGAAATAACCTCTTTTAATTGGGTTATGAACATGCCAGGTTAAGCTATAAGAACAAAACGTCTTGCACGACAAAAATGGATCTATCGGATGAGATATTGGAATATGTAAATAAAAAGTAATTGTTCTACAGACTGGAGGATCATAACACATGAAGTGAGTACACGATTTTAGGTGAAAATTTGCAAACCTTCCAGGAAAATACAAAACAAAACACTTTAAACTTGAAATGATAACTGCAAAACACCAGCACAAAATTAATTCCATATTTCATTTCTACAACAATCTCTAAGGAATGGAGACAAGGTCATAAATAAGCAACATGCTGGAGGTTCCATTTGCCAAAAGGAGGCGATGAGTCCGTAGATTTCGTTACAAAAACTTTTATACATGAGAAAATAAAGGGCAGGTACTGAGTTATTTACATGAAATAGAGTGGTATTACCTTGAATCGTAAGAATTCTTTCACAGTTAATTCCTATTTTTTTATGATTGATTACCGAATGGTCTGCAAAATAGGCTTTTTTCATTTTGCACAATTGTAAAAACCCCTTTTGGAAGTTGAAACACGTGTAAGCACTAGAACCGTATTTTTGGTGCCACCAATGTATTTAGGAATCCATTACCTGCTCTTAAAAGTATGTCCAGTTTCGCCAAGGCCTCGTGTTTGCAGCTTCCAAATAGGTTCCCTCTCAAACGTTTCTTCCGTTTTACCTTTCTTTTTATGTAATTGACAAATTATGCATATGCTACAGATCCATTACCATGAAATCTTCTGAAAGGTTCAGACATCAAATGAATAAAATTGGGGTGGGTTTTGAAACTGGGTGTTTTTATTTTCCATTTGCAGAGGCGTCGTCGGTTGTATCAGTCGCTTGTTACTACCTAGCAAGGGTATCTGTTATTAACATAATGCATGCAAGTATTTTGATGGAGTTTGCTAAATAGCACGTTAGATTCTTTAAAATGTAAAACTGAAATATATTTTTTCAAATAGCGTATATATATATATATATATATATATATATATATATATATATATAATACTTATAAAAGGAATTCGGTTTACGTCTGTTCGCAATGTTCTCTAAAACAGCGTTGTGTACAATTGTGTGCCTTGTATTATTTTGAAGATTATTATGCCCGCAATGACATAGGCGATAATGAACATATAATTTTGAGTGAATTTCCGTTTTTACTGACTTGCACAGAGGTATAAGACCGAGCACAGCCGAACTGCCTTCGGCAATGATCGGAACACATGCATCGTGGTCTTTCAACCTCAAACACTTATATTGTTCATATTAATAAAGCTTGTTTTCAGTGAGGGATTTGAGCCTGTGGGGCCTTTCATTAGGCTCTCACCCACGTGCGTGGTCAGTTAAAGAAAAAAACATGTTTCTCGCTTTATGAAATGGAGAGTTCAACCCAGGAGGAATAATGACAAAACCTAATTCAAGGACCCAATTTCACGAACAGGCGTGGGGTGGGTGGAGTGGTGTCTGGCGTTTCAGGCCTCAAAATTATCTTATATGATGAAAAAGCTTGTGGCGGTTTAAAATGAATACGGACCCTCTGCATGGAGTCACGTTGGGTCCGCTTCTGCTACTTACGAGGTATGCATATTTCTTTTTCTTTCTCCAGGAACAGTTTCCTTGCAACGTACATTTAATAAATCTTTGATGTGTTCCCCACATCAACCTAATCTTTATACGTCCAACGATAGAATCCAGTCAAATATCATCGAAAACCTGAATTCCCCCGTGTCTCATTCCGCTTCGCAATATAAACACCATCACTGACCAGGTCTTCAAGGTAAACAAAAGCGGGGTATAAATTTCTTGCCACGAGGACAGCCCACAAAATAAATGTTAAAAATATAAGAGCGACTGCAGTATCACTCACGCACTGTCTCTACCAGGTTATGGGTTTATACGGGTATTATGTCTAGGATTCATGTAATTTAAAAGTAAGTGACAAAATTAAGATACAAGCAGCTGGAAATAGAAACGTTTTCTGTTCATAGAAGTGTTGTGCCTCAGAGAGGAGCGTGAGTTATTCTACAGTCGTGCCAAATGTTTATACATATCTTATGGAGACAGTTTCCCACTGAAAACCTGTATTTACTGTTAACTTTTAGAATAAAAAAAATGAGCCAACATTTCACCTTTCAGTTAATAAATCTCCCCAACCCCAGTAATAAGCCAGTTATACCGGTTCTACCAGCTAGTATAATATATAAACATATAT
The DNA here is from genome assembly GCA_026874595.1 of Sipunculus nudus. NCBI lineage: Eukaryota > Metazoa > Annelida > Sipuncula > Golfingiida > Sipunculidae > Sipunculus > Sipunculus nudus. The sequence goes on from CM049321.1 coordinate 51,308,399, forward strand.
CCCATAACAAACGCGCATCGCTTTGCTGAACAATTGATAGAAATGTGTCATGATATATATTTAGTTGAAAATAAGAATATTCTTCCTTTAAACTAATAAATTGCTGTTTAATATTCAGCTTAATACTACATAAAGTTTTTACATAGAGAATAACAGGGCGACGATACTTATGATCTTTCAACAGAAACCAGATCCCGAACAGCGATTTCTGTTATATTCTCGTATTCACACTGTCAAAGCTATATGATAATAAGTGTTATGACATTGAGAATTATTTGTGTTTAAAACTCCCAATCAATTAATGTTATTTAAATCGCAAGACACCTGCGCCCGTTTCGCAGCTGTACAATTACTCCCAAGATACATAGGACGTCTTGTGCTTAGGCTCTTTCCCTTTATAATTATTCCACTTTTGTCTACTTTTTTAGCTAACTTATAACAACAGATCACGTAATCGTGATCATTACAAATCTTGTTTACGGAGATAAAAAAAATCAGATTCTGTAACACTAGGCAGGGTGAAATGTCTAGGGGAATGAATAAAGAAGTCAGTGGTTTTTGTTGACAAATAATTATAATTTATTCTTAGAACAATCCTAACATTACAATTCACTAAATCAATAAAATTACACACAAAAACAATGAAATGTACAGTACCAGAGTGTCCGGATCCTAGGCTTTGGTTTCTGGATACCACCACTGTCACAGCTCAACTAAAATCCTCCAACACCAATAATCCAGGTAAATAGTAATAATCCAAAGGCAAACTGGAGACAGTCCGTAATAAATCTGTATTAAGTCCGTTAAATATCTGACACCATTGCAGTTATCGGTAAGGTTCCAAAACGGACGAGATAGTTACACTTTTAGTGCTCGCTGGTATTTTCCTTTCTGCCGGCTCTAAACACAGCCTCTAATTTATAGCTTTTCACACCTATATTCCAGAAATGGAAAATTCTATAGAACAATCCTCACGCATATGAACAGACCAGAAATATGTAGAACAAAGAACGCTGTGTCTCTACGCTTCAGATCCCACTCGCGGGCCAGCCCCTAACAAGCAAGGTTTCCATAGCAAAGAAACATGCCTGCGCTACACGAATCAGAATGTCAACAGACACATGTAACACTCCTGCGCACAACAAAACAGACACCTGTAACAACCTCCGTTCTCAAATAACTGAACTTAGTTAAAATTAATTTATCAAATGACTGGGTCAACTATTTATCGACTATCTGCTTATTCCTAATCGGCTACCTTGGTTGCCTCCGCCATTAGGATATGCTTTCATCCCAGTGCGTGTATGTGTTTGTGCGGGTGTGTGTTTGTTCACAACTTAACTCCTGAACGGTATATAGTGCAATTTTATAGGCATTTTGGTAAACGGACAATAAAGATTCGATCAGGTTTTGCTGTAGATCCGGTCTATGGGACGTCATCAAGGAGTGTTCACATTTAGACTTTTACTTATGCACGAATGAACCTGAAAATTTGGGGCGAATTTGGGAGCAACCCCCATTAGGGAGCACCACATGGCGGAGGCTTACATTCGTTAGAATGCAGACTTCTCGTTAGATATATATAATACACAAATTAATAAATAAACAACTTAACTGTGAATTATCAAACGGCTGAGTTTATGTTCAGATACACCAAGCAGCGGTGTCATCTAGAAAGGAAGACAGGTTTTCGTATCTGTCGGTGTGATTGTTGGTTTGTTGGTGAAGCAACAACCTTATCGTTAAAAAGAGTTACAGAACGAAAAGGTTCCATTTTTTAGGAGTGGGGCATGGACCTTTTGGAGCGCTTCCGGAGAGAGTGGGATCCAGTAGATTGTTTTGCACTGTCGGAGGTGTGCGCTATGAAGACTACCGTAAAAGTAGGTAACACATCATCTAACTGATGTTAGAAATTATAGCAATAATGTGGACATGGCATACTTTTATAAAGGTCCTGTGCTTATTTTAATTTTTCACTGATATCTCATGAGTTTAAAGGGACATAATCAGGAGCAATATTATGCCTATTTTTCACACTATCGGTTCAATTTTGCTTTGTGCAAAAGTTTCCCAGCATAACCATGCCAGCACATAGTCTCAGTACCTCGCAAACGGCTGTTTAACACCTTGTAATGACTCTGCTTGTTTAAAAACACAGTCCACGTGTCTGTTTACCATAACAAGACAGCCTGACCGGAGGCCCGATTGTGAGTCGGAACATGTAATACATTTTTTGGGGTCAAGTCTGGCAGGGCATTATTTGGTTGGCAGGTGTTTGGCTCAGCGTTGCACAATATCCAACACGCTGTGTTTATCTTAACACCTGAGATCGCGCCCGGTCCACTGTTTTAAGCACTCGTTTTCAGGAGTAAGGAAACAGTTTCAGAGCAATATTTTGCGGGTACAAATTTTATTTAAAAGGAAGATTTTTATTGTTAATTCAACATGCTTTATAAATGATTGGGCCCCTTTAATTGCTTCTTGTTGAAACGATTTCAGGTTGGGTATGAATTATATATGACATCAAACATTTAGGTTTCGTTATCTTATTTGAAGCACGTAATGTGAACAAGGATTCTGCGAGCAAACACTGAAAACCTTGAAATCGTTTGCACTAAAACAGGCACAGTTACTTGCTTTTGTATAAGCTCATTTTCAACGTTATGTTACATTAACCGTTGTCAAATCTAACTAATAACAGTAAACCATTTCTGAATATCGAGTTTGTACAATGTTTTTAATGTTAACCTGTTTCATATCATAATGGATACATTTTTCAACGTCTATCGGTAGCTTAAATCACGTTTAAGTAACGAATGGTGTATGCCCTAATGTCACGGTTTGGTGACACACATTTTCGTTCAGTTGGAAAAACGAATAACAATTTGTATCACGTGTAAATTTAAAGGGTCCTGTTCCTACCTAGGATTTTTTTATATCCACGTATTTTATAACGAGCGCGGTCGCTTGAAATATCCAAACAAATTCAAGTAGAACATCTGGCGGCATGGCAACTCATGTCCTTTATGCGTTCTCAAAAGTTCAACCAACTACTTTGTCAACATTTGCGCATGAACCGTGTTTATCATAAGCTTGTTAAGTTACAGATGTCTCTTTTATTGTATGCGTATGTGCAGCGCTAGCATTGGCCGTTGCCATGACGGTTTAGCTCGGCCGACACGTGGGGTCTGACGTGTAAACAGCGGTCATGCTAGTCTTGGGTTTTCTCGCCTGGCCGAGCCGGGCCGGCCCACGTGTGAACCCTGATATGTAGAAACACAGTGATGTTGTTCTAGATGTTTCCTCTACGCGTGTGTACTGTGCATCATGTTCTTTGGATTTTTCGAGAAATGGAAAGTCCTCGGCTTGAGGTGAAAGTTATAATTAAGGGGCTGTGTTTTAGAGCCAAGAGGGAGGAGAGAAATATTCCAGCGGACACAGAAGTGTGTAAGTCAGTTGTTAATCTTTTCGAATTAGTGCGGCAATTATAGATTTTCTTATATATATATAATGTATTATATATTATATAATGTTCAGTTTGCCTTTCGGATCACCGCCAGGATTTCACTTTGGGTAAGAGTAGATTGACTTTGTGATTACATTGGACTGCTATTCTCTGAGAAGATTTGTGTGAACTGTTCATCCAGTTTATACATTTTAAAGGGCTTGTCGCTGTAACATTGGTGGTATCCAGGTACTGTGCACTTTGTTTATTATGCTGTGTGAATATATTGATTCGCTGATAACTGTTGTTGTACTGTGTAATTGTATTGATTTAGTGTATTGTAATATTAGGGTTGTTTTAAGAATAAATTATAATTGATTGTTAACAAAAAAACACTGACTTCTTTATTCATTCCTCTATACATTTCACGCAGCCTAGTGTTACAGAATATGATTTTTTTTAGCTCCATAACAAAAATTAGGCTCGTCTCGACTACGTGATCTGTTGATATAAGGTTCCGTAACAATTGATAAACAAGCTCATACTTGCATTACAAAGTTTTATAAGAACACGGAGTACCTTAAGTTCATTGGTTAATATGTAAACCAGAAATTACATACATTATAAGGAAAAGGCAGGTGAATATAACTGCCTTTAAAGATAAGTACATGCCTTATTGGTGTCACGAACAGTCGGATGAGGGAAACCTAAAAGTAAAGATGTTGTTATGATGCTTCCTGTGTTAAAGGTTTTTTTGTGCATGGGCTTCGAATAATAGAGATTTTTGGACTGTCGTTAGACATTAAACCGAATCTGTCTCTGAGGTTTTATCGAGATTTGACCTCAGAGCCGTAACAGTATTGACCGGGTTGGAACCCGGGACTTTCAGCTTTTTTCCTCTCTGATCTTCATTCCACGATCCATCACATCAGTTAAAAACTGACGGTGGTGTCACTCGAACTCTGTCTCGTAATTGCTCTGCGGCTATTGTTTTGACACTCTCTATGCTCATTTCAGTCTTAAATTGTCGGGAAGAGTTCAAGTTGGTCCTAAGGGGCTCATTTTATCTATTTCATTAAATCCTGTGTTTTTTATTTTTTTGGAGGGGGGGGGGGGGGGGCTAATACAGCGCCGACTATCAGAAACTACGTCACTGTCACCGTGAGTGAATTTTTACCGCCATTTAGTATTGTTAGGGTGCTCCGGTTGCGGTACCGAGTTGGCGTACCTGCTGTTCCTGCGGGCCACTGGGCTGGGCGGCCTTTTGTTGTTATCAACGGCACCTTGCTGTTTTGCGCTCAGTAAGCAACAGCTTCTACCCATCTCAGGTTTCTCAAAATAAACATTTAAATACATTACTATCCAGGTCAACAGCGCAGCCCGGGCGCCATCTATCCCTTCTTCATTCATTCATTGTTGAGAACTATGTCAGAGCCGTAACAGTAACAGTGTCTTAAGACACACTGTTAACAGCCGTAACAGTGTGTCTTAAGAGGCTCACTTTCTTCATTTCCCCTAAATCTTCCAAAGGGCTATCAAGGCCGATCTATAAGAAACTGTCACTGTGTCCCTCGGGTGAACTGTCAGCGTCATTAATCGCATCTGGAATGAAGCTACAGTTCCTCAAGTGCGACATAATGAACATGTAATATACTAACAATTTTAATGTACTCCTATGAAAGCATAATATTGTCAGGAAAAGGCCATGAACTGCCATTTGCGTTTTTCTGTCCCCAAAACAACATCTACTGGTTGTTCTGATGAATCAATCTACAGAGAAAACGCTCACACGCACGCCTGAAATCAGATATGTTGGTTATCCGGTAATTTCCTCACTTGATTTAAGACTTAGTGGCAGATCAGCAAAGGACGACACTTGCCACTGTTAGATTCGAACCCACATCTCCCGATGTGCCTGCTCAATCGTCATACACGATAACCATTCCGCAGCAGCGACTGGTCCCTTAAACCAACCTCATGTTTATGATCATATGGTTCAGTTTATTGAATCTTAACCGTGCCACTGAATATTACACGGCCACGATCTCCGATATTGCTAAATTCCTAACATAATCACGTTGCGACACCCCTTTTTTAGTCTTAATATGCCTCTCTACTTTGACTGACTGCTTTACTGCAAGCCTGATTGAAATTTCTTTTATCCGGTCATATCACAAATGGCTTCTTCTTACATGAGGTGAATTATCGCCAACTTGTATGAGAGGAAAGTCCATAAAATTAAGCCCCGCTGATTTCATCTAAAGATTTATTCCTTTCTCCTGAATATTTTAGAGGGGTTGAGTGTTTGTGTCTCATGTTAAGTTAATTTCTATGCTATAAAATGACAGGAGTTCACTTTGATTTATAGGGTTAGGGTAGGTTAGTTGTGAAGGAAGTATTTATAATTATAATTAGGCCCAGGTTTGGTGAACGATAATTTATATAATATCAACTCTTAAAGGCAAGAGGATTCGGGTTTTACTAATTTACTCTTGACGGTAAACTGTCTGCGGTTTAGCGCCAGTGTTATGGAGTGAATCTACATATGAGAAATAATGAAAGAAACTGTCAACCACATCTAATTTGCCTAAAAGTTATTTGACTTGGTGAATTTATTATCGCCATATTTTATATTTTCCTCCAATGTACATTTAATTATAAATCAATTTGGCCAATGATACAAACTTATGGGGAATAAAGGCTATTTACGGGACAGCTCTTAGTCTTGGGTTTATTAAGTGAAATGTATCACGTGTTGGTAAGATATTCATATCTGATCGCAAACTTGCACATAAGTGTTTCCTGCAGCAAGCTTATATATGGTGAATATATCGGTAGTACAGCATGTAACGTGTTCAAAGATGTATATCTTAATTAATGATATAAATATATATATATATATATATATATATATATATATATATATATATATATATATATATATATATATATATGTTTCTTATTCGAGCTGGTTGTAACATAAATTGCAGGAGACTGAATGCCAACATAACACATAACTCTGTGCATTTTGGTAGACTGGAGGTGCTATCCACAAAAGGAAATATGGTTGATAGTAAGTGTATTTAGAATTTATATGCAGTTTAAAAAGATTTTATCAATTTCTTTATATCTCATTTTCATTAAATGTTTATTTTAATTCAGTAAACAAACAATGGCCTAAATCTAAAGCACCTGCACATTTAAAAAAAATGTTTATACACAACAGAGTCCATCCTCTGTTGACGAGATTCATTCCATTATAATCATATATTTTATGAATTGTGCAAGGACAAGAATGCTTACTATAACAAGCAGGTGTTTGTTTAACGTATTTTACCAGATATTTTGAGATTTTTTTTATACCAATGAAGTCGAGTCCAAACCATCCGAGTCCGAGTGCAGGTCCGAGTCCTGGTCACTCGAGTCCTAGTCCAAGTCCGAGTCCTGGCCACTCGAGTCCTAGTCCAAGTCCAGGTCCCGGACATTAGAGTCTAAGTCCACCTTATACGAGTCCGGCTCATTTGGGATTCGAGTCCGAGTCCCAAGCCGATGCAATTCTTGTTAAAACAAATTGAAAAAGGACATTTGAGATTATCATGCATATTTTGTGTTAAATTACAAGTGCCCTATACTTAAATGTTTAATTACATTTAGCCCCCGATTTAAAACTTGGTGTAATAGTCTCATTTCATCACATTATTGTGAAAGTTCAATCATGTGTTCCATCTTTAAGTAATATGTGACATAGTTTCCCTGTTAACTGGAATATATATTACTGAATAATTAATGGTTGGGGTTTCCCGGTGACACCTGTAAAACATTCCAAAGAAAGACAAATAATACAGTAACAATATTAGCTAATACAGTTTCTTGGGTATGTCAAGATATTCTGCTGTTATGCATGTTTGATTGAAAATTGAAAGGACAAGGCAGATAACATAACTTCTGGGACAAAGACACCAGAAAATGCCATATCCGACGACCTGAAGGAAATGAAGATAAGTGGTAGTTTTGTAACATTTATACATCCACAAGCGAGCTCTCAAGGCACTACGTTCAGCTAACAATCCTGTCCCCATGAACAACAGGGAAGTCTGCGCTGGGTTCGTTTTGTTAATTATTCTTTACATTTATAACAAAGGAGACCTGAGTTTAAATATGTTCTTGTTAGTGATTTTTTTCCTGTGTGTACGAAAGGAACCTTGGAAACTTCCCGAGATGAAGCAGTTGCAAACCCTGCAAAGTTGATTATCTTTTTTTTTTTTTTTTTTACTTTTCTTCTGTCTGAAAAAAAAATGCTGCATCATTTCCTTCTTTCTGGTGAGTTATGCGGGGTTTAATTTACTAAGGCCAAGACATTAAAAAATAACTGAAGACGGCTTTTGGTATAAGTGACATAGATGTCTTTTTTTATAGACTTATAATATCTAAACAAATGGTCCAAGAGGTGGGTAATTTTCTACATCCTTTCGCCTATAAAATTTTGGTGTAAAAATATCAAGGAATAAAGAACCATTCTGAACATTTCGAGCACGCGAGGGCATAAATCAATGTAAAATTTCAACGGGAATCCAATTTATTTTTTAATTAGTTTTTTTTACAGAACCTACCTGACCGAATGTTGCGAATAAGTACCAATCAGCTCTACTGCACAAGCGTATTCCTGTTCGCAATGTATTATTCATGTTGAATACACGTTCTAATTCAAATCCTGTGGATTTGTGGTCAGTCTTGACTCTCGTGTTCTTTCACTACGCTGTGTGAGATTTCCATTATCTCGTTACGTATACGCCTCATACAATCCAGATTTCCGTGCGACATCCAAATTTACATGTCGCATTGGTTCCAGGATGGCCGCATAACGTTAGACCTGACCCCCCCCCCCCCCCCCCCACCTCTCCCGTCTATCACTAAAGCCCTGTAAGGTCGGTGTTGTGAATCCCGGGTATTTGCATATTAGACATAACAAGGCTCTTTTAGGACCTGACGATTCCCTGTCATTTGCGTATTAGGACGTCACGCTTCATGAGACGGGCGCGGTTTCTATGAGAACGCCAACTGCAGTGCCGTAGACAGTCAACAGGCTTCGTACTTATTAACATTTCCTGTATTAGTAAAATCATGTATTCAGGCAGTCCATACGTGGACCTTCATGTCAAATGATATGTCTCTGCTGGACGTACATCACGGTCCATGGACCAAATATAAATGCATTGTAGGCACTGTTGCTCAGATTTTGTAACCATAGGGCCAGTGCCCATTGCCGAGGTGACGGGCGTAGCATTTGTAAGACCTAGCCATGACAACATGACACTCAGGCCTTCTGAAATAAACTGATAGGGCCTGGAGTCATGATGGCAGTCACAACAGAACGCCCATTCTAAGGGTCGGATCAAAATATTTCCTGTCTAGTATTATTTGGCATCACAGGCTTATAAAGTCGTATTATATGTGCTTAACATCGTAGAAAAAATGTTGTTACACAAAAATAATTACATTTATTACCTTCTTTCATCACTGTGGCACCGATTCACGTAAAGCGGTACTTCTCATTCAAAAGTGAAGGTGTCATGGCGCGGTCGTATATGTAAACTTGGAAGTCGGAAGCCGGACGCCGGAAACCAAGGAATCGTTTTATAAATAATGCAGTTTAAAGCATATACAAAATGCTAACGCTTCAATACCGTTTTGTTTTTTTCCACCGATAGAATAAGATCTTTATTATCATTCTGTGAAGAATAATAGTTATCCATTCTTTAATCTGAACGTTATGGACGATTTTGTGCTCGGAAGCAATCTCGGAAGTCAGTCAGAAGTGCTGGGATGTTATCCAATGTGTATAACTCGGAAGTCACAGAGACGCACTGGTTAACTTGTGGTCAGTTAAGAGCCACAGCCCAAATGCAGTTTCATTATAATTATAGTTGCATGCATATATTAAAATAGCTTATGCATGATTCTGCTTTTAATGCGTGAATAACACAAAACATGATACATAATCGGAATTGCATTTTACCGACTTTTGTGATCTGAGAGCGCACATGCAGACTCGGACAGCAGATCACAGTGGGCGAGTCTGAGTATTAGCCGAGGAGCCGTGATATTTTTCACGGTCGATCCCACCCCGAGCTTAGCTCTGTGGGGAGACCGTGTATGACTCACACGGTACTGCGATGGGGGGGGGGGGGGGAAATGGGGATTCCTCGGTGTTATGCTTGCACCCTCTATGGATGCACCACTGAATAATAAATATGGTATAATAAACCCTTATACGGCATTAAAAAATACAGTTATAAATTACGATGTCATTCAAAATAAAAACAGTAATATATTTTCCAAACGTTGAACAAATATGAAAATTCAATATATCCCAGTAGGTCATCGCTGGAAAAAATATACATGTATCATATACAGAACGAAATGTCCTTCAATATGTTAGAGTTCTACGATATTTAAACAAAAAGTTAAAATATATCTTAGAAAAGGGATACAACAGTCCAGGTAATATATAACATACTAATACATGTGTGATTATAAAATCTTATCGATTTGTATATTTAAGCAAATCATTTTTTTTTAAACTGAAATCAATTCTTTTTCAAGTTTTAACTCTTTCTTTCAAACTTTTTCAATCTTGATATTTACATATTAAAATTCACTCCTGATGTTTCAACATCACATTTCAACTTCAAATAAATGGATATTTAATAATATTTTAAAGTATATTTGCAACTGATTTCACTCTCATACGTTATAATATGTGCATGATAAGGGCATGTAAACAGAATGTGCTCCCTTCAACTTCGGATTACTGTATAAGATTACAAGGATCTCGATAAGAAATTACAATTTTGAATGTAAAATCTTTAATAAATAACCATATAGAATCTTTATCGACACGTAAGACAACTGGGGCTTCAAGTAAAAGTCTGTCTAGAGGTGACCTGGTGTCTTAAATGCTACGGGATATAGGCATTTTTATTGAACCTGTTGCTCATCTTTATGATTCATTCCTTGAAATTCCACATAAAAATGATGACACCATGCAATAATGGAACCAAACCGGATTGATATATCAAGTAAGATATTTACCGCTAAGATAAATATTTCAATTAAAAATATTAAATATTCCCATTCTACTTTTGCTGTAAAATAATTTTTTATCTTTATATAAAAATATATGCATCTGAATATTCCGTGTATACTCACTATTTTTATTTGATTCTTATATTTTTATGCTCAGAAACAAAATTAACCGGACTATAATCGGAATTCTCGATACAGAAGTACCGTGCGCTTTCGGACCTCCTTCTCTCCGGACTTAATAGTTGCTTGTATCAGGTTCTATAATTAAACAGAATTTATTATATCTTTAACATTTGCTCTGTAACAATTTATTTTTAAACATTTACTGAACTTTTTTTGGCTATGCAAAATGTTTTGTTGGATGTTTTATTGATTTTTTAGTTGACGTATTTTACAAATATATAAATATATATATATATATATATATATAAAGTATAAATGTTTGTGTCCTGTGGTTTTGCAATTTTTTCAGAACATTAATTTGATGAATATTGTACCTAACTGCATAAAAAATATCGATTATATATTGAATCGTTCTGCAAAAACAGAAACTATTGTTTTTATATGATTGTAAAATGTTACAATCGGGATCATATCTATTTACACATGTATTGTGTATTTTTTTCTGTCAAGGTATTGTTAATGTTTGTGTTTATTTTTAAATTTGCAGGATACGTCTGATGAAATCAGTAGCAAACAAATTTTTGTAAAGCATCATGTATATTATGCTATTTTGGCAAAATTTCAAAAAATGAATGAAACAGGTTCCATTTACAGCAGAAACATATAGGGGAAAATATCAAATTGCAATGTGATTAATATATATATATATATATATATATATATATATATATATATATATATATATATACATATATATATACATATATATATATAAATAAAAGTGTGCAACCTGACCATGAAATGTAAAATATAATTTGGCATAAAGAGTATTACATAATAGATAAGAGTTTAAGGGATTCATAATCATGAATAAATTTTTTGGTCAATGGAAGAGGAAAAGGGTTTTTCAATTGATACATGATAAATAAAATGTTTTGTTCGAAACACCCTCGTTAAAACATTTACTGGACGTTTTGTGGTTCTGTCAAATTATTTGTTTAAGTCTCTATGATATTATCAGGGTAATTTTTTAAATATTATCAAATCTTTATTTTTTTTTCATGTTTCCACAAACAAAAAAACGGTAACAGCGAAAATATTGATGAGTAATTATATAATCTTGTTTTACAAAATGAAATAAAATACCAATATAATATATTATAAAAAACAGCATAATTAATGTTACAAAACAAACTGAGTTTATGAAAAATATGTGATATTGAAGAAACTGAAAATGCTTGACACGTTTGCTGATGACATGATGACCAGTGCATTAGCCATTACTGGCTTCCGAGTTTTACACATGTTATTTGGACCATAACCGGGCATTACCGAGCAAGAAATAGTCTATAACTTCGGATGGATAACTTTGATTTTTTACATAATGATAGAAAAGATCTTATTCTATCAATAAAAATGAAATGGTACTTTCTATTGATGTAGTAACATTTTAATTATGCTTCGAACATTGCTTTATTTTAAAAAAAAATCCTTGCTTCCGACTTCGGACTTCCGAGTTTTACACATAGCCGTTTGGAAATCCCCTACCCGAAGTTATGATTCTCCCGCTGACAGACGTGGAGACGAGTTTTTCGAGTAAAACCAGCCTCGGTATTAAAAACTGCTGCACGAATACACGTAAGTAAACCGTGGATGTAATAATTATTATTTTCCCCAACAGAATAACGTTACTTTTTGTCTTAACTCAGGAAAATGGCAGTTCGAGAAGTAGATGAAAATGAAAAAGTAGTGTCAGAAATGGCGTGCACATCTGCACATACTAGAATTGATGCGAACCCAATAGCTTGTACTGTCACCCCATCGTCTCCAGTTAATCTAAAATCGACGTTTGGGGTGACAAGCTGTCGCTATTGTAAGACCACGAGTGTTAGGCCTCAGATCCACTGCAAACGCAGCTAAATTACATTGTGACTATTAACAGGGTTAAGAGAACATCGTCGCGTGTACACTGTGAGAGCTCAGTGGAGACTAGATGGCTAGCTGAGGTAGAAATTTGTTACATTTTGATTAAACAATTGAACTATAAAGAGGGATGACCTGATAAGCGGTAATTGTAACACCTGCTGTCATTGGTTACAGGGGCATTGTTTATCAATAAAACGTGGTTAGTAGCCGCAGGGTTAAATTGATGAAAATTTCACAGAATGGCCATCGGATTCACATGAGTGAAGGCCTAATAATAGTAAGACTAAATAAATCGGGATATTAGTGGTCAAATAGAAGCGCACAATGGCTGGTGACTGAATGAATCAACTTAGTTAGGACAATATTTCTGGGAAAGACCATCAATACTTGCTGACGTTACTGGAAAAGACTTTAGTTCAGGGAGCCAGCGATGCGTGGCGCTAACAGTGACAGACTTTACCAGTCGATGACAAGAGTCGGTCAGAGAGCTGTAAATTAATGACATAAGTTGCCGCGAGGTGGCAGTACCTGTTCTAAGCGTTGCAACACAGCGAGAGCAAGATTAATGGGATTAAGTCATAATCACTGCATCGATTGGGCCAGTCTAGAATTGGCCATGTGGCGATTGTTTTAAGGAATATGTAATGACAAACATATTGACAAAATATTCAAGCCAGTAGTCCGATAAAGTCGGTTCTGTAAAGGACGGAGTGGGGGAGGGGGAGGGGGCTTGCGATTTCAAAAGTATAGGACAAGTACCGGACAAATAATCAAATTAATGCACGTTTCTGCAGGTGTAACCCCAATATGGCAGTGATAGATAAACACCTAGATAGTTATAGTGTTGAAATGGGCCAAGTTCCCTACATCACTTTTTCTTTGACAAACCCTTTTCCTGAATAGCAATAGTATAAAGATCGGCAACCTTACATTACAACTTATCACTCCGCAGGATTGCAGCCGGACAGGAGCCCGCCTGATACACAAAGGAGAAAAAAATATATTTTGTGTTAGAGTACCCAAGGTATGGTGAAGCTTTAAATTGAACCAAGCATTGTTTTTTTTCTCCAGGCGGGAGCAGCATTTGGATAAGTGCTTTTCGCGATATTAGATATATCAATTTGTTGGATACGATGCTATCAATATCATTCCTGCAGTTTGTCAATAAACTAATGGTCGGATTTCTTGGAACATCTTCACTTTGTCAAGCCTTGCAAATTTGATTATAGAATTGTTGTCGGTGAAAAAAAAAGATGATGGCAGTTTTCATTTACCAACCCATCCTCTCTGCTAACTTTTTGTCTGTTTAACATTATAGTAATGTACTCTTGCCCGTTCTTTAAAGATACATAAACACTTTGAATAATAAGTGTATTATTCATGTTATTAGTTCATCTTGATTTAATACAAAAATTTTCCAGCAAAAAAACCGGGCACAGGAACTTACTTTCGCCAGTTCAACTCTGTTGTTATGGTTCTGGGCCATATTTTGCTATACGACCGGAGAAATGTTGATATATACAGCAGCGGTCGGTCTTTCACTTATCTCAACCAATTTATATGTTTAAATTTATAACAAGAACCTTATTTTTATTACAATTAAACTATTTTAACCACGTTTGACTAAATCGAAATATATCGATATATGAACATCAGATATGGAACTGAAATATACCCAGGGCGGTAGAGCAATATGCTGATATATCCATAATATCGCTCACCCCTACCCCTTATATTCATGACATCATTCTAAAATTTCTACCACTCGCCAAAAATATAATCCTAAAATACAGTCTAAGCTGATTACATTTTGCCTCTGTAATTTGATCTAAAGGTAGTACACTTATAGCCATGTCAAAAAATATTTCGAGATCAAGCTCCCTTACCAATAGTCCTATGAAAAAAAAAGAGCAAGAAAAAGATTAAGGCAGAGAATTAAAATTTTCCAGTTGTTATTGCCAGATTGAAACTGTCGAGGGACACAAAGAATTCGAAATCAAGATAAGGAGGGTCAGGTCTGTTTGTTATAAAGGGGCAAGCATGAGTCCGGGCAATTTTACAGAGTTAACATGGACAAATCTAATTTAAACTTGTTTATTCGCCTTTTAACAAAGAAAGGGCAAATTTAGAAACAGCCTGGATATGTTTAATATTTTAGCGCAAATTTAATGGAAGGGTGGATGAAATGCGTCCCCGTCTTGCTGTAGCAGAAAGCACATTTCTACGTATTGCTTATTATATATTTTCCCGCATAAATGGCAAATATGCCAATTCAAAAGGTTGCGATAAAGAGAAACGCGTCCTGGTTAAACAATACAAGGAATGAACAGCTTGACTGTAAACAGTTTGCTTCAATCAGGTCATTACACTGTTTACATTATTTATGAATGTCAAGAACTGTCTAAAAACAGGTTGACCGGGCAGAAGCTATATAAATCAATATAATTCAACGTTATAAATCAATGTAAAAGCCGAACAAAAAGTGGGGAAAAATACTGTTCCTACCCACGGATCTGACTCTATTTTTTATTGATTTGAAAACCGATTTTATCATAGACAAGTGCATGTTCTGCTTATTCTTTTACTCCGCCACCATAAGCTTAAATTAAATGAGCTAATTGATGGAACTTAACTATTATTTAGATTGATAGAGTTTTGCGAGTCAGTAAATATGAGAGTACCAATATCTTCAACTTCTGAAAATATTCATCTGTTCAATGTCACGTCGAAGCATTGGCAAGGACTTGAAAAGTCAACCGAGGGCTATTTTTTTTTAAACACGGCTGTACCTAATCATACCTTAAATCCCTATTGTTATGAAATCCATTATTTGCCTGAACATCATTGTACTGATCGTCAACCGGTTTACTCCATTCATCGTTTTCACTTTCTCGCCTTACTTGAGGGGAATGATAATAAGAGTTTTAATAATTGTCCATAAACGCATCATATTTTTTGCCAAATTCATTTATTGTCAGAGCTATTAGTTAATGCGGTATTAAATTGCAGCTTTAATGCAATGACTATAACGTTAATGACTAAACACAAAGGATACAATACTTAATTTATACCAGTACAGTACAAGGATATCAGCTTCTACCGGCTTATAAAATATAAAGGGTAACAAAAGAAATTAGAAAACTGTATTATAAGGAATGCAAGCCTCTGCCAGGCAAGAGGGGGGGGGGGGTTCCCTATTGTAGGATTACCCAAAGTTGTACTTGCATTTACTTAACCGTCCCATGAGGTTTATTCATGTATATGTGACTTTATTTTGGGAATATTCCTTAATAACCTTCCTGAATCCGTATAATGTAACGGATCCACACCAAAATATAATCGTTTCTTCACTGGACTTTTCCCAGAATGCCCATAAAATGTCATAATATCCCGTTCATGACTGCATGAGTAATGTTGTGAACAACACACACACACACAAAACATGTACTGATGTGGCATCTGATGGTCCCATCTGATGATCGATACATTGCAACCCCCAGTGACTTTGCTAGGGGTTGTGATAATCTTAAAATTGAGCCGGGGATATTTACAATATCAATTAGACCAAGAAAACAGACTCGGTATATATTGTATTTTACATTTTTGTCCTTTTGCTTAGAAGAGTCGAGAGAGTAACACATATGGAGTTGTATCCCGTAACCACTGCCTTATTCTTGAATGATGTTGTTATTAATTTGTTGACTGTTTCCCTAATAATGAACAAGGGATCAATGGTAAATATTGTTAAAAGACAAACAGAGTAGAGAGTTGTGCGAAATAAAACATACATAGTCAAATTTTAAGGCCTGTCACCTTTTACCAAAAAAAAATAGAAAAATACTAATGATAACATAGTTCAACTGGGATGTGCTTAGTCAAAGGTTTTATAGAATAATTAAAAATGCTTGGGAAGCAGACCCACGCAAAATACTCCATTGTGATTGGTTTTATAGACAAATTGGCTTAACGTAGTGCCAGGAGAACTCGCGTATGGATGTAAATTGTCGCAACAAAACCACTGTATTGGATTTCCCTTAGGCCATCCAAGATGCCATATTCTGTCATTTTGTACTTCAGAAAATAACAACTATATGTATGTTGAGCAAAAATATTTCTAAGTACATCAATATTTATGTCGCTAAGCTCACATGCTTAAGGTGTTGGAAGGAAACCTTGCAGGCGGATGTAAATTACCGCATAAACCGCTGTGTTCCAGCTATGGTGTGACGTTAAGTCGAGAGTTATCTCCCTCTGTCCACCACAGTTTTTATCAAAAGACAGCTCGATAGAAAATCTGTAGAAAATCCACCGTTTATTCTGGTTTAGTTAACATAGTTACTGCATGCCATCAGGGCCACACAAAACTAACAATTCGGAATACATCAAACCAGTTTTAAATGCTCTACACTGGTTTCCAGTTGAACAGAGAGGGAAATTGAAGTTCTGACTCTGGTATATCAGTGTCTCTATAGGCTTGCACCCCAGTATCTTCAGGAACTTTCGCAACCACAAATCCATGCAGTGCACTGCGTTCTGCTGACATATTTTAATTTAATGTCTGATTCACAAAATCATCTCGAGTGCAAAATGGTGCCTTCAGCATTACAGGGCCTAAAATTAATAAAGTAAAATAACTATGGTATTATATCCCATAATACCTAAGATCCATGTGGAGTTACTCTCAGTGTAAGAGTCCTGTAAAAACATTCTTATTCATAAATCATTTCATTACATAACGACTCTTTTATTGTGTAGACATATACCTTTTATCTTAAATGATAAGCATACACTTGTTTATTTTTTTATGATGTTTATCAACTCTTTTGTACAGCGTTTTAGAGCACTCTGTGGATTTTACGCTATGTAAAATAAATTATTATTATATTATAATTATTTTTATTATTATTATTATTAATTAGTTAACTCTTCTTTCTAACTTTTGCGAAGCAGTTTTTATCTGTGAATGGTTTCTACGTTCTCAGTATCGGCGAGTTTAACTGTGTTTTAATGTTTCCCTTACTTTGTCATATTTTTCCCAAATGTACATTAATCTTACTTTCGATTTTACTAATATATGCTCAATTTATTATATTCAAAATGGCTAACATTTAATTACTTGGGTTCTGATTATATTCCTTTCTGTTCTAGTATACACACATTTTAAATGTGTGGAGCACTTAATATGTTTTAAACAAAAGCTTATTCGCAATTGGAAACACTCCACACAATACTTTGTTCAAGGTTAAAGGGGTATGATTACTAAATCATGATCTCATCCATTCTTTTATACAATTTTTTGTTGCATTCTGGTTGTTATGTTACCATGCTAGATCAAGCGTTGCCTTGAGACAAGATTTGCGCCAACTTTGACTAAGACTGTAATGGTAACGACCTAACTTTTAGTTTTAATGCTGACTTTTTTCATTCTTAATCTAAGTATGTAAATCTACAGGATTCCATGTTAGTTTGTGACCACATGACAAGGCGGATCATCGGCTTCCTCTCATTTCATATTCGATCCGGATACGCAAGCCCTGTTTCTTCCGCGCCTGCGGGACCTGTGTATTTAATCTCATTTCTGTGTTATAACGCCGCGGAATCCCCCTAAAAGTAAAATTAAATCACCCTCTATGTACCGACGCCTCTTAGCACACCAGCGGTGTAGGTAAAAAAAGTAATGAAGAGATTAATGTAGTCCTTCAAAAATATTGGATAAAAATTGTTTCAAGGCAGATTACATATCCCGGTCGTCCCACACTATCAAAATCGAAGAGGTTTGATATGAGTAGAAACGACCTCTTGAAGGGTGGCGCTCGTTCGTGAGTGATACAAAACTTTTGGACACCGTCTCAGACAGTTGAAATCGAGCATTCACCTTGTGTGGGGGGACGACCGTAGCAAAATTCTCACTGCTCCTCGGCTGAGATTTGAACCCACGATCCCCATGCTTTGGGCCTTGTGTTCTACCCTCAAACCACATAAGTCGTGCGAATTCTTGACATGTCGAGCAATTGTATCAAATTCACAGTACTACTACAGAAGTCCTTTGCCAGATCCTCGGCCTAGTCCCATGTAGTTAAACAAAAGCTTAGATTAATATGCAAAAGGTCACATTTCGGACCCGTCAGCATATTGGTTTAATCATGTTCATTGGACCCGGCTTGTTAATGGCGAAGGAACGTGATAGTTTTAAATAAATCTCATTATAGCCAGTATATTTTAGATGAACTCGGAGGTGAGAAAATAGTTTTGTTTCAACAGGAATTGATGTGCCTTTAGTTTGGTTGGTTGCTGACTTTTTCTGATTAACCGGAATCAATGTTTAATATCATACACAGAAGAAGAAGAAGAAGAAGAAAAATTGAAAGGATTTAACTTTAAAATTTAATAAAATGTTGATTTAATGTGCTTAAACAGTTCTGGAGTAGAGCCCCTCGTGATTTTGAGAGCAATCAACTTATTCTCAAGAAGCTGGACCTATTCACCGGGGAGAATGTATTATAATTGAACAGTTTTAGAGGACATAGGTTAGCGAGGTGTGCTTGATTACTCGATTCCGTCCTGTCATTCATTATTTTACGTCAGTCTAGTCTACTTCTTCTGTATGGACAGCGATTTTCGTCCGTCTGCACGTGCGATATCTTGTGCAAGAGATTTGATTGTTTTGACAAAATTCACCTGGCCTTATAACAGCATTTTGCCGGTGATAAGTGAGATACAACTCACTTGTGCTGATGAGAATATTTGCCGTAAAACCACAACAAAAAAAAGACAGGTAAAGAAATTTAAAAATATCAATAGAGATTTCCTCGTCATTTCCGTGTCCAGGGATGAAATTGGTAAAGCTGAAACATACAATATCTTTTTGGCTGCTGACTCCAGGATCAAATATTTTACAAGCTGCAATAAGTTTAATTCGACCGAGGAGAGCTGATAACTTCCACAGGGTTTGTCTGCTAGTGAAGGATACTTTTGTTACAATTATTTTCCCTTTTTCCCTATGTTCGCCCTCTTAGGCGCTAGATCTCCAGTACAGAGGCCTGCAGGCTTGACTCGCGATCGGTCTCGATTGCAGACATCCTGTTCCAGTTAATATTTAGTTAGAGAATGGGTTTGTGCCCACTACGTGCAAACAGTACTAAGACCACCTCAACTAAATTTCAAGAACAAGAAACAGCCTCCAATTCTCTAAATAAATAATTACGCCAGATTATTTTTTTATTGATCAAACAATGCTCAGTTAAATTTACAGGTTGGAGTTTATGGGATTATTATAGTTAGGGCTGGGTGTTTGTCAGGTTATTCCGATTCATTATGAATTGCAATGAATTAAGTAGGATACACGGTATATGATTTGACAATGCACATTGTTTTCTTTGTGTAAAATATTCTTAATTAAATTTCAATGGATGTTCTGCATATGTCTTGTTTCTTGATATTAATTGAATGACAACGACGATAATGAAAACTTCTCCTGCTTTGCTTGGTCTAAATATAGCAAATGAAAATAGTTCTAGCTTTATAAATACTTAAGGTTTTAGCTTGATTTATTTGTATTCTCATTTGATGGCATTCACAATGTTTACTCGATACGACAACACAGCATTCAAAACATTTCGTTAATTGTACTCATGTAGCTTATCGAATCGTATCGATATATCGGGTATTGATATAACCCTAATATTGAACAATATTGTATGGACCCCCCCCCCCCCCTTCCCCGCCCCACCCAAGTGCAAAACCATTTATTCCATTTTTTCTCCTCCTGTGTTTCTTTCTTATCTCAGTGCATGAGGTAGAATTCCAGTACATTGGCGGGGAGGCTCCCTTGCGATCGGACGTCAATTGCCGACACATAGTTTAAGGAAACAGGACTGGCAAAAAGATCCTATATTTAAATTCAAACAAAAAGTTGTTTTGAATACATAATATACCTTTAAAGTATACCTCATTTTAAATCTGTCATTATTTTCTTTTTGATAGTACACATTTTTTTAACAATGGGCCAATGAAGGTTTGAATGGATTTTGTTATTGATCCGGAACATGATCCGGAGTCAGGAATGACATTAAGGGAAAATGTACAGTCATTTATAAACAAAAGAATTAGGGAATCCAACAATATGGAAGCCCACAGACTTGCATTCCTTAGATTGCAGATTACAAGTTTTCTAAGTGTTCAGTCCATTACGGAGACTGACATCCTGTAGACATCTTTCCCTGGGTAACAGTACGTGGTTTTTGCGTCTTTGACTGCAAAAAGAGAAACTAGGCCAAAACCATTACCTTAACTGTATATTTGTTTCAACAAGATCGCGTTTAGAGTTCGTTCTGACCTTATATTACAATCTGTATTACAGAGGGAACCAATGAGATTCTTATTGCAGGCCTTATCTTATGAGATATCAGGG
Source organism: Sipunculus nudus (assembly GCA_026874595.1). Classification (NCBI taxonomy): domain Eukaryota; kingdom Metazoa; phylum Annelida; class Sipuncula; order Golfingiida; family Sipunculidae; genus Sipunculus; species Sipunculus nudus. Next base: position 51,329,389 of record CM049321.1, read on the forward strand.
TTTTAGCCTGAGCAATGGAACGCGGCTGTTTTGCCTGCGCTTAGTTTATTAACTTTGGGCAGTCCACTTGACACCCCATCGCCATGTCCTGACTTTTACATACAATGCACTTGAGACAAAATTGGTACCGCGGACAATTTTCTCTGATAAAAGAACTGCGGTAATAGTGCTGCCCAACCTTTATAAAATAATAATGGGATGGTTACTCGTAATATCAGTCTAAACATTTTATCATTTATTCATTGAGAGATGAATAGCCTCATCTTTTGTTGTAATTTATACAAATTATCCCTAAATTTTAAAATAGGGAGATGTTTTATGAGAATACAATTATCTGAATCACGGCATTATAACTAATTTATACTGGAACTAAGCATTAATTAACAGTAACTCTAATCTCCAAATCTAATTAATGATCTTCAAATTCGAGAATAAATATGATCATTAAACATTTTGCTAAATTACAAATTTTTTGTCCTTGGATTTCAGCAGACACCAAAATCTGAGTCAGTGTCATTAAGATGTCAGTAAATACGTGATCTTAAACACGTGACATCAGAGTTTTATGGCGTTCTTGTTTCGCAGTACCAATAGTGAATAGATATAAAATTAATACATGTTCTACGCTTGAAGTATAAATATATTTCCTTCTTTATTCAATAAAATGATAAATACTATAACATTATGTTTAGAAAGAATCTTTTTTAACATTACTTTATAAATAAGCTGCTTTATAACAGTTTACTCATTTTGGCTTCACTCATATTGTCACTTTTTTATACATAACTTTTTATTTACACAATAGATTTGTATAAATCCCATATATATAAAATGTCACCATACAATATATCACATAGCATTCAAAATTCTATAATTGGGTCGGACGTCTAAGCATATCACTTCCCTTGTGAAATATCTACATACAGGCAACTTTGCTATCAAATAATTTGACTTATATCATTGCTGCATCTTGACCTAATGATAATCAAATTTTGCAAGAAGGATGGTTTTGTTTACAAAATTTGTGTCTTGCATTATTAACCGCCTTGTACTCTGTCTTCCGTACTATATCATATAATAACAAAAATTCTCTTTAATATTTATCTAATGTAAATCAAGATAGGGACATACTTTTCTTTATACCCCCGAAAGACTTTATTAAGTTACACTGCTGGTTTTGTGTGTGTGTGTGTTTGTTTTTTTTTTTTTTTTAGTTTTTCCTACATTATATTTTTTGGTCATTTGTCTTTGATAGGTCTTTATTATGGAGCTTTTGTACACCATTTGCACAAACAAGTTAGTCAATTGACGGCATGGATATGGGGAAATCTCATTATTGTTAAAACTTTTCGACTGAGTATTCCAGGAGAGAACGAGTTTTGGTCAGAGACAACTGTGGATCCTGTAACCTAATGCCAGTAGTAACGGTGCCGTTTTAATGGAAAGTTTGCAATATATATATATATATATTGATCAAAATAAGGATTTCCTTACATTGTATCAAATGCACAAGGACAGACCTTCGTCCTCAATCCCTAAACACTGAGGGAGACAGGTCTCCTTGTTCCCCTGAAAAAAAGGGTCCATGCCTTGGACTCGGACTTTGACCCGGGTGGCTTGGACTCGGACTTCGACCCGGGTGGCTTGTATTGGACTTCGACCCGGGTGGCCTGTATTGGACTTTGACCCGTGTGGCTTGTATTTGAATATTAACAAGGATGGCTTGTATTTGAATTTTAACCCGTGTGGCTTGTATTTGGACTTTTACCTTGGTGGCTTGTATTTGGACTTTGATTTGGGTGGCTTGGACTCGGACTTTGACCTCTGAATTTGATGGTGTGGACTCGACTAGTGTGTACCACACTAATGATTTATTTTTAATATTTACTGATCAATCTCTCAATGTTTTAAATTTATCTATACAGAGATGGTCCTGTACGCTTTCCTTCTTCTGGCCGGGCTGAACAGCTGCGTCAATCCGTGGATCTTCTTCCTCTTCAACTTGAACTTACTGAGACGTACCTTCCTGTGCCGAAATCGACAGAGTACGACTTTATCCAGGCTGCGAAAATTCTTTCGGCCGGAAGAACCGCCAGTCATCCCAACTGCCCATTCGCCACGTTGTGTTATGAAAATTGAAACTTGAGCAAGGGAAAAATATAATGAGCCAGCAACAATTTCAATGCATCTTCAGATGCGATGTTTCACTTTATCCGGAGGGTGAAGGTTTCGGCTTCAACAGAATGGTACAGGATTGTGTTAATTATAACATTATAACATATGTTTACAATAGAGAACCCGTTCTTTCACCCACGTGGGCTATGTTGGTGGTAGTTGAGGGTCGATGGTTTACAACTGGTGTTTCTTTTAAATACATAACTGCTCCGTATTAAGATGTATTTCCTAAACCTGATACGTGTGCACATAAACTAGCTAAGTGTTTACTCAGGGGGATGAAGGAAATGAAAGACGTAGTTTTTTTTAGGACTACATTAATTGCATACAAAAGCGAATTTGGTAAGTTGTCGAATGGCAAATTACGTGAAACGATATATATATATATATATATATATATATATATATATATATATATATATATATATATATATATATATATATATATAAAAAGTAGTAAAGCCGTGTTAGTCAGTAGTAGAATTTTATGTAAAGAGAAAAGGGACGCCTTATAGACAGACTAAAAAAAAGCAAGTTAGTCTATCTAAACGGCGTCACTCTTTCTGTTTGCCTATATTATATATATATATATATATATATATATAAATATATGTATATATATATATTTATTTATGCCTAGTAAATATAATATATATATATATACATATATATCTGTGTTTGTAAAAGTGTGTGTATACATGTTAATATGTATATGTACATATTAGTGGTAATGTAATGGGCCGTTTTTATCAATGTGTGTATTATTATTGTTATTCTATTTTCTTAGGGTGTCGAGTATTACTACAGCTACTTCTATATATATGTATGTATATATATATATATATATATATATATATATATATATATATATATATACATATATATATATATATATATATATATATATATATATATATATATATGCATATGAGTAAATTCATACACTTATAGGCGACTTTTATTGATACATAGAATGCCAGACACAAACCGACACATCATTTCCTGTAATGAGGGATATTAAACTGAAGTCTCTGGTACTAGTTTCTATTTGCCCTGCACAATTTTCTGGATATATGTTCTTTGAGGAATACGTTTTGGCCTTATCTTAGTGACTTGTAACAAAATGCAAATTGAAATCCACCGCACTAGACCTTTACCTACTTTCTTGTCAATATGACGGACCCGAAAGCTCTGTGTAAATCGCTGTCGACAGGTGTCGCCAATGGCTTATTAAAAGTTTGTTAATACATATATGAAACACACATACTTTCATACAGCAGGAGGAACCCCCCCCCCCCCGATGTAAATGATTATTATTTTCACTCATGTGACTTTATCATCAAATATACTCCAAAGGAACAGTAAAGTAATAGGTATAAAGGAAAACGTGGCTATATATTTTCTGATATCAATGATGATGTCAGTCTAATCCGACTTTCCTGGTCTGTCGGACCCTGTTCGTTCTAGTAACCTTTCCGCCCTAGGAGACACAAAGCCAGGGCAGCCGTGACAGGCGCTGGAACTATCGGTTATTGCATATCGAAATGATGTACATATAATATATATACAGACAAGGCACACGCAAGCAAACATACACATACGTGATATTTAACCCTTATACTGAGGAAAACGGAAATGTGTGTGTGAAATATATGTTTTCTTTGATTTGATATTTCAATATATTTATATGTATGTAGATCACATATTAACATATAATTCTCTATCATTTTATAGAATACAGTAAAACCTCACAAACACGACCACCTACAGGACCATCAAAAGTGGTCGTCTTAGCGGGGTGGTCGCGATAGCTGGGTAGTCGTCAGGCGAGATTTCAATGTAGTTTTGATAGAATTTCAAGCAACTGTCAATGTGCAAAAGCGCTATGGTCCTAGTCATACAGCTATTCGTAATTTAAATTGTGACGTTGAGCATATATTTTAATCAAAGTGCATTATTGAACATTATTGTTGCTGCATTTTATATACATTGGAATTTTTAGATAAATTGCATTCACTTGGCCACAAAATTTGCGATTGACGATATGCTCATTATGCTTAATGTAGTTTTTTTTTATTGTACTATCACCCTTTCAGTAAATTATATCGTATTCCAAGCTGTCTTTTTTTCTCACACTGTTATATCCGTGACGGAGCTTAGCCGTGAACACAAGATTCAGTAGCCTGGTCAGCCTGTACTTAAGTCTTAACTGAAGTCATAGGCGGGAACGCACTCTAAAAGCCGTCCGTGTTATTGCATCAAAACCACCGTAAACAAGATAATCTTTACTATAGGGAACGAATGGTGAATTAACACTAAATAATATACGTGAGCTCACAAACCAAAATGTTAATTCATCAGGCTCTATGGTAACAGGCTGGTTGCTGAGTAGCTATTGTCCAGTTACCAGTACGGAAGACGTTTGTTTTCACGCGGTCAGAGATTCAACACACATGCAGGGTTACTTTCCGATAAGCCGAGTCAAAACGGAATTGTTCTCACACATGTTAGGTATTGTTAGAATGTAAACATATATTATTATTATTATTATTATTATTATTATTTAATAATCTCCTGTCTCACTTCAGCGGAGCAGGTGATATCTGTGAATGGGTTCCACGTTCTCAGTATCAGCGAATTAGTCTGTTTAACTCTGTTATCATGTTTTCCTCACTTTGTCACGTTTCCTAAATGTACATTTATCTTACATTTCGATTTTGCTAATACAACGCTGTAAACACAGCGCGTGACCTCCCGAAGACCTTCAACTCACACGCTGTGAAGAATGGAAAGAATTTTTTTTTAGGTTTGTCAAGCTACCAAACACCCAGTCAGTTTGCGCTAGATAAGCTAAAATCTGATTGGTTCAGCGTGTAAACAAAGTTGACTGCGGCCATGCGGAGCTCATAAAACGAAATCTGATTCGCTAAGCGTGTAAACAACGATGACTGCGTTCATGCGTAGCTCGTCTTACGGCACTGCAAGAGAGGAAATTTGCAAATTTTGCGGGGGATAATTAACTGACCCAAGACCATACCAGCAAGATAGTATTGAGACTGTCCTGAAAGGTAACAATTGTATCCTTACGGGGTGATTAAAATTACGCAGCAGGGAATTACACAGAGACAGCATGGTGGCCAAACTGGACGTTTAACCGCGGTTTCGTGCAGCGGTTTGTGGAGCGAATAGTTGAGCATAGCGTAACTGCTGCTTATGGAGCGTATACTAATATATGCAACAATTTATTTTATTTAATTCAAAATGTCTTACATAAAATTACTTATGTTCTAATTATAATCCTTTTTTTTATAATATACACAAATCTTATATATGAGCAGAACTTTATTTGATTTTAAAAATGTGTTTAAAAGTTATTTCTTAATTGGAAACCCTCCACACAATACTATTTTCAAGGTTAAAAGGGCATGAATACTCCATCATGATCTCATCCATTCTTTAACACATTTTTGTTGCATTATTGTTGTTATGAGACCATGCTAGATCACGAGTTGCCTTGGGAAAATATGTGTGCCTACTTTCACAAACACTGTAAGGGTAACGGCCTAAATTGTGTTAAACGCTGACGTTTCTCATTCTTAATTAAAGTATTAGATCTGCAGGATTCCATGTCTGTTTGGGACTACAGGACAATGCAGATCATCCGCTTCCTGTCATTTAATATTCGATCTCGTTACGCTATCCATCCCATTCCTGTGTTATAACGCCGAGGAATCCCCTAAAAGTAAATTAAAAGCACCCTCTATGCACCGAAGCCTCTATGCACACCAGCGGCGTAGGTATAACTGTAGTTAAGAGGGTAACGTAGTCCGTCAAAAATGCTGGATAAGATTTCAAGGCAGATTACATATCTTTGGTGTTTTGCGGTAAGCACTTGATGGAATCAGTAATACTGTGGATTCAGAATTGCTCGTTGGGTTTTTATTTTCGTGGAATTCGTGGGTAACATTTATCCACGAAATTAAAAACCAATAATCAATAAGTTTATAATAGAATTTTTGAAGTCCATCGACCCTGTGCATTGAGTCATCGTGTTGGCCCGCTTTCACTGTCTATGCTAGCAAATGATACTGATGGATAAAAGAAAAAGATATGTAGCCCATCAATTAAAACAAAAATAATTATATTTGAGGGAAGATATTCAGTTCCATCTGGGGGAGCAAACAAACCAAGACTTCATCAATGTCGGACTTACTAGTGACTGTTATATGTAGACTTGCTCTCTCTCATATTATCTCGCTAAAAGTCGTAGGTAAAGTTCATTTTGCCCTGCTAATCTTATTTGATTTTTCGTTTGAAAGAATTTCATGTTTAAATAAAAAAAAAAACAAACGTGAGACAGAGTTTATCTAATTATCCCTCCGCTTGGTTATGAGTCACGCTCAGCTGAGCACAATTATGAGCTGGAGCCCAGTCTAACTGTGGCAAGTCAGTCAACTAGGGGATTTCATCTGAACGAACGACATACAAAGAAGTTTTAATTCTTTTAATTAATGGATACCTAGAAAATAAATATTAACTTCCGTTGGTTCTTAAAATTAAAAAACCACAATCAGTATGTCAGTTCATCGGAGGATTTGTTCTCACGAGCGCAGACCACATCGGACCAGGCAATTTTCCCGGCGGGGCTTAATGAGATGTCAAGATATGCGGGGAAGCGAACTACAATAGCCGATCAGTGCCGGGAGAATACGAAAGTGCAATAAAATTCCAGGGACAGCATATCGGACTGTCTTTGATGTCAGAGTAGACAATCCTTTTCTTAACCCAAAATAATTCAGATAAGTCAGCCGATATATTTGTCATTGAATATATCGCTTGTACGGGGACTGTGTGTTTTTTTAACAAAAGGAAAAACACTGATCTTTGGCTTATTTTCAGGTCTGTTCACATATTAATTGTGATACAATGGCTGACTAGGAACGATTAATCCACGAAAGTTTTAACCAAGTTTGGCAGCTGGAACAAGTACAATGACGTAGTTCCGGTCGTCCCACAATGCCTAAATGGAAGAGGTTCAATATAAGTAGAAACGACCTCTGGGAGGGTGACACTCGTTCGTGAGTGATACATGATTTTTGGACACCATCTCAGACTGTTGATATCCAGCGTTCACCCTGGTAGGGGGCCGACCGTAACAAAATTTCCCTGCTACCCGGTAGAGATGTGAACCCACGATGTCCATGCCTTGAGCCTTGTGCTCTACCCTCAGACCACATAAGTCGGTGCGAGTTCTTGACATGTCCGGCAATTGTATCAAATTACAGTACTTGTATAGACGTCCGTTGCCAGATCTTCGGCCTAGTCCCACGTATCTGAACAAAAGCTGATATCAATAAGCAAAAGGTCACAATTGGAACTAGCCAGCAAGGGTGACTAAAATGATAAATATATCTGAGGATACATTTTACACTTGTCTGTTAACGGTGCAAGACATTTCGTCGCCGCAGGCGGCTAATTTGGGACCCGTCGGCCGAATTGGTTAGATCATCGTCTCAGGAACCGGCTGTTTGATGCCGAAAGAACGTGACACGTCTCATCACAGCCTGTATTTATTTATTTATACCAGATGGGCTGGGATGTGAGAATATTTTTTTTTTTTAAAGGAATGGACCGTAGGGTTAGTTTGGCTGGTTGCTGACTTTGCCTTACTTACCGGACTTAATATTTAATATCAAACACAGAAGTAGAAGAAGAATAATCGACAGATTTAACTTTAAATTTTAAGAGAATATTTATTGAATGTGTGTATAAAACTGCCCTGGAGTAGAGCCCCCGTGATTTTGAGAGCAATCAAGTTATTCTCAAATGAGTGGACGTATACACGAGGGAGAATGAATTATAATTGAAAGGTTTTAGAGGGCACAGGTAAGCAAGGTGTGCTTGATTACCCGAGTCCGTCCTGTCATTCACTTGTTTGGTATGGACAGCGTATGTATGTCCGTCCATACGTGCGATATCTTGTGGAAAGGATTTGATGGTTTCGACAAATCCCACTTGACCTATTAGATTATCTCGCCTGGGTTCGGTGCCCTGCATCACCCATGCATATTTAGTAAGTTTAAAGGTCCCCCGGCTTCTTCGAGTTGCCGCCGAAATAACTTACCAGGAACATGACAGACTTTCATGAAACTCACTATAAATATGTCCCAAGATAATTTCTCATTTGTATTTATTTTTTGCGTATATTTAATGAGGTCAGATTTCATGTGACATGCGATTGCTAAAGTATACACTTTTGTGGCGTTTTTGCTATTTTAAATAATTTTTGTTCAGATTTGCTTCAAAGCCATTGACGCAAATGAGTTGCGAAATTGGTCAGAGCCTCAATACACAGCTCTCATACCTCGGAACCAATTTGGCTTTTTGTCAACTTTCTGAAGGCGATACCTACCCTGGTGAGCAATTTTAACCTTGCAAGTAGTTGTTAAGAGGATTTTTGCCAAATAGCGAATGCAACATGATCCTAGCGGAAGATGTGTAATTATTAAATGATTCCCTAAATCTGACGATATTAGAACTCTCCCTTTAGGCAGAGTTTTGCTTGGAGATGTTGATATCCTGAAAGTGAGTACACCGGAAATTTATAACAGCATTGTGCTGGTAAGAAATGAGATATAACTCATTCGTGCTTGATAAGAATTTTTGCCGTTAAATCAACGACCCACAAAGCTAGAACTTTAAATACATCGCCATGGGAATTGCCTCATATTTTACCAGGGCATAAACTAGCCGTAAATACATGACTCAGTGGGCATTAAAACTTAAATTGTACGTCGAACGTTTTATTGTCAAAGGGTCAAAATGGCGCTGGTAATTGATGTGCTTCCGTGTTCAGGGATGAAATTAGTAAAGCCACTAACATACATATTTTTTGTTGCTGCGGACTCTAGGACCAAACAGTTTACCAGCTGCGAGAAGTTTAACTTGACTCAGGAGAGCTGATAACTGCCACAGGGTTTGTCTGATAGTGAACGGTACTCTTGTTGTAGTACTTTAGAATTCATGGGTGCACTGAGATTTATGTAAAAAAACGGGACTGGTTTCTTTAAGCCTCACCAACAGTAAGGAGATTTTATATTTATATCTATATTTTGATCAATATATTTTTGGATGGACCTGCTTCGATGGGTGCCAAAACATCGGTTACAATTATTTTCCCTTTTTCCCTTTTTTTTCGCCCGTGTAGACGCTAGATCTCCAGTACAGGGGCCCGGAGGCTTGGCTTGCCATCGGTCGTCGATTGCAGACATCCCGTTTCAATTAATATTTAATTAGAGAATGGGTTTGTGCCCACTACGTACCCACTACAAAAAGTACTGAGACCATCTCAACTGAATTTCAAGAATATAATAAGAAACAGCCACCAGTTATCTAAATAAATGATTAGGTCAGGATATTTTTTTATCGATAAGACCATGGGCAGTTAAATATATGGGCTGGAGTTAATGGGATTATAAGGCAAAACAAATAAAAGGTATGGTTCTCAGGCACCGCTAGAGTCAATTTTTTACTCCCAGCATCAAACATTTTTATATTGATTTTAATCTTTCAAGAAGATAAAATAATGCAATTTTGATACGATTTCCTTGTTATTTAGTGCTTTTACCTGTTTAGCAAAAACACCCTGTTATTTTCATGTCTATCATGGTCATATGACATTTTTTATCGAAACATACAAAAAAGGTCAAACGTATAATACCGCCCACCCGCAGTGATTTCTGGAAAAAAGTGCCTGAGAACCATGCCTTTTCATTTTGTTGGCCTTATATTAAAGGGCTGGGTATATATCAGGCTATTCCGATAAAATATGAATTGCTAAACTTTAAGTAGGATACTCGCTACGAATTGAAGATACGTATTGACGCTTATTTTTCTTTGTGTATAATTTTCTTAATAAAAATTTCTATCGATGCTCAAAGATTGTAAATTCAATGCATATGTCTTGTGCTTGTTATTATTTCTCGATACGACAACACAGCATTAAATGCATATTGATAATTGTACCCATGCAGCATATCGATATATCGGGTATTGATATAACCATATATTTTTAACAATGTTGTATGGATGCCAATTATAACATTTTCCCCATTTCCCTTTTTTTCCGCCGGTGTATGAGCTAGAATTCTAGTACAGGTGCGGGGAGGCTCCCTTGCGATCGGACGTCGATTACCGACATATGTTTTCAATAAGGAAGCAGGATTGGCCAAAAAAAGCATATTTAAATTCAAACCAAATGTTGTTTTAAATCCATAATAGACCTTTACAGTATACCTTATTTTTAATATGTTACAGTGATTTTTTATAGTATACATATTTTTTTTAACAATGGGCAAATGAAGGTTCGATTAGATTTTGTTATGGATCCGGCATATCATCCGGGTTCAAGAACGACATCAAGGAATAATGTACAGTCACGAATGCACAAAAGAATAAGGAATATGGGCCGAATAAAAGAAGGCTAACATGGCTCTGTTACCATCCAACAAAAGGGACCTCCACAGTCTTGCATTCCTTAGAATGCAGATTACTAGTTTTCTATGTGTTCATTCGAATACGGAGACTGATATCCTGCAGATATCTTTCCCTGGGTAAAATTGCTTGTTTTTTGCCTTTAACTGCACCAAGAGTAACCGAGCGATATATCTTACCTTAACTTATAGTGATTTTGAAGAAGAGCCAGTTTAAAGTTCTTTCCAGATCATATATATAAAAAAAAACAATCAGTATTACAGAGGGAACCAATGAGATAGTACAGGTGTTATCTTATGCGAGATCTCACGGCGAGAGTTTTAGCAGGACCCATGGCATGCGGCTGTAATTTCCCCGCGCTAAGATTATTGACTACTTAATGCTATTGATTTAACTTAAGCACTCCACTTGACATGCCATCGCCATGTCATGAATTTTAAATGGGCAATACCGGAGACAAATTTGGTACTGCGGACAATTTTCTCTGATAACACAGCTGCGGTAATAGTGCTGCCCAATCTCTTTAAAAATGAAAGGATGAATACTCGTTATATCAGTCTGAGCATTTAATCATTTAATCATTTAGAGATGAATAATCTCATCTTTTGGTGTTATTTATACTAATGATTCCCAAATGTTAAATTGGGCAGATGTTTCATGAGAATACAATTATCTGAATCAAGGCATAATTTCTAATTTATCCTATGACTAAGCATTAATTTACTGTAGTTAACTCTTTTCTGTCTAATTCATTGCCTTCAAAATGGAGAAATAATAGGATCATTAAACAGAAAATTACAAATTTTCGTCCTTGGATTCAAAATTAGAATCAGTGTCATGAAGCTGTCAGTAAATACGTGATCTAAAACACGTGACTTCAGAGTTTTATGACGTTCTTATTTTGCGGTTACCATGTGGAATGGATATAAAATTGATACATGTTCTACTCTTAAAGTATTACTATTTTTCATTCTTTATTCAAAAACAAAGATAAAAACTTTGACATTTTGTTTGGAACGAATCTTGTTTAACATCACTTCTTAAAAAATCTACATTATAGACTTTACTCATGTTGGCTTACTCATTTTTTATACATAAGATTTTGTTTACACAAACGATTTGTATACATGCCATATATATAAAATGTCACCATACAATATATCACATAGCATTCAAAATGTTATATTTGGATCAAACGTCTAAACATAGCACTTCACTTATTTGCATACAGGCAACTTTGTTATCAAATAATAATAACATATCGTTGCCGAATCTTGACTCAATGAAGACATTTTTGCTAGACGGATGGTTTTGTTTACAAAATTTGCGTCTTGAATTAATAAACTGCCTTCTACTCTGTCTTCCGTACTATATCATAAAAAATAGCTTTTTTAAAATAAATATATTACTTCTGTAAATCACGATGGGGACACAATTTTCTGCATACTCCAAGAAAGGCTTTATTTAATTACACCGATAAAAGAAACTTTTTTCAAAGTTGTTTATTTTGTGTTTTTTTTAGGTTCTCCTACTATTTGTTGTTTGGATATTTGTCTTTAACAGGTCTTTTTATGGAGCTTTTTGCATACCATTTACACAAAATGTGATTCATTGGACCGCATGGGCACAAGGGAATCTCATTATTGCTAAAACCATTTGACTAAGTAATAAAGGAGAGAACGGGTATTGGTCAGAGACAACTGTGGATCCTGTAACCTAATGCCTGTAATAACTGTGCCGTTTTAATGGAAAGTTTGCCAAATGTAATATTCAAAATAATGATTTTCTTACATCGTATCAAAAGCACAAGGACACACCGTCGTTCCCTAAGCCTACACTGAGGGATACCTGTCTCCTTGTACCCCTAAGACAAGGTCTATGCTAATGTACATCAATTACCGCTGTGATGTATGACTCAGTTGCGGACTTGGACTCATATCCTTCGTCGAGTCCACTTATTCAGGGACTCGGACTTGGACTCGAGGGTCCTGGACTTGGACTTGTACTCGGAGGTCAGGAATTGAGATATCAGGCCGAGTCTAACTCGAGTCCAAGGGAAAAGGGCCGTCATATAAACTAGGAAGTTCAGATGGGGAACAGTTGGTAGATACTCGCATATGGGAAATATTGACAGAATGTTAAAAGGTATCACGACTGAATATACAGCGCTTTATCACTGCATCGGGGGCCAAGTGTAGCAAACCAAAAGCATGTGTATACTATAACAGAAATATTTATGATAATCTTATATATCAAATTAAAAGTGTTTTAATTAAAATAATTTATCTTGGACTTGGACTCGAGCTGTTCAAGACTCGGACACAAAGACTGTGGACTTTGACTCGAACCCAAAGGACTCGGGCATTGGCCAGGATGGCTTGGACTCGGACTTAGACTAGGACTCCACCCTGAAGGACTCGGACTTGAACTTGGACTCCAACCTAAAGGACTCGGACATGGAACCGGGTGGCTTGGACTCGGACATGGACTCCATCCTGAAGAACTCAGACTTTGACCCGGGTGGCTAGGACTCGGATTTGGACTTGGGTGTTTTGGACTCGGACTTGGATGTTGTTGCCTCGACTATTGTAACAGTACTACACTAAAGATTTGTTTTAAATATTGACCGATTAATATTTCATTATTTTGAATTTATCTTTACAGAGATGGTCCTGTACGCCTTCCTTCTTCTTGCAGGGCTAAACAGTTGCGTCAATCCCTGGATCTTCTTCCTCTTCAACTTGAACCTACTGAGACGTACCTTCCTGTGCCGAAAACGACAGAGTACGACTTTATTCAGGCTGCGAAAATTCTTTCGGCCGGAAGAACCTCCAGTCACCCCAACTGCCCTTTCGCCACCTTGTGTTATAAAAATTGAACTACATTGAGGAAGGGGAAAATAATTGGGATAAAACCATATACGATACATATTCAGGTGCGATGTTTCACCTAATATAATGATTACCAACATTTTGTTTAAATGCCGGGAGCGAAGGTTGCGGCTTTAACAGACTGGTAAAGGATAACATAATATGTTTATAACCCGTTTTTTCACCCACATGAACTATTGAGGCGGTAGTTGCGGGTGGGTGGTGTAAACCTGGTGTTTCTCTTAAACACATAACGGCTCAATATTTAGATGTATTTTCTAAACCTTATACGTGTGCACGTGAAGAGCCCAATGTTTAGTCAGTCAGTCGGAGGAAGGAAATAAAAGACGTGTTCTGTTTTGGATTACATGAATCCCATACAAAAGACGAATTGGGAAATAGGTCAAGTGGAATATAAGTTTAACTTTATATATATATATATATATATATATATATATATATATATATATATATATATATATGTGTGTGTGTGTGTGTGTGTGTGTGTGTAATAAATGGTATAGCCATGTTAGTCTGTAGTAGAAATATGGGTAAAGAGAATAGATACACAAGTAAACAAAGCCTCATTCTTTCACTTTACCTACTATAAATATATATATATATATATATATATATATATATATATATATATAGTATGTGTGTATACATGTAAATATGTATATGTACATATTAATTATACACATGTGGTAATTTAATGGGCCGTTTTTAACTTAGTTTATATTATCAATGTGTGTATTATTATTGTCTTTCTATATTCGTAGGATGTTGGGTATTACTTTAAGACACTTCAAAAACGTATTGTGCTAATTGTGCAACACAAACACAAATATACATTCAAACAAAGAAATATGCAGACAGGTACACATAGTCGTTCATACAGAGAATATATATATATATATATATATATATATATATATATATATACAGAATAAATTAATACACTTATAGGCGAATTTATATTGCCGGACACAAACCCAAATATACCATTTTAATGTTATGAGGGTTAGTAAACTGAAGTCCTCTGTACTAGTTTCCATCTGCCCTGCACAATATTCTAGGTATGTCTAGGGGTTACATTTTTGCCTTCTCTGAGTATCTTATTATAAGATGCAAATTTAAATCCACTGCAATAGATCTTTTTCATGAGCAAACGCACTACCCATTATGGTCTTCTACATGTGTTCGCTTCCAATTGGCCAACATCAAATAGGTTTTATAAAGTTCAATCAAATACAAACCACAAACTCTTTCAGGAACATCACCAACATATAAGTTACGATAAGTGTTATATGTCACCATAAATGTCACAAAATATGATCTTTCTTGTCGATATGACGGACCCGAACACTCGGTGTCAATTGTTGACGACAGGTCTTGCAAATGTAACGGTAAAAGTTAATTAATACATGTATGAAACACTCATAGTTTCTTACAAGAGAAAGAAAATCACGCCCATGTGAATTATTATTATATTCCTTCATGCAATTTAATCATAAAAAATATACCTAATAAGAACAGCAAAGTAAGAGTTGTAAAGGAAAACTTGGGTGTTTATATTCGGATATCACTGATGATGTCAGTATCATCCGACTTTCCTGGTCTTTCAGGCCCTGTTCATTCTGGTAACCTTTTCTGCCCCTGGAGAAGCTAAGCCAAGGCAGCCGTGACAGGCGCCGGGACTATGGGTAATTGCATGTAAAAATGATGTACATATAACATATATATAGACAAGGCACACGCAAGCAAACACACACATACATGATATATAACCGTTATGCTTAGGCAAATATGGAAATATGTTTGTTTAATAAATATCCTGTGGGTTGTGAAATTTCGATGTATTTATATATATATATAAATATATATATATATATATATATATTGTTGTTCACATATTAACATATAATTCTGTATCATTTTATAGAATACAATAAAACCTCACAAACACGACCACCTGCGGGACCAACCAAAGTGGTCGTCTTAGCATGGTGGTCGCGATAGCTGGGTAGTCGTCAGCGAGATTTCACTGTAGTTTTGACAGAATTTGTAGCAACTGTGCAAAAGCGCCATGGTCCTAGTCATACAACTATACACTCTTGTAATTTCAGTTGTGACGCTGTGTTTTATTTTGAACCAATTGCATTATTGAGCATCATTCTTGTTGTTGCATTTTATAATCATTGGATTTATTTAGAAAAATTGAACTCACTTGGCCACAAAATTTGCGATTGACAATATACTGATCAAGCTTTATGTAGTTTTTTATTGTACTATCACGATTTCAGTAAATTGTATTGTATTCCAAGCTGTCTTTTTTTTCTCGCACTTTTGATATCTTTGACTGAGCTTAGCTTTGAATACACCACTCAGTAGGCTGGTCAGCCTGTACTTCAGTCTTGACTTAAGGCATAGGTGAAAACGCACGCTAACAGCCGTCCGTACTATTGCATCAAAACCATGGTTAACAGACAGTATTCTTTACTTAAGGCTACAAATGATGAATTAGCACAACATTATACACGTGAGCTCACAAACCAAAAATGTTAATTCATCAGGCTCTATGGTAACAGGCTTATTGCTGAGTGGCAATTGTCCAGTTACCAGAACGGAACACGCTTGTTTTCATGCGGTCAGAGATTCAACAAACATGCAGGGGTACTTTCCGATACGCCGAGTCAAAAGGGAATTGTTCTCACACATGTTAGGTATTGTAAGTAAAAACAGACTTTATGTAACGATTCATCTTGTTTATTATATGTGACAGCGTACCTG
Organism: Sipunculus nudus; assembly: GCA_026874595.1. Lineage (NCBI taxonomy): Eukaryota > Metazoa > Annelida > Sipuncula > Golfingiida > Sipunculidae > Sipunculus > Sipunculus nudus. Next base: position 51,345,720 of record CM049321.1, read on the forward strand.
TAGGTTTGGAGGCGTCGTCAAAATGATAAACATATTTGCATCCTCATAGTGCGGCCCTCCTCATAGCGCGGCCCGAAACTGTCTGCTGTCAGAGGACCAAACTGAAGCTAGACTGAGCTCCGATAATTCAGAATTAGGAAAGCATCATTAAGATGAGACCATTGGACCGAATAATTTCTAGCCACCCGGCATAATAGGTATTTAGCTGATAGTCGACCGGCCTATGATTAAATTGACCTGCAAATTTAATACAAAAAAACTAAATCATGATCAAAATGAAAGTAATTTGGTTTTGGGTTCATTTTTAAAGTATAGTTTGCTCCATTCGATCTTGAAATTTGATTTTGAAGTTGAAAATATCAAAATTCACTGTTGAAATTTTTTAAGGGTATTTGCCGTTATGAGATGAATGAAATAAGAAAGGTTGGTCTCTCAAGCACGACACGAGTCAACTTTGACCCCTCACAGCCAATTATTATAATGATTTTCAATCAGAAATAACTAACATATGGTTCAGCCGTTACGACATGTTTTTAAAGAAAAGAAATATTTTTATAACGCTTCGTTTTGTTATGCTGGTTTATATCTGTTTAGCCTGACAAATCAACTGACTTCCCCCCTTAAATTACATTTTTAGCCGCATGTGCCTAAAATGCAGCCCCAGCCGGTTATAACAGCGACTGCCAAACGTGTCCGCCATTTCAAACAAATTCAATAAAAAGCTCCAATAAAAGCCACTAGAAACGTCGCATGTGTTTCCTAAACTGCGTTGGATGATATTTGTCAGGATACCTCCAAGTGGCCTGCCAAAGACTCATGACTTTTTGGCCTCTTCTAGACAACTTGACAATGTTATATAATTAAGGAAAGACCACGTTTGCATGGGCCTTTTTTGTCAGATGTTGCATATTGTTAGTAATGCAGGTGGCATACTGATGTAAACGCTCTGGCACGCCACCGTTTCCTCCCGTAGAGACCGACCGTGCTGCCCACACAGCCTGACATTTCCGGTCCCGCGCACGACAATGTGACCATCTTCTTCCCCATATTTTTTTTTAATGACCTGATAAACCCCCCATTATGAAACGGCTTCTGTGGCATAGGGTAGTCAAAGTCGGGAGATGCCAAGGCGGTTCGATTTGTAATGGTCGGCCTAAACCCAGGGTGAGCGCTCTGCAAGTTTGATTAGAAGGCTGTGCCAAACTGCCGTTTTTACTAAAACAGCGAGTGCGCTTTTCGGGGGTCTTCGGTGGTATAGCCCAGCGATAGGTTAGATAACATACCCTTGGCCCGCTCGTGCAGTAGTCACCGGGCCCGGTTAAAAACAAGATATAAAATGAGAGTAAGCGTGTAACACTGAATTATGCAGATGTACGTATACATTAAAAATGGAGTCGAATACCTTAAAAAATATAAATATAAAACAAAATTTAATTTACAAGAGAATGAGCTTAAGATATCAAGTTGCTTGCCTACAATAACGGACCTTGTCTGTCTTGTTCTCTTCACGGGAGAATAGACAGCACTTTTTTCCAACTTGGAATGCATTGGAATTATAAGACTCCTTATAAGACTCCTCTTTGAGAGAAGTAAATTTGTAATCCTGCGTAGTCTACACATCTGATCTTTATTCAGACGATGTTTAGTAGAATGTTGCATTAGCAGACAAATTCCTTCAAAAGCCGCAATTGAAACTATTGATCAATGGTTATCCTGTGCTTATGATATGTATGAGGGCAGTTCCAGTTTGTCATGATCTATCAATTCGATCCCCGGATCACAGGTGGCCTCTTCCCGCTAAAACAGAGGCGGCCCTTAAAATTTCTCCTATCTCCGGGATGATCAAATTGCTTTGTGTTAGAATGGTAAAATATCATTGAGTATAAACATACTGACAAGGCTCAGAAATTATATTTTTGTTTGATCTATTGAAGTTATTCTAAAAATCCACAAATTTTCATCCAAAATTTGTTTCAAACTGTTCAAGTAATGCTGCTTATAAGCAATCGAGTAATTGAGTGCCAAGGTTAACGACAAACCAATACAAGATAAGGACGTAATATCTCCTAATAATGGTAAGTAAAAATATAATGGCATTCATTAATGTATAATTTGTCCAATTTAGAATCTCTCTTATGCTCTCTGATTAAGCCAATTTCCGTAGGACGATGAAATTTATAGGGGCTGATGAGTTTATTTCAATTTTCATATTCAGGTTTTAGTTTTGGCGGATGGACTTCTTCCCAATTATCGCTTATTTAAGATTAGATTAAGGCTAGACCGACCTATTTCCGGGTCCGGTCAGGGTCGGTCAATTTTGTTGCGTCAAGAGAGATAATATATAGGGCCTGGAAATAGGTCCCTCTAACCTGTAGGTGCATTTCAGGAAAGACAGCAGTCTCTTTACAGTTAGGGAGAAAAAGCACAACAGACAGTGAGTTAAACCAAAACATTTTGAACATATTTTTAGTGTCAGGATGAAATATACAGAATATGTTTAAATGAATTTTTTTCTCATACCTTTTTTTCAAAATCCAATAATTTAAATCACGAGTACCCCTATTATCGCCAAAAATAAACACCTGGCTCAACATGGCCCCCTCCCCCACAGACTAATACACACAGAGCCCCCTCCCCCACTTTTTTTACCCTCCCCCCCCCCCCACAATTTACCCCCTCCCCCCTTAAAAAGTGACTCCCCCCACCCTTTTAAATAAAACCATATCTTATTTGAACTAATACCAGTAGGATGGGTGAATCTTTAATATAATGCAAATTGTAGATGACTTGGTTTTATTCACTCCTGTGCAGCAGAAATGGCCATTTTCACCCGGTGTGGGCCTGTATATTTCGCACTCCACAGTGGACCTATAATATGCGGTATTGGTCGCCAACTTTATTTTGTATTCGAAAAAGTAAGAACAAGTAAATATATTTTTAAAAAAATAATTCGGGTCAGGTTTGTGTAAGTGTATACAGGTGAGCGGGCATTAAATATTGCAGGGCAGCAGAAAATTTCAGGGGGGAAAATATTTCAGGGTGCATACAATATTTATAGCAGGTGGGTGATAGGAGAAATTAGATAAATAAAAAAAAGCAGGGTTGGCCTTTTTTGTTTATGCTGGAGGGGATTGAAAGTTGTACATGTGTTTCTGGGAGTGGCTTGAGAGGTGGCGACATCCAATGGCCAGATTTAGAAGCTGTCGCTTTTTGTCATATACCGCGAAAATGAGATACTCAACCCCGATTCCTCGAATAAAATAATAGGGCAGGAGGTCAGCTTGATGTTGATGTATCACATGATGCATAACACTCGATAGAAAAAAAAAACTTTCCCGGGGCCCCCAACGCGTGCACCTTATATGATAATATATAGGGCCTGGAAATATATGCTGTTTTTACTCCTCCCTGAAAATTTGGGTCAGACAGTGTCAGAAATACTAACCTTACGATCAGATCAAGTATTTTTAGTCACAGAGGATTTCTGTGTTGGTAATGTCACTACCAAGTTGACAGTGCTCATAGATGTGCCAATTGTTTTTTTACCAAATCATAGAACCTTGTGTCTTTTATGAAAAAATAAATAGAAAAAAATGTTTTCCTCCAGGAACCTGGTTCAGTTTATGAGGCAATTGAATCGTACGATATTGTAACGAGATTGGGATTATGTTTGCTTGACCTGGAGATTTGAGGTCGGGGGGGGGGGGGGGTGGGGGTAAACTGGAATGATAGGAAGTATTTCCTTCCATTATTGCCCATCAGATATGGACACCGTAACACTATGGGTGCCTTTTCTGAATGAGTTGATTAACTAGTATCCAAGTAATATTGGAGAAACCAGCATAAGCACAGTCTATCCCCATATTAAGGCAGGGGCTCATATCATAATAGAAAACAGTGAATTCGACATTTTTTTTTCACTTGCGGAATACCCATGGATTTGACAAGCAGTTAAGAGAAACTAGGAGAGGTGAACATGTACGGGTTTGGGAAGGTCGCGGGATGCGACACGAAAGTACTCCGAGGACAGCGTCATGGCAATTTATTCTAATGGTCCAGACACATTTCATTACATTGCAGTATATCTATATATTACAGGGTCCATATGTAAACAGAACTTTTCTTTTTCTAATAAAGACAACTCTGTATGAGTAGAATCAGTCTCGGGAGAGCGTTTGGTGCTAATTAAGGGGACATTTAGGCAAGGTGTAAAGCGGAATAACATTTTGGACCGCCCAAATATAAACAAATTATAATTTTTGAGCGCTTGTGAGAAACTGGAAAAAAAATAGATATATCAGGGTCCGATAAAAACTCCAAGAACGCGTCTAGACGAGAATTTTCTGCTGAGAGAGATTGGTGGCAAGGGGACCTGTAATGGCAAACTTTAATGGGGAATAACTTTTTTTGGATCCTGCCCGTATCCTCAGTGACAGGCATGGGCCGACAACTGTCATCGGTAGTTTCGAACCCACTCCTCCTTGCTAGTCAGACACGCAAATCACCCTGTCCCCGGAATTAACTTAGAAAATAACTAAATGTAGTTATCGAAACGGAACGTCTCCCACTAAAGGTCTCTTTGGAAAATGAAGAGAGTGACAGACAGGTCTGTGAAGAACAGTTTTCTCTAACGGTTTATCCGAATAAGGTTCAAATGATGTCAAGCCGTAAGATGAAGCTCTCTTTTGTCAATAAAAGACGGGTTAAAAGCCTAAACACGTACTCCGTTAGTGAAAGTGGACGATTGTTTAATATAGCACTTAAGACTGAACGGAGCCTGCCACAAATAATTGTTCCCGCATGTAAAACATGAATCAGATAGTGATGATTATTTACATGATAAGGTTCTAACATTCCCCTGGGGAACTGTATGTATATTTAATGTTCGTATTATTGCAACCTGGTGGTAACGAAACGGTACAGGTTTACTCTTTGGAAGACTGATGAAGGCATTGGATAATGACTAATGAGTGCAATTATGAAGTATACTGAGCTCAGGGCTTCCGTGGCTCAGGGGTAGAGCACAGGACTGAATGCCGGTAGGTCGTGAGGTCAAATCTCAGCCTGGGGGCGTGAGCTTTTCAGGATCGGCCCCCACCCATGGTGAGCGCTCTGCAGGCTTAATGGGAAGACTGTGCCCCATAGCCGTGTATCACTCACACACGAGGTTGGTCCTTCGTTGTTATGACCCAGCAAAGGACTTGATTACACACCCAGGACCTGCAGGTGTTGTAGACACTGGGCCTGGATGACACCAGGATACAATAATTATATGATAGGAAACCCTGTAACGTAGTCACAAACGGATATGGAACGTTGAGGGTGTACATTCTTTCTAACTCTGTGGATATATTAATAAACCCTAGTTAATTCCTGTCAGGAAAGGTTATTATAATGCCTCTGTGATGGAAGTAACCCTGTATGAACCTACTGGTCCATGAAGTCGAAAAGGGATTATATTAAAGCCGATTCAACGATTGTTCTGATTATTTGGTAGGGGGGGGGGAATATACACAACAATGTTACAGAATGAGATGCAATTTCGCAAGACGTTAATCAATTGGAAAGAGACAGACTTGTATTGCTATTAATGGTGAAGATATCATAAGAGCAGTTTGAGGGATAACACCGTGGTAAGCTACCATAAACAGACACAAAGTGTAGTACAACCATCATGTCGGAAAACCGGACGATGTGATGAGGCCCCGTGTTACTAGACATGTGTCCGGGTTCGATAACATAACATGTATAAACACAAGAACGACCATCAAATACTCACCAATATTTACAATAACAAAATTACTATTTACAATATATACAAGATATAAATGATATGTTCTTGCTACATACCCAAATGATATGTTCTTGTTACATTCCCAAAATATTGTTCTGTTGTGAGACAACCCATAGAAGAAAAAAATATGGCGGTGAAACTTAGCTGTGGCCTATAAACAAAGGCCTTTCCCGTCCGTATACATGAAAACAACTCCTAGGACTGGGAAAGGAGTTTCTTTTGCGAAGGGAACCGGCTATTTCTTTGGCTTCTGTATTGATATTTTTACAGATATTTTTGTCTTTTTTTGTATGTCTTAGTGATGTTTTCTGTAAGAAGTTTATCGTAGTATTCTTTCGGCATACTGTACAGGTTGGTGGTCTTATCTGCCTGTACTAGGAGATTGTCAGATTGTCTGATTGTCTTGATGTCATTGGCCATTTGTCTCTGGAATGCATTGTCTGAGTGCTGGAATTCAATGTTCCGCACCATTTCATATATCACTTTCAAATGCCCTGAGGTGTTCGCTATCAGGGGGTGAATATGTGGTTTTGAATCCATAGTTTTGTTAAGCTGAAGTTTGACCAGGGTTTTCGAAACGGAAAGCCTTCCATCGCATTCTCCGAAGTGGGCTTTCAACTTTAATTATCAGGGATTTTAACATATTAAATGAAAAGGCAGATTGGTAAGTAGTATCAAAACAAATTTGGTTGGTTTGCTTGTTGTATATATATATATATATATATATATATATATATATATATATATATATATATATATACAACAAGCAAACCAACCAAATTTACTGTACACACAAGATATTATAATCCAATATAATGAAATCTCTTAATAAATTTAGCCTCCCATCCATTCGGATGGTGGCTAATAGGGATTAACGAGTTAATTGATATGTCGGTGTTTTCGAGGAGGAGGTTTGGACTTTAGGAGGTCTTCCGATTGACAAACCATCAGTGACATTTATTTTGTAATTTCTGTCCGTGTTTACACCCGATCTCTCATATGGCTAATTTCAAACTGAATCCATTCGTCAATGTTTGCGGCAGATTAACTGAAATAACCTTTGGTCAGAGTAAGAGCGCCAGGTGACATTTTAACCTGATAATATTGTTTGACCTTGGCCTAATTTCCAAGGCCGTTCACTTCATGGCCTGTTCCCCATTATCGCTCGATTTGAGCTTCCCTTACGACAGTATTTCCTGTGAGCAGGATTTCTAGAAAAAGAACCTTTTTTAACGAGTTTCAAAAACACTTGATGGATTGTCGGGACATGAAATTATCATATAACCGGAACAAGGTTTGCGCTGGTATCATCATGTATTTTTTTTTGCAATTTAATCATATTTTAATCGTTTTAATCTCAGATTTGCAGAAATTATATTTTTACAGGTTTACCTTTTATTATCACAATTTAATTTTATTAACTCTTGTAAACTGTTCCCTGGATGAGCGCTTGATAAATGTACAATAATAAATAAAATAAAAATAACGACGGACCTCGGCAAAAAAATATAAAAAAGTCGACTTTAACAATTTCATATCCACAAAAATGTTTCCTCTTTTATTGGCCACATTAAAAGTCATTTCGTTCGCATAATGGATATTGTATTTCACAGGAGAGAAGCCTTAAGGGTTAATCAAGTGCAGGCTCATGTACATACATCCGCGACACCTTGGCTGACCATAGTCCTGCCAGTCCGTGAACAGAAGGGTATGGGGCCGGGGTGTGACTCATATTGGTAGGTTGGAGTAAAATTTTTCCAAACCTACACGGATATTAAAAATTATTTTATTGTTCCATCTCTCTCTCTCTCTCTCTCTCTCTCTCTCTCTCTCTATCTATATATATATATATATATATATATATATATATATATATATATATATATATATATAATTCGTGTAAACATAAGAATATTTTGATAGTACAACAAAGTATAAGGTCACATTTGTTTAGGTTGTTTTCTAATAAACCGTGTCTTAAAAAGTTGATAGTTTATGTGGAAAGCAGACTGGCCTATTCTGTCTATAAAATTTGCTATATATTTGGTTAATACAACCATAAAAAATTGTATAGATTATCGAATTTATTATTTCAATCAGCTTTATCAAGGCTGTTCATGCAGAGTCGTTACGTGTGGAATCGATTATTGCTTGACATTGTTTCTTTGCAGGTGCTGACATTATGGTAGTAAAAGAAGCTTAAGTCCGATAAAACCCGTATTTTACGGCAGGGGGGAGCCTTGAACCTCTTTGTTGACACTAATTGGAAAGGATATTTCTAGTCATGTTCATGATTTATGATAAGGGGGGATAATAAGCTTAATGACCGATGGCTCTCTGACCTCTTATGGTTATTATATTAAGGACGTTTATGTTCTCCGCGTTTTTATTGAATTGCTCTTATCTTGACAACCATTGTGGGAGCAGCTGGTGTAAGTAAAACCTGTCTTTGTGTTTTGTCATAAGGGAACTAAATATATGTCCATTAGATCCCTTGATAAACCTTTGTCTGGTATTTGGCAGTTAGTTTATATGAGAAAACTATGTAAGCGTTCTAGTTACAAAACATGTTTACCTGAAGGAAAGTGTTGGTTTAATATTAACAATATAATAAAGGCATATTTATTCATAACATGGTGTAAGAACGGAGCACGTGATAGCTAGTACCTTGTCATTTCCAAACAAAGTTACACGCACACACACACCAACATTTTTTTGCACCTCATCCAGTTCACCTCTGAACTATTTTTTATCCTCCTGCAGAAGTTGTAATTGTATATCTAAGCACGCCTGGAATGAAATGCAGGAGTATGTAACAAACCTCTACCACGCGAATGCGCGTTACACTTAATGATCGTCTTCAGTGTTCGGTTCCTATTAGTCACCAATGCTAGCTGTGTCAAATGAAATTAAATAAAAGCAGGGGATTGAGAAAGGTGGCTCAATGTTAAAGATTACATCATTTTTAATTGTATGTTTCGTTTATACTAATATAAAATATAGCAGACCCAAACACCTAGTGCTATTCATGGGTAAGGCCTATTTTAAATGCCTATCAATGTTCCTACGTATGCTAAATATATCTTAACCGAATGATTGCTTTTTCTTTATCTAATATATCTAATAATATACTTTATTTAGTAATACTAGCATATTATCCGTTCTTGCGTATAGACCGGTGCCAGCGACTTCTGCTTGTATCCCCGGGTACGGGTTTCACCCGCTGGATACACTGGTATTGTTTCTGATATTTTTCTTAGATGGCGCTGTGGTCGACACTTTAAGAATTTCCAAAATAATGTCAAATTCCTCTTTTTATTGAGGAAATAGAACCCCCCCCCCCCCGCCACCCCACGAGGACACACTTAAGGAGGCGTAATTCAAGGTGTATTCGAGGGGTTGCGTGGCAATGATAGTGCCATCGTCCGTTTCATATAGATTTTATCCTTTCCAAGTATAAAATTTTATGATTTGGTTGTAAGATTTAAGTGGCCTTCACATTTTCCTCGTCTTTTTTGCACCATTTTTGCTCACGTTGTTAGATCGTGTATAAACGTCTCGCAAAATCGCATGACAACGCATATATTCGCACACAAACACATGGGAATGGACGCGTCGTGTTGCAATATTTAGGACATGTCCAACGCATGCCACCACTGCCCTCCCCCCCCCCCCCCACCCCCATCCCCCCCCCCCCCGATCACACGGACGATTCCCAGCCTGATTAAGCATCTTTCGGTCGCGAAATCGTGTGAAAATATGTAAAAAAGGACGCGGACATTAATGATAACGCCTACAAATCGCATGTTTGAAAAACGTATAAACACGCCTGCATCGCGTTCGATCGGATGCTCATCGTTAAAATAAAGAGAGTCGCTTACTTTATAATACGATTGATCTCACATTAATAGAGAAGACCCTTGATGGCGGTTCTATTGAGACAAAGTAACATGCTAATATTGAAGAAATGATAATAGAAGAAATAAACTGTCACTCAATAAAAAAAACAGGAGGCTGTGTGATGACGCTGCTTATTAAAGGGAAGGAGAAGTGTGTGACAATGATAGTAGTGAAGAGTCCAGCATTGATGAGTAGAACGAAGGATGATGACATTATGAATAAACAAATTATAAACTAATCTAAATCAGAAAATGAATTTCTCCTTAACATAAAGTGATTTAGTGCTTTAGTCCCTGAAGAAAAATGACTAGTTTCCTTATAACTAAGATATCTCTAACCGACTTGTTAAAGTGAGATAGGCATATATTTATTTAATCGGGTCTGCAGTCAGTAATTTAAGACTACATAAACAGGTTCCCGGGACTTTGGCTCACTCTTACCATCAAAGTCGTATTTGTTGAAAACGTCCGAACATTCAGAACTACGTACGTACCTATTAGAGTTTTTCTTGCCAGCGACTAAAATATATTGTACTGTATATTAGAACGTGCAGTCGATACCTTTCTATGCAGTTTGAAATTGAAATTATACAGTTGTTATTCTGAATTGATACATTCTAAAATTTAGAGTTATACCCATCTCATTTATACTGAAAACCAACTTATATAAGCAGAAGTAAATAAATCAATGTTATCGATCACGGTTATAGAATATAAAAAAAACTAGGTTCTAAAAACATTCTGTAATGTTTCAAAAATAATAATAAATATTTTGTCATTTTTTTCAAAATATATCCATACAATTGATATGATATATACAATATATATATATATATATATATATATATATATATATATATATATATATATACTCTAGGAATGATTCAACGCCTAAAAAAACGGCATCTGTCAATGATGACCCGTACCCTTGCCCTTAATCTACTCCAATGGTGGGCCACATAGGCCGCATTTTATACTGCCGTTGAATGCTTGATCGAAATTAGTCAGTTATAAAAATTTCTCCAAATATACGTTGAACCCAAATACTTTTATCCTCAAGTTGCGTCTCAAGTCTAGCTTACATTTCTGAAATGGTTCCCAGCTGGACCACGATATATCTTGTACGAACTCTGCTGAAAGTTTTACATTATTTATAGAGTCATTGCAGACGTTCGATGAGGTCATGAAGTGTTCTTTGAGGGACAGATAATCTCATATCATAGACCAGAGAATTTTAAACCGCCATGGCTTTAACCATAAGGATACAGTCCGCTGGTTTACAAGTTTTCCTCCTTTAGGAATATGATAAAACAAATATCGTTAGGAGTAAATGAATCTCAGGAAATAATTCCGGTTAGGGCATTTCCATGGAATATAAACATGTTTTTTATCATTTTCGTCACATCAGCTTTAATATGTCCGTATTATGAACTGTTGGGTTTGAAGTAAGAGCTTTGTAGGCGACTTTCATGAAAACCTCAAGCAGAAACAATTGCTGCTGTATTTTTTCCAAAGCAATACCTGAACAGGTATCCATTTATTCCCAATCATCCATTATTTAATTAAATTCAATAACTTTTATGGCGCCATCTATGTGTTATCTTCTGTTCCAGGCTGTCTGCATTTCGCTATTTACTGACTGGTTTTAAAGGTCACCGGCTGTACGCAGCAATATTGTTTGAATTGTTTAGTCGGAAGTTTTAGTCAAATTGAGGCTATGTAGGTCTTCTGAAGACCAGCTTTTAATGTCTGCCAAGCTTCTTCCATGGACTTATTAATCGAAGATAATCAAACGATTTTTTTTGTCGTCTAAACAGTATTGTAAACTAGGTAAACTCATTTTTGTATAATGGAAATATCATGATGCCGACTTCTGTTGCACAGGGATACAGCGCACGACTCAAAGCCGGGAGATCGCGAGTTTGATGAAATCTCAGCCGAGGCGTTGTGGTTTTTCACGGTCTGCCTCCAGCCATGCTGAGCGCTCTGCAGGCTTAATGGGGGGACCTTGCCCAACAGTCATATTTCACTAACAAACGAGTGCGCCTATCGGGGTCTCCTCGGTGTTATGACCCAGCAATGGGGATGGCACACCTATGACCCGCAGGAATGGTACACTGAACCTGGTTGACACCAAGATAACCTCGTTAAAGCCCATGTCACATTGTCCGAAACTGGAATCGAACTCTGCAGATGTAAATAGTAATAGTTAAGCAAGCATTAAAATAATTGATGCGGTTACCTCCACAAAAAAATAATTATTTTCAGAGGAGGGATTGTGTCCTGTATATAACAAGGGGAGGACTAGTTCAGCGATATTTAGTGTCCTTATTTTGGTGAGTGTGTGTTGGGGGGGGGGGGGGGTACTCCTGTCGATTGTCGCCACACGTGTTCTCTTTAACACTCTTTGAACCAGAAAATAAAATATATAACAATGACACTATGAAATAAAATGTGCAGCACCTAAGTTTTTAAAGTGGCCTATTCCGATATCGGACATCTATTAAAGGGCTTAATTCGATATCTTACGTCTATAAAAAGGGTTTTATTCCAATACCTGACGTCAATTAGGAGATTTTTTCGAAATATGACGTATATTTAAGGGATTTATTACGATACCTGACGTCTATTTAATGGATTTATAACGATATCTGACGTCTATTAAAGGATTTTATTACGATGTCTGACGTCTATTAAAGGATTTTATTCCGATATCTGACGTCTATTAAAGGGGTTTATTCCGATATCTGACGTCTATTAAATGATTTATTATGATATCTGTAGTCTATTAAAGGATTTTATTCCGATATCTGACGTCTATTAATGGATTTTATTCCGATAACCGACGTCTATTAAAGGGTTTTATTCCGATATCTGACGTCTATTAAAGGGATTTATTACGATATCCGACGTCTATTAAAGGGTTTTATTCCGATATCTGGCGTCTTTAAAAGATTTTATTACGATATCTGACGTCTATTAAAGGATTTTATTCCGATATCTGAATTCTATTTAAGGATTTTATTACGATATCTGACGTCTGTTTAAGGATTTTATTACAATATCTGACGTCTATTAAAGGGTTTTATTCCGATATCTGGTGTCTATTAAAGGATTTTATTATGATATCTGACGTCTATTAAAGGGTTTTATTCCGTATCTGACGTCTATTAAAGGGAATGATGACGATGTCTGAGGTCTACTAACAAAAGATACTCCTTCAACATTTATTAAAAAAAGGGACAGAAAACACCGATCACACTGCAGAAAAGCAACCCGTTCTGTTTATATATAGCCATGTGTTTGAATCACATTGGGGGTGTCAAAATAATCAAAAGACATTCAACAAGGACATCTAGCAGCAAGGGCGTTCTTTTAACTAGAAACCTTTAAACTACAGCGCATATGCAACATTTGTTTTTTATACTACTTACCCCAGCTGTATTTTCATTTAATATGTTTGATTCATGATGATTCACATTTTAAAACAACCATTGTAAAATTTTATGTTTTAGAAAAATTCTTCGGGCTGTTTTAGTCTTGGAAAATGCTTACTTTTCTCATTCCTGAACAAGCACAAAGAAAATTATATCAAATGGAAACGCAGTTACATATAAATTCAATTTTGAAATCTTTTTTATAGAGTTCATTCATTCATATATATATATATATATATATATATATATATATATATATATATATATATAATTAAGCAAACCAACTGAATGTACTGTACACATAAGATATTATAATACAATATTATTAAATCTCTAAATAAATTTAGTCTCCCATCTATTCGAATTGGTTGCAAATAAGAGTTTTTGAGCTGATTGAAATGTCGATATTTTTTTTAGGAGGATTGGAAATGCGGAGGTCCCCCGACAGCCAAACCATAAGTTACATGTATTTAGTCATTTTCTGTCCATGTTTGCGCCAGATCTCCAATGTGGCTAATTTTTAAACTGAACCAATTTTTCAATGTTTGCGGTAGATTAAAAGAAATAACCATTGGTCAGAGTAATAGCGTGACATTTTTTAACTTGATAATGTTTATTTACCTTGGCCTAATTTCCAAGGTCGTTCTCTCCATGGCCTGTTCCCCATTGTCACTCGATTGGTGCTTCCCTGGCGACAGTATTTCCTGTGAGCAGTATTTCAAGAAAAAAAAAGCCTCTTAATGAATTCCAAAATACTAAATGGATTGTCAGGACATGAAATTAATTAATAATGGGAACAAATGTTTGCACTATAATCATTTTTTTTTCTTGATATAAGGTGTAATAACCTGTATGACCATTTTATCATATTTTAATCGTTTTAATCTCGGACTTGCAGAAATAAACTTTTACGGGTTTAATTTTTATTATCACAATGTTATTGTATTAGCGCTTGAGCTTTTTGAATATACAATAATGAATAAAAATAACGAAGGACCCGCAAAAAAAAATAAAAAAAAGACTTAATTCCATATCAACCAACATTTTTCCTGTCTTATGGCCACATAAAAGGCAATTTTGTCCGCACAATGGATATTTTTTTTATTATTATTATTATCATATACAACGTACAAGTCATCAAATACTGGTAATTTCACAGCTTCCAATGCAATATACATTCAGATTCGTACAATAAACTTAAATTTGTTTGTTTTTCATATTTTGTTTATTTATTCATAGCTCCGCAATAAGAATCATTTTTAATTTATCTGAGCCAGCTTTTGTTTCGAAAAGCCTGACCTATATCCTAGAATCACTTGTTCCTCAGCCAATCTGATGTTTATCCTATTCTATTGTAATTTTTTAAAAAAATTTATTCAATAACTGTCTTAGCTCTCTACATTGCCAGAAAAAAAATGTTCAACATATTCCGAATCTCCACATAAAGGGCACTTATTAGTGCCATATTTACTCATTTTACACTGCATCATTTTTAATCATATTTCATTTGTACATCTATAAACCATCATCCAGTGTTCTCTTGGGAAATTACAAGCAGGATATTTTCTAGTACAAAATGTTACAGGTTATATTTGTTCTACGCGTACCTTCTCAGTTCCTCGGATCTCCGTTGTGTTATATTTTCCTCTTTTATCATCTTTTTTATTTAGAGGGATTTTTTCTGTTCCCTTATTTCTACAGTCCCCTATGCAAGTAAGTATTTTTACTGCTAAACACAAAACATTATACTATATTACTCAACTTGGATCGCGTCCTAATACTTCTATTATACTTTCATACGATAGCACTTTCTTGTTCACTAGCATCATATAATATACCTTTTTCTATCCAGCTTTCAGAAGATGGTTTGAATGCACATAGAGCAATTTTATTATTCCCTAATATGCTTGACCTTGAGGCTGCCTTAAACTTATCGGTTACTTACACCGATATTGAAATATTTAATTGATTTCTCTCTCTCTCTCTCTCTCTCTCTCTCTCTCCATATATATATATATATATATATATATATATATATATATATATATATATATATATATAATTAATACATTTTGGATAGTCCAACGAAGTATGAGGTTACATTTGTTTAGGTTGTTTTTGAATTTACCATGTATTAAAAAGTTGATAGTTTTTGTGGATAGCAGGCTGGCCTATTCTCTTTATAATAAGTGTTATTCACGGGGTTAATACAGCCGTAAAAAAAATGTATGGATGAACAAATTTATTAATTTATTGGCTCTAACAAAGCTGCTCATGCAGAGTCATTACGTGTGGAATCGATTATTGCTTGGCATTGCTCCTTTGGAGGTGCTGACATTGTGGTATAAATTAGAGCTTAAGAAGTTTAAGTCTGATAAACCCCGTATTTTACGGCAGGGGTGAGCCTTTAACTTCTTTGTTGCCACTAATTTGAAAGGATTTTCCCTAGTTATGTACATGATTTATGATAATAGGGATAAGGAGCTTAACGACCGATGGCCCTTTGACCGCTTATGGTTATTATATTAATGACGTTTATGTTCTCCGCGTATTTATTGAATATTTCTTATCGTGACAACCATTGTGGGAGCAGTTGGAAAATTTGTCTTTGTGTTTTGTATATAAAAATATGTTCTTTAGATACCTTGACAAACCTTGTTGATTATTTGGCAATTATTTTACATAAGAAAACTATATAAGCGCTCTAGGTACAAAAATATGTTTACCTTATGGAAACCGTTGATTTAATATTAACAATATAATCAAACCATATTTATTCTCATCATGGTGTAAGAAAGGAGCACGTGGTACCTTGTCTTCTCCAAGCAAATTTACAAACACACGCATACATCCACACCAAAATGTTAGTTGTTAAATGAATATTGATTGCATCAGTTTTGTCTTGACACTGCAACTCATCCAGTTCACTTATGAAAAAATTTTCTATCCTCCCATAGATGATGTAAATGTATATTTTGCAGTCCTGGAATGAAATGCAGTAAAGAATGTAATATACCTTTACCACGAGCATGAGCGTTACGCGTAACGTTCGTCTTCAGTGTTTTTATTTTTTTCGTTTATACTAAGACAAAACATGATCTTTTTTGTCAATATAACAAACCAAAACACCCAGTGCCATTCATCGCCTGCAGTTGGCGCAAGCGTGATGAGTATGGCCTATTTTAAATGCCTGGCAACGTTCCTACGTATGCTAAATGTATCTTAAACAAATGATTCTTGTCTTTATCTTATCCCTCCCACCCGAAGACACACTAGCGGTAATTCCATACTCCCCAGGACCAAATACAGTTTTTTTTCGAGGTTTGTTCGAGGGTTTACGTGGCAACGATAGTGCCATCGTCTGTTTCCATATTTCTTTTTTCCTTTCCAAGTATAGACCTTTATGATTTGGTTGTAAGATTTAACTGGCCTTCACATTTTCCTCGCTTTTTTTTGCAGCATTTTAGCTCACGTTGTGAGATCGCTAAAGTCTCGCTTAATCACATGACAACGCATTTATTCGCACACAAACACATGATAATACATACAACGTGTACTAACGTGGATAGAGACGCGACGTGTTTATATATTTAGGACATGTCCAACGCAAGTGAATGCCAAAAAAAAAACGCGACAAAACGCACAACACCGTATGGTCACTCAAAAAAACGTAAGATAACGCACACAGACATACAACAAATTATAGCTAAACCCACGTGACGTGAGATCGTTTAAAAATGTGTCAAAACGTCCAAAGAACGCGGACATGAATGAAAAAGCATACTTATCGCGGGATTAAAGAACGTAGCCTGCATCGCACCAAATCGGTTGTTCAACGCTAAAAAAATGAGATTCGCTTAATTTGTTATACGATTGATCTCACTTTAATATATAAGACCCCTGACAATGATATACGTGATGGAGATTCTATAGAGATAAAGCAACATACTGATATTGAAGAAATGGTCACAGAAGAACCAAAATGTCGCTCAATAAAAAAAAAACAGAAGGCTGTGTGATGATGCTGCGTATTAAAGGGAAGGGGAAGTGTGTGACAGTGATAGTAGTGAAGAGTCCAGCATTGATGAGTAGAACGAAGGATGATGTCATTTTGGATAAACAAATTAAATACAAATCTAAATCAGGAAAGCAATTTCCCTTAACATAATGTGCTATAGTCGACCCCTGATAAAAAATGAGAAAATAATACTTGTAACCACAGCAGATATTTATATATAGGACACAGTGCTCTTATTTTGATGTGCTTGAGATGTCTAGTTGTTCAGTATTTTGAATCACCATTTCCTTATACACTAGGATATCTCCAAGCGACTTATTTAAGTGGGATAGGTATATATTTATTAATTTGGTCTGCAGTCCGTAATTTAAGACCACACAAACAGTTTTCCGGGACTCACCATTCAGAGGATAAACGCTTAGGTGAAAATGTGGCAGGACCTGTTATTATGTTAGCGTTTTATTTAAAAAAAGTGTGTCACTTGGTTACATAAATGAGGAGGTCACGGTTATCTTTTTTAATTAGTTCCAGATACAATTTATGCACATTATATGCTTTCTAAGGTATAGTTCGAATGCCTTTCAGATTCTGATGATCTTAAAAGCCCAGTTTTACATGCAATGAGGTAATGCTATATAGTTCTGTAGGGCTGAGGGTTTAAATCCCAATTTGCTGTTCCGCAGAAACTCTTAAAAAGCAATCTTGGCTGACATTCAGACAAAAAAAATCATGAAGAATGAAACGAAAAAAAAAAAAGCCGGGTAAGAGGGCCATGTAAAGATGGATTAATTTGTTTAAAATACCTATCGCAACAAACCTTAAAGCGATACGGGATCAGTATTTACTTTCACTGAATGCCATTTCCTCGAGATTTGCCGTAAGTTTATTATTTCCTGCTTATTAATATTAAAAAAATGGTTTGGTAGAGATTATAATTTATTGTTATATAAAACCGAAATGGACATCTCCACAAAGATAATTTTTTATGCTTCATGGCTTACATGTAAGCTGTCACTTATAAACGCTTTGTATGTTTTTATAAGCTCTAACTACACTTACCTTGTGTGAAGATGATTCCGTATAACCTCATAAGGGTAACAGGTTCCTCAATCAATTAGTTTATGATCCAGAAGTCAAACACATGCATTATCTCTTCAAACCAGTGGAACTTGTGTTTGGCCAAGAAACTAGCAATCATAAGCTCAAAACAAAAATACTTACTGAAGAAACGTTCGGAAAATGTATTCAACTGTAACCATGCACCAAGGGCACCCGAAAAAAAAATTAAAAAAAACATGTACTTTAAGATGTCCGTAATATGAACTATTGGATTTGAAGTGAGAGCTCTGAAGGCGACTTTGATGAAAATCTCAAGCAGAAACAATTATCGCTGTTTTTTTTTCCAAAGCAATACTTGAACAGGTATTCTGTTATTCCCAATAATCCATTATTTACATTCAATAATTTTTATGGCGTCATCCAACTGTGTTATCTTTTGTTTCAGGCTGTCTTCAATTGGTTGTTTACTGACGGGAATTAAAAATTACTGGCTGTATGCAGCAGTTTTGTTTCAATTGTTTAGTCGGAACTTTTAGTCAAATTTAGTCAACATAGGTACTTTGAAGACGAGCTTTTAATGTCTGCCAAGCTTCTTCCATGGACATATTACATAAAGATAATCTAACGATTTTTTTCGTGTCGTCCGAACGACATTAGATTAATGTAACCAAATAATATAACTCAAATACGGAAACGGGCAATAAAAATAGGATTAAAATATGCTCTCTCCACTGTTTGTTCTCAACACATTTGTTTTTCCTTTGTGAAAGCTGATGTTACTTTGAAGAAATACGTGAAGATATCGAGACCCTCGTAATATTAAGTTGGCAGTCTGGTACTTATAAATTTCATTAACTGGTGGCCAAGCTCTATATTTATAGCTTAATGCTGATGAACAGCTATAGTACAAGGTGATGAAAACCAATATAGTTAAATGAATCCTCGGGCGATAAAAATAAACTTGGCGAGAATTTACAAATTAGTATATAAATTTTTCTTGTTTATGTTAAGTTTGGATTAAGAGTCTTTAATGGCCAATTTGATGCACGTGCATATTGCTGATTGTTTCGTTCATTTAATATGTCATTTCAACATTTAATCACCTCAAATAAATAAATCTAGTTTATTTCATTTGGCTTTTTTTATCTACTACTTAACGGGTCAAATAATTTAAAATAGCGAAATACACGTCATATTTTCTGCCTATTTATCTTTCTCCATCCAATGTAATGTGTAAATGAAATTGTCAAATGAAAACAGTCCGACTTCTGGAAAAATGAGTTACTTTTCTGATCAGAACGTAGGGGTTAACGTTTATTTCTTTACTCATCTCTCCAGGATTTCCGTCTAATTGACAGTGGAGGTGTCAAGGAAACTCATGTAATTTTACGTTGAAGGGCAAGTTCTATGGGAATTTACTTTAATGTTCCAATCAACCTGAATCTGACAGTAGCACCAGACAGACTGAGAAGGTATAGAACTCGCCTATGAATAGGTCTCTTGTTATCCATGCACGGAATATCCTTTCCCAAAAAGAGTGCCGTATACAATTCTCAAATCCATGCATTCTATGTTTTCCTGTTATACTCTTTATCAACTATACCCAAGATGTGATATGGATATTTCTCTTTCTAATGGGTTCAGAAGACATGCCATAAAACACAAAGAGAAGCTTCATCAATTTCATTCCAGGTATATATTTATGTTTATTCTGCCTCCGTGTTATGCCCCAACAATGGGGATGATTATAGACCCGGGAACTGCAATGGCAGTAGACACCAGGTGACACCAGGATACAAAAAAAACATATGAAAAGGAAACAAGTGCTACTGCCCTGTCACGTAGTCCCAAACCTAAATGGAACTCTGCAGATATACATACTTAAATTAGTAATTATATATGAGAGCATAAAAAATGGAGGCGCTTACCTCCACTAAACAAATAAAAAAAATACCCATGTCTTTTAAACATGCTGACATTTCCTTTCGTCAGAATCAACACATCTGACCACCTGTAAAGTAAGTGAGAGTATTATCAAAGAGAATGGTCAGGGACCTCGAGCCGTTAGGCCGTACCTGTAAGAACGAATTCTGTGATTCAAAGATTGTATATGTTTCCTAGCACCGAGTCCTTTTTTTATTGTTACTAATTGTACTCGTTCTCGTATTTTTTTTTTCATTCAATTATTATGTGATTTTTTTTTATTCGTGAGATTTTCATTGAAAGAGGGTTACGCTTTTGTTGTTCATATGGGCCATTTAAGGATTTTATGGCCAACTATAGCACAATTTTGTAGCCTTGCGAATTGGCGAATTAGCAAGCTATCTCATGGCCTATTAAGCACAATTCTCACCGTGAATTTTCATCATGTTTATAAAATTTGTAGGGTTAAGCTGTCAATATTAATTGGGCCTTTGTGTGTTGAAGTGTCAGAATTCATGAACACCTTAGATGAATTGCCGGGCACTTACATTATTGTGATGGCTTAGCCTTGATTACATGGCAACTCTGCCCAGTTTAATTTCACTTTCAAGCACCTTCGTTAAACCTTCGTTCAATGTAGCTTTTGTTACCCTTTACGTAAAGCTATGTTTGGTTGAACCATTTCGTATGAATCTTAATGAGAGATAAACTTTGCATTGACAACCAGTAAAGAACTGGGGCCAAGCCCTCAGCATTTGGCTCTTGTATTTCCAATTTTAAGTTCATTATACTGCAACCCTGAGTATTGCAAGTTTATCTCTCACGAAGCCCAAATCTCTACAACAAATCTTACCTCGACGTATAAATGGGGCAAAAAGAAAAGTATATCCTCTTCGCTGCATAATTTGGTGACAGACTGAGCAGAACAATTCGTTTGTGTCATTATCTTAAATCACAGGCCTCGGAGAGTTTTTTCTCATATATTTGCCTATTTCTTGGCTGATAAGTCAATGCTTCAGCGACGTGACCTTCATTTACTGGAGGAAATGGGTGTAGCAACTAATTATGATTTTCAAAGCGTCCCAAGTGGGTAATTACCTGTTGCACTTATAGAAATATCTATCTCATTGAAACACAGTTTGAAAGTCCATAGAATGAAATGCTGGCTTTTTTGGTCATAAGCCATGAATGAATGAGATTGAAAGCAATATATATACTGTCCTGGTAAATTCTATGTGACCGAATATTTATGTGAAGAGACCTGAAGCGGTTGGACGAGCTGTGAACAAGCTGACAACTTAACCGGGAAATATTCTGTATATAAGGCACGTGAAAGATTAAGACAATTGAAAAAAGAATCCAGTGGCTGTGATTGGACTATTCTGAGAAAGGATGCCTGTGTTTTGTTGACCTCACCGTGTTTTGCGCAAAAACTAATTTTAATGTACAAAATAACTCTCATAATTGTATAGCTTCTGCATTTTTGTTCCATGTATTGTATTGTCCGTATCATATGCAAAGTGGATACAAAAGAATGGTCCTATACATGGTCTCATTCAAAAGAAGACTCCTATTTAAGTTGTTCCTTCTTTGCGTCAGTGTTAAGGAAAAATACCATCTGCAAAGCTATATGTTACTTCCTGCCTACTGATGTGAAAAGGATTGATGTGGAAACAAATTTATTGTGAGGAGTCAATGATATTATAGAACTGTTGTCACATTACGTAAAACCATAAACGTTGGCTTTATGTGTTTACATCTTAACTTCTGTTTATGTGTTATTTATTGCAGGAAAGAACGGATGAAAACGTCTTAACTTTGTCTAACAATAATATAAAACGTCTGAGATTACACGAGATTAAGCCATATTTGATAAAGTTATTATCAAACCCAAGTGTTAACATGCTTTTTTGTAACATTTAACATTTTGTAAAATTACAGAACTGTTCAGATATAGACAGCTGAGTAAATATTTGGCTTTATTTTGTCACCAACTCCAGATGCAATTATGGCAAACTATTATGATTGGTCAATATTGAAGAAAATAACAAAATAAATAAATCGAGATTATCTGGGAAACTTTCTGGGTGTAAGGTTGTCAGCATGAAGGCTTATGTCAATCTTTGTCAAATGGAAATAGGGGTCTCTCCTTTTGCAGCTCTAACTATAAATGTTTATTACTATTTCAAGGAGACTGGATGTAGCCAGACATTGGATGTAGATGTATGGGCGTTCACTTTACATACAATCTTCAATCAACAAACACGGGACTAAAAACATGGCAAGATAAAGTATATTAATAAGAAATTAAGGTAAAATTCACCTAGTCCTTTGGTATTTTACTTAGTACATTTTACGTCACGTATTCATTATATCAAAGAGAACCCAATAAAGAAAATATGTACAGTTGCAACTGTCGTTACTTTGTATCACTGCGTCTTAATAATACTCCGTAAACATGTACCAGCGACCTCTTAAAACAACTTCGAAAGGGAAGAACTAATGCGTACCAGACGGTACACATCCGATAATCACCTTTGCAGGAAGTCGTACATCGTAGTCATCCTTTCACCAAGGAGTACCCCTATCACGTATCACTATACAGGTTAACCATCTAAATTTCTAGTTCGTACATGTTTAGTCTACAGGACCACACCAGATATAGCTGTGAACTATACATTCTTCACAAAATGTACGAACATTCGATATAGCCGAAATCTAGATATTTACGCCAGGATACCCTGTTCGGCAACGCATGTGTCGTCACTAACAAGTGTAAAAAAAGAAAACTCTTACTTCATTTACCAGACTGAATAAGGTTCACTGCTCATTGCAATGTCCGTTAGTAGGAACTAGCCCAATAGTGACCACTGTGTCAATCGCTCCGTCCTTCCGTCCTTCAGTCGGCAACGCTTTCTATCGCACGCGATATCTCAACAAAAACATGCTTGATCATTTTCAAATTCACTGGGATCATGAGGGCTCGAAACCTTTTGAATTCCAGACCGGTCGAACTTCAAATATGTCCGCCAGAGCGCAATCGATGATTTTATTTCGCAAGTGATATCTTAACAAGACCAGGTTTGATCTTCCTCTTCAAGGGGATTATTGGAAGATATAACGGCACCAGACCTATCCAATCACACACTTTTCGGAATTTAATAATGGCCGCCATACCAAAAATGATTATTTCTTTTACTGTGACCGCCTTGTCGATTGGTCCGTCCATCCGTCTCTCGCCCGTCAGTCAGCGACGCTTCCTATCGCACGCGATATTTCAACAAGAACAGGCTTGATATTGCTCATATTAACAGAGATGATTGATGCATATGAGGGCTCCGGACCTATCGAAATCCAGACCTGACCGAATTCCAACATGACCACCTCAGAACAATCGGTTATATATTCTTACGCATGCGATATCTCAACAAGATACTTGATTTTCTTCAAACTCAAGGGGATGATTGGTGCCTAAATTTCATAAAAAAACGTTTTCCGTTATTTGTTGGATGGCTATCTCAATAATCCTTTTAATGGTTCTATAAAGTGTGAAGGAAAGTTACAATAACCGGGCTGCTTTTCGCCGGTCATAATGCCGGGAATTTAGTTCTCCCGAAGGAATCAGAAAATATATTTCTACTCTATGTTGATAAATTTCGTACTCGTTAATGCAAATATATCTTCCATACCATGAACCCGTATCACATACTGGAGGGTGCATACAACTATAGACAGACATACAGATAACATAATCGTACTTAATATTACTACTACAAAAACAAATCTAGCTAGAAGGTAAGATTGAGGCTGGTTAGGCCAAGAGGGTACAGCCGCCGCAATAGAAAAACAGAAGAATAAACAGCATTAAATCCCAATTGAAAATGGAGTCTAACTGTGCACAGAAATGGTTACATAGTGCTTAATTCAAACATTAAATTGAAAATTGATCACACTCTTAAAATCAAAAGGAACGACCATGATTCTGATTGTATATTTCTAAAAAAGATGAAACTTGTGTTTCCAAAAATACAGATCGATTGATAAGAAACCTTATCTGATAGAACACACATTTCACCGTGTGTTCCATCCAAATCAAGCTCCCTTGGGAACGGTTCAGCAGGAAAATGACTCAGATTTTTTTTCAAAATTCTACTATATTATACGTACAGAAGATTCAACTAATTCCAGTTCTATAATAGATTTCTTTTCGCGTCAGTATGCGAAAAGAAATTAAGATAAATCATTATCAGAAACATACAATTCATCTTTTTTGTTTCAACAGCTGTTCTAAACAGCTATCTCTGGTGATCGGAACCAAGGTCTCCTGTCAAAAGCTGATGCATTACATATTCAAAAGAATTTCTCAAAACTGTTAAGGATATCTTTTCAGGTCCGACACGCATGGTTCCCATCAGAACATGTCCAACAAAAATGAAAAACAAATCGGAAACGTCTCAGTAGAGATCAATGTTGTCTGAAGTTCAATGAACGATTGTCATTGGATGTGGCTCCCATCTGTCTCCCTAGTAAGTTAAACCGCGGTCAACACGTTTATCAAATCGAGAACGTAAAAAAGAGCCACCCTCTGGAAATCACCTTAGATAATGTGACAAGAAAGGGTTTGATCATTCCGTATGAAAGAACGAATGATGGAAAAGCATATTTTCCCATATTTTCTGTCGTCTTTCTGTCTGCCCCTGCTTCCTTCTAGCTAATCTTTCCAACTCTCGTTTAATTAATCTCTCTCTCTCTCTCTCTCTCTCTCTCTCTCTCTCTCTCTCTCTCCCCCCTTTTCATTTCTTCTTTTTTCTCTGTTTCTCTCCTTTTCTGTCTCTCTCCCTGAACCCCTCTTTAATTTTACTTCTGCCTCTGTTTCTCTCTGTTCTCTGTCTGTCTATCTGACTGTCTGTCTGTCTTCCTCTCTCTCTCTCTCTCTCTCTCTCTCTCTCTCTCTCTCTCTTTCTCTCTCTGTGAATTTCCTGGAATATGAGCTCATAAATTAATCACGCATTCCTGCGTTTATTCAATTTCCCCAAAGGCTTTGACTTCGGGAGGGTTTGACTCAAGAGCTATACTAGGCACTAGGAGGTGACTGTACCAATTCAACTTGAAAGAAAGGACACGAATCGAAGCAAGGAACAAATGTAAATGCAGTTAAACATCCGTTTAACTGCTCACGTCATGCACATACGATAGGAGAGGGTGTATTTCCATTTGACATTGGTCCATCGGTCTATTAGATTGAATCAATATAATAACTACAATTCTCCTGTGTATTTGTGTATGTAATTTTGTGACAACTCGAATGTTAAGGTTGAATAAAGACGGAGAGGATAACGTTGGTCATAATTATTAATTATTTCTGGTATTTAATTGAGCAACCTCTCGTTTATAATATTTATCTGCAAACAAAAGGCGGTTGACGTTCTACTGTAAAGAAGATAACATTATAGTGTAATCAACTTTATATTGTATTTATCTTAATTAGCATTTCAGCCACGAAATCCATCAACAAAGTGCCATTAAACTAATGAATTCTCTCAAATAATGAAGTAATGAAATGTGTCTAACGTGGAGCTATTAACCATGTATTCAGTTAAATGATCGGTCAATTTAATTTGTAATATCCGTAAACTTTTACCCCGTTACGACGCTTTTTCCGTCCTCTGGCATCACATGTCAAGCAAATTCTAAATTATAATATAACATTATCAATATCTTTTAATCCTCGATAGTGAATTTTTTCCCTGAAGGTGATTATTTTGCCACAATTTCACTTGTATGTAAAACTTTTTTTTTTTTTTTTTTGTTTTAATGACCCTTATTGCAATATACTCTGCCTTTGACAAAACCATATCCACTCCGACAGATAGAGGGGATGGAATGAATACTTCAAAATACTTATTACTTGTTATATGTCAGCACAATAACATTTAAGAATATAATGAAAAATAAATAAACATACAATATTAACATACAGATAAAATACTTTCTTTAATTTTTATAAATCTATCAAAGAAAATTTGATTCAAGTAAGGATATTTTAAATATTTCTGCATATATACATGTTTCATAATATCTTGCGATACATATTGTCGTATTTTACTCTCTGATAGGATAATTTCATTATATTTACAATGCATATTGTACTTAAAAATGGCATACGTAGTTACTGATATTATGAAATTGTTCATTTTTACAAAATTACCATCCAGTGCGTATTTATTACCAATTACGAGCGTTTCCTAGTTTATCTGGATATGAAGTATTTTCATAATATTTTCCCATATCCCCCTCAATAATTTACATTCATACAGCATATGTTCAGCATTTTAATTTACATTACAAAATTTACAAAGATGGGAAATACTTGAGTTCCATTTGGACACGCTGGTACCTCTTGGAATAATGCCATGTAATAATTTGAAATTAAATTATGATAGTTTTTTTGCATGTTTTTATTTTACACTGATAGACTTTTGTCCAACTTATTAATTTTTTTTTTAATTTTTCCTGCAAAATAATTTGATGTTTGGGAGAAGACATATTTCTTCTTACTAATTCACTGTAAAAGAATTTTGATTTTTTCTTATATATATAAATATTATGTTTACCAAGCGTGTATGTGTGTTCTAGATAAACCGATTTCTTTATGAATTGTTCTTTTGGAAATAGAGAAAGAGTCTTTTTAACGGCATTTTTAACCTTTATATATTCCGATATCCAATTGTGTTTTATTTTTAATTTCTTTAAAAGGTTGCTGACTGATATAAAAGTGCCATCATTGTTCAGAACATCTCGAATATAAATTATATTTTCTTCAACCCAAGCTTTAAAATATAAGCATTTATTATTGATCATAAATTCAGTGTTACCCCATAATGGTTGTTTTAAAATATCTTCTCTTGAAGTAATCTCTCTTTTAACCTTACATTTATTAAAAGCTAAAATCACTTCTCTATCAAATTGGGGTATATGTTTCAATATGCAAAACTGCTTTATTGATACACAGTTTGTGTTAAATACCCAGTCTGTATGGAGCCCACAGTTGTGTAAATAATATTTAAAGATATGTTTCCATTTATTTTCTTCATAAAGTATTCTTGGTACCCATGCAGCTTTAAATGAAAGTAACCAACTATTGAAATCGATAATTTTAAGACCGCCTTCCTCTATATCTCTTATTAAAACTGACCTTTTAATTTTTTTTTCTGTTTTATTCCAAATATAGTCATAAATAACTTTGTTTATTCTTTTTTCGAATCCGTCCGGAATTGGTAGTACCGAAGCTTGAAATGCTATTTTGGATAAAAGTATTGTCTTAACAATTAATATTTTTCCAATTAAACTTAGATTCCTCAACTTCCAAATTTTTATGTTATTCTCTATTTTATTTATTTTATCTTCCCAGTTTAGTTTTTCTATACATTTCTCATCATATTCAAACCGAATTCCTAAGCATTTCACTGGCTGTTTTGTCCATTTTACTCCTATTGGATCTTTATGCCTCTTATTATTTCCCAGATCTAAAGCGGTAGTTGTTTTCCATATTTAGTTTTAAACCAGCTGGGTTTCCAAATTCATAAATTTCCTTCAAGGCAGTTGAAACTGAGTTATCATTTCTCAGAGTCAAAGTAGTATCATCTGCATATTGGCTAAGTTTTATTTCTTTACTGCCAAAAATAAAGCCGTTAATATTATCATTTGTTCGTATTTTTTGTGCCAATATTTCAACTGAAATAATAAAAAGTAATGCAGATACTGGACGGCCCTGTCGTATACCTCTTTTCATTACATTTTTTTAAGCTAACCATCCGTTATTTTTGGTAGTTAAAAATGGGTTATTATAAATAGTTTTAATCCAGTTGATAAAGTTCTGACCAAAAATAAATTTTTAAAAGTTTCAAACATAAAATTCCATTCTAAGCTATCAAAAGCCTTTGTAAAATCGAGAAAAATTAACCCCCCTTCTTTATTATATTTCTTAGCAAATTCAAATATGTCCGTGATTAGGCGTAAATTATTTCCGATGTATCTACCTTTAATATATCCGGTCTGATCTGTGTCAATTATTTTTGGTAAAATATTTTGCAATCTATTTGCTAATACTTGTGCTAATATTTTATAATCAGTGTTACAGAGGCTTATAAGTCTATAATTATTTAAATTATATTTGTCTCCTTTCTTAAATAATATTGCTATTACAGCTGTTCGCATTGTAGTACATAATTTATTGTGACGATACGATTCTATAAAAGCATTATATAAAAAACTCTTTTAGGTCATCCCAAACAGTTACGTAGAATTCAATAGGGATGCCATCTAATCCTGGGGACTTGTTTTTCTTCATTTGAGTAACAGCAATTTTAATTTCATCCATTGCATTTCTTCATCACATATATCTTTATCTTCATCACTTATAACATTTAAAGATTTTATATTATTTAAGTATTTCTGTATCTCTTTCACACATGGATTGTGTGATGTATATAAGTTATTGTAATAATTATTTATATGATTTAGTATTCCTTCATCATCTTCTATTACATTATTGTTTTCTCTGATTTTATAAATAGTGTTATCTGACAGGTTTTTATTTTCAAGCTTGAAAAAGTATTTCGCACTCTTTTCCCCTTGTTCAATCCAATTAGCTCTACTACGTATTTGAGCATATTTTGTTATATTATCAAATATTTCATTTTTTTCTATTTCAAGTAAATGCTTTTCTTCTTTTAATCTTTCTATATCCTTAGCTATAGAATTTAAACTAATAAGCTGTGAAATTTGTTTAATCCTTTTGTCTATCATAGCTTATCTACTATTTTTTTCTTTTCTTTTCGATTTAGAGTAGTTAATACTTGCTTCTTTTATGTTAATTTTTATCATTTCCCAAGCTAGCCTCGCAGAATTGTGTTTATAACGGGTGTAACTAGAGGCAATACAGTCTTTCATCAGCCCAATATAAATTGGATCATTTAATAGGCTGACGTTTAGTTTCCAATATCCCGGCCCTCTAATGCTTACTTTAAAATCCAGACATAACTTTATAGCTTTGTGATCTGACAGCCGATGTACTTTTTGCTATGACAGTACGTATTCACAGTCATAATTTAAGCAGTTCCAGAGTTCAGATTTAGAGATAAAGAAATAGTCAAGTCTACTGCTTACATTCCTTGCTGACCATGTAAATCGGTTATTTAACCTGCTATAACAACTCCATATATCAGTTAGCTTTAAAGTATTTAACATATTTTCAATAGTATTCTACTTTGGTCTGCCATATGTGACATCGTGCTCCTGTCATCATCTTGCAGACAACAATTAAAATCACCTCCCATAATGATACACCTTAAAGAATCACTTTTTTTCCATTAACCATTTCTCTAAGTCCTCAAAGAAAAGTTTCCGTTCCCTTTCTTTGTTCGGTGCATAAACACATACTAAGCATAATTTTTTACCTTTGTATTCCGTATTCAACAGTATTTTTCTACCATTTTTACAGCAATGAATATTTAAAATTTTTATATTTATTTTATCTTATAATAGTATTGCAACACTTCTGCTATGTGGTGACGATGCATGACTATGAAATATTTGACCTTTCCATGAACTATTAATTATATTCGATGATATTTTAGTGCAATAGGTTTCTTGTAAAAAAGTAATATGAACATTTCTATATGTTAACCATGTATATAATTTCTTCCTTTTATCATAATTATTAAGACCTCTTATATTTAATGAACATATATTTAATTGTCTATTCAAATCTGTCATGTGGTTTTCCATTGTCTTTCGTTTTTATATCCTTTATTTATTTTTTTTTGTACTTTGTTAATAATATTCTCCATCACTTTCTTCAAAAACACGATCTTTGACGACACCTCTTTGTTCAGATTGTGGGCTAAAGTCATATCTGCGAGATTTCATTGAAACTCTTAAGCTTGTATGTTTTTTACTGATTTGGTGACTGTTCGGATAGTTTTCGTTTCGGTGTTCCCATGCCTTGAAAAAACTGGTTGGACTCTTGGCCTTGTGCTGAGGCTATATTGCTAGTTGCTTTTTCTCTGTCATGATTTTCCGCACTATAAAAGGATCTTATTTTCTCAAGTGTGGCACCATATAAGTTCCTACCAGGCCATGCATCCACCTTGGTGACTCTGGAGAGAAATTTGGACAGCCCTGTTCCCCACTGTTTATCTTGAACTGTGTGGGCGATCGGTGCTGTACCTGATTTCATGAGAGCTTCTTTGAATTCAGGGATCTGTTCTGCTTTCTCTAACAGGATATTTTCCAAAATTTCAATTTCATGTCTGTCCACAGATTCATCAGAGTGCAAGATCTGGCCAATTCTCTTGGCAACTCCTGCATGTTTAGCGTTTTCAATTTTCCATTGGCCAACGCATCTTGGTCCAATTCATATGCGCATCTATAATGAAACGCATGTTCAGCGCTTTTAAAAGTTTTCCCGTACATTTCCAAAGAACAAAGGAAGGAGTTGGAGAGAATATCATCATGGCCAGACACAATTTCCATTGATTGATCAGGTATGTAATGCTCACAGTATTTGCTACCTGGTTTGTGACCTTTCTTGTGACATACTATACAGGTCAGGTCCTTGAACTGATCATTATGAAAAAAATCTGCACTGAAATGGTCAAATTTGTCCATTTCGTGGTAGTGGGTTTGCCAAAGGCGATTTCACAAAAACAAATCTGTTTCCATTTTTATAATGTGTCAGAAGTCCTTCTTTTGTCCTTTCATATTGATATTTTATTTCAGAAAGTAGCTCAAGCTTATATTCTGACTGTAAGTGTTCAACATTAGATTGATTGTCAAATGAGAGGGGGACATCTGCAATTGTGACTTTGATGGGTGCTGGGAAATTGTCTGAATTTCTTGCACTATAAGGGTTTGTGTCGGAAAGTTGTACAAACTTATTCCGTAGAGACAGTCCCTCTGTCAAAAGTTTTATTCTTGCATCAATTGATTTCACATACATTCTCCACAGATTTCTTATTTTTTGTGCACCATCAATATTTTCCGCGCCAACAACCTGAGCTGCAGCAGAACAAACTTCATAAGGTCTCATAGAGTTTTTAATGTTTGTATCGGAAAGCACAGTGTCATTTTTAAAGAACTCGGGCAACGCAGAGTCGTGTTCCATTCTGACAATGCTATCGTGTATTCAGCGCTTCGGTGAACAGGGTACCTGAACACGCGCCACACAAATCTGTGCCCTAACCGCAGGGCTTTCACTGAATGGTTCACTGACCAGACAATCACAGGATCTAATAAATCAATTAAATAATATTACTGTCAGTTTTACAAAGAATTCTTTGCAAAATTTACCTTATATTTTTACATCATTCGAAACTGTCCCTCATGGGTCTCTCAGCAAATTTTCATCAATATCCAGCTGGTAATACAGGTATAATTTGCCATAGAAAGAGAGATTCTCTCAGAGCACACGTCCACTCACAACGAGCACACGAGCGCTCTCTTGTATGTAAAACTTTACGCCGGCAGCGCTTTAGAAAACAAATTCTGTGTGACAACAAGTTTTAGAATCCAATAATGCTAATGAGGTCTTAGCAAGTTCTTTTCCAAGACAGGATAAAATATATATTAAAAGTTCCCTGATTTGCCACTTACAGCAGTTATTTTTTTTATTATTATTATATTAAACTAGGCCTTCATACCTAATGCGAACCTGTGCAATGGGATATACATCAGGTATATTGCTTCCATGCTGGACCGTTACTGTTCAAGTACATGTTTGACATGTATATGTACAATGCAAGCACTGAGCATTTTGAACCAAAGTACAATACAAATTACACAAACGTCACTGCTGAACTATTTGCATAGGTGTAAACAACGCAAAATGAATATAAGTGGCACAACCAGTTTTGTGTACGAGGAAGCCATTAAAGATGTATGGACATAAGCAATTTCAGGCTTCAAACCACTCTTTGGCTATTTGCACAGATGCATGAAATAAAAAGATAAGGGTAGATGAAAGCGATTATGTGTATCCGAAGTGAGTGAAGTGAGTCATCGATTGAGTGGTAAGGTTAAATAGAAAAATACTAATGATAACATAGTTCAACTGGGATGTGATTAGTCAAAGGTTTTATAGAATAATTAAAAATGCTTGGGAAGCAGACCCAAGCAAAATACTCCATTTTGATTGGTTTTATAGGCAAATTGGCTTAACGTAGTGCCAGGAGAACTCGCGTGTGGATGTAAATTGTCGCAACAAAACCACTGTATTATATTTCCCTTAGCCCATCCAAGATGCCATATTCTGTCATTTTTGTACTTCAGAAAATAACAACTCCATGTATGTTGAGCAAAAATATTTCTAAGTACATAAAAATTTATGTCGCTAAGCTCACATGCTTAAGGTGTTGACAGGAAACCTTGGAGGCGGATGTAAATTACCGCATAAACCGCTGTGTTACAGCTATAGTGTGACGTTAGGTCGAGAGTTATCTCCCTCTGTCCACCACAGTTTTTATCAAAAGACAGCTCGATAGAAAATCTGTAGTAAATCCACCGTTTATTCTGGTTTTAGTTAACATAGTTACTGCATGCCATCAGGGCCACACAAAACTAACAATTAGATTCGGAATACATCAAACCAGTTTTGAATGCTCTACACTGGTTTCCCGTTGAACAGCGAGGGATATTGAAGTTCTGACTCTGGTATATCAGTGACTCTATAGGCTTGCGCCCCAGTATCTTCAGGATCTATCGCAACCACAAATCCAAGCAGTGCACTGCGTTCTGCTGACAAATTTGAATCTTAAATGATAAGCATACACTTGTATATTTTTATGATGTTTATCAACTCTTTTGTAAAGCGTTTTAGAGCACTCTGTGGATTTTACGCTTTATAAAATAAATTTTTATTATATTATAATTATTTTTATTATTATTATTATTAATTAGTTAACTCTTCTTTCTAACTTTTTCGGAGCAGTTTTTATCTGTGAATGATTTCTACGTTCTCAGTATCGGCGAGTTTAACTGTGTTTTAATGTTTTCCTTACTTTGTCATATTTTTCCCAAATGTACATTAATCTTACTTTCGATTTTGTTAATATATGCTCAATTTATTATATTCAAAATGGCTAACATTTAATTACTTGGGTTCTGATTATATTCCTTTCTGTTATAGTATACACACGTTTTAAATGTGTAGAGCACTTAATATGTTCTAAACAAAAGCTTATTCTTAATTGGAAACCCTCCACACAATACTTTGTTCAAGGTTAAAGGGGTATGATTACTAAATCATGATCTCATCCATTCTTTTATACAATTTTTTGTTGCATTCTGGTTGTTATGTTACTATGCTAGATCACGCGTTGCCTTGGGACAATATTTGCGCCAACTTTGACTAAGACTGTAATGTTAACGACCTAACTTTTAGTTTCAATGCTTTTCTCATTCTTAATTTAAGTATGTTAATCTGCAGGATCCCATGTTGGTTTGTGACCACATGACAAGGCGGATCATCAGCTTCCTCTCATTTCATATTCGATCCGGATATGCTAGCCCGGTTTCTTCCGCGCCTGCGGGACCTGTGTATTTAATCAATCTCATTTCTGTGTTATAACGCCGCGGAATCCCCCTAAAAGTAAAATCAAAGCACCCGCTATGTACCGACGCCTCTTAGCACATCAGCGGTGTAGGTATAAAAGTAATGAAGAGGTTAATGTAGTCTTTCAAAAATATTGGATAAAAATTGTTTCAAGGCAGATTACATAGCAATTGTATCAAATTCACAGTACTACTCTAGAAGTCCTTTGCCAGATCCTCGGCCTGGTTCCACGTAGTTGAACAAAAGCTTAGATTAATATTTAAAAGGTCACATTTCGGACCCGTCAGCAAATTAGCTAAATCATTTTCATAGGACCCGGCTTGTTAATGATGAAAGAACGTGACAGTTTTAAATAAATCTCATTATAGCCAGTAAATATTTCAGATGAGTTGGGAGGTGAGAAAATAGTTTTTGTTTCAACAGGTTTGACGTGCGTTTAGTTTGGCTGGTTGCTGTCTTTTCCTGATTAACCGGAATCAATGTTTAATATCAAACACAGAAGAAGAAGAAGAAGAAAAATTGAAAGGATTTAACTTTAAAATTTAAGAAAATATTGATTTAATGTGCTTAAACAGTTCTGGAGTAGAGCCCCTCGTGATTTTGAGAGCAATCAACTTATTCTCAAGTGGCTGGACCTATTCACCGGGGAGAATGTATTATAATTGAACAGTTTTAGAGGACAAAGGTTAGCAAGGTGTGCTTGATTACTCGATTCCGTCCTGTCATTCATTATTTTACGTCAGTCTAGTCTACTTTTTTCTGTATGGACAGCGAAGTTCATTCGTCCGTACGTGAGATATCTTGTGCAACGGATATGATTGTTTTGACAAAATTCATCTGACCTTTCAACCAATAGATTATCACGCCAGAGTTCGGTGCTCAGCAAAATCCATGTATATTTAGTGAGTTTAGGGTTCAGCAGGCTTCTTCGTGATGCCGCCGCGATAACTTACCAAGAACATGATGTTTATTCATAAAACTCACTATAAATATGCACTAATTGAGTTTCTCATCTGAATTCCTTTTTTGCGTAAAATTAATGAGATCAGATGTCCTTAGATATGCCATGGCTATATAATGCACTTTTTTTTGCGATTTTGCTAGTTTAGATAGCTATTTTGTTTGGTCTTACTACATAACCATTGACGCCAATGAGTTGCAAAATTGGTCAGACCAGCGATACCCTGCTCTCATTCGTCGGGACGCTCCTTTTTTGCCTTTTTTATGGTTTTCTGGAGGCAATATTTACCCTGGTGAGCAGTTTTAAACTTGTAAGCAGTTGTTTATATTAATCTTATGAGATTGTTGAAGAGCGAATGCAGCATGACCAGAGCGTACGATATGTAATATTTAAATGATTCCCTGAAACTGACGGTATTAGAACTTTC
Source organism: Sipunculus nudus (assembly GCA_026874595.1). Taxonomy (NCBI): domain Eukaryota; kingdom Metazoa; phylum Annelida; class Sipuncula; order Golfingiida; family Sipunculidae; genus Sipunculus; species Sipunculus nudus. The sequence goes on from CM049321.1 coordinate 51,380,850, forward strand.
CCATTAGGCAATTTTTTTTTTCAGTGAAATGTTGATATCCTGATATAGCGAGCACAGCGGATATTTATAACAGCATTTTGCCGGTGATGAATGAGATACAACTCACTTGTGCTGATGAGAATATTTGCCGTAAAACCACAACAACAAAAAAACAGGTAAAGAAATTTAAAAACATATCCATGGAGATTTCCTCTTCACTTCCGTGCCCAGGGATGACATTGGTAAAGCTGAAACATACAATATCTTTTTGGCTGCTGACTCCAGGATCAAATATTTTACAAGCTGCAATAAGTTTAATTCGACCGAGGAGAGCTGATAACTTCCACAGAGTTTGTCTGCTAGTGAAGGATACTTTTGTTACAATTATTTTCCCTTTTTCCCTATTTCCGCCCTCGTAGGCGCTAGATCTCCAGTACAGAGGCCTGCAGGCTTGACTTGCGATCGGTCTTGATTGCAGACATCCTGTTCCAGTTAATATTTAATTAGAGAACGGGTTTGTGCCCACTACGTGCAAACAGTACTAAGGCCACCTCAACTAAATTTCAAGAGCAAGAAACAGCCTCCAATTCTCTAAATAAATAATTACGCCAGATTATTTTTTTATTGATCAGACAATGCTCAGTTAAATTTACAGGTTGGAGTTTATGGGATTATTATAGTTAGGGCTTGGTGTCTGTCAGGTTATTCCGATTTAATATGAATTGCAATGCATTAAGTAGGATGACCGGTATATGATTTGACGATGCGCATTGTGTTTTTTGTGTAAAATATTCTTAATTAAATTTCAATGGATGTTCTGCATATGTCTTGTTTCTTGATATTAATTAAATGACAACGACGATAATGAAAACTTCTCCTGCTTAGCTTGTTCTAAATATAGCAAAATAGTTCTAGCTTTATAAGTACTTAAGGTTTTAGCTTGATTTATTTGTATCCTCATTTTATGGCATTCACAATGTTTACTCGATACGACAACACAGCATTCAAAACATATCGTTAATTGTACCCATGTAGCTTATCGATTCGTATCCATATATCGGGTATTGATATAACCCTAATATTTGAACAATATTGTATGGATTCCCCGCCCCCCTACCCCGCCCCACCCGAGTGCAAAACCATTTATTTCATTTTTTCTCCTCCTGTTTTCCATTCTTATCTCAGTGTATGAGCTAGAATTCCAGTACATTGGCGGGGAGGCTCCCTTGCGATCGGACGTCGATTGCCGACACATAGATTAAGGAAACAGGACTGGCAAAATGATCCTATATTTAAATTCAAACAAAAAGTTGTTTTGAATACATAATATACCTTTAAAGTATGCCTCATTTTAAATATGTCATAATTTTCTTTTTGATAGTACACATATTTTTTTAACAATGGGCCAATGAAGGTTCGAATGGATCTTGTTATTGATCCGAAACATGATCCGGAGTCAGGAACGACATTAAGGAAAAATGTACAGTCATTTATTAACGAAAGAATTAGGGTTATAGGCCGAATAAGAGAATACAAACACGGTCTTGTTAGCATCCAACAATATGGAAGCCCACAGACTTGCATTCCTTAGATTGCAGATTACAAGTTTTCTAAGTGTTCAGTCCATAACGGAGACTGGCATCCTGTAGATATCTTTCCCTGGGTAACAGTACGTGGTTTTTGCGTCTTTGACTGCAAAAAGAGAAACTGAGCTAAAACCATTACCTTAACTGTATATTTGTTTCAACAAGATCGCGTTTAGAGTTCGTTTTGACCTTATATTACAATCTGTATTACAGAGAGAACCAATGAGATTCTTATTGCAGGCCTTATGTTATGAGATCTCAAGGTTTTAGCCTGAGCAATGGAACGTGGCTGTTTTGCCTGCGCTAAGTTTATTAACTTTGGGCAGTCCACTTGACACCCCATCGCCATGTCCTGACTTTAACATACGATGGACTTGAGACAAAATTGGTACCGCGGACAATTTTCTCTGATATCAGAACTGCTGTAATAGTGCTGCCCAACCTTTATAAAATAATAATGGGATGGTTACTTGTTATATCAGTCTAAACATTTAATCATTAAGAGATGAATAGCCTCATCTTTTGGTGTAATTTATACAAATTATCCCTAAATTTTAAAATAGGCAGATGTTTTATGAGAATACAATTATCTGAATCATGGCATTATAACTAATTTATCCTGGAACTAAGCATTAATTAACAGTAACTCTTTTAAATCTAATTAATGATCTTCAAATTCGAGAATAAATATAATCATTAAACATTTTGCTAAATTACAAAATTTTCGTCCTTGGATTTCAGCAGACACCAAAACATGAGTCGGTGTCATTAAGATGTCAGTAAATACGTGATCTTAAACACGTGACTTCAGAGTTTTATGGCGTTCTTGTTTCGCAGTACCAATAGTGAATAGATATAAGATTAATACATGTTCTACGCTTGAAGTATAAATATATTTCCTTCTTTATTCAATAAAATGATAAATACTATAAGATTATGTTTAGAAAGAATCTTGTTTAACATTACTTTATAAATAAGCTGCGTTATAGAGTTTACTCATTTTGGCTTTACTCATATTGTCACTTTTTTATACATAACTTTTTATTTACACAATAGATTTGTATAAATACCATACAATATATCACATAGCTTTCAAAATGTTATAATTGGGTCGGACGTCTAAGCATATCACTTCACTTGTGAAAAATCTACATACAGGCAACTTTGCTGTCAAATAATTTGACTTATATCATTGCCGCATCTTGACCAAATGATAATCAAATTTTGCAAGAAAGATGGTTTTGTTTACAAAATTTGCGTCTTGCATTATTAACTGCCTTGTACTCTGTCTTCCGTACTATACCAACCAAAAAATAACAAAAATTCGCTTTAATATATATCTAATGTAAATCAAGATAGGGACATACTTTTCTTTATACCCCCGAAAGACTTTATTAAGTTTCACTGCTGTTTTTTCGTGTTTTTTTTTTAGTTTTTCCTACATTTTGTTTTTTGGTCATTAGTCTTTGATAGGTCTTTATTATGGAGCTTTTGTACACCATTTGCACAAAAAAGTTAGTCAATTGACGGCATGGACATGGGGAAATCTCATTATTGTTAAAACTATTCGACTGAGTATTCCAGGAGAGAACGAGTATTGGTCAGAGACAACTGTGGATCCTGTAACCTAATGCCAGTAATAACGGTGCCGTTTTAATGGAAAGTTTGCAATATATATATATATTGATCAAAATAAGGATTTCCTTACATTGTATCAAATGCACAAGGACAGGCCTTCGTCCCTAATCCCTAAACACTGAGGGAGACAGGTCTCCTTGTTCCCCTGAAAAAAGGTCCATGCCTTGGACTCGGACTTTGACCCGGCTGCATTGGACTCGGACTTTGACCCGGCAACATTGGACTCGGACTTAGACCCGGTTTTATAGGCTCGGACTTTGACCCGGGTGGCTTGGACTCGGACTTTGACCCGGGTGGCTTGGACTCGGACTTTGACCCGGGTGGCTTGTATTGGACTTCGACCCGGGTGGCCTGTATTGGACTTTGACCCGTGTGGCTTGTATTTGAATTTTAACCCGGGTGGCTTGTATTTGAATTTTAACCCGTGTGGCTTGTATTTGGACTTTGACCTTGGTGGCTTGTATTTGGACTTTGACTCTGGCGGCTTGGACTCGGACTTTGACCGCGATTTTTTTGGACTCGGAATTTGATGGTGTGTACTCGACTAGTGTGTACCACACTAATGATTTATTTTAAATATTTACTGATCAATCTCTCAATGTGTTAAATTTATCTATACAGAGATGGTCCTGTACGCCTTCCTTCTTCTCGCCGGGCTGAACAGCTGCGTCAATCCGTGGATCTTCTTCCTCTTCAACTTGAACCTACTGAGACGGACTTTCCTATGCCGAAATCGACAGAGTACGACTTTATCCAGGCTGCGAAAATTCTTCCGGCCGGAAAAACCGCCAGTCATCCCAACTGCCCATTCGCCACCTTGTGTTATGAAAATTGAAACTTAAGCAAGGGAAAGATATAATGAGCCAACAACAATTTCAATGCATCGTGGTAGTTGAGGGTGGATGGATAAAAACTGGTGTTTCTTTTAAATACATAACGGCCCCGTATTAAGATGTATTTCCTAAACCTAATCCGTGTGCATAAAAAGTAGTTAAGTGTTTACTCAGGGGGATGAAGGAAATGAAAGACGTAGTGTTTTTTTTTAGGATTACATTAATTGCATACTAAACACGAATTTGGTAAGTTGTCGAATGCCAAATTACGTAAGACAATATATATATATATTTATATATATATATATATATATATATATATATATATATATATAATAAGTGGTATAGCCGTGTTAGTCAGAAGTAGACTTTCCTGTAAAGAGAAAAGGGACGCCTTATTGACAGACTAAAAAAAAGCAAGTTAGTCTATCTAAAAGGCGTCACTCTTTCTGTTTGCCTATATAATATATAGATATATAAATATATGTATATATTTATATATATATATGTGTATATATATATATTTAGTTCTAAGTAATATAATATATATATATATATATATATATATATATATATATATGTCTGTGTTTGTAAAAGTGTGTGTATACATGTTAATATGTATATGTACATATTAGTGGTAATGTAATGGGCCGTTTTTTATCAATGTATGTATTATTATTGTTATTCTATTTTCTTAGGGTGTCGAGTATTACTACAGACACTTATATATATATATATAGATGTAGGGGTGAACTGGCAGTGAACCACTTTTCTGTGTATACTCTTTCCATATATATATATATATATATATATATATATATATATATATATATATATGAGTAAATTTATACACTTATAGGCGACTTTTATTGATACATAGAATGCCAGACACAAACCCACATACATCATTTCCTGTAATGAGGGATAGTAAACTGAAGTCTCTGGTACTAGTTTCTATCTGCCTTGCACAATTTTCTGGATATATGTTTTTGGAGGAATACGTTTTGGCCTTATCTTAGTGACTTATAACAAAATGCAAATTGAAATCCACCGCAGTAGACCTTTACTTACTTTCTTGTCGATATGACGGACGCGAAAGCTCTGTGTTAATCGCTGTCGACATGTGTCGCTAATGGCTTATGAAAAGTTTGTTAATACATATATTAAACACACATACTTTCATACAGCAGGTGGAAAACCACCCCCATGTTATTGATTATTATTTTCACTCATGTGACTTTATCATCAAATATACTCCAAAGGAACAGTAAAGTAAGAGGTATAAAGGAAAACGTGGCTATATATATTCTGATATCACTGATGATGTCAGTCTAATCCGACTTTCCTGGTCTGTCAGACCCTGTTCGGTCTAGTAACCTTTCCGCCCCTGGAGACACAAAGCCAGGGCAGCCGTGAGAGGCGCTTGAACTATCGGTTATTGCATATCAAAATGATGTACATATAACATATATACAGACAAGGCACACGCAAGCAAACACAAACATACGTGATATTTAACCCTTATACTGAGGCAAACGGAAATGTGTTTGTGAAATATATGTTTTCTTTGATTTGATATTTCAATATAATTATATTTTTAGTTGATCACATATTAACATATAATTCTTTATCATTTTATAGAATACAGTAAAACCTCACAAACACGACCACCTGCAGGACCATCAAAAGTGGTCGTCTTAGCGGGGTGGTCGCGATAGCTGGGTGGTCGTCAGGCGAGATTTCACTGTAGTTTTGATAGAATTTCTAGCAACTGTCAATGTGCAAAAGCGCTATGGTCCTAGTTATACAGCTATTCGTAATTTAAATTGTGACGTTGTGCATATATTTTAATCAAAGTGCATTATTGAACATTATTGTTGCTGCATTTTATAAACATTGGAATTTTTAGGAAAATTGCATTCACTTGGCCACAAAATTTACGATTGACGATATGCTCATTAAGCTTAATGTAGTTTTTTATTGTACTATCACGATTTCAGTAAATTATATTGTATTCCAAGCTGTCACTTTTTTCTCACACTGTTATATCCTGGACGGAGCTTAGCCGTGAACACAAGATTCAGTAGTCTGGTCAGCCTGTACTTAATTCTTAACTGAAGTCATAGGCGGGAACGCACTCTAACAGCCGTCCGTGTTATTGCATCAAAACCACCGTAAACAAGTTATCTTTACTTCAGGGAACGAATGGTGAATGAACACTAAATTATATACGTGAGCTCACAAACCAAAATGTAAATTCATCCGACTCTATGGTAACAGGCTTATTGCTGAGTGGCTACTGTCCAGTTACCAGTACGGAACACGTTTGTTTTCATGCGGTCAGAGATTCAAGAAACATGCAGGGGTACTTTCCAATACGCAATTCAAAACGGAATTGTTCTCACACATGTTAGGTATTGTAAGTAAATACAGACTATATGTAACGATTCATCTTGTTTTATTATATTTGACAGCGTACCTGTAGGTTTGGATACGTTGTCATAATGATAAACATATTTGCATCCTCATAGTGCGGCCCTTCTCATAGCGCGGTCCGAAACTGTCTGCTGTCAGAGGACCGAACTGAAGCTAGACTCAGCTCCGATAATTCAAAATTAGGAAAGCATCATTAAGATGAGACCATTGGACCGAATAACTTCTAGCCACCCGGCATTATAGGTATTTAGCTGATAGTCGACCGGCCTATGATTAAAATGACCTGCAAATTTTAATTTAAAAAAATCTAAATCGTGATCAAAATGAAAGTAATTTGTTTTTGGGTTCATTTTTAAAGTATAATTTGCTCCATTCGATCTTGAAATTTTATTTTGAAGTTGAAAATATATAGACATTCACTGTCGAAATTTTTTAAGGGTATTTGCCGTTATGAGAGGAATGGAATAAGAAAGGTTGGTCTCTCAAGCACGACACGAGTCAACTTTGACCCCTCACAGCCAATTATTATAATGATTTTCAATCAGAAATTACTAACATATGGTTCAGCCGTTACGACATGTTTTTAAGGAAAAGAAAGATTTTTATAACGCTTCGTTTTGTTATGCTGGTTTATATCTGTTTAGCCTGACAAACCAACTGACTTTCCCCCTTAAATTACATTTTTAGCCGCATATGCCTAAAATGCAGCCCCAACCAGTTATAACAGCGACTGCCAAACGTGTCCGCCATCTCAAACAAATTCAATAAAAACACTCCAATAAAAGCCACTAGAAACGTCGCATGTATTTCATAAACTGCGTTGGATGAAATTTGTCAGGATACCTCCAAGTGGCCTGCCAAAGACTCATGACTTTTTCGGCCTCTTCTAGACAATTTGATAATGTTATATAATTAAGGAAAGACCACGTTTGCATGGGCCTTTTTGTTCAGATGTTGCATATTGTTAGTATCGCATGTGGCATACTGATGTAAACGCTCTGGCACGCCACCGTTTCCTCCCGTAGGGACCGACGGTGCTGCCCACACAGCCTGACTTTTCTGTTCCCGCGCACGACAATGTGACCATCTTCTTCCCCATAGTTTTTTTTTTTTTAAATGACCTGATAAAATCCCCATATATGTAAAGGCGTGGTGAACAAAATCCCCGTTCGCTTATGTCATTACTATTTAAAATAACACGCTGATGTTCGTGAGGAATTACTTAAAAGTTATATTAGATGTAAAACCTCATGAAACAAACTTACATTTATATTAGGGCTTTATTATTTACCATGAAATATCGATACGAATCGATACGCGACATAGATACGGTTCACGATATTCTTTGAATTCGGTATTGTTGCATCGAGTAAACAAAGTGACAGCCAACAAGTATGGCTACAATTAAAACTATAGCTAAACCTTTAAGTATTCAAAGAACTATTCAAATTTATTATTCTTGAGATCAAGCAAGGCAAAAGCATTTTTAATAAACGGGTTATTTTTTTATTTAATTAATAATAATCATAATCAAACACAATGTACTTAAAACTATTCGTATCCTCACAGCTTTCATTAAAATATTATGCACAAAGAAAAACAATGTTTACCGTCAATACCTACCAGGTATCTAAGTGTATTGCACTTAGTATTGTACTTGAATAGCTGATCGATACTCAGCCCTAACTGCCCCAGCCAGGAGGGTATGTTTTCATCCCCGTTCGTTTGTGTGTGAGTGTTTGTTTAAAACATATCTCTCGCAATCATTAACGGAACTCATGACATTTTCAGGGCACATCTTGAATGGACGAATGAAGAAGCAATTAGATTTTTGAGGAAATGGGGATTATAACACGACCACCAGGTGTGGTAGAAACGGGTCTATCCTGGGTGACCCCAAGATATGAATTAAGATGATCCTCAAGGGCCCTCTGCTAAGAAAAAGAACAGGCAGCATCAGAAACGGAGGCGGATACCTCCACCAAAATTCTTTATAAAAATATGTGTGACATATCAGCTAACCAACATACATGTCTCCCGTGTCACAAGTAGCGGCAGCGAATATGTGGGTCACGAGGTCGTCACCTGCTTTCGAGACAAGTGCCAATTCGGTTACTCTTTAGCAATTGACTCTGGGATTATTTGTAAGACATGCGTCCAATGGGCTAATTTTCACAACTGACACATTGCCATGTAATTTCCGGATTACAAATAAATTTAACTTGCCCCGTGACCCATTTGTCTCCGAAAATGCAGTTACGATTGGACATTGTTAAAATATTTAGGCCGTGCCTTCTTAAACAAATGAGTGTAATCGATTCTGAAAAACGTGTCAATTGAATGAATTCGTCCACCCCCATCGGCTAATTACCCCTAGCTATGCCAGTGTTCATGAGGCACTGTTGGGAAGTACAGTGAAAACTGGTCTAACGGACACCTCACTGAAGCGGACAACTAGCTATAACGGACAAAAAAGTTAAGTCCCTTCAAAATTCCCTATATGTTATGTATAAGCGGAACATCTATAATGCGGACACCTCACTACTGCGGACGACGGACAGCGGATTTCAACTCAAACTAACATTCTAAGAGTAAATGAACCTGACAAATACGGACACGGTACGCCATCTCCGGTGGACACTGATCACTCTCCCCGGACAACATCAAATGCCACCGTTACTGTTGTTCCCGGGACTGGAACACAAAGGATTGAGCAATCCCAAGTTGTTACCTTAATGCGTGTAGGTGTTTAAGTCAGGGTGTGATGTGCTCAATGGATAAACACAGCAAGGGTGAAGCGGTAAACATCCTGTCACTTTATTTCACCCTTGATCATTCACACGTTGCGAAGCTGCATATTATTCGCTCGACCCCGGGATCATTAAAATAATTAAACGGCTGCAGATTACCCGTGCGTCCCTGATTTTACCACGCAATACCTAAATGTAAACGCTTTCTTGCAGCAGGCTGTTTGATATAAATTAATTAGTTTTCCTCAATATAGCTCAAACTGATCTGCTCAGTGTCAACCATAAGCTCGCTCCGTAGTAACGCGTATCGTGACGCCGTGAAAGTTCCTCGGGGTTCGTTTAATCTCGGGTGCCATATCGATCAACACCAAAGCAAATCAAACCAAACAACCATTATTAAAGAAAGTTTATTTAGGGCTAAAGTTTGCCAATGATACATTTTACCAATGGGCCCTTGTGATTTGGCATTAGATTTGTTGCTCTTTCTTCTTTTACAAAAGTAAAAATCAAATTAATTGCCCTCATACTTTCACGAAACAACCCAGTGCACGAGAGAAGTATATGCTAATGTAACTCTTGCTAACCAGCCTTACCTCCCGGCAATTTCTCCTATCCGCAGATTTACAAATTAAATTAATTACGTCCCTTGGCACAGAGTTGTAAATACAGATAGTTCATTGTTTGAATAGTTATCTTCCGAAGTCTTTCATAACTGAGCGCAATTGTTTTTTATATGTTAAGTTCTTTGGATTCTTCAGTGTTTAGGGTCACACATTTAAACAATGTGCTTTGAAAAAAAAATAACCGGTATAACCTTGTATTGGATATGCATTTGAAGGAAAACAAGCCTCCGCCATATGGGCATTCACCTATTCGTACCATATTCCCAGGTTCATTTGTGCATAAGTGATTGTACATTTGTGATATTCCTTGATATGAAGTTCCTGAATCCGTATCATGTGCCGGATCCACAGCAAAATCTAATCGATACCTTTTTGTACCATTCTCCAATTGGCCTTTAGGTTTCATGAGATTCCGTTCATGATTGTGTGATTTATTTTTGTCAACAAACGCACACAAACACACAAGCACTCACACAAACGGGGATGAACGCATACCATCCAGGCGGAGGCAATTAGGAGAATGCACACTCTCATGGACAATCCACAGCCAAGAAATTCTACTGTGAAATTTAACGAGAAAAACATAAAAAATTCAGTCCCATATTTAGGTAAAAGTTTGCAGTCAGACACTTAACCCACTCGGTCACCGGGACTAGCTGAGAAAATAACAAAATGTAGTTAATGGAACGGAACGACTATTTCGTCAACGCTTTTTTTTAATTAAGAGAGAATGACAGATAGGTCCCAAAAACTGGTTTTCCTAACGGTTTATCTCATTTTGGGCTCGAGGAATATTAAGTTGTCAGATCAAGGTTCATATATCCAGAAGAGACAGGTTAGAACCTTAAACACTCTTACTTTATTACAGAAAGTGCTGAGTTGTTTTATATAGCACTCAAGACTGAACGGAGCCTGTCACAATCAATGGTTCCTACATGTATCACATACTGGTGACTCCGATACTGGTGAGTTCTGGCATAGTAGGGTTCTTATATTCCCAGAAGACCTGTATGTATAACCAATGGTCGTATTAATACAGCCTGGTGGTACAGGTTTTTTTTGAAGACTGTCAAGAGTACTGAATGATTAGTACAATTATGAACCGGCTTTTGTGCCATAAGGTAGTCAACGTCGGGAGATCCTGAGTTTGAATCGCAGCCGATGCAGTGAGATTTGTCATGGTCGGCCTTCTAACAGAGTGAGGCTCTTTTATGTGAAGGCTGTGACAAACGGCCGTTTTTCACTGACAAGCAAATGCTCCATTCGGGGGTTTCTCGATGGTATGGCACAGGAATGGGTTCGAAAACATACCTTTGCCCCCCCCCCCCCGTGCCTGGTTAACAATAGGATATTAAATGAGATGAAGCGTTATAATACTTCTCTTTAACGTAGTCAGAACCCGAAATTGAAATCTGCAGACTGTAAAGATTACTGCATAATTTATGCAATTATGAACTGGCTTCTGTGGCACAGGGTAGTCAAAGTCGGGAGATCCTGACTTCTAATCCCAGCCGAAGCGGTGACATTTGTCATGGTCAGCCTCCAACCAGGGTGAGAGCTCGTTTTTCACTGACAAGCGAGTGCGCCATTCGGTGGTGACAGACAGGTCTGAAGAACATTTTTCTCTAACGGTTTATCCGAATTAGGTTCAAAGGGTGACAAGCCGTCAGATGAAGCTCTCTCTTATGGCGGTAAAAGATGGGTTAAAAGCTTAAACACGTACTCCATAAGTAAAAGTGGGCGATTGTTTTATATAGCACTCAAGACTGAACGAACCCTGCCACAAATAATTGTTTCCACATGTATAACATGAATTCGATAGTGATGAGTATGTACATGATAAGGTTCTTACTTTCCCCTGGGGAACTGTATGTATGTTTAATAATCGTATTATTACAACCTGGTCGTAGCGATACGATACAGTGGTAACGATTTACTCCTTGGAAGACTGATGAAGGGACTGGATAATGACTAATGAGTGCAATTATGAAGTATACTGAGTTGAGGGCTTCTGTGGCTCAGGGGTAGTGCACAGGAGTCAAAGCCGGGAAGTCGTAAGGTCAAATCGCAGTCGGGGGTGGGGGGGCTTGAGCTTTTCCCGGTCGGCCCAGACGCAGGGTGAGCGATCTGCAGGCTGAATGGCCAGGCTGTGCCCAATAGCCGTGTATCACTCACACACGAGGTTGGACCCCCTTTGTTATGACCAAGTAAAGGGCTTGATTACACACCCAGCGCCTGCAGGTTTGGTAGACACCGGGCCTGGTGATAACAGGATACAATCATTATATGATAGAAAGCCTTGTCATTTAGCCCCAAACCGAAATGAAACATTCTTTCTTACTCTGTAAATATATTTATAAACCCCAGATAACTCCTTTCAGGAAAGGTCATTATAAAGCCTCTGTAACGGATGTGTGAGCTTGATAATTTACAAGCTGTAAGGAAACACATCAATGTTGACAAACGGATAAACCATACAACCTATGGTGGTTGGTTACATATATACGGAAGCTCAATGCTCACTATTGGCAAAAGACGCTCCTTGCTTAATGTGTTTGGAATAGTTTGTCCCCTACCCCCCCCCCCCCCCACACACATATTATAAGCATGTTGTTGTAAGCAAAACGAACAACCTTCGCGTGCAGGATCAGCGTGTTCTTGCCTATTTTCAATGAAACGTTTAGTGAGTGTCTTTAGTTAATAAATGTCACATATCGGATAGGTCCAGATGTTGCTTGTCTTCGAAAAAGGGCATGGTTTGTCTTGTTCTATTTTCTTAAAGATAGAGAGCCTTTCTTCTTTTATTTAAAAATGTTGAAATTATCGGTATGGTATTACGCGATCATTATCTGCTACAGGCATTATATATATATATATATATATATATATATATATATATATATATATATATATATATATATATATATATATATATATACTGGGGCCCACGTGCATTTCTGTGCTTTAAGGTCGTTTATACCAGAAACCCAGTTTGAACCCACTGGTCAATCGAAAAGGGATTATATTAAAGCCGATTCAACGAGTGATAAATAATGACTATCTTTGTTCTGAATACTTGGGGAAAACTATATACAACAATACTACCTAATGGGATGCAATTTCGCAACACGTTAATCACTTATAACTTGTCTTGGTATTTATGCTGAAGACATCATAAGAGCATTTTGGGTGATAACACCGTGGTAGGGTACCATAAACAAAAACAAAGTATGGTATAACCATCAGGTCGGAAAACCACTCAATGTGATGAGGCCCCGTAAACATGGCCGATTTGTTTAGCCTAGTAATTTTTATAACATGTTAACAACTCATTGTAGGGACTGATATTCGCACATTCTTCATATTTATATTTCAGAATATTTCCTCAAAAAGAACCAAGGCTCCTGTTCATGACATGATTTAATGACAAAGATTTGGATTTTGTTTTCTTTCCAATGCGGGTAAAACTGATCAAAACACTAAAGAACCAGCCCGCTCTTATTTTATTATACTGAGTACAATTTTTTTATAAAGTCTTTTCATTTTCTTCTTTTATAGTTAATTAATGCTTATAACTAAGCGTCAACTCATATTCTCATCTTCGTATTTGTCACATTTTTATCCAGACTGTTACGTACTCATGTGCACTTCACTTAAGCCTTTCTCTATGCTGCGATACTTTCATCTATGTTTTTAATCAAACCCCTTTCCTTCGTATACTTAATATATGAACACACATACTGTTCACATGTCAACTTCTGTATACTTCTACTTCGTGCTTACATTACCGCGCTAATGCTCAATATAGTTTAATTTATTGCAAACTGACACATTAAGTCAAATGGTCATGAAGGACATAATATTCCATAAAAAAAATATTTCTATGTATTAAAGTACCCGTATGTAAACATAATTGTATTATGATTTATTGTGATAAATAAATACATTTGTAAATAAAAAAAAACCTGGCGCAGACACTGATCTCGCTAATTTCCCGAGACCGTAGCGTCGCCGTCGATGGCTGAATGTTCCCCAGAAGACTTCTTATAGGTTCCACGCAAACAGCCACATGATCCGGTTGGGAAAAGCATAACCGCCATCCGTAACCGGGACCACACGCCACACTCCACAAATACCCATCTGAAATTATTCACCGAGATTCCTTTCTCCATGCTCACCGTTCATCCTTCGGGACTGTACACAATACAAATTCAGTTTTAAGTGTGAAATAAAGAATCAAGTGTCACCTACAATATTTTCCAGAATGTCTGTGTGTGTATATGGGTGTTTGTGTGAAAGTGTGTGTGTGTATGTGTTTACTCACAATATAATCATGAGAAAAATCTTATGAAATAGACTTTGGTGGTAATTCGGCTGATATTCCGGTTCCAGGAAGGACTTCAAGGAATATTAACAAATGTACAGCCACTTACGCACTAATGAACCTTTGAATATGTGTCGAATAAGTAAATGCAAACATTGGTTGGAGGAACTTCAGCATGAATGAACCTGGGAGCATTTGCCGAATTAGATAATGCAAACACGTTTTAGGGAGCGTCCAACAAGAAGGACCGGCCACATGGCGCAGGCCTGCATTCCCTACAATGCAGATTTCTAATTTATATTTGCTGGTCTGCTTACTCTCGGAATCTTGGAACCAATATTTAAAATATATTCCAATGTCCAGGAAGAAAAGTGGAGGTTTAGCATTATAATCCTGGTGAAAACTCCGCCATAAAAGGCGCTTTCTCCCATTACGGGGTTTAACACCTTTTAGTCCCAACCTGAGTCCGCCCCTGACAAATTGACAAATAGCCAGATGGCCCGAGATACAATAATTTCTATGATAAATGTGACGTGTTCAATCCACTGGAGCCGCGATAGTAGAAATGTCATTGTCGTCAGGGTTAAAAACACGTGGACAAGACACTTCAATTTAATGCCTGAGTCTTTTGCCTCCCACATTTTGGCAGACTGTTTTTTTTTTTTTTTTTTTTGGTGAAGGTGTGTGCTTATGTGTTGAGGGGCTGATGTTGTTTGAGCCGGGGGCACCGATCTGGACCAGTCTGAAGATCTGCCGGCTCCACATAGATTAGACGCACCACTTGGGCCTTGGAAGAAAATAATTTTCCGTCTGTCTGTCAGGAGGTAGAAAAATCAGATCATTCACTTGCCCCAGTAAATCCCATTAGGTAAGATCATCTTGATTTTGTGGGGAACCTTGATTCTCAGGGAAGATTTTGAATTATCCAGTAACATTCCACCATTCTTAACATCAAGGCTTTCACCGTACCTTCCGAGCGGCAGCCCTTGTCTATCCTTCAACTATACTACCTTTATTTATTTTGCATTGATTATACAAATAATTAAAATATCTAGTGCAAGGTACAACCCAAGGCTTCGTTGGGTTCGGGAAACTCTGGGTCTCAAGGAAACCCGCCGCCCATGGACAGGATATAACAAACCACTCTCAAAGCCAACCTTGGTTTTAAACCAGGAACGCCTACCGTTTTGCAACTCGATTGGCCAGAACGCATTCTTGTTAGACTGACCAGTAATATTAAGGTCAATTAATCGAGTTGTTACGTGTTACTTAAATTTTGTCCGGGTTCGATCACATAATATGTATAAACCCAAGAACGACCAACAAATATTCACCAATATTTAAAATAACAAAATCACTTTTTACAATAAATACAAGATATAAATAATATATTTGGTAATATTCCCCAATCATATGTTCTTGTTACATTCCCAATATGTTGTTCATGTGTTGAGACACCCGATATAGGAAAAAAGATATTGCGGTAATCCTTTGCTTTAGAACTAAAGGTGTCTCCCATCCGAATTCATGAAAACAACTCCTCGGGCCGGAGAAGGAATTTTTATTTGCGATTGTCAAGAAGTTCACATAAAACGTTAAGTTTGACAATTCAAGTATTTAACACAGGATCGTTCATTGCCACTTAATTCGTAGCAGGATTAACGTCTGTTAAGATGGATACATAGTATCACCCCTTCACCAAGGAGTACTCGGATCTTGGATCACTCTACAGATTAACGATATAAAATTCTAGTTAATACAGGTTTGAGTCTACAGGACTACACCAGGTAAAGCTGTATATTTTCTCCACAAAATGAAAGAATATTCGACATAGCCGAAAACTAGATATTCGTCGGGATACTCTATGCAGCAACGCAGGTGTCGTCACAAACAAGTATAAAAATACTCGTCCTTCATTCAGCCGACAGACTAAGGTTCATTGCCCCTCACAGTGTCCATTATTATGACCTCGCTCGAAAAGCAGTGCTTTATAGTGAACACCGTGTCAGTCGGTCCGTCAGTCCGTCCGTCCTTCCGTCCTTCCGTCCGTCAGTCGGCGGCGCTTTCTAACGCACGCGATATCTCAACAAGAACATGCTTGATTCTTTTTCAGCAAATTCACAGGGATTATTTGGGCTTTTAATGGCCCCAGAGCTATTGATCTAGACCTTATGGAATTCAAATATGGCCACCAGAGCACAATCGGTGATTTTTTTTCGTAAGCTATATCTCAATAAGAACATGCTTGATCGTTCTCAAATCAACAAGGATGATTGGAAGCTATGATGGCTCAAGATCTATCCAATCACAGACTTGTTGGAATTCTAATATGGCCGCCAAAGCAAGAATGATTTTCTTTCCAACGCCATGTCTCAACAAGAACATGTTTGATATTACTGATATTTACGGGGATGATTGACTAGGAGAGCCACATTCTAATCGAATTCCAGACCTGTCGGAATTCCAATATTGCCACTAGAGCTCAACCGGTGATTTTTTTTTTTCGCGCGCGATATCTTGAAAAAAACCATGCTTGATCTTTATATAAGGACTCCATCCCTATCTAATCGCAGACTCATCCAAAATAAAATATGGCCTCCAGCGTATAATAGGTGATTTTGTATTGAACACATTATTTCAAACATATCTTCTTTAATACGATTCAAACCAGTAGGATTTTTGTTTACTCATGCATATGTTCCTGTTTGTTATATGTTTAAAGTGTAAACTAATTTTTTTACCCATATGTAAACTTGTCCAGCACTACCAGAAACAATCTGTTTAATTGTTCTATAAAGTGTGAAGGAAAATCACAATCAACAGGCTGCTCTCGCCGGTTATCATGCCAGGAATTAAATTCTCCCGCAGGCATCAGAAAAATCTTCTCACATATATTTGCATATGCTTATATTTCTTCCATACCATGAACTCTTATCACGGACTATAGGATGCATACAACTGAATAGACATACAGATAACATAACCAGACTTTATATTAGTACTGCAAAATCATATCTAGCTACAAAGGTACCATTAAGGCTTATAGGCTAAGAGGATACAGCCGTCGCAAATGACTAACAGAAGAAAAAAAAGAATCAAAACTCCATTGAAACTGGATTGTAACACGCGGTTGTGAACTGTGCACTGAAATGGTTACACAGTACTTAATGCAAACGTAAAGGAATAGTGGATCACACTCCTAAAATAAAAAAAGAACGACCTGGATTCTGATTGTATATTTTCAAAAGATTAAACCAATGATTCCAAAAACACAAAATGATTTATACGAAACCTAATTTGACATAACACACATTTTATCTTGTTTTCCATCAAATCAAGCTCCCTAGTCACCGCTACAGCAGGAAAATGACTAAAATTTCTTCAATACTCTAATATATTATACGTAAAAAAAGATTCTACAAATTGCAGTTCTTTAATAGATTTCTTCTAATATCAGCATGCGGAAAGAAATCAAGATAAATCATTATCAGAAACATACAATTTATCTTTTTTGTTTGACCAGCTGTTCCCAATAGCTATATCTGATGATTGAAACCAAGGTCTCCTGTCAAAAGCTGACGCATTACATATTCAAAAGAATATGGGATAAGAAATCAAATATATATTTCAGGTCCTACACGCATGGTTCTCACCAGAACATGTCCGACAAAACCAAAACAAACCGGAAACGTCTCAGAGGAGATCAATGTTGTCTGGAATTCAATGAACGATTGTCATGGGATCTGGCTCCTATCTGTCTCCCTGAGAAGTTAAACCGCGGTCATCACGTTTATCTAATCTAGAACGGAAAAAGAGATTCCCTCTGGAAATCACCGTAGATAATGTGTCAAGAAAGGTTTTTGATTATTCCATATGAAAGAACGAATGATGGAAAAGCACATTTTCCCTATCTGTCGTGTTTCTGTCTGCCCCTGCTTCCGTCTTTGCCAATTTTCCATCTCTCGTTTTATTACTCCCTCTCTCTCTCTCTCGCTCTCGCTCTCAGTCACTTCCCCTTTTATTTCTTCTTTTTTCTATGTTTCTCTCCGTTCTGTCTCTCTCCCTGATCCCCTCTTTAATTTTACTTTTGCTTCCATTCCTCTTTTTTTCTCTGTCTGTCTATCTGACTGTCTGTCTGTCTGTCTGTCTCTCTCTCTCTCTCTGGTAATTTTCCTTTAATATGAGCTAATAAATTAATAACATTTATTACTGCGTTTATTCAATTTCCCCAAAGGCTTTGGCTTCGGGAGGGTTGGACTCAAGCACCTAAACTAGGCACTAGGAGGTGACCTGTACCAATTCAACTAAAAAAGAAAGGACACGAATGGAAGCAAGGGACAAATGTAAATGCATCATCCGTTTAACTGCTCACGTCATGAACATACTATAAGAGAGGGTGTATTTCCATTCGGCATTGGCCCATCGGTCTGATAGATCGGATCAATATAATAAATACAATTCTCTTGTGTATTTGTGTGTGTGATTTTGTGACAATTCGAATGTTAAGACTGTATAAAAACGGAGAGGGCAACGTTGGTCATAATTATTAATTATTTCTGGTATTTAATTGAGCAACCTCTCGTTTATAATATATATCTGCAAACAAAAGACGGTTGACGCTCTACTGTAAAGAAGATAACATTATAATGTAATCAACTTTATATTGTATTTATCTTAATTAGCCTTTCAGCCACGAAATCCATCAACAAATTGCTATTGAAGTAATGAATTCTCTCAAATAATGAAGTAATGAAAAGTGTCTATCGTGGAGTAATTAACCATGTATTCAGTTAAAATGATAGGGTGCTTTTTCCGTCCTCTGGCATCAAATGTCAAGCAAATTCTAAATTATAATATAACATTATCAATATTTTTTAATCCTCGATAGTAAATTTTCCCTGAAGGTGATTATTTCTCCACAATTTCACTCGTATGTTAAACTTTACGCCAGCAGCGCTTTAGAAAACAAACACTGTGTGAATCCAATAATGCAAATGAGGTCTTAGCAAGTTCTTTTCCAAGACAAGATACAATAAATATTAACAGTTTCCTGATTTGCCACTTGCAGCAGTTTTTATTATTATTATTATTATATTAAACTAGGCCTACAGGCCTAATGCAAATCTTTGCAATGGGATACACATCAGGAATATTGCTTCCATGCTGGACCGTTACTTTTCAAGTACATGTTTGACATGTATATGTACAATGCAAGCACTGAACATTTTGAACCAAAGTGCA
Organism: Sipunculus nudus; assembly: GCA_026874595.1. NCBI lineage: Eukaryota > Metazoa > Annelida > Sipuncula > Golfingiida > Sipunculidae > Sipunculus > Sipunculus nudus. The sequence continues at coordinate 51,400,260 of CM049321.1, forward strand.
TATACCAAATACACTAACGTGACTGCTTAAATATTTGCATAGGCGTACACAACACAAAAATGAATATAGATTGCACAACCAACATGTGTAAGAGAAAGCCATTTAAGATGTAAGAACATAAACAATTTCAGGCTTCAATCCACTCTCTGGCTATGTGCACAAATGCATGAAACAACAAGATACAGGTAGTTGAAAGCGACTATGTGTATCCGCTGAAATCAGAGTAGTACAGGTGAGGTGAGGCATCGATTGAGTGGTAAGGGGAAATAGAGTGAGATAGATGTCTGCCATGTAAACATGATTGTAAATTGCACCAACAGTGGCCAATCCTGCAAATCACTGCTGAAAAAAGGGCATTAATTTATACTTCAAAAAGGAAAGGTAAGTGGCGCCAACTGTCTGATTTACGAGAAAAATTTCCAAGATGTATGAAAATACCAAATTTCCGACCAATACCTTGACCCACTCCTGAGATATATAGGCAATTTTCACCCAAACCACATTTGCGAATGTACGCCACAGGAAAACGATTGCAGATGATGCCACCAGTCTTGAGTACAAGAGGATGGAATCCAAGGTCAATTGATATGCATAATTTACTGCAAATCACTCCTGAGAAAAGGGCATTTATTTATTTTTTACAAAAACAAAGGTAAATGGCACCACCTGTCTGGTTTACGGTCAAACGTTCCGAGATGGATGAACATGCCAAGTTTCAGAAATTTGAAATTGTAAGGTCCCTACTTGAAATAACTTTAAATTAAACAGACTTGCACTGACTTGTTTAAAATAGTACAATAAACTTACCATGAAAACACCTCATCAAGCTGTTATAGTAGTCAGACTGCAGCAGATAGGCTTCTTTCAATCCTTGCACGGTACCATAGTTATTTATAAAGCTGACAGAATCTTGGCTAGTGACCAACATCCAGGCACTGGCAAATCTTGGCAATCTGCCAATGGTAAACCATCTGTACACAAAAGTGGTCCCTACTTGATATAACTAAACACAAAATGCTTTTCAGCTGACTTTTTATAAAAAAAAAAAGAAATTATGAATATATAAAACATATTACAAATGCATACTGAATGCAAAATTATAATAAAGATACATCTCACTGATGGCAAATACTTGAATTATAAGTTGTTGAGTATGGATATCAATTATTTATAATCCATGTACAGCCGTCTTACATAGCCACAGAGAGATAATCATTGCCTGTTATGATGACAAATTTAAATCATAAATCTAAAATTTTTAAAAGCTTTTAAAAAACATGCTTGTCAATATTAACCATAGATAACCTGAAACTTGAATGTCTAGTGGCATGGTGTAATAGATGCTGATAAACTGGTGCCAGGCTAGATGAAACTGCTTCACACAGCTAACATATATGGTAAAATGACTCAATTCAATCTCCATAATTCAGCCAGAAAACATTTATGTGAAACCATTTAAGAACAATTATTATAAGAATTATTCTGGGGATTACGCTTGTAAAATGTTAATAAATTGGCTTTAGTGGCATCAGATGAAAAACGTTTTGCAGGTTTAAAACTCAGACAGGAAGATACAGCAAACTGGCTAAGTTCAGCTTCCAGTAACTCAGCCAAAAATTATTGAGCCAAAACCATTTGAACAAACTTGAAATATCAACATCTGAGGATAATTAATGTATGAGATTTAAGAATTTGGCCCAATGGCTTTGAGAAGAGCTTTGTAGCCACTGAGCTAAAACGGACTGCTATGGCTTATGACTAAATTCAGCCTCCCATAACTCAGCCAAAACTCTCAGAACAGGGACCATTTGAACAAACTTCAGAAAGCACTACCCTAGGATCACTACCCTAGTGCGATATTAAACAATTTGGCCTTATGGTTTCAGAGAATAGTTTTTTTTGTAGCCCTCAGTATGGTACAGGCACTGATGACCCCCTTACAAGAAATGCCGACACAGGTGGCACCAACAATACCTTTATTTCAGATAATACTCATGTGACAAGCATTGGCATAAAATTTGGTGATGATGGCTCCAGCCGTTTCTGAGATTTAAATTTTAGTATGCTTTTTGGACTGATGATTAAGTTCAACTTCCTGTAACTCGGCCAAAAATCACCAAAACTGGAACAATTCGAACAAACTTGAGAGAGATTTTTTCTGGAATTATGTCTATGAAATATTGGACAATTTGGCTGGACAGTTTTGGGGTATAAGATTTTTAACGTACGGACGACTGGGGACGGCAAACAAACGACGCTGCTCCATCGAATAAGCTCACAGGTTCGCTAAAAGAACAGTGAATTACCCGTGCGCAAATATAGCTAAAACATTTGCTTGTTCTGTTTTTTTCTGAATCATGTATTTCCTTGTTCCCTAATGGGTGTGCTTACATGCAAAAAAATTAAATGAACACCTAATATTAACTTATTGTCTAAATTGGCTTTAACAAATTAATAAGACTCAAGCAGTGATAGTTATTTCACATATTCTTCATGGAACTTCCGTTTAATTATTGTATAATTTCTTTACAGATGTATGAATATTTTTTCTGCAATAATAGTTACCCACCTAGTGACAAGTTAGAGTTTTTCCTATTTGTGATACAATGAGCTCACACTACAATCAGTTTCCAATTCCATATAGGAAAAATCACACTGACAACTGTTTTTCTAAATAAAAAAAAATTATTAACTGAATCATTGTAAAATATTCAAAGGCGTTATCAGAAAAAGATTTGCATTTCTTGCACATACACATATATTTTGTATATATTTGTGAGTCATTGTAATTAACGGCAATTTCCAATGGTATGAAATTCTATCATCATTGTCACCATCATACTTTCTTTTGACTTGTTTAATATCAAAACAAATACCTGAAAAATGCCACTGTCAGACACATATCCAACATGGAGCATATTACAGATTAAAAAACATTGTAAATAACACATTCAAAGGTGCCTGTCGAGTGAGATCAGAATAGTTAATTCAATTTATTGATTGTGAGTGCCAAATAAACATTTTTTTCTATTCAACATTTAAAAAAATTTATAAAATACCATTTAAAAAAATAAAAAATTTTTATAGTCGGCCTTTCTTCCATAAAATTTCATATAATCAGGAGCCAAAATGATAATGACAAAATCTGGTTGGTAAATATGTAGAAACACACCATAATAGATTTTTATTTTTTTAAAATCATTTGTTTCTTTCAAGGAATGTCCGGGCGGTCGGATCTCAAAATCAGTAAATTTCTGCTGGTACCAATGCCATTTGGGTCCTGTTTGTCTTCCAAGGCAGCCGCAAAGCAAAAGAAGCATTTATTGATGCTTTCACGTAAAAAAAGGAAGCTTCAGTGTTAACAATAAATCAAATGATAGGACTTATTCCATGATGAAGCAAGCTTGAAGGCATTTTAAAGAAGAAAACTGTATGCAATCTTGCTTAACAAACTTTATCATATGTTTTAATGTCTTATACGCCATGATATATTTGATATGTGCGCGATATCAGTAAACATTTACTCCAATATATGACCCTTGCGTGTGTCTGCTTGTCGCTCTGGCTAGCTATGTGTCTTTCTGCCGCATGTGCCTTTATCGCTGTGTATATTGCTCTAAGCTAGTTGTTAATGTTGAAATGTTTTACTTAGATGGAATACATGTTTATATACAGGAATAATTTCTTAGTGCAAACATTTTATTTGAAAATCGTGTAATTTATGATAAGGGCATGCATTCGTACAAAATAAATATCAAAATGTTTATAGAATTGCGAAATCATGTTCAAAAATTATTATTGAATTTGGAAATTAAAGATGAGATGAACTATGCAACTGTTATTTGTATAAGAGCTCCGAGGGATAACCTTCAGTCTATAAAGGTCAGATAGGTGATTGCGCCACTTTAAGATAGACAAGATGAGTGTCATAACGAGTGTATCATCACATGTACACATGACATGTCTTGTATTCAAAAAATGGCATTTTTTTATATGTGAATTAATATTTAGAATATTCGAATTAGAATTGAGAACTAGAATTGACCACAAGTCTGGCCATAAGAAATGACAATATATGGTAGTAGTGTACACATGCACGATGAACAAGCTAAGATGTCTTATTATCAAATAACATATTATAAACAGAGATTCACATACACCAAGCCAAACCCTAACCATTAAAAATATCTATTTACTTTCATTTATACCCCAAAACCCATGAGGAAGTGTGATTAAGTCAGCTCTCAACTTCCCATGGGTAATCCTGAATCTGCACTCAACTAGTACCTCAGAAACGTCCAAGTTAAAAATGACACATGCCTATATTATGTAACGGTTTAAAAAATATACTAATATACAAACTAACACTTATATATGCACACAAAAGTTCATATTTTAAAATTTATTTATTTAACTTAATTGGTTGAAGAGTTTGTATCCGAGGTTCCATGGGACGCTGATAAAACAGTGATGGTATAATGATTTAGATTTCAAACAAAACTAGCGACTGATATACCGTCAATATTTAATGTAATGGAAAAAAAATAATTGACATTTTAATATAAACACCAAGCAATGTAACACTTTTTTCCCTTTTATCATTTTTTTGTCAGGTAGAACGACAGATTCAAAGAAGGGTAATTGTTGATAGCGTAATGTTGATGGCGTAATCTTGATGGCGTTAGACTACTGATTGCAGTGTACTGAGCTCACGTCCACTTCAGATCGTCTTCCTCTCTAATTTTATACCACAGAGCAAAAGTCTTTACCACAAGGTTTACTGGTGAATGGTTTCTGGTCATAGTCAGCTAGCAAAATTTGGAGCAAACTAGAAATCTGTTTTTCTAAAGCCTATGTATATCCGCCCACGTTCTGTCAACAGTTCACCGTGTTCCTGAATTAAGGCCCTGGAAGGATTACAAGTTGGTAGTTTTTGATACACCTGAGTTTTTGTATCATTTATTATTATTTTTTATTCTTCTAGGGTAAACAACTAAGCCACTGTGTTACTCGGAGAACATAGGTCACAGTGATCGAATTTCAAGAGTCCAAGTAGATTTTTACGGACCTTCCTGGTCCTAATGGAGGACCGATCTTTTGTAGTTAGGTTTTTGTACTAATATCATTGAAGCACAAAGCTTTCAAAATTAAAGGAGTTAAATAGTGGCTTTATGGTTATAGGTAAATGAATGAAAGGGATTGAAAGCACCTCCTCAGTCAATATTTGTGGAGTTTAATATATTTTGAATGAGAAATAAAGAGGGAACCAACGGCTGTTCTTATTTAGATTACCATGTTGGTTACTGTCCTGAGTCCGTGAAAGGAAACATGATTGTCTATGTGGAAATACCCTCATCAAAAAATCCGATCAAAAATGGATGGGTAATAAACAAACCAACTGAAACAAAGAGACAATTACTTACATTTAGCAAGAAATCTTTGTTGATTAGGGTTTGGCTGACTATATATCACGTTTATTGATAAGAGATGGAATAAGGTTTCAGAGTGATAAAGTACGGACGAGCAACATCGAAGACTATAATACGTAGTCCTGTCACCATGTCATACGTAATTGGTTGAAATATAATGTGAAAAATGTAAGCATAAATGAAAGAATATTCAGTGAGCACATTTTCATATTTAAGTGTCAAATTGACTTTTCTGAGTATTTTGTTAGCCAACGGATGTTTTCATAATTTAAAAAAATCATTATACCTTATGGAGCAATAAATCGAGTGTAACCCGAGCTCAAAGATGTATAGGTAAAGACAAATCAAAATGAGATACACTATACTGATGATAGACCTCTTCATAGTCATGATAGGTATGAGACAAGGCTTCATGTTGGTGTTGCTTATCTTTGGCTGGTTATTTACTTAGCTATTAAGTGGACAGCGCCAGAAAACAGTACTGGAATCCAGTGGACATCTGCATAGCGGATCACATAAAACCAGGTCTACTTGTGTGGAGAAGTTGAGGCTCCGTGCTCCTCATGGAGTGAAGAAGATGGCATTTGTAGTTTGAATGAGTTACATAATGTGAAAAACAATCTCCTCTGAAATGAGTGTAAAGATGAGCAGTTAAATTGCAAACAAAATCAGATAAATATTATATGAAACCATGTTGGTTACTCTTCTGAGTAACCATGAAAGGAAGCATGATTGTTTATATGCTAATACACTTCATCTGAAAATCCGATCAAAGATAGATAGATTAAAAACCAAACCAACTGATATAAAAAAGAAAATTACTTACATTCAGAAAGAAAAAACTTTGTCGATTAGGGCTTGGCTGGCTATATGTTACTGTTTTTCCATAGGATATCTCATTAAAAAAATTCATGCTTTCTTAAACAAAAATTCTTCGAGCCCAACTAGACTTAATGGGAAATAGGTATCCATGATGACTGAGAATTTGTTGACAGAAAAAGGGTATGACATTTGAAATGATCAATTCAATCATATGACACAAACCTTGAAGAGACAAGTCAATCCTCCAAGCCCAGGTACAAACTGTTATCACCAAATATCAAGGGATTTCTTTTAAATCGTCAAACACTGAATAATGGTCCGGATCTATGGAATGGTTGCGTTTTTGCTTGGTAGAGCCAGGGATTTTATTACAAATAGGAGAGCGTAGGAACAAGGACGAAGAACGTTTAAAAAAATATTTGCAACTGGAGACGTCAATCCATGTTCATGTAACGGAATAAGCCCTTCAAATATGGCATATCAGATAACAGTGAAAAAAAAAGGCAAAATAAGGACTAAAGAAGAAAAACTAAAGCAATACAAAACTTTCAGCCAGTCCCATGGAAGCCTGTTGAAAGGGAATATATTTACTAGAGATGATTGCCCTTTTTATGGAAAATGTTTAGCTGTATAGGAGAACATACGACATGGTAAAGGTTTTATGATACAGTCATCTACTTTGGAAAGGTCGCCTTCAGTGACTGCAAATGTTTTATGATATTTCAGCGTCCTTCAAGGAGCATTTTAAGATGCGAACGTTTTCAGGCATTCCTGCTGGGCATACCGTCCAACCATTTGTATTTTGTTTTTAAATATTCGAAACAAATAATCAGTTATCACATATTAAATGAAAATTGCGAATGGGTGAAAGAAAGACAGTTATTACAATCAACTTATCTGTCATTAGATTGGGATGAATGATTGTTTTATCTCCGTTTTCTTTCTAATCTCATGAGATATCATGAATAAAATCCCCGGAGAAGATATTTATGTATACATCTTTTTAATTTAATTCAAGTAATACAACTTGACAAGAACTTTCCTGCTTTGGACATTATTTTTCTACAAACCCTTTCCCTGCATCAGGAATAATAATCCTTACTATTGCGGCCAAAGTGTGAGCATGGCGCCCTGCGACCAATCCCTATCGAACCTGTCCTGTTTTCCGACCGACTTGCTATAAATTAAAATTTACTCTTAATTCAACAAGAGTTTACTTACTTTCAGTGCCCCCTCATACGGTAGCTTAGGGCTCACACGGGAAGCTTTGTCTTCTCCCAAATTATTATATCACCTTTTTTAAACATTATCTGCTATGAATTCCAGACAGCAAATTTTCTATCTGTAAATGCATATTCCTTGGAAGACAGTAAAAACCTGTATATCCCATGTCTGTCATACATTTAACTCCTGTCATCATTTATTTATTATGTGACGTCACAAAGAGCATAAAATGGCATTATGCCTTCCACTTAATTAAACCCTTGGTGTCCTCACAGACGGAAAGCATTATGACCCATTGTTACATTCTTTCAAAGAGTGTCATTATTTGTAACCTTCATTTGGTCTGCACCGTCAATCTCTAGCAGAACCTACCGAAGCGACGTCTGTTGAATAATTGAACAATTGTTCTTTTCGGATTATTTTTGTTGAAACATATCATCACCAACTGGTAAAATTAATTTGGAGTCCTGGACGTCATTGTGAAATGTGGATAGGGTAAATACGGAAATGTGTAACGTACTGCTTTTATTTACTTAGACTCAAGTAAATATTGATTTTAATCATTGCAATCATCCGTCTGACATCGAATATTATATGGCACGGTGTATTAATTACTGCCACCAATTTTACCAATCCTGTTGTGGTTGGAGTGTTTTGATATTTTTCTCTTTAGTGTAGCTTGCTGGAAAAAAGTTTTATCTGGTGTGAACAAAAAATTTGTCTGGCTTCTTTAGGCCTTTATCAACACATTAAACCACAGACAGCTGAAGGGGACCGCAAACTTCTGAACTAAAAAGATGTGCACAATGGCTATTCCAATGCTTTCATATATATATATTTATTCGTACAACGAAGTACAGTACATTATATGCAATGAAAAGAAATATGAAATAAATGAAAGATATACAGAAAGAAGGAAGGAAAAATGAAAGTTCAGTCCGTACCTATTACAAAATCAGATGATAATAAATCAATTATCGTTTTAACCTGATCGAAGGTCAAACGCGAGGTACAAATCCCATCTTTGCATTCTATCAATTCTGACAGTTAATCTAAGTTAATGGATGTTTTTACCATCATCAACTGTCCCTTAAGTATCTGTATATTTTTAATGTCGCGTTGTATCCCATGGTTGTGCATCTGACTTTCTAGATATCGTAAGTTACCTCCAAGTACACCAATTGAGGTATAATGAGCTCTCTTTGTCAGAACATTTACAAAGTCATTTGCAACAACCTGCATGTTCAGAAATAAATTTATAAAGCGTGAGACGATTATATTTATCAGAGCCGGAGAGCCCGCCAATCCATGTACAATATTCTTGTGCGAGTTATATGGTAAGTACCATAGGATACGCAGAGCCTTATTATATGATGTACTTAATCGATCAATTGACTTATGCTTTAATAACCTGGTTTGACAGCCGTAAAAGGAACAACAATAAGAGTGAAATAACCTGTTCTTAACCTTGCTAGACAGACATCCGAAATTCGCCGTTAAGGTGTGAAAGCTTGCAATAAATTTTACTCTTTTACCGAAGACGTCATTGTTATCTGACAAGTTCCAAGTTACTGTATTCCCGAAGTACTGTACAGAATCCTGCCATTCTAGAGTTACACCATTTAAAACGATTTTATCTGATCTAGCTGGATACACCCTGTTAAAAATAACACATTTTGTTTTCTTTGCGTTACATAACATATCAAATTCTTCAGCAAACGTTTCACATTCTTTAACCATATGTTGAAACCCCGTCCGATTCGGACATAAGAGCGTAAGATCGCCCGCATAGCCAACAGCACCAGCAAAATAATTTCCAATATAACATCCTATTCCCTTATTTGGGACACGTTTTAAAAGCTCGTCCATATAAATATTAAACAGAAGGGGGGGATAATACACCCCTTAGCGTACACCATTATTAGCACCATAATGTTCAGATTCAACATCATTCCATTTTGTCTTAATAACAAGTCTCTGTTAGATATCTGCTAGTATAATGACAGTAGGTGAAACATTGCGTTTCATGAGTAAATACAACAACTTGGGAATATTAATTCTGTCAAAAGCGCGTGACGCATCAACAAAACAACTGTAAACTGATAGCCCGTTCCATATGTAACGTTCAATATGTAACCTCCTTCAGCACTACTGTGCACATGTTAGTCGAATGCCCCTTCTTAAAGGCATATTGCAGTGGAGAAGAGCCAAGATTATCTACATTTTTCTGAATAATAAAACTATCAAGTAATTTGCTGAAACAACTTGTCAATGAGATACCCCTGTAGTTATCGCCACAGGTTAGGTCACCTCTTTGGTCTTTCGGTATAGGTATAATTACGCAAGTATTCATATCCGCTGGGACATGTCCATGTAAAATCATAAAATGAAATAAAATATATATATATATATATATATATATATATATATATATATATATATATATATATATAGAAACGGTGTGTTCCACTTATGAAGTGGTCAGACTGTAGAATCGATCTTACATCGGATTTACCAAATTTTAAATGATTTTCATCCATCCTAACGTCGGATACACCAATGCTGAGAGTATCCTTTGGTGATATTTTTTTGATTGCCTGATTAACAATATTATTAAGTTTCTCCGCTTTATCTGGAAGGTTATTATATAAGTGTCTGTATTTTTCCCCGAAGTGATTTGCAATTTCTGTACTAGTAAATTTATTATCAACAGTCCTGGTCTGTGAAGGGCCACCTGACTTCATCTTTTTTACCTCGCTCCATAAGTCTCTGTCACGACTATTATTTATCATTTCTGCCATACTTTCCTTACGTAGGTTATTTTTTTGTCTTTGGCAGTTTCTCAATATTCTGTGATATTCTGCACGGGTCCTACATCTAATAACAGCCACATGTCCTGTATTTGGGCGACCATTCTGTATCCATAGCCAGTGTCAGAACAAGGATTGTTCTTTAATTGGTTTTACCGTCTCTGACCAGTATGGTATTCGTTTTCTTTTAAATCTTGTTTGTTTTCGGTATGGTAGCCAATTGTAACTTGCATCTACACAACTTTGAACAATGTCTGCATAAAAGTTACCTCTATGTTTTTTTGTGGGTATGTGATGAACAGGTATTGTTGGAGCATGTTATAATATCATTTGAAATATTAATTTTTTCTAAATTTATATCGACTGTGTTTTTGTATCCCTGAATCGCATCCTTAGTTGCATTAAACCGTTCAATCTGATCACGTTTAGGGTAAATACCACAATTAATTCTGTATTTATCTACACGAATATCACATTTCCTAAGCACCGGATTATGATAAGAGGCATTCGATGGGTCATCTATAATTCCCACATGACAAATTGATTTATAAATATCACCTTAGCAGATGAAGTGATCAAGTGTGGTAGTACCCTCTCCCTCACAGTTCCTGTAAGTCTGATCAGGCAGAGCCTGCGGGCTATTCCAAGCAAAATATAGATTGTAATTAGCACAGAAGTGTTTTAAGTACTTTGTATGACTATTATGCCTGCAATAATAATGGGATTTTCATTGTTAATTTTGAGTGCTTACTGAAGCTTATTTAAGGTGTCAAGAAATTCCTCATTAACATCAGTTTTGGAGCGATTATCACACGGTAAGTATATGCAAATTAATATAACACTAGAATCGTCTGACAGTCTCAGAGATACTGCGAATAATCGATTTGAACCCAAGTTTAGTGGCTGGACACAGGCAGAGAGTGATTGGTGCCATAGTTTGGCCACTCCTCCATGTGGCCGACAATAGAGTATATCTCAAGAGCTATCAATACCTGTTTGAACCGAGAACATATACTTATCATGTATAGAAGCTAGAAATGATTCTCGTTCCTTAATCAATCATGTCTCCTGTAAAAAATATTAAATCTGCGCGATGTGCATCGATAAGTGGTTTGATTTAATACCTTTTCATATCATTTACTATACCCGTTGGGTTATATGATATAATTTTCAAGTTTTTCAGATTGTTTGTTGGCATAGCAATAAACCTAATGGTGGTTTTCATTTGTAGATTTCTTATCCGGGTACTCTATCTTTATATAGAATTTTCTGCACCTAATACCAGTCGGCCAGAATGCCTCATCTATTACTTTATCTATATCATTAACATTTATCTTAATCTTATACGATTTCATTAATGAATCGCCATGTGATACTTTCTCAATACCCATCACATTTACTCCTTCGGTAAGAATATAATCCCTCAATTCACTATCATCTACGTGATTACCGACTCCATTCACAAAGAGGTTGACAGTTCTTGGACAAACTTTTATCGTGTCGTGATCCTTCTTACCGATAACCGTGGGCTTGTTTCGTCTTATCTGTCATCGTTTCTCATGTTTCTGAAACTTAAAACCGTCGTTTTCAGTGTGGTTTGCACCAGGATCAGTTTCAAGCAAAGAGCTTGCTTTATTTTCCGTACAGATTTGATTCTTATTTATAAGCCTGCGGCCAGGGCCTTCTTTAATCACGTCACTGAGTAGCCTGGGTGAGTGTTCCTTGCTAGTATCCTGAAGGGACTGGCTTGGGCCTACACCTTTCATCACGTGACTAGCGTCCCTGTTACTTTCAACTTTGTTCAACTACTGCCTGATTCACATTCGCGGTAAGGGCTGCAACTGAATCAGAAGTTTGCTCTCATCTTACTTCTACCAACTTAAGTCTCTGATCTAATTTGTTTATCTTATCCAGGACTGCTAAATGTTCCATCTGTTCGGGTGCAAACCTTGGTAATCGTTCAAGGTCACATAAACCAAAAAATCGGAAGACTGATATTTTTGTTGTCCAGTTTTTGAAAAGCAGATACAATATCCGCTGCATCAGCTTCTCTTGCTGTTCTTGAACTTGATGTCACCCTACTTGGTAGTATTTCCGTGCTACCGACTGTCCATAGCAGGGTTTTCGCTGTACAGATTTTATTTCTCTCGTAAAAACTGCTAACTACAGCACATAAATTATCCGCTGAAAACCTATTTATGTAGTACTGGACGTATGACAGCAGACAGTTATTGACACAGTCATATAATTCCCTTGTTTTCTCTAAATTAGATGTGTTGCCTTCGCTTCCCGATTTCCTCCCAGCGTTTGCTGATTCCTCCGCATTGTTCTTGTTTACTTTGTCCTCAGTTTGCTGGCGCCCTACATATATTTTATATACCCTTGGCCCTTTTTCAATGGCACAGTCTAGGTAAAACAGGTCATCATCTATACGAAGGTCCATATATTTCTTTTTCTGTTTGCACTTCGAGCATAAGCGGGCCATCAGCCTATATTTATTTATATATGTATTTTTAATAAATATTCTCTATTAATATCGTTATCATAACATATCTGTTGGGTATTACCTAATATTACACCAGCAACTTCATATTAAGCGAGTTGTCGCTATGCGATAATTCTAGGAATCCACTATGGCAACCTCAATATCCCCGATTAAAAGCTAGCGATTTGCCAAAATTTGAACAGTTCTCTAACCAACCTTCATCTGTTTGATAGTCCTTTTTCACGCACAATCTATTGTGTTACAATTTCCGTTGAAATCTTCCTCTCTCCCGTTAAAAAAAAAGTAAGAATTTTGGCTCGTTTGATGCGTAGTCATGAAATCACGTCCACCGCATAAATCGATGACGTCACTGAGTCATTTCGGGAGCGTCTGTAGCAAATTTAACTGTTTGGATTTTACTCATTTTGACATGCACACTTTTTTTCAGTATTTTTTAAAAGAAATTTACTTTGAAGAGTATCGATTGACATTGAACGATATTTATATGTCGATCACCTCGCTCAGATACAAAACGTAACTAAATGACTTAGATACGTTATAAGTATAGGCGATACGATCCATGGTTCCCGGCTAGTCACCTTATCAGACACCCTGAAGATTAAGTATTTCTTGTGAAAATAGTTGAAAAGTAACGTATTACACATTATATGACACAAGATCTATTTACTACTGAAATATAATGACGCAAAGCTATATTTGACATAAATCTTATGCATGTATCAATTATTGATGATATGATTTGGTGGACAAAATATGTTTAAGGAACCTTGAACAATGTGTAGACTTCCAGAGTGCTCAAAATTATTTTTCCCAAAAGTCCTTAGAAAATACGTGACAGTTACCTTTTTTAAGAAAATTTGACCAAGAACTCCTTAGATACTTAGTGAAAAGTTTCTATATTAAACTGCTACAATAAGTGTACTTCTGATTTATAGGGTACTCAAATCATGTTCTTTCACATGGCTCACGGAATATATATCTCAGTGACCACCTTTTAGATGTACAATGAGACAATTGCCACCCTTTACATGAAGAAAGACATTTATTTTTATATCCACCAGTTAAGATCTGTTTGCCCTCTCCGAATGTCTAGGTGTTCAGAATTAGTTTTTTAACAGCTAACATAATATAGGTCACAGTGACCTAAATTCACGTTTCAAAACAGACTTTCGAAGGACATTAATATATATCAAATTAGAAGGTTCTGGGTCCAACAGTAAAGGTTGTGTGCCTTGTTTGACTATCTGGGTGCTCATGGTCACATTTTAGGCCACTCACCTGCAGCATATTGGCTATTAAGATGTTGTTGGAGATTTCAAAGGAGACTTGCCCTGGACCTCCCCAGGGAATAAAAAGTCTCATTTAATCTTATCTCAATTTAAAGGTGCTCAAATCATGATTTTTTTCGAATATCTTGTAAATATTACCATGACCTTATTTTATGTTTCCGATTAGAATGTTATATTAGAAGATACTAAGCCAAATAGAAACGACTTGTGTCCCACATTATTCTCTGGGAGCACAAAATCATATTTTTAACCAGTAGTTCAAAGAATATAGGCCGTGATGACCTAATGCTTAAGGTTTTCAAGGTGATTTGCCTAGGATCTATCTCGATGTACAGATAAAAGTTTCTAGGATCAATTTGAGTTTACCTTACTCTTTTGAGTTTATACGCTTAAACGATAAATTTCTGTTGCCGTTTACAGAACGACAGACCATTTACATGAAAGCCAATGATACACCCTTAAAGTCTGCTTTACATCGTCGGTAAATCTGCAATACTATTATAATAGAAAATATTATTTGAAGACGCGGAAACAATTTTGAATAATCTCGTGGACTTTTGTTTGAAAATTTAATGAGGGTTTTACTAATATAAACTAGAATTCTAGCCTTTCGTTTTTATTTATACAGAGTTTCTTTTTTATGAACAGATGAACATCGGCGTGCCGCCTGTATTGAATATGACATCGCCCTTGTGAATAAGCTCTAATTATTTAACGCCATTGTAACCCCTCAAAAATGAATGTTGCCGTATTGCCGCCAATTTTTTTTCGAACCGTAAGTTAATTGACATTATATGTTGATTTTATCGTCGTTTTACCTCTACGAGTACACGAGGGCAGGTTCTGGTGACAAAGGAAATACGAGTAATTATGTACCCTTATTAATATAACCAGGGTTACAGTGACGACATGTCATGTCATTGGTTCTTTTCAACTCATCAGCATAGCCTGACAGCTGAGTGGTAATACGCTTGGCTCTCTCCGCTGGCTATGCTGGTTCGATCCCCGGCGAAGCTAGGAGAGTGGGTTGTAGGTGACCGTCCAAGGCCGGTGGTTTTCTCTGGGTTCTCCGGTTTCCTCTACCCCTGCAGACTACCGAACGCCATCAACGGAGCCATGGAGTGTGGTGCGATAAATAATAATAACTATTTTAATTAAAATCCATGTTAAATAGATAACTTGATATTTATTTAGCCCATGACGGTATTTCTTCCTAATATTGTCGACTGGCTACCCTGCATACAAGCGGACCATTAATGAAGCCAAATGGCAAATACACATGTTCAGGCCGTAGGGTTACTTACAAAACTTGTTTAAAGGAACGTTTGTGTGTGTGTATATATATATATATATATATATATATATATATATATATATATATATATATATATATATATATGCAGTTCGTTTAGCATCTAGCCATTTATTTTATGGAGAAAAATCCATTCAGCTTTACAGTTATTCTTTTGAAATTTTCTTCATTGTCCCGGTGATTGTGATCTTAAAAGTAGTGTCAAACAGATTGATGGTTTATGAAACTCGCCTATGAGTTTATCTCTTATTATTTAAGCACAGCATGCCACCCCTCCAAAAAAGGCCTTAGTTTTTACTCTTTACCCACCATTCGCAAAGTATGATATTGAAATGTATTGTCGTGCATGGCCAATCACGACGTTGTTAAAGAATAACACAGGCTTTTTTTCTGCCATAATGGAGCCAGTCATACTGAAGTAGATGGCCTTTGCTTTTTTTCTCATTCGGTTTGTATTTTTGCTCCACATCTTTTAACTTTTCCTACTACATTTTTACACCATGTGATTTGTGGTTTACCTATACATATTGTCCTTATTTTAACTATACTTTTTTATCGTATTTTGTTTGTATATATATTATCTATTTATCTAAATTATCCATTTTAATATTCCCTTGCTTTTATTTTATCTATTCGTAACGTTATGATTAGTCTACGATTTATCTCCCACTTCATCTAAAGACCTGTGAAAAAAATGCACTATCAAACGGTCATTGACCTCAAGCATAGAGGTCACACATAATAAAGGAATTCTATGGGTTCGACGCGTGTATATTTTAGAACACCGGGTCTTCGTTGTTCTTGTAACCAATTACTGTCCTATCCCGATTTACTTCATGGTAATCATTTCCTGAATTGATAATGGGAAATTTTATTTTTGAAGATTTAATTGAAAACCGATTACATTGGCGTCGTTCCTTTGTGCCATATAGGAATTAGGCACGTTATTGAATCCTTCCACAAAACGTTTATTTTTTTTTACCTCATCATATGTAAGAGTCCTTCGAAAGGTATTCACAGCATATTCCTACTCCATGGCCACAGCATGCATGCTTCGGCTGCCTGACAGTCAGTCCCTGAGGGACATGGATGTGGGAACCAAATTATGGTTTAAAAAACGTCCTAAGGGAGGACCGACCTTTTGTAGTAAGGTTTTTGTACTAATATCATTAAAGCACGAAGCTTGGAAAATTAAAGGAGGGAGATAGTGGCTTTATGGTGATAGGTAAATAAATGAAAGGGAAAGAAAGCAGCTTCTCAGTCAATATTTGTGGAGTTTAATGTATTTTGAATGAAAAAAAGGGAAATCTAACGGTTTTTCTTAATTAAATAATTATTTTGATTAATGTCCTGAGTCCTTGAAAGGAAGCATGATTGTTTATGTGATAATACACCCCATCTGAAAATACAATCAAAAATAGATTGGTAAAAATCAAACCAACTGATATAAAAAGACAAGTACTTACATTTAGAAAGAATACTTTGTCGATTAGTGCTTGGCTGACTTTATATCACGGTTTCTCCATAGGATATCTCATGATTGGTACATATCAAGAATGTATGTTTCGGAATTCAAATGCAACACTGAAAAAATAGTCTGGCCATCGGGCTCAAGTCAACGAATCACTCCCGGTCACTCATAAATGCGAGTGGAATAAATGCGACATCTCATTTTACCTGTTCAAAATATAGTAAATAGGGAATGCTGATCTTTCTCAATAATACACAAGGAAAACTTCAGCACAAAAGCGTCGAATGGTGGTTTTATCTAGAAGAGCCGGGGAGATTCAAAGAAAGATTAAAAAATAAGTGTAAAATTCTGTGTTTCCATCGGTTCCTACGTAATCGGTTGTAATTACGTGTAGAAGAACGAATGAAAAGTTATCAGTTTTATTTTAAAGTGCTAATTTGGCTTTTATTTTCTGAGAAAGCATACAGCTTGTGAAGCAATAAATACAAATTAAACATGAACTTCGAAAAATAGCGGTGATACGATTTAGTTGAACTGAGTTAAAATATTAACAGGTAACATACAAAACGATGGGCGAACATACAAAGAATGATCACATACAACAGCTATCAGATAACGACTGCCGATCGGTTCTTCTTTAAAGACACGTCGTGATTGGGCAACAGAAACATAAATCTCTAGAACACATCTTTTGAATGTAAGTTGAATGATAAGACCCGAAATATTGAATGCATAACCTCTTGATTTGGTTATTCATTATGAGAAGACATGTCGCCCATCAACATAGGAGGCTTCTGTGGTTTAGGGGAAGAGTACAAGACTAACAACCGACACATGACTCTCAACCGAGGCGATAAAATATTTCACGTTTGAATTCCACCCAGTATAAGCGCTATGCAGGCTTATTAGATAGGCTGTGTTCTATGGCCGTGTTTCACTTTGAAATCAGTGGGGAATTCCTCGGCGGTCCGACCTAGCGAAAGGAACAAATTCTAACACAGATTCCCGCAGGTTAAGTAGTCAGCTGTTCTGGTTAACACCAGGATATAATATGAGAGGAAATGTGTTCCATTGCTCCATCAAATTTTCCGAAAGCGGAATGGCAATCTTCAGGTGTACCTACACCAAGTTAAGCTAGCATTTAAAAGCAGTGGCAGTTACCTCTAACAACAACAATATTAAAAAATATAATGGGAGACTAATTCAAATACGAGCTTGAGAGCACAGTATGTCGGATGCAATTGAAAAAAAAAATATCACGGTCATTACCCGGGGAAAAAATTCTCATAGCATCCACCCCTATCAGGTATATAAAATTGAAGTTGACCGACGTGTGCGTGTTTGTTTTATTCGTGGTACATAGGACGGAATGCAAGCCTAAATGCCCGCGTAAATATTTATCATTGCTGACATCTTAAATGCCGTCCCATTTTGGAATGTTGTCTATTGCTGATTACACACCCGTATTACTCTGAATTTATTATTTGACATCTATAGCCCCATGGATTTCATGATAAGGTTAGCAAGACCTGAGCATAATATTCAAATGGGCGGTTAGTTTATGCAAATAATTTCTATCAAAACCTCTATATAAGTCGATATGTTATAACGATTGAAAAGATGTTTTATCCGCTGTATAAGGAGCCAATTAATTCATACATTTGTTTCATTAATTGTTATAGTCATCTCTCCCAACTTATTATTATGGAACACAATGGACGCAAAAATAATACTAACCAATGCTGATCAAGCAGTAAAGCGGCAATTTCATGTTAAATGGCCTCAGGTGTGACACAAACTCTCAAACCTGCTAGGAAAACATATTCCCCACATATTGTGGGGGAAATTTCATTTTTAGCTGCCTGTCCGCAGTTATTTATGGACTTTAACACCAGACTTTGTGCACTTAGATGCATCGTGTGTAGGACATAAATTACCTTGCAGCTAACTAACGTTGCTCTTTTAACATAATCAACAACATGCAATAGAGCAATCATACTTCACTTACATGCAGAGTGGTTTGGAAAATAGTACATTCCTTAATGCCAAAAGTAAGTGACCAGTTTATGAAGCACTGCTTCCTCGCGTCTTCTGGTTGTAATTTTTAAAATATATGGCAGATGTCGTTACACAGGCGGTTTGCGAATCATGGAGAAAATAAAAGCACATGAAAATGTAATTGCCTTTTAGAAACCGACAGACTATCAGTAAAAAAGATAATTTTTAACATTAGTTTTGTAAAACTGACTGTTTTATGGATCGACTGAATCCTATGTTTTCATATTATATAAAATATTATAGATTGTTCACATCGAATTTGATTGATGTAAAGTATTTCGAAAACAAAATTGCTCTATTATCTTGGGAAAATCTGTTATTCTCTGTTACTGACTGTACAAAGCTATGCATCGAAATTAATACAGTCCCCTGGAGGACAAGCGATCAATTACTATGTTTGGTATTTTACTCTATCTCTGGTTGGAGCTTAATTAATGATATGAAAAGAAAATACATGAAAAAAGTTTGTTTTGGCGATCGAGAAGCTAGCGCTTATCATAAAAAATGGATATTTCTCTTGATTGATTCGACCAGCGAACAATCAACGTTCAGGTAATGTTTTTGCCTTAGAGTTTTGAAGCAACTTTTAAGTGAACAAAACTTAATAAGTGACAAGATAAATCAATGCTCAATGTTTTGGCTTAGACGAAGAATACCCAGTGGTTGGTGTAGTGATGGTTGTGGGGTCAAGCAGAAGGGTGGGAATATTTATTTATATTGCATATTCAACTCAGATATTTAGAATTTATCAGATCAGATATAAAAAAAAACTGGTCAGGGTCATATCATTTGTAGCTATTTTTTGTGTGAGAAAGTTTATTATTCAGAAAAAAGATCGTTTGAACTAAAGGGAAGGGAGTTGATGTTGATGTTGATGCATCAGTTATGGAAAAAAAATAAATAGGTCTGTGTGTCCAAAGTGTGACGTTTTGTCCTAACAAATATTTTTTTGTTTGAAGTCGTGGGACATTCTGTATTGCTAGAGGACCTAAATATCACAAATGAGCTAATATTATTGAACTGGGACGTTAACTTAATACACGTGCGTTAGGAAATCAATTTCAAAGTTCTTCCAGAAAGCCTATATAAGGACAACGTCGCTTTACGGAAGGGTAAGCACACGCATTGAAGAAAAGACTAAATGCGCAAGACCGTGGAAGACCGATACAAATATGAAATACATCAGTAACTGTTGACAAGGCGATACTTGACCTAACAAAGGACTCTAGAAAGCACAAATTGATCCATGAATCAAAAACCTATGACGTTGTTCTAAAAATTTATCCGATAAGACATTTTGCATCAATAATAAAAGATAACAGAACTTGGGTTTATTAAATTACCGTCATATTTTAACGGTATCTTAATGCGAGAGCGTTCAACTGAATGAAATGTTATGCCTTCAGGTGGTTCCTAGTTTCTTAGATTTCCCAAATGATATTATCCAGCTCCGCTAGATAAGGAAATAGAGTTCTTTAGTTCTTCTTGCTGCATGCAAAGTCGCCTTGCCGACACATGTAGTGGGTAGCACTCTGACGTCACTACCACTTCACTGGTTCCTTTAAAAGTGTGCAAATACCCTGAGGTGCTGAGGATCTGTCAAAATCAATTGGTTAAGGCAGCCGCACCGGAAATCTGAAACTCGTAGGTTCAATTCCCATCTATATCATACATACATATAACACATGCAGAAAACCATATTAGTTCTCCCTGCTACATGCATATATATTATATATATATATATATATATATATATATATATATATATATATTATATGTACTTGCTAACAAGCTGACAATTGACTTGTTCCCGCAGAAAATCATAATCAACGAATATTCACGGTGTATGCTATTGGTATAGCTCTTAAGTATACTCGTATAAATTAACAATGCGTTTTCAATGTAAGATTGCCTAACTTTCATTGTAGTCCTACGAATATACATGTGGCTATATTTTGAAGATGGACTTAACCTTGTGTTTAGTTGCACCCCCCCCCCCCCCCATATCACGCGGTGACACGACAAACAAAAAGCATACGACAAATCTCGAATTAATAACAAAACATATAGATGTATGCGATTATTTAACAAAAAAAAATAAAATAAAATTATAAAATAATCAAAGATGCCTTGATTTGGCGTCGTTTCTGCTGCTTTGTTGGCTTGTCGGACTTTTCGACATGGGTACTGCGTTAGGTAATCTGGAGTTAGTCTTTAAAGGCGTTGGGATTACCCTTGCTCTTGGTTTGGTGTGGAATCCGCATGTACATCCGACATCACTTGATTGTTCGTTTGTTAACTTTTATTAAATATAACAAAAGAAATGCTTGTTAAAGTTTAGGACCACATAGTTTTATTTGTTTTACAAAGTTGTTTCATTATTTCTCTTGGCAAAAATGTGTTCGTAATGCACCAAGTATAGAAACATGAGCAGATCTATGTTACAAAAAAATTCCGCTCGTATAACAGTTACATATATAATAATCATGTGCTTCAATCCTTGGTTTCTAAAACCATGCATGTTTGGAGATCAGTTTATTTGAAAGAAGTATTATTGGAATATATAAATAACATGTTTTTTTAATTCTTGACAGAAAAGTATAAGGAGTCACAACAGCGGAAAGGCTTCCACCTAGGATGCGCGTTCTGTGTGCTAAATGAGAAAGCATGTATGAAACGTTAATAATCAGAACAGAGCTTCTCTATATCGTGGACTACCAACCAGCAATTAAACACTTTTATGACATAATCGGACAAGCGAAGCTTGTATTTAACAAAGAAACCCGCTATTATAAATCCTAAACTAAAGAACACCTGCAACAAAAATAATCAGAAATCATGTCAACTTGTTGCCATGAATCAAAGACAACCAATCGTGCGGGAAAACAAAAGGAATGTTATTACCGGTACAACACCGGCTCGACTTTCAGTCAACTGATGAGTCGATGAGGAGAACCAAGTGGTAGTGACTCGGATCCATCACAAAGGCATGATTATCATGCTCTGTTTAAAACTATGAGCGCTTGCTACCATTGGAGAAAACAAATTGCATTTCCGCAAAATTTTGCTATTGGTATTTTTGATATTTAATTTAGATTGACAGAAAGAAACCTCAGATATTATATACATTACGTTTTCCTTCTTCTGATACGATTTATACCATAACGGATCAGTGGAACCAGTGATTTTTAGCATATTTTGTGATACAAATGTGCACATAAAACAAAGTTTACTGAAATTGAGTTGTCAGTTGGTCTTGTATTACGCCCCCGCTTAATTGTGAGTCAAAAGGGGAAATTGAAATGAATAAAAGCTAATAAGCAAGAAACTTTAAATTTTAGTTTTTTTTTTAATTATTTTTGATGAAACTGCACTTTTTTTACATTTGCCTTTTCAGGGTTTGTGAACATGCCATCGTATATTTTTAAATTTGGGAATATCATAGGGAATTGATCTATAAATGAATCTTGATAATTATAGGCTCCCTTATTTTTATAATGGTGACCCTTATACAATTTTCAGAGAATGAGGAATACTTCCCGGAAGCTTTTTTCCCTTCTGCAAAATTTTATTTTGGTAACATAATGGATCATAATACATCATGAAGGAGTTGTAAATATGTTCATAATATTGAGAAACTATCTTTCTGTTTGTTTTGTTTGAAATGCCAGTTCACGAGATGGACCATTGCTCATACATCAGTTCTGTTTCCAATTTCGTCTCTTTGTTTCTCTCTTAGCAGAATTACATACATGTTTTGAGATTTCAACAAAATGATACCGTGGATAGTTCAAGAAAGGACCTGCATTAATCATCGGATAAAGCATTCAGCTGATGTGGCTTTGCTTAGGCATGCGATCCACCGAGTTCCATTTTAGATGATTCATTAGAATAATAATAGGGGTCACGGGAAGATTAACTTGAGAAACAGAAGATCCGTTTTTTGAGACCTTGTGTCACCTTAGCGTCTTCTCGGAAACCGGATTTTTTTTTCATTTATTGTAAAATGATACAGTTGTTAATTCAAAATAGAATATCCAAACAAGCAAGTTGACATACCGACTTGTTTACAATGTATCCTTGCCTCCTGTGGGTTATTTGATATAATGATTTGTTTTCTTAGAAACAAATAAGATCAGGAAATTTGCTTGATAAATTTAAGCGCTCCTTTACCAGCAGGTCCCAATTACTCTTTGGACAGCGGGGTTAAGTCATGTTATTTATTATGGGATTTATCTTTTAAATGCTTATTAAAATTTTGGAGAGATATGGCAATATAAAATCAGAAACAAATATTATAACGCTCGTTATTTAGTAGAATGCCGTAAAAAGGCCAATGTTCCCTAATTTGGAAGTTTCCCTTTCAGCTGATATAAATCACTGAGATTTTGTGGGAGAATAAAATGATCCTGATATAACTTTGCTGTATTGGTATATAGACCTGTTACGGTTCAAGGAAAAGATTCCTTTCAATGTGTTGTGGATATCCAGAAAACCTGTAACGTTTTATTTACTGATCTATGGGTGTTTTCCACAGGCTCGACAACATTAAAAAAAAACAACCTGTTCAGAACATGTTTCAAAAGATTGCTCACGAAATAATTTAAGGTAGGTGTAAATATGTTTGATATAAGAGTTCAAACCTGTCTATTGGCAGAACCGAGCCAATCAAAAGCACACAAAATAATAAAATTAAAATAACATGACGTCAATGATGAACCACTTGATGAACCACTCTGTGCTAGATTAATTAATTTAGTATTCCAGACAGTGCTATTTGTCTTGTATCCATTTTTTTAATCTGAATAAAATGTTATTCATTATCATTATATCTTAACTTAGAGTTGCGCTTTATTTAAATGTATTTAACCGACAGCACTATTATAAACCACTCCCATAGCCACACA
The DNA here is from genome assembly GCA_026874595.1 of Sipunculus nudus. NCBI lineage: Eukaryota > Metazoa > Annelida > Sipuncula > Golfingiida > Sipunculidae > Sipunculus > Sipunculus nudus. Next base: position 51,424,088 of record CM049321.1, read on the forward strand.
GAAAATTAAATCAAGGCCGCCAGAGCAGAGAGCCGTGCGTTTTGCCACTCGACGAATGGAAAGACTATTCGTCAGACAACCAAAGTGTCATAATTGGGAAGGTATGATTGGACAGATTAATTATAAGTTTTAAAACTTTTTCTCACATATTTGGAACTCCAGAGATCTGATTAAAATAACGTATATGGTTCAGTGCATTTACATTCTTTAACCATTTTCAGACTAGTTTTCTTTACATATTTTGGTCGTGATCGAGAGTAGGAATTTTATATAAAATGCATGGTGAAGAAAAAAAAAATATACGGAAGGTCACGAAAACAAGTATAAATCTCCCTGGACTGCATATCAGTAGTAAAAAGGGGGCTAACATTAAAAACGTTATAGTGCTGAATACTAAATGTCCCTCTTTAAATAAGAGATTGTGTTGCAATAGGCTAATCTTGTGGAGAAACATGGCGGAATTTCTGAATTCATGTCAGAGGGAGTTAGTCTATCGAAAAATATAAAAGAGGAACAGTGGAGGATTTTTTTTTTCTTTTAGCAGAACGTTCAACGTTAGGTTTTTAAATGAGCAGGGATAATTAAGTCTGTGTCTACCAAATGAAACCATGCTTGCCTAAAAGCATTACTTGGTTAATAAAAGCAAGTCCCGCCGTTACCAACTCTGGTAACGACAATAGTAGACATTGCAAAACATTTTTAACTTTCGGTTTTCGAGACCTTTTTTTAAAATCCAGATTAATTTTGAATATTATTTCATTCTGAAAGACCAAGAACTGAACAACACATCATCAGCTTTTTTGTGTATTCAGAAACATAGTGGGTTAAAACTTTTGTGGATAAATCGTGTCTGCTTATGCATTATATCAACATTAATATGTGAACAGTCCTAAAAATAAGCAATGTTTCAAGTTTTTTTTTTTGGTTAAAAAATGCATTGAATGTTCACAATTTTACTTCTAGTTAATTCACATGTCACCTTCATGCATTCCCACTAAAAGGGATAGGCTCAATTATACAACTCAAATATCGGCTTACCTATATGAAACTTGGATGCCTACTATTAGGTATGTCTCGATTCATTTCTTGATGATAATTCCATCCATGTCTACCGAATGAAACTATGCGTGTCTGAAAGTATTAATGGGTTCAAGAGAGCAAGTTCTGGAGCTAGGACTTGGTATGAGGCATGTTCAGAATGTACTCAGTTTCGACTCCAGTGCCCGGGAACGAGGCCCCAGTTAAGCTGGGCTCCAGCTCTTACTTGTGTTTAGCTGATTGACCCATCAAACAGCTGGGGGGGGGGGGGGGGTTACTAGGGGAGTTGACTTTCAAAAATGTTATAATAAACGATATGATCCTTTGGTTTTAATTTCGTTGATGAATTTTACCTAACAATTTCACGTTAATAAAAATGGACAATACTGAATCCGAAGTGTTTTATCATCTTATATAAATCAAAGTGTACACGTTTTTGAGAACATTTATTTATCAGTTTGTCAATATAAACATGTTAATATATACATGTTTATATACATCTTTAATCTACTTCATTCACTTAAAACTTTCACACTGAGTGTTTGCCCTGTTTTCTTGTTTATATATATATATATATATATATATATATATGAATAGCCACGCTGGTTCATTTTATATAGATGGAAATGATATATCACAGAAAGTCGGTTCCCCGACAGTTGGGATCGAACCCACGATCCGATTTCCTGTCGGTGGCCTTACCACTTGGCTACACCAGATTCCCTTCAGCTCTGTGTATTTGCACACCTTTATAGGAACCAGCGAAATGACGTCACGGTTGTGACGTCATAGTCTCACCCACTACATGTGTCGGCACGGCGACTTTGTATGCAGCAGCGAGAAATAATGGCCTAATATAGTGTGCTGCAAATATTATATATAGATGTATGAATAGACATGCTTGTTCATTGTTTATAGATGGAAATGGTCAATAATTGAGAAAAAAAATGTATAGTAGTGTAACGTTTTCTGCTTCAAAATGTTGTTATATTTTTACTGGTACAATACTTGGAAAAACAGATGTCGATGATGATATAAAAAAGTGTAGAAAAATATTTGTTGAGACATCAAGGAAAAGGGAATACAAATTAAAATTGAAAAGGTCTTAAAATTGCAAATGTTTACGCTAATTTTTTCTCAAGGAATATGTGATATATTTTCGTGAAATGCATTTTATTCAGATAAAACCTATCAAAATAATAAGTATACAAGGAAATTAATGCTATCTATCAATTCAATGAGGACTGTATAATAAGGAAGTGATTCATTTAACATCTATTCGATTTAAAATTCGAAAAATATATGCTTGTTCATACTAGTATTAAAAAACTATTTTGAAATATCTGAGAAATAGAAAGCCTTCCCCAACAAAAACTAAATAAGTCCCCATCGGAAGTACATCGACGGGGTATTTTATTTTGGGGTTGTTTTTTGTTTTGAGATAAGTATGAATTTTTTCATATATTTATGAAGTTTTGTTGCTCCTTGGTTGTTAATACACGCTTGAATACATTTCCCTATTAAAAAAGCTTCGATAACAGACATAATAAACATTGTAAACAACTATCACCCGTCAGAACTACTAAGGAATATTGATACTTTATCAAATCTTCGGAGTTTGTTTTACACAACCATATAGTGGAAAACAAATCATGGATATGGGTGTATCGGGAGATCCATCAACGCCACATCATCAGGACTTACATATGCCGAAAATACACTGCATTAGGAATCAGAGGGCCAACACGTACAAATATTGGCAGATGCTAGCAATTAACATAATAATGAACTTGGGCGGGTCGGGCACGGTTCTGTTTTATTCGAAAAGTGATAGTTGAATTATTGAAGCGGAAAGGATTTTTTTTTTATTTATAACTCTCACAGCAGAAATGCTTGGGTTTGTTTTGTCCGTGGTGTTTGCTTTAATTCGTCTTGTTTCTTCACAATCATAATCTGTAATTTTTATTATTACTCTTGTTCCTACTAGGTTTATGTATAAATCAAATCTAATAACGCAATATAAAAAAATCCACGAGCTCTTTTTGGCATCAAATTATCAAGGAATTTTTGTTAAACTCCCTACATAAAAAGATGTATTAAATGTGCTTTTGACGTCATCTGAACATCATCAAATGAGTATCCTGTCTGTATTAGCACTATCCTTCTAAGATTCCATTACCTAACCCTTAATTGAAGGACCTATTTTACTCTACCTATCCATCTTAGGATTTGCTGGACAATTGACGAATTTTTCTATTATCGAGCTATGACTAACTAGCGGTAGGACCATCGAAGGCACATATGATGATAGACCGGCATTATAGCTAATCATTAGGTTATAATAGTTGCTTTATTTTGAGTTATTGTTCTACTTGCCAAACTAATGATTATAATAAATTACTGTTACTTGCAAATAGCGTCGAAAAACTTATAACATATATTGACGTATCAGTATGTTACATTGCTTAGGTAAAGTACTATATTCTAGGATGTCTAGGAAAACGGATAAGGATCATTTTTGCTTAATTAGACAGTCAATATCAATTGAGAGAAAAGAAAATAATCCGTCTCACAACTAAGGAAATATGTTCATCTGACACAGAGCCTTCACCGACTAAGGTATTGATGCACCAAAGGTAAAAGAGTAAAGGTCCACTCTACGATTATTTACCATTTCCTGGCACAGCTTACGACAAACCAGCAAGCGTATTAAGGGGTCACACTTTTATTATCGGGCCGAGGTTTGACCTGTTGCCCCAAAATAGGTATTTGGTTAACAAGATCAGGTTGAAAAGAAAACCGTTGCCAGCCTACCTAGAATATATGACAAAGTAGCAATGGTAGAATGTCAACAATGCTCCTTGTTGACCCTAATCAATGTTTTTTTTTTCCATGGGAAGGCAACACGATCAAAGAAGGGCAGCCAGTCCGAATAAAGAAAAAAAACATAAAAGACCATTTATTTTGTACAATGTTGGATTAGGACACTGAGCACATGACCCCACTTCCATTTACAATAAAACACATGTATAAAGAACAGTGGGTTACGAAACTTCCGTCCAGAACTTTCAAGTGCGTCTGCAGTAAGGTCAGGAAATATGATACATACATACTTGTTTTCAAAAATTCAATACCATTTTGCAGATGAACAAGCTCAAATGTTTAATTCAACAAAGATTTAAAAATGCATATATATAATAGTATGGGGCGGTCGTAGTGCCCTCTATAAATATAATTAAGCAACCAACTTGACTATTTTTTACGTTCTTGGCTTCTTGTCAGTTTATATATCAGTCGCTTACTAAATGGTAAATTGAGGTCAAAAGCGCCAACGAAAAGCTTTGCTGCAATAACAAAATATATGAGTCTGGTAGTTTGGGAGCTAGTCTTGGGTCTTCTCGATTATTTTTTAACTTTTTCATTCTTTATTTACATGTTGGTGGATCAGTAAATCTTATGATTAAATATTGAAATCCCTTTATTTATTCACAAAGAGAACGGAATTTGTGCCTTTCCATTCTTTCTACCATGGTTTCAATTTTGAACACGTTTTGATTTGCTTTCATAATTGGCCTCGGGTGATATTATGATCCATGAGCAAGTGATTCCTGATGAAAGAGTATTGACAAAGATTACTGATTCTCTTATTGGGTTTAAATATGATAACATACCTGCAGGGATAAAGCTAGTTCACTGTAATGAAGTCTGAATTTCCAAGAGCATTTTTGCTTCACTGATGCTCAGTCACCTAAAGAATACCGACACAAAAAGTGTAGAAGGTCACCAATAGTTTGGATTCAAGTGTCAGAGACTTATGAATACCATTGTGGTGATAATGGCAGAGGCGTAAGTTTATCTTCAAGGGCGGGTGGGGATGACTAGAGATTGTAAAGGATATATATACATGTTTATATATATATATATATATATATATCACCTTTTATTGTCTGCATGACGCATTTTGAAGTATATAACAATATAAGAGTATCAGGTTTAAAAAAATTAAAAAAAGAGGCATATAATAGTTCTAATCAAGGTTAAGATATAAAATATTTAATAGTAAACTCAGAAAGGGAAGCAAAGTCTATAATTCATTTTTTAAATATAAATATTATTTTCTTAATGTACAGGGTTTATTACATTGACTAACCACCTCGCTAAAACATGGGAAGTACATCCCATACCACCACCCCCCCCGTATTGACGCCCCTGCATAATGGTCATGCATAACCTGGTTGCATTAGCGTGCAGATGATGCGAAGCACCAATATCAAAGAGAGATATTGTTAATACGAATAATAATGATTGTTAAATACGAATGATCATCCTTGACCCTTTCCCTCTAGTTGTCCACCCTAGGAATACTTCTAAATGCCTTCTTTCTCCGAGATTAAAAGAAATTCCTGAAACATATATCGATGCCAGAGCAATAATTATTGTACCATCCTTTGACAAACGATATATATATATATATATATATATATATATATATATATATATATATATATATCTGCATCATCCACACATGCAATCCGTCCTAAATATTGTTAAATATGATAATACGATTTCAGCTCCAGAAGCTCCCCCCCCCCCCGTGTATAACCAAAATAAACCTTTTTTACTGGAGCTTAACCATGTTAAACATAGATGCAGAGAGAGATGAAAATGCTGAAAAGGATCACATCAGACAACACCCGTGGGGACAACAAAGTATGAATAATAGACGTGATGCTATAAAAAAAGAAGTGGACCATGGAAAAACGCACTGGATCAGTTTGAAGAATTAACTAAAATGTTAACTTTTATATTTAATATTGTGTTTTACAATGTCTGATCAGGCAATCTCATCATTTTCTTCAGAAATCAGGAATGCCAAATAACTTTATTCGTTATGGATAAATCGATCGATTTCCCATTTCGATTTTTTTTAGGATTCTTGCTCCACCAGCATTTACAGACAATAACTAGAAAACAGCATTCAGGGGTCTGCAAGCATCTGCGATGTGGTTTTCCCTGTTGTGGAATTCAGACGCTGCTCACCTGAGAAGTGAGAGCACTGGTTCAGGAAACGCTTTGTGACATCGAAATCCCGGTCCTGAAGTTTATATTTTGCAATTGTCGGTATATGTGAGCAGTATTGCCGATAAACACAGGAAACCTTCACACTGCATTACTTGGCGCTCGACCATGACCTGGACAGGACATCTGCTTGGCGCATGAGGCTGTGTTTGTTTTCACTTATGTTGTACTAGTTCTAAGGTCATTTGCATATATGTGACTGCACATTTGTGAAACCTACCGGAAGTCCTTCCTGGATTGAGATCACGACCCACACCAAAAAAATCTATTCTTCATTGCCCCGTACCAGAGGTGCCCTATAAATTTCATGTAGTACTTTCATGACTGCGCCCTTCGTTTTTCAAACAAAACACACGCAAACACACAAACACGGACGAGAATGAAAGCATACCCTCCTGGCGCGGGGAATAATAATTATTCTTTCAATTATATTCGGTTGGTGTACAAACTTGCTGCTATGGAAACGATATATTTTTCATGAAAGATGCACTACGACATACGTAGCATGTCAAGCAATACCAATTGGTAGTTATATTGCATACACAATATCTGTAATAATTTGCAGTGTAATAACCAGCATCTTTCTCAGAACAAAGTTTAATGACAAACACATGTTATACCTTGAATCTAACCAGAAATTTGTTGTAACCCATATATGACTTTGCATTTTAAATTAAACTACCAGGATGTCTCTACTTATGTCGGATAATCACTGACATGTTTTTTTTATAATAAAGTAGGGTTTATTCCTCTTTGCTATCGTTTGGAAACTCACTTATGTGATGTGTTCAGCAGAAAATAAAGAGTGTGAGATAACAATAAAGTCAAGCATGCGGTATTGGTCGCTTCCTCGGGAGTACAGGGAGGTGTAAGACTTCTGACATGGGAGGTTATTTTTTTTTCACGAGGTATTACCTCGAGAATTGCACTTATCATTCATTTTCTATTTTCTTCTGTTCTATTTTCCTGGATATTCCGAAAAACAAAGAAGAAAAACAAAACAAGACGGACAGGAATTAGAGCCAATAATTGATTTTAAATGGTTAAAGGGGCCCAGTTGCCTATAAAACATGTTGGATTAACACGAAAAAATAACTTCTTACCTTTAAAATAAACTTTTACCTGCCAAAACATTGCCTTGAAACCGTTTGCTACTCCTGTAAACTAGTGTTAAAACAGTGGACCGGGCGCGATCAAAGGTGTCAAAATAAGCATAGCGCAACACCTGCCAATCACGAGATGACCTGACTGATTTGGCTCCAAAATGTATTACATGTTCCCACTGGCTGTAACTTTGTGTCTTGCGGCTCACAATCGGACCTCCGGTCTCGCGGCCTTGTTATGGTAAACCGAAACACGTGGACCGTGTTTTCAAACACACAGAACCATAACTAGAAGTGAACAGCCGTATGCGAGGTACCGGGAATGTATGTTGGGATAGTATTGCTGAGACACTATTGTATAAGGCAAAGCTGAACTGATAGTTTGAAAGAATAGGCATAATATTGCTCCTGATTATGTCCCTTTAAATCAAATTGCTGGCAGGTGATGAATTTAGTGCTGACATGACATCAACAGATGCGTTCTAGAATTCTATCAGTATTGCCGCAGTAAATAAGCTTTTTTTCCAAGTCTGAAGAAACCTGAAACCTCTTTTTTTATCCACTCATGTCCCTCCTTATTTTCTTCCATTTGCTTTCGAGGTGCGTTTATTTGAATTTGTATACCTGACACGTTGGGTATTTTATTTTTTTTTAAGTACTAAATGTGTATTAAACTAACGCAAAATATGAACATCTCTCACAGTGTGTATATTACGTTAAATTCATATTTCCTGCCCGTGTTTCCAATATGCTTCTTGTTTCTTATGACACCACTTTAAATATTTCCACCTCTTTTAGCTGATAACTCTTTTTTTAGTCGAAATTTTTTTCCAATTATTTCTGTTTTTTATGACTCTTCTCTTATCATTTCCCCTGGGACTTGTATTGTGCGACAGGGTTTCACCATCTTATTAACGGTACTTACATTTAGCTGTGCAGGGTCTTATCTAATGAACTGCGTTTTTTTCCAAAATACCTGAATAAATTTTACTCTTCATGGGGTGCACGAGATTAGCATATCTCTGCGTAAATATAGAATATGCTCCGAGTCCTAGATTTCTTTATATTTTTTTTATTTTCTCGATGATTAATTGACAAGTGAAAAACACATCATCATAACAAAAATGTCTACTCATGATAGAGTGGGTAGGGAATTCATGCTTTAGATGTCCTGGCATATTCTCAAAGTAGTAACAATGCCGCTAGGATTTGAAAACTGTAGGAGACAGACCATGGGCCGCCTAAAAAAATGAGAAGGAATTTCAGATCGGTATAAATCATTCCCTATAACATCCTCGAAAAAAGGAACTGACTGCGCTCTAGGAAGCTCCAGGCAGCTAGATGTTCTTTATGAGGAGAAGGTAACAACAGTTCTGTGTCATGTCAATAGAGAAGCTGTCAATTTGTCTTTATTTTATTTAGCTTTCTTTCTTAATGTTCTGCTCTTTATCACATTTTAGTAAGAGTAAGGGCCGATTGGACATTTTTAATACAAGTTTTATCATATGAATTTACCGGTTTCCATCAATCATTGTTTGTTTTATTCTCAACGGAAGGTATATTAGACCCTTAATTGTAAATACTGCTGCGCTTAATATTTAAAATGAATGGTAATTAATGTGTATGAGTACTCATAAAATATATATATATATATATATATATATATATATATATATATATATATATATATATATATATATACAGTGGGACCCCGCCTTGCGACCACCTCGCAATTACGACCACCCCACAATTACGACCACTATTTTTGGTCCCAAATACACGATTCAGGTAACTTAGAGTTTCACAAATACGACCACCCCCAAATTACGACCACTTTGGTCAGTCCCCAAGGTGGTCGTAATTGTGGGGTTCCACTGTATATATATATTCTAAATGGAGGATACATTAGGTAAGATAAATAATGTAAAGGATTCTGTTTAAAAAAATGATTATAAAGGTATATGACTAAAATACTTCCTTGAAGTGTGACATCTTTTGGTTTCGTTGGTCGTATTTTAGTTTCTGGTTTAATACACTGGTTCATTGGTATATTTCCTCCGAATGAAAACATCCATTAAAATAGTCACTATCTGTCGGGAAGCAATAAAAACTGTTCATGATCGAACAAGCTAGTGTTTTTCTTCTGTTGCCATTTTGTGTACACTTATCAGACAGTGGTAACACACGTTTATAAAACGCAGTTGTTCCCGATCTTATTCGTTCAAGCGATTCATTGTTAAGCACGTTCTGTCATCTCAAAAAGATTTCCGAAACCTTATGTTGGATATTGGCTAATGAATGATATGCAGTTTGGGACGCACAAAGGCCCGGTGTCAATTTTGCATGCGGTTCTGGGGGTGTAATTGTCAATATTGACGAGCCATAAGACCGAAGAACCCCCGTAAGACGAACTCGTATGTCAATAAGCCAGCGGAACGCTCAGCCGAGTTAGAAGATTCAATTTGCCCCCAACAGTGTGAAAAAAATTACGAATAAACTTATGAGAAAAAGGGTCCAGAAAGGGGGAGGGTCCAAGGTCGCAAACATTGGCCCAAGGTATTAGAAAAAGAGTGTGGCAGCTAAAAAAGGGGGTCCGTACCCACTGCACCCTCATCCTCCGCTTTTGTCATTTTTTGCATGCTGACATTAGAAGAAGGTGCCAAGTGATCGAGAATCACGCTGGTAATATCCACGAAATTAAAAACAAATATCGGTCAAAATAATGTGTACATCAAACATTATTAATTTACACATACCCCGATCTGTCCTTGAAGTTAACTGAAAAACGTTCCATACATTATAAAACGATATATATATATATATATATATATATATATATATATATATATATATTTATATATATATATATATATATATATATATATATATATAACACAGTCTGTTTGTTTACTTAATATAATAACATGATGTTACCGGGTGACATAAAAGCGAACTTGCTTTGCTATCGAAGGGGTTGGTACGCCGGACTTGTGCGCCACGTTATGGGTTCGAATCAAGGATCGGCCCAGAATTTTCCCCTGAGCAATTTGTCTTCGTAACAATGAAAACACACTTGGAGGATAAATAACACCACTACGCCTCAGTGGATATCAGATTTAGCATCTGAGTTGAGACGATCGACTCGTGTTCGGAAGGTATCCTGAATAAACCCCGCCATTGATAAATTTTGGGATCTCGACAAGACCCTAAGATTTGATTCTTATGCATAACGTGGGTACTGATTTCTGGATTATTCCCATCCCTTTGAACATAAAAGCCTGATTTTAATCACATCTTATTCTTACCTCCGTCTTCATTTATCCAACAGTGCCCTAAATAGGCCACATATCATTGAAATAATGAAATTTGATCAATGTGTTTTCCGTGTTTATTCTTTTGTTTAGTTTCCATTTCATATTTTAAGTTTAGTTCGTATATAAATACCTTCTGATTGTCAAACTGGACAAACATTATCAGGGATATAAATATATATTAATATATGCATATATAATTTGTATTATAAAATATATAATATGTATCAAATCTGCCCAGAATATTTAATATTAATTATGAGACTTGACAAATGTAATTTAAACGAGAAAGTTTTTTATATATATATATATATATATATATATATATATATATACACACATAAATATTTACATATATATTAACATACATATATGAAAAAATATAATTTGTATTGTATAAAATTTATTTTATATTGAATCTGCCCAGAATGTTCAGTATTAACTTGGAAACAAAATAAATATAATATAAATGAGACATATAATTTTCAATAAATCTGAGGTCAGTATACAATGAAGAGAGAAGCCTTGATTACAGCACAGGCCGCACTGCTAACGTCACTTATGTCAGATAAAAAGACAAACATAAATAGAACAATTATCGTGAAATTTGTATTATTAGAAATGAGAAGATACTAAAAGGGCGATTGATGAGAATGCCACATAATCAAGGCCTCTTATGGAAACGTCAAAGAAAAGACAACCTTGATTAACTTCCTAATAAGTTTATACACAATAATGGTGGACTTTGATACTCTGCTAACTGCTCCGAATAGATAATCATGATATTTTCTAATCTCCATTGTTCTAGTTGTGACTTTAATTAACTTAGATAGGGGAAGTAGTTTTCCGTTAAATAAAGTGATTTTTTCAATGTTTAACTTTTCATATTAAGAATAATACAAGTATTAAATGAATCAGACTAATAACACACTCTATATATTTACTATTTTGTTTGTGTAATGATTTGTGTCGTAATTTTTTTTTCTTTTCCATACTATTAAATGTTATTCAATCATTATGCTTTATGTATATGATCTACCTCCGATATACCTTTACTCCTGTTCAACGTTTTCCTTGCTTTCTCATGGCCCCTCCATCAGCAGTCAGTCTCGTCTTTTTGTATGCATCTTCCAACCATTTTGATATGATATTCTTTGGAATTGACAATTCCTCGTTGATCCTTGACCTGCCTGATCGATAATGTGCCCCTCATTATCTTTACAAATATATGTGAATTCGATATGGAATTTTTGATAAAAATAATAAAATGGTGTGTCATGTATTCTTTGCCAGAATATATAGAGATTCTATTGTTTAAAATATTCGAGAAACATTTAATTTGTTTACAAAATACGTTTCTATATGTTAAAAAGGAAATATATTTTTTTTCCATGACAGTTGCTGCTTTATAAGAGGGTAACCTTAAGCTTAGAAAATGAAAATCTGTTCATGTTTTATTTCGGACGGGTAGAATTAATTACTGAGTAGAATAATCTGTTTCATTGATTTCTCCGGTGTAAAAATACAATAATCCATGATAACCTAATTTCTTTTTTATCGGGAACAACAATGAGAATCTTATTACGGAACAGATTCCTGTTTATAAAATATCTCAAAACTGGTTAAAGAATTAATAAAAATATGTAGCTTTTTTAAAACTGTTCGGCGTCTAGCAGACCATCTCACACACATGCCTTTATTGGGCTGTCCTGAATTGGAAAATGAATCTAATTTACCCCCTCGATGGGCACAAAAGGCGAAACATGTATAGATGCATTGGTCAGCATTTATTTGCCGATCAAAGCTTCCTCTTGTTAATGTCATATCTCTTTAAGAGTAAGAACCTTAAAATGGAAAGGGTTCAGTCTCAATTCATACTAGATGTATGCCATCGATTACAGAAAGCCCCTTACGTCAGCAAAAGAGCGACAATGGGGAATCGTCTATATAATCTACGTCCTTTTGAATAATGTCAAGGTCAAAAATGAAAGTCACGTAAAGATTTTGGACCTAAGGAGCCATATTAGAGATCTAGCGCGCAAATATAAAAGACAAACAAAATAAGAAGGTAAAAAAAAAGAAAATTTGACGGTTTTGCACTGGGGGACCTGAGTAGATCCATCCACATTAAAAAAAACAAATATGGATATAAAAATAAACTCCTCGACCCCTATAAACCTACTAGTCATACTAGAGAGGCTTGATAAACATTGTGTCGGCTTTTGGTCAAACTTTTTCAGTCACTTTAGGTGTACAATATTTTCGTCAGAGTCGCAGGTTTAGAGACGATGAAACAATCTGCTGACTTGATGAATGGCCTCATTCGTCTTTGGATTTGTTCCTTTGTGCCCAAAGTTTGCTTCTATGGCAGCATGAATCCAGCCGGAAGATCATTTGTCTTGTAATTTCGAGCCATCCATGTTGAGTAGGCCTGTCCATTCAATCTCTAGCGAAGACATGCGGACAACTGTTCAATATGAACCCAGCACAATAATATTCCCTGGCGTGGACAGATGTGGGCTCATTCTTGGCTACCCTGGTCGTTTTTAAAAGAGTTTTATTATTGCGGCCAGGAAAAGGTTTGGGCTATCCTTCATGTCCTCGGTTTCCTCCGCCTAATAGAGACAGAAGCCAACTGTGCATTTACTAAAATCAATACATGTACAATACATGTCAAATTTATACTATTACAAGTTTGGTACCTGACAAGTGCCAGACAAACAATTTTCTAGAATTCTAAATGTGCTTTATAAATGTGAATCAAACTTTAGGACAAGGAAATGACGTTACTGTTTATGTGATTATATATTAACATCAGCTTAACATTTTCAGTTTCGTCTTTCTAACACTGCTTCCTAAACGTCTCGCGTGACAGCAGTTTCCTTGTCATCCGATGTTTCTATAAAAGTGTCCTTAAGAACTGCTGTGATCATATTAGACGAAAGCGAGTGTTTTAAAGAAAACTTTGTCGTTCCTCAGATTTATCGGTGACGTTCATGAATGAGTTTTACATATATAGACTCGATTATGATAAATGAGTTAACGTTTCTCTTTTACCGTTAAGGTTCAATTTTTCTTAATTATATTAAATTATTAAAATAGTCATTTATCCTAATCATGTATTAGATATATTATCAACTGATTTGTCTTACTAAAAACGGCGATGATGTCAGTAAACACAATAAAAACATGAATAATAAAAAGAGGACTTTCCTCTAATAGACCCTATAAAAATCTGGCCTCTCAGGAAATGACGCGTTTTCATTAAACAATACTAATATTCTCCAAGTACAATATATGTTAAAGGGTCTATACCGATATCCGACTGCCATTAATTAAAGACACTATGTTAAACCCTTCATAAAAATATGTCACAAACGCCGATATTACGGTACAAATACTGTTCGTTTTGTTTGTTCACAGATACACATATATGAATATATATATATATATATACATATATATAAATGTGTGTATTTATATATATATATATTTATGTATTTATATATATATATAAGAATATATATGTATATATATATATATATATATATATATATATATATATACACACATATATATATATACATATATATATATATATATACTGCTGTTTTGTTGTGACGTAAATTTTATAAGATAGTAGTCCCACGAAACTAGCGACACCTATCGGTGGTTTTCCTTCAACATAAGCGACATTCGTTGCTTGTTTTATTCATGCTAGGTATTAAGGTATTTAATGTTCGGATATAAAGCGTAAATAGAAGTTCATGTATTACTCATTTGCTTTTTTTAGTAGTGAGGTCTCATAAATCATTTATTTATGTGTGCTGTTTTGTTGTGACGTAGATTTGACAAATGGGATATTCATCACAGAGACAATATAAGAACCTTTCATTGCAGGACTCACAGACAATATATATCAATATGTACCTGGTTTAGTTCATAACTTACATATATCCTTAGTGGAGTCGTTATTCACGGGCGAATGTACTGCAACGGGAGTCCAACGTTGTTCATTGATATCACGCTACCCAGCCGATAAACTTGACGTTAGGCTACCAGGGGATGCATAAACACAAAAGAAGCATGGGACCCATGTTGGTTTTCATGCTGTCAGAAATTCAACAGCATGCAGACGGATCTACCGATATATTTTTTTTATTAAATTGATATTTTTCTTGGTAGATATTGTTAACAATCGCTACCGTTTATCTCTAGTGACGGCGTACTTGCAGGCCATGCGGCTTTGTCAGTGTGGCCCAAGTTATCGATTTTTCTTTCCCGGAATGCGCTGAAAGGGTCATGAGATTCCATGGAGGTATGTTGTGCATTAACACCGAGACGCACACAAACGCCAACACACAAACACACGCACAAATTGGGAAGAATTCATACCATCCTGGCTGAGGCACTAACTTAACAGTAGAAAATCGTCCGGTTGACGCAAGTTGGCTGTAGAAGTTTTATTATGTGTTCACTGTTTATATCAGAAGAACAGGATAATGCAAACCAATTCAGAATGGAAATAAGAAAGCCATTTATCTTTTGCAACAATGAGAGCAGACAAAGATAACTAAAAATAGATTTTTATTCAAGGCCTTACTTCTTCGCCACGGGGTGGGAATTAACTGCCCGTTGCTATTAATAACCATTAATCTGAGGTGTCGGAAAATGTGTCTATTTCAAAGAGAAGACAATGGTTTTTGTGTAAATTCAACAAGCTTTCTAGGTGATTAGGTACTAATCATGATACGCATACGGCTAACCAGGGTACCCGTACTCTGTCCTATAATCTGTCCCAGGTGATAAGGCTAAGGCGGCAAAATGAATTACGATTCATTTTGTATCAATTGTATCAAAAATTAATGTGTATGTGCCGATTTTTAACTTTAATTTGCCAGCTTTATATTCTGTTTGTCCTGTCAGATTCTCTTCTGATTATTACATTGAACTGAAATATGCGGGTAACATTCATTTCTCCAATGACCCCTCTTCAAACATCTATCCAAATATTCTATAACATAATATATACTTTCTTATATGCCTTTTATAGGAGCTGTATAGATCTAAGTCATTAATATATCATCATGAAGAACCACATTATGACACAATTTTTGTTCTTGATATATATTCAAGAAAACGGAAATCTCTTGATAAGAAGGATAAATTATTAGTGAAGGAGCAAATAGACTGAATGGTAACGTAACGAGGTAAAAGTGTCCAAGAGGAAATTATGGATGAGGACCCCATGCAATGAAAACCATTCATACAAGTTCAATTGCATAAAACAAGCTCTTCGTATCCACGTCTTCCAAACGGTGACTTTTAAACAAATACCATGTTACAAAACTTCTAAAGTAAGGGTGATCAAGGACGCCTGCAGGAAAGACATGCTTTAAACAGGATTCTGCATTATAATTAATGCAATCCTCCGCTTTACTAGAATTCTGCATTCTGGGGAATGTAAGCCTCTCTTTTTACGGCTCAGGCATTTTCCTCGAGGACTGAGTAGAGGGCAGAGTAAGGTTAGTCTGGTTAGTTGGTATGCGCAAGATCGTGATCAGTTTTATCGGTTGGTGTTCAATGGTAGCACTCTATGATTTTTTGTCTAATATTTTTGACACGTTTAACCGGTATTGTGTTGTAGGTCAAACTTTGTAAACGTTAGACTTAGCATTTCTTATTTAATACCCGGGGAGTCTTGCAAATATAAAACGTTGAAGCTTAAACGGCCTGAAAAACAAAACCCATAGTTGAATTAAAACAAAAATCACCGTCTTCTCTTTGAAATAAACGGGAAGCTGCCAAAATATTGCCACGGAAGCGATGGCTTACTCCTTTAAATGAGTAGTAGAAACACTGGAGTGCGCACGATCACAGGTTACAATATAAACACAATGCGAGGGATTTAGTGCAGGTGTAAAGAAGCCCTATGGGAGATACTGTGGCTGTGTTTTGGGATGATTTTGTTTTGAAACTATTGTATGAAGCAAAACGTAACTGACAGCGGAAAGAAAAGGCATTATTTTGGGCCTAATCGTGCCCTAAAAAACTGGCGGCCCATAAACTGCAAGCTTCATCCGAAAACAATTTTCACCATTAAACTAGTTTTAACTCATCAGTCATGACTAGTATCACAATCACTAGTACCGTACCCGGGCAGATCAATCTCCGCAAAAGGGCAGTGAAAGAGCGGTTTCGAGAAACAGCGAATTCACCGATAAACAAGAAAACTGCCTTAATACCACGCAGCCTATTTTAAATTCTTGGGTAACATTAGACCTTATCATTGATAATACACAGTAAAAGAGGTCCAGAATGTATTTTTTTCTATCAGCATGTATAATTTCACGGTAAAGGCGGTAAGTCGAAGCGACCATTTAAAGGATTAATACTACAAAAATAATCAAAATCGATTGGAATTTACTTTTTTCCGGGATATGTTTTAAATATATATGTATACATGCTCGTTACATATTTTGATAGAGCCGTAAAAGACCATTCAAAATATATTTTCACTATACAGATTAGTCGGTTGGAAGCCAAGATATTTACATTCTTCCCCACCCCTTAAAATTTTCCTCCTCTGACGGTAAAGCGGTAGCTACAAAATGACCAGTTGCACAACCTTGACACCAAAATTTGACAATATTACCCCCTAGCAGTGCTTTAGAGTTAACAAACTACCATAATATCAAGTCAAATCTTGGCTGTGTGTTGGATTTAACGATTTTCTTTATTTGATCCCTCCCTCCTCATTTAGCTGACAGCGCCTCTTACTGGCCACGGATCAAAACTATAAATAAGAACAGCCTGCAGTGAGCTTTTATGGGTATTATATACAACATTCATATTACTTACATAAACAAGACATAAGGTTTATCCCATACCGATACAGAAATTTGCCTTGCGGGTAATATCATAATTAATCATATATCATATATCATATATCATACCCTCATAGTGCTGAAAGTAGTATAATAATAGTAAGAATTTAAAAAATGAAGTATTAATATTGTAATATATCTGTTTATTAATCTAATCACTTGCGAGACATAAAAACTACTTCTTGGTTTACACAAGACAACATCGCAATATTTGACAATACAGCATAATAACAATATTTCCCCAGACATAATTCCACGTTACGTTACTAATGGTTACATGGAAGAAAACCTTACAAGTAACATAAACCCTACATATTTATCTAAACGCGTATAGCAAATCAGTCCTCTAAGATATAAAAATACCTTGCAATTTACCCAGACCAACCTTGAATACTTCCACAGTGAAATTAATGGAAAAATCCAGCTTACCGAAGCGGAATATTGACTTTCTTAATAACGAGGTGAATAACAACTACGTCCATTTACATCTTGCAGGCTTTCAATGACTTTACCTAAATAACACTGGAAAAAGAAAAAACATGGATAATAGCTTAAATGTAAAAGTAAAATAGTAGTAATAAGCAAAATAACTGATAAGGTCAGGCTAGGATCGTTAAATTATAATTCTACATCTTTTGAAATAAATATTCAATATTATAGGGGGGTTGTGAAAAGTAAGATAATGACGTCTGCTTGAAGTAAAATATCAGATAATTCCGCATGGAGAGGATGACTACCATCATATTTGTAACTGATATTATTCATAACAATCAATATAAGAGTCATTTCTTATATTTTACAGTGACATCACTGGCGTTTCCTTTCCGTTAAGAATTGCTACCTGGTGGTTATATAATCTTCCTATTATTTATAATTTACTCCCAAGATGTAGCTTTTTATATGTTGTAATTACTTCCCTGCCGCCACCAAGGACATCATTTATACCGGTATTATTTCCTATAAGAAATTGAGCAAATAAGACACTACAGAACGCTGGAATAAAAAAGCTAATTTGACACGACGTATCTATAATTCCAGGCTCTCTGTTTCTTTTCATAGTCTGATACCCATCACAATAAAGCCAGTTACATCATGAATCTCGCCATCAGATCAGGCCAGGAGGCTTGTCCAAGCTAAACGCTCAAACCTCATTCCCACCTACCGTAAATTTTCGTCAGAGTTATGAAGATGGAACAGGCATTAACTGAAAAAACAGGGATGTTAACTGCGCTGAAGAGAGGACACAATTGATTATATTTCAATTATTTCAGTTAATATTTATGTCAATCAACATAAACATGAAAATACTTGATGATATCCCAAAAATGTGGTTTACAAACTATTACCTTAAGGAATTGGGAAAAAATTACTGTTTTTTAAACGAAACTTCAAATTCAATGATACTGTGAAAAGGTACTTCAGGGTACGAATGAATAGATGTCAAAATTACAAATTGAAATATTTTTTTTTTCTTTTAACATTTCTTTAAATATCGGTATTTAGCGTCTGAGATTCCTTATTTGATGAAACGGGTCTACTGGCGCAGTTAGATTCCTTACTGGAGACTGTCCTCGGGGTGCCAGAGGACATCCCAGAGTATTTCGATACCCTTATCAAACAAGAACCTCCCGTTTATGGGGCAGCCATTTCGGCTACAAACTGAATCCAGGATTTTCGAAGTCGTATGTCGGAATAAGGGATATATCGCTTTTAGCATACAATAAGTATTAAAGTGGTTTACAGACTAAATAGGCAGTAATTTATGAAGAGCTGTGGTCGAAAAGTTTGGACTTTAGAACTGTGATCGCAATGTTTTTAGTTTATTACCCTGTCTGACCGTCCTGTTTGATAATATTCCACGACAAAAGCCAGCTTTTCACATACCTTTTCTGCAAATTAGTGTAAAATGTGGTTGTCTACACATATTGATGAAGTTTTCAGAGTTTTTCTTTTCAGAAAAAAAAAATTCTTATAGAACCTCTCTGATGGATGTCTGAGCTTATTTATCAACAAACTGATAGTCAATAAGGTACATGAGCGAATACTGACAAAGAGAAAACCCGCATAAGCTAAGATGATGGTTTGCATTTTACGGACACAACGGCATGTTTGTAGTGGGATCGGCTTTTTTTCTATAAATTGTTCAAATGATTATCGTTTACCTTTATCTTATTAGACGGAATAGGCCCCTTTAAAATGTCCTTTCTACGCATGGGAAATGGCTAGTCAGGTAAATATTAGTTGTAGGAATCGGTTTAAAAAAATTATAATCAATGATTTAAAAATAAGAACAACCAATGATGGATTATTTATCGGTTATTTAATGTATTACCTTTCTATATTACCCTGAAATTAGGTGTATACTAGTACGCGAAATATATACCCAAATAAATAGTGTGACATGAACATCGGTAATCATAATGAAACCGCCAATCCTCCAGCATCCACGATCGACTTGCCGTCGGACGAATGTTGGCTGTTCCGTTTGATGCTGTTCGTTACTTCATGTAAGTATATCTCTGGGGAATTAGATTCTTTGCAGGTGATGCATAATCGTTTTAAATCGATAATGCAAAAATGCAATCGATTAAATCGATTTTGAAAGAAGAAGACCAATCATCAATAAATCGATTAATCAGCAGACCATAGGTAAACATTGACCGAATATCCTTCTTGTCCATAATAAAGCTGTTTGGGTAATCGATTACCAGAGTCTGAGAAAAGCTGCCAGAATAAACAGCCCCGATAGCACAAGAAAGTCGAAAGCAAACTGAGAAAGGCAAAGAATATATGAACAGTTTATAACAATACATATATATATATATATATATATATATATATATATATATATATACAGTGAAACACCCCGGACTAAGCCGGACTCTCAAGGAACTGGAGGATTTTGTCCATATAAGTGAGTTGTCCTGTTTACAGGAGTTTGTCCATACAAGTGAGTTGTCCTGTTTAGAGGAGTTTATATTATCTTCTTTTTATACTTAGGCTAGAAATATGTGCTTTTGTCGTATATTGATTGTTATTGATCATTCGATGACTACGTAAAATTTGTTTTATATCACATGTAATCTTGCCATGTAAGAATTTCTTTATAATGTATTGCATGACCTTCTGAGTTGAATAAACTAAACTAAAAGCATTTTGCGTCAATTCGTCATTGAATGTTTCTGATATCATATATTTTCATTAAATGTACGCAAAATTTGAAACAGGCAGCATAAATTTGATTTGAAATTGTTCTCATATAGCTTAAAACTGCACTTGCAATTTAAAAGATCATTAAAAAAAGACAAACATCAGCTAGGCCTTGCAAACTAATCTTGGCAGTTTAAATTCGACCTACCATGTTTCATCTTCTAAGCAATTAAGAGGCAGTTTATGGATGGTTGCACTAGGCATATTGAAGATTGATTATTGACAGCATCCGGACTGCATGAATATTTGTAAAAGGATATAGTGTTCACCACGCATTCGCCATAACTAAGTGCAAACTGTCACAAACTATAATTACGGTTCCTCGGGCCGGACACCGAAAACAAAGCTCGAACGGCAGTCTTTGATGATGGTCTTGTCGAATGATAGCTGTTTCAGTTTGAAAGCTTATTTTCTCCTAATTGACCTGCCAATCTTAATTTAATATGGTGTTATAATCAACACATTTATAGAAATAAACAATTCCGATACTGTATATTTACATATAACATTCCAATGGTTCACCAAATTACGCTTGTCCTCGGCTGTCGCTTTGACCAAAATAGGTCATACAAGGTCACGACCTCGGAGCTCCATCACCCGGCAAATATATGAACAAAAATAGAACTCGCGATGTCTGTCCGCTTTAGAGGGTCATAATGTGTACTTGATATGCTGGCGGGACGGGAAAGTTTGTCAGTTGTCCGGAATAGTGAGTTGTCCGCTTTGTTGAGTTTACGTTAAACATAATAGAGGCAAAATTGTAGGGACTGAGATTTATTGTCCACATTAGTGAGTTGTCCGCCTTAATCAACAAATCATATGATAACGATGTAAAATTTATAAATTACAAATTAAAAAATAAGACCTTTGAATTAGCTACCTTAAATATGTCTCCTTGCGATAAAAGCACCAGCTAGATTCGAGGTAAAAAAGGAAAAGTGATCTATTTGGAATGAAAGATAAAAAATCTAATAGGAAATGCCGCAAGTCATTTTTTAACCGACTGGCTATACAGAAAGTGTAATGTATACGTGTAAATAAAGATATTCTTTAGTAAGAAATCCTATATGATATGACGAATTGATATGTGATATATTGAAATGGTACAATGCAGAGAGCTACGTCTGGCGAGCGAATGAGGAAATAGGTGCTACGACTTTGTTTGTGATCTCAAACACCGGGACATGTCTGAAACCAATGAAATGAAGATTTATATACTTTTTCTAGTACTACTCCTTTTGAACGTTATTATGATCGCCCAGTATATTAATTAAAAATGATAAGAATATTCAATATAATAATGATAATAATAATAATAATAATAATAATTAATAAAATAATAGCTTATTATTATTATTATTATGATTATTATCATTATTATTATTATTATTATTGCTATTATCGATAATAATAATGATAAAACATTAACAAATAAACATGTGTGCAAAAGAAAATCGACTCTCTAATAAGCTAATCTTTACTTGCGGGAAGAACCAATTGAGAATCCACTATGAAATGCATATGTTGGTTAACGCAGGAAATAAGGGATGTGCTTAATTAACTTACCATAATAATAAC
This sequence comes from Sipunculus nudus, assembly GCA_026874595.1. NCBI lineage: Eukaryota > Metazoa > Annelida > Sipuncula > Golfingiida > Sipunculidae > Sipunculus > Sipunculus nudus. The sequence goes on from CM049321.1 coordinate 51,446,294, forward strand.
ATATTAAACATCAAATATAATTAATAGTTTTTAAACACCAATGTTATCAAATGACGCATTGCAAGTAACAAGTATTCTTTCGTACTTAACAGATGTATTCATAAATGCCAGGTTTTAATTTCATATCCACATGTAAACGCAAGCGTGACATTAAAAAGACAAAACCAGGAATTATATTAAATCCATATTATAAACAAAGAAGAGCTAGTCAAAGACGGGTGCGGAGTTTATTTATGCATCAAACCTGCTCTCAAGAGACAGGTATTGTTATGCCGTCCATTGAACATCGTTGAAACAACATTTCACTGCCGGTCATAAATAGGCCAGTATTGAAACCGCCCAGAGGTGTCTGCAACCTATTAGCGTCCTCCTTTAAATACAGGAGGACGTCAGTCATGCCTTGCCCGGCAGTGTGGGTTTCATAGTGTATCTCAAAGCATTTAGAGGCTCGCGATCACTCGCGCTTAGCAGACATAACAGCTTCTCCCCAGAGGCTAGCGTATTAAACTCGGTCTGCGATGGGTTTTCAATTTCATTGATGAAACCTGATTTATCTCCCCATCATCGAGTTGGTTCGGCGGAATAATTGGTGACCAGTTTATATTTTAACTGTTTAGGATTCCCGTCTGATGTCGCTTGCTTAGAATTCCACTCAACTGACTTCAAGAGACAACGAATTTAGGATTTCACAGTAAGGTAATGTTGACATACCAGCGGGAATGTGTCTAGATAAAAAAATATGCGTGAGATTTAACAAAATAATTCAAAGCCAGAAATCTATCTTTTGCACAGATATTATACTGGATTATACAAGGATAACAACAGTTCCAATTTCAGCAGGATTTGAGGCACAGGCTACAGGGGAAAAAGCTAACAACTAATGCATTCCAGACTCTTATTTACTGCAGTTTATCTGAAACAAACGAAACACGATGGTGGTATTCTCATCGATATGAATATTGTATTTGATTTACTTTACTGATTTACTATTTGTTTCGTATACAAACTAGTAAAATCTTATATTGCCTTTAAAATTAAGGATATCGCAGCAGTAAAATCATGATTTCATCAAACGATTCGGCAAACGTGACATATGTGCTAATTGAACCGCTGGTATTTGAGTGTACAGTCCTAGCGGTTATATTTACAGTGGCCGTTGCAGGCAACGCATGTGTAATAGCATTGCTATTGAACCGGAAGCCACGTCAGACGCCGCGTATGCATTTGTTCATTCTTCACCTAAGTATCGCCGACCTACTTGTCGCCTTCGGATGTATAATGCCACACATGATTGAATACATCCACCCCTTTAACGGAACGGATTTTTGGTGCCGTCTCAAAGCCTACGTTCAATTACTGGTCCTTTACGTGTCAACATACGTATTATTATCGACTGCGTTTGACCGGTACATGGTCATTTGCCATCCGTTGTCCTCTTGGTATTCGCGAGTTCGCCCTGGCCGTTGTCTCATTGTGTTGGCTTGGATCAGTTCTTTATTAATGGCCTTGCCGCAAGTTGTAGTTTTCGAGGTAGATTTTGAAAACAGGGCCCCAATATGTGTGGATATATTCAGAAACAATCTTATGGGATATAAAATCTACACTACCTGTACAACGTTCACATTATTTTTAGGACCGCTGGCGTTTTTGACGTTTTGTTACGGAAGAATAACATTCGCAGTATGGAACAGATTCAATCACATCGTGAATCGGCAAGAACACCAGAAATCTAGTACCTGTTCACGTCCGTCCGTATCCATGATGACGTCAACCGGATGCCGAAGTAACGGCTGCAGGATACATAACAGAGCCACCGCTAAAACTGTCAAATTTACCTTTGTGGTGATTATAGCATACACCCTCTGCTGGACGCCATTTTTTGTTGCTCAGTTGATGTGGGCCTGGCAAGAGAATGTACCGGGTAAGTACTCTTTGAATACTCCAAACAGTAGTAAGCCACTAAAAATTAAAGAGATATAACGTTACCTACACGTTACTAACTCATTACATTGAATTGTAACATACAAACATAACTCAAAACGCCATTATGATGCTAACAACTCACAACTCAGACTTTGTTTTCTCATTGCTCAGAAGGGTACTCCGAGCATCATTTAACAGAGAAGCTATTGACTGCACAACTGTAACAAGTTTTAACTAAGCTAGCATTACCTGCAACCACGCCTAGCCACAGAAAACAGGCGGTCATGACGACTGACTGGTACTATTAGGCATGCAACTAGATGCACAAGCGACCACTGTGGTTTTTCCTGAGTAATGTTATTATGACCGATTGTAGAGGCATATTGTTACCTGAGAATGAGCAATTACACTGTCGTAAGACGGTCGTAAGATAATCTACGACCACTCAAAGATAATTTACGATTGGCTACGACTACCGACGACCAGCGACCACTAGGGATTGCATATCGTACCACCGTTTTACGACCGTATAGGTGACACCTCATGATTGCCGGTCGTATCAATAATCGTAACCTATCGTACCCCAAAGTCTGACTGGACCCTAATTCACTGTTCGTAGTGATATTCAGGCACTACTATATCTGGTTGTAACACATGCCTTGATAGACCTATTGGTTTAAGAAGAATGTTAACTGTCAGCAGTACTAGGTATTTTATTAATTGCGCAAAATTATGGCTTGGGTGCCAAGAACGTCGCATTTTTATTATATCTGTAATTTTTTTTTTTTTTTCAAAATGTGAAACCACATTTTCTTATACCGCTAACGATTTGCTATTCGATCGACTGTTCCTTCGGTTGGTTCTATGGGTTCATTTTTCATCCTATGTCTTATGAAAGACGGGAGTTAACCAAGAAAGTGATGGATATTACTGCCACGGCGCTTTTATGCGCAGACAACAAAATATACTCTACACTCCATGAGGTTCTTTCTTAATACCCGCCACGAAAAAATACCTGCTTGTATATCAAGAAAGCACTAAAGCAGTCCCTGTAATAGTATAAAAAATACACATGGTCGATTACAGATGGGGCAACCGCTCAGGCATTAACTATTTTCTGTGCACTATTATATTAAAAGTCTTTATTATGAACCCCAAGGGATATTCTATATTTAGGAACAGCCACTTCATGGAAACGCCGAATCTGTCGTTCCCCAAACTTGGACATTCGGACAATTCTGTTGCATGGCAAGGAGTTTCATCGACGACAAAGTGACACAGTATTAGCAGAGGAGAGACAGTTGTCTTGTATATTGGTCATCGAATGAGATGATCCGACAGCATATCGTATTGTGCAACTAGCTCCAAAATTTAAACACGAGATACCAGCTCCTTTTGACGTTATTACATCGTGACAGCGGTGCATAATTTGTTCGATGGAGGTAGCCACTATTTTATTCATTCTTCTCCGAGCGATCATCCTTTTTATGGCAACGAGTAAGCATCCACATCCGACGGTGTAATCAGGCCAACGAGAGGTGTCTCGTGTCTAAATGTAGACAATATAAGTTGATTTTATATAGGGTTTAAAAAAAAAGGTATGTTTCTAGTGTGTGTTCATTCAAACCAGGTTTGAAACTATAATGTTTCATAGTAAACTAAGAAAAGTAACCACTTGAAATGATTTAAAATTATTTTTTTAATTGGATATATCTCAAAATTGGCATAGGGTATGTATGTGGAAATAGTATCATTTGAATCTACACACAAATATCTCCAGGCTTTTTTTTGTTATATATTTATTGTCTTTTTTTTCATAATGAATTTTAAATTTTATAAAAATGTGTGATGATAACAATATTTATTTCGTTTAAATAACGTATTTCTACTACACTAAAAACGATAAAGGAAAAAGAAAAAACGCATTTTAGAATACTTGTTGATTTACCTATATAACGCACTTTCCATTGTATGCGGAAACCTGCAATCCTGCGGAAGTCCTCCATAAAGATTCCGTACCAATTAATTACGGAAGACCAGTCTGTAAAAGGAGACCATTGATAAACTTGTTGGTATGAATTTATTTTGCCTCAATTGGGCAAAGCTAGTTTCCTCAACATCAGACACGTGGCCACCCTATTAAGTTTTCAATTAATGGTCCACGGGGTGTAGACTTGCTTTCCGTACACAGACGCCTTCGTTTAGGGAGAGGGCCGTCAACAACACGAAACCTTTAATAGCGGAAGTTCTTTCTTAATACCCACCATGACATTACACGTTTCTAATAAAGAAACCAATAAAGGCGACTTCCTGTAAGACTAACAGTCTGATGGTTACCAATTGGAAAACTTTCAAACACAATTTAACTATACTTCATGTCCGCAATAAAAAAAAAAACTTCCTTTTCCAACTCCGGTGGGAGATAATTATTTTCAGAGGCGTATCGAGGAGATTTTACACATTTTAACTAATATCAATATTGATATATTTACACACTGTTCAACAGAAATTTAGATAAGTTGCTTCATGCTCAGCACAGTTTTAAGAGTAAAAAGAGAAAGGTGTGACAGAAAAATATAAGATAAATGTTTGGTGCAGCTTAATATAATTGAATACGATCATTGTCTTTTCGTTACAAAATAAACCCAATTATATATATATATATATATATATATATATATATATATATATATGTGTGTGTGTGTATGTGTGTGTGTGTGTGTGTGTGTGTGTAAGTTCTAAGATGCGTTTTGGAAAGGGATCTTCTGTGAAAATTGTATTAAACAAATATCAGCTATTGTCTTCGATAGGATTTTGACAGAGATTTACAGAACAGCGAATATATAGTGATATTTTGTGTTTTTTTTAAATATCCACGTTTGAATAAAATTATTGCGTGTTCAAAAGAGGCACATACAACTTTTTATTATTACTTTTTAACACCACTCCCTTATTCCCATAATATCGCACAAACACGGCCAGACGAAACGATGATTAATGATTTACATAAAAGAGTAACAAATCTTACTTTCAACTGCAAACATTTCCATGCATTTTCCTTCTTTAACATTTATGATATAAACATTTAAGAATGAAATCACATTTCTATCATGGTACTTCTTACACGAGCGCCGTAGGAACGGTACAGATCAGCTGATGTTTGTAACCACGGTTACCACGACACAGCTTTTCATTGGCTTAAATATAATGGCCATGTAAACTAATTTTGTATTATTAACAAGCATACGTTGAGAACATATTTCAAATACCGCCGACTGCAGTTGCGTGTATTAAAGTGAGTCATAAATAAACAATTTCTTCCGAGTAATTTTTACATGAGTACATTTCCTGTCTGGTCCGCCCATTAAGTCGATTTCTAATTAAAAAAATAAATATCCAAATGGTTGGCACGTTGAATTCCGAAAGACTTCTTGACTCACGGCTATCTTCCGTGATTTACGAACGCTACATGAGACTGTTGGATCGTTAAATTAAATACCTTGTTGTTGATGGTCCTGTTTAATGTTTCTTTCTAAGCGAGGGTTAACTTTGTTTATGTGAACAAGATGGGATTGGACGTGATTATTTAACGCCGATGAATGGCCCGAAACGTGTCCTTCTGGACTGATAAATTCCGGTGTTAGGCTCGGCCAGAGCTAGGCTAGATTGCTCAGCACTTGCCGATTACAAGCGCATCGTGTGATTATTATCGCAGGCCACAAATGTAAAACGTGTAAATGTCAATAAACAACGAACAGCTAATATTTTCATTCTCATTCCACGAATTCGAATAGCCCACGATAAACGTTTTTACAAAGAAACCACAAAAGTTTTAGCCCACGATATTATCTGAATCTAGAGTATGTATATATTCATTGTACCTTTCAGCCGCACTGCGAGCTTATGTACCACTATATATTTATATAGCCAGTGTTTTTTTTTGTTGCGGCACATGATTAAGTGAAAAGAGGTTGGACAAAGGTTAACATGAAACTTCCAGTTATAAGAACGAAAGAACAAAAAAATACCTTCATAAATTCTATTTGTTCTGAAAATTATCAGAGGCAAGGCAAGTAATCGATAACATCATTCATCCTTGGCGGTGCCCCTTTGTGTCCCCTTTGCATTCACCCGTGTTTATTGATTTTACATTGACTTGTTTCGTTTCTTGCATACTTTATAATTTTCATAGTTCGGCGTTTAGTAATTTGCTTAAATATTTGTTGTTACGGTCTTGAATAGTAGGACTGACCGCTCAACACACACCCAAATATATATATATATATATATATATATATATATATATATATATATATATATATACCGTGTCATAAAGCTGTCCAATAACACTTTATATATGACAATATGGTTAAACCAATTGTTCCCTGACTGTAGGTTTCATATTGAACAGCTAAATTCATTGCTCGAAAATTCCTAATAAAACTAGAGCAAGGGACACTATTCAACATTAACACCCAAATATATATATATATATATATATATATATATATATATATATATATATATATATACCGTGTCATAAAGCTGTCCAATAACACTTTATATATGACAATATGGTAAAACCAATTGTTCCCTGACTGTAGGTTTCATATTGAACAGCTAAATTCATTGCTCGAAAAATCCTAATAAAACTAGAGCAAGGGACACTATTCAACATTAATTCGACCAATTTGCTACTTCATTTAAATTCGATACCATCTCATTGCTCACCCAACCGACTCTGAACTCAAACTAATATTCAGACGCTATCAGCTATAACCAAAATTTAAAACATAACTTCCACGTTACTTGCTCACCACTTAAAATGGTGCTGAGACCTCACTAAAATAATCTAATATACCTGGTATTTCTATGGGCTCGGTATTTCTTGAATTCTTTATTTTAACTGTTTCCTCAAAATTACAAAGGATTTCATTTGTGATCCCTCGACGACTGAATGCGTTCAGAGGTCATGATTTGCACCAATGTCAAGTTTTATAACACAAGTTTAATTTTTGCGATTGTTTTAAATCCAGTATAATATTGTGGCAAATATCTAGCCAAAATTTTGATTTGAATGAGAAGAGAAGCAACGACAGCTTTCGTTCAAATAATTACATCTTAGATTATGTAAAAGGAGCAAGCTATTACAAAATGCATAAAATGGGTGCTAAATGCCTCTTTGTGTTTCATTTGGGGGTCATGTCGGTTTTTAAATGACTTATTTAATGTCCAAACAATATTATCAATCAGTATATTATTACAGTGGCCTCAACAATACATCCTCTTCCAACAAGTATTTGCCTGTGTATTGTTCTGCGGTCGAGTCAGTTCTTAATTACGTTCAACACTTTTTATTTAACGTAAAAACCGTCCGATTGAGCCCAGGGAAGTCCTCCGCAGGAGTCCAGTTGTCTAGGTTGATTTAAGACCCGTCTTTAATAGGAGGGTTATTGCTTGCCTGTCGGATATTGAGTCGTTTTTCCGCAGGGAACATCTACTTCCCTGAACAGGAGACGCCGGTGATCGCTTGCCGATTGCTTTCAGTAGTATATTTTGTTGTCGATAACATCGGCAGTCGTTGAATATATCTTTCATACCATACAGAAAGCTTGTTTCCTGTTTGTTATACTACACACACGCAAGCACACCCCCGGTACATCCCTCAAAAGCAGTCTTGCCCCATCCCTATTTCGTTCACCCTCTCTAAGTAAGCATCTTTATATTACAGTATGCTAAAATTGACGAGAAACAGACCGTATGGATGCCTGTAAAATAACCAAGACTCGCAGCGGCCGATCGAGGATTTTGGAAATTGGGAGGTCTAACCAAGAACAAAATTATTAAAAACTCCTCTGATAGAGAAGGGATTCCAGCCAAGAAAATTGGTTTGAAACCGCTATGAAAGGTCTCAAAACGAGGCTCCGGACTGCATCCCCCTGTCCTCTCTGGATCCGCTGCTGCTAAGAGTCTACCCAATCAAGCTTGTGGTCATTATACCAACGTGCTATTGTACTGACCCTAATGTTTTCCGTGTTAACATCGAGTGCCCCCCTTGCGTTGAACTCTTTGACTCATAAGACAGAATCTGTTTAGAAAAACGTGAGTGCAATCATCATGGCGATCCTCTTAGGAGTCGTATGTATATATCTGGCTTGCAGTAAAATGTCTGTTGGGGTCAATTAGTGGTAGGCACTTGATTCCCGAGTGGGATTTTACTAGAGCGCATTCCTGCTATAAGCCTTTTAATGATGGTGGGAAAATCTTATAGACGTATCTAGCAATAATTGTAACCGCTGAATACCTAAGAATGAATATTTTGTATATGTGTCTCTTTGTTTACTATGTATAATATCTCATACGAATTGTTGATATGTAGCTATATAGATAAGTACAAGTGTACCGCCATCATTATTATTGGCTCAGGCCAGATTCTATAACATCTTTATTATGACACATACCATTCAATAGTAGTAAAAACGTATATATTTTATCATTTAACCTGCATTGGAAGAGAACCCTAGAGGAATGATATCATGGCTGTGACGGCGACAGTGACGTGAATTTATCTTCCAGGGTGGGGACGGAGGGGGGATGTGACTTGAAGACACACACATTTTTTTAAATATATATACTAAATCATTTTTTTTTTAATCAGGTATTATGTTTCAACTATAAGTTAATTTCAAACTAAGGTTATGTATAGTGTTTCATAATAACCCATAAACGAAACCAAAGTCTAAAATTATAATTATTAATAACTGAATATTGGGGGGGGGGAGGGTGATTACATGTATTTAAAATGTTTTTAAATCGACCGACACCGAAATCGGTGTCGATTTCAAATAATGTGATATCAGACTATTTAATTCAAACTCTCCTCTTATTATCTGTAGTTTGTAGTGTTGATGTTGGTTTCGATCACTCCGACAGACTCATATATATATCCTACTTTACCAAAGGAATACGTGACCTGTAACATCTGGGATTAATTGTTTAAGCGAAATTGCAGACCCCATCAGCCGGGTTTTTTTCTTTTCAGACCACACCGAAATCTTTCACTAATATAAGGATTAGCGTAACCAGCATAACATTTTGAAAATCACATACTCAGCGGTGTATGCATAGTCATATAAATATTCATGTGTATTCTTCTCTTATCCAGTAATCTATTCTATACCTCAACCCCTATCCACGATTGATTAGCGTCAGTCACCTCGAATGTGTTTACTGAAGAAGCAATAACAAACAGGCACTAAAAAACTGTACGTTTTCGAAATACGGTATTGAAACATTAGCAGCATTAACATTTAATGATGTGCTGTATCGAAGTTTTTTTCTTGCAACAATTATTAAGAGATCTATCTGAATCACTTTCACGATACAGTATTTTCCTTCCCCTATTTTCTATATTGTTAATTTGGCATCTTGACATGGGAATATGAACACTGTGATCTTTTCACATTAAATCGTTTCCAGAACTTTGCCAAGGTAATGTTTTATTGTAATTGTGTAAAAAGCGCTTTTGTTTATACTTCTCAGCAACAGTTATTTTAGTAAATAGTTCACTGTATGAGTGAACAAACATATGACACTATAAAAATAGCTGACTTTTTAACACTAAATTAAAATACTTATTTGTTCTTACTTGAAAGGCCAAGAGAAAATGCCTCTTGTCATTCTGTTGCAAAGAATTCTTTGTTATTTCTTAATGATTAATAACGGTTAAAGCTACTAGGGAAAAAACAATGTCCTGCTATTCTGTGAAGGTGTTTGAATAAATAAAAACCGACTACATTTATGAAGTGTAATTGGCAATTCTGCAAATTGCTGCGTGTGACAGTTTTTTTTACCGGGATATCTTTTCGCTTCGGTCTTTGACCTGTCAGTCTAGTATGTGATATACTACAGCTTTCGTTCTCTTCCAAGACACATACATTGCAATCAATGAGTGCTTACTGTATCAGGCTCTGTTTGCCGTATCCGGGTTGATTTCTACCACATGAGACCATGGTTTTTGTCGGTAATAGGGACTTCCGCAGTTCCGATAACTTTATTCTCTTCACACACAAATCAAGTTAAGATCTTATTAAAACTAAACATTAGATCGTTAATAAAGCCATAGATGTAAGCGAACTAAGCAGAAATGTTTGCAAGTAAAAAAAACAGGATGTTGTTGGAGACCTAAATGCCCCAGGAGTCACATTTGCTGTCATGTATACACTGCTGTATGGGTTCAAAAAACCTTTTTTCAGCCGCCGTAACCTTTTGTGACATATTTCAGACCAGTTGTTGCTGCCTGGACCCCCCCCCCCGCTTTTCCAGGCTGTTGGGTCTTTTTAAGGCTTCGTCAATTGTCCTCCTTGGTTGACCCCTCTCCCCCGGAACTGCCCCTGTGTAATAGCTGTATGTCAAAATACGATTGTAAGTAATCTTCTATGGCTCAGGGGTGGAGCACAGGACTCAAAGCCGGGAGGTCGTGAGTTCGAATCTCAGCCGAAGCGGTGAGATTTTTTTAAGATCGGCCCCCACGATCGTTGGGCACAATTTTGGCTCCAATAACATACACCTTTCGGGGGTCCTTCGGTGGTATGACCCATTTATGGATTGAATTATAGATCTAGGACACGCAGATGTAACAGTTACCGGCCCTGGATAACTTAAGTTATAAAATCAGGTGAAGTAGTCAGCGGGCCTGGAAAACACCAGGATATAGAATCAGAGGAAGCGTGTGATACCCCGCCAAGTACGCCGAAACTTGAATCGAATTCTGCAGATGTATATACATGTACACGTATTTAAGCTAGCATTAAATAAATGCAGTCGATTACCTCAATAAAAAAATATTTATGAAGAAAATGGCGTTGTATCATTTAAATAAAAAAATAATGGTAAATTCAGTTACCTGCAAAATTGAATGGATTGTTCTTTCATTGTCATCTTAACCCTTCCGTAAATTTTCAACAAATTTTTGCGAAAATATACGGACAGCAGAAGTACAAGATGCCAGGACGAGAGGTTGGGGAACATGGGACTGCAAAGCTGTTGGTTCGCGTCCCGTTCTAACCGCCGTCGGCGCTAAGACTCTTAGGCAAAGTCTTTACCACAAGGGAGCGCTCTCTCGACCCAAAAGTGAATTGGTACTGGTCATGGGAGGAAGGCAAATATCGAACTAATAACCTTCTAGGGTCTGATATGACTGCTTAGGTTGTATGCTCCCCAGGGAGCTGAGAAAAGCCCAATAGACCAGGAAGGCAAAGTGTAAAGACGGATGAGACTGACATCGTCGGTGATATCAGACTATTTACCCCACCTTTACCTATTTTACCTTTTTAGGTCAGGGGTATGGATTACTTTGAAAGGTTAGTCCTGTCCAAGAAAATTTTTTTTCAAGGGATATACACCTGCGCGAAAAAAAAAATTCTAACATGTTATTTTTCCAGGTGAGATGATGCGTATAGGGAAATTGTTGATTGGAAACTGCATTTGTGTTACTAGGAAACGATATTTGTTTTTCTTTTTTTGCTTGCCCTTAACGCCAGCTACATCTGGACTCGGAGACAAACACGGTCTCAATGATTTCTTCTCCTGGAAGCCATTTTAAAGGTACCTCCACTGTAAGACCTACAAGCAAACGCTTGAACGCGTAGGATTCAATTTCTAAGTACAAAGATGTTTCGAATACACAGGTCGGTCTCCAACAGAGATATTTAAAACCATTTTCTTGAAAATGGTTTCCAAGCATGTTGTGTCAATTTTTAATAATTTCAGTAGCACAGCTTGTAGTTATTTTAAAATGCCACTTAAGCAGTTTATTAGGTGCCATTTGACTGTTACCCGTGGCTCCAGCTAAATATCAGTTTGATTATTTTTTTATCAAACCCAGATTTGAAAGCTTGGGATTTAAGAGCTGGTGATTTATATCTATCTATATAATGCCCTCTGTTTACATATGTCACCATGCAAAGAAGTACTAGCAGGGGCGGGGATCTACGATTCGATAACTGGGGAGGGGGAGGTCAAGGGAGGGGATGAAGAAACATTTTGAATAATTAGGCTGTAATGGGATAGCTTTAAGGAGCCCAATCACGTACAAAGGATGTTGAATTAACAAAAAAAATGGCTTCTTCCTTTTAAAATAAACCTGTACTAGCAAAATATTGTCTTGAAACCATTAGCTTACTCTTTTAAACGAGTTATAAAACAGTGCCCAAAGCGCAATCACAGGTGTTAACATAAATCTAGCGCGTCGGGCAACAACATTTGTCAATCAGATGCCCTGAATGATCTGGCCAAAATGATGCAATACATGTTGAGACACCCCGTTTCGGTTCATAGTTGGACATCCGGTAACGCGGCCTTGCTATGGATAACAAAGACATGTGGACTGTGTTTACCAACATGCAGAGCTATAGCAAGGTGTAAACAAGCAGTTTGCGAGGTACTGAGACTGTGTGCTGGGAAGGGTTGGCTGGGACATTTTTATATAGAGTAAAACTAAACTGATTGTTTGAAAGAATAGACATAATATTGCTCCTGATTATGTTTTATATGTACCATGATGCAAATTCCGTTTTTTTTCTCGGTTTTTAGCGCATATGTTTTCGTATTTCCAAGATTTCCCGATAAATCAATACCCTGATGTGGCAGCTCTTTTTTTAATATTTAAATAAAAGATTTTTTATCACCATAGGTGAACCAATACTTCTGCGGGGTTGTGTCTGTATAAGGGAAAGTAATTGACCCCACTTTAACCTTTCTGCGCGTCTAGAGCCCTGGTCTATTTCTAAACCACAAAAATGCGCTCCCTCCATCAAGGAAATAACCTCTTTTAATTGGGTTATGAACATGCCAGGTTAAGCTATAAGAACAAAACGTCTTGCACGACAAAAATGGATCTATCGGATGAGATATTGGAATATGTAAATAAAAAGTAATTGATCTACAGACTGGAGGATCATAACACATGAAGTGAGTACACGATTTTAGGTGAAAATTTGCAAACCTTCCAGGAAAATACAAAACAAAACACTTTAAACTTGAAATGATAACTGCAAAACACCAGCACAAAATTAATTCCATATTTCATTTCTACAACAATCTCTAAGGAATGGAGACAAGGTCATAAATAAGCAACATGCTGGAGGTTCCATTTGCCAAAAGGAGGCGATGAGTCCGTAGATTTCGTTACAAAAACTTTTTTACATGAGAAAATAAAGGGCAGGTACTGAGTTATTTACATGAAATAGAGTGGTATTACCTTGAATCGTAAGAATTCTTTCACAGTTAATTCCTATTTTTTTATGATTGATTACCGAATTGTCTGCAAAATAGGCTTTTTTCATTTTGCACAATTGTAAAAACCCCTTTTGGAAGTTGAAACACGTGTAAGCACTAGCACCGTATTTTTGGTGCCACCAATGTATTTAGGAATCCATTACCTGCTCTTAAAAGTATGTCCAGTTTCGCCAAGGCCTCGTGTTTGCAGCTTCCAAATAGGTTCCCTCTCAAACGTTTCTTCCGTTTTACCTTTCTTTTTATGTAATTGACAAATTATGCATATGCTACAGATCCATTACCATGAAATCTTCTGAAAGGTTCAGACATCAAATGAATAAAATTGGGGTGGGTTTTGAAACTGGGTGTTTTTATTTTCCATTTGCAGAGGCGTCGTCGGTTGTATCAGTCGCTTGTTACTACCTAGCAAGGGTATCTGTTATTAACATAATGCATGCAAGTATTTTGATGGAGTTTGCTAAATAGCACGTTAGATTCTTTAAAATGTAAAACTGAAATATATTTTTTCAAATAGCGTATATATATATATATATATATATATATATATATATATATATATATATATATATATAATACTTATAAAAGGAATTCGGTTTACGTCTGTTCGCAATGTTCTCTAAAACAGCGTTGTGTACAATTGTGTGCCTTGTATTATTTTGAAGATTATTATGCCCGCAATGACATAGGCGATAATGAACATATAATTTTGAGTGAATTTCCGTTTTTACTGACTTGCACAGAGGTATAAGACCGAGCACAGCCGAACTGCCTTCGGCAATGATCGGAACACATGCATCGTGGTCTTTCAACCTCAAACACTTATATTGTTCATATTAATAAAGCTTGTTTTCAGTGAGGGATTTGAGCCTGTGGGGCCTTTCATTAGGCTCTCACCCACGTGCGTGGTCAGTTAAAGAAAAAAACATGTTTCTCGCTTTATGAAATGGAGAGTTCAACCCAGGAGGAATAATGACAAAACCTAATTCAAGGACCCAATTTCACGAACAGGCGTGGGGTGGGTGGAGTGGTGTCTGGCGTTTCAGGCCTCAAAATTATCTTATATGATGAAAAAGCTTGTGGCGGTTTAAAATGAATACGGACCCTCTGCATGGAGTCACGTTGGGTCCGCTTCTGCTACTTACGAGGTATGCATATTTCTTTTTCTTTCTCCAGGAACAGTTTCCTTGCAACGTACATTTAATAAATCTTTGACGTGTTCCCCACATCAACCTAATCTTTATACGTCCAACGATAGAATCCAGTCAAATATCATCGAAAACCTGAATTCCCCCGTGTCTCATTCCGCTTCGAAATATAAACACCATCACTGACCAGGTCTTCAAGGTAAACAAAAGCGGGGTATAAATTTCTTGCCACGAGGACAGCCCACAAAATAAATGTTAAAAATATTAGAGCGACTGCAGTATCACTCACGCACTGTCTCTACCAGGTTATGGGTTTATACGGGTATTATGTCTAGGATTCATGTAATTTAAAAGTAAGTGACAAAATTAAGATACAAGCAGCTGGAAATAGAAACGTTTTCTGTTCATAGAAGTGTTGTGCCTCAGAGAGGAGCGTGAGTTATTCTGCAGTCGTGCCAAATGTTTATACATATATTATGGAGACAGTTTCCCACTGAAAACCTGTATTTACTGTTAACTTTTAGAATAAAAAAAATGAGCCAACATTTCACCTCTCAGTTAATAAATCTCCCCAACCCCAGTAATAAGCCAGTTATACCGGTTCTACCAGCTAGTATTATATATAAACATATATCCCATAACAAACGCGCATCGCTTTGCTGAACAATCGATAGAAATGTGTCATGATATATATTTAGTTGAAAATAAGAATATTCTTCCTTTAAACTAATAAATTGCTGTTTAATATTCAGCTTTATACTACATAAAGTTTTTATATAGAGAATAACAGGGCGACGATACTTACGATCTTTCAACAGAAACCAGATCCCGAACAGCGATTTCTGTTATATTCTCGTATTCACACTGTCAAAGCTATATGATAATAAGTGTTATGACATTGAGAATCATTTGTGTTTAAAACTCCCAATCAATTAATGTTATTTAAATCGCAAGACACCTGCGCCCGTTTCGCAGCTGTACAATTACTCCCAAGATACATAGGACGTCTTGTGTTTAGGCTCTTTCCCTTTATAATTATTCCACTTTTGTCTACTTTTTTACCTAACTTATAACAACAGATCACGTAATCGTGATCATTACAAATCTTGTTTACGGAGATAAGAAAAATCAGATTCTGTAACACTAGGCAGGGTGAAATGTCTAGGGGAATGAATAAAGAAGTCAGTGGTTTTTGTTAACAAATAATTATAATTTATTCTTAGAACAATCCTAACATTACAATTCACTAAATCAATAAAATTACACACAATAACAATGAAATGTACTGTACCAGAGTGTCCGGATCATAGGCTTTGGTTTCTGGATACCACCACTGTCACAGCTCAACTAAAATCCTTTAACACCAATAATCCAGGTAAATAGTAATAATCCAAAGGCAAACTGGAGACAGTCCGTAATAAATCTGTATTAAGTCCGTTAAATATCTGACACCATTGCAGTTATCAGTAAGGTTCCAAAACGGACGAGATAGTTACACTTTTAGTGCTCGCTGGTATTTTCCTTTCTGCCGGCTCTAAACACAGCCTCTAATTTATAGCTTTTCACACCTATATTCCAGAAATGGAAAATTCTATAGAACAATCCTCACGCATATGAACAGACCAGAAATATGTAGAACAAAGAACGCTGTGTCTCTACGCTTCAGATCCCACTCGCGGGCCAGCCCCTAACAAGCAAGGTTTCCATAGCAAAGAAACATGCCTGCGCTACACGAATCAGAATGTCAACAGACACATGTAACACTCCTGCGCACAACAAAACAGACACCTGTAACAACCTCCGTTCTCAAATAACTGAACTTAGTTAAAATTAATTTATCAAATGACTGGGTCAACTCTTTATCGACTATCTGCTTATTCCTAATCGACTACCCTGGTTGCCTCCGCCATTAGGATATGCTTTCATTCCCGTGCGTGTATGTGTTTGTGTGGGTGTGTGTTTGTTCACAACTTAACTCCTGAACGGTATATAGTGCAATTTTATAGGCATTTTGGTAAGCGGACAATAAAGATTCGATCAGGTTTTGCTGTAGATCCGGTCTATGGGACGTCATCAAGGAGTGTTCACATTTAGACTTTTACTTATGCACGAATGAACCTGAAAATTTGGGGCGAATTTGGGAGCAACCCCCATTAGGGAGCACCACATGGCGGAGGCTTACATTCGTTAGAATGCAGACTTCTCGTTAGATATATATAATACACAAATTAATAAATAAACAACTTAACTGTGAATTATCACACGGCTGAGTTTATGTTCAGATACACCAAGCAGCGGTGTCATCTAGAAAGGAAGACAGGTTTTCGTATCTGTCGGTGTGATTGTTGGTTTGTTGGTGAAGCAACAACCTTATCGCTAAAAGGAGTTACAGAACGAAAAGGTTCCATTTTTTAGGAGTGGGGCATGGACCTTTTGGAGCGGTTCCGGAGAGAGTGGGATCCAGTAGATTGTTTTGCACTGTCGGAGGTGTGCGCTATGAAGACTACCGTAAAAGTAGGTAACACATCATCTAACTGATGTTAGAAATTATAACAATAATGTGGACATGGCATACTTTTATAAAGGTCCTGTGCTTATTTTAATTTTTCACTGATATCTCATGAGTCTAAAGGGACATAATCAGGAGCAATATTATGCCTATTTTTCACACTATCGGTTCAATTTTGCTTTGTGCAAAAGTTTCCCAGCATAACCATGCCAGCACATAGTCTCAGTACCTCGCAAACGGCTGTTTAACACCTTGTAATTACTCTGCTTGTTTAAAAACACAGTCCACGTGTCTGTTTACCATAACAAGACAGCCTGACCGGAGGCCCGATTGTGAGTCGGAACATGTAATACATTTTTTGGGGTCAAGTCTGGCAGGGCATTATTTGGTTGGCAGGTGTTTGGCTCAGCGTTGCACAATATCCAACACGCTGTGTTTATCTTAACACCTGAGATCGCGCCCGGTCCACTGTTTTAAGCACTCGTTTTCAGGAGTAAGGAAACAGTTTCAGAGCAATATTTTGCGGGTACAAATTTTATTTAAAAGGAAGATTTTTATTGTTAATTCAACATGCTTTATAGATGATTGGGCCCCTTTAATTGCTTCTTGTTGAAACGATTTCAGGTTGGGTATGACATCAAACATTTAGGTTTCGTTATCTTATTTGAAGCACGTAATGTGAACAAGGATTCTGCGAGCAAACACTGAAAACCTTGAAATCGTTTGCACTAAAACAGGCACAGTGACTTGCTTTTGTATAAGCTCATTTTCAACGTTATGTTACATTAACCGTTGTCAAATCTAACTAATAACAGTAAACCATTTCTGAATTTCGAGTTTGTACAATGTTTTTAATGTTAACCTGTTTCATATCATAATGGATACATTTTTCAACGTCTATCGGTAGCTTAAATCACGTTTAAGTAACGAATGGTGTATGCCCTAATGTCACGGTTTTGTGACACACATTTTCGTTCAGTTGGAAAAACGAATAACAATTTGTATCACGTGTAAATTTAAAGGGTCCTGTTCCTACCTAGGATTTTTTTTATATCCACGTATTTTATAACGAGCGCGGTCGCTTGAAATATCCAAACAAATTCAAGTAGAACATCTGGCGGCATGGCAGATGGACCAGAGTTTTTCAAAGTTTTTTTTTTCAACTCATGTCCTTTCAGCGTTCTCAAAAGTTCAACCAACTACTTTGTCAACATTTGCGCATGAACCGTGTTTATCATAAGCTTGTTAAGTTACAGATGTCTCTTTTATTGTATGCGTATGTGCAGCGCTAGCATTGGCCGTTGCCATGACGGTATCGCTCGGCCGACACGTGGGGTTTGACGTGTAAACAGCGGTCATGCTAGTCTTGGGTTTTCTCGCCTGGCCGAGCCGGGCCGGCCCACGTGTGAACCCTGATATGTAGAAACACAGTGATGTTGTTCTAGATGTTTCCTCTACGCGTGTGTACTGTGCATCATGTTCTTTGGATTTTTCGAGAAATGGAAAGTCCTCGGCTTGAGGTGAAAGTTATAATTAAGGGGCTGTGTTTTAGAGCCAAGAGGGAGGAGAGAAATATTCCAGCGGACACAGAAGTGTGTAAGTCAGTTGTGAATCTTTTCGAATTAGTGCGGCAATTATAGATTTTCTTATATATATATAATGTATTATATATTATATAATGTTCAGTTTGCCTTTCGGATCACCGCCAGGATTTCACTTTGGGTAAGAGTAGATTGACTTTGTGATTACATTGGACTGCTATTCTCTGAGAAGATTTGTGTGAACTGTTCATCCAGTTTATACATTTTAAAGGGCTTGTCGCTGTAACATTGGTGGTATCCAGGTACTGTGCACTTTGTTTATTATGCTGTGTGAATATATTGATTCGCTGATAACTGTTGTTGTACTGTGTAATTGTATTGATTTAGTGTATTGTAATATTAGGGTTGTTTTAAGAATAAATTATAATTGATTGTTAACAAAAAAACACTGACTTCTTTATTCATTCCTCTATACATTTCACGCAGCCTAGTGTTACAGAATATGATTTTTTTTTAGCTCCATAACAAAAATTAGGCTCGTCACGACTACGTGATCTGTTGATATTAGGTTCCGTAACAATTGATAAACAAGCTCATACTTGCATTACAAAGTTTTATAAGAACACGGAGTACCTTAAGTTCATTGGTTAATATGTAAACCAGAAATTACATACATTATAAGGAAAAGGCAGGTGAATATAACTGCCTTTAAAGATAAGTACATGCCTTATTGGTGTCACGAACAGTCGGATGAGGGAAACCTAAAAGTAAAGATGTTGTTATGATGCTTCCTGTGTTAAAGGTTTTATTGTGCATGGGCTTCGAATAATAGAGATTTTTGGTCTGTCGTTAGACATTAAACCGAATCTGTCTCTGAGGTTTTATCGAGATTTGACCTCAGAGCCGTAACAGTATTGACCGGGTTGGAACCCGGGACTTTCAGCTTTTTTCCTCTCTGATCTTCATTCCACGATCCATCACATCAGTTAAAAACTGACGGTGGTGTCACTCGAACTCTGTCTCGTAATTGCTCTGCGGCTATTGTTTTGACACTCTCTATGCTCATTTCAGTCTTAAATTGTCGGGAAGAGTTCAAGTTGGTCCTAAGGGGCTCATTTTATCTATTTCATTAAATCCTGTGTTTTTTATTTTTTTGGAGGGGGGGGGGGGCTAATACAGCGCCGACTATCAGAAACTACGTCACTGTCACCGTGAGTGAATTTTTACCGCCATTTAGTATTGTTAGGGTGCTCCGGTTGCGGTACCGAGTTGGCGTACCTGCTGTTCCTGCGGGCCACTGGGCTGGGCGGCCTTTTGTTGTTATCAACGGCACCTTGCTGTTTTGCGCTCAGTAAGCAACAGCTTCTACCAATCTCAGGTTTCTCAAAATAAACATTTAAATACATTGCTATCCAGGTCAACAGCGCAGCCCGGGCGCCATCTATCCCTTCTTCATTCATTCATTGTTGAGAACTATGTCAGAGCCGTAACAGTAACAGTGTCTTAAGACACACTGTTAACAGCCGTAACAGTGTGTCTTAAGAGGCTCACTTTCTTCATTTCCCCTAAATCTTCCAAAGGGCTATCAAGGCCGATCTATAAGAAACTGTCACTGTGTCCCTCGGGTGAACTGTCAGCGTCATTAATCGCATCTGGAATGAAGCTACAGTTCCTCAAGTGCGACATAATGAACATGTAATATACTAACAATTTAAATGTACTCCTATGAAAGCATAATATTGTCAGGAAAAGGCCATGAACTGCCATTTGCGTTTTTCTGTCCCCAAAACAACATCTACTGGTTGTTCTGATGAATCAATCTACAGAGAAAACGCTCACACGCACGCCTGAAATCAGATATGTTGGTTATCCGGTAATTTACTCACTTGATTTAAGACTTAGTGGCAGATCAGCAAAGGACGACACTTGCCACTGTTAGATTCGAACCCACATCTCCCGATGTGCCTGCTCAATCGTCATACACGATAACCATTCCGCAGCAGCGACTGGTCCCTTAAACCAACCTCATGTTTATGATCATATGGTTCAGTTTATTGAATCTTAACCGTGCCACTGAATATTACACGGCCACGATCTCCGATATTGCTAAATTCCTAACATAATCACGTTGCGACACCCCTTTTTTAGTCTTAATATGCCTCTCTACTTTGACTGACTGCTTTACTGCAAGCCTGATTGAAATTTCTTTTATCCGGTCATATCACAAATGGCTTCTTCTTACATGAGGTGAATTATCGCCAACTTGTATGAGAGGAAAGTCCATAAAATTAAGCCCCGCTGATTTCATCTAAAGATTTATTCCTTTCTCCTGAATATTTTAGAGGGGTTGAGTGTTTGTGTCTCATGCTAAGTTTCTATGCTATAAAATGACAGGAGTTCACTTTGATTTATAGGGTTAGGGTAGGTTAGTTGTGAAGGAAGTATTTATAATTATAATTAGGCCCAGGTTTGGTGAACGATAATTTATATAATATCAACTCTTAAAGGCAAGAGGATTCGGGTTTTACTAATTTACTCTTGACGGTAAACTGTCTGCGGTTTAGCGCCAGTGTTATGGAGTGAATCTACATATGAGAAATAATGAAAGAAACTGTCAACCACATCTAATTTGCCTAAAAGTTATTTGACTTGGTGAATTTATTATCGCCATATTTTATATTTTCCTCCAATGTACATTTAATTATAAATCAATTTGGCCAATGATACAAACTTATGGGGAATAAAGGCTATTTACGGGACAGCTCTTAGTCTTGGGTTTATTAAGTGAAATGTATCACGTGTTGGTAAGATATTCATATCTGATCGCAAACTTGCACATAAGTGTTTCCTGCAGCAAGCTTATATATGGTGAATATATCGGTAGTACAGCATGTAACGTGTTCAAAGATGTATATCTTAATTAATGATATAAATATATATATATATATATATATATATATATATATATATATATATGTTTCTTATTCGAGCTGGTTGTAACATAAATTGCAGGAGACTGAATGCCAACATAACACATAACTCTGTGCATTTTGGTAGACTGGAGGTGCTATCCACAAAAGGAAATATGGTTGATAGTAAGTGTATTTAGAATTTATATGCAGTTAAAAAAGATTTTATCAATTTCTTTATATCTCATTTTCATTAAATGTTTATTTTAATTCAGTAAACAAACAATGGCCTAAATCTAAAGCACCTGCACATTTAAAAAAAAATGTTTATACACAACAGAGTCCATCCTCTGTTGACGAGATACATTCCATTATAATCATATATTTTATGAATTGTGCAAGGACAAGAATGCTTACTATAACAAGCAGGTGTTTGTTTAACTTATTTTACCAGATATTTTGAGATTTTTTTTTATACCAATGAAGTCGAGTCCAAACCATCCGAGTCCGAGTGCAGGTCCGAGTCCTGGTCACTCGAGTCCTAGTCCAAGTCCGAGTCCTGGCCACTCGAGTCCTAGTCCAAGTCCGGGTCCCGGACATTAGAGTCTAAGTCCACCTTATACGAGTCCGGCTCATTTGGGATTCGAGTCCGAGTCCCAAGCCGATGCAATTCTTGTTAAAACAAATTGAAAAAGGACATTTGAGATTATCATGCATATTTTGTGTTAAATTACAAGTGCCCTATACTTAAATGTTTAATTACATTTAGCCCCCGATTTAAAACTTGGTGTAATAGTCTCATTTCATCACATTATTGTGAAAGTTCAATCATGTGTTCCATCTTTAAGTAATATGTGACATAGTTTCCCTGTTAACTGGAATATATATTACTTAATAATTAATGGTTGGGGTTTCCCGGTGACACCTGTAAAACATTCCAAAGAAAGACAAATAATACAGTAACAATATTAGCTAATACAGTTTCTTGGGTATGTCAAGATATTCTGCTGTTATGCATGTTTGATTGAAAATTGAAAGGACAAGGCAGATAACATAACTTCTGGGACAAAGACACCAGAAAATGCCATATCCGACGACCTGAAGGAAATGAAGATAAGTGGTAGTTTTGTAACATTTATACATCCACAAGCGAGCTCTCAAGGCACTACGTTCAGCTAACAATCCTGTCCCCATGAACAACAGGGAAGTCTGCGCTGGGTTCGTTTTGTTAATTATTCTTTACATTTATAACAAAGGAGACCTGAGTTTAAATATGTTCTTGTTAGTGATTTTTATCCTGTGTGTACGAAAGGAACCTTGGAAACTTCCCGAGATGAAGCAGTTGCAAACCCTGCAAAGTTGATTATCTTTTTTTTTTTTTTTTTTTACTTTTCTTCTGTCTGAAAAAAAATGCTGCATTTTTTCCTTCTTTCTGGTGAGTTATGCGGGGATTAATTTACTAAGGCCAAGACATTAAAAAATTACTGAAGACGGCTTTTGGTATAAGTTACATAGATGTCTTTTTTTTATAGACTTATAATATCTAAACAAATGGTCCAAGAGGTGGGTAATTTTCTACATCCTTTCGCCTATAAAATTTTGGTGTAAAAATATCAAGGAATAAAGAACCATTCTGAACATTTCGAGCACGCGAGGGCATAAATCAATGTAACATTTCAACGGGAATCCAATTTATTTTTTAATTAGTTTTTTTACAGAACCTACCTGACCGAATGTTGCGAATAAGTACCAATCAGCTCTACTGAACAAGCGTATTCCTGTTCGCAATGTATTATTCATGTTGAATACACGTTCTAATTCAAATCCTGTGGATTTGTGGTCAGTCTTGACTCTCGTGTTCTTTCACTACGCTGTGTGAGATTTCCATTATCTCGTTACGTATACGCCTCATACAATCCAGATTTCCGTGCGACATCCAAATTTACATGTCGCATGGGTTCCAGGATGGCCGCATAACGTTAGAGCTGACCCCCCCCCCCCCACCTCTCCCGTCTATCACTAAAGCCCTGTAAGGTCAGTGTTGTGAATCCCGGGTATTTGCATATTAGACATAACAAGGCTCTTTTAGGACCTGACGATTCCCTATCATTTGCGTTTTAGGACGTCACGCTTCATGAGACGGGCGCGGTTTCTATGAGAACGCCAACTGCAGTGCCGTAGACAGTCAACAGGCTTCGTAATTATTAACATTTCCTGTATTAGTAAAATCATGTATTCAGGCAGTCCATACGTGGACCTTCATGTCAAATGATATGTCTCTGCTGGACGTACATCACGGTCCATGGACCAAATATAAATGCATTGTAGGCACTGTTGCTCAGATTTTGTAACCATAGGGCCAGTGCCCATTGCCGAGGTGACGGGCGTAGCATTTGTAAGACCACGAGTGTTAGGCCTCAGATCCACTGCAAACGCAGCTAAATTACATTGTGACTATTAACAGGGTTAAGAGAACATCGTCCCGTGTACACTGTGAGAGCTCAGTGGAGACTAGATGGCTAGCTGAGGTAGAAATTTGTTACATTTTGATAAAACAATTGAACTATAAAGAGGGATGACCTGATAAGCGGTAATTGTAACACCTGCTGTCATTGGTTACAGGGGCATTGTTTATCAATTAAACGTGGTTAGTAGCCGCAGGGTTAAATTGATGAAAATTTCACAGAATGGCCATCGGATTCACATGAGTGAAGGCCTAATAATACTAAGACTCAATAAATCGGGATATTAGTGGTCAAATAGAAGCGCACAATGGCTGGTGACTGAATGAATCAACTTAGTTAGGACAATATTTCTGGGAAAGACCATCAATACTTGCTGACGTTACTGGAAAAGACTTTAGTTCAGGGAGCCAGCCATGCGTGGCGCTAACAGTGACAGACTTTACCAGTCGATGACAAGAGTCGGTCAGAGAGCTGTAAATTAATGACATAAGTTGCCGCGAGGTGGCAGTACCTGTTCTAAGCGTTGCAACACAGCGAGAGCAAGATTAATGGGATTAAGTCATAATCACTGCATCGATTGGGCCAGTCTAGAATTGGCCATGTGGCGATTGTTTTAAGGAATATGTAATGACAAACATATTGACAAAATATTCAAGCCAGTAGTCCGATAAAGTCGGTTCTGTAAAGGACGGAGTGGGGGAAGGGGGGGGGGGGGCTTGCGATTTCAAAAGTATAGGACAAGTACCGGACAAATAATCAAATTAATGCACGTTTCTGCAGGTGTAACCCCAATATGGCAGTGATAGATAAACACCTAGATAGTTATAGTGTTGAAATGGGCCAAGTTGCCTACATCACTTTTTCTTTGACAAACCCTTTTCCTGAATACCAATAGTATAAAGATCGGCAACCTTATATTACAACTTATCACTCCGCAGGATTGCAGCCGGACAGGAGCCCGCCTGATACACAAAGGAGAAAAAAATATATTTTGTGTTAGAGTACCCAAGGTATGGTGAAGCTTTAAATTGAACCAAGCATTGTTTTTTTCTCCAGGCGGGAGCAGCATTTGGATAAGTGCTTTTCGCGATATTAGATATATCAATTTGTTGGATACGATGCTATCAATATCATTCCTGCAGTTTGTCAATAAACTAATGGTCGGATTTCATGGAACATCTTCACTTTGTCAAGCCTTGCAAATTTGATTATAGAATTGTTGTCGGTGAAAAAAAAAAAGATGATGGCAGTTTTCATTTACCAACCCATCCTCTCTGCTAATTTTTTGTCTGTTTAACATTATAGTAATGTACTCTTGCCCATTCTTTAAAGATACATAAACACTTTGAATAATAAGTGTATTATTCATGTTATTAGTTCATCTTGATTTAATACAAAAATTTTCCAGCAAAAAAACCGGGCACAGGAACTTACTTTCGCCAGTTCAACTCTATTGTTATGGTTCTGGGCCATATTTTGCTATACGACCGGAGAAATGTTGATATATACAGCAGCGGCTTTGCGTTCGGTCTTTCACTTATCTCAACCAATTTATATGTTTAAATTTATAACAAGAACCTTATTTTTATTACAATTAAACTATTTTAACCACGTTTGACTAAATCGAAATATATCGATATATGAACATCAGATATGGAAGTGAAATATACCCAGGGCGGTAGAGCAATATGCTGATATATCCATAATATCGCTCACCCCTACCCCTTATATTCATGACATCATTCTAAAATTTCTACCACTCGCCAAAAATATAATCCTAAAATACAGTCTAAGCTGATTACATTTTGCCTCTGTAATTTGATCTCAAGGTGGTACACTTATAGCCCTGTCAAAAAATATTTCGAGATCAAGCTCCCTTACCAATAGTCCTATGAAAAAAAAAGAGCAAGGAAAAGGTTAAGGCAGAGAATTAAAATTTTCCAGTTGTTATTGCCAGATTGAAACTGTCGAGGGACACAAAGAATTCGAAATCAAGATAAGGAGGGTCAGGTCCGTTTGTTATAAAGGGGCAAGCATGAGTCCGTGCAATTTTACAGAGTTAATATGGACAACTCTAATTTAAACTTGTTTATTCGCCTTTTAACAAAGAAAGGGCAAATTTAGAAACAGCCTGGATATGTTTAATATTTTAGCGCAAATTTAATGGAAGGGTGGATGAAATGGGTCCCCGTCTTGCTGTAGCAGAAAGCACATTTCTACGTACTGCTTATTATATATTTTCCCGCATAAATGGCAAATATGCCAATTCAAAAGGTTGCGATAAAGAGAAACGCGTCCTGGTTAAACAATACAAGGAATGAACAGCTTGACTGTAAACAGTTTGCTTCAATCAGGTCATTACACTGTTTACATTATTTATGAATGTCAAGAACTGTCTAAAAACACGTTGACCGGGCAGAAGCTATATAAATCAATATAATTCAACGTTATTAATCAATGTAAAAGCCGAACAAAAAGTGGGGAAAAATACTGTTCCTACCCACGGATCTGACTCTATTTTTTATTGATTTGAAAACCGATTTTATCATAGACAAGTGCATGTTCTGCTTATTCTTTTACTCCGCCACCATAAGCTTAAATTAAATGAGCTAATTGATGGAACTTAACTATTATTTAGATTGATAGAGTTTTGCGAGTCAGTAAATATGAGAGTACCAATATCTTCAACTTCTGAAAATATTCATCTGTTCAATGTCACGTCGAAGCATTGGCAAGGACTTGAAAAGTCAACCGAGGGCTATTTTTTTTTTAAACACGGCTGTACCTAATCATACCTTAAATCCCTATTGTTATGAAATCCATTATTTGCCTGAACATCATTGTACTGATCGTCAACCGGTTTACTCCATTCATCGTGTTCACTTTCTCGCCTTACTTGAGGGGAATGATAATAAGAGTTTTAATAATTGTCCACAAACGCATCATATTTTTTGCCAAATTCATTTATTGTCAGAGCTATTAGTTAATGCGGTATTAAATTGCAGCTTTAATGCAATGACTATAACGTTAATGACTAAACACAAAGGATACAATACTTAATTTATACCAGTACAGTACAAGGATATCAGCTTCTACCGGCTTATAAAATATAAAGGGTAACAAAAGAAATTAGAAAACTGTATTATAAGGAATGCAAGCCTCTGCCAGGCGAGAGGGGGGGGGGTTCCCTATTGTAGGATTACCCAAAGTTGTACTTGCATTTACTTAACCGTCCCATGAGGTTTATTCATGTATGAGTGACTTTATTTTGGGAATATTCCTTAATAACCTTCCTGAATCCGTATAATGTAACGGATCCACACCAAAATATAATCGTTTCTTCACTGGACTTTTCCCGGAATGCCCATAAAATGTCATAATATCCCGTTCATGACTGCGTGAGTAATGCTGTGAACAACACACACACACACACACACAACATGAACTGATGTGACATCTGATGGTCCCATCTGATGATCGATACATTGCAACCCCCAGTGATATTGCTAGGGGTTGTGATAATCTTAAAATTGAGCCGGGGATATTTAATTCATCAATTAGACCAAGAAAACAGACTCGGTATATATTGTATTTTACATTTTTGTCCTTTTGCTTAGAAGAGTCGAGAGAGTAACACATATGCAGTTGTATCCCGTAACCACTGCCTTATTTTTGAATGATGTTGTTATTAATTTGTTGACTGTTTCCCTAATAATGAACAAGGGATCAATGGTAAATATTGTTAAAAGACAAACAGAGTAGAGAGTTGTGCGAAATAAAACATACATAGTCAAATTTTAAGGCCTGTCACCTTTTACCAAAAAAAAAATAGAAAAATACTAATGATAACATAGTTCAATTGGGATGTGCTTAGTCAAAGGTTTTATAGAATAATTAAAAATGCTTGGGAAGCAGACCCACGCAAATTACTCCATTGTGATTGGTTTTATAGACAAATTGGCTTAACGTAGTGCCAGGAGAACTCGCGTGTGGATGTAAATTGTCGCAACAAAACCACTGTATTGGATTTCCCTTAGGCCATCCAAGATGCCATATTCTGTCATTTTGTACTTCAGAAAATAACAACTATATGTATGTTGAGCAAAAATATTTCTAAGTACATCAGGATTTATGTCGCTAAGCTCACATGCTTAAGGTGTTGGAAGGAAACCTTGGAGGCGGATGTAAATTACCGCATAAACCGCTGTGTTCCAGCTATGGTGTGACGTTAAGTCGAGAGTTATCTCCCTCTGTCCACCACAGTTTTTATCAAAACACAGCTCGATAGAAAATCTGTAGAAAATCCATCGTTTATTCTGGTTTAGTTAACATAGTTACTGCATGCCATGAGGGCCACACAAAACTAACAATTCGGAATACATCAAACAGTTTTGAATGCTCTACACTGGTTTCCAGTTGAACAGAGAGGGAAATTGAAGTTCTGACTCTGGTATATCAGTGTCTCTATAGGCTTGCACCCCAGGATCTTCAGGAACTATCGCAACCACAAATCCATGCAGTGCACTGCGTTCTGCTGACACATTTTAATTGAATGTCTGATTCACAAAATCATCTCGAGTGCAAAATGGTGCCTTCAGCATTACAGGGCCTAAAATTAATAAAGTAAAATAACTATGGTATTATATCCCATAATACCTAAGATCCATGTGGAGTTACTCTCAGTGTAAGAGTCCTGTAAAAACATTCTTATTCATAAATCATTTCATTACATAACGACTCTTTTATTGTGTAGACATATACCTTTTATCTTAAATGATAAGCATACACTTGTATATTTTTTATGATGTTTATCAACTCTTTTGTACAGCGTTTTAGAGCACTCTGTGGATTTTACGCTATGTAAAATAAATTATTATTATATTATAATTAATTTTATTATTATTATTATTAATTAGTTAACTCTTCTTTCTAACTTTTGCGAAGCAGTTTTTATCTGTGAATGGTTTCTACGTTCTCAGTATCGGCGAGTTTAGCTGTGTTTTAATGTTTCCCTTACTTTGTCATATTTTTCCCGAATGTACATTAATCTTACTTTCGATTTTGCTAATATATGCTTAATTTATTATATTCAAAATGGCTAACATTTAATTACTTGGGTTCTGATTATATTCCTTTCTGTTCTAGTATACACACATTTTAAATGTGTGGAGCACTTAATATGTTTTAAACAAAAGCTTATTCGCAATTGGAAACACTCCACACAATACTTTGTTCAAGGTTAAAGGGGTATGATTACTAAATCATGATCTCATCCATTCTTTTATATAATTTTTTGTTGCATTCTGGTTGTTATGTTACCATGCTAGATCACGCGTTGCCTTGAGACAAGATTTGCGCCAACTTTGACTAAGACTGTAATGGTAACGACCTAACTTTTAGTTTTAATGCTGACTTTTCTCATTCTTAATCTAAGTATGTAAATCTACAGGATTCCATGTTAGTTTGTGACCTCATGACAAGGCGGATCATCGGCTTCCTCTCATTTCATATTCGATCCGGATACGCAAGCCCTGTTTCTTCCGCGCCTGCGGGACCTGTGTATTTAATCTCATTTCTGTGTTATAACGCCGCGGAATCCCCCTAAAAGTAAAATTAAATCACCCTCTATGTACCGACGCCTCTTAGCACACCAGCGGTGTAGGTAAAAAAAGTAATGAAGAGGTTATTGTAGTCCTTCAAAAATATTGGATAAAAATTGTTTTAAGGCAGATTACATATCCCGGTCGTCCCACACTATCAAAATCGAAGAGGTTTGATATGAGTAGAAACGACCTCTTGAAGGGTGGCGCTCGTTCGTGAGTGATACAAAACTTTTGGACACCGTCTCAGACTGTTGAAATCGAGCATTCACCTTGTGTGGGGGGCCGACCGTAGCAAAATTCTCACTGCTCCTCGGCTGAGATTTGAACCCACGATCCCCATGCTTTGGGCCTTGTGTTCTACCCTCAAACCACATAAGTCGTGCGAATTCTTGACATGTCGAGCAATTGTATCAAATTCACAGTACTACTACAGAAGTCCTTTGCCAGATCCTCGGCCTAGTCCCATGTAGTTAAACAAAAGCTTAGATAAATATGCAAAAGGTCACATTTCGGACCCGTCAGCATATTGATTTAATCATTTTCATTGGACCCGGCTTGTTAATGGCGAAGGAACGTGATAGTTTTAAATAAATCTCATTATAGCCAGTATATTTTAGATGAACTCGGAGGTGAGAAAATAGTTTTGTTTCAACAGGAATTGATGTGCGTTTAGTTTGGTTGGTTGCTGACTTTTTTTGATTAACCGGAATCAATGTTTAATATCATACACAGAAGAAGAAGAAGAAGAAGAAAAATTGAAAGGATTTAACTTTAAAATTTAATAAAATATTGATTTAATGTGCTTAAACAGTTCTGGAGTAGAGCCCCTCGTGATTTTGAGAGCAATCAACTTATTCTCAAGAAGCTGGACCTATTCACCGGGGAGAATGTATTATAATTGAACAGTTTTAGAGGACATAGGTTAGCGAGGTGTGCTTGATTACTCGATTCCGTCCTGTCATTCATTATTTTACGTCAGTCTAGTCTACTTCTTCTGTATGGACAGCGATTTTCGTCCGTCTGCACGTGCGATATCTTGTGCAAGGGATTTGATTGTTTTGACAAAATTCACCTGGCCTTATAACAGCATTTTGCCGGTGATAAGTGAGATACAACTCACTTGTGCTGATGAGAATATTTGCCGTAAAACCACAACAACAAAAAAAGACAGGTAAAGAAATTTAAAAAATATCAATAGAGATTTCCTCGTCATTTCCGTGTCCAGGGATGAAATTGGTAAAGCTGAAACATACAATATCTTTTTGGCTGCTGACTCCAGGATCAAATATTTTACAAGCTGCAATAAGTTTAATTCGACCGAGGAGAGCTGATAACTTCCACAGGGTTTGTCTGCTAATGAAGGATACTTTTGTTACAATTAATTTCCCTTTTTCCCTAATTTCGCCCTCGTAGGCGCTAGATCTCCAGTACAGAGGCCTGCAGGCTTGACTTG
Source organism: Sipunculus nudus (assembly GCA_026874595.1). NCBI lineage: Eukaryota > Metazoa > Annelida > Sipuncula > Golfingiida > Sipunculidae > Sipunculus > Sipunculus nudus. The sequence continues at coordinate 51,477,140 of CM049321.1, forward strand.
CGATCGGTCTCGATTGCAGACATCCTGTTCCAGTTAATATTTAGTTAGAGAATGGGTTTGTGCCCACTACGTGCAAACAGTACTAAGACCACCTCAACTAAATTTCAAGAACAAGAAACAGCCTCCAATTGTCTAAATAAATAATTACGCCAGATTAATTTTTTATTGATCAAACAATGCTCAGTTAAATTTACAGGTTGGAGTTTATGGGATTATTATAGTTAGGGCTGGGTATTTGTCAGGTTATTCCGATTCATTATGAATTGCAATGAATTAAGTAGGATACACGGTATATGATTTGACAATGCACATTGTTTTCTTTGTGTAAAATATTCGTAATTAAATTTCAATGGATGTTCTGCATATGTCTTGTTTCTTGATATTAATTGAATGACAACGACGATAATGAAAACTTCTCCTGCTTAGCTTGGTCTAAATATAGCAAATGAAAATAGTTCTAGCTTTATAAATACTTAAGGTTTTAGCTTGATTTATTTGTATCCTCATTTGATGGCATTCACAATGTTTACTCGATAGGACAAGACAGCATTCAAAACATATCGTTAATTGTACTCATGTAGCTAATCGAATCGTATCGATATATCGGGTATTGATATAACCCTTATATTGAACAATATTGTATGGACCCCCCCCCCCCATCCCCGCCCCACCCAAGTGCAAAACCATTTATTTCATTTTTTCTCCTCCTGTTTTTCTTTCTTATCTTAGTGCATGAGGTAGAATTCGAGTACATTGGCGGGGAGGCTCCCTTGCGATCGGACGTCAATTGCCGACACATAGTTTAAGGAAACAGGACTGGCAAAAAGATCCTATATTTAAATTCAAACAAAAAGTTGTTTTGAATACATAATATACCTTTGAAGTATACCTCATTTTAAATCTGTCATTATTTTCTTTTTGATAGTACACATTTTTTTAACAATGGGCCAATGAAGGTTTGAATGGATTTTGTTATTGATCCGGAACATGATCCGGAGTCAGGAATGACATTAAGGGAAAATGTACAGTCATTTATAAACAAAAGAATTAGGGATATAGGCCGAATAAGAGAATACAAACACGGTCTTGTTAGCATCCAACAATATGGAAGCCCACAGACCTGCATTCCTTAGATTGCAGATTACAAGTTTTCTAAGTGTTCAGTCCATTACGGAGACTGACATCCTGTAGATATCTTTCCCTGGGTAACAATTCGTGGTTTTTGCGTCTTTGACTGCAAAAAGAGAAACTGGGCTAAAACCATTACCTTAACTGTATATTTGTTTCAACAAGATCGCGTTTAGAGTTCGTTCTGACCTTATATTACAATCTGTATTACAGAGGGAACCAATGAGATTCTTATTGCAGGCCTTATCTTATGAGATCTCAGGGTTTTAGCCTGAGCAATGGAACGCGGCTGTTTTGCCTGCGCTAAGTTTATTAACTTTGGGCAGTCCACTTGACACCCCATCGCCATGTCCTGACTTTTACATACAATGCACTTGAGACAAAATTGGTACCGTGGACAATTTTCTCTGATAACAGAACTGCGGTAATAGTGCTGCCCAACCTTTAAAAAATAATAATGGGATGGTTACTCGTAATATCAGTCTAAACATTTTATCATTTATTCATTTAGAGATGAATAGCCTCATCTTTTGGTGTAATTTATACAAATTATCCCTAAATTTTAAAATAGGGAGATGTTTTATGAGAATACAATTATCTGAATCACGGCATTATAACTAATTTATACTGGAACTAAGCATTAATTAACAGTAACTCTAATCTCCAAATCTAATTAATGATCTTCAAATTCGAGAATAAATATGATCATTAAACATTTTGCTAAATTACAAAATTTTTGTCCTTGGATTTCAGCAGACACCAAAATCTGAGTCAGTGTCATTAAGATGTCAGTAAATACGTGATCTTAAACACGTGACATCAGAGTTTTATGGCGTTCTTGTTTCGCAGTACCAATAGTGAATAGATATAAAATTAATACATGTTCTACGCTTGAAGTATAAATATATTTCTTCCTTTATTCAATAAATGATAAATACTATAACATTATGTTTAGAAAGAATCTTTTTTTAACATTACTTTATAAATAAGCTGCTTTATAACAGTTAACTCATTTTGGCTTTACTCATATTGTCACTTTTTTATACATAACTTTTTATTTACACAATAGATTTGTATAAATCCCATATATATAAAATGTCACCATACAATATATCACATAGCATTCAAAATGTTATAATTGGGTCGGACGTCTAAGCATATCACTTCCCTTGTGAAAAGTCTACATACAGGCAACTTTGCTATCAAATAATTTGACTTATATCATTGCTGCATCTTGACCTAATGATAATCAAATTTTGCAAGAAGGATGGTTTTGTTTACAAAATTTGTGTCTTGCATTATTAACCGCCTTGTACTCTGTCTTCCGTACTATATCATAAAATAACAAAAATTCGCTTTAATATTTATCTAATGTAAATCAATATAGGGACATACTTTTCTTTATACCCCCGAAAGACTTTATTAAGTTACACTGCTGGTTTTGTGTGTGTGTGTGTTTGCTTTTTTTTTTTAGTTTTTCCTACATTATATTTTTTGGTCATTTGTCTTTGATAGGTCTTTATTATGGAGCTTTTGTACACCATTTGCACAAACAAGTTACTCAATTGACGGCATGGATATGAGGAAATCTCATTATTGTTAAAACTTTTCGACTGAGTATTCCAGGAGAGAACGAGTTTTGGTCAGAGACAACTGTGGATCCTGTAACCTAATGCCAGTAATAACGGTGCCGTTTTAATTTAAAGTTTGCAATATATATATATATATATTGATCAAAATAAGGATTTCCTTACATTGTATCAAATGCACAAGGACAGACCTTCGTTCCCAATCCCTAAACACTGAGGGAGACAGGTCTCCTTGTTCCCCTGAAAAAAAAGGTCCATGCCTTGGACTCGGACTTTGACCCGGGTGGCTTGGACTCGGACTCGACCCGGGTGGCTTGTATTGGACTTCGACCCGGGTGGCCTGTATTGGACTTTGACCCGTGTGGCTTGTATTTGAATATTAACACGGGTGGCTTGTATTTGAATTTTAACCTGTGTGGCTTGTATTTGGACTTTGACCTTGGTGGCTTGTATTTGGACTTTGACTCGGGTGGGTTGGACTCGGACTTTGACCTCTGAATTTGATGGTGTGGACTCGACTAGTGTGTACCACACTAATGATTTATTTTTAATATTTACTGATCAATCTCTCAATGTTTTAAATTTATCTATACAGAGATGGTCCTGTACGCTTTCCTTCTTCTGGCCGGGCTGAACAGCTGCGTCAATCCGTGGATCTTCTTCCTCTTCAACTTGAACTTACTGAGACGTACCTTCCTGTGCCGAAATCGACAGAGTACGACTTTATCCAGGCTGCGAAAATTCTTTCGGCCGGAAGAACCGCCAGTCATCCCAACTGCCCATTCGCCACGTTGTGTAAATTGAAACTTGAGCAAGGGAAAAATATAATGAGCCAGCAACAATTTCAATGCATCTTCAGATGCGATGTTTCACTTTATCCGGAGGGTGAAGGTTTCGGCTTCAACAGAATGGTACAGGATTGTGTTAATTATAACATTATAACATATGTTTACAATAGAGATACCGTTCTTTCACCCACGTGGGCTATGTTGGTGGTAGTTGAGGGTCGATGGTTTACAACTGGTGTTTCTTTTAAATACATAACGGCTCCGTATTAAGATGTATTTCCTAAACCTGATACGTGTGCACATAAACTAGCTAAGTGTTTACTCAGGGGGATGAAGGAAATGAAAGACGTAGTGTTTTTTTTAGGACTACATTAATTTCATACAAAAGACGAATTTGGTAAGTTGTCGAATGGCAAATTACGTGAAACGATATATATATATATATATATATATATATATATATATATATATATATATATATATATAAAGTAGTAAAGCCGTGTTAGTCAGTAGTAGAATTTTATGTAAAGAGAAAAGGGACGCCTTATAGACAGACTAAAAAAAAGCAAGTTAGTCTATCTAAACGGCGTCACTCTTTCTGTTTGCCTATATAATATATATATATATATATATATATATATATATATATATAAATATATGTATATATATATATATTTATTTATGCCTAATTATATAATATATATATATATATATATATATATATATACATATATATCTGTGTTTGTAAAAGTGTGTGTATACATGTTAATATGTATATGTACATATTAGTGGTAATGTAATGGGCCGTTTTTATCAATGTGTGTATTATTATTGTTATTCTATTTTCTTAGGGTGTCGAGTATTACTACAGACACTTCTATATATATATGTATGTATATATATATATATATATGTATATGAGTAAATTCATATACTTATAGGCGACTTTTATTGATACATAGAATGCCAGACACAAACCCACACACATCATTTCCTGTAATGAGGGATATTAAACTGAAGTTTCTGGTACTAGTTTCTATCTGCCCTGCACAATTTTCTGGATATATGTTCTTGGAGGAATACGTTTTGGCCTTATCTTAGTGACTTATAACAAAATGCAAATTGAAATCCACCGCAGTAGACCTGTACCTACTTTCTTGTCAATATGACGGACCCGAAAGCTCTGTGTAAATCGCTGTCGACAGGTGTCGCCAATGGCTTATTAAAAGTTTGTTAATACATATATGAAACACACATACTTTCATACAGCAGGAGGAACCCCCCCCCCCCCCCCGATGTAAATGATTATTATTTTCACTCATGTGACTTTATCATCAAATATACTCCAAAGGAACAGTAAAGTAATAGGTATAAAGGAAAACGTGGCTATATATTTTCTGATATCAATGATGATGTCAGTCTAATCCGACTTTCCTGGTCTGTCAGACCCTGTTCGTTCTAGTAACCTTTCCGCCCTAGGAGACACAAAGCCAGGGCAGCCGTGACAGGCGCTGGAACTATCGGTTATTGCATATCGAAATGATGTACATATAACATATATACAGACAAGGCACACGCAAGCAAACATACACATACGTGATATTTAACCCTTATACTGAGGCAAACGGAAATGTGTTTGTGAAATATATGTTTTCTTTGATTTGATATTTCAATATATTTATATGTATGTAGATCACATATTAACATATAATTCTTTATCATTTTATAGAATACAGTAAACCTCACAAACACGACCACCTACAGGGCCATCAAAAGTGGTCGTCTTAGCGGGGTGGTCGCGATAGCTGGGTAGTCGTCAGGCGAGATTTCACTGTAGTTTTGATAGAATTTCAAGCAACTGTCAATGTGCAAAAGCGCTATGGTCCTAGTCATACAGCTATTCGTAATTTAAATTGTGACGTTGTGCATATATTTTAATCAAAATGCATTATTGAACATTATTGTTGCTGCATTTTATATACATTGGAATTTTTAGGAAAATTGCATTCACTTGGCCACAAAATTTGCGATTGACGATATGCTCATTAAGCTTAATGTATTTTTTTTATTGTACTATCACCCTTTCAGTAAATTATATCGTATTCCAAGCTGTCTTTTTTTCTCACACTGTTATATCCGTGACGGAGCTTAGCCGTGAACACAAGATTCAGTAGCCTGGTCAGCCTGTACTTAAGTCTTAACTGAAGTCATAGGCGGGAACGCACTCTAAAAGCCGTCCGTGTTATTGCATCAAAACCACCGTAAACAAGATAATCTTTACTATAGGGAACGAATGGCGAATTAACACTAAATAATATACGTAAGCTCACAAACCAAAATATTAATTCATCAGGCTCTATGGTAACAGGCTTGTTGCTGAGTAGCTATTGTCCAGTTACCAGTACGGAAGACGTTTGTTTTCACGCGGTCAGAGATTCAACACACATGCAGGGGTACTTTCCGATAAGCCGAGTCAAAACGGAATTGTTCTCACACATGTTAGGTATTGTTAGAATGTAAACATATATTATTATTATTATTATTATTATTATTATTATTATTATTATTATTTAATAATCTCCTGTCTCACTTCAGCGGAGCAGTTTATATCTGTGAATGGGTTCCACGTTCTAAGTATCGGCGAATTAGTCTGTTTAACTCTGTTATCATGTTTTCCTCACTTTGTCACGTTTCCTAAATCTACATTTATCTTACATTTCGATTTTGCTAATACAACGCTGTAAACACAGCGCGTGACCTCCCGAAGACCTTCAACTCACACGCTGTGAAGAATGGAAAGAATTTTTTTTTAGGTTTGTCAAGCTACCAAACACCCAGTCAGTTTGCGCTAGATAAGCTAAAATCTGATTGGTTCAGCGTGTAAACAAAGTTGACTGCGGCCATGCGGAGCTCATAAAACGAAATCTGTAAACAACGATGACTGCGTTCATGCGTAGCTCGTCTTACGGCACTGCAAGAGAGGAAATTTGCAAATTTTGCGGGGGATCATTAACTGACCCAAGACCATACCAGCAAGATAGTATTGAGACTGTCCTGAAAGGTAACAATTGTATCCTTACGGGGTGGTTAAAATTACGCAGCAGGGAATTACACAGAGACAGCATGGTGGCCAAACTGGACGTTTAACCGCGGTTTCGTGCAGCGGTTTGTGGAGCGAATAGTTGAGCATAGCGTAACTGCTGCTTATGGAGCGTATACTAATATATGCAACAATTTATTTTATTTAATTCAAAATGTCTTACATAAAATTACTTATGTTCTAATTATAATCCTTTTTTTTATAATATACACAAATTTTATATATGAGCAGAACTTTATTTGTTTTTAAAAATGTGTTTAAAAGTTATTTCTTAATTGGAAACCCTCCACACAATACTATTTTCAAGGTTAAAAGGGCATGAATACTCCATTATGATCTCATCCATTCTTTAACACATTTTTGTTGCATTATTGTTGTTATGAGACCATGCTAGATCACGAGTTGCCTTGGGAAAATATGTGTGCCTACTTTCACAAACACTGTAAGGGTAACGGCCTAAATTGTGTTTAAACGCTGACGTTTCTCATTCTTAATTAAAGTATTAGATCTGCAGGATTCCATGTCTGTTTGGGACTACAGGACAATGCAGATCATCCGCTTCCTGTCATTTAATATTCAATCTCGTTACGCTGTTCAGGTTTTTACAGCGCCTGCCGGACCTGTGCATGTAATCCATCCCATTCCTGTGTTATAACGCCGAGGAATCCCCTAAAAGTAAATTAAAAGCACTCTCTATGCACCGAAGCCTCTATGCACACCAGCGGCGTAGGTATAACTGTAGTTAAGAGGGTAACGTAGTCCGTCAAAAATGCTGGATAAGATTTCAAGGCAGATTACATATCTTTGGTGTTTTGCGGTAAGCACTTGATGGAATCAGTAATACTGTGGATTCAGAATTGCTCGTTGGGTTTTTATTTTCGTGGAATTTGTGGGTAACATTTATCCACGAAATTAAAAACCAATAATCAATAAGTTTATAATAGAATTTTTGAAGTCCATCGACCCTGTGCATTGAGTCATCGTGTTGGCCCGCTTTCACTGTCTATGCTAGCAAATGATACTGATGGATAAAAGAAAACGATATGTAGCCCATCAATTAAAACAAAAATAATTATATTTGAGGGAAGATATTCAGTTCCATCTGGGGGAGCAAACAAACCAAGACTTCATCAATGTCGGACTTACTAGTGACTGTTATATGTAGACTTGCTCTATCTCATATTATCTCGCTAAAAGTCGTAGGTAAAGTTCATTTTGCCCTGCTAATCTTATTTGATTTTTCGTTTGAAAGAATTTCATGTTTAAATAAAAAAAAAAAAAACAAACGTGAGACACAGTTTATCTAATTATCCCTCCGCTTGGTTATGAGTCACGCTCAGCTGAGCACAATTATGAGCTGGAGCCCAGTCTAACTGTGGCAAGTCAGTTAACTAGGGGATTTCATCTGAACGAACGACCTACAAAGAAGTTTTAATTCTTTTAATTAATGGATACGTAGAAAATAAATATTAACTTCCGTTGGTTCTTAAAATTAAAAAACCACAATCAGTATGTCAGTTCATCGGAGGATTTGTTCTCACGAGCGCAGACCACATCGGACCTGGCAATTTTCCCGGCGGGGCTTAATGAGATGTCAAGATATGCGGGGAAGCGAACTACAATAGCCGATCAGTGCCGGGAGAATACGAAAGTGCAATAAAATTCCAGGGACAGCATGTCGGACTGTCTTTGATGTCAGAGTAGACAATCCTTTTCTTAACCCAAAATAATTCAGATAAGTCATCCGATATATTTGTCATTGAATATATCGCTTGTACGGGGACTGTGTGTTTTTTTAACAAAAGTAAAAACACTGATCTTTGGCTTATTTTCAGGTCTGTTCACATATTAATTGTGATACAATGGCTGACTAGGAACGATTAATCCACGAAAGTTTTAACCAAGTTTGGCAGCTCGAACAAGTACAATGACGTAGTTCCGGTCGTCCCACAATGCCTAAATGGAAGAGGTTCAATATAAGTAGAAACGACCTCTGGGAGGGTGACACTCGTTCGTGAGTGATACATGATTTTTGGACACCATCTCAGACTGTTGATATCCAGCGTTCACCCTGGTAGGGGGCCGACCGTAACAAAATTTCCCTGCTACCCGGTAGAGATGTGAACCCACGATGTCCATGCCTTGAGCCATGTGCTCTACCCTCAGACCACATAAGTCGGTGCGAGTTCTTGACATGTCCGGCAATTGTATCAAATTCACAGTACTTGTATAGACGTCCGTTGCCAGATCTTCGGCCTAGTCCCACGTATCTGAACAAAAGCTGATATCAATAAGCAAAAGGTCACAATTGGAACTAGCCAGCAAGGGTGACTAAAATGATAAATATATCTGAGGATACATTTTACACTTGTCTGTTAACGGTGCAAGACATTTCGTCGCCGCAGGCGGCTAATTTGGGACCCGTCGGCCGAATTGGTTAGATCATCGTCTCAGGAACCGGCTGTTTGATGCCGAAAGAACGTGACACGTCTCATCACAGCCTGTATTTATTTATTTATACCAGATGGGCTGGGAGGTGAGAATATTTTTTTTTCAAAAGGAATGGACCGTAGGGTTAGTTTGGCTGGTTGCTGACTTTGCCTTACTTACCGGACTTAATATTTAATATCAAACACAGAAATAGAAGAAGAATAATCGACAGATTTAACTTTAAATTTTAAGAGAATATTTATTGAATGTGTGTATAAAACTGCCCTGGAGTAGAGCCCCCGTGATTTTGAGAGCAATCAAGTTATTCTCAAATGACTGGACGTATACACGAGGGAGAATGAATTATAATTGAAAGGTTTTAGAGGGCACAGGTAAGCAAGGTGTGCTTGATTACCCGAGTCCGTCCTGTCATTCACTTGTTTGGTATGGACAGCGTATGTACGTCCGTCCATACGTGCGATATCTTGTGGAAAGGATTTGATGGTTTCGACAAATCCCACTTGACCTATTAGATTATCTCGCCTGGGTTCGGTGCCCTGCATAACCCATGCATATTTAGTAAGTTTAAAGGTCCCCCGGCTTCTTCGAGTTGCCGCCGAAATAACTTACCAGGAACATGACGGACTTTCAGGAAACTCACTATAAATATGTCCCAAGATAATTTCTCATTTGTATTTATTTTTTGCGTATATTTAATGAGGTCAGATTTCATGTGACATGCGAATGCTATAGTATACACTTTTGTGGCGTTTTTGCTAATTTAAATATTTCTTGTTCAGATTTGCCTTATAGCCATTGACGCAAATGAGTTACGAAATTGGTCAGAGCCTCAATACACAGCTCTCATACCTCGGAACCAATTTGGCTTTTTGCCAACTTTCTGAAGGCGATACCTACCCTGGTGAGCAATTTTAACCTTGCAAGTAGTTGTTAAGAGGATTTTTGCCAAATAGCGAATGGAAGATGATCCTAGCGGAAGATGTGTAATTATTAAATGATTCCCTAAATCTGACGATATTAGAACTCTCCCTTTAGTCAGAGTTTTGCTTGGAGATGTTGATATCCTGATAGTGAGTACACTTGAAATTTATAACAGCATTGTGCTGGTAAGAAATGAGATATAACTCATTCGTGCTTGATAAGAATTTTTGCCGTTAAATCAACGACCCACAAAGCTAGAACTTTAAATACATCGCCATGGGAATTGCCTCATCTTTTACAAGGGCATAAACTAGCCGTAAATACATGACTCAGTGGGCATTAAAACTTAAATTGTACGTCGAACGTTTTTATTGTCAAAGGGTCAAAATGGCGCTGGTAATTGATGTGCTTCCGTGTTCAGGGATGAAATTAGTAAAGCCACTAACATACATATTTTTTTTTGCTGCGGACTCTAGGACCAAACAGTTTACCAGCTGCAAGAAGTTTAACTTGACTCAGGAGAGCTGATAACTGCCACAGGGTTTGTCTGATAGTGAACGGTACTCTTGTTGTAGTACTTTAGAATTCATGGGTGCACTGAGATTTATGTAAAAAAACGGGACTGGTTTCTTTAAGCCTCACTAACAGTAAGGAGATTTTATCTTTATATCTATATTTTGATCAATATATTTTTGGATGGACCTGCTTCGATGGGTGCCAAAACATCGGTTACAATTATTTTCCCTTTTTCCCTTTTTTTCGCCCGTGTAGACGCTAGATCTCCAGTACAGGGGCCCGGAGGCTTGGCTTGCCATCGGTCGTCGATTGCAGACATCCCGTTTCAATTAATATTTAATTAGAGAATGGGTTTGTGCCCACTACGTACCCACTACAAAAAGTACTGAGACCATATCAACTGAATTTCAAGAATATAATAAGAAACAGCCACCAGTTATCTAAATAAATGATTAGGTCAGGATATTTTTTTATCGATAAGACCATGGGCAGTTTAATATATGGGCTGGAGTTAATGGGATTATAAGGCAAAACAAATAAAAGGTATGGTTCTCAGGCACCGCTCGAGTCAATTTTTTACTCCCAGCATCAAACATTGTTATATTGATTTTAATCTTTCAAGAAGATAAAATAATGCAATTTTGATACGATTTCCTTGTTATTTAGTGCTTTTACCTGTTTAGCAAAAACACCCTGTTATTTTCATGTCTATCATGGTCATATGACATTTTTTATCGAAACATACAAAAAAGGTCAAACGTATAATACCGCCCACCCGCAGTGATTTCTGGAAAAAAGTGCCTGAGAACCATACCTTTTCATTTTGTTGGCCTTATATTAAAGGGCTATTCCGATAAAATATGAATTGCTAAACTTTGAGTAGGATACTCGCTACGAATTGAAGATACGTATTGACGATTATTTTTCTTTGTGTATAATTTTCTTAATAAAAATTTCTATCGATGCTCAAAGATTGTAAATTCAATGCATATGTCTTGTGCTTGTTATTATTTCTCGATACGACAACACAGCATTAAATGCATATTGATAATTGTACCCATGCAGCATATCGATATATCGGGTATTGATATAACCCTATATTTTTAACAATGTTGTATGGATGCCAATTATAACATTTTCCCCATTTCCCTTTTTTTTCCGCCGGTGTATGAGCTAGAATTCTAGTACAGGTGCGGGGAGGCTCCCTTGCGATCGGACGTCGATTACCGACATATGTTTTCAATTAAGGAAGCAGGATTGGCAAGAAAAACATATTTAAATTCAAACCAAATGTTGTTTTAAATCCATAGTAGACCTTTACAGTATACCTTATTTTTAATATGTTACAGTGATTTTTTATAGTATACATATTTTTTTAACAATGGGCAAATGAAGGTTCGATTAGATTTTGTTATGGATCCGGCATATCATCCGGGTTCAAGAACGACATCAAGGAATAATGTACAGTCACGAATGCACAAAAGAATAAGGAATATGGGCCGAATAAAAGAAGGCTAACATGGCTCTGTTAGCATCCAACAAAAGGGACCTCCACAGTCTTGCATTCCTTAGAATGCAGATTACTAGTTTTCTTTGTGTTCATTCGAATACGGAGACTGATATCCTGCAGATATCTTTCCCTGGGTAAAATTGCTTGTTTTTTGCGTCTTTAACTGCACCAAGAGTAACCGAGCGATATATCTTACCTTAACTTATAGTGATTTTGAAGAAGAGCCAGTTTAAAGTTCTTTCCAGACCATATATATAAAAAAAACAATCAGTATTACAGAGGGAACCAATGAGATAGTACAGGTGTTATCTTATGCGAGATCTCACGGCGAGAGTTTTAGCAGGACCCATGGCACGCGGCTGTAATTTCCCCGCGCTAAGATTATTGACTACTTAATGCTATTGATTTAACTTAAGCACTCCACTTGACATGCCATCGCCATGTCATGAATTTTAAATGGGCAATACCGGAGACAAATTTGGTACTGCGGACAATTTTCTCTGATAACACAGCTGCGGTAATAGTGCTGCCCAATCTCTTTAAAAATGAAAGGATGAATACTCGTTATATCAGTCTGAGCATTTAATCATTTAATCATTTAGAGATGAATAATCTCATCTTTTGGTGTTATTTATACTAATGATTCCCAAATTTTAAATTAGGCAGATGTTTCATGAGAATACAATTATCTGAATCAAGGCATAATTTCTAATTAATCCTATGACTAAGCATTAATTTACTGTAGTTAACTCTTTTCTGTCTAATTCATTGCCTTCAAACTGGAGAAATAATAGGATCATTAAACAGAAAATTACAAATTTTCGTCCTTGGATTCAAAATTAGAGTCAGTGTCATGAAGCTGTCAGTAAATACGTGATCTAAAACACGTCACTTCAGAGTTTTATGACGTTCTTATTTTAGCGGTTACCATGTGGAATGGATATAAAATTGATACATGTTCTACTCTTAAAGTATTACTATTTTTCATTCTTTATTCAAAAACAAAGATAAAAACTTTGACATTTTGTTTGGAACGAATCTTGTTTAACATCACTTCTTAAAAAATCTACATTATAGACTTTACTCATGTTGGCTTACTCATTTTTTATACATAAGATTTTGTTTACACAAACGATTTGTATACATGCCATATATATAAAATGTCACCATACAATATATCACATAGCATTCAAAATGTTATATTTGGATCAAACGTCTTAACATAGCACTTCACTTATTTGCATACAGGCAACTTTGTTATCAAATAATAATAACATATCGTTGCCGAATCTTGACCCAATGAAGACATTTTTGCTAGACGGATGGTTTTGTTTACAAAATTTGCGTCTTGAATTAATAAACTGCCTTCTACTCTGTCTTCCGTACTATATCATAAAAAATAGCTTTTCTAAAATAAATATATTACTTCTGTAAATCACGATAGGGACACAATTTTCTGCATACTCCAAGAAAGGCTTTATTTAATTACACCGATAAAAGAAACTTTTTTCAAAGTTGTTTATTTTGTGTTTTTTTATAGGTTCTCCTACTATTTGTTGTTTGGATATTTGTCTTTTACAGGTCTTTTTATGGAGCTTTTTGCATACCATTTACACAAAATGTGATTCATTGGACCGCATGGGCACAAGGGAATCTCATTATTGCTAAAACCATTTGACTAAGTAATAAAGGAGAGAACGGGTATTGGTCAGAGACAACTGTGGATCCTGTAACCTAATGCCTGTAATAACTGTGCCGTTTTAATGGAAAGTTTGCCAAATGTAATATTCAAAATAATGATTTTCTTACATCGTATCAAAAGCACAAGGACACACCGTCGTTCCCTAAACCTACACTGAGGGATACCTGTCTCCTTGTACCCCTAAGACCAGGTCTATGCTAATGTACATCAATTACCGCTGTGATGTATGACTCAGTTGCGGACTTGGACTCATATCCTTCGTCGAGTCCACTTATTCAGAGACTTGGACTTGGACTCAAGGGTCCTGGGCTTGGACTTGTACTCGGAGGTCAGGAATCGAGATATCAGGCGGAGTCTAACTCGAGTCCAAGGGAAAAGGACCGTCATATAAACTAGGACGTTCAGATGGGGAACAGTTGGTAGATACTCGCATATGGGAAATATTGACAGAATGTTAAAAGGTATCACGACTGTATATACAGCGCTTTATCACTGCATCGGGGGCCAAGTGTAGCAAACCAAAAGCATGTGTATACTATAACAGAAATATTTATGATAATCTTATATATCCAATTAAAAGTGTTTTAATTAAAATAATTTATCTTGGACTTGGACTCGAGCTGTTCAAGACTCGGACACAAAGACTGTGGACTTTGACTCGAACCCAAAGGACTCGGGCATTGGCCAGGATGGCTTGGACTCGGACTTAGACTAGGACTCCACCCTGAAGGACTCGGACTTGAACTTGGACTCCAACCTAAAGGACTCGGACATGGAACCGGGTGGCTTGGACACGGACATGGACTCCATCCTGAAGAACACAGACTTTGACCCGGGTGGCTAGGACTCGGATTTGTACTTGGGTGTTTTGGACTCGGACTTGGATGTTGTTGCCTCGACTATTGTAACAGTACTACACTAAAGATTTGTTTTAAATACTGACCGATTAATATTTCATTGTTTTGAATTTATCTTTACAGAGATGGTCCTGTACGCCTTCCTTCTTCTTGCAGGGCTAAACAGTTGCGTCAATCCCTGGATCTTCTTCCTCTTCAACTTGAACCTACTGAGACGTACCTTCCTGTGCCGAAAACGACAGAGTACGACTTTATTCAGGCTGCGAAAATTCTTTCGGCCGGAAGAACCTCAAGTCACCCCAACTGCCCTTTCGCCACCTTGTGTTATAAAAATTGAACTACATTGAGGAAGGGGAAAATAATTGGGATAAAACCATATACGATACATATTCAGGTGCGATGTTTCACCTAATATAATGATTACCAACATTTTGTTTAAATGCCGGGGGCGAAGGTTGCGGCTTTAACAGACTGGTAAAGGATAACATGATATGTTTATAACCCGTTTTTTCACCCACATGAACTATTGAGGCGGTAGTTGCGGGTGGGTGGTGTAAACCTAGTGTTTCTCTTAAACACATAACGGCTCAATATTTAGATGTATTTTCTAAACCTTATACGTGAGCACGTGAAGAGCCCAATGTTTAGTCAGTCAGTCGGATGAAGGAAATGAAAGACGTGTTCTGTTTTGGATTACATGAATCCCATACAAAAGACGAATTGGGAAATAGGTCAAGTGGAATATAAGTTTAACTATATATATATATATATATATATATATATATATATATATATATATACAGAATAAATTAATACACTTGTAGGCGAATTTATATTGCCGGACACAAACCCAAATATACCATTTTAATGTTATGAGGGTTAGTAAACTGAAGTCCTTTGTACTAGTTTCCATCTGCCCTGCACAATATTCTAGGTATATCTTCTGGGGAGGGGTTACATTTTTGCCTTCTCTGAGTATCTTATTATAAGATGCAAATTTAAATCCACTGCAATAGATCTTTTTCATGAGCAAACGCACTACCCATAATGGTCTTCTACATGTGTTCGCTTCCAATTGACCAACATCAAATAGGTTTAATAAAGTTCAATCAAATACAAACCACAAACTCTTTCAGGAACATCACCAACATATAAGTTACGATAAGTGTTATATGTCACCATAAATGTCACAAAATATGATCTTTCTTGTCGATATGACGGACCCGAACACTCGGTGTCAATCGTTGACGACAGGTCTTGCAAATGTAACGGTAAAAGTTAATTAATACATGTATGAAACACTCATAGTTTCTTACAAGAGAAAGAAAATCACGCCCATGTGAATTATTATTATATTCCTTCATGCAATTTAATCATAAAAAAATATACCCCATAAGAACAGCAAAGTAAGAGTTGTAAAGGAAAACTTGGGTGTTTATATTCGGATATCACTGATGATGTCAGTATCATCCGACTTTCCTGGTCTTTCAGGCCCTGTTCATTCTGGTAACCTTTTCTGCCCCTGGAGAAGCTAAGCCAAGGCAGCCGTGACAGGCGCCGGGACTATGGGTAATTGCATGTAAAAATGATGTACATATAACATATATATAGACAAGGCACACGCAAGCACACACACACATACATGATATATAACCGTTATGCTGAGGCAAATGGGGAATATGTTTGTTTAATAAATATCCTGTGTGTTGTGAAATTTCGATGTATTTATATACATATAAATAAATAAATATATAAATATATATATATATATATATATATATATATATATATTGTTGTTCACATATTAACATATAATTCTGTATCATTTTATAGAATACAATAAAACCGCACAAACACGACCACCTGCGGGACCAACCAAAGTGGTCGTCTTAGCATGGTGGTCGCGATAGCTGGGTAGTCGTCAGCGAGATTTCACTGTAGTTTTGACAGAATTTGTAGCAACTGTGCAAAAGCGCCATGGTCCTAGTCATACAACTATACACTCTTGTAATTTCAGTTGTGACGCTGTGTTTTATTTTGAACCAATTGCATTATTGTGCCTCATTCTTGTTGTTGCATTTTATAATCATTGGATTTATTTAGAAAAATTGAACTCACTTGGCCACAAAATTTGCGATTGACAATATACTGATCAAGCTTTATGTAGTTTTTTATTGTACTATCACGATTTCAGTAAATTGTATTGTATTCCAAGCTGTCTTTTTTTCTCGCACTTTTGATATCATTGACTGAGCTTAGCTTTGAATACACCACTCAGTAGGCTGGTCAGCCTGTACTTCAGTCTTGACTTAAGGCATAGGTGAAAACGCACGCTAACAGCCGTCCGTACTATTGCATCAAAACCATGGTTAACAGACAGTATTCTTTACTTAAGGCTACAAATGATGAATTAGCACAACATAATACACGTGAGCTCACAAACCAAAATGTTAATTCATCAGGCTCTATGGTAACAGGCTTATTACTGAGTGGCTATTGTCCAGCCACTAGTACGGAACACGCTTGTTTTCATGCGGTCAGAGATTCAACAAACATGCAGGGGTACTTTCCGATACGCCGAGTCAAAAGGGAATTGTTCTCACACATGTTAGGTATTGTAAGTAAAAACAGACTTTATGTAACGATTCATCTTGTTTATTATATGTGACAGCGTACCTGTAGGTTGTGAGGCGTCGTCAAAATGATAAACATATTTGCATCCTCATAGTGCGGCCCTCCTCATAGCGCGGCCCGAAACTGTATGCTGTCAGAGGACCGAACTGAAGCTAGACTGAGCTCCGATAATTCAAAATTAGGAAAGCATCATTAAGATGAGACCATTGGACCGAATAATTTCTAGCCACCCGGCATAATAGGTATTTAGCTGATAGTCGACCGGCCTATGATTAAAATGACCTGCAAATTTTAATACAAAAAAACTAAATCATGATCAAAATGAAAGTAATTTGGTTTTGGGTTCATTTTTAAAGTATAATTTGCTCCATTCGATCTTGAAATTTGATTTTGAAGTTGAAAATATCAAAATTCACTGTTGAAATTTTTTAAGGGTATTTGCCGTTATGAGAGGAATGAAATAAGAAAGGTTGGTCTCTCAAGCACGACACGAGTCAACTTTGACCCCTCACAGCCAATTATTATAATGATTTTCAATCAGAAATAACTAACATATGGTTCAGCCGTTACGACATGTTTTTAAAGAAAAGAAATATTTTTATAACGCTTCGATTTGTTATGCTGGTTTATATCTGTTTAGCCTGACAAACCAACTGACTTCCCCCCTTAAATTACATTTTTAGCCGCATGTGCCTAAAATGCAGCCCCAGCCGGTTATAACAGCGACTGCCAAACGTGTCCGCCATCTCAAACAAACTCAATAAAAAAGCTCCAATAAAAGCCACTAGAAACGTAGCATGTGTTTCATAAACTGCGTTGGATGATATTTGTCAGGATACCTCCAAGTGGCCTGCCAAAGACTCATGACTTTTTGGCCTCTTCTAGACAACTTGACAATGTTATATAATTAAGGAAAGACCACGTTTGCATGGGCCTTTTTTGTCAGATGTTGCATATTGTTAGTAATGCAGGTGGCATACTGATGTAAACGCTCTGGCACGCCACCCTTTCCTCCCGTAGAGACCGACCGTGCTGCCCACACAGCCTGACATTTCCGGTCCCGCGCACGACAATGTGACCATCTTCTTCCCCATATTTTTTTTAATGACCTGATAAACCCCCCATTATGAAACGGCTTCTGTGGCATAGGGTAGTCAAAGTCGGGAGATGCCAAGGCGGTTCGATTTGTAATGGTCGGCCTAAACCCAGGGTGAGCGCTCTGCAAGTTTGATTAGAAGGCTGTGCCAAACTGCCGTTTTTACTAAAACAGCGAGTGCGCTTTTCGGGGGTCTTCGGTGGTATAGCCCAGCGATAGGTTAGATAACATACCCTTGGCCCGCTCGTGCAGTAGTCACCGGGCCCGGTTAAAAACAAGATATAAAATGAGAGTAAGCGTGTAACACTGAATTATGCAGATGTACGTATACATTAAAAATCGAGTCGAATACCTTAAAAAATATAAATATAAAACAAAATTTAATTTACAAGAGAACGAGCTTAAGATATCAAGTTGCTTGCCTACAAAAACGGACCTTGTCTGTCTTGTTCTCTTCACGGGAGAATAGACAGCACTTTTTTCCAACTCGGAATGCATTGGAATTATAAGACTCCTTATAAGACTCCTCTTTGAGAGAAGTAAATTTGTAATCCTGCGTAGTCTACACATCTGATCTTTATTCAGACGATGTTTAGTAGAATGTTGCATTAGCAGACAAATTCCTTCAAAAGCCGCAATTGAAACTAGAAGCGAAGTCAGAAACCGCAAATATCCCGTAGCCAGAATCTTGATCAATGGTTATCCTGTGCTTATGATATGTATGAGGGCAGTTCCAGTTTGTCATGATCTATCAATTCGATCCCCGGATCACGGGTGGCCTCTTCCCGCTAAAACAGAGGCGGCCCTTAAATTTCTCCTATCTCCGGGATGATCAAATTGCTTTGTGTTAGAATGGTAAAATATCATTGAGTATAAACATACTGACAAGGCTCAGAAATTATTTTTTGTTTGATCTATTGTAGTTATTCTAAACATCCACAAATTTTCATCCAAATTTGTTTCAAACTGTTCAAGTAATGCTGCTTACAAGCAATCGAGTAATTGAGTGCCAAGGTTAACGACAAACCAATACAAGATAAGGACGTAATATCTCCTAATAATGGTAAGTAAAAATATAATGGCATTCATTAATGTATAATTTGTCCAATTTAGAATCTCTCTTATGCTCTCTGATTAAGCCAATTTCCGTAGGACGATGAGTTTATTTCAATTTTCATATTCAGGTTTTAGTTTTGGCGGATGGACTTCTTCCCAATTATCGCTTATTTAAGATTAGATTAAGGCTAGAGCGACCTATTTCCGGGTCCGGTCAGGGTCGGTCAATTTTGTTGCGTCAAGAGAGATAATATATAGGGCCTGGAAATATCCCTCTAACCTGTAGGTGCATTTCAGGAAAGACAGCAGTCTCTTTACAGTAAGGGAGAAAAAGCACAACAGACAGTGAGTTAAACCAAAACCTTTTGAACATATTTTTAGTGTCAGGATGAAATATACAGAATATGTTTAAATGAATTTTTTTCTCATACCTTTTTTTTCAAAATCCAATAATTTAAATCACGAGTACCCCTATTATCGCCAAAAATAAACACCTGGCTCAACATGGCCCCCTCCCCCACAGACTAATACACACAGAGCCCCCTCCCCCACTTTTTTTACCCTCCCCCCCCCCCACACAATTTACCCCCTCCCCCCTTAAAAAGTGACTCCCCCCACCCTTTTAAATAAAACCATATCTTATTTGAACTAATACCAGTAGGATGGGTGAAACTTTAATATAATGCAAATTGTAGATGACTTGGTTTTATTCACTCCTGTGCAGCAGAAATGGCCATTTTCACCCGGTGTGGGCCTGTATATTTCGCACTCCACAGTGGACCTATAATATGCGGTATTGGTCGCGAACTTTATTTTGTATTCGAAAAAGTAAGAACAAGTAAATATATTTTTAAAAAAATAATTCGGGTCAGGTTTGGGTAAGTGTATACAGGTGAGGGGGCATTAAATATTGCAGGGCAGCAGAAAATTTCAGGGGGAAAATATTTCAGGGTGCATACAATATTTATAGCAGGTGGGTGATAGGAGAAATTAGATAAATAAAAAAAAGCAGGGTTGGCCTTTTTTGTTTATGCTGGAGGGGATTGAAAGTTGTACTGTGTTTCTGGGAAATGGCTTGTGAGGTGGCGACATCCAATGGCCAGATTTAGAAGCTGTCGCTTTTTGTCATATACCGCGAAAATGAGATACTCAACCCCGATTCCTCGAATAAAATAATAGGGCAGGAGGTCAGCTTGATGTTGATGTATCACATGATGCCAAACACTCGATAGAAAAAAAAAAACTTTCCCGGAGCCCCCAACGCGTGCACCTTATATGATAATATATAGGGCCTGGAAATATATGCTGTTTTTACTCCTCCCTGAAAATTTGGGTCAGACAGTGTCAGAAATACTAACCTTACGATCAGATCAAGTATTTTTAGTCACAGAGGATTTCTGTGTTGGTAATGTCACTACCAAGTTGACAGTGCTCATAGATGTGCCAATTGTTTTTTTACCAAATCATAGAACCTTGTGTCTTTTATGAAAAAATAAATAGAAAAAAATGTTTTCCTCCAGGAAGCTGGTTCAGTTAATGAGGCAATTGAATCGTACGATATTGTAACGAGATTGGGATTATGTTTGCTTGACCTGGAGATTTGAGGTCGGGGGGGTGGGGGGTAAACTGGAATGATAGGAAGTATTTCCTTCCATTATTGCCCATCAGATATGGACACCGTACCACTATGGGTGCCTTTTCTGAATGAGTTGATTAACTAGTATCCAAGTAATATTGGAGAAACCAGCATAAGCACAGTCTATCCCCATATTAAGGCAGGGGCTTATACCATAATAGAAAACAGTAAATTCGACATTTTTTTTTTCACTTGCGGAATACCCATGGATTTGACAAGCAGTTAAGAGAAACTAGGAGAGGTGAACATGTACGGGTTTGGGAAGGTCGCGGGATGCGACACGAAAGTACTCCGAGGACAGCGTCATGGCAATTTATTCTAATGGTCCAGACACATTTCATTACATTGTAGTATATCTATATATTACAGGGTCCATATGTAAACAGAACTTTTCTTTTTCTAATAAAGACAACTCTGTATGAGTAGAATCAGTCTCGGGAGAGCGTTTGGTGCTAATTAAGGGGACATATATCGGCAAGGTGTAAAGCGGAATAACATTTTGGACCGCCCAAATATAAACAAATTATAATTTTTGAGCGCTTGTGAGAAACTGGAAAAAAATAGATATATCAGGGTCCGATAAAAACTCCAAGAACGCGTCTAGACGAGAATTTTCTGCTGAGAGAGATTGGTGGCAAGGGGACCTGTATTGGCAAACTTTAATGGGGAATAACTTTTTTTGGATCATGCCCGTATCCTCAGTGACAGGCATGGGCCGACAACTGTCATCGGTAGTTTCGAACCCACTCCTCCTTGCTAGTCAGACACGCAAATCACCCTGTCCCCGGAATTAACTTAGAAAATAACTAAATGTAGTTATCGAAACGGAACGTCTCCCACTAAAGGTCTCTTTGGAAAATGAAGAGAGTGACAGACAGGTCTGTGAAGAACAGTTTTCTCTAACGGTTTATCCGAATTAGGTTCAAATGATGTCAAGCCGTAAGATGAAGCTCTCTTTTGTCAATAAAAGACGGGTTAAAAGCCTAAACACGTACTCCATTAGTGAAAGTGGACGATTGTTTAATATAGCACTTAAGACTGAACGGAGCCTGCCACAAATAATTGTTCCCGCATGTAAAACATGAATCCGATAGTGATGAGTATTTACATGATAAGGTTCTAACATTCCCCTGGGGAACTGTATGTATATTTAATGTTCGTATTATTGCAACCTGGTGGTAACGAAACGGTACAGGTTTACTCTTTGGAAGACTGATCAAGGCATTGGATAATGACTAATGAGTGCAATTATGAAGTATACTGAGCTCAGAGCTTCCGTGGCTCAGGGGTAGAGCACAGGACTGAATGCCGGTAGGTCGTGAGGTCAAATCTCAGCCTGGGGGCGTGAGCTTTTCAGGATCGGCCCCCTCCCTTGGTGAGCGCTCTGCAGGCTTAATGGGAAGACTGTGCCCCATAGCCGTGTATCACTCACACACGAGGTTGGTCCTTCGTTGTTATGACCCAGCAAAGGACTTGATTACACACCCAGGACCTGCAGGTGTTGTAGACACTGGGCCTGGGTGACACCAGGATACAATAATTATATGATAGGAAACCCTGTAACGTAGTCACAAACGGATATGGAACGTTGAGGGTGTACATTCTTTCTAACTCTGTGGATATATTAATAAACCCTAGTTAATTCCTGTCAGGAAAGGTTATTATAATGCCTCTGTGATGGAAGTAACCCTGTATGAACCTACTGGTCCATGAAGTCGAAAAGGGATTATATTAAAGTCGATTCAACGATTGTTCTGATTATTTGGGAAGGGGGGGGGGGGGGGAATATACACAACAATGTTACAGAATGAGATGCAATTTCGCAAGACGTTAATCAATTGGAAAGAGACAGACTTGTATTGCTATTAATGGTGAAGATATCATAAGAGCAGTTTGAGGATAACACCGTGGTAAGCTACCATAAACAGACACGAAGTGTAGTACAACCATCATGTCGGAAAACCGGACAATGTGATGAGGCCCCGTGTTACTAGACATGTGTCCGGGTTCGATAACATAACATGTATAAACACAAGAACGACCATCAAATACTCACCAATATTTACAATAACAAAATTACTATTTACAATATATACAAGATATAAATGATATGTTCTTGCTACATACCCAAATGATATGTTCTTGTTACATTCCCAAAATATTGTTCTGTTGTGAGACAACCCGTTGAAGAAATAGATGTTGCGGTGAAACTTAGCTGTGGCCTATAAACAAAGGCCTTTCCCGTCCGTATACATGAAAACAACTCCTAGGACTGGGAAAGGAGTTTCTTTTGCGAAGGGAACCGGCTATTTCTTTGGCTTCTGTATTGATATTTTTACAGATATTTTTGTCTGTTTTTTTGTATGTCTTAGTGATGTTTTCTGTAAGAAGTTTATCGTAGTATTCTTTCGGCATACTGTACAGGTTGGTGGTCTTATCTGCCTGTACTAGGAGATTGTCAGATTGTCTGATTGTCTTGATGTCATTGGCCATTTGTCTCTGGAATGCATTGTCTGAGTGCTGGAATTCAATGTTCCGCACCATTTCATAGATATCACTTTCAAATGCCCTGAGGTGTTCGCTATCAGGGGGTGAATATGTGGTTTTGAATCCATAGTTTTGTTTAGCTGAAGTTTGACCAGGGTTTTCGAAATGGAAAGCCTTCCATCGCATTCTCCGAAGTGGGCTTTCAACTTTAATTATCAGGGATTTTAACATATTAAATGAAAAGGCAGATTCGTAAGTAGTATCAAAACAAAAACAAATGTTAAAAAATTAACAAATAGAAACTCAGTTACATATGTATTTGATTGTGAACTCTTTTTTTCAAGAGTAAAATGATATATATATATTTTAATATATATATATATATATATATATATATATATATATATATATATGTATATACAACAAGCAAACCAACCAAATTTACTGTACACACAAGATATTATAATCCAATATAATGAAATCTCTTAATAAATTTAGCCTCCCATCCATTCGGATTGGTGGCTAATAGGGATTAACGAGTTAATTGATATGTCGGGGTTTTCGAGGAGGAGGTTTGGACTTTAGGAGGTCTTCCGATTGCCAAACCATCAGTGACATTTATTTTGTAATTTCTGTCCGTGTTTACACCCGATCTCTCATATGGCTAATTTCAAACTGAATCCATTCGTCAATGTTTGCGGCAGATTAACTGAAATAACCTTTGGTCAGAGTAAGAGCGCCAGGTGACATTTTAACCTGATCATATTGTTTGACCTTGGCCTAATTTCCAAGGCCGTTCACTTCATGGCCTGTTTCCCATTATCGCTCGATTTGAGCTTCCCTTACGACAGTATTTCCTGTGAGCAGGATTTCTAGAAAAAGAAACTTTTTTAACGAGTTTCAAAAACACTTGATGGATTGTCGGGACATGAAATTATCATATAACCGGAACAAGGTTTGCGCTGGTATCATCATGTATTTTTTTTTTTTGCAATTTAATCATATTTTAATCGTTTTAATCTCAGATTTGCAGAAATTATATTTTTACAGGTTTACCTTTTATTATCACAATTTTATTTTGTTAACTCTTGTAAACTGTTCCCTGGATGAGCGCTTGATAAATGTACAATAATAAATAAAATAAAAATAACGACGGACCTCGGCAAAAAAATATAAAAAAGTCGACTTTAACAATTTCATATCCACAAAAATGTTTCCTCTTTTATTGGCCACATTAAAAGTCATTTCGTTCGCATAATGGATATTGTATTTCACAGGAGAGAAGCCTTAAGGGTTAATCAAGTGCAGGCTCATGTACAAACATCCGCGACACCTTGGCTGACCATAGTCCTGCCAGTCCGTGAACAGAAGGGTATGGGGCCGGGGTGTGACTCATATTGGTAGGTTGGAGTAAAATTTTTCCAAACCTACACGGATATTAAAAATTATTTTATTGTTCCATCTCTCTCTCTCTCTCTCTCTCTTTCTCTCTCTCTCTCTCTCTCTCTCTCTATATATATATATATATATATATATATATAAATCGTGTAAACATAAGAATATTTTGATAGTACAACAAAGTATAAGGTCACATTTGTTTAAGTTGTTTTCTAATAAACCGTGTCTTAAAAAGTTGATAGTTTTTGTGGAAAGCAGACTGGCCTATTCTGTCTATAAAATTTGCTATATATTTGGTTAATACAACCATAAAAAATTGTATAGATTATCTAATTTATTTTTTCAATCAGCTTTATCAAGGCTGTTCATGCAGAGTCGTTACGTGTGGAATCGATTATTGCTTGACATTGTTTCTTTGCAGGTGCTGACATTATGGTAGTAAAAGAAGCTTAAGTCCGATAAAACCCGTATTTTACGGCAGGGGGGAGCCTTGAACCTCTTTGTTGACACTAATTGGAAAGGATATTTCTAGTGATGTTCATGATTTATGATAAGGGGGATAATGAGCTTAATGACCGATGGCTCTCTGACCTCTTATGGTTATTATATTAAGGACGTTTATGTTCTCCGCGTATTTATTGAATTGCTCTTATCTTGACAACCATTGTAGGAGCAGCTGGTGTAATTAAAACCTGTCTTTGTGTTTTGTCATTAGGGAACTAAATATATGTCCATTAGATCCCTCGATAAACCTTTGTCTGGTATTTTGCAGTTAGTTTATATGAGAAAACTATGTAAGCGTTCTAGTTACAAAACATGTTTACCTGA
This sequence comes from Sipunculus nudus, assembly GCA_026874595.1. Taxonomy (NCBI): domain Eukaryota; kingdom Metazoa; phylum Annelida; class Sipuncula; order Golfingiida; family Sipunculidae; genus Sipunculus; species Sipunculus nudus. Next base: position 51,502,837 of record CM049321.1, read on the forward strand.
AGGAAAGTGTTGGTTTAATATTAACAATATAATAAAGGCATATTTATTCATAACATGGTGTAAGAACGGAGCACGTGATAGCTAGTACCTTGTCATTTCCAAACAAAGTTACACGCACACACACACCAACATTTTTTTGCACCTCATCCAGTTCACTTTGAACTATTTTTTTATCCTCCTGTAGATGTTGTAATTGTATATCTAAGCACGCCTGGAATGAAATGCAGGAGTATGTAACATACCTCTACCACGCGTATGCGCTTTACACTTAATGATCGTCTTCAGTGTTCGGATCCTATTAGTCACCAATGCTAGCTGTGTCAAATGAAATTAAATAAAAGCTGGGGATTGAGAAAGGTGGCTCAATGTTGAAGATTACATCATTTTTATTGTATGTTTCGTTTATACTAATATAAAATATAGCAGACCCAAACACCCAGTGCTTTCATGGGTAAGGCCTATTTTAAATGCCTATCAATGTTCCTACGTATGCGAAATATATCTTAACCAAATGATTGCTTTTTCTTTATCTAATATATCTAATAATATACTTTATTTAGTAATACTAGCATATTATCCGTTCTTGCGTATAGACCGGTGCCCGCGACTTCTGCTTGTATCCCCGGGTACGGGTTTCACCCGCTGGATACACTGGTATTGTTTCTGATATTTTTCTTAGATGGCGCTGTGGTCGACACTTTAACACATTCGCTGCCAATGACGTGTATACACGTCGTTTATTTTGATTCCCCCAGTGCCAAGCACGTGTATACACGTCATTTATTTATGATCCATTTTCGGCAGGAATTCTCATAAATTTTTCAATAAATTCTTTGCAGATGAGTAGTAGTACATTTATAAAATAGTCTCGCAGTATGAAAATGAATTATTTGTTATTCAACAGTGCGCTGCATCATTCGAAAGCAGGAAAGATGTGTTGATGGTGATAAAATCCACGGCTCCGGTCCATTGGCGTGAAATAACTTTACGACGCGCTTTAGTTTGAAGTCGATTCCTTGTAAGAATAATATTTTGAATTAAACGAAAAGTTGGATCGTAAAAATATTTAGCTAGTTTTATATTAGAACATGTTTTGGCCACTTATTTACGACAAACCCGGTTAGGAGGCCGAGGTGTAATAGATCGCACCTTAGGTGTGAACTCAAGATAGCGAGGCGTGAGGTCGTTCAGGTTTATTGCCCCGCGAGGACAGGGTATTGCGCAATCAACATCAATGGGCGAGTGCCCGTGATTGACAACGTTCGGCAGTGTAATCAGAACGCGGCTGCAAATGATTCTTTCGGCTTATTCTTGTCCCTTATTTAGTGATAAATAGATATATATATATTAGTAACTTCACAAACAAGTGCTCGTAAATTGCAAAACTGAAATAACCTCCGTGATACGTGTGACTGATAGAATGACGAGGTCAACTGCGCGTCAAGGCTCAAGCATGTCGGTATATATAAACTGTCTATGACTATGTTTGAAAATTACATGTTTAAAGTTAAATTGTTTAATGTTTAAATTTTTTATAATTATATTGATTGGTAAAATCGCTGTTTTCATTATGAAAGTGTAAAAACGTATGTTTGAGCACCAAAATTACATTTTTGTAAAAAAAAAAAAAAGTTTCGCGCGTGTTCGAACTCAGGCTGTCAACCGTGTTACACCTACATACCACCTGTTCCAACCACCGCGCCATTCTAGATCTGATGACGGACTTTGTGTTTATACTAATATAGTATAAAATTTATTTTGGTCAGACCTCGGTCTATATTCGTCAGTGCCTCTTAGTCATTTGACTCTTCCCAAATGAGTATTCGCGCCAAAATACACATTTTCAAAAAGTTCATCATTTACAAATATAGATCTTTATTTGAATCAGTTGTAAGCTTGATGCTGGTGTCACCGTAGACGCTATGAGACCAGTCCACCGGAGCCATGCCTTGACTACTATCGCGGTCATTTGGCTCAGTGCCCAACTTCACACCTTCCCCGAGTTTTATTGCCCCTATGTTATCCGAGGTCACACCTTCTTATCAGGTAATTAGCACCTAGTCTTGGTACCACCGCATCTCTCTGGCTGCTGGGGTCCCTGTGTATGGCCCTGGCACTGGGGGTGAACATGGGCTTGGCAGTGAATGTGTTAAGAATTTCCAAAATAATGTCAAATTCCTCTTTTTATTGAGGAAATAGAACTCCCCCCCCCCCCCCACCCCACGAGGACACACTTGGCGTAATTCAAGGTGTATTCGAGGGGTTGCGTGGCAATGATAGTGCCATCGTCCGTTTTCATATAGATTTTATCCTTTCCAAGTATAAAATTTTATGATTTGGTTGTAAGATTTAAGTGGCCTTCACATTTTCCTCGTGTTTTTTGCACCATTTTTGCTCACGTTGTTAGATCGTGTATAAACGTCTCGCAAAATCGCATGACAACGCATATATTCGCACACAAACACATGGGAATAGACGCTTCGTGTTGCAATATTTGGGACATGTCCAACGCATGCCACCACCCCCCCCCCCCACCCCTACCCCCCCCCCCCCGATCACACGGACGATTCCCAGCCTGATTAAGCATCTTTCGGTCGCGAAATTGTGTGAAAATATGTAAAAAAGGACGCGGACATTAATGATAACGCCTACAAATCGCGTGTTTGAAAAACGTATAAACACGCCTGCATCGCGTTCGATCGGATGCTCATCGTTAAAATAAAGAGAGTCGCTTACTTTATAATACGATTGATCTCACATTAATAGAGAAGACCCTTGACAATGATATGCCTGATTGCGGTTCTATTGAGACAAAGAAACATGCTAATATTGAAGAAATGGTAATAGAAGAACTAAACTGTCACTCAATAAAAAAAAACAGGAGGCTGTGTGATGATGCTGCTTATTAAAGGGAAGGAGAAGTGCGTGACAGTGATAGTAGTGAAGAGTCCAGCATTGACGAGTAGAACGAAGGATGATGACATTATATATAAACAAATTATATACTAATCTAAATCAGAAAATGAATTTACCTTAAACATAAAGTGATTTAGTGCTTTTGTCCCTGAAGAAAAACGGCAAGTTTCCTTATAACTAAGATATCTCTAACCGACTTGTTAAAGTGAGATAGGCATATATTTACTAAATCCGGTCTGCAGTCAGTAATTTAAGACTACATAAACAGTTTCCCGAGACTTTGGCTCACTCTTACCATCAAAGTCGTATTTGTTGAAAACGTCCCAACACTCAGAACTACGTACGTACCTATTAGAGTTTTTCTTGCCAGCGACTAAAATATATTGTACTGTATATTAGAACGTGCAGTCGATACCTTTCTATGCAGTTTGAAATTGAAATTATACAGTTGTTATTCTGGATTGATACATTCTAAAATTTAGAGTTATACCCATCTCATTTATACTGAAAACTAACTTATATAAGCAGAAATAAATAAATCAATGTTATCGATGACGGTTATAGAATATAAAAAAACTAGGTTCTAAAAAATTATGTAATGTTTCAAAAATAATAATAAATATTTTGTCATTTTTTTCATAATATATCCATACCATTGATATGATATATACAATATATATATATATATATATATATATATATATATATATATATATATATATATATATATACACACACTCTAGGAATGATTAAACGCCTAAAAAAAAGGGGCATCTGTCAATGATGACCCGTACCCTTGCCCTTAATCTACTCCAATGGTGGGCCACATAGGCCGCATTTTATACTGCCGTTGAATGCTTGATCGAAATAAGTCAGTTTTAAAAATTTCTCCAAATATACGTTGAACCCAAATACTTTTTTACTCAAGTTGCGTCTCAAGTCTAGCTTACATTTCTGAAATGGTTCCCAGCAGGACCACGATTTATCTTGTACGAACTCTGCTGAAAGTTTTACATTATTTATTGAGTCATTGCAGACGTTCAGTGAGGTCATGAAGTGTTCTTCGAGGGACAGATAATCTCATATCATAGACCAGAGAATTTTAAACCCCCATGGCTTTAACCATAAGGATACAGTCCGCTGGTTTACAAGTTTTCCTCCTTTAGGAAAATGATAAAACAAATATCGTTAGGAGTAAATGAATCTCAGGAAATAATTCCGGTTAGGGCATTTCCATGGGATATAAACATGTTTTCTTTATCATTTTCGTCCCATCAGCTTTAATATGTTCGTAATATGAACTGTTGGGTTTGAAGTAAGAGCTTTGTAGGCGACTTTCATGAAATCCTCAAGCAGAAACAATTGCTGCTGTATTTTTTTCCAAAGCAATACTTGAACAGGTATTCATTTATTCCCAATCATCCATTATTTAATTAAATTCAATAACTTTTATGGCGCCATCCATGTGTTATCTTCTGTTCCAGGCTGTCTGCATTTGGCTATTTACTGACGGGTTTTAAAGGTCACCGGCTGTACGCAGCAATATTGTTTGAATTGTTTAGTCGGTAGTTTTAGTCAAATTGAGGCTACGTAGGTCTTCTGAAGACCAGCTTTTAATGTTTGCCAAGCTTCTTCCATGGACACATTAATCGAAGATAATCAAACGATTTTTTTGTCGTCTAAACAGTATTGTAAACTAGGTAAAATCATTTTTGTATAATGAAAATATCATGATGTCGACTTCTGTGGCACAGGGATACAGCGCACGACTCAAAGCCGGGAGATCGCGAGTGCGATCAAATCTCAGCCAAGGCGTTGTGGTTTTTCACGGTCTGCCTCCAGCCAGGGTGAGAGCTCTGCAGGCTTAATGGGGGGACCTTGCCCAACAGTCATGTTTCACTCACAAACGAGTGCGCCTATCGGGGTCTCCTCGGTGTTATGACCCAGCAATGGGGATGGCACACCTATGACCCGCAGGAATGGTACACTGAACCTGGTTGACACCAAGATAACCTCGTTAAAGCCCATGTCACATTGTCCGAAACTGGAATCGAACTCTACAGATGTAAAAAGTAATAGTTAAGCAAGCATTAAAATAATTGATGCGGTTACCTCCACAAAAAAATAATTATTTTCAGAAGGAGGGATTGTGTCCTGTATATCACAAGGGGAAGACTAGTTGAGCGATATTTAGTGTCCTTATTTTGGTGAGTGTGTGTTGGGGGGGGGGGGGGGTACTCCTGTCGATTGTCGCCACACGCGTTCTCATTAAACAATGTCGACGAACCAGAAAATAAAATATATAACAATGACACTATGAAATAAAATGTGCAGCACCTAAGTTTTTAAAGTGGCCTATTCCGATATCGGACATCTATTAAAGGGCTTAATTCCGATATCTTACGTCTATAAAAAGGGTTTTATTCCAATACCTGACGTCAATTAGGAGATTTTTTTTCGAAATATGACGTATATTTGAGGGATTTATTACGATACCTGACGTCTATTTAAGGGATTTATAACGATATCTGACGTCTATTAAAGGATTTTATTACGATGTCTGACGTCTATTAAAATATTTTATTCCGATATCTGACGTAAATTAAAGGATTTTTATTACGATATCTGACGTCAATTAAAGGGATTTATTACGATATATGACGTCTATTAAAGGGTTTTATTCCGATATCTGACGTCTATTAAAGGGGTTTATTCCGATATCTGACGTCTATTAAAGGATTTATTATGAGATCTGTAGTCTATTAAAGGATTTTATTCCGATATCTGACGTCTATTAAAGGATTTTATTCCGATATCCGACGTCTATTAAAGGGTTTTATTCCGATATCTGACGTCTATTAAAGGGATTTATTACGATATCCGACGTCTATTAAAGGGTTTTATTCCGATATCTGGCGTCTATTAAAGGATTTTATTACGATATCTGACGTCTATTAAAGGATTTTATTCCGATATCTGAATTCTATTTAAGGATTTTATTACGATATCTGACGTCTGTTTAAGAATTTTATTGCAATATCTGACGTCTATTAAAGGGTTTTATTCCGACATCTGGCGTCTATTAAAGGATTTTATTATGATATCTTACGTCTATTAAAGGGTTTTATTCCGTATCTGACGTCAATTAAAGGGAATGATGACGATGTCTGAGGTCTACTAACAAAAGATACTCCTTGAACATTTATTAAAAAAAGGGACAGAAAACACCGATCACACTGCAGAAAAGCAACCCGTTCCGTTTATATATAGCCATGTGTTTGAATCACATTGGGGGGTGTCAAAATAATCAAAAGACATTCAACAAGGACATCTAGCAGCAAGGGCGTTCTTTTAACTAGAAACCTTTAAACTACAGCGCATATGCAAAATTTGTTTTTTATACTACTTACCCCAGCTGTATTTTCATTAAATATGTTTGATTCATGATGATTCACATTTTAAAACAACCATTGTAAAATTTTATGTTTTAGAAAAATTCTTCGGGCTGTTTAAGTCTTGGAAAATGCTTACTTTTCTCATTCCTGAACAAGCACAAAGAAAATTATATCAAATAGAAACGCAGTTACATATGTATTTAATTTTGAAATTTTTTCATAGAGTTCATTCATATATATATATATATATATATATATATATATATATATATATATATATAATTAAGCAAACCAACTGAATGTACTGTACACACAAGATATGATAATCCAATATTATGAAATCTCTAAATAAATTTAGTCTCCCATCTATTCGGATTGGTTGCAAATAAGAGTTTTTGAGCTGATTGAAATGTCGATATTTTTTTAGGAGGATTGGAAATGCGGAGGTCCACCGACAGCCAAAGCATAAGTTACATGTATTTAGTCATTTTCTGTCCGTGTTTGCACCAGATCTCCAATGTGGCTAATTTTTAAACTGAACCAATTTTTCAATGTTTGCGGTAGATTAAAAGAAATAACCATTGGTCAGAGTAATAGCGTGACATTTTTTAACTTGATAATGTTTATTTACCTTGGCCTAATTTCCAAGGTCGTTCACTCTATGGCCTGTTCCCCATTATCACTCGATTGGTGCTTCCCTGGCGACAGTATTTCCTGTGAGCAGTATTTCAAGAAAAAAAAGCCTCTTAATGAATTCCAAAATACTAAATGGATTGTCAGGACATGAAATTTATTAATAATGGGAACAAATGTTTGCGCTATAATCATCATTTTTTTTTCTTGATATAAGGTGTAATAACCTGTATGCCCATTATATAATATTTTAATCGTTTTATTCTCGGACTTGCAGAAATAAACTGTTATGGGTTTAATTTTTATTATCACAATGTTATTGAATTAGCGCTTGAGCTTTTTGAATATACAATAATGAATAAAAATAACGAAGGACCCGCAAAAAAAATAAAAAAAAAAAAGACTTAATTCCATATCAACCAACATTTTTCCTGTCTAATGGCCACATAAAAGGCAATTTCGTCCGCACAATGGATATTTCTTTTATTATTATTATTATCATATACCACGTACAAGTCATCAAATACTGGTAATTTCACAGCTTCCAATGCAATATACATTCAGATTCGTACAATAAACTTAAATTTGTTTGTTTTTCATATTTTATTTTATTTATTCATAGCTCCGCAATAAGAATCATTTCAATTATCTGAGCCAGCTTTTGTTTCGAAAAGCCTGACCTATATCCTAGAACCACTTGTTCCTCAGCCAATATGATGTTATCTCCTATTCTATTTTAATTTTTTTTTAAATTTTATTCAATAACTGTCTTAGCTCTCTACATTGCCAGAAAAAAAATGTTCAACATATTCCGAATCTCCACATAAAGGACACTTATTAGTGCCATATTTACTCATTTTACACTGCATCATTTTTAATCATATCTCATTTGTACATCTATAAACCATCATCCAGTGTTCTCTTGAGAACTTACAAGCAGGATATTTTCTAGTACAAAATGTTACAGGTTATATTTGTTCTCCGTTGTGTTATATTTTCCTCTTTTATCATCTTTTTTATTTAGAGGGATTTTTTCTGTTCCCTTATTTCTACAGTCCCCTATGCAAGTAAGTATTTTTACTGCTGAACACAAAACATTACACTCTATAACTCTACCCGGAGTGCGTCCTAATACTTCTATTATACTTTCATACGATCGCACTTTCTTGTTCACTAGCATCATATAATATACCTTTTTCTATCCAGCCTCAGAAGATGGTTTGAATGACCATAGAGCAAGTTTATTATTCCCTAATATGCTTGACCTTGAGGCTGCCTTAAAATTACGGTTCAAATTTAGAAAGTTGATTAAAATATATTTGAAAAAAGCTGAAGTTTTGTGGGAACCCCTATATACACCGATATTGAAATATTTAATTGATTTATCTCTCTCTCTCTCTCTCTCTCTCTCTCTCTCTCTCTCTCTATATATATATATATATATATATATATATATAAATATATATATATATATATATATATATATATAAATATATATATATATATATAAATATATATAATTAATACATTTTGGATAGTCCAACGAAGTATGAGGTTACATTTGTTTAGGTTTTTTTCGAATTTACCATGTATTAAAAAGTTGATAGTTTTTGTGGATAGCAGGCTGGCCTATTCTCGTTATAATAAGTGTTATTCAAGTGTTATATAAAAAAATGTATGGATGAACAAATTTATTTATTTATTGGCTCTAACAAGGCTGCTCATGCAGAGACATTACGTGTGGAATCGATTATTGCTTGGCATTGCTCCTTTGGAGGTGCTGACATTGTGGTATAAATTAGAGCTTAAGAAGTTTAAGTCTGATAAACCCCGTATTTTACGGCAGGGGTGAGTCTTTAACTCCTTTGTTGCCACTAATTTGAAAGGATTTTCCCTAGTTATGTACATGATTTATGATAATAGGGATAAGGAGCTTAACGACCGATGGCTCTTTGACCGCTTATGGTTATTATATTAATGACGTTTATGTTCTCCGCGTATTTATTGAATATTTCTTATCTTAACAACCATTGTGGGAGCAGTTGTAAAATTTGTCTTTGTGTTTTGTATATAAAAATATTTGCTTTAGATACCTTGACAAACCTTGGTTGATTATTTGGCAATTATTTTACATAAGAAAACTATATAATCGCTCTAGGTACAAAATATGTTTACCTTATGGAAACCCTTGATTTAATATTAACAATATAATCAAACCATATTTATTCTCAACATGGTGTAAGAAAGGAGCACGTGGTACCTTGTCTTTTCCAAGCAAATTTACATACACAAGCACACACCCACACCAAAATGTTAGTGGTTAAATGAATATTGATTACATCAGTTTTGTCTTGACACTGCAACTCATCCAGTTGTCTTGACACTGCAACTCATCCAGTTCACTTATGGGAAATTTTCTATCCTCCAATAGATGATTTAAATGTATATTTAAGCACGCCTGGAATGAAATGCAGAAAAGTATGTAATATACCTTTACCACGAGCATGAGCGTTACGCGTAACGTTCGTCTTCAGTGTTTGTATTTTTTTCGTTTATACTAAGACAAAACATGATCTTTTTTGTCGATATAACAAACCCAAACACCCAGTGCCATTCATCGCCTGCAGTTGGCGCAAGCGTGATGAGTATGGCCTATTTTAAATGCCTGGCAACGTTCCTACGTATGCTAAATGTATCTTAAACAAATGATTCTTGTCTTTATCTTATCCCTCCCACCCGAAGACACACTAGCGGTAATTCCATACTCCCCAGGACCAAATACAGTTTTTTTTCGAGGTTTGTTCGAGGGTTTACGTGGCAACGATAGTGCCATTGTCTGTTTCCATATTTCTTTTTTCCTTTCCAAGTATAGACCTTTATGATTTGGTTGTAAGATTTAACTGGCCTTCACATTTTCCTCGCTTTTTTTGCAGCATTTTAGCTCACGTTGTGAGATCGTTAAAGTCTCGCTTAATCACATGACAACGCATTTATTCGCACACAAACACATGAGAATACATACAACGTGTACTAACGTGGATAGAGACGCGACGTGTTTATATATTTAGGACATGTCCAACGCAAGTGAATGCAAAAAAAAAAACCGCGACAAAACGCACAACACCGTATGGTCACTCACAGAAACGTAAGATAGCGCACACAAACATACAACAAATTATAGCTAAACCCACGTGACGTGAGATCGTTTAGAAATGTGTCAAAACGTCCAAAGAACGCGGACATGAATGAAAAAGCATACTTATCGCGGGATTAAAGAACGTAGCCTGCATCGCACCAAATCGGTTGCTCAACGCTAAAAAAATGAGATTCGCTTAATTTGTTATACGATTGATCTCACTTTAATATATAAGACCCCTGACAATGATATACGTGATGGAGATTCTATAGAGATAAAGCAACATACTGATATTGAAGAAATGGTCACAGAAGAACCAAAATGTCACTCAATAAAAAAAAAACAGAAGGCTGTGTGATGATGCTGCGTATTAAAGGGAAGGGGAAGTGTGTGACAGTGATAGTAGTGAAGAGTCCACCATTGATGAGTAGAACGAAGGATGATGTCATTTTGGATAAACAAATTAAATACAAATCTAAATCAGGAAAGCAATTTCCCTTAACATAATGTGCTATAGTCGACCTCTGATAAAAAATGAGAAAATAATACTTGTAACCACAGCAGATATTTATATATAGGACACAGTGCTCTTATTTTGATGTGCTTGAGATGTCTAGTTGTTCAGTATTTTGAATCACCATTTCCTTATAAACTAGGATATCTCCAAGCGACTTATTTAAGTGGGATAGGTGTATATTTATTAATTTGGTCTGCAGTCCGTAATTTAAGACCACATAAACAGTTTTCCGGGACTCACCATTCAGAGGATAAACGCTTAAGTGAAAATGTGGCAGGACCTGTTATTATGTTAGCGTTTTATTAAAAAAAAAAGTGTGTCACTTGGTTACATAAATGAGGAGGTCACGGTTATCATTTTTAATTAGTTCCAGATACAATTTATGCACATTATATGCTTTCTAAGGTATAGTTCGAATGCCTTTCAGATTCTGATGATCTTAAAAGCCCAGTTTTACATGCAATGAGGTAATGCTATATAGTTCTGTAGGGCTGAGGGTTTAAATCCCAATTTGCTGTTCCGCAGAAACTCTTAAAAAGCAATCTTGGCTGACATTCAGACAAAAAAAATCATGAAGAATGAAACGAAAAAAAAAAGCCGGGTAAGAGGGCCATGTAAAGATGGATTAATTTGTTTAAAATACCTATCGCAACAAACCTTAAAGCGATACGGGATGAGTATTTACTTTCACTGAATGCCATTTCCTCGAGATTTGCCGTAAGTTTACTATTTCCTGCTTATTAATATTAAAAAAAATGGTTTGGTAGAGATTATAATTTATTGTTATATAAAACCGAAATGGACATCTCCACAAAGATAATTTTTTATGCTTCATGGCTTACATGTAAGCTGTCACTTATAAACGCTTTGTATGTTTTTATAAGCTCTAACTACACTTACCTTGTGTGAAGATGATTCCGTATAACCTCATAAGGGTAACAGGTTCCTCAATCAATTAGTTTATGATCCAGAAGTCACACACATGCATTATCTCTTCAAACCAGTGGAACTTGTGTTTGGCCAAGAAACTAGCAATCATAAGCTCAAAACAAAAATACTTACTGAAGAAACGTTAAGAAAATGTATTCAACTGTAACCATGCACCAAGGGCACCCGAAAAAAAATAAAAAAAACATGTACTTTAAGATGTCCGTAATATGAACTATTGGATTTGAAGTGAGAGCTCTGAAGGCGACTTTGATGAAAATCTCAAGCAGAAACAATTATCGCTGTTTTTTTTTTTTCCAAAGCAATACTTGAACAGGTATTCTGTTATTCCCAATAATCCATTATTTACATTCAATAATTTTTATGGCGTCATCCAACTGTGTTATCTTTTGTTTCAGGCTGTCTTCAATTGGCTGTTTACTGACGGGATTTAAAAATAACTGGCTGTATGCAGCAGTTTTGTTTCAATTGTTTAGTCGGAAATTTTAGTCAAATTTAGTCAACATAGGTACTTTGAAGACGAGCTTTTAATGTCTGCCAAGCTTCTTCCATGGACATATTACATAAAGATAATCTAACGATTTTTTTCGTGTCGTCCGAACGACATTAGATTAATGTAACCAAATAATATAACTCAAATACGGAAACGGGCAATAAAAATAGGATTAAAATATGCTCTCTCCACTGTTTGTTCTCAACACATTTGTTTTCCTTTGTGAAAGCTAATGTTACTTTGAAGAAATACGTGAAGATATCGAGACCCTCATATGATTAAGTTGGCAGTCTGGTACTTATAAATTTCATTAACTGGTGGCCAAACTCTATATTTATAGCTTAATGCTGATGAACAGCTATAGTACAAGGTGATGAAAACCAATATAGTTAAATGAATCCTCGGGCGATAAAAATAAACATGGCGAGAATTTACAAATTAGTATATAGCTTTTTCTTGTTTATGTTAAGTTTGGATTAAGAGTCTTTAATGGCCAATTTGATGCACGTGCATATTGCTGATTGTTTCGTTCATTTAATATGTCATTTCAACATTTAATCACCTCAAATAAATAAATCTAGTTTATTTCATTTGGCTTTTTTTATCTACTACTTACCGGGTCAAATAATTTAAAATAGCGAAATACACGTCATATTTTCTGCCTATTTATCTTTCTCCATCCAATGTAGTGTGTAAATGAAATTATCAAATGAAAACAGTCCGACTTCTGGAAAAATGAGTTACTTTTCTGATCAGAACGTAGGGGTTAACGTTTATTTCTTTACTCATCTCTCCAGGATTTCCGTCTAATTGACAGTGGAGGTGTCAAGGAATCTCATGTAATTTTACGTTGAAGGGCAAGTTCTATGGGAATTTACTTTAATGTTCCAATCAACCTGAATCTGACAGTAGCACCAGACAGACTGATAAGGTATAGAACTCGCCTATGAATAGGTCTCTTGTTATCCATGCACGGAATATCCTTTCCCAAAAGAATGCCGTATACAATTCTCAAATCCATGCATTCTATGTTTTCCTGTTATACTCTTTACCAACTATACCCAAGATGTGATATGGATATTTCTCTTTCTAATGGGTTCAGAAGACATGCCATAAAACACAAAGAGAAGCTCCATCAATTTCATTCCAGGTATATATTTATGTTTATTCTGCCTCCGTGTTATGCCCCAACAATGGGGATGATTATAGACCCGGGAACTGCAATGGCAGTAGACACCTGGTGACACAAGGATACAAAAAAAAACATATGAAAAGGAAACAAGTGCTACTGCCCTGTCATGTAGTCCCAAACCTAAATGGAACTCTGCAGATATACATACTTAAATTAGTAATTATATATGAGAGCATAAAAAATGGAGGCGCTTACCTCCACTAAACAAATAAAAAAAATACCCATGTCTTTTAAACATGCTGACATTTCCTTTCGTCAGAATCAACACATCTGACGACCTGTAAAGTAAGTGAGAGTATTATCAAAGAGAATGGTCAGGGACCTCGAGCTGTTGGGCCGTACCTGTAAGAACGAATTCTGTGATTCAAAGATTGTATGTTTCCTAGCACCGAGTCCTTTTTTTTATTGTTACTAATTGTACTCTTTCTCGTATTTTTTTTTCATTAAATTATTATGTGATTTTTTTTTATTCGTGAGATTTTCATTGAAAGAGGGTTACGCTTTTGTTGTTCATATGGGCCATTTAAGGGTTTTATGGCCAACTATAGCACAATTTTGTAGCCTTGCGAATTGGCGAATTAGCAAGCTATCTCATGGCCTATTAAGCACAATTCTCACCGTGAATTTTTCATCATGTTTATAAAATTTGTAGGGTTAAGCTGTCAATATTAATTGGGCCTTTGTGTGTTGAAGTGTCAGAATTCATGAACACCTTAGATGAATTGCCGGGCACTTACATTATTGTGATGGCTTAGCCTTGATTACATGGCAACTCTGCCCAGTTTAATTTCACTTTCAAGCACCTTCGTTAAACCTTCGTTCAATGTAGCTTTTGTTACCCTTTACGTAAAGCTATGTTTGGTTGAACCATTTCGTATGAATCTTAATGAGAGATAAACTTTGCATTGACAACCAGTAAAGAACTGGGGCCAAGCCCTCAGCATTTGGCTCTTGTATTTCCAATTTTAAGTTCATTATACTGCAACCCTGAGTATTGCAAGTTTATCTCTCACGAAGCCCAAATCTCTACAACAAATCTTACCTCGACGTATAAATGGGGAAAAAAAGAAAAGTATATCCTCTTCGCTGCATAATTTGGTGACAGACTGAGCAGAACAACGTTTGTGTCATTATCTTAAATCACAGGCCTCGGAGAGTTTTTTCTCATATATTTGCCTATTTCTTGGCTGATAAGTCAATGCTTCAGCGACGTGACCTTCATTTCCTGGAGGAAATGGGTGTAGCAACTAATTATGATTTTCAAAGCGTCCCAAGTGGGTAATTACCTGTTGCACTTAAAGAAATATCTATCTCATTGAAAAACAGTTTGAAAGTCCATAGAATGAAATGCTGGCTTTTTTGGTCATAAGCCATGAATGAATGAGATTGAAAGCAATATATATACTGTCCTGGCAAATTCTATGTGACCGAATATTTATGTGAAGAGACCTGAAGCGGTTGGACGAGCTGTGAACAAGCTGACAACTTAACCGGGAAATATTCTGTATATAAGGCACGTGAAAGATTAAGACAATTGAAAAAAGAATCCAGTGGCTGTGATTTGACTATTCTGAGAAAGGATGCCTGTGTTTTGTTGACCTCACCGTGTTTTGCGCAAAAACTAGTTTTAATGTACAAAATAACTCTCATAATTGTAAAGCTTCTGCATTTTTGTTCCATGTATTGTATTGTCCGTATCATATGCAAAGTGGATACAAAAGAATGGTCCTATACATGGTCTCATTCAAAAGAAGACTCCCATTTAGGTTGTTCTTTCTTTGCGTCAGTGTTAAGGAAAAATACCATCTGCAAGCTATATGTTACTTCCTGCCTACTGATGTGAAAAGGATTGATGTGGAAACAAATTTATTGTGAGGAGTCAATGATATTATAGAACTGTTGTCACATTACGTAAAACCATAAACGTTGGCTTTATGTGTTTACATCTTAACTTCTGTTTATGTGTTATTTATTGCAGGAAAGAACGGATGAAAACGTCTTAACTTTGTCTAACAATAATATAAAACGTCTGAGATTACACGAGATTAAGCCATATTTGATAAAGTTATTATCAAACCTAAGTGTTAACATGCTTTTTTGTAACATTTAACATTTTATAAAATTACAGAACTGTTCAGATATAGACAGCTGAGTAAATATTTGGCTTTATTTTGTCACCAACTCCAGATGCAATTATGGCAAACTATTATGATTGGTCAATATTGAAGAAAATAACAAAATAAATAAATCGAGATTATCTGGGAAACTTTCTGGGTGTAAGGTTGTCAGCATGAAGGCTTATGTCAATCTTTGTCAAATGGAAATGGGGGTCTCTCCTTTTGCAGCTCTAACTATAAATGTTTATTACTATTTCAAGGAGACTGGATGTAGCCAGACATTGGATGTAGATGTATGGGCGTTCACTTTACATACAATCTTCAATCAACAAACACGGGACTAAAAACATGGCAAGATAAAGTATATTTATCAGAAAATAAGGTAAAATTCACCTAGTCCTTGGGTATTTTACTTAGTACATTTTACGTCACGTATTCATTATATCAAAGAGAACCCAATAAAGAAAATATGTACAGTTGCAACTGTCGTTACTTTGTATCACTGCGTCTTAATAATACTCCGTAAACATGTACCAGCGACCTCTTTAAACAACTTCGAAAGGGAGGACCTAATGCGTACCAGACGGTACACATCCGATAATCACCTTTGCAGGAAGTCGTACATCGTAGTCATCCTTTCACCAAGGAGTACCCCTATCACGTATCACTATACAGGTTAACCATCTAAATTTCTAGTTCATACATGTTTTAGTCTACAGGACCACACCAGATATAGCCGTGAACTATACATTCTTCACAAAATGTAGGAACATTCGATATAGCCGAAATCTAGATATTTACGCCGGGATACCCTGTTCGGCAACGCATGTGTCGTCACTAACAAGTATGAAAAAAAAACTCTTACTTCATTTACCCGACTGAATAAGGTTCACTGCTCATGTCCGTTAGTAGGAACTAGCCCAATAGTGACCACTGTGTCAATCGGTCCGTCCTTCCGTCCTTCAGTCTGCAACGCTTTCTATCGCACGCGATATCTCAACAAAATCATGCTTGATCATTTTCAAATTCACTGGGATCATGAGGGCTCGAAACCTTTTGAATTCCAGACCGGTCGGACTTCAAATATGTCCGCCAGAGCGCAATCGATGATTTTATTTCGCAAGTGATATCTTAACAAGACCAGGTTTGATCTTCCTCAAATTCAAGGGGATTATTGGAAGATATAACGGCACCAGACCTATCCAATCACACACTTTTCGGAATTTAATAATGGCCGCCATACCAAAAATGATTATTTCTTTTACTGTGACCACCTTGTCAATTGGTCCGTCCATCCGTCTCCCGCCCGTCAGTCAGCGACGCTTCCTATCGCACGCGATTTTTCAACAAGAACAGGCTTGATATTGCTCATATTACCAGAGATGATTGATGCATATGAGGGCTCCGGACCTATCGAAATCCAGACCTGACCGAATTCCAACATGACCACCTCAGAACAATCGGTTATATATTCTTACGCACGCGATATCTCAACAAGATACTTGATTTTCTTCAAACTCAAGGGGATGATTGGTGCCTAAATTTCATAAAAAAATGTTTTCCGTTATTTGTTAGTTGGCTATCTCATTAATCCTTTTAATGGTTCTATAAAGTGTGCAGGAAAGTTACAATAACCGGGCTGCTTTTCGCCGGTCATAATGTCGGGAATTTAATTCTCCCGAAGGAATCAGAAAATATATTTCTACTTTATGTTGATAAATTTCGTACTCGTTAATGCAAATATATCTTCCATACCATGAACCCTTATCACATACTGGAGGGTGCATACAACTATAGACAGACATACAGATAACATGATCGTACTTAATATTACTACTACAAAAACAAATCTAGCTAGAAGGTAAGATTGAGGCTGGTTAGGCCAAGAGGGTACAGCCGCCGCAATAGAAAAACAGAAGAATAAACAGCATTAAATCCCAATTGAAAATGGAGCGTAATTTATGCACAGAAATGGTTACATAGTGCGTAATTCAAACATTAAATGGAAAATCGATCACACTCTTAAAAGGAACGACCATGATTCTGATTGTATATTTCTAAAAAAGATGAAACCTGTGTTTCCAAAAATACAAATCGATTGATAAGAAACCTTATCTGATAGAACACACATTTCACCGTCTGTTCCATACAAATCAAGCTCCCTTTGAACGGTTCAGCAGGAAAATGACTCAGATTTCTTCAAAATTCTACTATATTATACGTACAGAAGATTCGACTAATTCCAGTTCTATAATAGATTTCTTTTCGCGTCAGTATGCGAAAAGAAATTAAGATAAATCATTATCAGAAACATACAATTCATCTTTTTTTGTTTCAACAGCTGTTCTAAACAGCTATCTCTGGTGATCGGAACCAAGGTCTCCTGTCAAAAGCTGATGCATTACATATTCAAAAGAATTTCTCAAAACTGTTAAGGATATCTTTTCAGGTCCGACACGCATGGTTCCCATCAGAACATGTCCAACAAAAACGAAAAACAAATCGGAAACGTCTCACTGGAGATCAATGTTGTCTGAAGTTCAATGAACGATTGTCATTGGATGTGGCCCCCATCTGTCTCTCTAGGAAGTTAAACCGCGGTCAACACGTTTATCAAATCGAGAACGGAAAAAAGAGCCACCCTCTGGAAATCACCTTAGATAATGTGACAAGAAAGGGTTTGATCATTCCGTATGAAAGAACGAATGATGGAAAAGCATATTTTCCCATATTTTCTGTCGTCTTTCTGTCTGCCTCTGCTTCCTTCTAGCTAATCTTTCCAACTCTCGTTTTATTAATCTCTCTCTCTCTCTCTCTCTCTCTCTCTCTCTCTCTCTCCTCCCCTTTTCATTTCTTCTTTTTTCTCTGTTTCTCTCCCTTTCTGTCTCTCTCCCTGAACCCCTCTTTAATTTTACTTCTGCCTCTGTTTCTCTCTGTTCTCTGTCTGTCTATCTGACTGTCTGTCTGTCTGCCTCTCTCTCTCTCTCTCTCTCTCATTCTTTCTCTCTCTGTGAATTTCCTGGAATATGAGCTCATAAATTAATCACTTATTCCTGCGTTTATTCAATTTCCCCAAAGGCTTTGACTTCGGGAGGGTTTGACTCAAGCGCTATACTAGGCACTAGGAGGTGACTGTACCAATTCAACTAGAAAGAAAGGACACGAATCGAAGCAAGGAACAAATGTAAATACAGTTAAACATCCGTTTAACTGCTCACGTCATGCACATACGATAGGAGAGAGTGTTTTTCCTTTGACATTGGTCCATCGGTCTAATAGATTGGATCAATATAATAACTACAATTCTCCTGTGTATTTGTGTATGTAATTTTGTGACAACTCGAATGTTAAGGTTGAATAAAGATGGAGAGGATAACGTTGGTCATAATTATTAATTATTTCTGGTATTTAATTGAGCAACATCTCGTTTATAATATTTATCTGCAAACAAAAGGCGGTTGACGTTCTACTGTAAAGAAGATAACATTATAGTGTAATCAACTTTATATTGTATTTATCTTAATTAGCATTTCAGCCACGAAATCCATCATCAAAGTGCTATTAAACTAATGAATTCTCTCAAATAATGAAGTAATGAAATGTGTCTAACGTGGAGCTATTAACCATGTATTCAGTTAAATGATCGGTCAATTTAATTTGTAATATCCGTGAACTTTTACCCCGTTACGACGCTTTTTCCGTCCTCTGGCATCACATGTCAAGCAAATTCTAAATTATAATATAACATTATCAATATCTTTTAATCCCCGATAGTGAATTTATTCCCTGAAGGTGATTATTTTGCCACAATTTCACTTGTATGTAAAACTTTTTTTTTTGTTTTTGTTTTAATGACCCTTATTCTAATATACTCTGCCTTTGACAAAACCATATCCACTCCGACAGATAGAGGGGATGGAATGAATACTTCAAAATACTTATTACTTTTTATCTGTCAGCACAATAACAATTAAGAATATAATGAAAAATAAATAAACATACAACATTAACATACAGATGAAATACTTTCTTTAATTTTTATAAATCTATCAAAGAAAATTTGAATCAAGTAAGGATATTTTAAATATTTCTGCATATATACATGTTTCATAATATCTTGCGATACATATTGTCGTATTTTTTACTCTCTGATAGGCTAATTTCATTATATTTACAATGCATATTGTACTTAAAAATGGCATACGTAGTTACTGATATTATGAAATTGTTCATTTTTACAAAATTACCATCCAGTGCGTATTTATGACCAATTACGAGCGTTTCCCAGTTTATCTGGATATGAAGTATTTTCATAATATTTTCCCATATCCCCCTCAATAATTTACATTCATACAGCATATGTTCAGCATTTTCATTTACATTACAAAATTTACAAAGATGGGAAATACTCGAGTTCCATTTGGACACGTTGGTACCTGTTGGAATAATGCCATGTAATAATTTGAAATTAAAATTATGATAGTTTTTTCGTTTGCATGTTTTTAATTTTACACTGATAGACTTTTGTCCAACTTATTTTTTTTTTAATTTTTCCTGCAAAATAATTTGATGTTTGGGAGAAGACATTTTTCTTCTTACTAATTCACTGTAAAAGAATTTTGATTTTTTCTTATATATATAAATATTATGTTTACCAAGCGTGTATGTGTGTTCTAGATAAACCGATTTCTTTATGAATTGTTCTTTTGGAAATAGAGAAAGAGTCTTTTTAACGGCATTTTTAACCTTTATATATTCCGATATCCAATTGTGTTTTATTTTTAATTTCTTTAAAAGGTTGCTGACTGATATAAAAGTGCCATCATTGTTCAGAACATCTCGAATATAAATTATATTTTCTTCAACCCAAGCTTTAAAATATAAGCATTTATTATTGATCATAAATTCAGTGTTACCCCATAATGGTTGTTTTAAAATATCTTCTCGTGAAGTAATCTCTCTTTTAACCTTACATTTATTAAAAGCTGATATCACTTCTTTATCAAACTGGGGTATATGTTTCAATATGCAAAACTGCTTTATTGATACACAGTTTGTGTTAAATACCCAGTCTGTATGGAGCCCACAGTTGTGTAAATAATATTTAAAGATATGTTTCCATTTATTTTCTTCATAAAGTATTCTTGGTAGCCATGCAGCTTTAAATGAAAGTAACCAACTATTGATATCGATCATTTTAAGACCGCCTTCCTCTATATCTCTTATTAAAACTGCCCTTTAATTTTTTTCTGTTTTATTCCAAATATAGTCATAAATAACTTTGTTTATTCTTTTTTCGAATCCGTCCGGAATTGGTAGTACCGAAGCTTGAAATGCTATTTTGGATAAAAGTATTGTCTTATCAATTAATATTTTTCCAATTAAACTTAGATTCCTCAACTTCCATATATGTTATTCTCTATTTTATTTATTTTATCTTCCCAGTTTAGTTTTTCTATACATTTCTCATCATATTCAAACCAAATTCCTAAGCATTTCATTGGCTGTTTTGTCCATTTTACTCCTATTGGATCTTTATGCCTCTTATTATTTCCCAGATCTAAAGCGGTAGTTTTTTCCATATTTAGTTTTAAACCAGCTAGGTTTCCAAATTCATAAATTTCCTTAAAGGCAGTTGAAACTGAGTTATCATTTCTCAGAGTCAAAGTAGTATCATCTGCATATTGGCTAAGTTTTATTTCTTTACTGCCAAAAATAAAGCCGTTAATATTATCATTTGTTCGTATTTTTTGTGCCAATATTTCAACTGAAATAATTAAAAGTAATGCAGATACTGGACAGCCCTGTCGTATACCTCTTTTCATTACATTTTTTTAAGATAACCATCCGTTATTTTTGGTAGTAAAAAGTGGGTTATTGTAAATAGTTTTAATCCAGTTGATAAAGTTCTGACCAAAAATAATTTTTTTAAAAGTTTCAAACATAAAATTCCGTTCTAAGCTATCAAAAGCCTTTGTAAAATCGAGAAAAATTAACCCCCTTCTTTATTATATTTCTTAGCAAATTCAAATATGTCCGTGATTAGGCGTAAATTATTTCCGATGTATTTACCTTTAATATATCCGGTCTGATCTGTGTCAATTATTTTTGGTAAAATATTTTGCAATCTATTTGTTAATACTTGTGCTAATATTTTATAATCAGTGTTACAGAGGCTTATAGGTCTATAATTATTTAAATTATATTTGTCTCCTTTCTTAAATAATATTGCTATTACAGCTGTACGCATTGTAGTACATAATTTATTGTGACGATACGATTCTATAAAAGCATTATATAAAAACTCTTTTAGGTCATCCGAAAAAGTTACGTAGAATTCAATAGGAATGCCATCTAATCCTGGGGACTTGTTTTTCTTCATTTGAGTAACAGCAATTTTAATTTCATCCATTGCATTTTTTCATCACATATATCTTTATCTTCATCACTTATAACATTTAAAGATTTTATATTATTTAAGTATTTCTGTATCTCTTTCACACATGGATTGTGTGATGTATATAAGTTTTTGTAATAATTATTTATATGATTTAGTATTCCTTCATCATCTTCTATTACATTATTGTTTTCTCTGATTTTATAAATAGTGTTATCTGACAGGTTTTTATTTTCCAGCTTGAAAAAGTATTTCGTACTCTTTTCCCCTTGTTCAATCCAATTAGCTCTACTACGTATTTGAGCACATTTTGTTATATTATCAAATATTTCATTTTTTTCTAATTCAAGTAAATGCTTTTCTTCTTTTAATCTTTCTATATCCTTAGCTATTGAATTTAAACTAATAAGCTGTGAAATTTGTTTAATCCTTTTGTCTATCATAGCTTATCTACTATTTTTTTTTCTTTTCTTTTCGATTTAGAGTAGTTAATACTTGCTTCTTTTATGTTAATTTTTATCATTTCCCAAGCTAGCCTCGCAGAATTGTGTTTATAACGGGTGTAAATAGAGGCAATGCAGTCTTTCATCAGCCCAATATAAATTGGATCATTTAATAGGCTGACGTTTAGTTTCCAATATCCCGGCCCTCTAATGCTTACTTTAAAATCCAGACATAACGTTATAGCTTTGTGATCTGACAGCCGATGTTCTTTTTGCTCTGACAGTACGTATTCACAGTCATAATTTAAGCAGTTCCAGAGTGCCGATTTAGAGATAAAGAAATAGTCAAGTCTACTGCTTACATTCCTTTCTGACCATGTAAATCGGTTATTTAACCTGCCATAACAACTCCATATATCAGTTAGCTTTAAAGTATTTAACATATTTTCAATAGTATTCTACTTTGGTCTGCCATATGTGACATCGTGCTCCTGTCATCATCTTGCAGACAACAATTAAAATCACCTCCCATAATGATACACCTTAAAGAATCACTTTTTTGCCATTAACCATTTCTCTAAGTCCTCAAAGAAAAGTTTCCGTTCCCTTTCTTTGTTCGGTGCATAAACACATACTAAGCATAATTTTTTACCTTTGTATTCCGTATTCAACAGTATTTTTCTACCATTTTTACAGCAATGAATATTTAAAATTTTTATATTTATTTTATTTGATAATAGTATTGCAACACTTCTGCTATGTGGTGACGATGCATGACTATGATATATTTGACCTTTCCATGAACTATTAATTATATTCGATGATATTTTAGTGCAATAGGTTTCTTGTAAAAAAGTAATATGAACATTTCTATATGTTAACCATGTATATAATTTCTTCCTTTTATCATAATTATTAAGACCTCTTATATTTAATGAACATATATTTAATTGTCTATTCAAATCTGTCATGTGGTTTTCCATTGTCTTTCGTTTTTATATCCTTTATTTATTTTTTTTTGTACTTTGTT
The DNA here is from genome assembly GCA_026874595.1 of Sipunculus nudus. Lineage (NCBI taxonomy): Eukaryota > Metazoa > Annelida > Sipuncula > Golfingiida > Sipunculidae > Sipunculus > Sipunculus nudus. Next base: position 51,526,054 of record CM049321.1, read on the forward strand.
AATAATATTCTCCATCACTTTCTTCAAAAACACGATCTTCGACGACACCTCTTTGTTCAGATTGTGGGCTAAAGTCATATCTGCGAGATTTCATTGAAACTCTTAAGCTTGTATGTTTTTGCTGATTTGTTGACTGTTCGGATAGTTTTCGTTTCGGTGTTCCCATGCCTTGAAAAAACTGGTTGGACTCTTGGTCTTGTGCTGAGGCTATATTGCTAGTTGCTTTTTCTCTGTCATGATACTCCGCACTATAAAAGGATCTTATTTTCTCAAGTGTGGCACCATATAAGTTCCTACCAGGCCATGCATCCACCTTGGTGACTCTGGAGAGAAATTTGGACAGCCCTGTTCCCCACTGTTTATCTTGAACTGTGTGGGCGATCGGTGCTGTACCTGATTTCATGAGAGCTTCTTTGAATTCAGGGATCTGTTCTGCTTTCTCTAACAGGATATTTTCCAAAATTTCAATTTCATGTCTGTCCACAGATTCATCAGAGTGCAAGATCTGGCCAATTCTCTTGGCAACTCCTGCATGTTTAGCGTTTTTAATTTCATTTGCCAACGCATCTTATTCCAATTCATATGCGCATCTATAATGAAACGCATGTTCAGCGCTTTTAAAAGTTTTCCCGTACATTTCCAAAGAAAAAGGGAAGGAGTTGGAGAGAATATCATCATGGCCAGACACAATTTCCATTGATTGATCAGGTATGTAATGCTCACAGTATTTGCTACCTGGTTTGTGACCTTTCTTGTGACATACTATACAGGTCAGGTCCTTGAACTGATCATTATGAAAAAAATCTGCACTGAAATGGTCCAATTTATCCATTTCGTGGTAGTGGGCTTGCCAAAGGCGATTTCACAAAAACAAATCTGTTTCCATTTTTGTAATGTGTCAGGAGTCCTTCTTTTGTCCCTTCATATTGATATTTTATTTCAGTAAGTAACTCAAGCTTATATTCTGACTGTAAGTGTTCAACAATAGATTGATTGTCAAATGAGAGGGGGACATCTGCAATTGTGACTTTGATGGGTGCTGGGAAATTGTCTGAATTTCTTGCACTATAAGGGTGTGTGTCGGAAAGTTGTACAAACTTATTCCGTAGAGACAGTCCCTCTGTCAAAAGTTTTATTCTTGCATCAATTGATTTCACATATATTCTCCACAGATTTCTTATTTTTTGTGCACCATCAATATTGTCCGAGCCAACAACCTGAGCTGCAGCAGAACAAACTTCATAAGGTCTCATAGAGTTTTTAATGTTTGTATCGGAAAGCACAGTGTCATTTTTAAAGAACACGGGCAACGCAGAGTCGTGTTCCATTCTGACAATTCTATCGTGTATTCAGCGCTTCGGTGAACAGGGTACCTGAACACGCGCCACACAAATCTGTGCCCTAACCGCAGGGCTTTCACTGAATGGTTCACTGAGCAGATAATCACAGGATCTAATAATGCAATTCAATAATATTACTGTCAGTTTTACAAAGAATTCTTTGCAAAATTTACCTTATATTTTTACATCATTCGAAACTGTCCCTCATGGGTCTCTCAGCAAATTTTCATCAATATTCAGCTGGTAATACAGGTATAATTTGCCATAGAAAGAGAGAGTCTCTCAGAGCACACGTCCACTCACAACGAGCACACAAGCGCTCTCTTGTATGTAAAACTTTACGCCGGCAGCGCTTTAGAAAACAAATTCTGTGTGACAAGTTTTAGAATCCAATAATGCTAATGAGGTCTTAGCAATTTCTTTTCCAAGACAGGATAAAATATATATTAACAGTTCCCTGATTTGCCACTTACAGCAATTATTTTTGTTTATTATTATTATATTAAACTAGGCCTTCAGACCTAATGCGAACCTGTGCAATGGGATATACATGAGGTATATCGCTTCCATGCTGGACCGTTACTGTTCAAGTATATGTTTGACATGTATATGTACAATGCAAGCACTGAGCATTTTGAACCAAATTACAATACCAATTACACAAACGTCACTGCTGAACTATTTGCATAGGTGTAAACAACGCAAAATGAATATAAGTGGCACAACCAGTCTTGTGTACGAGGAAGCCATTAAAGATGTATGGACATAAGCAATTTCAGGCTTCAAACCACTCTTTGGCTATTTGCACAGATACACGAAATAAAACGATACAGGTAGATGAAAGCGATTATGTGTATCCGCCGAAATCAGAGTAGTACAGGTGAAGTGAGTCATCGATTGAGTGGTAAGGGGAAATAGAAAAATACTAATGATAACATAGTTCAACTGGGATGTGCTTAGTCAAAGGTTTTATAGAATAATTAAAAATGCTTGGGAAGCAGACCCACGCCAAATACTCCATTTTGATTGGTTTTATAGGCAAATTGGCTTAACGTAGTGCCAGGAGAATTCGCGTGTGGGTGTAAATTGTCGCAACAAAACCACTGTATTATATTTCCCTTAGCCCATCCAAGATGCCATATTCTGTCATTTTTGCACTTCAGAAAATAACAACTCCATGTATGTTGAGCAAAAATATTTCTAAGTACATAAAAATTTATGTCGCTAAGCTCACATGCTTAAGGTGTTGACAGGAAACCTTGGAGGCGGATGTAAATTACCGCATAAACCGCTGTGTTACAGCTATGGTGTGACGTTAAGTCGAGAGTTATCTCCCTCTGTCCACCATAGTTTTTATCAAAAGACATCTCGATAGAAAATCTGTAGTAAATCTACCGTTTATTCTGGTTTTAGTTAACATAGTTACTGCATGCCATCAGGGCCACACAAAACTAACAATTAGATTCGGAATACATCAAACCAGTTTTGAATGCTCTACACTGGTTTCCAGTTGAACAGCGAGGGATATTGAAGTTCTGACTCTGGTATATCAGTGACTCTATAGGCTTGCACCCCAGTATCTCCAGGAACTATCGCAACCACAAATCCAAACAGTGCACTGCGTTCTGCTGACAAATTTTAATCTTAAATGATAAGCATACACTTGTATATTTTTTATGATGTTTATCAACTCTTTTGTACAGCGTTTTAGAGCACTCTGTGGATTTTACGCTTTATAAAATATTTTTTTATTATATTATAATTATTTTTATTATTATTATTATTAATAAGTCAACTCTTCTTTCTAACTTTTTCGGAGCAGTTTTTATCTGTGAATGATTTCTACGTTCTCAGTATCGGCGAGTTTAACTGTGTTTTAATGTTTTCCTTACTTTGTCATATTTTTCCCAAATGTACATTAATCTTACTTTCGATTTTGCTAATATATGCTCAATTTATTATATTCAAAATGGCTAACATTATATTACTTGGGTTCTGAATATATTCCTTTCTGTTATAGTATACACACATTTTAAATGTGTAGAGCACTTAATATGTTCTAAACAAAAGCTTATTCTTAATTGGAAACCCTCCACACAATACTTTGTTCAAGGTTAAAGGGGTATGATTACTAAATCATGATCTCATCCATTCTTTTATACAATTTTTTGTTGCATTCTGGTTGTTATGTTACTATGCTAGATCACGCGTTGCCTTGGGACAAGATTTGCGCCAACTTTGACTAAGACTGTAATGGTAACGACCTAACTTTTAGTTTCAATGCTTTTCACATTCTTAATTTAAGTATGTTAATCTGCAGGATCCCATGTTGGTTTGTGACCACATGACAAGGCGGATCATCAGCTTCCTCTCATTTCATATTCGATCCGGATATGCTAGCCCGGTTTCTTCCGCGCCTGCGGGACCTGTGTATTTAATCAATCTCATTTCTGTGTTATAACGCCGCAGAAACCCCCTAAACGTAAACTCAAAGCACCCGCTATGTACCGACGCCTCTTAGCACATCAGCGGTGTAGGTATAAAAGTAATGAAGAGGTTAATGTAGTCCTTCAAAAATATTGGATAAAAATTGTTTCAAGGCAGATTACATATCCCGGTCGTCCCACATAACCTAAATCGAAGAGGTTCAATATGCGTAAAAACTATCTCTGGAAGGTTGGCGTTCATTCGTGAGTGATAGACAACTTTTGGACACCATCTCAGACTGTTGAAATCGAGTAATCACCTTGGGTGGTGGGCCGACCGTAACAAAACTCTCACTGCTCCTCGGTTGAGATTTGAACCAACGATCCCCATGCTTTGAGTCTTGTGTTCTACCCTTAAACCACATACGTCGTGCGAATTCTTGAAATGTCTAGCAATTGTATCAAATTCACAGTACTACTCTAGAAGCCCTTTGCCAGATCCTCGGCCTGGTTCCACGTAGTTGAACAAAAGCTTAGATTAATATGTAAAAGGTCACATTTCGGACCCGTCAGCAAATTGGCTAAATCATTTTCATAGGACCCGGCTTGTTAATGGTGAAAGAACGTGACAGTTTTAAATAAATCTCAATATAGCCAGTAAATATTTCAGATGAGTTGGGAGGTGAGAAAATAGTTTTTGTTTCAATAGGTTTGACGTGCGTTTAGTTTGACTGGTTGCTGTATTTTCCTGATTAACCGGAATCAATGTTTAATATCAAACACAGATGAAGAAGAAGAAGAAAAATTGAAAGGATTTAACTTTAAAATTTAAGAAAATATTGATTTAATGTGCTTAAACAGTTCTGAAGTAGAGGCCCTCGTGATTTTGAGAGCAATCAACTTATTCTCAAGTGGCTGGACCTATTCACCGGGGAGAATGTATTATAATCGCACAGTTTAAGAGGACAAAGGTTAGCAAGGTGTGCTTGATTACTCGATTTCGTCCTGTCATTCATTATTTTACGTCAGTCTAGTCTACTTTTTTCTGTATGGACAGCGAAGTTCGTCCATCCGTACGTGAGATATCTTGTGCAACGGATATGATTGTTTTGACAAAATTCATCTGACCTTTCAACCAATAGATTATCACGCCAGAGTTCGGTGCTCAGCAAAATCCATGTATATTTAGTGATTTTAGGGTTCAGCAGGCTTCTTCGTGATGCCGCCGCGATAACTTACCAAGAACATGATGTTTATTAATAAAACTCACTATAAATATGCACTAATTGAGTTTCTCATCTGAATTCCTTTTTTGCGTAAAATTAATGAGATCAGATGTCCTTGGCTATATAATGCACTTTTTTTTGCGATTTTGCTAGTTTAGATAGCTATTTTGTTTGGTCTTACTACATAACCATTGACGCCAATGAGTTGCAAAATTTGTCAGACCAGCGATACCCTGCTCTCATTCGTCGGGACGCTCCTTTTTTTACCTTTTTAATGGCTTCCTGGAGGCAATATTTACCCCGGTGAGCAGTTTTAAACTTGTAAGCAGTTGTTTAGATTAATCTTATGAGATTGTTCAAGAGCGAATGCAGCATGACCAGAGCGTACGATATGTAATATTTAAATGATTCCCTGAAACTGACGGTATTAGAACTTTCCCATTAGGCATTTTTTTTTTTCAGTGAAATGTTGATATCCTGATATAGCGAGCACAGCGGATATTTATAACAGCATTTTGCCGGTGATGAATGAGATACAACTCACTTGTGCTGATGAGAAAATTTGCCGTAAAACCACAACAACAAAAAAACAGGTAAAGAAATTTAAAAACATATCCATGGAGATTTCCTCTTCACTTCCGTGTCGAGGGATGAAATTGGTAAAGCTGAAACATACAATATCTTTTTGGCTGCTGACTCCAGGATCAAATATTTTACAAGCTGCAATAAGTTTAATTCGACCGAGGAGAGCTGATAACTTCCACAGAGTTTGTCTACTAGTGAAGGATACTTTTGTTACAATAATTTTCTCTTTTTCCCTATTTTCGCCCTCGTAGGCGCTAGATCTCCAGTACAGAGGCCTGCAGGCTTGACTTGCGATCGGTCTTGATTGCAGACATCCTGTTCCAGTTAATATTTAATTAGAGAACGGGTTTGTGCCCGCTACGTGCAAACAGTACTAAGGCCACCTCAACTAAATTTCAAGAGCAAGAAACAGCCTCCAATTCTCTAAATAAATAATTACGCCAGATTATTTTTTTATTGATCAGACAATGCTCAGTTAAATTTACAGGTTGGAGTTTATGGGATTATTATAGTTAGGGCTGGGTGTCTGTCAGGTTATTCCGATTTAATATGAATTGCAATGCATTAGGTAGGATGACCGGTATATGATTTGACGATGCGCATTGTGTTCTTTGTGTAAAATATTCTTAATTAAATTTTAATGGATGTTCTGCATATGTCTTGTTTCTTGATATTAATTAAATGACAACGACGATAATGAAAACTTCTCCTGCTTAGCTTGTTCTAAATATAGCAAATGAAAATAGTTCTAGCTTTATAAGTACTTAAGGTTTTAGCTTGATTTATTTGTATCCTCATTTTATGGCATTCACAATGTTTACTCGATACGACAACACAGCATTCAAAACATATCGTTAATTGTACCCATGTAGCTTATCGATTCGTATCGATATATCGGGTATTGATATAACCCTAATATTTGAACAATATTGTATGGATTCCCCGCACCCCCCCCCCCCCCAGCCCCACCCGAGTGCAAAACCATTTATTTCATTTTTTCTCCTCCTGTTTTCCATTCTTATCTCAGTGTATGAGCTAGAATTCCAGTACATTGGCGGGGAGGCTCCCTTGCGATCGGACGTCGATTGCCGACACATAGATTAAGGAAACAGGACTGGAAAAATGATCCTATATTTAAATTCAAACAAAAAGTTGTTTTGAATACATAATATACCTTTAAAGTATACCTCATTTTAAATCTGTCATAATTTTCTTTTTGATAGTACACATTTTTTTAACAATGGGCCAAAGAAGGTTCGAATGGATCTTGTTATTGATCCGGAACATGATCCGGAGTCAGGAACGACATTGAGGAAAAATGTACAGTCATTTATAAACAAAAGAATTAGGGATATAGGCCGAATAAGAGAATACAAACACGGTCTTGTAAGCATCCAACAATATGGAAGCCAACAGACTTGCATTCCTTAGATTGCAGATTACAAGTTTTCTAAGTGTTCAGTCCATAACGGAGACTGGCATCCTGTAGATATCTTTCCCTGGGTAACAGTACGTGGTTTTTGCGTCTTTGACTGCAAAAAGAGAAACTGAGCTAAAATCATTACCTTAACTGTATATTTGTTTCAACAAGATCGCGTTTAGAGTTCGTTCTGACCTTATATTACAATCTGTATTACAGAGGGAACCAATGAGATTCTTATTGCAGGCCTTATGTTATGAGATCTCAAGGTTTTAGCCTGAGCAATGGAACGCGGCTGTTTTGCCTGCGCTAAGTTTATTAACTTTGGGCAGTCCACTTGACACCCCATCGCCATGTCCTGACTTTTACATACGGTGGACTTGAGACAAAATTGGTACCGCGGACAATTTTCTCTGATATCAGAACTGCGGTAATAGTGCTGCCCAACCTTTATAAAATAATAATGGGATGGTTACTTGTTATATCAGTCTAACCATTTAATCATTGAGAGATGAATAGCCTCATCTTTTGGTGTAATTTATACAAATTATCCCTAAATTTTAAAATAGGCAGATGTTTTATGAGAATACAATTATCTGAATCATGGCATTATAACTAATTTATCCTGGAACTAAGCATTAATTAACAGTAACTCTTTTAAATCTAATTAATGATCTTCAAATCTGCCTTGTGCTCTGTCTTCCGTACTATACCAACCAAAAAATAACAAAAATTCGCTTTAATATATATCTAATGTAAATCAAGATAGGGACATACTTTTCTTTAAACCCCCAAAAGACTTTATTAAGTTACACTGCTGTTTTTTTTTTTGTGTTTTTTTTTAGTTTTTCCTACATTTTGTTTTTTGGTCATTAGTCTTTGATAGGTCTTTATTATGGAGCTTTTGTACACCATTTACACAAACAAGTTAGTCAATTGACGGCATGGACATGGGGAAATCTCATTATTGTTAAAACTATTCGAATGAGTATTCCAGGAGAGAACGAGTATTGGTCAGAGACAACTGTGGATCCTGTAACCTAATGCCAGTAATAACGGTGCCGTTTTAATGGAAAGTTTGCAATATATATATATATATTGATCAAAATAAGGATTTCCTTACATTGTATCAAATGCACAAGGACAGGCCTTCGTCCCTAATCCCTAAACACTGAGGGAGACAGGTCTCCTTGTTCCCCTGAAAAAAGGTCCATATCTTGGACTCGGACTTTGACCCGGCTGCATTGGACTCGGACTTTGACTCGGCAACATTGGACTCGGACTTAGACCCGGTTGCATGGGCTCGGACTTTGACCCGGGTGGCTTGAACTCGGACTTTGTCCCGGGTGGCTGGGACTCGGACTTTGACCCGGGTGGCTTGTATTAGACTTCGACCCGGGTGGCCTGTATTGGACTTTGACCCGAGTGGCTTGTATTTGAATTTTAACCCGGGTGGCTTGTATTTGAATTTTAACCCGTGTGGCTTGTATTTGGACTTTGACCTTGGTGGCTTGTATTTGGAATTTGACTCGGGTGGCTTGGACTCGGACTATGACCGCGTTTTTTTTTTGGACTCGGAATTTGATGGTGTGTACTCGACTAGTGTGTACCACACTAATGATTTATTTTAAATATTTACTGATCTATCTCTCAATGTTTTAAATTTATCTATACAGAGATGGTCCTGTACGCCTTCCTTCTTCTGGCCGGGCTGAACAGCTGCGTCAATCCGTGGATCTTCTTCCTCTTCAACTTGAACCTACTGAGACGTACCTTCCTGTGCCGAAATCGACAGAGTACGACTTTATCCAGGCGGCGAAAATTCGTCCGGCCGGAAAAACCGCCAGTCATCCCAACTGCCCATTCGCCACCTTTTGTTATGAAAATTGAAACTGAAGCAAGGGAAAAATATAATGAGCCAGCAACAATTTCAATGCATCTTCAGATGCGATGTTTCACTTTATCCGGAGGGTGAAGGTTTCGGCTTCAACAGACTGGTACAGGATTGTGTTAATTATAACATTATAACATATGTTTACAATACAGAACCCGTTCTTTCATCCACGTGGGCTATGTTCGTGGTAGTTGAGGGTGGATGGATAAAAACTGGTGTTCTTTTAAATACATAACGGCCCCGTATTAAGATGTATTTCCTAAACCTGATCCGTGTGCACATAAAGTAGCTAAGTGTTTACTCAGGGGGATGAAGGAAATGAAAGACGTAGTGTTTTTTTAGGATTACATTAATTGCATACAAAAGACGAATTTGGTAAGTTGTCGAATGGCAAATTACGTAAGACAATATATATATATATATATATATATATATATATATATATATATATATATATATATATATATAAATATATATATATATATATATATATATATATATATAATAAGTGGTATAGCCGTGTTAGTCAGAAGTAGACTTTCATGTAAAGAGAAAAGGGACGCCTTATAGACAGACTAAAAAAAAGCAAGTTAGTCTATCTAAAAGGCGTCACTCTTTCTGTTTGCCTATATAATATATAGATATATAAATATATGTATATATATATATTTATGTCTAAGTAATATAATATATATATATATATATATATATATAAATATATATATATATATATATATATATATATATATGTCTGTGTTTGTAAAAGTGTGTGTATACATGTTAATATGTATATGTACATGTTAGTGGTAATGTAATGGGCCGTTTTTATCAATGTATGTATTATTATTGTTATTCTATTTTCTTAGGGTGTCGAGTATTACTACAGACACTTATATATATATATATATATATATATATATATATATATATATGAGTAAATTTATACACTTATAGGCGACTTTTATTAATGCATAGAATGCCAGACACAAACCCACATACATCATTTCCTGTAATGAGGGATAGTAAACTGAAGTCTCTGGTACTAGTTTCTATCTGCCCTGCACAATTTTCTGGATATATGTTCTTTGTATGAACCTCAATACGTTTTGGCCTTATCTTAGTGACTTATAACAAAATGCAAATTGAAATCCACCGCAGTAGACCTTTACTTACTTTCTTGTCGATATTACGGACCCGAAAGCTCAGTGTTAATCGCTGTCGACAGGTGTCGCTAATGGCTTATTAAAAGTTTGTTATTATATATATTAAACACACATACTTTCATACAGCAGGTGGAAAACCACCCCCATGTAAATGATTATTATTTTCACTCATGTGACTTTATCATCAAATATACTCCAAAGGAACAGGAAAGTAAGAGGTATAAAGGAAAACGTGGCTATATATATTCTGATATCACTGATGATGTCTGTCTAATCCGACTTTCCTGGTCTGTCAGACCCTGTTCGGTATAGTAACCTTTCCGCCCCTGGAGACACAAAGCCAGGGCAGCCGTGACAGGCGCTTGAACTATCGGTTATTGCATATCGAAATGATGTACATATAACATATATACAGACAAGGCACACGCAAGCAAACACAAACATACGTGATATTTAACCCTTATACTGAGGCAAACGGAAATGTGTTTGTGAAATATATGTTTTCTTTGATTTGATATTTCAATATATTAATATTTTTAGTTAATCACATATTAACATATAATTCTTTATCATTTTGTAGAATACAGTAAAACCTCACAAACACGACCACTTGCAGGACCATCAAAAGTGGCCGTCTTAGCGGGGTGGTCGCGATAGCTGGGTAGTCGTCAGGCGAGATCTCACTGTAGTTTTGATAGAATTTCTGGCAACTGTCAATGTGCAAAAGAGCTATGGTCCTAGTCATACAGCTATTCGTAATTTAAATTGTGACGTTGTGCATACATTTTAATCAAAGTGCATTATTGAACATTATTGTTGCTGCATTTTATAAACATTGGAATTTTAGGAAAATTGCATTCACTTGGCCACAAAATTTGCGATTGACGATATGCTCATTAAGCTTAATGTAGTTTTTTATTGTACTATCACGATTTCAGTAAATTATATTGTATTCTAAGCTGTCATTTTTTTCTCACACTGTTATATCCTGGACGGAGCTTAGCCGTGAACACAAGATTCAGTAGGCTGGTCAGCCTGTACTTAAGTCTTAACTGAAGTTATAGGCGGGAACGCACTCTAACAGCCGTCCGTGTTATTGCATCAAAACCACCGTAAACAAGTTAATCTTTACTTTAGGGAACGAATGGTAAATGAACACTAAATTATATACGTGAGCTCACAAACCAAAATGTAAATTCATCCGACTCTATGGTAACAGGCTTATTGCTGAGTGACTACTGTCCAGTTACCAGTACGGAACACGTTTGTTTTCATGCGGTCAGAGATTCAACAAACATGCAGGGGTACTTTCCAATACGCCGAGCCAAAACGGAATTGTTCTCACACATGTTAGGTATTGTAAGTAAATACAGACTATATGTAACGATTCATCTTGTTTTATTATATGTGACAGCGTACCTGTAGGTTTGGATACGTTGTCATAATGATAAACATATTTGCATCCTCATAGTGCGGCCCTCCTCATAGCGCGGTCCGAAACTGTCTGCTGTCAGAGGACCGAACTGATGCTAGACTCAGCTCCGATAATTCAAAATTAGGAAAGCATCATTAAGATGAGACCATTGGACCGAATAACTTCTAGCCACCCGGCATTATAGGTATTTAGCTGATAGTCGACCGGCCTATGATTAAAATGACCTGCAAATTTTAATTAAAAAAAAAAAACTAAATCATGATCAAAATGAAAGTAATTTGTTTTTGGGTTCATTTTTAAAGTATAATTTGCTCCATTCGATCTAGAAATTTTATTTTGAAGTTGAAAATATATAGACATTCACTGTCGAAATTTTTTAAGGGTATTTGCCGTTATGAGAGGAATGGAATAAGAAAGGTTGGTCTCTCAAGCACGACACGAGTCAACTTTGACCCCTCACAGCAAATTATTATAATGATTTTCAATCAGAAATTACTAACATATGGTTCAGCCGTTACGACATGTTTTTAAGGTAAAGAAAGATTTTTATAACGCTTCGTTTTGTTATGCTGGTTTATATCTGTTTAGCCTGACAAACCAACTGACTTCCCCCCTTAAATTACATTTTTTGCCTAAAATGCAGCCCCAACCAGTTATAACAGCGACTGCCAAACGTGTCCGCCATCTCAAACAAATTCAATAAAAACACTCCAATAAAAGCCACTAGAAACGTCGCATGTATTTCATAAACTGCGTTGGATGAAATTTGTCAGGATACCTCCAAGTGGCCTGCCAAAGACTCATGACTTTTTCGGCCTCTTCTAGACATTTTGATAATGTTATATAATTAAGAAAAGACCACGTTTGCATGGGCCTTTTTGTCAGATGTTGCATATTGTTAGTATCGCATGTGGCATACTGATGTAAACGCTCTGGCACGCCACCGTTTCCTCCCGTAGGGACCGACTGTGCTGCCCACACAGCCTGACTTTTCCTTTCCCGCGCACGACAATGTGACCATCTTCTTCCCCATAGTTTTTTTTTTTTTTAAATGACCTGATAAAATCCCCATATATGTAAAGGCGTGGTGAACAAAATCCTCGTTCGCTTATGTCATTACTATTAAAAATAACACGCTGATGTTCGTGAGGAATGACTTAAAAGTTATATTAGATGTAAAACCTCATGAAACAAACTTACATTTATATTAGGGCTTTATTATTTACCATGAAATATCGATACGAATCGATACGCTACATAGATACGGTTCACGATATTCTTTGAATTCGGTATTGTTGCATCGAGTAAACACAGTGACAGCCAACAAGGATGGCTACAATTAAAACTATAGCTAAACCTTTAAGTATTCATAGAACTATTCAAATTTATTATTCTTTAGATCAAGCAAGGCAAAAGCATTTTTAATAAACGGGTTATTTTTTTATTTAATTAATAATAATCATAATCAAACACAATGAACTTAAAACTATTCGTATCCTCACAGCTTTTATTAAAATATTATGCACAAAGAAAAACAATGTTTACCGTCAATACCTACCAGGTATCTAAGTGTATTGCACTTAGTATTGTACTTGAATAGCTGATCGATACTCAGCCCTAACTGCCCCAGCAAGGAGGGTATGTTTTCATCCCCGTTCGTTTGTGTGTGAGTGTTTGTTTAAAACATATCTCTCGCAATCATTAACGGAACTCATGACATAGGGCACATCTTGAATTGGCGAATGAAGAAGCAATTAGATTTTTGAGGAAATGGGGATTATAACACGACCACCAGGTGTGGTAGAAACGGGTCTATCCTGGGTGACCCCAAGATATAAATGAAGATGATCCTCAAGGGCCTTCTGCTAAGAAAAAGAACAGGCAGCATCAGAAACGGAGGCGGATACCTCCACCAAAAATCTTTATAAAAATATGTGTGACATATCAGCTAACCAACATACATGTCTCCCGTGTCACAAGTAGCGGCAGCGAATATGTCGGCCACGAGGTCGTCACCTGCTTTCGAGACAAGTGCCAATTCGGTTACTCTTTAGCCATTGACTCTGGGATTATTTGTAAGACATGCGTCCAATGGGCTAATTTTCACAACTGACACATTGCCATGTAATTTCCGGATTACAAATAAATTTAACTTGCCCCGTGACACATTTGTCTCCGAAAATGCAGTTACGATTAAACATTGTTAAAATATTTAGGCCGTGCCTTCTTAAACAAATGAGTGTAATCGATTCTGAAAAACGTGTCAATTGAATGAATTCGTCCACCCCCATCGGCTAATTACCCCTAGCTATGTCAGTTTTCATGGGGCACTGTTGGGAAGTACAGTGAAAACTGGTCTAACGGACACCTCACTGAAGCGAAGAACTAGCTATAACGGACAGAAAAGTTAAGTCCCTTCAAAATTCCCTATATGTTATGTATAAGCGGAACATCTATAATGCGGACACCTCACTACTGCGGACGACGGACAGCGGATTTCAACTCAAACTAACATTCTAAGAGTAAATGAACCTGACAAATACGGACACGGTACGCCATCTCCGGTGGACACTGATCACTCTCCCCGGACAACATCAAAGGCCACCGTTACTGTTGTTCCCGGGACTGGAACACAAAGGATTGAGCAATCCCAAGTTGTTACCTTAATGCGTGTAGGTGTTTAAGTCAGGGTGTGATGTGCTCAATGGATAAACACAGCAAGGGTGAAGCGGTAAACATCCTGTCACTTTATTTCACCCTTGATCATTCACACGTTGCGAAGCTGCATATTATTCGCTCGACCCCGGGGTCATTAAAATAATTAAACGGCTGCAGATTACCCGTGCGTCCCTGATTTTACCACGCAATACCTAAATGTAAACGCTTTCTTGCAGCAGGCTGTTTGAAATAAATTAATTAGTTTTCCTCAATATAGCTCAAACTGATCTGCTCAGTGTAAACCAAAAGCTCGCTCCGTAGTAACGCGTATCGTGACGCCGTGAAAGTTCCTCGGGGTTAGTTTAATCTCGGGTGCCATATCGATCAACACCAAAGCAAATCAAACCAAACAACCATTATTAAAGAAAGATTATTTAGGGCTAAAGTTTGCCAATGATACATTTTTACCAATGGGCCCTTGTGATTTGGCATTAGATTTGTTGCTCTTTCTTCTTTTACAAAAGTAAAAATCAAATAAATTGCCCTCATACTGTCACGAAACAACCCAGTGTACGAGAGAAGTATATGCTAATGTAACTCTTGCTAACCAGCCTTTCCTCCCGGCAATTTCTCCTATCCGCAGATTTACAAATTAAATTAATTACGTCCCATTGCACAGAGTTGTAAATACAGATAGTTCATTGTTTAAATAGTTATCTTCCGTAGTCTTTCATAAATGAGCGCAATTGTTTTTTATATGTTAAGTTCTTCGGATTCTTCAGTGTTTAGGGTCACACATTTAAACAATGTGCTTTGAAAAAAAAAGATAACCGGTATAACCTTGTATTGGATATGCATTTGAAGGAAAACAAGCCTCCGCCATATGGGCATTCACCTATTCGTACCATATTCCCAGGTTCATTCGTGCATAAGTGATTGTACATTTGTGATATTCCTTGATATGAAGTTCCTGAATCCGTATCATGTGCCGGATCCACAGCAAAATCTAATCGATACCTTTTTGTACCATTCC
Source organism: Sipunculus nudus (assembly GCA_026874595.1). Taxonomy (NCBI): domain Eukaryota; kingdom Metazoa; phylum Annelida; class Sipuncula; order Golfingiida; family Sipunculidae; genus Sipunculus; species Sipunculus nudus. The sequence continues at coordinate 51,541,234 of CM049321.1, forward strand.
CCAATTGGCCTTTAGGTTTCATGAGATTCCGTTCATGATTGTGTGATTTATTTGTGTCAACAAACGCACACAAACACACAAGCACTCACACAAACGGGGATGAACGCATACCATCCATTCGGAGGCAATTAAGAGAATGCACACTCTCATAGACAATCCACAGCCAAGAAATTCTACTGTTAAATTTAACGAGAAAAACATAAAAAATTCAGTCCCATATTTAGGTAAAAGTTTGCAGTCAGACACTTAACCCACTCGGTCACCGGGACTAGCTGAGAAAATAACAAAATGTAGTTAATGGAACGGAACGACTATTTCGTCAACGCTTTTTTTAAATTAAGAGAGAATGACAGATAGGTCCCAAAAACTGGTTTTCCTAACGGTTTATCTCATTTTGGGCTCGAGGAATATTAAGTTGTCAGATCAAGGTTCTAATATCCAGAAGAGACAGGTTAGAACCTAAAACACTCTTACTTTATTACAGAAAGTGCTGAGTTGTTTTATATAGCACTCAAGACTGAACGGAGCCTGTCACAATCAATGTTTCCTACATGTATCACATACTGGTGACTCCGATACTGGTGAGTTCTGGCATAGTAGGGTTCTTATATTCCCAGAAGACCTGTATGTATAACCAATGGTCGTATTAATACAGCCTGGTGGTACAGGTTTTATTGGAAGACTGTCAAGAGTACTGAATGATTAGTACAATTATGAACCGGCTTTTGTGCCATAAGGTAGTCAACGTCGGGAGATCCTGAGTTTGAATCGCAGCCGATGCAGGGAGATTTGTCATGGTCGGCCTCCTCACAGAGTGAGGCTCTTTTATGTGAAGGCTGTGCCAAACGGCCGTTTTTCACTGACAAGCAAATGCTCCATTCGGGGGTTTCTCGATGGTATGGCACAGGAATGGGTTCGAAAACATACCTTTGGCCCGCCCGTGCCTGGTTAACAATAGGATATTAAATGAGAGGAAGCGTTATAATACTTCTCTTTAACGTAGTCAGAACCCGAAATTGAAATCTGCCGACTATAAAGATTACTGCATAATTTATGCAATTATGAACTGGCTTCTGTGGCACAGGGTAGTCAAAGTCGGGAGATCCTGACTTCTAATCCCAGCCGAAGCGGTGACATTTGTCATGGTCAGCCTCCAACCAGGGTGAGAGCTCGTTTTTCACTGACAAGCGACTGCGCCATTCGGGGGTGACAGACAGGTCTGAAGAACATTTTTCTCTAACGGTTTATCGGAATTAGGTTCAAAGGGTGACAAGCCGTCAGATGAAGCTCTCTTATGGCGGTAAAAGATGGGTTAAAAGCTTAAACACGTACTCCATTAGTGAAAGTGGGCGATTGTTTTATATAGCACTCAAGACTGAACGAACCCTGCCTCAAAGCCGGGAGGTCGTAAGGTCAAATCGCAGTCGGGCGGAGGGGGGGGGGGGGGCTTGAGCTTTTTCCGGTCGGCCCCGACCCAGGGTGAGCGCTCTGCAGGCTGAATGGCCAGGCTGTGCCCAATAGCCGTGTATCACTCACACACGAGGTTGGACCCTCTTTGTTATGAACAAGCAAAGGGCTTGATTACACACCCAGCGCCTGCAGGTTTGGTAGACACCGGGCCTGGTGATAACAGGATACAATCATTATATGATAGAAAGCCTTGTCATGTAGCCCCAAACCGAAATGAAACATTCTTTCTTACTCTGTAAATATATTTATAAGCCCCAGATAACTCCTTTCAGGAAAGGTCATTATAAAGCCTCTGTAACGGATGTGTGAGCTTGATAATTTACAAGCTGTAAGGAAACACAGCAATGTTGACAAACGGATAAACCATACAACCTATGGTGGTTGGTTACATATATACGGAAGCTCAATGCTCACTATTGGCAAAAGACGCTCCTTGCTTAATGTGTTTGGAATAGTTTTTCCCCTCCCCCCCCCCCCCCCACACACACATATTATAAGCATATTGTTGTAAGCAAAACGAACAACCTTCGCGTGCAGGATCAGCGTGTTCTTGCCTTTTTTCAATGAAACGTTTAGTGAGTGTCTTTAGTTAATAAATGTCACATATCGGATAGCTCCAGATGTTGCTTGTCTTCGAAAAAGGGCATGGTTTGTCTTGTTCTATTTTCCTAAAGATAGAGAGCCTTTCTTCTTTTATTTAATAACGTTGAAATTATCGGTATGGTATTACGCGATCATTATCTGCTACAGGCATTATATATATATATATATATATATATATATATATATATATATATATATATATATATATATATACTGGGGCCCACGTGCATTTCTGTGCTTTAAGGTCGTTTATACCAGAAACCCAGTTTGAACCCACTGGTCAATCGAAAAGGGATTATATTAAAGCCGATTCAACGAGAGATAAATAATGACTATCTTTGTTCTGAAAACTTGGGGAACACTACAACAATACTACCGAATGGGATGCAATTTCGCAATCACTTATAACTTGTCTTGGTATTTATCCTGAAGACATCATAAGAGCATTTTGGGTGATAACACCGTAATAGGCTACCATAAACAAAAACAAAGTATGGTATAACCATCAGTTCGGAAAACCACTCAATGTGATGAGGCCCCGTAAAAATGGCCGATTGGTTTAGCCTTGTAATTTTCATAACATGTTAACAACTCATTGTAGGGACATTCGCACATTCTTCATATTTATATTTTAGAATATTTCCTCAAAAAGAATCAAGGCTCCTGTTCATGACATGATTTAATGACAAAGATTTGGATTTTGTTTTCTTTCCAATGCGGGTAAAACTTATCAAGACACTAAAGAACCATAAAATGCCAGCCCGCTCTTATTTTATTATACCAAGTACAATTTTTTATAAAGTCTTTTCATATTCTTCTTTTATAGTTAATTAATGCTTATAACTTAGAGTCAACTCATTTTCTCATCTTCGTATTTGTCACATTTTTATCCAGACTGTTACGTACTCATGTGCACTTCACTTAAGCCTTTCTCTATGCTGCGATACTTTCATCTATGTTTTTAATCAAACCCCTTTCCTTCGTATACTTAATATATGAACACACATACTGTTCACATGTCAACTTCTGTATACTTCTACTTCGTGCTTACATTACCGCGCTAATGCTCAATATAGTTTAATTTATTGCAAACTGACACATTAAGTCAATGGTCATGAAGGACATAATATTCCATAAAAAATATTTCTATGTATTAAAGTGCCCGTATGTAAACATAATTTTATTATGATTTATTGTGATAAATAAATACATTTGTAAATAAAAAAAAACATAGCGCAGACACTGATCTCGCTAATTTCCCGAGACCGTAGCGTCGCCGTCGTAGGCTTTATGTTCCCCAGAAGACTTCTTATAGGTTCCACGCAAACAGCCACATGATCCGGTTGGGAAACCGCCATCCGTAACCGGGACCACACGCCACACTGCACAAATATCCATCTGAAATTATTCACCGAGATTCCTTTCTCCATGCTCACCGTTCATCCTTCGGGACTGTACACATACACATTTAGTTTTAAGTGTGAAATAAAGAATCAAGTGTCACCTACAATATTTTCCAGAATGTTTGTGTGTGTATATGGGTGTTTGTGTGAAAGTGTGTGTGTGTATGTGTTTACTCACAACATAATCATGAGAAAAATCTTATGAAATAGACTTTGGTGGTAATCCGGCTGATATTCCGGTTCTAGGAAGGACTTCAAGGAAGATTAACAAATTTACAGCCACTTACGCACTAATAAACCTTTGAATATGGGTCGAATAAGTAAATGCGAACATGGGTTGGAGGAACTTCAGCATGAATGAACCTGGGAGAATTTGCCGAATTAGAGAATGCTAACACGTTTTAGGGAGCATCCAACAAGAAGGACCGGCCACATGGCGCAGGCCTGCATTCCCTACAATGCAGATTTCTAATTTATATTTGCTGGTCTGCTTACTCTCGGAATCTTGGAACCAATATTTAAAATATATTCCAATGTCCAGGAAGAAAGGTGGAGGTTTAGCATTATAATCCTCGTGAAAACTCCGCCATAAAAGGCGCTTTCTCCCATCACGGGGTTTAACACCTTTTAGTCCCTACCTGAGTCCGCCCCTGACAAATTGACAAATAGCCAGATGGCCCGAGATACAAGAATTTCTATGATAAATGTGACGTGTTCACTCCACTGGAGTCCACATTGTCGTCAGGGTTAAAAACACGTGGACATGACACTTCAATTTAATGCCTGAGTCTTTTGCCTCCGACATTTTGGCAGACTGTTTTTTTTTTTTTGGTGAAGGTGTGTGCTTATGTGTTGAGGGGCTGATGTTGTTTGAGCCGGGGGCACCGATCTGGACCAGTCTGAAGATCTGCCGGCTCCACATTGATTAGACGCACCACTTGGGCCTTGGAAGAAAATAATTTTCCGTCTGTCTGTCAGGAGGTAGAAAAATCAGATCATTCACTTGCCCCAGTAAATCCCATTAGGTAAGATCCTTCAACTATACTACCTTTATTTATTTTGCATTGATTATACAAATAATTAAAATATCTAGTGCAAGGTACAACCCAAGGCTTCGTTGGGTTCGGGAAACTCTGGGTCTCAAGGAAACCCGCCGCCCATGGACAGGATATAACAAACCACTCTCAAAGCCAACCTTGGTTTTAAACCAGGAACGCCTACCGTTTTGCCACTCGATTGGCCAGAACGCATTCTTGTTAGACTGACCAGTAATATTAAGGTCAATTAATCGAGTTGTTACGTGTTACTTAAATTTTGTCCGGGTTCGATCACATAATATGTATAAACCCAAGAACGACCAACAAATATTCACCAATATTTAAAATAACAAAATCACTTTTTACAATAAATACAAGATATAAATAATATATTTTGTAATATTCCCCAATCATATGTTCTTGTTACATTCCCAAAATGTTGTTCAAGTGTTGAGACACCCCGTATAGGAAAAAAGATATTGAGGTAATCCTTGGCTTTAGAACTAAAGGTGTCTCCTATCCAAATTCATGAAAACAACTCCTCGGGCCGGAGAAGGAATTTTTATTTGCGATTGTCAAGAAGTTCACATAAAACGTTAAGTTCTGACAATTCAAGTATTTAACACAGGATCGTTCTTTGCCACTTAATTCGTAGCAGGATTAACGTCTGTTAAGATGGATAAATTTGACACATCTTAAAAATTCAGATATTGCATGTATCTGAATTGTGTTTCTTAATGTAATTTAGAAACAACCAGCTTAATAGGACTAGGAAACTAAAACAATCCGAACGTGAGTCTATTAGGACAATAACCGTGGGATATCGGCCATTTTAGTCCATATATGAACTTTTTACGTTTGTTAATAATACATCCCTTATTATATAGCGTTTTAAAACGATTTGCTTTCACCCATTTTTTCCTCAGCCAGAAGGGTAAACGTTCATCTCCGTTCGTGCGTTTGTTTGTTTGTGTGTTTGTTCACAGTACAACTTCCTGGAACAGAAGAGGAAAACCCTGCATTCACTGGTCGGATCGTTGGTGGGAAACATTTTGTTATTTTTGTACCGAGCGTTGTCCGCGATTCAGTGTGAATCTCCCCTTCACATATTTCCTTGCGGATAACAAATATCTAGAAACAATTGAAACAATTTTAGTTACCATGTCCAACTTGATCCTTTTTATGGCAGAATAAAGTTCAGAAATGCACAGCGTGAGGCTTCATAGGAAACCTGGTCCCATTTTACATGAGGCCAGCTACTGCAGGGCTTGGTATAAATGGTATCGTCTTATTATCACACGCCAAAATTATTAACCTCAGCTAAATGCTTCATCAGTTTTTCCTTAGGCAGCCATTTATATTCTGTTAATAGCCGACTTCCTATAAGAAATGTTATTGACTTTCATCATCTGTTTTAAATACTTCAATCTAACGTGCATGGGGGGATATAAATGTAACACAGTTTTGGAAATTTTGCATGTGAACTAAACAAAGCTTGCAATTATACTTTTATCTACTGAAATGGTACATTGTTGTCGTGGCATCGATTTTTCTCTTTCAAGGGATTGAGGCAAGATCAACTAAAATACCGGTTATACCTCATTACAAATAATAATTAAGGCCTAAATATAGGAGCGGGGATTAATAATACAAGAGCAAGTAATTTTTTGTTGTGGCGAGTCTTTAATTATATAAAATGCTTACAAACGAGAGCCATAATAATGTAACACAGTTTTGGAAATTTTGCATGTGAACTAAACAAAGCTTGCAATTATACTTTTATCTACTGAAATGGTACATTGTTGTCGTGGCATCGATTTTTCTCTTTCAAGGGATTGAGGCAAGATCAACTAAAATACCGGTTATACCTCATTACAAATAATAATTAAGGCCTAAATATAGGAGCGGGGATTAATAAGACAAGAGCAAGTAATTTTTTGTTGTGGCGAGTCTTTAATTATATAAAATGCTTACAAACGAGAGCCATAATCACAGCAAGAAAGACTATACCACACACACCATCACACACACACACACACCAGTGGACCTTATACAAAATAAATTCACTGATACCAGGTTCATAATATTCGAATGGATATGAACTAAATATGTTTATATTAATTTATGTAACGCCCGCACACACACGATTGTGCTACTTCATTATTTGTCACAGACTTGATTACAACAAGCGTGTATGTGTGTTTGTGGATAAACCATGAAGCATAAACAAGTTGGAGGCTTGCATTCCCTAGAATGCAGGTTCCTATTTTTATTTGAGTGGCCTCAATTATCATTATTGCACTGTCAAAACAAAGTTGGAGTATGGAGATCAGACCAATTTACTTGAGAATTATGGACCTCTTAACGCTAGTAAACTATCCTTCCCATGAACCATTTTCGTTAAAAGTAAAATTAATGAGCGTGATAGCTAATGCCCCACTGATTTTATTGCTTGCTAAGCTGTCGGGTCTCTGTACCGGTAATTAATGACATGCATTAGTGAGGTCAATGATTCTACATACATCAGATAGATTACTACTTTTTAGCAATGACAGCGGTTGGAATCGGAAGTCTTGTAACGCCTTGATCCTCGTATATCTAATGGCGTTTATCTAATTACCAGAATTGCTTTATTTCTTCACCTATTAATGTTTTTCTTATCAAAATATTTGTTACGTTTTATGTTATTGTTATGTCGAACTTTCTTTTCAATTATCAATTAAATCGAAATAACAAGGAAAAAAGCACTTGTAATGAGAATAAATAATATATTTTTTTTAATTAAGAATTCATGATTCAGTTTAGAGTTACGTTAAATGTTCCTATATAATCTTTGAGTAATGCATTAATATTTGTTAATGAGAAAATTTAGGATTCTAGACTTGCCTTATTGAATTGTCCTAAATATTTTCCCGTTTGTTTAATGTTTAATTCAACGTAAACTATTTTGTCGACCACCGAAGAAAAAAAAGAGCAAATGGTTCTTCTTGCCACAGCAGATATTTATATATATATAGAACACGGGGCTCTTATTTTGATACGCTTGAGATGGCTAGTTTTTGAGCTAATTGAATCACATTTTCCTTATAAACTAGGTTCCCTCCAAGCGACTTGTTTAAGTGGGATAGGTATATATTTATTTAATTAGGTCTGCAGTCTGTAACTTAAGAACACATAAACAGTTTCCCCGTACTAATCAATCAGAGGATAAATACTGAAGTGATTATGTTGCAGAACATGTTATTATGTTAGCGTATTATTTAAAAAAAAGAGTATGGCTCTTGGTTACATAATTAAGGATGTCACGGTTTTCCTATTTATTTAGTTCAAAATATAATTTATGCACATATTATGCTTTTAAAGGTATAGGTCGAATACCTATCAGATTCTGACCATCTTAAGAAAGACAAATTTCACAAGCAATGAGGTAATGCTATATAGTTCTATTATGCTGAGGGTTAAAAACCCAGTCTGCTGTTCGAAAGGAACGCTCAGAGGGCAATCTTGGCGGTTATTAAGACGAAACAAATCATAAAGAATGAAACAAAAATGAACAGAGAAGATAGCCATGTATCGATGGATTAATTTGTTACAATACCTATCGCAGCAAACTTAAAGCGACACGGGATAAGTATTTACTATTTTCTTTCACTGAAGCCATTTTCCTCGATGATATTACTATAAGTTATAATATTTCCTGCATATTAATATTTAAACAAAATGGTTTGGTGGAGGTTATAATTTATTATTTTTGAAAAGCGAATGAAATATCTCCATAAGGATTTATTTCTTTTACTTCATGGCTTACATATAATCTGTTACTTACAAACGCTTTGTATGTTTTCATAAGCTGTAACTACACCTACCTTAAGACTAAGATGATTCCGCTTAATCTCATAAAGGTAACAGGTATCACCGTCACCTTGTTTATAATCCAGAAGTCAAACACATGCATTGCCTCTTCACATCAATGCAACTTGTGTTTGCCCGGGAAACCAGCAATCTTAAGCTCTACACACAAGAACTTACCGAACAAACGTTCTGAAATTGTATCCACCATTTTTCTAATGATAGAAGAATGAATTTTAAAAATATATTAAATCATATCCAGAGAAATGCCATCTGAACCTGGCGACTTTCCAGATGGCATCTGTTTAACAACTTCAACAATATCAGAAATTCTAATGTTGTCATAAAAGGACCCACGTTCTATATTTTCATCAAAGTGAGTTTCAAGATATGCATCAACTATTACCTGGAATTTGTTATTTACTTTATGCCTAGAATTATTTAGTAAATATTTAAAATACTCAATCCAAACTCTTCTACCAATATTATTTACATTTCTTTGTCTCATCAATTTTTTTTAAGCTTTCATAATTATTTTTGCATCTCTATTATTTAAAATATCTGGAATAACACTCTTTTCTTTGATATTATGTTTGTCCTCGCACAGTTTTTAAACTTCTTCCTGTCTTCCTTGTATGCTTGTAGATCATCATGTTATTCTGTATTTATTCAGTAACTTATATTTGTTATGTTTTGCCAACTTGCATTCTTTGTCCCACCAACCCAGCTTGGCTTTACTTTTCTTGTAATTATTTCTTTCTTTCAAATCCAAAACAAAAGTTTGTTTTATAAAATTATTAAAATATTCTAAGGCTACATCTAGATCATTCATCAAGTTAATCAAATTCTGTTGTGTACTGGTCATGTTTGTTTAGAAAATGTGTTTCAAGCTCCATGGGATATTTTGTTTTTAATTTATGATTTATCCACTGTCTACAGTTAATGTGTTTATTTAAATGAGTTGCATTTGTTTTAACATGAAAGGAACACATGACTGGAAAATGGTCTGATACATATAATTAAAAAAAAAAAAACTAAAGGCCCTTTATAAAATTAAAAAGTTCAGTACTTATAATAAATAATGTAATCTAATACACGCTGTCCATAATATGTGACACACCAGATATATCGTGTAAAACCCATCCATTTAGAATATATTAGTATATTATAAGAACAACAAAGATTTTGCAATGATAAACCAAACTTATTATTCTTTGGTCTCTAGAGTTTCTGCTTATTAAAAATCATCTGTAGGATGTGTCTTATTAATTACATCTAGAGTATCACTTTCGATGTAATCAGGCAAGCAGCCAATCCGTGCATTTAGGTCACCCATAATGATAATATACAAATCCTGATGTTTGGCTATTATTTCTGCCAATATATTTTCTATTCGAATTATACCATCACTTTCTTTGACACACTGATCGGTGATCCTTCTGTGGCAACATACACATAAAATTAGAATTTTTTCCCTTAAATTAAAAGCAGCACCATCTATCATTAAAGCAGTTATACCCATGTCTTTATAAATCTTTAAAATCTTGAAAATACCAATATTCTGAAACTATATATTCTAAAACTAAGACCCTACCTCTGGAAAAATTACTTCTAGCAGTCCAAAAACCAATTAAAATCTTTAAAGTGTTCATCAAGTTGATCTGACGCAGTACTCCGGGTTTCCACAATACAAAGAATATCCTCAATGTTTACCATCTCGATGAAATCAGGTGTATGCAGTTTTGACAGTTGATCCCCTGCATCCCAAGAAATTAAAGGAACAGTTTCATGTCTTTCTAAAGCAAATGTTTTGTTTTTATCAGTGCAGTTGTTATTAGTTAATTATTAGCTTACCTTTGTCTGTGGTGTTAGACTGTTAATAGTGCAAGTTTGTGTTAGCAGAATAGGATTTTCATCGTCATCACCATCATCATGGTTAATGGTGCATGAGTGTTTCAGTGCATCCCACTCCTCATGTGCAGAACCTGAATGAGAAAGATCAATTAATTTCGTATCTGTTCAACTGTTAATACAGAAAACATTTACATCAACTTCTATTATTCTGCTCTATACCATAGAAATTCAAATTATTCCTTTTTGATTGCTCTTCCATTTTGTCAACTTAGCTTTGAGTTTATTATTTTCTTGTTTTACTTGGTCAATTTCTTCCTTTAATTCATTTAATTGTACTTGCAAGTCCAATATCATATTTACCCGAGGTGCTCTATTTATGAGTGTGTTTTTTTTTCGACTCTCTCTTGGTTCATAAGAATCAGCGTTTGGGTTCAAGTTTGGTGAACTACTTCTATTTTCCCTCAATTCTATGCGGGGGTCTTGTCTGGCGCTTCTCCTAACACCCCTGACTGTGACTCCTGAGAAGCCTGACATGACTCAGGAGTGTGGTTTATTGGTAATTTTTGGGCCACGGGTTCAACCCCACACTCTGTGTCAACAACACAGCCAAACATGTTGCCAAGCGAAAGGTCAAGGCCACAGTTGTCAAACTTATCGTGATGGTTCTCACATTGAATTTATTTATTTCATTTATTTATTTATTTATTTTATTTTTCTTTTTGCTGTGTAAAGCAGCCAATTCGTGCTCTCCAGATCTGTATATTTACACGCATAGCACTCAACAACAGTTCATATAACTAGTTCATCAAGAATTTTAGGATTTTTTATTTTATTTTCTTCTGTAAGGTATATTTTTCACAAACTGGTCGAAAACCACAGCCGACCGGTTCAAAGTCACGTGATCTGCCTTTCTGATTAGAACGTTTCTGAAGGTTAGCGTTTATTAATTCACTCATCAATCCAGGATCTCCGTCTAATTGTCAGTAGAGGTGTCAAGGAAACTCATGTAACTTTACATGAAAGGGCAAGTTCTATGGGAATTTACTTCAATGTTCCAATGATCATAAATATGACAGTAGCGCCAGACAGACTGATGATGTATAGAACTCGCCTATGAATATATATCTTGTTATTCATGCATGGAATATCCTTCCCCAAAAAGAATGCTGTATACACTTCTCGAATCCATGCATTCTATATTTTTCTTTACCGACCATTCTCAAGATGTGATATGGATATTTCTCTTTCTAATCGGCCCAGAAGACATGCCGTAAAACACAAACAGAGGCTTCATCAACTTCCTCTCAAATATACATATCTGTTTATCCTGCCTCAGTCCTCCAGAAAATGAAGTTTTCTTTGTGTAAATTTGGCATGTATTTGACATATTCATCTTTTAAATTATTTCTAATACCTTTTTTATCATATGATTTGTATTTATCTATTCGCTTTAACTCATTTCAACTATATTTATTGATAGTATGTTGTTTGTATATGAACTATTAATCCTTTAAATCTTCTGAACTTTTTTATTTTTCCAACATTTATCTCGTATTTTATGTACTTCTATTTAACACGAATAAATGGACACCTTTTATGGCAATCGTCATGATTTATTGTCATGACTCGTCTATAATTTATCTGTGTGGCTCAAAGGTAGAACACAGGACTCAAAGCCGGTAGATGATATTTCCCAAGGTCGGCCCGCACCCAGGATGAGCGGTCTGCAGGCTTAATGCAGACCTGGTAACAGTAACGACCCAGTGCGTCTTTTTGGGGTTCATCGGTGTTATGACCCAACAATGGGGATGATTACAGACCCAGGACCCACAGTGAAGGTAGACACCGGGCCTGGGTGACACCAGGATACAGCAAAAAGTGAAAAAGAAACGAGTGCTACCGCCCTGTCACGTAGTCATGACCTCAATGGGACTCTGCAGCAGTAACTTAAATTAATAATTAGATAAGAGAGCATAAAAAATTTGAGACGGTTACCTCCATCAAAGAAATTAAAAAAAAATACTTATTTTTAACATGCTAACGTTTCCTCTCGTCAGAATCAACACATCTGACGACCTGTAAAGTAAGTGAGAGTATTATCAAAATGAATGGCCAGGGACCTTGACCCGTTAGGCGAAACCTGTATGAACAAAATTCTGTGGTTCGAAGCTTCCATTTGTTTCCTAGCACCGAGTCCTCGTTATAATTGTTACTAATTGCTTCCCTAATTTTCTGTTGATAACCTTTTCGTGAAAAAGATAATGTAATTTTTTTATTCATGAGGATTTCATTGTAAAAGGGTCACGCTTGTGTTCATATGCGCCGTTGTATGGTTTTGAGGGCCAGCTATTTCATAGCCTGTTATGTGCAGTTCTCACCGTAAATATTTCATCATGTTTATATAATATGTAAGGTTTAGCTGTCACTATTATTTGGGCCCCTGTGTGTTGAAGTGTCAGAATTCATGTACACCTTTAATGAATTGTCAGGGCATTACATAATTGTGATGGCTAAGCCGTGACCACATGGCATCTCTGTCCAGTTTAATTGCACCTTCAAGCACCTTCATTAACCCTATGTTAATGAAGCTTTTGTTACCCTTTACGTGTTTTGTTGAATTATTTCGCATTGATCTCAGCATTTGGCTCTTGTTGTTCCAATTTTAAGTTCATTATACTGCAACCTCGAATCCTGAAAGTTTATCTCTCACAGAGCCCAAATTTCTACAACATATCTAACCTCGTTCGATAAATAGAAAAAAAAGAAAATTATATCCTCTTCACTCCATAATTTGGTGACAGACTCAGCAGAACAATTTGTTGTGTCATTATCTAAAATCACAGGCCTTAGAGTATTTTTCTCAATATTTGCCTACTTCTCTTCTATTAAGCTAATGCTTCAGCCACGTGACCTTAATTAACTGGAGGAAATGGATGAAGCAACTAAATTATGATGTTTACAGCGTCCCAAGTGGGTAATGACCTGTTGTACTTAAAGAAATATCTATCTCCGTGAATCTCAGATTTGGAAGTTGTTACGGAACCCAATATCAACATATCACGTAGCTGTGACTAACATAAATTTTGTAATGAAGATAAAACAATCAGATTCTGTAACACTAGGCAGCTTGAAATGTCTGGGGGAACGAATAAAGAAGTCAGTGTCTTTTTTGTTAACAAATAACCCCAACACTACAATACACTAAATCAATACAATTACACAGTATAACAACAGTATAACAACAAATCAATACAAATATATAAATAAAGTGTAGAGTACCTGGATACCACCACTGTAACAGCGACAAGTCCTTTAAAATGTATAAGCCGGATGAACAGCTCACATAAATCCCCTTAGAGAATAATAGTCCAGTTCACTCACAAAATCAATCCATTTATAATCCCGAAAGCAAACTGAAGAATATATAAGATTCATCACAAATTTAGAAGAAAATCTATAACTGCCGCACTTATCGGAAAAGGTCCACAACTGACTTACACGCTTCTGTGTCCGCTGGAATAATTATCTCCTCTCTCTTTTCTCTAAAACACAGCCCCCGATTTAAAACTTCTCACCCCAAGCCGAGAACTTTCGAATTCCCGAACAATCCAAAGAACCTAACATGATACACAGTAAAAAAAACATCTAGAACAACGCCCACCGTGTTTCTACACACCAGAGTCCACACGTGAGATAGCCCTAGACTAGCTTGACCGCTGTGTTTACACGTGGGCCGCACCCGTGGGCCGGGCTATGCCGGCATAGCAACGGCAAGTGCTAGCGTTGCACATACACATGCAAGACTACCAATACAATAAAAGAGACACATGTAACAAAGTCCAAAGATTGAAATGAATGAATGAGATTGAAAGCAATTGATAGACTGTCCTGGTAAATTCTATGTGACCGAGCATTTATGTTTAGAGACCTGAAACGGTTGGACGTGTTGTGAACAAGCAGGGAGCTGAACCGGGAAATATTCTGCATATAAGGCAAGTGGGAGATTAAGGCAGGTGTCATATAATAAAAGATACCAGTGGCTGTGTTTTGTGGAAGTCACCGTATTTTTTCGCTAAAACCAAATTTGTAATGTACAAAATAACTCTCATAATGTTGAAGTTTCTACACTTTTGTTCCATATATTTTATTGTTTGTATTATATGCATAGTGTATACAGAAGAGTGGTCCTATGCATAGTCTCATTCAAATGACGGCTCCTATTTAGGAAGTTTTCCTTTGCGTTAATGTTAAGGAAAAATACCATCTGCAAAGCTATACATTACTTCCCGACTACTGATGTGAAAAGGATTGATGCGGAAACAAATTTACCGTGAGGAGTCAATGATATCATAGAACTGTTGTCACATTACAAAAAATAAAACATGGCAACCACAAACGGTGGCTTTATGTGTTTACGTCTTAACGTCTTTTATGTGTTATTTAGTGTAGGAAAGAACGGATGTAAACGGCTAAACTTAGTCTAACACTAATATGAAACGGCTTACTTTACACGAGAATAAGCCATACTGGATACAGTTATTATTAAACCGAAGTGTGAATATATCTTTTTGTAACATTTAATCACGGGTATAGACAGATATAGACAGCTGAGTAAGTATTTGGCTTTATTATGTCATCAACCCCAAGGTACAATTTATGAAAGTCTAAAATTATTGGTCTATATTGAAGAAAATAAGAAAATAAATAAATCGAGATAATCTGAAAACCTTTCTGCATGAGGGTTGTCAATTTGTAGGCGCACGTCAATCCATTGTCAAATGGATATGGTGTTTTCTCCTCTGGCAGCTCTAACTATACATATGTTTATTACTATTTCAAGGAGACTGGATGTAGCCTACGGGCGTTCATTTTACATACAATCTTCTATCAACAAACACAGGACTAAAAACATGGCAAGATAAAGAAAAAAACATATTAATCAGAAATAATATAAAATGCACCTGGTCCTTTGGCATTTTACGTAGTAAATTTTACGTCACATATTTTTATATTCATTAAATCAAAGACAAACCTATAATAAAATGAGTACAGTTGCAACCGTCGTTATTTTGTATCACTGTGTCTTAATAATACTCCACAAACATGTAAAAGCGACCTCTCAAAACAACCTGGCAAAAGGGAAGACTTAATGCGTACCAAACGGAACACCTTTGCAGGAAGGCATACATGGTAATCACCCCTTCACCAAGGAGTACTCGGATCTTGGATCACTCTACAGATTAACGATATAAATTTCTAGTTAATACAGGTTTTAGTCTACAGGACTACACCAGGTAAAGCTGTATTTTTTCTCCACAAAATGAAAAAATATTCGACATAGCCGAAAACTAGATATTCGTCGGGATACTCTATGCAGCAACGCAGGTGTCGTCACTAACAAGTATAAAAATACTCGTCCTTCATTCAGCCGACAGACTAAGGTTCATTGCCCCTCACAGTGTCCATTATTATGACCTCGCTCGAAAAGCAGTGCTTTATAGTGAACACCGTGTCAGTCGGTCCGTCAGTCCGTCCGTCCTTCCGTCCTTTCGTCCGTCAGTCGGCGACGCTTTCTAACGCACGCGATATCTCAACAAGAACATGCTTGATTCTTTTTCAGCAAATTCACAGGGATTATTTGGGATTTTAATGGCCCCAGAGCTATTGATCTAGACCTTATTGAATTCAAATATGGCCACCAGAGCACAATCGGTGATTTTTTTCGCAAGCTATATCTCAATAAGAACATGCTTGATCGTTCTCAAATCAACAAGGATGATTGGAAGCTATGATGGATCAAGATCTATCCAATCACAGACTTGTTGGAATTCTAATATGGCCGCCAAAGCAAGAATGATTTTCTTTCCAACGCCATGTCTCAACAAGAACATGTTTGATATTACTGATATTTACGGGGATGATTGACTAGGAGAGCCACATTTTAATCGAATTCCAGACCTGTCGGAATTCCAATATTGCCACTAGAGCTCAACCAGTGATTTTTTTTCGCGCGCGATATCTTGAAAAAAACCATGCTTGATCTTTCTGTAACTCACAGGGATGATTGGTGCCTCTCTGTCCCTGTCAAATTACAGACCATCAAAATATCTATTATGGCCGTCAGACCAAAAGAGATTTTCTTTCGCTCACATTTTAAGAATAACTTTGATCTTTGTCATATATACAGGGAGGATTGGAGATTATGAGGACTCCATCCCTATCTAATCGCAGACTCATCCAAAATAAAATATGGCCTCCAGCGTATAATAGGTGATTTTGTATTGAACACATTATTTCAAAAATATCTTCTTTATTATGATTCAAACCAGTAGGATTTTTGTTTCCTCATGCATATGTTCTTGTTTGTTATATGTTTAAAGTGTAAACTAATTTTTTTACCCATATGTAAACTTGTCCAGCACTACCAGAAACGCGGGGCCCACTGAGGCCCCTTGTCCGACCACGTCTATTTATATCTATATACCATGCCTGAGCACAGTTATCTTAGTCTATTTTATTCTTGATGAGCAGGCATTAGTAACTGAGTTCCGTCTACAAACACGTATATATTATGACATTCATGTAGAGTTTCTGCCTTAATTTCATAAAAAAAATGAATTTCTTTTTCGTTCTTTGTGAATGTCTATTTAAATAATCTGTTTAATTGTTCTATAAAGTGTGAAGGAAAATCACAATCAACAGGCAACTCTCGCCGGTTATCATGCCAGGAATTCAATTCTCCCGCAGGCATCAGAAAAATCTATTCACATATATTTGCATATGCTTATATTTCTTCCATACCATGAACTCTTATCACGGACTATAGGATGCATTCAACTGAATAGACATACAGATAACATAACCAGACTTTATATTAGTACTGCAAAATCATATCTAGCTACAAAGGTACTATTAAGGCTTATAGGCTAAGAGGATACAGCCGTCGCAAATGACAAACAGAAGAACAAAAGAACAGAATCAAAACTCCATTGAAACTGGATTGTAACACGCGGTTGTGAACTGTGCACTGAAATGTTTACACAGTACTTAATGCAAACGTAAAGGAATAGTGGATCACACTCCTAAAATAAAAAAAAAAGAACGACCTAGATTCTGATTGTATATTTTCAAAAGATTAAACAAATGATTCCAAAAACACAAAATGATTTATACGAAACCTAATTTGACATAACACACATTTTATCTTGTTTTCCATCGAAATCAAGCTCCCTAGTCACCGCTACAGCAGGAAAATGACTAAAATTTCTTCAATACTCTAATTTATTATACGTAAAAAAGATTCGACAAATTGCAGTTCTTTAATAGATTTCTTTTAATATCAGCATGCGGAAAGAAATCAAGATAAATCATTATCAGAAACATACAATTTATCTTTTTTGTTTGACCAGCTGTTCCCAATAGCTATATCTGATGATCGGAACCAAGGTCTCCTGTCAAAAGCTAACGCATTACATATTCAAAAGAATATGGGATAAGAAATCAAATATATATTTCAGGTCCTACACGCATGGTTCTCACCAGAACATGTCCAACGAAACCAAAACAAACCGGAAACGTCTCAGAGGAGATCAATGTTGTCTGGAATTCAATGAACGATTGTCATGGGATCTGGCTCCTATCTGTCTCCCTGAGAAGTTAAACCGCGGTCATCACGTTTATCTAATCTAGAACGGAAAAAGAGATTCCCTCTGGAAATCACCGTAGATAATGTGTCAAGAAAGGTTTTTAATTATTCCATATGAAAGAACGAATGATGGAAAAGCACATTTTCCCTATCTGTCGTGTTTCTGTCTGCCCCTGCTTCCGTCTTTGCCAATTTTCCATCTCTCGTTATATTACTACCTCTCTCTCTCTCTCGCTCTCGCTCTCAGTCACTTCCCCTTTTATTTCTTCTTTTTTCTCTGTTTCTCTCCCGTTCTGTCTCTCTCCCTGATCCCCTATTTAATTTTACTTCTGCTTCTGTTCCTCTTTTATCTCTGTCTGTCTATCTGACTGTCTTTCTGTCTGTCTCTCTCTCTCTCTCTCTGGTAATTTTCCTTTAATATGAGCTCATAAATTAATCACATATTCCTGCGTTTATTCAATTTCCCCAAAGGCTTTGGCTTCGGGAGGGTTGGACTCAAGCAGCTATACTAGGCACTAGGAGGTGACCTGTACCAATTCAACTAAAAAGAAAGGACACGAATGGAAGCAAGGGACAAATGTAAATGCATCATCCGTTTAACTGCTCACGTCATGAACATACTATAAGAGAGGGTGTATTTCCATTTGGCATTGGTCCATCGGTCTAATAGATCGGATCAATATAATAAATACAATTCTCTTGTGTATTTGTGTGTGTGATGTTGTGACAATTCGAATGTTAAGACTGTATAAAAACGGAGAGGGTAACGTTGGTCATAATTATTAATTATTTCTGGTATTTAATTGAGCAACCTCTCGTTTATAATATATATCTGCAAACAAAAGGCGGTTGACGCTCTACTGTAAAGAAGATAACATTATAGTGTAATCAACTTTATATTGTATTTATCTTAATTAGCCTTTCAGCCATGAAATCCATCTACAAATTGCTATTAAAGTAATGAATTCTCTCAAATAATGAAGTAATGAAATGTGTCTATCGTGGAGTAATTAACCATGTATTAAGTTAAAATGATAGGGTGCTTTTTCCGTCCTCTGGCATCAAATGTCAAGCAAATTCTAAATTATAATATAACATTATCAATATTTTTTAATCCTCGATAGTAAATTTTCCCTGATGGTGATTATTTCTCCACAATTTCACTCGTATGTTAAACTTTACGCCAGCAGCGCTTTAGAAAACAAACACTGTGTGAATCCAATAATGCAAATGAGGTCTTAGCAAGTTCTTTTCCAAGAGAAGATACAATAAATATTAACAGTTTCCTGATTTGCCACTTGCAGCAGTTTTTATTATTATTATTATCATATTAAACTAGGCCTACAGGCCTAATGCAAATCTGTGCAATGGGACACACATCAGGAATATTGCTTCCATGCTGGACCGTTACTTTTCAAGTACATGTTTGACATGTATATGTACAATGCAAGCACTGAACATTTTGAACCAAAGTGCATATACCAATTACACAAACGTGACTGCTTAAATATTTGCATAGGCGTACACAACACAAAAAATGAATATAGATGGCACAACCAACATGTGTAAGAGAAAGCCATTTAAGATGTAAGAATATAAACAATTTCAGGCTTCAAACCACTCTCTGGCTATGTGCACAGATGCATGAAACAACAAGATACAGGTAGTTGAAAGCGACTATGTGTGTCCGCTGAAATCAGAGTAGTACAGGTGAAGTGAGGCATCGATTGAGTGGTAAGGGGAAATAGAGTGAGATGGATGTCTGCCACGTAAACATGATTGGCCAATCCTGCAAATCACTGCTGAAAAAAGGGCATTAATTTATACTTCAAAAAGGAAAGGTCAGTGGCGCCAACTGTCTGATTTACGAGAAAAATTTCCAAGATGTATGAACATACCAAATTTCCGACCAATACCTTGACCCACTCCTTAGATATAGGCAATTTTCACCCAAACCACATTTGCGAATGTACGCAACAGGAAAACGATTGCAGATGATGCCACCAGTCTTGAGTACAAGAGGATGGAATCCAAGGTCAATTGATATGCACAATTTACTGCAAATCACTCCTGAGAAAATGGCATTTATTTATTTTTACAAAAAAAAGGTAAATGGCACCACCTGTCTGGTTTACGGTCAAACGTTCCGAGATGGATGAACATGCCAATTTTCAGAAATTTGAAATTGTAAGGTCCATACTTGAAATAACTTTAAATTAAACAGACTTGCACTGACTTGTTTAAAATATTACAATGAACTTACCATGAAAACACCACATCAAGCTGTTATAGTAGTCAGACTGCAGCAGATAGGCTTCTTTCAATCCTGGCACGGTGTCATAGTTATTTATAAAGCTGACAGAATCTTGGCTAGTGACCAACATCCAGGCACTGGCAAATCTTGGCAATCTGCCAATGGTAGACCATCTGTACACAAAGTGGTCCCTACTTGAAATAACTAAACACAAAATGCTTTTCAGCTGACTTTTTATGAAAACAAAAGAAATTATGAATATATGAAACATATTACAAATGCATACTGAATGCAA
Organism: Sipunculus nudus; assembly: GCA_026874595.1. Classification (NCBI taxonomy): domain Eukaryota; kingdom Metazoa; phylum Annelida; class Sipuncula; order Golfingiida; family Sipunculidae; genus Sipunculus; species Sipunculus nudus. Next base: position 51,561,644 of record CM049321.1, read on the forward strand.
AATTATAATAAAGATACATCTCACTGATGGCAAATACTTGAATTATAAGTTGTTGAGTATGGATACCAATTATTTATAATCCATGTACAGCCGTCTTACATAGCCACAGAGAGATAATCATTGCCTGTTATGGTGACAAATTTAAATCATAAATCTAAAATTTTTAAAAGCTTTTAAAAAACATGCTTGTCAATATTAACCATAGATAACCTGAAACCTAAATGTCTAGTGGCATGGTGTAATAGATGCTGATAAACTGGTGCCAGGCTAGATGAAACTGCTTCACACAGCTAACATATATGGTAAAATGACTCAATTCAATCTCCATAATTCAGCCAGAAAACATTCATGTGAAACCATTTAAGAACAATTATTATAAGAATTATACTGGGGATTACGCTTGTAAAATGTTAAACAAATTGGCTTTAGTGGCATCAGATGAAAAACGTTTTGCAGGTTTAAAACTCATACAGGAAGATACAGCAAACTGGCTAATATCAGCTTCCAGTAACTCAGCCAAAAAATTATTGAGCCAAAACCATTTGAACAAACTTGAAATATCAACATCTGAGGATAATTAATGTATGAGATTTAAGAATTTGGCCCAATGGCTTTGAGAAGAGCTTTGTAGCCACTGAGCTAAAACGGACTGCTATGGCTTATGACTAAATTCAGCCTCCCATAACTCAGCCAAAATTCTCAGAACAGGGACCATTTGAACAAACTTCAGAAAGCACTACCCTAGGATCACTACCCTAGTGCGATATTAAACAATTTGGCCTTATGATTTCAGAGAATAGGTTTTTTTTTGTAGCCCTCAGTATGGTACAGGCACTGATGACCCCCGTACAAGAAATGCCGACACAGGTGGCACCAACAATACCTTTATTTCAGATAATACTCATGTGACCAGCATTGGCATAAAATTTGGTGATGATGGCTCCAGCCGTTTCTGAGATTGAAATTTTAGTATGCTTTTTGGACAGATGATTAAGTTCAACTTCCTGTAACTCGGCCAAAAATCACCAAAACTGCAACCATTCGAACAAACTTGAGATTTTTTTTTTCTGGAATTATGTCTATGAAATATTGGACAATTTGGCTGGACAGTTTCGGGGAATAAGATTTTTAACGTACGGACGACTGGGGACGGCAAACAAACGACGCTGCTCCATCGAATAAGCTCACAGGTTCGCTAAAAGAACAGTGAATTACCCGTGCGCAAATATAGCTAAAACATTTGCTTGTTCTGTTTTTCGGAATCATGTATTTCCTTGTTCCCTAATGGGCGTGCTTACATGCAAAAAAATTAAATGAACACCTAATATTAACTTATTGTTTAAATTGGCTTTAACAAATTAATAAGACTCAAGCAGTGATAATTATTTCACATATTCTTCATGGAATTTCCGTTTAATTATTGTATAATTTCTTTACAGATGTATGAATGTTTTTTTCTGCAATAATAGTAACCCACCTAGTGACAAATCAGAGTTTTTCCTATTTGTGATACAATGAGCTCACACTACAATCAGTTTCCAATTCCATATAGGAAACATCACACTGACAACTGTTTTTTCTAAATAAAAAACATTTTTAATTGAATCATTGTAAAATATGCAAAGGCGTTATCAGAAAAAGATTTGCATTTCATGCACATACACATATATTTTGTATAATATGTGAGTCATGGTAATTAACGGCAATTTCTAATGGTATGAAATTCTATCATCATTGTCACCATCATACTTTCCTTTTACTTGTTTAATATCAAAACAAATACCTGAATAATGCCACTGTCAGACACATATCCAACACGGAGCATATTACAAATTAAAAAAACATTGTAAATAACACATTCAAAGGTGCCTGTCGAGTGAGTTAAGAATAGTTAATTCAATTTATTGATTGTGAGTGCCAAATAAACATTTTTTTTTCTATTCAACATTTAAAACAATTTATAAAATACCACCTGGTGCTTTAAAGAAATGTATGTTATACCAAAATGGTGATGTCGTAACATTTAAAAAAAAAAACCTTGCCTAATAAAGGGATTTAAGAGCAGAAACCACACTTATTTTGTAAATCAGGGGTGTGTATTTTTTACCTTTTTATAGTCGGCCTTTCTTCCATAAAATTTCATATAATCAGGAGCCAAAATGATAATGACAAAATCTGGTTGGTAAATTTGTAGAAACACACCATAATAGGTTTTTATTTTTAAAAATCATTTGTTTCTTTCAAGGAATGTCCGGGCGGTCGGATCTCAAAATCGGTAAATTTCTGCTGGTAATTAAAATAAAAATGTTTAATGCACCTGGGGTAAAATTGATGGGTTAAGAAAAAAACCCGAGACGCTTGTGTCTCATAAAGATGTTACAGATGATTTAGAAATGCAGATAAGTCGTTAGCAGTCGCGCGAGATAGTTCATATTGCTCTTAGCAATCAAAGAAAGTCTCCTTTGCGGACATTTTTTGCAGACATGATAATGTATAAAACTTTTCAAGGGTTTGCTTATTCCTTTCAGTAATCTCTACGGATGCATTAAAATGATTGAAACAGTCCCAACACATGCCCTTCCACCTAGACATTTCTACAGAGCTAAAAACAAACGGTCGTCTGTGTAAGAAGTCGTTTTGTCTGTAGTAGATGAATGTACCAATGCCATTTGGGTCCTGTTTGTCTTCCAAGGCAGCCGCAAAGCAAAAGAAGCATTTATTGATGCTTTCACGTAAAAAAAGGAAGCTTCAGTGTTAACAATAAATCAAATGATAGGACTTATTCCATAATGAAGTAAGCTTGAAGGCATTTTAAAGAAGAAAACTGTATGCAGTCTTGCTTAACAAACCCTATCATATGTTTTAATGTCTTATACGCCATGATATATTTGATATGTGCGCGATATCAGTAAACATTTACTCCAATATATGACCCTTACGTGTGTCTGCTTGTCTCTCTGGCTAGCTATGTGTCTTTCTGCCGCATGTGCCTTTATCGCTGTGTATATTGCTCTAAGCTAGTTGTTAATGTTGAAATGTTTTACTTAGATGGAATACATGTTTATATACAGGAATAATTACTTAGTGCAAACATTTTATTTGAAAATCGTGTAATTTATGATAAGGGCATGCATTCGTACAAAATAAATATCAAAATGTTTATAGAATTGCGAAATCATGTTCAAAAATTATTATTGAATTTGGAAATTAAAGATGAGATGAACTTTGCAACTGATATTTGTATAAGAGCTCCGAGGGATAACCTTCAGTCTATAAAGGTCAGATAGTTGATTGCGCCACTTTAAGATAGACAAGATGAGTGTCATAACGAGTGTATCATCACATGTACACATGACATGTCTTGTATTCAAAAAATGGCATTTTTATATGTGAATTAATATTTAAAATATTCGAATTAGAATTGAGAACTAGAATTGACCACAAGTCTGGCCATAAGAAATGACAATATATGGTAGTAGTGTACACATGCACGATGAACAAGCTAAGATGACTTATTATCAAATATCATATTATAAACAGAGATTCACATACACCAAGCCAAACCCCAAGCATTAAAAATATCTATTTACTTTCTTTTATACCCCAAAACCCATGAGGAAGTGAGATTAAGTCAGCTCTCAACTTCCCATGGGTAATCCTGAATCTGCACGCAACTAGTACCTCAGAAACGTCCAAGTTAAAAATGACACATGCCTATATTATGTAACGGTTTAAAAATATACTAATATACAAACTAACACTTATATATGCACACAAAAGTTCATATTTTAAAATTTATTTATTTAACTTAATTGGTTGAAGAGTTTGTATCCGAGGTTCCATGGGACGCTGATAAAACAGTGATGGTATAATGATTTAGATTTCAAACAAAACTAGCGACTGATATACCGTCAATATTTAATGTAATGGAAAAAAAATAATTGACATTTTAATATAAACACCAAGCAATGTAACACATTTTTTCCCTTTTATCATTTTTTTTTCAGGTAGAACGACAGATTCAAAGAAGTGTAATTGTTGATAGCGTAATGTTGATGGCGTAATCTTGATGGCGTTAGACTACTGATTGCAGTGTACTGAGTTCACGTCCACTTCAGATCGTCTTCCTCTCTAATTTTATACCACAGAGCAAAAGTCTTTACCACAAGGTTTACTGGTGAATGGTTTCTGGTCATAGTCAGCTAGCAAAATTTGGAGCAAACTAGAAATCTGTTTTTCTAAAGCCTATGCATATCCGCCCACGTTCTGTCAACAGTTCACCGTGTTCTTGAATTAAGGCCCTGGAAGGATTACAAGTTGGTAGTTTTTGATACACCTGAGTTTTTGTATCATTTATTATTTTTTTTTTATTCCTCTAGGGTAAACAAATAAGCCACTGTGTTACTCGGAGAACATAGGTCACAGTGATCGAATTTCAAGAGTCCAAGTAGATTTTTACGGACCTTCCTGGTCCTAATGGAGGACCGACCTTTTGTAGTTAGGTTTTTGTACTAATATCATTGAAGCACAAAGCTTTCAAAATTAAAGGAGTTAAATAGTGGCTTTATGGTAATAGGTAAATGAATGAAAGGGATTGAAAGCACCTCCTCAGTCAATATTTGTGGAGTTTAATATATTTTGAATGAGAAATAAAGAGGGAACCAACGGCTGTTCTTATTTAGATTACCATGTTAGTTACTGTCCTTAGTCCGTGAAAGGAAACATGATTGTCTATGTGGAAATACCCTCATCTAAAAATCCGATCAAAAATGGATGGGTTATAAACAAACCAACTGAAATAAAGAGACAATTACTTACATTTAGCAAGAAATCTTTGTTGATTAGGGTTAGGTTGACTATATATCACGTTTATTGATAAGAGATGGAATAAGGTTTCAGAGTGATAAAGTACGGACGAGCAACATCGAAGACTATAATACGTAGTCCTGTCACCATGTCATACGTAATTGGTTGAAATATAATGTGAAAAATGTAAGCATAAATGAAAGAATAGGAAGTGAGCACATTTTCATATTTAAGTGTCAAATTGACTTTTCTGAGTATTTTGTTAGCCAACGGATGTTTTCATAATTTAAAAAAATCATTATACCTTATGGAGCAATAAATCGAGTGTAACCCGAGCTCAAAGATGTATAGGTAAAGACAAATCAAAATGAGATACACTATACTGATGATAGACCTCTTCATAGTCATGATAGGTATGAGACAAGGCTTCATGTTGGTGTTGCTTATCTTTGGCTGGTTATTTACTTAGCTATTAAGTGGACAGCGCCAGAAAACAGTACTGGAATCCAGTGGACATCTGCATAGCGGATCACATAAAACCAGGTCTACTTGTGTGGAGAAGTTGAGGCTCCGTGCTCCTCATGGAGTGAAGAAGATGGCATTTGTAGTTTGAATGAGTTACATAAATGTGAAAAACAATCACCTCTGAAATGAGTGTAAAGATGAGCAGTTAAATTGCAAACAAAATCAGATAAATATTATATGAAACCATGTTGGTTACTCTTCTGAGTAGCCATGAAAGGAAGCATGATTGTTTATATGCTAATACACTTCATCTGAAAATCCGATCAAAGATAGATAGATTAAAAACCAAACCAACTGATATAAAAAAGAAAATTACTTACATTCAGAAAGAAAAAACTTTGTCGATTAGGGCTTGGCTGGCTATATGTTACTGTTTTTCCATAGGATATCTCATTAAAAAAAATTCATGAATTCTTAAACAAAAATTCTTCGAGCCCAACTAGACTTAATGGGAAATAGGTATCCATGATGACTGAGAATTTGTTGACAGAAAAAGGGTATGACATTTGAAATGATCAATCCAATCATATGACACAAACCTTCAAGAGACAAGTCAATCCTCCAAGCCCAGGTACAAACTGTTATCACCAAATATCAAGGGATTTCTTTTAAATCGTCAAACACTGAATAATGGTCCGGATCTATGGAATGGTTGCGTTTTTGCTTGGTAGAGCCAGGGATTTTATTACAAATAGGAGAGCGTAGGAACAAGGACGAAGAACGTTTAAAAAAATATTTTCTACTGGAGACGTCAATCCATGTTCATGTAACGGAACAAGCCCTTCAAATATGGCATATCAGATTACAGTGAAAAAAAAGGCAAAATAAGGACTAAAGAAGAAAAACTAAAGCAATACAAAACTTTCAGCCAGCCCCATGGAAGCCTGTTGAAAAGGAATATATTTACTAGAGATGATTGCCCTTTCTATGGAAAATGTTTAGCTGTATAGGAGAACATACGACATGGTAAAGGTTTTATAATACAGTCATCTACTTTGGAAAGGTCGCCTTCAGTGACTGCAAATGTTTTATGATATTTCAGCGTCCTTCAAGGGGCATTTTAAGATGCGAACGTTTTCAGGCATTCCTGCTGGGCATACCGTCCACACATTTGTATTTTGTTTTAAAATATTCGAAACAAATAATCAGTTATCACATATTAAATGAAAATTGCGAATGGGTGAAAGAATGACAGTTATTACAATCAACTTATTTGTCATTAGATTGGGATGAATGATTGTTTTATCTCCGTTTTCTTTCTAATCTCATGAGATATCATGAATAAAATCCCCGGAGAAGATATTTATGTATACATCCTTTTAATTTAATTCAAATAATACAATTTGACAATAACTTTCCTGCTTTGAACATTATTTTTCTACAAACCCTTTCCCTGCATCAGGAATAATAATCCTTACTATTGCGGCCAAAGTGTGAGCATGGCGCCCTGCGACCAATCCCTATCGAACCTGTCCTGTTTTCCGACCGACTTGCTATAAATTAAAATTTACTCTTAATTCAACAAGAGCTTACTTTCAGTGCCCCCTCATACGGTAGCTTAGGGCTCACACGGGAAGCTTTGTCTTCTCCCAAATTATTATATCACCTTTTTTAAACATTATCTGCTATGAATTCCAGACAGCAAATTTTCTATCTGTAAATGCATATTCCTTGGAAGACAGTAAAAGCCTGTATATCCCATGTCTGTCATACATTTAACTCCTGTCATCATTTATTTATTCTGTGACGTCACAAAGAGCATAAAATGGCATTATGCCTTCCACTTAATTAAACCCTTGGTGTCCTCACAGACGGTAAGCATTATGGCCCATTGTTACATTCTTTTAAAGAGTGTCGTTATTTGTAACCTTCATTTGGTCTGCACCGTCAATCTCTAGCAGAACCTACCGAAGCGACGTCTGTTGAATAATTGAACAATTGTTCTTTTCGGATTATTTTTGTTGAAACATATCATCACCAACTGGTAAAATTAATTTGGAGTCCTGGACGTCATTGTGAAATGTGGATAGGGTAAATACGGAAATGTGTAACGTACTGCTTTTATTTACTAAGACTCAAGTAAATATTGATTTTAATCATTGCAATCATCCGTCTGACATCGAATGTTATATGGCACGGTGTATTAATTACTGCCACCAATTTTACCAAGCCTGTTGTGGTTGGAGTGTTTTGATATTTTTCTCTTTAGTGTAGCTTGCTGGAAAAAAGTTTTATCTGGTGTGAACAAACAATTTGTCTGGCTTCTTTAGGCCTTTATCAACACATTAAACCACAGACAGCTGAAGGGGACCGCAAACTTCTGAACTAAAAAAGATGTGCACAATGGCTATTCCAGTGCTTTCATATATATATATTTATTCGTACAACGAAGTACAGTACATTATATGCAATGAAAAGAAATATGAAATAAAGGAAAGATATACAGAAAGAAGGATAGAAAAATGAAAGTTCAGTCCGTACCTATTACAAAATCAGATGATAATAAATCAATTAGCGTTTTAACCTGATCGGAGGTCAAACGCGAGGTACATATCCCATCTTTGCATTCTATCAATTCTGACAGTTAATCTAAGTTAATGGATGTTTTTACCATCATCAAATGTCCCTTAAGTATCTGTATATTTTTAATGTCGCATTGTATCCCATGGTTATGCATCTGACTTTCTAGATATCGTAAGTTACCTCCAAGTACACCAATTGAGGTATAATGAGCTCTCTTTGTCAGAACATTTACAAAGTCATTTGCAACAACCTGCATGTTCAGAAATAAATTTATAAAGCGTGAGACGATTATATTTATCAGAGCCGGAGAGCCCGCCAATCCATGTACAATATTCTTGTGCGAGTTATATGGTAAGTACCATAGGTGACGCACAGCCTTATTATATGATGTACTTAATCGATCAATTGACTTATGCTTTAATAACCTGGTTTGACAGCCGTAAAAGGAACAACAATAAGAGTGAAATAACCTGTTCTTAACCTTGCTAGACAGACATCCGAAATTCGCCGTTAATGTGTGAAAGCTTGCAATAAATTTTACTCTTTTACCGAAGACGTCATTGTTATCTGACAAGTTCCAAGTTACTGTATTCCCGAAGTACTGTACAGAATCCTGCCATTCTAGAGCTACACCATTTAAAACGATTTTATCTGATCTAGCTGGATACACCCTGTTAAAAATAACACATTTTGTTTTCTTTGCTTTATATAACATATCAAATTCTTCAGCACACGTTTCACATTCTTTAACCATCTGTTGAAACCCCGTCCGATTCGGACATAAGAGCGTAAGATCGCCCGCATAGCCAACAGCACCAGCAAAATAATTTCCAATATAACATCCTATTCCCTTATTTGCGAGACGTTTTAAAAGCTCGTCCATATAAATATTAAACAGAAGGGGGGATAATAACCCCCTTAGCGTACACCATTATTAGCACCATAATGTTCAGATTTAACATCATTCCATTTTGTCTTAATAACAAGTCTCTGTTAGATATTTGCTAGTATAATGACAGTAGGTGAAACATTGCGTTTCATGAGTAAATACAACAACATGGGAATATCAATTCTGTCAAAAGCGCGTGACGCATCAACAAAACAACTGTAAACTGATAGCCCGTTCCATATGTAACGTTCAATATGTAACCTCCTTCAGCACTACTGTGCACATGTTAGTCGAATGCCCCTTCTTAAAGGCATATTGAGGTGGAGAAGAGCCAAGATTATCTACATTTTTCTGAATAATAAAACTATCGAGTAATTTGCTGAAACAACTTGTCAATGAGATACCCCTGTAGTTATCGCCACAGGTTAGGTCACCTCTTTGGTCTTTCGGTATAGGTATAATTACGCAAGTATTCATATCCGCTGGGACATGTCCATGTAAAATAATAAAATGAAATAAAATTTATATATATATATATATATATATATATATATATATATATATATATATATATATATATATATATATATATAGAAACGGTGTGTTCCACTTATGAAGTGGTCAGACTGTAGAATCGATCTTACCTCGGATTTACCAAATTTTAAATGATTTTCATCCATCCTAACGTCGGATACACCAATGTTGAGAGTATCCTTTGGTGATATGTTTTTGATCGCCTGATTAACAATATTATTAAGTTTCTCCGCTTTATCTGGAAGGTTATTATATAAGTGTCTGTATTTTTCCCCGAAGTGATTTACAATTTCTGTAATAGTAACTTTATTATCAACAGTCCTGGTCTGTGAAGGGCAACCTGACTTCATCTTTTTTACCTCGCTCCATAAGTCTCTGTCAGGACTATTATTTATCATTTCTGCCATACGTTGCTTACTTAGGTTATTTTTTTGTCTTTGGCAGTTTCTCAATATTCTGTGATATTCTGCACGGGTCCTACATCTAATAACAGCCACATGTCCTGTATTTGGGCGACCATTCTGTATCCATAGCCAGTGTCAGAACAAGGATTGTTCTTTAATTGGTTTTACCGTCTCTGACCAGTATGGTATTCGTTTTCTGTTAAAGCTTGTTTGTTTTCGGTATGGTAGCCAATTGTAACTTGCATCTACACAACTTTGAACAATGTCTGCATAAAAGTTACCTCTATGTTTTTTTGTGGGTATGTGATGAACAGGTTTTGTTGGAGCATGTTATAATATCATTTGAAATATTAATTTTTTCTAAATTTATATCGACTGTGTTTTTGTATCCCTGAATCGCATCCTTAGTTGCATTAAACCGTTCAATCTGATCACGTTTAGGGTAAATACCACAATTAATTCTGTATTTATCTACACGAATATCACATTTCCTAAGCACCGGATTATGATAAGAGGCATTCGATGGGTCATCTATAATTCCCACATGACAAATTGATTTATAAATATCACCTTAGCAGATGAAGTGATCAAGTGTGGAAGTACTCTCTCCCTCACAGTTCCTGTAAGTCTGATCAGGCAGAGCCTGCGGGCTATTCCAAGCAAAATATATATTGTTATTAGCACAGAAGTGTTTTAAGTACTTTGTATGACTATTATGCCTGCAATAATAATGGGAATTTCATTGTTAATTTCGAGTGCTTACTGAAGCTTATTTAAGGTGTCAAGAAATTCCTCATTAACATCAGTTTTGGAACGATTATCACACGGTAAGTATATGCAAATTAATATAACACTAGAAACGTCTGACAGTCTCAGAGATACTGCGAATAATCGATTTGAACCCAAGCTTAGTGGCTGGACACAGGCAGAGAGTGATTGGTGCCATAGTTTGGCCACTCCTCCATGTGGCCGACAATAGAGTATATCTCAAGAGCTATCAATACCTGTTTGAACTGAGAACATATACTTATCGTGTATAGAAGCTAGAAATGATTCTCGTTCCTTAATCAATCATGTCTCCTGTAAAAAATATTAAATCTTCGCGATGTGCATCGATAAGTGGTTTGATTTAATACCTTTTCATATCATTTACTATACCCGTTGGGTTATATGATATAATTTTCAAGTTTTCAGATTGTTTGTTGGCATAGCAATAAACCTAATGGTGGTTTTCATTTGTAGATTTCTTATCCGGGTACTCTCTCTTTATATAGAATTTTCTGCACCTAATACCAGTCGGCCAGAATGCCTCATCCATTACTTTATCTATATCATTAACATTTATCTTAATCTTATACGATTTCATTAATGAATCGCCATGTGATACTTTCTCAATACCCATCACATTTACTCCTTCGTTAAGAATATAATCCCTCAATTTACTATCATCTACGTGATTACCGACTCCATTCACAAAGAGGTTGACAGTTCTTGGACAAACTTTTATCGTGTCGTGATCCTTCTTACCGATAACCGTGGGCTTGTTTCGTCTTATCTGTCATCGTTTCTCATGTTTCTGAAACTTGAAACCGTCGTTTTCAGTGTGGTTTGCACCTGGATCAGTTTCAAGCAAAGAGCTTGCTTTATTTTCCGTAGAGATTTTATTCTTATTTATAAGCCTGCGGCCAGGGCCTTCTTTAATCACGTAAGGGCTGCAACTGAATCAGAAGTTTGCTCTCATCTTACTTCTACCAACTTAAGTCTCTGGTCTAATTTGTTTATCTTATCCAGGACTGCTAAATGTTCCATCTGTTCGGGTGCAAACCTTGGTAATCGTTCAAGGTCACATAAACCAACAATCGGGAGACTGATATTTTTGTTGTCCAGTTTTTGAAAAGCAGATACAATATCCGCTGCATCAGCTTCTCTTGCTGTTCTTGAACTTGATGTCACCCTACTTGGTTGCTCACCAAGTATTTCCGTGCTACCGACTGTCCATAGCAGGGTTTTCGCTGTACAGATTTTATTTCTCTCGTAAGACCTGCTAACTACAGCACGTAAATTATCCGCTGAACACCTATTTATGTAGTACTGGACGTATGACAGCAGACAGTTATTGACATAGTCATATAATTCCCTTGTTTTCTCTACATGAGATGTGTTGCCTTCGCTTCCCGATTTCCTCCCAGCGTTTGCTGATTCCTCCGCATTGTTCTTGTTTACTTTGTCCTCAGTTTGCTGGCGCCCTACATATATTTTATATACCCTTGGCCCTTTTTCAATGGCACAGTCTAGGTAAAACAGGTCATCATCTATACGAAGGTCCATATATTTCTTTTTCTGTTTGCACTTCGAGCATAAGCGGGCCATCAGCCTATATTTATTTATATATGTATTTTTAATAAATATTCTCTATTAATATCGTTATCATAACATATCTGTTGGGTATTACCTAATATTACACCAGCAACTTCATATTAAGCGATTTGTCGCTATGCGATAATCCAAGGAATCCACTATGGCAACCTCAATATCCCCGATTAAAAGCTCGCGATTTGCCAAAATTTGAACAGTTCTCTAACCAACCTTCATCTGTTTGATAGTCCTTTTTCACGCACAATCTATTGTGTTACAATTTCCGTTGAAATCTTCCTCTCTCCCGTTAAAAAAAAAAACTAAGAATTTTGGCTCGTTTGATGCGTAGTCATGAAATCACGTCCACCGCATAAATCGATGACGTCACTGAGTCATTTCGGGAGCGTCTGTAGCAAATTTAACTGTTTGGATTTTTCTCATTTTGACATGCACACTTTTTTTCAGTATTTTTTAAAAGAAATTTACTTTGAAGAGTATCGATTGACATTGAACGATATTTATATGTCGATCACCTCGCTCAGATACAAAACGTAACTAAATGACTTAGATACGTTATAAGTATAGGCGATACGATCCATGGTTCCCGGCTAGTCACCTTATCAGACACCCTGAAGATTAAGTATTTCTTGTGAAAATAGTTGAAAAGTAACGTATTACACATTATATGACAAAAGATCTTTTTACTACTGAAATATAATGACGCAAAGCTATATTTGACATAAATCTTATGCATGTATCAATTATTGATGATATGATTTGGTGGACAAAATATGTTTAAGGAACCTTGAACAATGTGTAGACTTCCAGAGTGCTCAAAATTATTTTTCCCAAAAGTCCTTAGAAAATACGTGACAGTTACCTTTTTTAAGAAAATTTGACCAAGAACTCCTTAGATACTTAGTGAAAAGTTTCTATATTAAACTGCTACAATAAGAGTACTTCTGATATATAGGGTACTCAAATCATGTTCTTTCACATGGCTCACGGAATATATATCTCAGTGACCACCTTTTAGATGTACAATGAGACAATTGCCACCCTTTACATGAAGAAAGACATTTATTTTTATATCCAACAGTTAAGATCTGTTTGCCCTCTCCGAATGTCTAGGTGTTCAGAATAAGTTTTTTAACAGCTAACATAATATAGGTCACAGTGACCTAAATTCACGTTTCAAAACGGACTTTCGAAGGACATTAATATATATCAAATTAGAAGGTTCTGGGTCCAACAATAAAGGTTGTGTGCCTAGTTGACTATCTGGGTGCTCATGGTCACATTTTAGGCCACTCACCTGCAGCATATTGGCTATTAAGATGTTGTTGGAGATTTCAAAGGAGACTTGCCCTGAACCTCCCAAGGGAATAAAAAGTCTCATTTTATCTTATCTCAATTTAAAGGTGCTCAAATCATGATTTTTTTCGAATATCTTGTAAATATTACCATGACCTGATTTTATGTTTCCGATTAGAATGTTATATTAGAAGATACTAAGCCAAATAGAAACGACTTGTGTCCCACATTATTCTCTGGGAGCACAAAATCATATTTTTAACCAGTAGTTCAAAGAATATAGGCCATGATGACCAAATGCTTAAGGTTTTCAAGGTGATTTGCCTAGGATCTATCTCGATGTACAGATAAAAGTTTCTAGGATCAATTTGAGTTTACCTTACTCTTTTGAGTTTATACGCTTAAACGATAAATTTCTGTTGCCGTTTACAGAACGACAGACCATTTACATGAAAGGAAATGATACACCCTTAAAGTCTGCTTTACATCGTCGGTAAATCTGCAATACTATTATAATAGAAAATATTATTTGAAGACGCGGAAACAATTTTGAATAATCTCGTGGACTTTTGTTTGAAAATTTAATGAGGGTTTTACTAATATAAACTAGAATTCTAGCCTTTCGTTTTTAATTATACAGAGTTTCTTTTTTATGAACAGATGAACATCGGCGTGCCGCCTGTATTGAATATGACATCGCCCTTGTGAATAAGCTCTAATTATTTAACGCCATTGTAACCCCTCAAAAATGAATGTTGCCGTATTGCCGCCAAATTTTTTTCGAAGCGTAAGTTAATTGACATCATATGTTGATTTTATCGTCGTTTTACCTCTACGAGTACACGAGGGCTGGTTCTGGTGACAAAGGAAATACGAGTAATTATGTACCCTTATTAATATAACCAGGGTTACAGTGACGACATGTCATGTCATTGGTTCTTTTCAACTCATCAGCATAGCCTGACAGCTGAGTGGTAATACGCTTGGCTCTCTCCGCTGGCTATGCTGGTTCGATCCCGGGGAAGCTAGGAGAGTGGGTTGTAGGTGACCGTCCAAGGCCGGTGGTTTTCTCTGGGTTCTCCGGTTTCCTCTACCCCTGCAGACTACCGAACGCCATCAACGGAGCCATGGAGTGTGGTGCGATAAATTATAATAACTATTTTAATTAAAATCCATGTTAAATAGATAAATTGATATTTATTTAGCCCATGACGGCATTTCTTCCTAATATTGCTGACTGGCTACCCTGCATACAAGTGGACCATTAATGAAGCCAAATGGCAAATACACATTTTCAGGCCATAGGTTTACTTATAAAACTTGTTTAAAGGAACGTTTGTGAGTGTGCATATATATATATATATATATATATATATATATATATATATATATATATATATATATATATATGCAGTTCGTTTAGCATCTAGCCATTTATTTTATGGAGAAAAATCTATTCAGCTTTACAGTTATTCTTTTGAAATTTTCTTCATTGTCCCGGTGATTGTGATCTTAAAAGTAGTGTCAAACAGATTGATGGTTTATGAAACTCGCCTATGAGTATATCTCTTATTCTTTAAGCACAGCATGCCACCCCTCCAAAAAGGCCTTAGTTTTTATTCTTTACCCACCATTCGCAAAATATGATATTGAAATGTATCGTCGTGCATGGCCAATCACGACGTTGTAAAAGAATAACACAGGCTTTTTTTCTGCCATAATGGAGCCAGTCATACTGAAGTAGATGGCCTTTGCTTTTTTACTCATTCGGTTTGTATTTTTGCTCCACATCTTTTAACTTTTTCTACTACTTTTTTACACCATGTGATTTGCGGTTTACCTATACATATTGTCCTTATTTCAACTATACTTTTTATCGTATTTTGTTTGTATATATATTATTTATTTATCTAAATTACCCATTTAAATATTCCTTTGCTTTTATTTTATCTATTCGTAACGTTATGATTAGTCTACGATTTATCTCCCACTTCATCTAAAGACCTGTGAAAAAATGCACTATCAAACGGTCATTGACCTCGAGCATAGAGGTCACACATAATAAAAAATTCTATGGGTTCGACGCGTGTATATTTTAGAACATCGGGTCTTCGTTGTTCTTGTAACCAATTACTGTCCTATCCTGATTTACTTCATGGTAATCATTTCCTGAATTGATAATGGGAAATTTTATTTTTGAAGATTTAATTGAAAACCGATTACATTGGCGTCGTTCCTTTGTGCCATATAGGAATTAGACACGTTATTGAATCCTTCCACAAAACGTTTATTTTTTTGGCCTCACCATACGTAACAGTCCTTCGAAAGGCATTCTCGGCATATTCCTACTCCATGGCCACAGCGTGCATGCTTCAGCTGCCTGACAGTCAGTCCCTGAGAGACATGGATGTGGGAACCAAATTATGGTTTAAAAAACGTCCTAAGGGAGGATCGACCTTTTGTAGTAAGGTTTTGTACTAATATCATTAAAGCACGAAGCTTGGAAAATTAAAGGAGGGAGATAGTGGCTTTATGGTGATAGGTAAATAAATGAAAGGGAAAGAAAGCAGCTTCTCAGTTAATATTTGTGGTGTTTAATGTATTTTGAATGAAAAAAGGGAAATCTAACGGTTTTTCTTAATTAAATAATTATTTTGATTAATGTTCTGAGTCCTTGAAAGGAAGCATGATTGTTTATGTGATAATACACCCCATCTGAAAATCCAATCAAAAATAGATTGGTAAAAATCAAACCAACTGATATAAAAAGACAAGTACTTACATTTAGAAAGAATACTTTGTCGATTAGTGCTTGGCTGACTTTATATCACGGTTTCTCCATAGGATATCTCATGATTGGTACATCTCAAGAATGTATGTTTCGGAATTCAAATGCAACACTGAAAAAATAGACTGGCTATCGGGCACAAGTCAACGAATCACTCCCGGTCACTCATAAATGCGAGTGGAATAAATGCGACATCTCATTTTACCTGTTCAAAATATGGTAAATAGGGAATGCTGATCTTTCTCAATAATACACAAGGAAAACGTCAGCACAAAAGTGTCGAATGGTGGTTTTATCTAGAAGAGCCGGGGAGATTCAAAGGAAGATTAAAAAATAAGTGTAAAAATCTGTGTTTCCATCGGTTCCTACGTTATCGGTTGTAATTACGTGTAGAAGAACGAATGAAAAGTTATCGGTTTTATTTTAAAGTGCTAATTTGGCTTTTATTTTCTGAGAAAGCATACAGCTTGTGAAGCAATAAATACAAATTAAACATGAACTTCGAAAAATAGCGGTGATACGATTTAGTTGAACTGAGTTAAAAGATTAACAGGTAACATACAAAACGATGGGCGAACATACAAAGAATGATCACATACAACAGCTATCAGATAACGACTGCCGATCGGTTCTTCTTTAAAGACACGTCGTGATTGGGCAACAGAAACATAAATCTCTAGAACACATCTTTTGAATGTAAGTTGAATGATATGAACCGAAATATCGAATGCATAGCCTCTTGATTTGGTTATTCATTATGAGAAGACATGTCGCCCATCAACATAGGAGGCTTCTGTGGTTTAGGGGAAGAGTACAAGACTAACAACCGACACAGGACTCTCAACCGAGGCGATAAAATATTTCACGTTTGAATTCCACCCAGTATAAGCGCTATGCAGGCTTATTAGATAGGCTGTGTTCTATGGCCGTGTTTCACTTTGAAATCAGTGGGGAATTCCTCGGTGGTCCGACCTAGCGAAAGGAACAAATTCTAACACAGATTCCTGCAGGTTAAGTAGTCAGCTGGTCTGGTTAACACCAGGATATAATATGAGAGGAAATGTGTTCTATTGCTCCATCAAATTTTCCGAAAGCGGAATGGCAATCTGCAGGTGTACCTACACCAAGTTAAGCTAGCATTTAAAAGCAGTGGCAGTTACCTCTAACAACAACAATATTAAAAAATATAATGGGAGACTAATTCAAATACGAGCTTGAGAGCACAGTATGTCGGATGCAATTGAAAAAAAAAATATCACGGTCATTACCCGGGGAAAAAATTCTCATAGCATCCACCCCTATCAGGTATATAAAATTGAAGTTGACCGACGTGTGCGTGTTTGTTTTATTCGTGGTACATAGGACCGAATGCAAGCCTAAATGCCCGCGTAAATATTTATCATTGCTGACATCTTAAATGCCGTCCCATTTTGGACTGTTGTCTATTGCTGATTACACACCCGTATTACTCTGAATTTATTATTTGACATCTATAGCCCCATGGATTTCATGGTAAGGTTAGCAAGACCTGAGCATAATATTCAAATGGGCGGTTAGTTTATGCAAAATAATTTCTATCAAAACCTCTATATAAGTCAATATGTTATAACGATTGAAAAGATCCGCGAAAATTATCCACTGTATAAGGAGCCAATTAATTCATACATTTGTTTCATTAATTGTTATAGTCATCTCTCCCAACTTATTATTATGGAACACAATGGACGCAAAAATAATACTAACCAATGCTGATCAAGCAGTAAAGCGGCAATTTCATGTTAAATGGACTCAGGTGTGACACAAACTCTCAAACCTGCTAGGAAAACATAATCCCCACATATTGTGGGGGAAATTTCATTTTTAGCTGCCTGTCCGCAGTTATTTATGGACTTTAACACCAGACGTTATGCACTTAGATGCATCGTTTGTATGATATAAATTACCTTGCAGCTAACTAACGTTGCTCCTTTAACATAATCAACAACATGCAATAGAGCAATCACACTTCACTTACATGCAGAGTGGTTTGGAAAATAGTACATTCCCTTAATGCCTGAAGTCGATGATCTGTTTATGAAGGACTGCTTCCTCGCGTCTTCTGGTTGTAATTTTTAAAATATATGGCAGATGTCGTTACACAGGCGGTTTCCGAATCATGGAGAAAATAAAAGCACATGAAAATGTAATTGCCTTTTGGAAACCGACAGACTATCAGTGAAGAAGATAATTTTTTAACATTAGTTTTGTAAAACTGACTGTTTTATGGATCGACTGAATCCTATGTTTTCATACTATATAAAATATTATAAATTGTTCACATCAAGTTTGATTGATGTAAACTATTTCGAAAACAAAGTTGCTCTATTATCTCGAGAAATTCTGTTATTCTATGTTACAGACTGTACAAAGCTATGCATCGAAATTACACAGTCACTTGGAGGACAAGCAATCAATTACTATGTTTGGTGTTTTACCCTATCTCTGATTTAAGCTTAATTAATGATATGAAACGAAAATACATGAAAAAAGTTTGTTTTGACGATCGAGAACCTAGCGCTTATCATAAAAAAAATGGATATTGCTCTTGATTGATTCGACCAGCGAACAAACAACGTTCAGGTAATGTTTTTGCCTTAGAGTTTTGAAGCAACTTTTAAGTGAACAAAACTTAATAAGTGACAAGATAAATCAATGCTCAATGTTTTGGCTTAGACGAAGAATACCCAGTGGTTGGTGTAGTGATTGTTGTGGGGTCAAGCAGAAGGGTGGGAATATTTATTTACATTGCATATTCAACTCAGATATTTAAAATTTATCAGATCAGATATTATAAAACTGGTCAGGGTCATATCATTTGTAGTTATTTTTTGTGTGAGAAAGTTTATTATTCAGAAAAGATCATTTGAACCAAAGGGAAGGGTGTTGATATTGATGCTGATGAATCAGTTATTGAACCAAATAAATAAATCTGTGTGTCTAAAGTGTGACGTTTTGTCCTAACAAATATTTTTTTTTGTAATCGTGGCACATTCTATATTGCTAGAGGACCTAAATATCACAAATGAGCTAATATTATTGAACTTGGACGTTAACTTAATATACGTGCGTTAGGAAATCAATTTCAAAGTTCTTCCAGAAAGCCTATATAAGGACAAAGTCGCTTTACGGAAGGGTAAGCACACGCATTGAAGAAAGACTAAATGTGCAAGACCGTGTAAGACCGATACAAATATGAAATACATCAATATCTGTTGACAAGGCGATACATAACCTAACAAAGGACTCTAGAAAATACAAATTGATCCATGAACCAAAAACCTATAAGATTGTTCTTAAAATTTATCCGATAAGACATTTTGCATCAATAATAAAAGATAACAGAAATTGGGTTTTAAAGTTCCGTCATATTTTAACGGTATCTTAATGCGAGAGCGTTCAACTGAATGAAAGTTTATGCCTTCAGGTGGTTCCTAGTTTCTAAGATTACCCCTTTGATATTATCCAGCTCCGCTAGATAAGGAAATAGAGGCCTTCAGTTCTTCTTGCTGCTTGCAAAGTCGCCTTGCCGACACATGTAGTGGGTGGCACTCTGACGTCACTACCACTTCACTGGTTCCTTTAAAGGTGTGCAAATACTATGAGGTGCTGAGAATCTGTCAGATCAAGTGGTTAAGGCAGCCGCACCGGAAATCTGAAATTCGTAGGTTCAATTCTCACCCATATCATACATATATATAATACATGCAGCAAACCATATTTATTCTCCCTGCTGCATGCAAAGTTGCCGTGCCGACACATGTTGTTGGTGGGACTATGACGTCACTACCGTGACCTCACTTAACTGGTTCGTATATCAGTGTGCAAGTACACAGAGGGGAGGGGAATCTGCTGTATCTAAGTGGTAAGACCACCTACCGTAAATCGGCAGATCGTGGGTTTGATTCCCACCTTCCGTAAATCGACATTTCTGTGTATTCCATTTCAATCTTTGAACAATAAACCAGCACGGCTATTCAAACATATATATATATATATATATATATATATATATATGTATGATAACCATACATCTATATATACCCTTTCCATCTATATATATATATATATATATATATATATATATATATATATATATATATGTACTTGCTAACAAGCTGAAAATCGACTTGTTCCCCTAGAAAATGATAATCAGCGAATATTCACGGTGTATGCTATTGGTAAAGCTCTTAAGTATACTCGTATAAATTAACAATGCGTTTTCAATGTAAGATTACCTAACTTTCATTGCAGTCTTACGAATATACATGTGGCCATATTTTGAAGATGGACATTACCTTGCTTTTAGTTGACCCCCCCCCCCCATCAAACGGTGACACGACATACAGAAAGCATACGACATATTTCGAATTAATAACAAAACATATAAATGTATGCCATTATTTAACAAAACAAAATTAATTAACATTATAAAATAATCAAAGATGCCTTGATTTGGTGTCGTTTCTGCTGCTTTGTTGGCTTGTCGGGCTTTTCGACATGGTTCCTGCGGTAGGTAAACTGGAGTTAGTCTTTAAAGGCTTTGGAATTATCCTTGCTCTTGGTTTGGTGTGGAATCCGCATGAACATCAGACATCACTTGATTCTTCGTTTGTTAACTTTTATTACATATAACAGAACATATTACAAGAAATCCTTGTTAAAGTTTAGGACCACATAATTTGTAGATTTTTTTTCTTGCGCTTTGAAAGGATATTAATTATATTGGTTTCACAAAGTTGTTTCATTATTTCTCTTAGCAAAAATGGGTTGATAATGCACCAAGTATAGAAGCATGAGCAGATCTATGTTACAAAAAAAGTTCTTACAAACACTTCACTACAGTTGTCGTTGATTAGGGAACCAATGCTGGCCAAGGCTTGCTGGGGTCAACTGGTACGGCTCAAATACTGACTTCACTTGTTTGTTCGTTTGTTTACTTTTATTACATCCAACAAAAGACATATTATAATATGATATAATATAATAGGCTGTATGAAATTTAAATGTACACCCTTGTTAAAGATAAGGATCAAATAGATTGTAAATTTATTCTTGCGGCATGAAAGGAGGAAGTTGATTGTTTATGTTTAACAAAGAAGTTTGATTATTTCTCTTAAAAAGATATGTAGATGATACACCAGTTATGGAGGCATGATATATATTACCAAAGAAACCTCCGCTTAAATACGTTGGAAACAATTCACGTATATAATGATCATGAGGTGTAATCCTTGGTTTTCTAAAACCATGCACGTTTTGAGATTAGTTTATTTGAAAGAAGTATTATTGGAATATATAAATAACATGCTTTTTCTTGACAGAAAAGTATAAGTTGATAGAAGGGTTGAGTAAGTATATATATATATATATATATATATATATATATATATATATATATATATATATATATATATATATATATATATAATTGAGAGTTTTGTGAAATTTTGTTCTCATTAGGTTCAGCTTAGTTTGCTGGCCCCAACTTTGTTGGTTCTTTGACTCTTATTTGTTTGATGAATTAAGGAACTAGGATGTTTGATAAATTCCGATTTTTATTATATGACAAGGATGAGATTTTTTTTTACATCAGCAGTGATTTTTATACTTTTAAAATCGGTTGTTCATTTTTTACGATGATAAAACCCATCCAGAGAATTTTCAAAATCTCTGAGTCGTAGACAAACCTATTACTATTTAAAAAAATACAGTCTAGGGAGAACAATTTCGAGTCACAACAGCTGAAAGGCTTCCACCTAGGATAAGCGCTCTGCATGCTTAATGGGAAAGCATGTATGAAACGTTACGAATCAGAACAGAACTTAACTATAACCTGGTCTACCATCCGGCAATTAAACACCTTTATGGCATCATCCGTCAAGTAAACCTTGTATTTAACAAAGAAATACGCTGTTATAAACATTAAAAAAGACGATTTGCAACAGAAATAATCAGAAATCATATCAACTTGTTGCCATGGAGCAAAGGCACCCAGTCCTGCGGGGAAAAAAGAAATATAATTAACGTAAGACACCGGGTCGGTTTGATTGTCAGTCAACTGATGAGTCGATGAGGAGAAACAGGCGGTAGTGACTCGGATCCATCACAAAGTCATGTTTATTATGCTATGTTTAAAACTTTTAGCGCTTCCTACCAATGGAGAAAAAATTGCATTTCCGGAAGATTTTGCTATGGATATTTTATTATAATTGCCCCCGATATTTTAGATTAAAAGAAAGTAACCTTGGATATTATATACATCACGTTTTTTTTTCCTTCTTCTTATACGATTTATACCATACCAGATCCGTGGAACCAGTGTTTTCAGCATATTTTGTGATACAAATGTGCACATAAAACAAAGTTTACGGAAATTGAGTTATCAGATGGTCTTACATCATGAACCCGCTTAACTTTGAGTCAAAAGGGGATATTGAAATGGATAAAAGCTAATAAGCAAGAAACTTTAGAGTTTATTTTTTATCAAAACTGCAGCTCTTTTTTCTTACATTTGCTTTTATCAGGGTTTGTCGACATGCCATCATATATTTTTGAATTCGGGAATCTCATAGAGAGTTGATCTATAAATGAATCTTAATCATTATATGTTCCCTGATTCTTATAATTTTGACCGTTTTACAATTTTCAGATAAGGAGATAGAGGATCACTTCCTGGGAGCTTTTTCCCTTCTGCAAAGTTTTATAATGGCAACATAATGGATCATAATACATCATGAAGGAGTTGTAAATATGTTCATTATATTGAGAAACTATCTTTCTGTTTGTTTTGTTTGAAATGCTAATTCACGAGATGGAGCATTGCTCATACATCTGTTATGTTTTCATTTTCGTCCCTATGTTTCTCTCTTAGCAGAATTACATAAGAGTTTTGAGATTTCAACAAAACGATAGCCAGGATAGTTCAAGAAAGGACCTGCTTTCATTATCGGATTAAACGAAGCATTCAGTTTTACCGAGGCATGCGCTCCACCGAGTTTCATTTTTGACGATTCATTAGAATAAGAATAGGGGTTAGCAGGAAGATTTACTTGAGTAACAGAAGATCCGTTTTTAAGACCTTGTGCAACCTTAGCGTCTTCTCGGAACCCGGAAACTTTTTTACTGTAAAACGATACAGTAGTTAGTTCCAAATAGAATATCCAAACAAGCAAGTTGACAAACCGACTTGTTTACAATGTATCTTTACCTCCTGTGGGTTATTTGATATAATGATTTGTTTTCTAAGAAACAAATAAGATCAGGAAATTTGCTTGATAATTTTAAGCGTTCCTTTACTAGCAGGTCCCAATTGCTCTTTGGACAGCGGGGTTAAATCATGTTATTTATTATGGGATTTATATTTTCAGTACTTATTGAAATTTACGGGAGATACAGCAATATCAAATCGGAAACAACTATTATAATGCTCGTTATTTGGCAGAATGCCGTAAAAAGGTCAATGTTCCGTTATTTGGAAGTTTCCCTTTCAGGTGAGATAAATCACTGAGATTATGTGGGAGACTAAAATAAGCCTGATGTAACTTTGCTGTATCGGTATATAAACCTGTTACGGTTCAAGGGAAAGATTCCTTTAAATGTGTTGCGGATATCCAGAATACCTCTTCCGTATTATTTACTGATCTATGTTTGTTTTCCACAAGGCTCATCAACATTTGAAAAAAAAATTAATAAAATTAAAATAATAGATGATTAACCACTAGCATAGTTACTCTCTGTGCTAGATTAATTAATTCAGTATTCCAGAGAGTGCTATTTGTCTACTATCCAATCTTTTTATCTGAATTAAATTTCATGTCAAAATGAATGTCATTCTATCTCTACTTAGAGGTGCGCCTTGTTTAAATGTATTTAACCGACCGGACTATTATAAACCACTCCCATAGCCACACAGAATATTATGGTCGTGATCGAGAGTAAGAATTTTACATAAAATGCATGGTGAAGAAAAAGTTAAACGGAAGGTCACAAAACAAGTATAAATCTACCTGGACTGCACTAAAAGCCAGTAGGCTTAATTATACAACTAAAATATCGGCTGACCTATCTGAAACTTGGATGCCTACTTATAGGTATATCTCGCTTTATTTCTCGAGGATAATTCCATTCATGTCTACTGAATGAAACCATGCGTTTCTGAAAGTATTACTAGGATCATGAGAGCAAGTTCTGGAGCTAGGACTTGGTATGAGGCATATTTAGAAGGTACTCCGTTTCGACTCCACTGCCCGGTAACGAGGTCCAGTTAAGCTGGTCTCCAGCTCATAATTGTGTCCAGCTGACCGTGACCCATCAAACAACTGGGGGGGGGGGGGGTTAACCAGATTTTCTGCTGACGGTTGAGCTCGTATTGTTTGGTCAGTAATTAAGGGAATACGCAATAAAGTTGGGGTTGCCTTGTTCCTCAAGCTTTTTGTCCCAAGGTGTCCCAATTATGCAAACATGGTTAACTCAACATGTTTTCTGCTGTCTGTATTTCATTTAAACATTGCATTACACTTATAAACCAATAAATAAGACCAACAGTGCAAAAAGACCTTAACTTAGCGAGCTAATATGAGAGAGAGAGCAAATCTACATATACCAGTGTAAGTGCAGACGTTCTTTAAAACAGTCACTTTTAAAGTCCAACACTGCTGAAATATTTATTTGTTTGCTCAACCAAAGGAAGAACTGAATAATTTTCCAGACAAAATAAAATGTATTATAGCTTTCTTTTATTAATTTATGAAAGACATATCGCCTTATGTGTGTTAAACTAACCAGAACCGTTTGCTGGCATGGACGGTGACAACGGCCAACACGATGTCATAACTGACTGCAAAGGGACGACGGACTTTCAAAAATGTTATGATAAACGATATGATTGTTGGGTTTTAATATCGATGATAAAATTTACCCAACAATTTGACGTAAATAAAAATGGACAACACTGAATCCAAAGTATATTATCATCTTATATAAAACAAAGTGTAAACGTTATTTGAGAACATTTATTTATCAGTTTCTCAATATAAACATGTTAATATATATATATATATATGGGTTTATATACATCTTTAATCTATTCCATTCACCTAAAATTTTCTCACTGAGTGTTTACCCTGTTTTCTTGTTTATATATATGTAAATATATATATATATATATATATATATATATATATATATGTATATTCGATTTCCGGTCGGTCGCCTTACCACTTGGCTACGCCAGATTCCCTTCCGCTCTGTCTATTTGCACACCTTCATAGGAACCAGCGAAATGACGTCATCGTTGTGACGTCATAGTCTCACCCAATACATGTGTCGGCACGGCGACTTTGCATGCAGCGAGGGGAACTAATGGCCTGATGTAGTGTGCTGCAAATATTGTATATAGATGTATGAATAGCCATGCTTGTTAATTGTTTATAGATGGAAATGGTCAATAAAAAAATGGCTACAGAAGTGTAACGTTTCTGTTTCAAAATGTTGTTATAGTTTTACTGTTACAATATTTGAAAAATTTAGATGTCGATGATGATATAAAAAATGCAGAAAAATATTCTTGAGACATCAGGAAAAAGGGAATACAAAATAAAATGAAAAAGGTCTTCTTAGACTTAAAATTGCACATGTTAACGCTAATTTTGTTCTCAAGGAATGTGAGATATATTATCGTGAAATGCATTATATTCAGATAAAACCTAATAAAATATTAAGTATACAAGGAAATTAATGCAATCTATATGAGGTTATATCAATCAATAAGGATTGTATAATAAGGAAGTGATTCATTTAACATCTATTCGATTTATGGTGCCCTATAAAATGATTTATGGTAAGCTTTGAAACGAAACTATGCTGTTGTGTAGCCGTACCTCTTGTTTTATAGTTTTGCATTAAATAACAAATATATCACAGCAGTACCTTTTAGCAAACTCTTTTCTTGTTCAGAAATCCGGAGACTGCTTATTTGGATAGAAAATTACCTGAATTACTCTTCCTTTCTGTTTAATCGAGATCACATAATAAGAATGATTCTGATACAGGATAACTTTTTATTAAAATGAATATGTTATTTATCGGGCAGAAAATAGACGCTTCATGAGCACATGTATACCATAGCGATCAACCAAAAATTATGTTTCCAACTTTACAAATGTTCGCTTCTTTACAGGGTTTTGAGGACTTGAGGGTTTTTTCTCATTATCTCGGCAATACAATTTTCTTACTTTGCTGGCCGCAAAACTAAAGATCGATACATAAAACAAATTGCTCCACGGCGCTTATCTTTCTTTTACTAATAATTGTATACACTAATATTTTCCTCACGGGAAGAAGTGCTTACATGGAAGAGATAATGTCCGAATATCAATACAGTGAATAAATGGTGATATAAACCGATAGTTCGATTGATTGAAAGGCATTTTTCTGACATTCGGTATATTTAAAGTGACATGTTTTCCTGAATTCCTAGAGTAAACTAAATCGACCCTTGTACTGAACGCAGTTTTAGTAAACGCTTTACTTTACTGTTCGCAGAAGCAGTTAAACACAATTATAAGTAACATAAACTATAATTTCAATCTCCGTATATAGATAGGAATCATATGTTTTAAAGATAAAGATTATATTGTATATACAAATGCTACTGTTTGATATTTTCCTTACAATGAATCACCAGTTTTATGAGCATTAGTTCATTTCAGTACATACCCATTTAAAAAATTCGGAGAAAAAAGTTCACTCGAAAAAAGTGAAGGTTGTTCATAAATATGAATTCATTATCAACTGACAAATTATGACAACATATACCGTTTCGTTTTATAAGCGGATTATCCAAAATATTCAACACCTCAGCAAACAGCAGCCAGCTAATGTAAACACTTTATGTAGGCAAAATGTCTGTGTACACGTTTACACATAAAGTTACAAAATTTACCTCAAAGAGCATACTGTGTGACATACTGTTTTATTCACCCACCATAAAAAAAGCACATTATTACATATATTAAACTGATTGATGAGTATAGCTTGAAACTATTGGGATGTACCTGGTGGAGAATGCTATTAACCTAAGAACAATATTTCCCGTATTAAAGCAGGTTACACTGCACAAAATGTTATTCTACCATTAAAATTACGCTCTACAAGGCTCCCTTGCTTATTGACAATATTATGATTCACGTCCAAACTTTACGGTTATTGTGTATCACATCATAACAATTTATGTTCACTTGTAAGATAATATTGGATAAAATGTATTTGGAATAAGGCTATTGCTGTACTGGTATGTTGCTTGCTATTCCATTAATTAATAAGATACAATTACGTCTCATAAGGGTTTCGCCAATTCAATCGGTTATTTTCATCTCATCTGGGTTAAGGTTAACCCTTGCCCTAACCCTAATCCATAAGTATCTTAAAAGTGTGCAATATTTTTTTTAAAGTTACGCCTGCAAAGCTGTTAGATTTTGCGCGTTTATGTTTCATATGTTTGTACCTGTTTTGTTGTAGTCTGTTTTTCAGGCTCCCCAATTGGTCTCTCTTATTTTGCATTTAACACACATCCCAACCGCTTTTTTTAACGACCACCCTCTCCCTTATTATTTTCTATGAAAGAGGTGCAATTTCCAACTCTGATTGAGAAGTAGACCAACTGCGCTCACATTGGGGTAGGCTCCAATCAGGCATTCATTACTTGATTTTATTACCAATACTGCATTCCTTTAGCCAGAAACGGCCCGCGGAAATCCGAAAATTACAATAAGCTAAATTACAGGCATTCTCCGGAATCTTGAGAATGTAAGCATGGAACAGCAGTATATATATTGTTATATGATTTCTCAACTCTCCAGAAACCAACAATATATTAGTCTTTATTTGAATAAAATTTCCTCGGCTTTAAGCATAACAAGTAAACAATTAACGGTTATTGTTGAATAGATCAAAAACTCACTCTTAGGTGTTGAGCGTTATCAGGAGTGTATATTGTATAACTTTTATCAGGATCAGTTGATAAATGTTGATATAAATCATATACTAGTATGACATTCATATATCATTTTGTTCACAAAGATATATTAAATGGTACTGATTATAGGTTAACTTGTAGCAGTTTTTATTCTGTACAGGTTTTATTATTGTGTCCGCATGCAAAAATATGGGAAAATTTATACTTAAAATTAGAAATCTATGCCCGATGCCCCTTACGTAATAGAGACCTGGACACAATGACACGATTAAGAAAAAATGGGTAATCGTATGTGTAATACGATTTTACCAACCAAACAATAAACCGATGAAGCGACAGAAATGTGTCCCATACATCCACTTTCAACCCACCAGGCTCGATGCTTTGATTAATGAAATCATACTGGTAATTGGACTGATATCCTATTTTAAAACGATGTGTAAACAAGACTACTGCATGGCTCCGTGTTTTACTCTAAAACATAATGCGTGTTGTTCTCCCAACTCAAAGTTTAGGTTTCAGTTTAGGTTTTCAGTTGAACATTTTTCGTTGTAGATCAGTTGGTCTTAATGGCCTTTCCCTAGGTCATTTATAAAACAAAACTTTAGCAACTGTATTGCACTTTACTTGCGTTATGTCTTGTAACAATAAGAAAGTTTTCTTTTTGGAACCTCTTCTCTACACAAGTTCTTGTCAGAAAAGCGCGATTCACATGCTTGTTTTTATATTTTTCTTATGTTCACAATTTCTGGACAGAGTGACAGAATGTTAAATGCATGACCTAACAGATCTCGATCCGGTAATTTGGTACCAAATGTTTGAATGGTCAGAGGATAAACATTTCGAAAAACATAATTATATTGTACTAAACATGTTCACAAAATCATTAAGGTCATGACATGCAACCTAAGAATATAATGAAGCAATCAACTGCAGGCAGTTGGGCCATTAAAGGCGTGAGATATGTTATAGTTTATTGGTCTCTTTGTATTCTAATATCACCGGCTGACTTACAGTTAATCGGGATCATAACTGGTTGGCTCAACAGCAGTGAATTTACGCACTGTGCATATTTTACAAAACCATGTCAAATAGATTGTCTGCAAAAAAATGTTGTCTATCTATCTTACAAAATGGAAAATCATACTTAGAATTGTACCCCTGTTTTACAGTCATCATTCGAAAGGGTTACTTCTATTTGTATAAAAAATGAATATTTAAATAAAAATATTGATAACTTTATCATATTATGCAATTTTGATTCCCATTTAAGAAAAAGACCTGAAAGACGAACAAACAAACAGAGGGGAAAAAATACTCAAGTAAATGATATTTTTCCTTGGTATCCTTTTATAATATAGCTGTGCTTATATAAATTAAATCCCATGAACGCATGTCTTGTGATTCATTTTGGCGCTAGTAATAGCAAGACCATCAACAATTATTCTCGGAGTGTGCCCTTTGAAGAGAGGGCCTTACTTTTTGGTAAACGAAAATACATTGAAAACTACAAAAAGCACCAATAGAGCGCAGATCTCTGCCAGGACAATTCGATCAATACCCCTTACGGAACTGTCAGAAAAGCGGCAATATTCAAAATTTAATACATTTTTCCTACCATCAATGTCCAGCTTTCCTGATTTTTTTTTTTTTCAAATCTCTCAATCAATCAGGTTTTGACCAATGGTGCTCACAGACAAACAAACAAACCAACGCCCACAAAAAAGTAACCTCCGCCGCCTAGCGGAGGTAATAAACAAGTATTAAGTCGAATATATATTTGCAGACTAAAGCTGAGATTTCTTGTGTAGGCCTACGGAATGTGGGATGCGATATGCGTATAAAATCTTTACACTATTGAGAAATAAAGAAGGTGAGAAAACTCGTGCGCGGATCACGGCATGCGGAATACATATCCGGCAGAACAATCGCTAGGGGCCTACATGTAGCGATTTTCTAAAGGGACATAATCAGGATCAATATTATGCCTATTCTTTCACACTATCCGTTCATATGTGCTTAGTACAATGGTTTCCCAGAAGAACCATCCCAACACAAAGTCTCATTTCCTCCCATACAACTGTTTAACACCTTGTTATGACCGTGCGTGTTGGTAAAAACAGTCCACGTGTGTGTATACAATAACAAGACCGCGTGACCGTAGGTCCGATTAAAAGGGGCAACACGGGATGTTTCAGCTTGCGGGAACATGTATTATATTTTTTTGGCCAAGTCAGTCAAGGCATCTCCTGATTGACACGGATTAAGGCTCCGCGCTGCACACGGCCCCACGCAATGTATTTATGTTGACACCTGCCATCGCGCCCGGTCCACTGTTTTCAACACGGGTTTAAAGGAGTAAGCAAACGCTTTCAAGGCAATGATTTGGCAGGTACAGATTGATTTTAACGGGAAGAAACTATTTTTCCTGTTAACACAATATGCTTTATAGGCGATTGGGCCCCTTTAAGTTGATATGTAGGGACCACACATATACATAGGAAACAAAATACGTAAGCCGCCGTGTCAGGTTCATATGAAATCTCTCAACACGCATCCCGTATTCTGTACGTGCATGAATTATCTTACCCTTTACAACTGAAAAAGAATATAGCCCTCGAACTTGCGAAGGTCTTTTTTTAGGGGGGGGGGGCATCTCCCGTGCGGGTGGGGTTTGTGGGAGCTTAACACATTACTGCAGTGCCTGCGACGTACTGGTACGTCCTTTATAATGATTCCTCAGTACCTACGATGAACGGGTACGTCCTATATTTTTCAGGGGTTTTACATAAAAATTGTCATAAATTTCTCAATACAGTCCACAGTAACTGCATTATATGCGGCGGAAGTATTAAGAGAGAGCGGAAGCCAGGGCTAGTCCACAGCGGTATCCCAGCACGCTTGCATTCCCATGACCCATCTGATGCCCATTTCGTCGTCACTGTTGACCCGTACAGCGCTGGTCCACTCGCAGACCCTGACTCCCGAAGAAAGATGCTGACTGCTGTACATTGATTTACGGAGAGCTGTCAAGGAAACAGCACGTAAACACTTGTAGTGACGTCATTGTCCTCTATTATACCACAACTCGCACACCAAGTATGGCCATTTGGTCACCTGCTTCGTCCCAGTGAACAAAATACGCAATAATACCCCCCCCCCCCCCAAAGAATACCAGATCTCATTCCGGGATTATTTACGCATGGATCGCCCCTAAAATTTAATCAGTTGGCCCTTGTAATATTACCGAGCTATCCTGGAAATGTCATCAAACCCCTTTGAGGAATTGTTGTGTTATCGTGCTAACAGACAAATATATTAACAGATAAACAGATAGACAAACATACGCACCCAAAAACATAACCCCCGCCGCTAGGCTTGGCGGAGGTAATTAGGCAATCCTTATCTGGAATATGTTTACAAAGGTTTATTTCTCTAAAAATAATCAAATATTCCCATTTGTTAAAATTCAAGGATACTAATTTTTAAATGCCCTTTTCGGGGGAATAAAGCTTTTGCCGCAAGTATGGTATGGCTTCTAGTAAATTTTCATACAACCAACAACGTTTTGTATTTCAGTCAACATTAACCCTGTTTATTAAGCAAAATACTTTCTTTTGGGTTTTTTTTTATTATTTAAGTTCACACCTTATGATAAAACTGGCTTTACGGTTTCTTTTAAAGTGTCTCAGTCTATTAGATGCAATTTGTAGGATATAATGGTTAAGCACACGGAGACATTTCACTTCATAAACCACCGAAGTGAAAAAGCATTTACATTTCATTTGACTAACTGGTTCTACAGCTGATAAGCTCTATTTTGTATTATTTCGCCTCTTCGATTTCGCAACCAATGACATAGTTGTTATCTTTTCATAAAGAAATTTATTATTGAAACTTATTCTCCAGCATCGATGTCATTTTCTTCAAGATTTTATGTTCAAATGTTTATTATTCAGTTTCAAAACTGAAGCCCACTTCTTCAGAAAAAAGTCCAGAGAATAATCCATGTTTTTAAAATATAATTTTATCAAGACAAACCAAGGGGAATAATTCCTTCCTATAGTGTAATAAATGTATTAACCACTTATTAGATTTAATTCAGCAAGCCGCAAAGTATAACACAAGCAGAACTTTAAGATACAACCCATATGAATATTTTATTTGGCCTAGGCATGGGCAAAATCCGGTTTGTAAGAATAAAGTCCAGCCCCATACTTGTTTCAGGGTAAACCCGGATTTTATAGGATTAACGGGTTTATTAGGCAGGAATAAAGTGTCAATCTAAATTTGAATATAACAATATGCAGGGGTAAATTTCTTTTATGCTGTATATTTTGTTAATATAATGCAATATCAAGAGCTGTGTCTGATAAATAAAACTTAATTCTTAAAGCAATTAATTATAATACATTTAACTGAAAAAAATAAAAGGTTTTTAGACACAGTGAAAACAGAGTACTCATACCTCAGCCAATCACTTCACTTTTTTAGAACATATTTTTAATGAAACTCTGAAAGTAGATTGCTTTGTCGGTGTATAGCTATTAATAAATCTCAAATCGGTATCATTTTAATTATTTTTTTTTTAGTTTGAACTTTAAATGAACCAAGTTGGCAAGTCTTTTACACAAACTTCATTGTTATCGAATATAATGTTAAAACGGTTTAGATTTTTTTTTAAATGAGGATCAAGCACAAGCTGACTAATGTCTACTTGACAATTACTTGCTGGTTCAGCAACCTTTCGGGTGCAGCCCACACAGCATCCTTTATTTGTTACCAATATTTATGGCCAGGCTGAAGGAGGACTTGTGCAATTAAATTTGTTAGCAAATGTCAAAATGCAGATATCAGTTAAAATAGGTATTACTCTGCACTCGGTGTATTATCACAGAATCATTTGTTTAATTAAGCTGGGCTACCTATGTTTATTAGATCTAGTACTCCCATTTTAGTCGACAGGTTGATAGACCATGAATAACGCGTAGTTAATGTAACTTATTAGATAAAACGTCTATTACTATTCCGTAATGTGCAAACATCCGGCTTCTGTTGTCTATGAGTTGACCACAGGGCTCAAACCCGGGAGAACGTGAGTTCAAATCTAAGCCGATGTCAAGAGATTTGTTACGATCCGCCCTGACCCAGAATCTGAGCTTTCCATGTTTAATGAGGTAACTGTACTCCACAGCCCATTGGGTCGTTCGTTAGTTCCTCTGTGTTATGATCCAGCAATGAGCAAAATCGCACACCCGAGACCATTATGAGTGCCACGAAGAGGTTGTTACATAGTCCAAAGTGGAATAAAATTTTGCAGATGTAAATATTACTTAGTCTAGCAAAATTGAACAACTTGGAGGCACGGTTACTTGCACACACAAAAATTCGAGAAAATACCATGATCATATGAAAGTACATGACCGATAAAATGTTAAATATTAGAGATAATTATTATCTCAGTCTATTTGTTGCTTTAAATGAAAAGTTTCCAAGCAAATTCACTACGAGACGTGGAAGTGCAGGCAGCAATCTCCAGGTTAGCTGTTTAAAAAAGTTGTCATTATTTTCTGTACGAGTGTACATTTTACTATTTACTATAATAAAATGCGACTTCCAAATGGAATGTTTATGTCTTTTCCCATATGATCGCAGTTTGAACAATTTTGCTTTGGATTATCTAAAGGAGTAAGCACACTGTTCTAGAATGAGATATTAGTAGATACCTTTTGATGATTATAATATATTTTATATCATTGTATATAATATGTAACGTTCCATGATTTGTGAACATCAATTAATTAAAGAATCGCTGCTCCTTACACTGAAGAGTAAATATATATATATATATGTGTGTGTGTGTGATTAACATTCATATGTTGCCATTAATGTTGAGTGTACGATAGCTGTGTGTGTAGAAAAAGTAGTACATGTGGAACTTTTTGTAAGAATATCATTTTGAACAGCAAGTTGCTCAGATTTTATAAAATTTGTTTCCAAGTAGCTA
Organism: Sipunculus nudus; assembly: GCA_026874595.1. Taxonomy (NCBI): domain Eukaryota; kingdom Metazoa; phylum Annelida; class Sipuncula; order Golfingiida; family Sipunculidae; genus Sipunculus; species Sipunculus nudus. The sequence continues at coordinate 51,595,802 of CM049321.1, forward strand.
GAATTAATGATATTAGATCTACAGTAATGATCGTGCAACAATACAATAAGTACTAACACCTATTAATCATGATATTACGTAATCTACATGACCACCAAAATCAACCTTATCATGGATCTACACACTTAAGGAGATTTTGGACGAAAATGAATAAAAAGGGCCAAAAATTGCCAGAACCGCAATTCCTTTCTAGGTATCCTTTGAAAAAAAATTACTCTTTAGTCAATGGTTCATTTTTCCTCCACATTTCAACCGAGGCCGTCCAGATCTTATAGAGATTTTTCTCAGACGCCAACACATAAATCCGGCCAAGCCTACAACCCCTCGTCGCTGCAGGTAACTAAGTTGTGTGTAACTGTTTTTCTTTGTAGGTGACAGAAAATCTTAAAAATAAAAAAAATTCTTAGAGACAGGCCGCGAAACCCATAACATCAATCGACTCTGTTTCCGTTTTGATTCAAGGTTTTAATGGGAATGTAAGCCTCTTAAGTGAATATTGGGTTAAGACCAATATATTTGGACTGGACTATATTAAACCGGAGTGTTCTTCTTAATAAGGATTTGTTGTTTTAAGTGTTGGAATTAGAATGAAAGGGGAATTCCATTAAAGACATACCTTAAAACCCAGGAATGGTAACACATATACTTGCAACATGCACTTTCTTCGAACCGTTGGTGGCTTAAATTAAGACTGGAATGGTGTAAATAACCAATGGATGTCAGACAGACTAAATTGACGAGTAACGCAGCTGCCCTTAATAGTCTTAAGTATAGTTTGATTTGATGCGGGAACATATCCTAGTAAAGGAGTGATCCTACAAAGCAAAGGCTGTAAACGATTACGTAAGCCTGCATAAACCTAATTGAAGCAGTAACCATCTATTTCATTGTATTTACGCTGTTAATGTTTTGTTTGTTTATCGCCAAAGCATCAACTGTTCGTTAAACAAAAGTGTTCATTGTGTATCTTTATAACCAAAGCCAACACAAATATACAGCAACTCAAAATATAAGGACTATATGGAGAAAGTGCCTCTTGGTGTTTACAGCATGCTTCTCATCGCCTTCAATGTTATCAATCTACTTTTGTTGTATACTTATGATCATTCTTTTTATTATTTTAAAAGTTTAAAAAATATAGATTTACATACCTCAATAAAATATGTGAAACATTTTTTTTTACTTTTATTTTGTGGCGCTAAGTCCATGGCAATCAAATCATATGTTGGTATGTTTACCCTGAAGACCTGGTCAGTGATGATGTTTACTAACCGCAATATATGCGAGGCATTCATATGTCCGATGATCTTTTACTGGTTATTACTGTTACAGGTATAAAGAATAGGTTGATCTTAGGAAGACACGGAAGATGATCTAAATGAACCTTTTAAGGCAAGGAAGCTGTTCCTGAAGAGAGAAACGGAAATATGCATTCCATGGAGTCCCAGTCCCCTTTTCAACGGCCATAAACTTTTAATCGTTTTGGACAATCAACCTCCACCCCTAAGTAAAATTAAGTTGGAGATTTTTTTTGTAAACTGTCCGCTCTTTCTCTTATGTGCGCTGGAGTCATTTCCATTTAGTTTCCACCACCCTCACATCTTTTAGAAAGAAACTTCTTCTTTGTAAAAAAAATGGTTACATCGGTTTTATTCTTATTATAGTATAAGGAGCTTGAAGCCCTTTTTTAAGGTTAAATTTGCCTTTAAATCCAGTGTCAGATTCGCAGCTATAAGGCCAAATAATATTTATATAATAAGTACCTTCTATATAAACCTTACTTGAGGTGACCACCTTGCCTGGTAAAAGCAAACTATGTTAATGCTAATCGCATTAGATTTCTGAAAACTAATAAAAAACGATTTTCTCTTCTAACTAAAAAAAGGGATTTATTTCAAAACCGTTTGGTTTTTGTAGCATCTGGAATAAAAGAAAACTGGATTCTCTGACGTCTGAATTTTTTATCGTTACTAGGAGTAAAAGATTAAACACACTTCTTAAAAGCTTCAAAAGTGTGTATCATTGTCTGGCAAACAGCCAATAAAGGTCGTTTTTCAACATATCTAACGAAAACTCGGTCACAGCAAAAAACACCATTTGATTGTTGGTTATCTCATGCAGCACAGAATGTCAATTGCATAAGATGTTCATTTCCCTACACATTCTGTAGTAAACAATTATGGTAAAGTTAAGATTACCATCAACCTGTGCTTTTCTTCTATGTTATTTGTTACTGTTTTCTTCTTTCATGTTGGCATCAGTAACATCAAGACATACACAACTTAAGCCTATCCCACCAGTTATAATACTATCCTGTTACCGTCTCCTCGTGCATGTTTACTAGCTACTAGAGAAATATCCTAGGCGCATTTAAGGTTTTCCAGAGAGTACGTGTCCTCACTGTTCTTATTTTCTTCTTTTTTTTTTGGACTCTACATAAGACTATGATTAACATACGCAAATTTGAATACTTTCAAATTGAAAATGACAAGCAACTGCACGTTTGCTCATATAATTTTGTAGTGAAAACTTTATAAAGAAGCGATATTCTACAGGGAGCAATCAATTCTGAGATATATGTGCTCTGGTAAAATAAGTTACCCTCATATTGCAACAAGTCTAAAAGTTACATATAGCTCTGACCAAATGAATGCCTCGACAGCCTTTTACTTGTGAGCTTCTAATACGGGTCATTGAACAGCCCTCACTTGTGGTCTTAAAAAAATTCCTCTGATTATATTTTCATGGATTCTCAAGTGAATTATTCGTCTTGTTGCAAATATATTAAATACATGAACTTCATTTACGGATTTGAACTTTTTGCTCTGTCCGGTATCAAACCAAGGACATTTATCCTTTTTGTCTACAAAACATTTAATTAGGAAAAATGTATGCCGATACATACTAGTATTAAACCGATATTTTGAAATATCAGAGAAGCAGATAACCTTCACCAACAAAAAGTAAAGTCGTCCCCATCAGTATTACGTCCACTGGTAATCTCATCTGTATTGGAATAAATATGAATATCTGTACATATATTAGTATTGTACCCCCTCGGTTTTCAATATACGTTTGAATACATTTCCCTATCCAAAAAATTCGTTAACATATATAATATATATTGTGAGCAAAAACACCCGTCAGAACTACTAAGGGATAGTGATACTGTATTTAAATATTAATGCTTGCTGTAAACACTCAAATAGCTAAAAAACAAATCATGGATGTATCGGGATATCCATCAACGCCACACCATCGGTACTTGCATAGAAATTAGGAATTAGGAATCAGAGGGCAAACACGTAAACATATTATCGGATGGTAGCAGTTGACACAATAATGAACTTAAACGAAAGGGCTGGATGGGCTCCGTTCTGTTTTATTCGAAAAGTGATAGTGAAGTTATAAATGCGGATGGGAATTGGTTTCCTTATTGATAACTCTCTCTGCAATTATATTGCTTTGGTTTGTTTTGTCCGTGGTGTTTGCTTTAATTCGTCCTAATTTTTCACAAATCAATTTTTTATTATTATTTTTCTTGTTCCTACTCCAATAAAACATATAAAAAATCGACAAGAGATCTTTTGTATCAAATTATCAAGATTTTATTTTTTAATCACTACATAAAATAAAATGTATTCAATCTGATTTTGACGTCATCTGAACATTATTGAATGAGTCTCCTGTCTGTATTTGCACTATCATAAGATTAGTTTACTTGGCCCTCAATGAAGGGGCTATTTTACGTTACCTGTCCATCTTAGGTTTCTCTGGACAGTTGAGGAATTACTCTATTACCGAGCTATCGCTAACTAGCCTTAGGACCATCGAAGACACATATGATAATAGATCGGCATAGGATCAGCGTTTTAGCTAATCATAACTTAATATTCATTGCTTTATTTTGAGTTATCTTTCCCTTTGCTCAACTAAAGATTATAATAAATACTGTTACCTTTATATAGCGTCGAAAACTGACACATTTTGACATATCAGTCTGTTACATTGCTTTGATAAAGTACTATATTCTAGGATGTTTTGGAAAGCGGATACGGGTTATCTCCTCTGACTCAAACAGTCAATATTAATTGACAAAAAAAGAAAATAATACGTCTCACTGACTAAAGTATTGACGCACCAGATGCAAAAAAGTGGGGTGAAGTCTATATTTTTGGTGATCAGGCGTTTGATCATATATTCCCAGTTAAAATTCTTAAGCGACTCCACTTCAAGGCCAGAACTTGCAGAAACCCTGCTAGACTAAGCAACATATCACTGTGGTAGGAAGAGAACAGGACCAGAATTAACTCATGTCTATGGTACGTATAAGTAAGGCTTTCCATTTAACTTTCGTTATAGCAATCAACGTATCCCCATAATTATTTATCAAGGAAAAAAAGAAAAAAATGGGATTCTTTAAACTATAATTTTAAAAAATCCCTTCCTGGATTGAATATCATATAATTGTTTCCCCGATCAAGTAGTATACAACTCACTATTCTTCACTTTCCTATTTTTCGTAATCGTATTTGTGCATCAATAATTCAATATTGTGTTGTTTTCTGGATCAAATTTGTTTTTGTGTTTGGCTTTTTGAGAAATTAGGCATTTTGATAATTCATTTTGACTGCTTGTATTTTATTGTTTTTTTGGGTGAGCTCTCAGGATAAACGTTTTACTTCAAAATATAAAGAAGACTCATGATATATATGATTATTAGACTTCCATTTGTTATCATGATTAGAAACTGTCAATAGGACCAAGTAGCCTCATATGTGATTTACATATAACAACACCACAGTATTTAAAATATAAATCATGTTTATATATCTATTGTTGGTCTTTCTTTGTTAATGCTGACTCCCTGGTTGTAATTTTAGCCAATCATTTGAGGCTACTGGCCATAAAGACCAGTCTGTTGAGATGTTGCTCCTTTGATATACAGTCTACGAGTTCTGTTAGTAAAAAATATAACAATAACCATAATGTTTTAATTACTTAATACCCTGTTTTTATGAAGATGTAAAATGTAATAGGAAAACTTTCTTACTTCGACTAGGAGAAATTAATATTGAAATTGGAACATCTATTAGTAAACTATGATCGTTTAAGGCTTTACTTGTACAGCATTCCGGCTAGTATCCGTGATAGGGGAAGGTTGGGCATCCCGTCTGGTTATGTATTTGGAGATGCCAGGTGAAATTCATGTATCACTTTTACCAGATACGTTCATAGGTTGTCGTTTATTTCCAGATCTAGGATTCTTATCAAAGCAAAGGCATATTATTTGTCCAGTCATTTCGATGTCTTAGGCAAGCTTCTTAAAGCTGGACTGAGCAGTTTGTTGTAATTTCTGGGGTTCAGGTGTTATCAAATGTTCCGCTTTCATTCTTTAAATCAAACAGAGGAGGACATTAACATATCTTATAAGTTTCTATTTACTTTTTTGCATTAGTGTTATATATCATTATAAAATCATAATATAAAATACAATGGCTGTAACAAGTTCATGACACACACATATTACAAATATTATTCAAATGTGTATATAATCGAGACTACATCATTTTCAGTATATGTGAGATATAAAACCACAAAATTAACAAAATTTGGGTTTTTTATCTGTTAGGAATTAAAAACCGTACAATTTTAATATTAGAAGAGCCACCTGTTCAAACACGCAATAATGGGTGACAAGCATCTCTGACAAACAATCCGCCAGAATATCCAATCATATGTTAGACCTCGTACACTGTAAAAAGTTGATTTAATGAAATTGGCATCACTCGATTGAACAGATCACCGCAAAACATCAAACTTCATAAAGCAAATTAGCTCATTAGGTAACCGCATTATCAAAATATTGTGTCTAAGGATTCAAAAGTATTTCTACAGAACCATACTACGACGGAAGGGGCCTCCACAGCTGAGCGGTAAAACGCCCGGCTCTCTCCCCTGGCGACCCGGGTTCAACCCAAAATGCTGACATGAGAATGGGTTGTTATGGCCCGTCCAAGGTCGTTTGTTCTCTCAGAGTTCTCCGGCTTTCTCCTCCCCCCTCTTACAATCTTCAACTCTATCAGTGGTTTCTATTTTAGCCTTATATATCAAACTGTAAAACCGACTCAATCTGCCAGTCTTTGTCGTTGCTGAGGGAGACAGTGCGGGCCGAATTTTCCTAGAGACCTGTGACTGGCTCACTTTCAGTCCGTCAAACAACGATATAAATGTGTTTTTTTTTTGTACGCCTATTAATTTCTTTACCTTATTAAAATTATAATATACATCCATTAAACATCATAACAAAACTATTTATCAAATAAATCCTTGGATGTTCAATGGATGTATATTTTAATTTTAATAAGGTAAAGAAATTAATAAGCGTACAAAAAAAAAATTGACATCCGGTAGGGACTGGATAACGCATACTTTTATCCTGTGTTTTCGCAGGGACCGTTGTTTATTATACAAAATATCACTTTTGCGAGGAATCTATATGAACCCCCCCCCCCCCCAAAAAAAAGACGGTAACAAATTGCATATTATGCTTTTGAAGAAATCAAGCAAGAAAGTAGATATGAGGCAATTATAAGTGTACGGATTTTACTTGAGAATGTTTTCTTTTCTGATGAACAACATGGGCACATGCGGTTATTAGCTGATTAATCCTTATATTCTCAGCGTTACCTCTGTTGAAAAAACCTGACGAACAAAATGATTTCTATCAATTATTTACATAAATACACTTTAGGTTTTCCTCTATCGAAACACAGTAAGAAACGAATTGATGGTGCACTGGTAAATTGTTGGAATAAATTGCTTTAAGAATGTGCTCAATTCAATAATGGCCTCTACTTTTCATAGAAAATATGTTTAAATACAAAAAAAATGATTAGCACCGGACAAACTCTACCACTGACGCCTCATATAAATATACTGGTTCAACTGAATGTATAGTTCAACTTAATGGAATGACATATCACTAATCATAACTAGTAGCTTTCTACAGCTTATAACAAAATATAGCTGGACGATAGGGATAAATATGTAGGGATAACAATTGGCGATACAATGTGATATTGTTGTAAGAACCTTATTTTTAATTAATCAGGGTTCTACCGATGTTTTCTTTAAGGAAGCTTCTTCTTGCTTAGCAACCTAAAACTGACCTGTGGATCGTAATTTATTTCTGAATAAAATATTGTATATTTACTGTTTTATCAAAATGTGTGACTTTGTCCATCCGCAAGGCACGTTCACATTGGATTATCGAGTGCATGTCAGTAAATTTAAAAAAAAAGTAAAAAATTAAGGTTTTATATATTTTCAAATATTGAGCGAATTAGCTGATTGCTTAGAATTTGGTGTCAAATAGATTGGAGTAAAGGAAAGCAAAATGAGAAAGGAAACTGAATCCTGATCATGTTACTATCATTTTACTATCCATAATGTATCTGCATATCACAAATTCGTAGTTACTGGCAGATGTTGACCCAAAACATTGGTTTATCTCAAGGAAGAAATGAAAAATTGGTCCGATTTTATTCATAACACGTAGTTTACTTCATTGTGATACAACATGTTTTGTCTATTTATCTTACATATTTTAACACGATCTTTCATATGTATTCCTAGAATGCCATTCAAGCAACTATGTTTTTTTATGGAAGTCGTTTCAACGTATGGAAATTTGCTTAGTCTAAATATCATTTCAATATAGTGTTCTTAAAAAAGGTCCCCTTAAGGTCCTCTTTTATAAAGGTTTCACTTTGCATAAAGCAGACATGTATCATATATTGCTTAAATGATTCCATGTTGAATTTAGAACTATTAATCGGAAATCCTTTACAGTCATATTTAGGAGGGTAAAGTCATATGATCATGTATTTTTATTACAAACCAGAAAATTAATATATATATATATATATATATATATATATATATATATATATATATATATATATATGCGTATGCCCTGAAATGACTTTATTCACACACAATTTTTTCGGAAAAAAGATGCATGAAATGGTCATTGCGAACCTTAATTAATTTGGTAACGTTATTAACAACTTTGTATTCGTATATAAAATTTTGCTTTTTTAAGGAAAAATGTTGAAAGGGATAGTTCCCAATTGATGTTGTTATAACCAATTACCAATGGCTATAGTCATCAAATAGAATAGTATCTGTCAAGCTGCTGAAGAGTTTTACGAGATGTCACGCGAGGCGTTTGAGAACCGCCTGCAAACTTCTCTCGTTGATATTAATGAATTAAAGTTAAGGTTGTCGAAATTAGAACAAGACCTTTTCCAGAGACATTCAACAAATCCCAGAATATCAGTTGACCCTGTTCCTAGCTTGACGGATATTTCTTAACTAAGTTTCGTTGTCGTAAGTGCTAAAATAAGACTCAAATGATGATTCGCGTTTAAAGCCGGCTTCATCTAGGAGGAATGTTACCATATGTATCTGCAACAGGCAGTTCTTTTTAACCGCTGAAGGCTTAATTTAAGGCTGGATTTGAGTAAATACCCATGCACGCCAGAATGGCTAAATCCATGATAAAAGCCAGTTGGCCTAGATAGATAGTCCTAAGTACATAGTTTGAACTAATACGGAATATATCCTGAAGCTGTGATGCTACAAAGCTAAGTGTGTTGATGTAAAAAGCGAATTCTGCATAATTCTTATTCTAGCAATAACCATCTATTATATTGTAGTAATGGTTTGTTAACATCCTCTTACAATTAAAATGGTAAATGTGGTTACATTTTGTTTTTTTAATGAGAGAGAAAAAAATAAAAAAAAAATAATGCAGCTTTTGACAATGTTCATGACAAAATATACTATATAGCCCTTACATAAAAATAAATGAACGGATATTTAAAAGTTTCGCCTGGGCTTCGAAGGCTCATTTAAGTCGGCTTTTAGTGGTATCGTGAGTGATTCTCTATGTACGGAAGGCGGAGAGTATGTTGAGGAATTTAATATAAACCTTCCTGGCCGCATACATTTTTCCCATGTGTTGCCCCTAGATGCCATCCGGAAACTTGTAGAACTACATGTATCGATCGTTTTGCCGGATACGCTTTCCGCAGGCCGGATCCGCGCACTAGGAAACGCACCTATTATTTATTTCTCAATGTGTGTACCATTTTTATACGCATTCCGCATCCCGCATTCCGAACATAAGAAATCTTAGCTTTAGTCTGCAAATACATGTGTATTCAACTTTACATGTTAATTACCTCCACTCAGCTGCATTGGTTATGTTCTTGCGGGCGTTGGATTGTTTCTTTGTCTCTTAGCTACATGAGTCAAACAGTTATTCATGGATATTGATGAAATCTTCAGAGCTGGCCAATGATCAAAGGAAAATGATTAAATTTTGATACGGATAACGTTATCTATCGTGGAATATTTGAATGGGAAAAATGCTGCTTTTCTGACAGTTCCATATGGGAGGTATGAACTGCCTTGGTGAAGGTCTGCACTATCTTATTTTTTTCCAGTTCTTTCCTTTTTTTTTCTTTTATCATTTAACTATCGGTTCATATCCAGATACCCCTGGTCAACGGTTTTACGGCTTATTACTATTATGTTATCCGTTAACGTCTCTTCATGCATGCATACATGTTTACTAGCTACTAGAGGAATATTGTAAGCGCATTTTAGGTATCCCAGGGAAACTTGTCTGTTGTTTCTTTTTTTCCATTCTTACATGCCTTTTGGTCTCTACTTTATTCGTGCTCAACAAACACAAAGTTAAATAGCTCCAAGCCGCAAGTGACCAGGAACATTTTTTCCATGTGATTTCATAATGAGGACTTTTATAATGAAGCGATATTCTGCAAGGAACAATTATTCTGAGATATATCTGAACTAGTAAAAAATTTTAAATATCAAAATAATATAAAATTTAGCTTTATCTCTTATCAAATGAATGCCCTCATAGCCTTTAATCTGTGAGCGTCAAGTACGGGTCATTGACCTACCTTACTTGAGGTCTTAAACAAGTCATCCACTAAATATATTTTCACCGACAACTACAGGTAATCTATTAGCTGAGATGCAAATTTTTTTAAGCACATCCCTCTGTAGGAACCTTAGCCAGGACATTCATCGTTTGTCTACAAGGCATCGAAGAAGGACAAAGTGTTATACATACTAGTGTTAAAATATTTTGAAATATCTGGAAAACTGGTATCTTTACAAACACATAGTCAGCATCATATATATGTTGCCCAGGTAGTTTATTTTGCAACATGGGATTCATTTTTGCAGAGGAAGTGCCCTTCTTGTAAATTCGCGCCTTCTAGAAAGAAAAAAAGGGACCCGATGGGGTTGTGGTTAGGATTGAGATAAGAATAAATGGTATATTTATATATATATATATATATATATATATATATATATATATATATACTTATATATATACATACATATACTTATTTCCCACCTGGGTAGTCCATACATACTTGAATGCATTTCTCTGATCAAAAAGATGTTATAAGATACGCAGCCATTATATTTTTATCAACATAAACCTTCATCTGGACTACCAAGTTGACTCATTAAAACATATCTTATGAGCAAACAATTCATGAAAGTTTCATTACTTCCCAATCCCGTTATGGACAATGGTGTGTTTTTAGTTGGTTTTCTTTGTCTAGGGATAGAGCTGAGCACTATATACCGACAGAGTAGGAGATCAAATCTGATTCGAGAAGAGGTGTTTTTTTGTTGCATTTTACGTTGTTTTATTAGAACAAAGACAGCCAAGAGGCAGCAAGGTCTACCATAAGCAGGGTTAAGAAGAAAAGCTGCGTTGGGTGTAGATGGTCCACAATTATTAAATTCTCCCGACCAGAACTTCTCACGGTATAAAATCCTTTAGTCATAATTAACTGCCAATGACACCAAAACAACTCGACAGCGAAAAGATATAGCTTATAAAGTTCAAAGTTTATAAAATTGCTTATGTAAATAATACATTTGCGAACAAAATGCAAAAACGGCGCTTTATTGAAATTTAACAAATATTTGGTCAAAGATCTATTGAGAAGTGTTTAAACTTTATCGTGGATCTACATGTTTAAGAGAATATTTGGAGGAAAGGACATAAAAGAGACCAATTTGGCCAGATCCTTAATTCCTTTCTGTGTATCATTTACAAAAAATGCTCTTTGGTTCATGGTTCATCCTTCCTTTAGATTTAACCCAAGTCCGTCCAGATCTTACAGAGATATTTCACAGACTCAAACATATAAATCCGGCCATTCCTACAACCCCTCGTTCCTTAGAAATAAAGCTGTGTGTATCTGTTTTTCTTTGTATGTGAGAGAAAATCTAAAAAAAGGTAAAAGTTCTTCTATAGAGACGGGCCTCGAAACCCGTGACATCAATTGATCATGTTCCCGTTTTGATTCATGGTGTTAATGAGAATATAAGCTTCATAAGTGAACTTTGTGCTAAACCCAATAAATTTGAAAATAATCTTGAGTGTACTTCTTAATTAGGATTTGTTATCAGAAGTGCTAAAACTATAATGGAAGGGGATTTCCATTAAAGTCCGGATTCATCTAGACATACTTAATACACAGGAATAGCCACACATATACCTGCCACAGGCACTTTTCTCAAACCGTTGGAGGCTTAATTTATGACTGGAATAGTGGAAAAGTACGTCAAACAGGCTGATTAAGGCAGTTGTCCTAGGTATATAGTCTAAAGTAGCAGTTTGATCTGATGCGGGAATATATCCAAGTAAAGGATTGATCCTTCAAAGCAAAGGCTGTAAAAGATAACGAATGTCTACATACACCTAATTGAAGCAGTAACTATCTAATACATTGTATTTACGCTTGTAATGTTTTTGTCTGTTCATCACCTAAGCATCAGTTGTTTGTTTAACAAAAGTTTTGATTATATACCTTTATAACAAAAGCCATTAAAGAATACAGCAGCTAAAAAAATAAGGACAATATGGAGAATGTGCCTATTGGTGAAAACAGTATGCTTGCTTCACATTGCTTTCAATGTTATCAATCTACTTTTATTGGGTACTTATAATATGTTTTTTTAATTAAAAGAAAAAAAAATAGATTTACATATCTCAATAAAATAAGTAAACTGTTTTTTTTACATTTATTTTGTGGCGCTGTGTCCTGGCAAAAAAATTCATACATCGGTATGTTTACCTTAAAGACCTGGTCACTGATGATGTTTACTAACCAGAATATAAGCGGGGCATTCATATTTTCAATTATCTTTAACATTTTTATTTTTGTTGGACGAATAAAGAATAGATTGATTTGAGGAAGACATGAAAGATGATTTAAACATACTTTTTAAGGCAAGAAGCTGTTCCTGAAGACAAAAGAAAATATGAATACCTCGTTTGTAGCAGAAGCGGGGGTCCAGGGGGTCCCTACCCCATTTTCAGCGGCCGCAACCTCTTTTAAACGTTTCGGACCGATTTTGTCGCCTGGACAATCAACCTCCCCCCCCCCCCCATCCAGCCACACCCCCACCACCGTCCCTTTTCCGTTAATGTCGACCTTGTATAAGGTGTTGTCATTAATTCTCCTGGGTCAACCCTTCCTTTTCCTAAAGCGAGAGCCACGTGTTTTTTTTACATTTATTGACAACGCATGGGGTTCCGGGACTTGGTCAAATGTCAGACCAAACATGCTTTAATCCGTTAAACCTTAAACCTGTAGACAACCACACAGGCATTCTAATTTGTGCCGAAGGCAGTTCGGCTGTTTTTGGTGGTTACCTCCACGCATTTCATAAAAAAGGTAAAAATTCCCCTAAACGATTTGTACATTAAAAAATATTTATTTTCATATCGGCGAGGTCACTACGGGAACAATAACCCTGTAAAATGAGGTATATTCCGGTTTCAAACGCAACGAGGTTTCAGAGAACACTGCAAACAAAGGTGGACCAAGCTCCCCGAGCTCTCCGTGCTTGTGAAAAAATCAGTCATATTATTGTTTCTAATGGTCTCAACGGAATATCCTAACAAATTAAATTCGAAATCTGTTTTCGGTCCATTAGCTTCAGTGAACTATATTTGACATTCTTCCTTTCGTTCTTTATTTAATACCCAACATTCCACACTCTTTAATTTATGTGACCAATGTCAGATTCGCAGCTATCAGGCCAAATAATATTTCTATAATAAATATCAGCAAACTTTCATCTTTGGTACTTTCTACATAAACCTACTGGAGGTTATCACCTTGCCTGGTAAAAGCAAATTATGTTTGATGCTATTCGCATTTATTTCAACATCGTATGGTTTGTGTAGCATCTCCAGGACCTCTTGTGTTTAAAAAAAAATGGACTTTCTTTCGTTCATATTTTTATCGCTGCTTGGAGTTAAGGATTTAACACACTACGTTAAAGCTTTAATAGTGTGTATCATTGTCTGGCAAATAACTGTTAAACTCGTTTATGAGCATATATGACGAAAACCCGGGCACAGTACAAAACGCCATTTGACTGTTGGCAATCTCATGCAGTACAGAATGTAACTTGCATACGATTTCCATTTGCCTACACATTCCGTAGAAAACAATAATGTTTATGTGAAAAAAAATATACCCTTTTGCAAACAGATAGGTTCGAGAACACGTCTGCTTTTGTATACCCCTGTCGTCAGTCACCACCTATCTCTCCTTCTCGCAATAGGTAGCATTTTCAATCATTCTTATCCTTCATTTTAAATGTTATTTATATTGAGTCCCAATGACGTTCAGCCATTACCATTTGTTAGATTCCTAATTTCGTTTTTATATTTGCTAATAACCATCAACATGTGCTTTTCTTCTATGTTATTTGTTACTGTTTTCTTCTTTCATTTTAGCATTAGTAATATCGAGATATACACAACCTAACCCTTTTCCATGCCTTTAAGTTGTATTACAATCATGTTAACTTTTACCGTCTCTTTGTGCATGTACACGTTTACTAGTTACTAGAGTAATATCCTGTGCGCATTTAAGGTTTTCCACTGAGTACGTATTTTTTTTCTTCCGTTCTTATTTCCTTTTTTCTTTTGGACTCTACATGACCCTATCATTAAAAAACGCAAATTTGAATAATCTAAAGTCGCAAATGACCAGCAACTGCACGTTTGCCCATATAATTTCATAATGAAGAATTCACAATGAAGCGATAGTCTACAAGGAGCAATCAATTCTGAGATATATCTGCTCTGGTAAAATATTTTACCCTCATATGAAAACAGGTTACATTCAACCCTGACCATATGAATGCCTCAACAGCCATTTACCTGTGAGTATTTAATACAGGTCATTGACCAACCCTCACTTGTGGTCTTAAAATCATACCTCTGGTTATATTATCATTGATTCTCAAGTGAATTATTCGTCCTGTTGCAAATATATTAAACACATGAACTTCATTTACGGATTTGGCCTTTTTGCCCTTGCCTGAATCAAACCAAGGTCTTCCATCCTTTTTGTCTACAAAACATTTAATAAGGAAACATTGCATACTAGTATTAAACAAATATTTTGAAATATCTGAGAAACAGATAACCTTCACCAACAAAACGTAAAGCAGTCCCCATCAGTAGTACGTCTACCGGTTATTTTATTGCAGGGTTGTCGTCTGTATTGAGATAAGTATAAATATTTGTATATAGATTTGTTTTGTATCCCCTTTGTTGTCAATACACGCTTGAATACATTTCTCTGTTCAAAAGATTAGGTGTATACACCCAAACAGCTGGAAACAAATCATGGATGTAACTGGAGATCCATCATACCATCGTGAATTGCATATACCGGGAAAAGACTGCATTAGGAATCAGAGGGCCAACAGGTAAAACTATAGCAGTTGACACAGTTATGATCTTGAACGTCAAGGCTCGTTCAGCACGGTTATATTTTATTCGAAAAGCGGAGTTATAAATTAATGAGGAAAGGAATTGGTTTCCTTATTTATAAATCTCACAGCAATAATGCTGAGAGCCTTCACCGACTAAAGTATTGACGCACCATAGGCAAAAAAAGTGAGGGTTCAGTCTAAATTTTTGGTGAACAGGCGTGTGATCATATATTACCAGCTAAAATACTTAAGCGACTGGACTTCAAGGCCAGAACTTGCAAAACACGTGTTAGACTTGGCAACATATAACTTAGGTAGGAAGGGAACAGGATCAAAATTTACTCATGATTTACGCGAGAATTTTTTTTTTCTTCCGAGAATTTTTTTTAAGTTGTCAATCGACAGAAGTCTTGGGTATAATAAAAAAGAAATGTTCTTGACCCCTCTCACCGGCGATAATTTTAATGCCATTGAAGGCTCTTGCAGGCGATAATTCGAACAAAAAGCTTCCAAAGAAAGGCTAGAGCAACAGTACAAAATGTTTGTCCTCAGCTTTGTTGATTCTCATCGGAAACTGCTGATACCCCAAAATAAAAGGCAGGTTTATAACCTTTGGTGCAAGTCCCTTACAAAGAAATATCTTCAACCTTGGGTCATTGTTTTGTCTTTAGTAAAATGAACGCGAAAAAAAAGGTATATCCGGGTTTTTCAGAAAATGTGAGGGTTATTATGAACAATAAATTGAGTATATAAGTTATCGGAATCAGCAAATCATTTTTTTTCTTTTATTCCATTATGTCAAAAGAATTCCTTTGTCCACATGTAGAATCATGCCATTCGCAAGAAGTAATTGGGTCCTTGAAAGATGACAGGCTTTTTAAATAATAAGTGTACACTTTAACACGTGACTGATCAGGAGATTCTGTTTGAGATTTTGAGCTCCGTTTGCACTATCTACTTTGTCAATATATCCCCTATCAGTTTCAAGATTTACTTATAATATATGTTCATGTTTCAAAGTCCATGGAGAATGCGGATCCTAAAATTATGTGTTCATGTGTTTCACCCCCCACAACAAAATTTGTTTACAATATATTTCTTTGAACAACCTTTTTCTCAAACAACCCATACCTTGGATGCACTTATACGGTGGTTTTGTAACCTGTCACAGGGCTAACCTAACTGAAAAGCCAAGAGTCATACGGTCTTTGTTTTGAATTTAAAAACTTTACTTTATTTTTAGGAAAGTATTGAGATCAATGGGCGTTAGACTGGAACTGTGACCGAGATTTGCACAATACGCTCTGTGGCCAGTAAAATGAAAGAAAATCCCCAAGCCCCCTCCTGAAAAGAAGACAGGCGTAGAGGACCTGAGAGTACAAAAGAAATAGGGGCAATAATTGGGGAAAATTAAAATAATTAATTATGCTATGTTGCATAATCCTAGAAAAATAAACAAATTTGTCCTAGAATAGTGTACCGCCCGTACGTGTGGCGAATTTCGAAGGCCAAAATAGAACGAAAGTAAGTATACCGTTGTATAAAAAAACAACTGCGTATTAATGATATAGATTATTCGCATAAAACATGGAATTATTCTGAAAACAATGTTAACCGGAATTATTCAAACCATTTTAACTGAAAATTAGGTTAAATTGTTGGAATAAGTGCTTCAAAGTTAGACCTCGACTTCTCATAGAAACTATGATTAAAATTTAAATTTTGACCAGAAAGAATAATTAAATCTCTAGAGCATTAAATAGATATAAAATAGTTCGTGTGCTTTTTACATTTGGTAAGGATAAGGGACATTGACAGCTGAGTGGTAAAACGCTCGGCCTTCTCCGCTGGCGACCCGGGTTCGATCCCCGGCGTGGCTATGAGAGTGGGTTCTAGTTGCCCGTCCAAGGTCGGTGGTTTTCTCCGGGTTTTCCCGTTTCCTCCAACCTTACCGACTACCGATCGCCAACATCCGCGCCATGGAGAATGCCTCGTATAAGATATTTTAATTAGTTGTACAATCCCCGTAAAATAAATAAAGTTTAAATTATTCAAAATTATAAATGTTTGATACTTTATCAGACACAGAAGAAAAGGTTACAAAACCTTTAAGAGCAGAGGTTTTACGACATTGAAGAAGATGCGTAAAGAGGAGAGCAGCCACAAGGAAATGTAGGCCAAAGTGATTAAAATACAACCCAAGTTAAGAATCACAATCAATGTATTTCAAACCTTTAAATAATAAACGGGTTTTATATTGAACCATTATGTAGCAATAGATGCTAGGGGCCTTAAAATATTATTGATGAACCTTGCAGATAAAGGTTACCTAAAAAAGGGTAGACCCAATTAAATGATGCTGAGAATTTGGATATAAAGGTGCATAGATGTTACGAAGGTGGGAAGGAATGCCATGCTTACATGTTTATTTGATGTACAATGCCTTATTAACGGGTGTTCAGTTAAAGCATGAACTAATTCCGCAAGATATGCTTAAAATGTCTTGTTTCATTTACCAAGTATGGTTCAGTTTGTTCTTATCAGTGCTTCTGTCATAAGAACATATAAGTCACTCTTATCATGAACATACATTTTTTTATACCCTATAGGTTATCTGTTTGCTCTTTCAATATAATGTTCTTACACACATGTAATGTGTTTTCTTTCAAGGCTTTCACCTGCATTCTCCTTATGATATTTTCCTTTTCCTTCCCCTCAGATTAGCGTGACATTTCACCTTACCGTATTACATTTTACCTGGAAACCAACAAAACTCCCGTTAGACATACCTTTTTCTAATTCTTTCATTGAGCCACTAGTGGTTAGTTGATGGCAATAGGTGATTTTATATTAATATATTTCAACATACATTCATTTAATTTCCAAAGTTAAAATAATTGCGGTTATCTGATCTGTCTGTTGTGCCTATGTTTTTGTGCGTGTGTGGCCAAGCTACATTCCTTTTTTTATTTTTCCGGTTATTAAAATTAGTTGAGCATTGTTTCGATATACTATAAACAAGGTGCGTACATTGGCTGTAGGGAATAAATGTCCTGTTCTCGTCTTGATGCAGAATGTGAAATATTCCTGCAACGAGAGTGAGGCTCATCTTAACTTGGACCCTCATCAAAGTCATCATCATTCAGAATTCACCGAATTCTCTTATTAAAATCAATTGGATTCAAGTGAATTCAATAAGGAATTTTTTATAAAAATAATAAAATGGTGTTTCATGTATTCTTAACCAGAATATATAAGGATTATAAAGAAATATTCGAGAAACATTAAATTTGTACACAAATTACAGGTTTCTTCATGTTAAAAAGAATTTTTTTCCCATGACAGTTGCTTCATAATAAGAGGGTAACCTTAAGCTCAGAAAATAAAAGTCTATTCATTAATCTGTTAATTAATTAATTATTTTAAGAAGGGTAGAATTTATTACTGAGTAGAATTATTTGTTTCATTGATTACTCAGGTGTGAATACAATAATCCAATATAACCTAATTCCTTTCTATCTGGTACAACGATGAGAATCTTATGATGGAACAGGTTTCTGTCTATGAAACTCCGTTATTAAAATATTTCAAGCTTGGTTAAAGAATTAATAAAATATTTTGCCTCCTTAAAACTGTTTGGCATCCAACAGACCTTCTCCCACATATACCTTTCTCTGAGCTGTCCATATTTGGAAATAAATCTAATTCAACCCTTAGATAGATACAATAGGACTCTAAAACATGTATACATGTTTGGAACAAAACCCATTTGCCGATCAAAGCTTCATTTTCGGTAAGGATATATATCGTTAAGAGTCATAACTTTAAACGTCTAAATTCATACTAGATGTATGCAATCGATTACAGGAAGCCCCTTACGTCAGCAAAAGAGCGACAATTTGGAACCGTCTATAAAGTCTACGTCCATTTGGATTAGGTCAAGATGGGCAATTAAAATCACGTGGAGATTTGTGAACTAGGGAGCCATATTGGAGATCTAGCGCGCAAACATAACAGTCGGTCTAACAAAATAAGTAGGTAAAAAAAAAGAAAATCGATGATTTTCCACTCGCGGACCTGAGTAGATCCATCCACATTTTTTTTTTTATATTCAAATATGAATATAGAAATAAACTCAACCCCTATAAACCTGCTAGTCATAGTAGAGATGCTTGAAAAATCATTGTGTCGGCTTTTGGTCCAACTTTTCCAGTCACTTTACTTACTTACTTAGTCCGCTTTGCTCCTAGAGGAGCATAGGGCTTCAACAGCAACCTTCCACCGTCTTGTGTCCCTGGCACAGGTCTTGGCCTCCTCCCATGTCAGTCCGGAGTCTCTCAGCTCACTGTGCAAGCTTCTCCTCCAGGTCTGCTTAAGGCGCCCTCTCCTCCTCTTTCCCTGCGGATTCCACTTGAGCGCTTGCCTAGTGTTGTTGCAGGGCTCCTTCCGCAAAGTATGGCCGACCCATTGCCACTTTCGCCGCCTAACTTTCTCCCAGTCACTTTAGATGTACAATATTCTCGTCAGAGTTAGAGGTTTAGAGATGATGCCACCTTCATCTGACTTGACGATTGGCCTCATTCGTCCTTGGATTTGTTCCTTTGTGCCCAAAGTCTGCTTCTACGGCAGCATGAATCAAGCCGGAAGATCATTTGTCTTGTAATTTCGAGCTACCCACGTTGAGTAAGCATGTCCTTTCAATTCCTAGAGAAGACATGCGGACAACTGTTCAATATGAACTCAGCACAATAATATTCTCTGGCGTGGACAGATGAGTGCTAACAAGCAGGGCTCATTCCCGGCTACCCTGGTCGTTGTTAAAAGAGTTTTATTATTGCGGCCAGTAAAAGGTTTGGGCTATCCTTCATGTAGCCGGTTTCCTCCGCCTAACAGAGACAGAAGCCAACTGTGCAAAGAGTGCCAAGTATTATTTACTTAAAACAATACATGTACAATACATGTAAAATTTATACTATTGCAAGTTTTGTACCTGACAAGTGCCAGGCCAAGTTTCTAAAATTCTTAATGTGCATTATAAATGGGATTAAACTTTGCTGACTTTTTTTACGTAAATTCTAAATGTGCATTATAAATGGGATTAAATTTACATAAGTTTCTGGGATTATATATTGTGTTCCAGCTTAACAATTTCGGCTCTGTTTTTCTTTGTTTTGTTTCCGTAACCTCTCGCGTGACTGCAATTTCCTTGACATCATATGTTTCTATAAACGTGTCTTTAAAAACTGTTGTGATCATATCAGACGAGAGGGAGTGTTTTAAGGATAACGGCTTTGTCTTTCTAACGCTGCTTACTAAACGTCTCGCGTGACAGCAATTTTCTTGTCATCAAATGTTTCTATAAACGTGTCTTTAAAAACAGCTGTGATCATATTATACAAGAGGGAGAGTTTTAAGGAAAACTTTGTCGTTCCTCACATTTATCGGTGTCGTTTATGAATGAGTTATACATATATAGATTCGATTATGATAAATGAGTTAACCTTTCCCTTTTACCGTAAATGTTCATTTTTTTTCTTAATTATATTAAATACTAAAACTATCATTTATCCTAATCACGTTTCCGATATGTTATCAACTGATTTGTCCAATTAGAAACGACGATGTCAGTTAACACAATAAAAACATGACAAATAAAAATAGGACCTTTCTTTATTTGACTCTGTATAGATCTGTCCTATCTGGGAATGACACGTTTTTATTAAACAATACTAATATTCTCCAAGTACAATATATGTTAAAGGGCTTATACCGATATCCGACTGACATTAATTAAAGACAATATGGTAAACCCTTTATAACAATACGTCAGAAAACGCCGATATTACGGTAGAAATACTGTTTGTTTTGTTTTATACACACACATATATATAGATAAATATAAATGTGTGTATTTATATATATATATATATATATAAATTTATGTATATATATATATATATATATATATGTACGAATAGATATGTGTATATATATATGTATGTTTCATATATATATATATATATATATATATATATATATATATATATAAAATATATATGGTCGCAATATTTATATATATAACATGTGAGGCCCCACCAAAAATTCAAACGCATTTTAAATAAATCTTGTCACAAAGCAGACAAACCAGAGTTTTGCAACCAACCATTTTCATTATCATGTTGATTTTCTGTTTGTCAACCTGGGCACATGTACCGTGTTTACCGAGAGCGTGTTGATAGCCAAGGTCAAACATTTGATACTAGTCACACAAAATTAGCGACACCTATCCCCGGTTTTATCTGCAACATAAGCGACATCCGCTTGTTTCATTCATGCCGTGTTACCTTACCGCTTCATCGTTTTAGGTTCTCTGAAGTGAGGCATTTAGACTAATTTGTTATTTGTTTTCTTTTAGTAAATCTTTTATTTATGTGTGCTCTTTTGTCGTGACGTAGATTTGATAGGATACTAGTCACACAAAACTAGCGACACCTATCGATTGTTTTCCTTCAACATAAGCGACATCCGCTGCTTGTTTCATTCATTTTATGTGCTAAGATATTTAATTTTCAGTTTTTTTAACGTAAATAGATATTCTTATACTGCTGATTCGCTATTTTTTTGTGGTGAGGTAGCATTGAGCATGGATAAGACATTTTATTTATTTGTGTATTTTTCTAATAAATCATATATTTATGTGTGCTGTTTTTTGGGACGTAGATTTGAACAATTGGGTGATTCATCACAGAGACATTATAATAGCATTTCTAAACACGACTTACGGACAATATTAATAAATATATACGGTGTAAGCAATAAGTAATATATATCCTACATTTAGGGAGGCGGCGGACTTTAACGGTTATTTAACGAGCAAAATGCGAATGGCGTCACTTTAGGCAATATGTTTGAATACTTGTAGCTGAGAGTCTTTGAAGACATTATACAAGTTTATTTAAGTCGGATATTCAATCATCATTATATAAAGGTTTGGGCTATCCTTCATGTAGCCGGTTTCCTCCGCCAAACAGAGACAGAAGCCAACTGTGCAAAGAGTGCCAAGTATTATTTACTTAAAACAATACATGTACAATACATGTAAAATTTATACTATTGCATGTTTTGTACCTGACAAGTGCCAGGCCAAGTTTCTAAAATTCTTAATGTGCATTATAAATGGGATTAAACTTTGCTGACTTTTTTTACGTAAATTCTAAATGTGCATTATAAATGGGATTAAATTTACATAAGTTTCTGGGATTATATATTGTGTTCCAGCTTAACAATTTCGGCTCTGTTTTTCTTTGTTTTGTTTCCGTAACCTCTCGCGTGACAGCAATTTCCTTGACATCATATGTTTCTATAAACGTGTCTTTAAAAACTGTTGTGATCATATCAGACGAGAGGGAGTGTTTTAAGGATAACGGCTTTGTCTTTCTAACGCTGCTTACTAAACGTCTCGCGTGACAGCAATTTTCTTGTCATCAAATGTTTCTATAAACGTGTCTTTAAAAACAGCTGTGATCATATTATACAAGAGGGAGAGTTTTAAGGAAAACTTTGTCGTTCCTCACATTTATCGGTGTCGTTTATGAATGAGTTATACATATATAGATTCGATTATGATAAATGAGTTAACCTTTCCCTTTTACCGTAAATGTTCATTTTTTTTCTTAATTATATTAAATACTAAAACTATCATTTATCCTAATCACGTTTCCGATATGTTATCAACTGATTTGTCCAATTAGAAACGACGATGTCAGTTAACACAATAAAAACATGACAAATAAAAATAGGACCTTTCTTTATTTGACTCTGTATAGATCTGTCCTATCTGGGAATGACACGTTTTTATTAAACAATACTAATATTCTCCAAGTACAATATATGTTAAAGGGCTTATACCGATATCTGACTGACATTAATTAAAGACAATATGGTAAACCCTTTATAACAATACGTCAGAAAACGCCGATATTACGGTAGAAATACTGTTTGTTTTGTTTTATACACACACATATATATAGATAAATATAAATGTGTGTATTTATATATATATATATATATAAATTTATGTATATATATATATATATATATATATATATATATGTACGAATAGATATGTGTATATATATGTATGTTTCATATATATATATATATATATATAAATATATATATATATATATATATATATATATAAAATATATATGGTCGCAATATTTATATATATAACATGTGAGGCCCCACCAAAAATTCAAACGCATTTTAAATAAATCTTGTCACAAAGCAGACAAACCAGAGTTTTGCAACCAACCACTTTCATTATCATGTTGATTTTCTGTTTGTCAACCTGGGCACATGTACCGTGTTTACCGAGAGCGTGTTGATAGCCAAGGTCAAACATTTGATACTAGTCACACAAAATTAGCGACACCTATCCCCGGTTTTATCTGCAACATAAGCGACATCCGCTTGTTTCATTCATGCCGTGTTACCTTACCGCTTCATCGTTTTAGGTTCTCTGAAGTGAGGCATTTAGACTAATTTGTTATTTGTTTTCTTTTAGTAAATCTTTTATTTATGTGTGCTCTTTTGTCGTGACGTAGATTTGATAGGATACTAGTCACACAAAACTAGCGACACCTATCGATTGTTTTCCTTCAACATAAGCGACATCCGCTGCTTGTTTCATTCATTTTATGTGCTAAGATATTTAATCTTCAGTTTTTTTAACGTAAATAGATATTCTTATACTGCTGATTCGCTATTTTTTGTGGTGAGGTAGCATTGAGCATGGATAAGACATTTTATTTATTTGTGTATTTTTCTAATAAATCATATATTTATGTGTGCTGTTTTTTGGGACGTAGATTTGAACAATTGGGTGATTCATCACAGAGACATTATAATAGCATTTCTAAACACGACTTACGGACAATATTAATAAATATATACGGTGTAAGCAATAAGTAATATATATCCTACATTTAGGGAGGCGGCGGCGGACTTTAACGGTTATTTAACGAGCAAAATGCGAATGGCGTCACTTTAGGCAATATGTTTGAATACTTGTAGCTGAGAGTCTTTGAAGACATTATACAAGTTTATTTAAGTCGGATATTCAATCATCATTATGTTACCAGGTGTAAACAGTATTTGAATAAAATATAAGAAGCGGACATTTTCATTTTATAAAAAAAAACCTCCATATAAATAACTGTTATAAATTCTTCTTGGACTTGTGTCAGTATCTATCTGATGTCAGTGCATTCCATGCAGCTGCATGCATGTTTAAGAACTGTCAGCTGTGTTTCTGACAGTTAATACTATTTCATCTTTTTTTTTTCCAAACTCTAAACTGACTATGGAAATAACACAATTTAGCCACTGATAAATTGCTACACCTTTTTCAGAAAGATGTCAAAGAAGATTGATTTTGTACACAAGAGGGTACAGAACCAACACCTGTTTTATCATAGACAATGGAGAAGTGAGGTCAGGTGCTATTTTGAGTGACTCCATGAAAATATGTTTAATTGAGAATGGTTCAGTATGGAAAACCTTGTACCGACTTCGAGGTACAGTACTTCCTCACACTCTATTCCTAATATAACTTACCCAGCACAATACATGCAACTTCTCAACCCACTTCAGGAAGAGTGTCTTGATAATAAAGTGTCCAATAAGGACAAGTCAACTTCTTCCAGAAATTTGTGGCTGCATTAAAATAATTTAGTATTTGATTCTTTTGTTACATCCTTAGTGTTCTACATGTTTTCTACATATGTAAAATGTTTCACTCTTTTTATGGTAATTGGATTTTTCCAACTCTTAGAAATGTTTGATGAATCACTGTGAACATACAGCAGTTATTTAATCTTGTACAATCTGGCTGATTTATCATGTATTTCATTATTTGTATGAGGCTTCATTTGCACCAAATTTGTATTTATGTTAAAGTTCCAAATGTGATGATACAGGCTATATATGGCAAATGTGTAATTTGTAGTATTTAATTGTCATGATTGATTGCATATTTGTAACCTTGTAAAGCTTCAAGTATTTACAAATGGAGGCCTTGTTTCAGGATTCTAATATTAAATTTATATTAAAGTAATACCAACCAAGGATTCGGTATTATGAAAATATTAGGTGTTTATTTAGGGTGCTTTCAGTATTGCTCTGATAGATTCTTTAGGTACACTAATCAGAATAGCAGCTGATGTGCCTCTCAACTATGCTGAATTGCTGAGAAATCTTCAGTCATGGAAGACTTTGTTGATGACAGCCTTTTCTGTATTTTGTATTACCCTTTTTGGCTGTAAAAAAATTGGCTGTAGTCAGACTGAAGCCAGAAACACTGAAAGTAAATATATTGGTATGTCTGAATTATGTAAATGCTCATTCATGATCTGAAAATTGCTACCTTCTAAAACATATAAATATTATACAGTCAGTTTTATATAATTGGAATACTTGCAGTTGTTACACACAGTGCATGCAAAAATGTATAGTACTGGGACATTTAATTTGCAGTTTTTTCATGCTAGTAAACCTAAGTTGTTTTCTGCTACAGGATGTGTTAGGTTAGATTGTAGAAAACTGTCCAAAAAATATCTAAAAGGAGTATACTTCATTTAAAAAAAATTAACGCTCGTAAACTATAATGCATGTTTCAAGTTTTCTTTTGGAATAGGGAAGATATTTAATGTTAAGAAAAATTTGATACACTTGTATGTTCTTATATCCTTTAGAAAATTCAAGAGCAATTTTTTAAGGTTTTTTATCAAATAATTATTCATCTTTACAGATTCAGCTCGCTGACTAAGACGCTTTGGCTTTTAAGTGTTTAGAATTAAATGCAAGCTGTAAATTTTCAGTTGTAAATTGTAATAGGTTTAAACTTATTTATTATATATTAAAGCTATGAGGGCAGCTACGTTTTGCCATTATTTAAATGATTCGAATCTGTTTTCTCTTGAATTGTCAACTTAGTTGATTTTATAAATTAAATTAAATTTCTGAAATTAAATATTGAAATAAAACTTGCAAATTGGTGTATACATTGTAGCTTTTCATTCAAATCTCTTAAGCTGGCTGGGCATTACTGAGCATAACACTGGTGCTTGCAGTCAGGTATATTGAGTAAACGCTCATATAATTTCATTTTTAGCAAAACTGGCAATATGTTAAGCCAGTTTGTAGAAATAATAATTAAGATTTTTCTTAATCAAATGGATTCTTTCATCACCAATCTTTTTTTCCTTATTGCAATTATTAAATTAAATGTGTATTATTATACTGTAGCTCACCTCTCTTTTCTTCCTTATTGTATATTAAAAAGGGTTTCACACAGTCTAAGTGGGTATTTATTGCATGCATGTTACAGTCAGAATATGACATCTTTCATTTTACAAATGTGTAATCATGAGAGGCTCCAGCATCTTTCAGGTTGTCCATAAAATTGTAAAATTGACACCAAACACACCAAATGTGTAAGTAATACAACTCGATAGAGCAAATTATGTGTATATTTATATGCTGAACATTTTTAAAATATTAATAAACAAAATAAAATATTGCCTCATTTCTATCTACTAGGATTTTATACAAATTTTCTCTTTACCAATTCCAGCTGAGCGCCATGACCCACAGGTTCCTTGTTATTCATTGTGCAGCAGATCAGATTAGGTTTGCTAGGTTTAATTATTGTTGTAATTCATAGTTAATAATATTTGTGTATACAACTATAGAATAAATACTGTTAACTTTAGATAGCGTCGAAAAACTGATACATTTTGACTTATCAGTCTCTTACATTGCTAAAGTACTAAATTCTAGGATGTTTTGGAAAGCGGATACGGGTTATTTCCTTCCTCTGACTCAAACAGTCAATATTAATTGACAAAAAAAGAACATAATACGTCTCATCGACTAAAGTATTGACGCACCATAGGCAAAAAAAAAAGTGGGGTCAAGTCTATGTTTTTGGTGATCAGGCGTTTGATCATATATTCCCAACTAAAATTCTTAAGGGACTGGACTTCAAGGCCAGAACTTGCACAAACCCTGCTAGACTAGGCAACATATCACTTTGGTAGAAAGAGAACAGGACCAGAATTAACTCTTGATTATGGTACTTATAAGTAAGGCTTTCCTTTTAACTTTCGTTATAGCAATCAACGTAGACCCATATTTAATTATTAAGGAAAGTTTCAGAAACATTTGGGATTCTTTAAACTATAATTTAAAAAAAAAATCCGTTCCTGGATTGAATGTCATATAATTGTTTACCCGATCATGTAGTATAAAACTCAATTTCCTATTTCTCGGAATCGTACTTGTGCATCAATAATTCAATATTGTGTTGTTTTCTGGATATAATATGTTTTTGTGTTTGGCTTTTTGAGAATTTAGGCATTTTGATAATTCATTTTGACTGCTTGTATTTTATTGTTTTGGGGTGAGCTCTCAGGATAAACGTTTTACTTCAAAATAAAAGAAGACTCATGAAATATATGTTCATTAGACTTCCATTTTTTTATCATGATTAAAAACTGTCAAAAGGACCAAGTAGCCTCATATGTGATAAACATATAACAATACCATAATATTTAAAACATTAAACGTGTTTATATAATTATTGTTGGCCTTTCTTTGATAATGCTGTCTTCCTGGCTGTAATTTTAGCCAAGTATTTGAGGCTACTGACCATAAAGACCAGTCTGTTGAGATGTTGCTCCTTTGATATACAGTCTACGAATTATGTAAGTAAAAAAAGACAACAATAACCATAATGTATTACTTACATTATTTATTACTTAATACCCTGTTTTATGAAGAAGTAAAATGTAATAGGGAAACCTAAAAAATAATATTGAAAATGAAACATGTATTAGTAAACTATGCTCGTTTAAGGCGTTATTTGTATAGCATTCCGGCTGGTATCTGTGATAGGAGAAGGATATGCATTCCGTCGGGTTATGTTTTTGGAGATGCCAGATGAAATTCATGTATCACATTTACTAGATACGTTCATAGGTTTTCGTTTATTTCCAGATCTAGGATTCTTATCAAAGCAAAGGCATATTATTTGTCCAGTCATTTCGATGTCTTAGCCAAGCTTCTTAAAGCTGGACTGAGCAGTTTGTTGTAATTTCTGGGGTTCAGGTGTTATCAAATGTTCCGCTTTCATTCTTGAAATCAAACAGAGGAGGACATAAACATATCTTTTAAGTATCTGTTTACTTTTTTTTGCATTAGGTGTTATATATCATTACAAAATCATAATATATATACAATGGCTGTAACAAGTTCATAACACACATATTACAAAATATTATTCAAATGTGTATATAATTAAGACTACCTCATTTGCAGTATGCGTGAGATATAAAACCATACAATTAACATAAAAGTTTAGTTATCTTATTTGTGAGGAATTAAAAACCATAAACATTTAATATTTGAAGAGCCACCTGTTCAAACACGCAAAATTGGTGACAAGCATCTATGACGAACAATCCGCTAGAATTTCCAATTATATGTTAGACTATATCATATCATAGACTATATCACATATATAGTCATAGAAAATATGTTAAAAAATACAAAATGTGATCGGCACGAGACTTAATCCACCAGTGACACCTCATATAAATATACTAGTTCAAATGAATGGATAGCTCAACTTAATGGAATATCACTAATCATAACCATTAGCTTTCTACAGTTTATAACAAAATATAGCTGAACGATATGGATATATATATATAGGGATAACAATTGGCGATACAATGTGATATTGTTGTAAGACCTTATTTTTAATTAGTCAGAGTTCTACCGATGTTTTTCTTTAAGGAAGCTTCTTCTTGCTTAGCAATCTTAAATTAACCTGTGGATCGTAATTTATTTCTGAATAAAATGTTGTGTTTTACTGATTTCGTTGATCTAAAAGTCTGACTTCGTCCATCCGCAAGGCACGTTCACCATGGATTATCGAGTGCATGTCAGTGAATTTAAAAAAAAAACTTAAAGAATGAAGGTTTTATCTATTTCCAAATATTTAGCGGATTTGCTGATAGCATGGAATTTGGTGTCAAACAGATTCAGTAAAGGAAAGCAAAATGAGAAAGGAAACTGAATCCTGATCGAGTTACTATCATGTTACAATCCATAATTTGTCTGCATATCACAAAATCGTAGTTTCTGGGAGATGTTGACCCGAAACATTGGTTTATCTCAAGGAAGAAATGAAAAATTGGTCGGATTATATGCATAACACGTATTTTACTTTACTGTGATACAACATGTTTTGTCTATTAATCTTACATATTTTAACACAATCTTTCTTATATATTCCTAGAATGCCATTCAAGCAACTATGTTTTTTTTTTTATGGAAGTCGTTTCAACGTCTAGAAATTTGCTTAGTCTAATATAATTTCAATATATTTTTCTTAAAAAAGGTCCCCTTTAGGTCCTCTTTTATAAAGATTTCACTCTGCATGAAGCAGACATGGATCATATATTGCTTAAATGATTCCATGTTGAATTTAGAACTATTAATCGGAAATCCTTTACAGCCATATTTTAGGAGGGTAAAATTATATGATCATGTATTTACAATACCAACCAGAAAGTTAATATATAAATATATAATATATATATATATATATATATATATTTACATATATATATATATATATATATATATATATATATATATATATATATATATATATGCGTATGCCCTTTAATGACTTTACTCACACAAATTTTTTTCGGAAAAAAAAGATGCATGAATTGGGCATTGCGAACCTTAATTAATTAGGTAACGTTATTAACAACTTTGTATTCGTATATAAAATTTCGCTTTTTTTTTAGGAAAAATGTTGAAATAGATATTTCCCAATTGATGTTGTAATAACCAATTACCAATTGCTATAGTCATCAAACAGAATAGTGTCTGTCAAGCTGCTGAAGAGTTTAACGAGTTGCCATGCGAGGGGTTGAGAACCGCCTGCGAACTTCTCTCGATGATATCAATGAATTAAAGCTTTAGGTTGTCGAAGTTAGAACAAGACCTTCTCCAGAGACATTCCACGAATCCTAGAATATCAGTTGACCCTGTTCCTGCTTTGGATTCCTGGTGCTAATGGGAATGTTAATCTATTTTTTTATGGCCGTTTAAAGCGCAATATATTCGAAAATAGCTTGAAGGATATTTCTGAATTAGGCTTTGTTGATGTAAGTGCTAAAATAAGACTCGAATGATGATTCGCGTTTAAAGCCGGCTTCATGTAGCAGGAATGTTACCATATGTACCTGCAACAGGCAGTTTTTTGTTACCGCTGAAGGCTTAATTTAAGGCTGGATTTGTGTAAATACCCATGCACGCTATAAGGGCTTAATCGATGATAAAACTCAGTTGCCCTAGGTACATAGTCCTAAGTACATAGTTTGAACTTATACGGAATATATCCTTCCGTTGAAAGTGTGATGCTACAAAGCTAAGTGTGTAAATGTCAGAGTAAAGTCTGCATAATTCTTATTCTAGCAATAACCATCTATTATATTGTAGAAATGGTTTGTTAACATCATCTTACAATTAAAAAGGTAAATGTATTCACATTTTTTTTTGTAACGAGACAGAAAAATGCAAAAATGCAGCTTTTGACAATGTTTATAACAAAATATACTATATAGCCCATACATAAAAATAAGTAAACGGACATTTAAAAGTAACGCCTGGGCTTCGAAGGCTCATTTAAGTCAGGTTTTTTTTTTTAGTGGTATCGTGTGAGCTTCTCTATGTACGGAAGGCGGAGAGTATGTTGAGGAATTTAATATAAACCTTCCTGGCCGCATGCATTTTTTTCTTGTGTGTTGCCCCTAGATGCCATCCGGAAACTTGTAGAACTACATGTATCGATCGTTTTGGCGGATACGCTTTCCGCATGCCGGATCTGCGCATTAGGAAACGCACCTATTTTTTTTTTATTTCTGAATGCCTGTACCAATGTTATACGCATTCCGCATCCCACATTCCGTACATAAGAAATCTAAGCTTTAGTCTGCAAATACCTGTATACTCGAATTTACATGTTAATTACCTCCACTAAGCGGCATGGGTTATATTCTTGAGGGAGTTGGTTTGTTTGTTTGTCTGTTAACAACTGTTGAGTCAAACAGTTATTGACGGATAATGATTAAATCTTCAGGATAGCAGTGATCAAAGGAAAATGATTAAATTTTGATACGGCAAACATTATCGATCGTGAAATATTTGAAAGAAAAATTGCGGCTTTTCTGACAATTCGATGTGGGAAAAATGAACTGCCTTGGCGAAGGTGTGCGCTATCTTAGTGTTTTTCTAGTTCTTTCCTTTTTTTTTCTTTTATGAATTTACTATCAGTTCATATCCAGATACCCCTGGTCAACGTTTGTACGGCCAATTACTATTCTGTTATCCTTACCGTCTCTTCGTGCATGCATACATGTTTACTAGCTTGTAGAGGAATATCGAAAGCGCATTTTAGGTTTCCCAGTGAACACTTGTCTGTTTTTTCTTTTTCCATTCTTACATGCCTTTTCTTTTGGTCTCTACATTATTCGTGCTTAACAAATACACAGTTAAATAGCCCAAAGCCGCAAATGACCAGTAACATTTTTTCCATATGATTTCATAATGAGGACTTTTATAATGAAGCGATATTCTACAAAGAACAATTATTCTGAGATATATCTGAACTGGTAAAACCTTTTAAATATCAAATTAATATAAAAGTTAGCTTTATCTCTTATCAAATGAATGCCCTTATAGCCATTAATCTGTGAGCGTCAAGTAAGGGTCATTGACCTACTTTACTTGAGGTCTTAAACAAGTCATCCACTAAATATATTTTCACCGACAACTACAGGTAATCTATTAGCTGAGATGCAAGTTTTATTAAAGTCCAAGTCTCAGCACGGAGGTCGATTAGTGTCATATGCCCGATTTCTATGTATCAAAACAAGATGTTATGTCCATTTAACATTAATCTAGCAATTTAATCAATTAATACAACAATTTGAAACTGACGCGCCGAATACACTCCGGAAACTGCCGAAAGCCAAGGGGGAAATCCGTGACGTCACGTGTGGAAGTCGTCTCACACAAGCATCATGGCGGTGATGCAAAGTAAACAATCCGAAGAAACTTCCTATGCGTAAAGTGACAACCAAGCGTCCACCGACTATGGTTCAAAATAAGTTATTTCGGAAGTATGTCAGAAAGTGATTGTAGTGATGTAGAATTTGAAAATCCTTGTCATATTGAACCATTTCGATCTGAGCCATTGGCTCGACGAGGCGAGATCGAAAGAGGGTGTACCGAGTCTGACAGTGACAGCCGTGTCAACAAAGAATCCGATGAACCGTCTCGGGCGTCTATGGGAGCAGGCACAAATGACTGGTAATTATTTTATTTTACTCTTACACTGAATACATCTCAAGTTTCTGTAATTGGGGCTGGTTGATTATTACACTGAAATAAATATCGCTCAACCAACGCATGTAGCACTGAATGATTTTATGACAGTCATAGGTTTTCCTGGAAAGATGGGTCCCAGCTGGCCCGTTCCTGTGATTTATAAAAATGCCATTACTTATCAGTCAGTGGTCATATCTTGTTGATTTAAGAACCATATTGAATAAGATCCTGGAGCAAAAACCAATCTTGCAGTGTATTTATTATCTGAAAATCTTTATTTTGAAAAAATACTGATGTACCTAATATTAAAGTTGTCACTTGACAAGTGACTTGTGAATTCTCAACCTGGATGCTATTAAAATTGTAAAATTATTTTTACAATACTAATAATGATAACATTATAAAATTTATAATTTTTATTAAAAAATTAAATTTTCACTTATTTTTGCACATGTTACATGCCCATATATATAATTATTAATTATTTAAAAAGAATAATTTTGCAAATACTAGTAATATTCAGGGGCGGATCAAGGATTTAGAAAAAGGGGGCGTCTCCAGGATTTAGAAAAAAGGGGGGTCCAACCCAGGAGGACAAATGAAAACCCTAAAAAAATGGTCCTCAGGTCTGAAAAAGGGGGGGCCAGGCAGCAATTTTTGGTCTGAAGCCTTTCAAAAAAACGTTGTTTTTGATGAAAAAGGGGGGGGGGGTCCGGACCCCCCCCCCCCCGGATCCGCTTCTGATATTTACAGATCTTTTATGCATTCCAATAGCCTTGCAAGGGTTATTGTTTTCACTCAATTCTCCGTGTGTGCAGGGGTGTCAATATAGGTAGGGGTGGGGGGGGGGACAGGGATATATATCCCCCACTCTTTTTGGCAAGAAGGAAAAGAATGGTCAGTGTAATCACCCCCCCCCCCCCCATCCCCCACCCCCCACCCCCTCACCACCACCACACACACACTTTTCTGAGAATATATTATATTTTACAAATGAAATATATTAATTAATTGAATTGTATACTTTTGTTCAATTTACGATCTTATATATGCCTTTTTTTTCTAACTTTGATTATCCTCCCATGCCTGTCATCCCCCCCTCCAACCTTGCATATCATATCAACACCCTGCAAATCACCCCTCCCCCCATCCTTGAAGCCACTGTGTGTGTGTGTGTGCAAGGTATCTTAATAATTGCATTACAGATGTTATTGCAGTTTTACATATAGATCAGTTTAGTGAAAATCTCAGGTGATTTCATTTTGGTGTGAATTCAACTCTGGGGTTAATGGTTTATGGAGTTTTATAGCTTATTTGTTTACACCTAAGGACATATGTGACCAGATGAACCTATATATGGCCATCTTTGGAGTGTAGTCATGATGTCACTCCACATACCATTTCCCTCAAAGGTGTCAGTAAATCTTCATACAGCAAGGCAGACCAAGTTTGTTGTTCATTGTGTTTATAGCCAAGGGCAGCTATATCCCAATGTCCAGGGGTGATTTTCAAAATAATCTCAGTGGAAAAAAAGTTCCCAGGAATAACACAGGTTAATTTACATTTCAGAACACTACCTCTGAACATAATCTTCCACTCAGGACATGCATCCCCAATCAGACACTTTTTAAATTTTTCTTTAATCATCCTTTGAGATATTGACATTACTTATGATACACAACATGTCTTTTTGTAGGAAATACAGATGCACCACATTCAGGCAGCAGGTTTGATGGGACTGGGGGATTCCTTGGAAGACACATCAGGATACCACTACCAGCATGTGCAGTGAAAAGGATTGAGCAGGCATTTATGTCACATGATGGGACATAACTTTATAAAGGGTTCAGATGCCCTAGATGGAACTGATGGGTGTTCATCCTTGAGCACATTGATGATATCTTAGTTGATAAGATGTAACAATGAACTTCATTATTTCAGTGCACAAGATCTTACACCACAATTATTAGAGCATATTAAACCAATTCTTGCAGTCAAATGCACAAATATCCTGTATAATAGCAGTAATCAAGTTTTTACAATTACAAGATGCAGAAATGGAGCCTTCAAGTCCATGTGCACAATGTTGTGTTTGAGCTCAAGTTTACCAGCAGGCATCTGGCGAATATCAGGTTGATTCCGCCACTTCTTGTGCAGGTTACAGTTGTTGCATATCTCGCTTACCAGGACTGCTGTTCCTTAACAAGAATCACCTGATCGTGTGTACAAGATGTGCTGTTTGGACAGATGCTAAACAACTCCATCAGTTGTGAGTGTAATAAAATAAATTTGGCACTTGATCTTGGTGTATTTCTTCATATAAGCTAATGCTTTTGGACCATAAAGGTCCTTAAATAGGGCCACGCAGTCAAAAATATCCTCAAATCCAAACCCTGTTGCCATATTGGATATCACATTGGCCTGAAACTTATCACCCCAAATAACCTGAATGGGATCTATATTCAAAAAATTTTTAAAAGATTACTCAGATGAGGCATTAAGAGGTTCATAAGGTACATGTATGTGCTTGGAAGCTGCATTGGATTTGGATTTATAGGAATGATGGATGGACCAAGGACTGATGGACAGACATCAAGGCAATTATTCTTGAGCGGAGCCTGAATAAAGTCAGTCAGCATGAACAGATTGAATAAACTTATCTCACTTTCTTTACTTCATATTTATATACTGATATAAGAAAAATCTATAATAAATATCAAATTTATAAAGATTAAATATTTAACAATAAGTTCATCGAAGGATGAATCGGTATCATAATCTTCATCATCAGAAGGGAAGTATTCATCATCTTTATCAACTGGTGGTGCTTCATCATCATCATTATCATCTGCTTCTTCTTCTTCACTGAAGATGCTGCTATCTTCTGTATTTTGGCCGACCAGAGCTTCACCAATCAGTGAGCACTGGACACCAGCATTTTTTGTGGATACATACACTGGGCAACCTGAATTTGAAACAATATGCCATTTTCATTGATTTCCAGGACAACTGAAAGATAACTTTTTCATTTGTAAATTTAAATATATATATATATATATATATATATATATATATATATATATATATATATATATATACTAACATAACTTGTCATAAGATCTGTTCACACAATATTCATAGTATTTATGCTTTATTAAAATAAAATTGTGCATGTGAAATAATATAGGGTAAATAAGGCAAAACGTCACAACTGTAAGCATTAAATGATTATTTAAATCAGAGTGGCCACTGTAATTTGTTAACAAACAATGGGGGTTATGGACACACCCCTTGACGCACCCCTAATTTGCTGGCTGACTGCCAGGCGATTTGGCAGGAGTGGTGGGTGTTCACAGGTTTCTCTGGAACAAAAGGGCATAATTCCAGCTTAAAAAAAATGCAGCAACTTTGCACTAGGCCTCGGAGTAGATTAAGCACAAAAACCGTGTTTACATGGGCGATAATAAGGTATATTCAAATCACGTGACAATTGCTCAAAATTTAAAATACATAAATAACTTTCCCTTTTAGCAGTCAATTTACTCAAAGTTATCAGGTGGAGCCCTTTTCTTGTGACCTAGCATGCTTCACGCCTTTTCCCAGCGAGTACCTCGGGCGGCGTTATATTGTCCCGGCCCTTGACTGAAGTTGAAGCAAGGCTGGATCCCCTCTCAGTTGGCCTTGCAGTGGGTTCTTGTGGATTTATACTCGGAATTGCCCCTTGTATCAGATCTAGTTGTTTTCTTAAATATCCGGCTTACCATTGCTGATAGTTTTTAAAATCGTCAGGAATCCGGAATTGTGCCCCATACATGACACTGGAAAGTTTTGCAAGGAGTTCCCGACCTACAATCGGCTCGTCTCTGTCTGACAGGTCCCACTTTTTTCCCTAAACGTACGTCTTTCGGCCAATTGTTGACGTTCACACTATCCTTGTTGGTATTATTGCATCCACTAAGAACATCTCGCTTCGTCATTTTGATACTGTGTAAGATATAAATTGTTTGTCGAGGGGAAAAAACACGGCAGTCAAGGATGCAGACCGGCAAGACGCGGCATGTTGACCCATGTGATGTTTACCCAGCCGTGCCACACGTGACGTCACTGAAGCCACGCCCACCGCGTATCACCGAGTGCACCTTTACACTCAGCAGCGTGATTACCGTGATGTTTCACGGATAAAATGGAGCATAAATTCGATCTCGTTCAGCTTGAAACGGTGTTGTAAACACTGTATTAACTTATTAAAAGGGAACATGACGCTTTTTTAACTTATAAAAGTGCATGAAACTTGGACTTTAAGCACATCCCTCTGTAGGAACCTTACCCAGGACATTCATCATTTGTCTACAAGGCATCGAGGATGGAGAAAGTGTAATACTAGTGTTAAAACATTTTGAAATATCTGGAAAACTGGTATCTTTACAAACACATGGTCAGCATCATATATATGTTGCCCAGGTAGTTTATTTCGCAAAATTGGATTCATGTTTGCAGAGGAACTGCCCTGCTTGTAAAATCGCGCCTTCTAGAAAGAAAAAAAAGGGACCCGATGGGGTTGTGGTTAGGATCGAGATAAGAATGAATGGTATATATATATATATATATATATATATATATATATATATATATATATATATATATACATATATTTATTTTCCCCTGGGTAGTCCATACATACTTGAATGCATTGCTCTGATCGAAAAGATGTTATAAGATACGCAGCCATTATATTTTAATCAACATAAACTTTCATCTGGACTACCAAGTTGACACATTAAACCAGATCTTATGAGCAACAATTCATGAACGTTTCATTAGTTCCAAAACCCGTAAAGGACAATGGTGTGTTTTTAGTTGGTTTTCGTGGACTAGGGATAGAGCTAACCCCTATAAACCGACAGACAGGGAGATCAAATCTGGTCCGAGAAGAGGTGTTTTTTTTAATGTGACGAAGGAGCACCTGACGAAGAAGCCTGTGCAATTCAAAACTCGTGTCTTAATAAACAAAATAGTCTATCTCAAAGGCGTTAGTCTTTCTCATGAGCTGAGTAATTATATGTAAATATTACATACATTATAGAAATATGTTTTTGTGTACCAGAGCTGATATAATTAATTATTTGCAGTTTACGTTGTTTTATTAGAACAAAGACAGCCGGGAGGCAGCAAGGTCAGCCATAAGCAAGGTCAAGAAAAAAAGCTGCGTGGGGTGTAGATGGTTAAGAATTATTAAATTTTCCCGACCAGAACTTCCCACGGTATAAAATCCTTTAGTCATAATTACCTGCCAATGACACCAATACAACTCGACAGCGAAAGCGATATAGTTTGAAAAGTTCAAAGTTTATAAAATTGCTAATGTGAATAATAAATTTCCGAAAAAATGCAAAAACAGCGCTTACTTGCAATTTAACAAATATTTGGTCAAAGATCTATTGAGAAGTGTTTAAACTTTATCGTGGATCTACATGTTTAATGGAATATTTGGGCGGAAAGGACATAAAAGGGGCCAATTGGGCCACATCCCTAATTCCTGTCTGTGTATCCTTTACAAAAAATGCTCTTTGGTCGAAGGTTCATCATTCCTTTAGATTTCACCCAAGTAGGTCCAGACCTTACAGAGATATTTCACAGACTCAAACATATTAATCCGGCTATTCCCACAACCCCTCGTTCCTGGGTGTAATAAAGCTGTATGTATCTGTTTTTCTTTGTAAGTGAGAGAAAATCTAAAAAAAAGGTAAAAGTTCTTCTTTAGAGACGGGCCTCGAAACCCCTGACATTAATTGATCATGTTCCCGTTTTGATTCATGGTGTTAATGAGAATATAAGCTTCATAAGTGAACATTGTGCTAAGCCCAATAAATTTGAAGATAATCTTGAGTGTACTTCTTAATTAGGATTTGTTGTCATAAGTGCTAAAATAAGAATGGAAGGGGATTCCCATTAAAGTCCGGATTCATCTAGACATACCTTAATACACAGAAATAGCCACACATATACCTGGAACAGGCACTTTCCTCGAACCGTTGGAGGCTTAATTTATGACTGGAATGGTGTAAATAACCCAAGTACGTCAAACAGACTAAATTGCTGATTAAGGCAGTTGTCCTAGGTATATAGTCTAAAGTAGCAGTTTGATCTGATGCGGGAATATATATAAGTAAAGGATTGATCCTAAAAAGCAAAGGCTGTAAAAGATAACGAGTGTCTACATACACCTAATTGAAGCAGTAACTATTTAATACATTGTATTTACGCTTGTAATGTTTTTGTCTGTTCATCACCTAAGCATCAGTTGTTTGTTAAACAAAAGTTTTGATTATATACCTTTATAACAAAAGCCAGTAAAAGAACACAGCAGCTAAAAAATAAGGACTATATGGAGAATGTGCCTCTTGGTGTAAACAGCATGCTTCACATTGCTTTCAATGTTATCAATCTACTTTTATTGGGTACTAATTATCATTATTTTTTATTTTAAAAATTAAAATAAAAAATAGATTTACATATCTCAATACAATATGTAAACTGTTTTTTTTTTTACATTTACTTTGTGGCGCTGTGTCCGTGGCAAAAAATGTCATACATCGGTATGTTTACCTTAAAGACCTGGTCAGTGATGATGTTTACTAACCGAAATATAAGCGGGGCATTCATATTTACGATGATCTTTAACATTTTTATTATTGTTAGACGTATTAGAAATAGATGCATTTGAGGAAGACATGAAAGATGATTTAAATGTACTTTTTAAGGCAAAAAGCTGTTCCTTAAGAAAGAAACGTAAATATGCATACCTCGTTGGTAGCAGAAGCGAGCCCAAGGGAAGTCCAGGGAGTCCCTTCCCTCTTTTTCAGCGGCCGCAACGATTTTTAAACATTTGGGACCAAATTTTGACACCTGAACAATCAACCTCCACCCTAACCACCACCCCGTCCCAACACCACCCCCCACCCCCACCCCCACCACCGTCCCTTTTCCATTACTGTCGACCTTGTATAAGGTGTTGTCATTAATTCTCCTGGGTTGAACCCTTCTTTTTCTTAAAGCGAGGGTCCGTGTTTTTTTTAATATTTACTGACAACGCATGGGGGTCCGAGACTTGGTCAAATGTCAGACCAAACAGGCTTTAAGCCGTTACTGAGAGCAAGGGTTATTCTTATGAACAAAAAATCCTCAATCTTGTAGGCAACCACACAGGCATTCCAATCTGTGCCGAAGGCAGTTCGGCTGTTTTCGGAAGTTACCTCCACGCATTTCATAAAACACGTAAAAATTCCCCTAAATGATGTGTACATTAAAAAAAAAATATTTATTTTCATATCGGCGAGGTCACTACGGGAACAATAACCTGTAAAATGAGGTATATTCCGGTTTCAAACGCAACGAGGTTTCAGAGAACACTGCAAACAAAGGTGGACCAAATTTCTTTTTAATAAGTATTAGATTACTTTTTTGTATGGTCTCTGTTGTGGACAAAAAAAGCGCTTTCACAATCAGCTGCTTATCAGTGCAGAATATGGTAAACGCCTATCTTGCGCCAAAATCCCATAAATCAAGTTTGCAGAGAGGGATTTTTCGTACACTGTCCGCTCTGTCTGTCATATGTGCTGGAGCCAATTTCCTTTTAATTTCCACCACCATTTCATCATTTGAGTAAGAAAACTTCTTTACTTCTTAAAAAAAGGTTTCATCGGTTTTATACTAATTACATGGAATAGGAACTTAAAGCCTTCTTTTAAAGAAGCAATTTGTCTTTTACTGGAAAGAGGAGATAATAATCTGAAATCAAAACGCTAAAAATAGCACCATCCGCGAGCTCTCCGTGATTGACACAAAATAAAGCAACAGTCATATTATTGATTCTTATGATCTTGCGCGATGTTCAAAGAAATTAATTTCAAAATCTGCTTTCGGTACATAAGCTTCAGCTAAAATAGCACCAGCCCCGAGCTCTGCGTGTTTTTCACAAAAAATAGTCAATATTGTTTCTAATAGTCTCAGTGCTATATCCAAAGAAATTAATTTCAAAATCTATTTACAGTACATTTGCTTCAGTGAACTATATTTGACATTCCTTGTTTCACCTGATCACAGGTTGATACCCAACATCGCACACTGTTAATACACTGAAATCAAAACGCTAAAATAACACCATCCCCAAGCTCTCCGTGCTTGTGAAAAAAAAAAAACAGTCATATTATTGTTTCTAATGATCTCAACGCAATATCCTAACAAATTAAATTCGAAATCTGTTTTCGGTACATTAGCTTCAGTGAACTATATTTGACATTCTTTCTTTCGTTCTTTGTTTAATACCCAACATCGCACACTCTTTTAATTTATGTGACCAATGTCAGATTCGCAGCTATCAGGCCAAATAATTTTCTTTAATAAATATCAGCAACATTCATCTACGGTACTTTCTATATCACCTTGCCTGGTAAAAGCAAGTTATGTTTGAAGCTATTCGCATTTATTTCAACATCGTTTGGTTTTTGTAGCATCTCCAGGACCTCTTGTGTTTAAAAAAAATGGACTTTCTGTCGTCCTTATTTTTGTCGCTGCTTGGAGTAAAGGATTAAACACACTACGTTAAAGCTTCAATAGTGTGTATCATTGTCTGGCAAATAACTGTTTAACTCGTTTATGAGCATATATAACAAAAACTCGGGCACGGTACAAAACACCATTTGACTGTTGACAATCTTATGCAGTACAGAATGTAACTTGCATAAGATTTCCATTTCCCTACACATTCCGTAGAAAACAATAATGTTTATGTGAAAAATATACCCTTTTGCAAACAGATAGGTTCGAGAACACGTCTGCATTTGTACACCCCTGTTGTCAGTCACCACTTATCTCTCCTTCTCGCAAAAGGTAGCATTTTCAATCATTCTTAACCTTCATTTTAAATGTTATTTATATTGAGTCCTAATGACGTAGAGCCATTACAATTTGTTAGATTCTTAACTGCATTTTTATATTTGCTAATAACCATCAACATGTGCTTTTCTTTTATGTTATTTGTTACTGTTTTCTTCTTTCATTTTAGCATTAGTAATATCGATATATACACTTCCTAACCCTTTTCCATGCCTTGAAGTTCTATTACAATCATGTTAACTTTTACCGTCTCTTCGTGCATGTACACATGTTTACCAGTTACTAGAGTAATATCCTGTGCGCATTTAAGGTTTTCCACTGATTACGTATTTTTTTTTCTACCGTTCTTACTCCTTTTTTTTGGACTCTACATGATCCTATGATTAAAATACGCAAATTTGAATAATCTAAAATCGCAAATGACCATCAAATGCACGATTGCCCATATAATTTCACAATGAAGAATTCACAATGAAGCGATATTCTACAAGGAGCAATCAATTCTGAGATATATCTGCTCTGTTAAAATATTTCATCCTCATATGAAAACAAGTCTAAAAGTAACATTCAACCCTGATCACATGAATGCCTCAACAGCCATTTAGATGTGAGTGTCTAATTCGGGTTATTGACAGGCCCTAACTTGAGGTCTTAAAACCGTTCCTCTGGTTATATATGATTGATTCTCAAATAAATTATTCGTCTTGTTGCAAATTTATTTAACACATGAACTCCATTTACGGATTTGCCTTTTTGTCCTTGCAGGAATCAAACCATGTTCTTCCATCCTTTTTGTCTACAAAACATTTAATAAGAAAACATTATATGCTGAGATACATATTAGTATTAAACAAATATTTTGAAATATCTGTGAAACAGATAACCTTAACCAACAAAACGTAAAGCAGTCTCCATCAGTAGTACGTCTACCGGTTATTTTATTGCGGGGTTGTCGTTTCTATTGAGATAATTATTAATATTTGTATATAGATTTGTTTTGTTCCCCCTGGGTTGTCAATACACGCTTGAATACATATCCCTGTTCAAAAGATTAGCTTGGTTTCCTTATTTATATCTCCCACAGAAATAATGCTGAGAGCCTTCACCGACTAAAGTATTGACGCACCATAGGCATAAAAAAATTATGGTTCAGTCTAAATTTTTTGTGAACAGGCGTGTGATTATATATTACCAGTTAAAATACTTAAGCGGCTGGACTTAAAGGCCAGAACTTGCACAACACGTGTTAGACAAAGCAACATATAACTTAGGTAGGAACGAAACAGGATCAAAATTTACTCATGATTTACGCGAGATTGTTTTTTTTTTTCTTCCGATAAACAACATCGGCACAACACCATTATTGCCTAAGTGGTGACGATTGTATATATAATTCATCTATACTGTGGGAATAATTTCAAGAAATTATTTGATTTTTTTATGGAAATGTGAAAGTTTTTGAAAGATAATATGTTCCAATTGATGGTGTTTTAAGTTGTCAATCGATAGAAGTCTTGGGTATAATAACAAATACATGTCCTTGACCCCTCTCACCGGCGATTATTCTAATGTCATTGAAGACTCTTGCAGGCGATAATTCGAACAAAAAGCTTCTAAAGAAAGGCTAGAGCAACGGTACAAAATGTTTGTCCTCAGCTTTCTTGATTCTCATCAAGTAAATCGGAAACTGCTGATACCCTAAGATAAAAGGCAGGTTTATAAATTTTGGTGCAAGTCCCTGGCAAAGAAATATCTTCAACCTTAGTTCACTGTTTTGTCTTAAGAAAAATGAACGCGAAAAAGGTATATCCGGGTTTTTCAGAAAATGTGAGGGTTAGGGTAAACCATTATGAACAATAAATTTAGTTTTTAAGTTATCAGAATCAGCAATCATTTTTTTTCTTTTATTCTATTATGTCAAAAGAATTCCTTTGCCCACCATGTAGAATCATGCCATTCACAAGAAGTAATCGTGTCCTTGACGGATGACAGGGTTATTAAATAATAAGTGTACACTTTAACACGTGACTTATCAGGAGATTCTGTTTGAGGTTTTGAGCTTCGTTTGCATTATCTACTTTGTCAATATATCCCCTATCTATTTCAAGATTTAATTATAATATATGTTCATGTTTCAAAGTCCCTGGAGAATGCGGATGCTAAAATTATGTGTTCATCCCCCCCCCCCCCGCCCACACACACACACAACAAAATGTGTTTAAAATATATTTCTTTGGACAACCTTGTTCTCAAACAACCCATACCTTGGATGAACGTATTCGTTGGTTTTGTAACCTGTCGCAGGGCTAACCTAACTGAAAAGCCTTCACATTGAAGGTGCCAAGAGTCATACGGTCTTTGTTTTGAATTTGAAAGCTTTACTTTATTTTTAGGAAAGTATTGAGATCAATGGGTGTTAGACTGGAACTGTGACCGAGATTTGCACAATACGCTCTGTTGCCAGTAAAATGCAAGAAAATCCTCAAGATCCCTCCTGAAAAAAAAGACAGGCGTAGAGGACCTGACAGCACAAAAGGAATAGGGGCAATGATTGGGGAAAATTAAAATAATTAATTA
This sequence comes from Sipunculus nudus, assembly GCA_026874595.1. Taxonomy (NCBI): domain Eukaryota; kingdom Metazoa; phylum Annelida; class Sipuncula; order Golfingiida; family Sipunculidae; genus Sipunculus; species Sipunculus nudus. The sequence continues at coordinate 51,639,617 of CM049321.1, forward strand.
TGTTTGTTGCATAATTCTGGAAAATAAAACAAATTTGTCCTAGAATAGTTTACCGCCCGTACGTGTGGCGAATTTCGAAGGCCAAAGTTGAACAAAAGTAAGTGTTGTATGAAAAAAAAACAACTGCGTATTAATGATATAGATTTTTCGCATAAAACATGGAATTATTCTGATAACAATGTTAACCGGAATGATTCAAACCATTATAACTGAAACATAGGTTAAAGTGTTGGAATAAGTGCTTCAAAGTTAGATCAATTCAATAATGACCTCGATTTCTCATAGAAAATATGATTAAAATTTAAATTTTGATCAGAAAGAATAACTAAATCTCTTGAGCAATAAATATAAAATAGTTCGTGTGCCTTTTACATTTGGTAAGGATTAGAAACCTTGACAGCTGAGTGGTAAAATGCTCGGCCTTCTCCGCTGGAGACCCGGGTTCGATCCCCGGAGTGGTAATGAGAGTCGGTTGTAGTTGCCCGTCCAAGGTCGGTGGTTTTCACCGGGTACTCCGGTTTCCTCCAACCTTACCGACTACCGATCGCCAACATCCGCGCCTGGTATTAGTTTTTTTTAACTAGTTGTACAATCCCCGTAAAAAAGATAAAGTTCAATTTATTAAAATTTATAAATGTTTGATACCTTATCAGACACAGAAAAAAAAGGTTACAAAACCTTTAAGCGCAGAGGTTGTACGACATTGAAGAAGAGGCGTAAAGAGGAGAGTGATTAAAATACAGCCCAAGTTAAGAATCACAATCAATGTATTTCAAACCTTTAAATAATGAAAGTTTTTTTTTTTTATATTGAACTATTGTGTAGCAAAAGATGCAAGGGGCCTTATAGTACTATTGATGAACCTTGCAGAAATAGGTTAACTAAATAAGGGTAGACCCAATTAAATGATGCTGAGAATTTGGATAGAAAGGTGCATAGATGTTACAAAGGTGGAAAGAAATGCCATATTTATATGTTTATTTGATGTACAATGCTTTATTAACGGGTGTTCAGTTAAAGCATGAACTAATTCCACAAGATATGCTTAAAATGTCTTGATTTATTTACCCACTATGGTTCAGTTTGTTCTTATCAGTGCTTCTGTCATAAGAACATATAAGTCATTCTTATCATAATTAAATACGGAACAATGACATATTTTAATTGGTATTCAGCTTAAAACGTACAAAACATAAAAGAACAAACATGCGTTTCCTGGCAAAAAAAAAATCCATCATGAACATAGCTTTTTTTTATACCCTATAGGTTATATGTTTGCTCTTTCATTAGAACGTTATCTTGCTTTAACATACATGTAATGTGTTTCCTTTCAAGGCTTTCACCTGCATTCTCCTTATGATATTATCCTTTTCCTACCCCTTAGACTGAGCGTGACTTTTCACCTTACCGTGTTAAATTTTACCTGAAAACCAACAAAACCCCCGTAAGAAAGACCGTTTTGTAATTCTCTCATTGAGGCTCTTATGTCAGGTTAGTTGATGGCAATAGGTGATTTTTTATTTATATATTTCAACATATATTCATTTAATTTCCACAGTTAAAAATAATTGTGGTTATCTGATCTGTCTTCTGTGCCGATGTTTGTGTGCGTGTGTGGCCTAGCGACATTTTTGTGTTTAAGTTCTATGGGAGTGTTGGTGGCATTCACGGAAGGATTGGCGGTTGGCTAATAAGAACCATAATATATTTTACCGATCGGCTGAATAAAAATATGTCTTATTATGTCATGTAAAAAATAATCGAATCGCTGTAAAATCTAATATTTCATTTTCATTTTTCCGTTTATTAAAATTAGTTGAGCATTGTTTCGATTTACAATACACAATTTGGGTACATCGGCTGTAGGGAATAAATGTCCTGGACTCGTCTTGATGCAGAAAGTGAAACATTCCTGCAACGACAGTGAGGCTCCTCTTAACTTGGCCCCTCATCAAAGTCATCATCATTCAGACAACGCCTGTAAACGATAGACACTATATATTTCTGGTAATACAAAATCAACGAATTCTCTTATTAAAATCAATTGGACTTTTGTGGAAGGATAATCACAAGAGAGTGGTTTCGAATTCTGCCAATAGCCTATATCACCTAATGTGTTCGATGAATTTCAGAGAAGTAATGCGGAAATCTGGAACTAGGCTGGATGAAGTGTTGAGGGAGGCCTACATTTGTATACCTAAATTGGCGGAGATATGCGCTCTGTAAGGGTGTTATAGTTTTACTTAGCGATAGCATACTGTTTATTTACCATTGCCTGGCACAGCTCACCACAAACCTATAACCGTACTAAGGGGTCACACTTTAATTATCGGGCCGTACTTTGGCCTGTTGCCCCATACATAGGTATAAGATTAAACAGATCAGGTGTAAAAGAAATTCTTTGCTAGTGTTCCTAATATATATGCCGAAATAGCAATGGCAGAATTTCAACAATGTTCCTTGCTGACCCTAATCAAAAGTTCCAAGAACGCTTTGTGAACTTCGAAGTCCCTGTTCTTAGGTTTATACTTTGAAATCGTGGGTATATATGAGAAGCATTGCTGATAAACACAGGAAACCTTTCCACCGAAGTACTGGGCGCTCGTCCGTGACCCTACAGGCCATTTGCGTGGCGCACAGGCTGTGTGTGTTTTTACTTTTTATGCCCTTTTGCACATGTGTCAAACTTACTGGAAGCCCTTCATGGATTGAGATCACGACCCATACCGAAAACATCGATTCTTCATTGGCCCGTATCCGAGGTGCCCTGTAAATTTCATGACTGCGTGCGTTATTTTGTAAACAAAACACACACAAACACGAACGAGAATGAAAGCATACCCTCATGGCGTAGTCACTTATTATTGTTTTCAGCGATATTTGGTTGGTGTACAAACTTGTTGCTAAATTTACAATTTTTTTTTCATGAAAGATGTACTACGACAAACGTAGCATGTAAAGTAATACCATCTGGTAGTTATTGCATAAAACATTATCTGTAATAATTTGCACTGTAATAAGCAGCCTCTTGCTCAGAACACATTTTAATGACAAACACATGTAATACCTTGAATCTAACTACAAATTTGTTATTAACCATATTTAACTTTGTATTTTAAATTATATTGCCGTAAAGTCTCTACTTATGTCGGATAATCAGTGACACGTCTTTATGATAAAATAGGGTTTATGCCTCGTTGCTATTAACGAAGTCGTTTATCGTTTGGAAATTTACGTTCACTAGATAATGAAGAGTGTGAGGTGATTATGAAATGTCAGTCCAGCCTGCGGTATTGGTCGCTGCCTCGGGAGCACAGAGAGTTGTCCGATCATTGTCTCTTTTTTTGTCACTGTCAATTTTTTTTTCTGCTCTTATTTTATGGATATTCAGATGAAGAAAAACAAAACAAATGGAAAAGGAATTAAAGCCGGGAATTGAATTTAAATGCTCTAAGGGGCCCAAACACCTACAAAGCATGTTGAATTAACACGACAAATAACTTCTTCCCTTTAAAATAAACTTTTACCTGCCAAAACATTGCCCTGAAACCGTTTGCTTACTTCTGAAAACGAGTGTTAAAAACATTTGACCGGGCGCGATCAAAGGTGACAACATTTACATAGCGTTCGGGACTCTGTGCATCGAAAACCACAACACCTACTAATCAAGAGAGGCCCTGAATGACTTGGACCCAAAATGTATTACATGTTCCCCTCTGGCTGAAACTTCAGACTGGCTCACAATCAGACCTCTGACCACGCGGCCTTGTTATGGTAAACAGACACACGCAGAGCCATAAGAAGGTGACAAACGGCCGTATGCGAGGTACTGAGAATGTACGTGGGGTGGTATTGCTGGAAAATTTTTGTATAAAGCAAAACTGAACTGAAAGTGTGAAAGAATAGGCATAATATTGCTCCTGTGTATGTCCATTTTAGTCAAACTGCTTGCAAGTAATGAATTTAGTGCTGACATAACATATGTGCTCTAGATTTCTATCAGTACATCCGCAGGAAATAAGTTTTTTTCAAGGCAGAAACCTTTTTTCTCTTATCGTGTCCCTCCGTATGTTCTGCTTTCGGGTGACGTTTATTTGTACACCTGACACGAAGCTTTCATTTTATTTGGAAGAATTCAATGTGTATTACACTTACGCAAATATGTGAACATCTCTCACAGTGTGTATACTTACCTTGATTCCATTTTCCTGCCCTGGTTTCCAAATATGCGTTTTGTTTCTTTTGACATGACCCTATATTTTTTCCCCATTTTTAATGAATACTTATTTTCTGGTGAAACTTTTTTTCCCTTTATTGCTGCCTGTATGACACTTCTCTTATCATTAACCAGAGGATTTGCATTAAGCGACAGGTTGTCACCCCCGTATTTACGGGTATTCAATATCGTTTGTATGGCTTTTCTATTGAACTGCTTTTTTTAAAATCCCAGATGCCTAGATACATTTACATTTTCGAAGGGTTCACTTAGATTCGCGATCGTCTGAGTAAATAAAGGATATGATCTGAGTCCTGGATCTCTTTATATACTTTTATTCTCCCCGATGATTAATTTGACACGAGAAAAGCCCCCCATCATAACAAGTGATTAATTTAGTTTGTCCAAACACGATAGAGTAGGAAGGGAGTTCATGCTATAGATATCCTGGCAAAGGAGTACCAATGCCGCTGGGACTTGATAACTGTACGGGCTAGACCATGGGCCGCCTAAGGTATGAATCATTCTCTATAACGTCCTCGCAAAAGGAAACTGACTATGCTTTAGGAAGTTCTTGGCAGGTAGATGTTCTTTATGAGGCGAGGGCAACAGCACTTTTTCGCCAAGTCAACAGAGAAGCTGTCCATTTGCCTTAATTTTATTCGGCTTTCACTTTGAATGTTCTGCTCTTAATCACATTAAGGTGAGAGTAAGGGCGGAGTTGGACATTTTTAACGTTTGGATTTACCGGTTCCATCATTCATAATATTTTCTATTCTTTTATTCTCAACTTAACTTTATTAGACCAAAAAGTGTATATAATGTTGCAAATATATTTTTTATATAACCAAAATCTTTCCTTTAATTGTGACATCTTTTGGCTTCGAATACAGGAACTCTCGGCCCCAGAGACACTCGTCCCAGAGACACTCGGCCCCAGCGACTCTCGGCCCCAGAGACACTCGGCCCCTGAGACGCTCGGCCTCAGAGACACTCGGCCCCTAGTCAGCAGGACCCAGCGACACACGGCCCCGTCCGGTCGCCGCCCCCAGAGACACTCGGCCCAGGGCATCGGGTCCGATACTGGCCTCGCGAAACCCCCTCAGAAAACAACCTTCCCGTAGTTATCTCTGCTGGATTGTTATCCCCTCACTTGATGAGCCACTCGAATTGGAGAAAGTCTTTAGTCGTGGTGGCCTGCATGTAGGCCCTAGTTGAACGCCACGAAGCAATTAAATTTAAATTTTCCATAAAATAAAAAAATATAGCACATACAATATATATATATATATATATATATATATATATATATATATATATAAATATATATATTGGTGTATATAAAAATTAAAACCATGCTTATTTCTGAAACAATATCTGTATAATAATCCATATGATTTTTTATCATATTCCACAAATTATATGTATTTTACACACAATAGAAAATGCATGGCCAGGTGTTATGTCTCCTCTTAAATTATTAGTTTTCGTAAGCTTATGTGTTCGTTCATTTCAACTGTTTCCTGAAGGCCGCATTAACATACCCCAAAACAATATTGGGGCCAGGCCTCGGCCTCCTTTCTTGTGAAACATATCTTCGTGTAGCCCTGATATCATAAAATTATCTTTGTATATGACTTATAAAAAAATTATAGATAGTTAAATAAAAGGTGCTGAACCATTATCCTGTGGTAGTCACGCCAAATAAATGGATGCAATAAACGTTGTAAAACGAGCCAAATATAATCGGTGTTCATATTTTTTTTTATAATACGCTGCAGTATTTATATAAATGAATCAAGAAATAACTGATATAAAATGAAAAATTGTCACCGTTAAATTTAACTCGGTATTGATCCGTTTATCTCGGTATTGATCAAAGTCTAATTGCCGTCTTTGTGATCTTGTTGGCTGTGATTACTGCCGTCATAACAATTACCTTTGATTGCATAGTAAGTTCGGTAAACCCCTGATTGAGCATATCCATAATCAACTAACCATGAAGTCATTAACAAGCTAGGTGGACAGAATGGCTGAATGAACGAAAGAAAAGAGGAGGGAGAAATCGGAATATATATATATATACAGTGGCGGATCCAGAGGGGGGTTTAGGGGGTTAAACCCCCCCCCCCCCCGTCGCGAGAGAAAATTACCTTTTTTTGCAGTGTTTTCCCCAGTTTTTTAAGGCTAAACCCCTCCGTCAGGTTTTGTGGACCTTTTAAAGGGTATAATTAGTCCCTTGACATCAAAGTCAAGAAAGACAGCAAAGTTGTTGCTAGACACCTGATGTTCGCAACCAGAGCGCAGTTGAATCTCCTTGCAAGGGCCAAGACCTGGTACATGGATGGGACATTTAAGGTATGCATTGGTTTTAAATTCAAATTCATTGAAAGTATTCAGTCCTGAATTTCTCATTAAAAACAGAGAAGTCTATATGAATTTTTCTAATAATTTACATGATATATATATTATTATTATTATTATCGATGGACATAATCGATGGATATATCATCATCTTTGAATATAATTATATATGCTAACGAACCAGTTGAACGATTTTGTGTATAACTATGAATGTCTCCGGTTTTTTTAAGATACGAAGAATTTTATGACAGCTTTAATGAAGATATGAAATATATATATGTATATATAAGTCGTTTAATAATAGGATACCTGCAACAAGCATCCACTGTATTTTTGTATCATTTAAGGATATATTATATTAAGTTGTCGTGCTTTGCAGATCGTGAGAGAGCCGTTCAAACAGCTCTTCAGCATTCATGCCTTCCTCAGGAAAGGAGAAGAGATGAAACAGGTTCCACTCGTGTTTGTTCTGATGACAAGGAGAATGAAGGAAGATTACGAGAAGGTATATTTTTATTGTAATTATATATATATATATACATGTATATGCAAAATTTATAATGAAAATGCTTTTTATATATGAGACATATATGTATTGAGATAATATATATATAAATTGAAAAATGAACCAAAATATCTCATAGATTTTTCATATAATGGATGTAAATGATAAAATTGAAAATTGTCTTGCCTAACTTTTGTTTATTTTAATTTTCCTTGTCCTACAAATCATTACACTCTCAACAGCGAATAATATCATTGGGTCTATTATAACCATACATTTTTCTTTTTCTGTATAGGTGTTCCTTGCGGTGTCCTCCCTTCTCCCTGAAGACAAAGCACTGAAGAGTTGTGTGATGGACTTTGAGAAAGGTACCATTAGAAAATATATATGATAATATATAATACATTTTAGATTTCATATTATAACCATTAGTAGTCTTATTTTTATGCATACAACCATGAAATATATATTGCTTCTGCATTGTAGTCGATATGTAGATTTATATTCATGCATTTAAGACTTTACATTCAAACCATTCCAAATTTTCCGTTACTTTATTAGTATCTATTTCATTAATTAATTAATCATACATCATGAACAAGTAGCATGTAGTATATTCCCTTTACAATAGCGATATTGCAACATGTAGTTCAATGCTTGTCCAATGTTATAATAATAATAATATTAATAATAATAATAATAATAATAATAATAATAAAATAATAAAATAATAATAATAATAATAATTATTATTATTATTGTTATTATTATTATTATTATTATTATTATTATAACAGTGGCACAAATCGTATTTTACAGCGGCTTGGTCGGCCCTTCGTAAGGTCTACCCAGATGTGGCGATGCATGGATGCTCCTTCCATTGGAGCCAAGCTGTCTTCCGAAAAGAGGGAGAGCTAGTATCAGACCTCTGGCCCGGAAGGGATAACTACGGGAAGGTTTTCTGAGGGGTTTCCCGAGGCGAGACCCCTGGGCCGAGTGTCTCTGGGGGCGGCGACCGGACGGGGCCGAGTGTCGCTGGGTCCTGCTGACTAGGGGCCGAGTGTCTCTGAGGCCGAGCGTCTCAGGGGCCGAGTGTCTCTGGGGCCGAGAGTCGCTGGGGCCGAGTGTCTCTGGGACGAGTGTCTCTGGGACGAGTGTCTCTGGGACGAGTGTCTCTGGGACGAGTGTCTCTGGGACGAGTGTCTCTGGGACGAGTGTCTCTGGGACGAGTGTCTCTGGGACGAGTGTCTCTGGGACGAGTGTCTCTGGGACGAGTGTCTCTGGGACGAGTGTCTCTGGGACGAGTGTCTCTGGGACGAGTGTCTCTGGGACGAGTGTCTCTGGGACGAGTGTCTCTGGGACGAGTGTCTCTGGGACGAGTGTCTCTGGGACGAGTGTCTCTGGGACGAGTGTCTCTGGGACGAGTGTCTCTGGGACGAGTGTCTCTGGGACGAGTGTCTCTGGGACGAGTGTCTCTGGGACGAGTGTCTCTGGGACGAGTGTCTCTGGGACGAGTGTCTCTGGGACGAGTGTCTCTGGGACGAGTGTCTCTGGGACGAGTGTCTCTGGGACGAGTGTCTCTGGGGCCGAGAGTTCCCGTTACCTTTGGCTTCACTGGTGGCATTTTATTTTTTGTTTTAATACACCGGTTCATTGAAATATTTTCCCCAAATAAGAACATCCATTAAAATAGTCACTATCTGTCGGGAAACAATAAAAACAACTGTTCATGATTGAAAAAGCTAGTGCGTGTCTTCTGTTATCATTTTGTGTTCACTTATCACACAGAAGTTATACACGTTTATACTATACAGTCGTTCTAGATCATATTAGTTTAACCGATGCAGTGTTAAGCAAGTTCTGTCATCTAAAAAAGCCCTCCAAAACCTAATGTTGGATACTGGTTCATATATAATATGCAGTTTAGGATGCACCAAAGCCCGGTGTCAATCGCGCATGCGGTTCAGGGGATGTAATTGTCCATATTGACGGGTCATGACACCAAAAAACCCTCCGAAGACGAACTCGAATGTCAGTGAGGGGTACATTATTCCCAATACGCCAGCGGAACGGTCAGGCGGGTGAGAAAACCAAAACCTAAAAAAATTCAATTTGCCCCCATTGTTATAAAATATGACGTATAAACTGATGAGTGTAAGGCCCGGAAAGGGTCACAAGGTCCCAGGTCGAAAACATTGGCCTGAAGGCCTTAAAAAGTTTGCGGCAGCTTAAGAAAGGGGGTTCGTACCGTCTGGTCCCCTCTGCCTCTGGATCCGCTTCTGCCATTTTTACATGGTGACATTAGTAGTTAGTGCTAAGGGATCGAGAATCACCTGTTGTTCACCGTATCTGACATTGCAAATGGGTTAGTGATAGGGCCAAATATCAGGTCCGCAGGGTTTAATTATATGCACAATGGACCTATGTCCTGTATTGTGAATAAACATCGACGACCCAGGCATTCCGGTCTTTGTTCGTCTGTTTTTCGGCGGTAATATCCACGAAATTAAAAAAAAAAATCAGTCAAAATTATGTGTACATTTAACATGATTATTTCAAATATCTGCCAGGTCACTGCGGGAACAATTACCTTTAAAATGAGGTATAGCTAAGTTACTTGCGCAATGCGGTTTCAGAGAATATTGTTGACAAATGTTGACCTTTTATAATTATTAGATTGAACAAACATGCAATGTAATGCATGATGACAGTGACAAATACCCACTATCTGTGTCCTTGAAGTTGACTACCAATTGTTCCATACATAATAAAAAAGATAATTATAATATTTAAGGTTGGGTAAACTACATATAACCCAATATGTATGTTCACTAAATATAATAACATGAAAACAAACTTGAAGGTTAAAACATATCACAACGCCTCAGTGGATAGGATAAGGCCGAGACGATAGACAGCTGTTCGGGAGGTCTCCTGAATAAACTCCGCCATTGATTGAATTCGGGGTCACGATAAGACCCTAAGAATTTATTCTTATACATAGCGATAGGTTCAGATTTCTGGTTTATTCCCATCCCCATGAACACAATAGCCTGAAATTAATAACATATCATTCTTACCTCCGTCTTCATTTATCAAACAGTGCCATAAACAGGCCACAGATGATTGAAATAATAAAATAGGGTATAATGGGTACTTGATGCCCTATGGTTAATCGTTCTCCCGTGTATTCGGTGTTTATTCTTTTGTTTAATTACAATTATATATTTTGATTTTAGTGCATATATAAAGACCTCCTGATTGTCAGACTGGACAAACATTATCAGGGCGGATCCGGACACAGTAGGGGCCCAACGAAGGAGGACTATAATGTAAAACCTAAAATAGGTCGCAGGGCCCGGAAAGGAGGGGAGGTCTGGTCTGCAAAAAGTGATCTTAAACCCGTACAATGGTTGCGGCAACAGATACAAGGGGGTCCGGCCTCCCTTGGCCACCCCTGTATATCCGCTTAGGATCATTCTGTAACCCTTCAAGGGTGTGCATAGTCTAACGGCACCCCATGTTAAGAAAGAACCATTATAGCAATATTTTGACCAGCGTGAAATAAATAAGTAACGTTTTGAATAGGTATAATGTTTTGAATGCAATGGATTACAAAAGAAATAGACATGTATCTATTTGCTGAATGATTGTATACAGTTATGATTGAAAGCATGTTAACACAAAACCTTTCACGGGTGTGTATATATATATATACATAGCCTCTAAGCCGGACACTCGAGGGACTGGAGGATTTTGTCCGTATTCGTGAGTTGTCCTGTTTAGAGGAGTTTGTCATATTGCGTGAATACATATTGAATGTAACTGGTGTCTTCTGTTTTTGATTATGTTTACGCTTAATTTGAAATACATAAATTTAACTTAAATCATTATCAAAATAGCTTAAGTATGCATTTGAAATTTATATAATATAATTATTAAAAAAGGAAAGACAAACACTTTCTTTCTCTCTTTCAACTTTATCAGCTAGGCCTCACACACAAGTCTTGGATGGATGGTTGCACTTGATATAGATGATTGATTATTGACAGCATTCGGACCGCATGAGTATTTGTTAAAGGATATAGTCTTCACAAAGCATTCACAATAACAAATTTCACACGGTCACCCTTTTGTTAAGGCTCTCCGGGCCGGACGCCGATCACAATGCACGAACTTTAGTTTTGAATGGTGGTCTTGTCTGAAAGCTTATTTTTTTATCTGATTGGCCGGCCAATGAAGTAATGATTGTGGTATCAACACATTTATAGAAATATACAACAATTTCGACTGTATATTGACATCTAACATCATGATGGATCACCAAATTATGCTTTTCCTCGGGCTGTCCCCCGGCAGATATATTGGTTCACCAAATTACGCTTGTCCTCGGGCTGTCCCCCGGCAGATATATGAAAAAAATATAACTCGTGATGTCTGTCTGCTTTAGAGGGTCGAAATATGTACTGGATACACAGGCGGGACGAAAAATTTGTCCGTTGTCCGGGATAGTGAGTTGTCCGCTTTACTGAGTTTATGATAACATAATATAGAGGGAAATGTGAAGGGACTGAGATTTAGTGTCCGCATTAGTGTTGTCTGACTTACTAAGTTGTCCGCGAGTAGGAGTTTATATTTTTATAAATACATACATTAATATATGTATATATAATTTGTATTGTAAAATAAATAATATATATAAAATCTGCCCGGAATGTTCAATTTTACTTAGGAGACTTGGCAGACATAATTTCATCGAGAAATCATTAATTTATATATATACATATATATATATATATATATATATATATATATATATATATATATTCATAAATATTTACATATATATTAACATACATAATTTGTGTTGTATAATGTATAATTTATATTCAATCTGCCCAGAATGTTCAGTATAAACTTGGAAATTTGATAAATATTATTTAAACGAGACACATAATTTTCAATAAATTTGAGGTGAGTGTACAATGAGGAGAGAAACTTTGATTACAGCACAAGTCGCACATCCCATATTACTCATGTGAGATTAAAAGACAAACATAAAGAGAACAATTATCGTGAAATTGGTATTATTAGAAATAAAAAGATAATAAAAGCGCGATTGACGAGAATGCCAAATAATCAAGGCCTCTTAAAAAGTCAAAGCAAAGACAACCTTGATTAATTTCCCAATTAATTCATTCACAATGATAGTGGACTTTGTTTCGCTGCTACCTCTTCCGAATAGATAATCATGAGATTTTCTAATCTCTTTTGTTCTTGTTGTGTCTTTAAATAACAGAGAAAGATGAATTAAATTAACATTTTATAATCAGAATAATAAAAGTATTAATTGAATCAGACTAATAACACACTCTGTATATTCACTATTTTGTTTGTGTAATGATTTGTGTCGTAATTTGTTATTTTGTTCCATACTATTAAATGTTGTTCAATCAGTATGCTTTTTTTATATGTTCTACCTCTGATGTCCCTTTACTCCTGTTCAACGTTTTCCTTGCTTTCTCATGGCACCTCCATCTGCAGTCAGTCTCGTCCTTTCTTATGCATCTTCTTACAATTTTAATATGATTGTCTTTGGAAATGATAATTCCTCGTTGACCCTTGACCTTCTTGATCGAAAATGTGCCCCTCATTATCTTTACAAATGCATGTGAATTCAATATGGAATATTTGATAAAAATAATAAAATGGTGTTTCATGTATTCTTAACCAGGATATATAGAGATTATAAAGAAATATTCGAGAAACATTTAATTTGTATACACATTACATGTTTCTTCATGTTAAAAAGAATTTTATTCCCATAACAGTTGCTTCTTTATAAGAGGGTTACCTTAAGCTTAGGGAAAGAATATTGTTCATTAATCTGTGTTTTATTTTTAGAAGGGAAGAATTAATTACTGAATAGAATTATCTGTTTCATTGATTATTCAGGTGTGAATCATAATACAATAATCAATAATCCATGATAACCTAATTCCTTTCTATCGGGTACAACTATGAGACTCTTATGAATGAAAAGGTTCCTGTCTATGAAACTCTGTTATTAAAATATTTCAAGCTTGGTTAAAGAATTCATAAAATATATTGCCTCCTTAAAACTGTTCGGCGTCCAACAGACCATCTCACACATTTACCTTTATTTGAGCTCTCCAGAATTGGAAAATGAATCTAATTCAACCCTTAGATAGATACAATAGGACTCAGAAACATGTATACATGTATGGAACAAAACCCATTTGCCGATCAAAGCTTCATTTTGGTAAGGATATATATCGTTAGGAGTCAGAACCTTAAAAGTCTAAATCGATACTACATGTATGTAATCGATTACAGAAAGCCCCTTACGTCAGCAAAAGAGCGACAATTGGGAATCGTGTATACAGTCTAGGTCCGTTTGGATAAGGTCAAGATCCGCAATTAAAATCACGTGGAGATTTGTGACCTAGGGAGCCTTATTGGAGATCTAGCGCGCAAACGTAACATTCGGTCAAACAAAATAAGTAGGAAAATAAAAGAAAATCGATGGTTTTGCACTCGGGGACCTGAGTAGATCCATCCACATTATTTTAAAAACCAAATATGAATATAGAAATAAACTCCTCGACCCCTATAAACCTGCTAGTCATACTAGAGAGGCTTGACAAATCATTGTGTCGGCTTTTGGTCCACCTTTCCCAGTCACTTTACATACGTAATTAGTCCTTTTTGCTCCTAGATGAGCATAGGGCCTCAACAGCAACCTTCAACCGTCTTCTGTCCCTGGCACAGGTATTGGCCTCCTCCCATGCCAGGCCGGACTCTCTCAGCTCACTGTGCAAGCTTCTGCTCCAGGTCTGCTTAGGGCGCCCTCTCCTCCTCTTCCGTGCGGGTTCCACTGGGGCGCTTGCCTGGTGATGTTGCAGGGCTCCTTCCGACCCATCGCCACTTTCGCCGCCTAACTTTCTCCCAGTCACTTTAGGTGTACAATATTCTCGAAAGAGATACAGGTTTAGAGATGATGCCACCTTCATCTGACTTGACGAATGGCCTCATTCGTCCTTGGATTTGTTCCTTTGTGCCCAAAGTTTGCTTCTTTGGCAGCATGAATCAAGCCGGAAGATCATTTGTCATTTGTAATTTCGAGCTACCCATGTTGAGAAAGCTTGTCCATTCAATCCATAGAGAAGACATACGGACAACTGTTCAGTATGAACTCAGCAAAATAATATTCTCTGGCGTGGACAGATGAGTGCTAACCAGCTTGGCCCATTCCTGGCTACCCTGGTCGTTGTTAAAAGAGTTTTATTATTGCGGCTAGCAAAAGGTTTGGGCTATCCTCCATGTCCCCGGTTTCCTCCGCCTAATAGAGGCAGAAGCCAACTGTGCAGAGTGTCCAAGCATTATTTACTAAAAACAATGCATGTACAATACATGTAAAATTTATACTATTACAAGTTTTGTACCTGACAAGTGCCAGGCCAACAAGTTTCTATAATTCTTAATGTGCATTATAAATGGGATTCAATCTTTAGGTCAAGAAAATGACGTCACTGTATATGTGATTATATATTTTGTACCAGCTTAACATTTTCGGCTTTCTTTTTTTTAACGCTGCTTCCTAAACGTCTCGCGTGACTGCAGTTTCATTGTCATCAGATGTTTCTATAAACGTGTCTTTAAAAACTGCTGTGATCATATTAGACGAAAGGGAGTGTTTAAAAGAAAACGGCTTCGTCTTTCTAACGCAGCTTACAAAACGTCTCGTGTGACAGCAAATTCCTTGACATCAGATGTTTCTATAAACGTGTCTTGAAAAACTGCTGTGATCATATTAGACGACAGGGAGTGTTTTAAAGAAAACGGCTTCGTTTTTCTAACGCTGCTTACTAAACGTCTCGCGTGACAGCAATTTCCTAGTCATCAGATGTTTCTATAAACGTGTCTTTAAAAACTGCTGTATTTATATCAGACGAAAGGGAGTGTTTTAAAGAATACTTTGTCGTTCCTCAGATTTTCCGGTGACGTTCATGAATGAGTTATACATATATAGATTCGATAGATTGATAAATGAGTTAACGTTTCTCTTTTACCGTTAATGTTCATTTTTTCTTAATTATATTAAAATATTAAAACAGTCATTTATCCTAATCACGTATTTGATATATTACCAACTGATTTGTCCAACTAAAAACGACGATGATGTCAGTTAACACAATAAAAACATGTAAAATAAAAAGAGGACTTTATTTGACTCTATATAGATCTGACCTATCTGGGAATGCCACGTTTTTATTAAACAATACTAATATTCTCCAAGTACAATATATGTTAAAGGGCTTATACCGATATCCGACTGCTATTAATTAAAGACAATATGGTAAACCCTTCATTAAAATATGTCAGAAAACGCCGGTATTACGGTACACAGACTGTTCGTTTTGTTTATTACACACACACATATATATATAAATATATCTAAATGTGTGTATTTATATATATATATGAAATTATGTAAATATATATATGTACGAATATGTATGTATATATATATATATATATATATATATATGTATGCACGACATCCGCTTGTTTCATTCATGCTGGGTGCTACCTTACCGCTTCATCGTTTTAGGTTCTCTGAAGTAAGGCATTTTGACCAATTTATTTTTTCTAATAAATCTTATATTTATGTGTGCTGTGCTCTTTTGTTGTGACGTACATTTGATAGGATACTAGTCACACGAAACTAGTGACACCTATCGATGGTTTTCCTTGAACATAAGCGACATTCGTTGCTTGTTTCATCTATTCTTGGTGCTAAGATATTAAACTTCAGTTTTTTTAACGTAAATAGATGGTCTTATACTGCTGATTCGCTATTTTATGTGGTGAGGTAGCATTGAGCATGGATAAGGCATTTTGATTTAAGTGTATTTTTCTAATAAATGATATATTTATGTGTGCTGTTTTGTTGAGACGTATATTTGATAAATTGGGTGATTCATCACAGAGACATTATAACAGCCTTTCTTAGCATGTCTTACAGACTTACATAATAAATATGTACCTGGTGTAAGCCATAACTAACATATATCCTACAGATAAGGAAGACGGCGGCGGACTTTAACGGTAATTTTACGAGCAAAATGCGAATGCGTCACTCGTGGCAATATGTGTGAATACTTGTAGCTGTGAGTCTTTGAAGAAACATTATACAAGTTTATTTAAATCGGATATTCAATAATTGTTTAGGATCTTATTTTTAACATATATTTTATTTACACGTTGGATCAGATTGATACAGTATAAATTTAACTGAATTCATTATACTTAAGACCAAAAAATAATAAAAGGTACGGTTCTCAGGCTCTGCCCACGTCAATTTTACACCAACGCATCATTTTTTTTTTTCATTTGAAACCAACCAATTTTGAGCTCCAGCCGCTCAGACATTTCTCTTAAGAAGATAAACTTATACAATTGAGATAAAATTGCCTTCGTTTATTTAATGCTCTTACTTGTTTAGCAAAATAAATGTTATTATCATTCTTTTTCCATTATTTCCCTTTTTATGACATTTTAAAATATAAAAGAAAACGCCCGCCTGCATTGATTTAAAAAAGTGCCTGAGAACCCAACCTTATTTTTTGGCTTGATCAGGTTATTTACATGTTGCCTCCTATGTTTTTCTTAAAGTTGTCATTAAATCTTCCCATAAGATGTCATTTACGGGTAGCATTACAGGCATTTTATTGGGATGGTGAACCTAACCGAAGTCTTTATTCACAGGGAAATGTACTGCAACGGGAATCCATCCTGTTCCATTGACATCGCGGTACACAGCCCATAATCCGTACTTTTATTCAAGGCCTTACCCTTCGCCACGGGCTGGGAAATAACTGTCCGTTGCTATTAATATTCATTAGTTAAAGGTGTCGGAAAAGGTGTCTATTTCAAAGAGAAGACGATGATTTTCGTCTTAATACATCATGCCTTGTAGGTGATTAGGCACCTTTAAGATTCCACGTAGTTTTTGTAAGATCTCCCCGGATATAAAATTAGAGTTGATAAGTCCGTCGTTTACATATTATGCCCTGTAGCGCAATACACGTAAAATATGTGAATTACAAAAAAAAAAATCATAGAGTGTAACGAGTGATTATCACCCGATGAAAACTGATCATGATCTCTACGCATACCGGCTAGCCAAAGTACCCGTACGCTGTTCTATAATCTGTCCCCGGGGAAAACGCTTTAGCGGTAACATGAATTACCACTATCTTATGGTATAAAAAATATAAAAATATGTGCCGATTTTTCACTTTTATTTGTCAGCTATTTAGTCCATTTGTCCTGTCAGATTCTCTTCTGATTATCATGCTGAAGTGAATTTCACGAAACCTTCATTTCTCCAATGACCCCTCTTCAGAACATCTATCCAAATATTCTATAACAAAATTTATACTTTCTTGTATGGCTTTTATAGGGGCTTTATAGATCTAAGTCATAAATATATCCTCATGAAGAACCATGGTTTGAAACAATTTTGGATTCTCGATAGGTATTCAAGAAAATGAAAATCTTTTGATAAGAATGATGAATTATTAGTGAGGGAACCAATAGATTAATTGATAACGTAACGAAGTAAGCCTGTCTTGGAAGAATTGTTAGATGGGGACCCCATGCAATGTAAACATTCATCTTACTTCAATTATATAAAACAAGCTCTTTGTGTTCATGTTTTTTTAGCTCCGACATTTAAACAGATGCCATGTTACAAAACTTCTGAAGTAAGGATGATCAAGGACGCCTGCAGGAAAGACATGCTTTAATTGGGATTCTACATTCAATTAATGCAAGCCTCTGCTTAACTGGAAATCTGATACTGAGATACTGAGACTGTGTGGTGGGATAATTTTGTTGTGAAACCTTTGTATGAAGCAAAACGTGACTGATAGTGTGAAAGAAAAGGCATTATTTGATCCTGATTATGTCCCTTTAATAAAACTGGTAACCCATAAACTGCAAGCTTCATTCCGAAAACATAATTATCACCATTAAAAACTAGTTGTAACTCATTAGTCAGGACAGTATCATCATCACTAGTGCCGTAACCAGGCAGTTCAATCTCCGTGACTCTGCTTGTGATATCCGGGTTTCAGTGCATACGCAAAATGGCAGTGAAAGAGCGGTTTCGAGGAACAGCGAAATCACCAATAAACAAGAAAACTCCCTACATGCAAAAATACCGCACAGCTCATTTAAAATCATTGGAGTAACAATACACCAAGTCAGTAATAATTTACAGTATACAAAGGTCCGGAATGAATTTTTTTTCTATCAGCATGTATAATTTCACGGTAACGGCGGGAAAGTCGAAGCGAACATTTAAAAGTTTTATAAGACAAAAATAATAAAAATTAATTTTTTTATTGGTATTAATTTTTTTGTTACCCAGATATGTGTTTTATATATATATATATATATATATATATATATATATATATATATATATGTATACATGCTTGATACATATTTTAATAGACCCGTAATAGACCAAGCTAGAGATATTTTCGTTTTAGAGATTGGTCGATTAGAAGCCAACATATTTACGTTTATCACTACACCTTATAATTTTCCTCCTGTAACGGTCAAGCTTCAGGTTAAAAAGTGGCACAAACATGACACAACAATTTGACAATACTACCCCTAGCAATGTTGTAGAGGTATTGAACTACCATTATATCAAGTCAAATATTTGCTATGTGTTTGGTTGAACGATTTCCATTAGTTGAGCCCCTCAGAAATTATCCCAAGGACTATTTTTCGATGGCGACCTTCCTCCTTATTTAGCAGACAGCGCTTCCTACAGGCCACAGACCAAAACTATAAAATAATCAGAACTGTCTATAGTGAGCTTTTATGTCATTTATATACAACATTCATATTACTTACATATACAAGACACAAGATTAATCCCACACCAATACAGGAATTTGCCTTGCAGGGTAAAATCGTATATAAGACATAGTACCGAGTGAAAAAACAGAGTATAATAATAACAGTAAGAATTTTTAAAAAATGAAATATAAATAATGTGATGTATCTATGTATTAAACAATCTAATGACTACTTGCTGGTATACACATGACAAAATCGCAAAATTTGACAATACAGCATAATCAGACGATTTCCCCAAATATAATTCCACGTTACGTTACCAATGGTTACATGGAGGTTACAAGCTTACAAGTAACATAAACCCCATTTATATTAAACTGAACGCGTAACGCAAATCAGTCCTCTAACATATGAAAAAAAAGCTGGCAATTAACCTAGACCATCCTTAAATACTTCCACAGTGAAATTATTAGAAAAATTAAGCTTACCGAGAAGAAATATTGACTTTCTTAATTTTGAGTTCAATAACAGCTGCGTCTATATACATCATGCAGGTTTTCAATGACTCTACCGAAACAACCCTGAAAAAGAGAAAACTCGGATAAAAGCTTGAATGTAAAAGCAAATTAGTAGTAAAACGCAAGATAACCGATAAGGTCAGGTTAGGATCGTAAAATTATAGTTCTACATTGTATTAAAAAAAAATAATTCGAGGGGTTTTGTGGAAAGTAAAATTATGACGTCTGGCCTGAGGTAAAACATCAGAAAATTTCACATGGAGAGGGTGCTTGCCATCATATTTGTAACTGATATTACTCATAGCACTCAATAATAGCCTCTTTTCTTATATTTTGCAGTAACATCACTGTCATTTCCTTTACGCGCTGAATTGCTACCTGGCGGTTATATAATCTCGCTATAATTCATACTTTACTCCAAAGAAGTAGCTATTTATATGTTGTTATAACTTCCTTGCCGCCACCAAGGACATCATTTATACCGGTTTTATTTTCAATAAGAAAATTAAGCCAATAAGTCATCACAGAATGCTGGAATAACAAGCTCATTTGACATGACGTATCTATCATATCAGTCTCTCTATTCCTTTTTATTTCTGATAACCATCATAATAATGTCAGTTACATCATGTATCTCGCCATCAGATCAGGCCAGAAGGCTTTTCCAAGCTAAACGCTCAAATCTCATTCCCACAAACCGTAAATTTCCGCCAAAGTTATGAAAATGGAACATGCTTTACCTAAAGTAACTGCATGTCAACTGCCCAGAATTGGGGGAAACCTTGATTCTCTTTCATTATTTGAGTTAATATTTATTTTAATCAGCATAAACATGAAGGTACATGGTGATATCCGTAATGTGGTTTAAAAAATACCTTAATTAATTGGGAAAAAAGTTTATGTTAAAAAAAAAAACTTTTAATGTTACTGATACTGGGAAAGGTACTGCCTAAAATAATACACGGGTAACAAATGTGATGCCTAAATTACAATTTTTTTTTTCGTTAAGCATTTCTTTAAATCTCTGTATGAGCGTCCGAGATTTCTGATTTGGATGAAATGGGTCTACTGACACAATTAGATTCTCAGCTTGAGACTTTCCTCCGGGTCCATACCCTTATCAAACAATGACCTCCTGTTTATGGGGCTTCAATTTTGGATACAAACTGAATCCAGGATGTCGGAATTAAGAATATATCTCTATAAGCACATAATAAGTATTTAAGTGGTTTACAAACTAAATAGGCTGTAATTTATGAAGAGCTGTGATCACATTGTTTTTGGTTTATTACCTTGCCTGGTCGTCCTGTATGTTTATATCCAAAAAAAGCCAGCTTTTCACAGACTTTTCCTGCAAATTAGTGTAAAATGTGGATGTCTGCACATATTGACATATTTTTTTAGTTTCCTTTTCACAAAAAAAAATTCGTATAGAGCCTCTCTGATGGATTTCTTAGCTTATTTATCAAAGAACTTATAGTTAACACGGTACATGAGCGAATACTGACTAACAGGAAACCCACATAAGCTGATGGTTTTAATTTGTGCGTAAAAAAACAGCATGTTTGCAGTGGGATCGGCGTTAATGACTTTTATAACATGATAAAAAAAAATTGGTCCTAAACTTAATATACGTCAATATATAAGTATAGGTAATGGAATAGGCCCTTTTAAAAATGTCCTGTCTACGCATGGGAAATGGCTCGTCGGGTTAACATTAGTGGTAGGAATCGGGTTTTAAAATCATAATCAATGATTGAAAAATAAGAACGACCAATGATTGATTATTAATTGATTATTTTATGTACTTTCTATATTACCTTGAAATCTGATGAATACTAGTACCCGACATACTGACCCCAGTAAAAAGTGTTTCCTGTGTATCGGTAAACCGTCAATCAACCCGCATTAACGGTCGACTTGCCATTGGACGATTGTTGGCTGTTCCGTTGTTTTGCTGTTCGTTGCTTTGTGTTAGTATATCCATGAGAGGATTTGCTTCTTTGCATGTGATGCATAATCGTTTTTGATTGATTATAAAAAAATGCAATCGATTTGATCTGTATTTGAAACAAAATAAACCAATCATGGATTAAACCGATTTATCGGCACGCCGTTCGTACACATTGACCGAATATCCTGCTTGTACGTAGACACAATTACCCGACTCATGGTCCACATAATTTTTGTCATACAGTAACCATAGCGGGGGGGGGGGGGGGGGTATGACATCAGAGTGGCTCGACTGTGTAATATTAGTGAATAGAAAATAGTGAAAAGAAAACGCATATTGTCAAATAAATATGAAATCCAAACTATTTCATATATACAAGGGAACGTTAATCTGACCTATAATATCATGGATAGTGTCATCATCTCGTTTATTGTCTTACTTGAAACCCTTACCAGTGATATATACCAGTGCGCAGTTAATATCAAATGCCGACAAATCCGGCCATGAGGCTGTTAACGACCAGGTGTATCAAAAAGCTAAGACTATTATATAAATATCTCCTACCCGTGCACGACAGACTTGGTGCAGTGTTTAATACACGTATTTGACTCAGCGTCAGTTAGTTAATTAAGCCCTATATTTTAAAAAGAAATATTAATCCATTGTTAATAAGTATTTTTTTTATAACAAAGTCAATGCTTGTATATTCAGTGAACCCCTTCATTTGTGCTCTCATAATGTTAATAATAATACCCCTTCTGGTAAAATGGACCCTTCCAGCCATTCCTTGGCAGCGTCTTTGGCCCCTTGTTTACAAGCGCCTATTGGAGAAACTGTCGCAAAGTTTGTACACTGATTCTCACATTTCAGAAAAAAATGGAATGTGAAAGCAACATGCAAGGTACCGTTTTATATGCATGATGGAAAATTAGGCGGGTGTTTCTGTTTGGGTCATGGATTACCAGGGTCTAAGAATAGCCATCAGAATAAAGAGTCCCGAAAGCACAAGAAAGTGTAAAACCAAAAAAGAAATACAAATAATAAAGCAACACTTTTTTCATCGCGGAACATTTCGTAATAATAAATATATATATATATATATATATATATATATATATATATATATATATATAAAACACATGAAATGAAAACGAAAAAAAATTAATAAATAACAAATTAAACATTAGACCTTTGTGAAAGCTACCTTACTGTGGGTATCTTTTCAATTAAAGATACGAATAGACTGTAGGTTGAAAAACAAAATCGATATATTGGGAATGAAAAAAAAAGGCTTATAGGAAAAACCGCAAAAACATTTTTACCGACTGGCTATACAGTGTAATTATATCGCACTATACATTCTTTATTAAGAACTTTTCTTTATTTATAACTGATAATAATTTATAATTGTATTATCAAAACGCAGAATTTTAGTGAATATGAAATTGAGTTATCGCCGTCTGAATGACTGTTGTGATATGTTTATTATTCGATATCTTTGTAAGAAAAAATGAATTTGAATTCGAGAAAGAAGAGCTCAGCAATATTATGACGACATTTTTTCTGAAATGATTCCAACATACTAGAGAGAATGGTTGTTTTTATAAAGGGGCATAATCAAGAGCAATATTATATTTTCACACATTATATTACATTTTTATATTTTGTCAGCTTACCAATCTCCACCAGATGTCACTACCGCTACGCTAATACCACATATGTTAAAGGCTACGGACTAATTCCTTTTTACCTGGTCATGACCCCGAGTCACTCTTCGCTCACATTTTGCCAATATGGCCCTCATGGCTGTTGAAAAGAAAGATAGGCCTATAAGAAGTCAAGTATACTTATAACAGCCGTTGTGTGCTTAGGGAACAGCAGATTGAAGCGTTGAAGCATTTACATACGTCCAATGAAGATCTCGATCATTGTGAACTCTCTGGTCAGTTTTGGTAAAAGTATGATTTAAAATTTGTGATAAGCACTAATCAGTGGTGACAAATATCTCCTCTAGGTGATTCCCAAACCATTTCGGGCCCTAAGCGGCTTGGGTATACTTTTTACAATATATCAACTGTAAGACTACTGTATTTTCATTGCCTCAGGCATTAAACCTGGAGAGGAGTCTTGATGATCAAGACGTAACGTAGTAATTACGGTGTTGTACAACGGAATTCTCTTGAATGGAAGTGAAGGAGACTCAACTAAGGTGAGCGTCCGTCCGTCCTATCGTCTGTTCGCCCTTTCGTTCGAAATACGGTCTTGTATGGCGAAATATGGCACCATTGATGCAACAGCATGAGGGCTAGATTAATTTCTAATATTGATGACCTTGACCCTTGAAATGATGTTAGCGTAATAACTTGAAGAATAAGAGGCACCCTAACCAAACCTACACCATTGGTCAAGTTTGAATATTAACGACCTTACCCCTGGGTTCAAGGTAACCAGTCATTATATAAAGAAGTGTTGCTTAAATTTCTCATTCGCATTCAGAACCTTTCCTCTAGCCTACTTGCGGGATAGGAGACGGGACAAACCAAATGTTTTAAACACACCAACTTTTCTCTAAACCTTATCGGCCGGTTATGATTACTGTATTTTCATTGCCTCAGGCATTAAACCTGGAGAGGAGTCTTGATGATAAAATCTTATTCTTATAATGTAGTAAAATACAATCTCATTAAACAGACCGCGCCATCTCCAAGTCATGGACTGAATGCCCGTTAAAATGTGCTGTATGTTCTTTATCCATGTATGCCTCATTAATGTGGATGATGTCATTGTTACTTACCAACCACATTAATATAAAAGTGCCTTATCCGTAGGATAATAATGATGATGATTATCAATTAATTATTATTACAAATAAAACTGTTTCACAATCGGCCACATTTCACTACAAACTCTATATTTATAGATGTGATTCCGCTATGATTTCATAAGAAAATAAATCAATGATTTAACATTGAGAAGTCAAAACATTTCTTCATCTTTAATTCTAATTACCCCAGTCCGGATAACTGTATATATTGGGTACAGTTTCCTTGACCAGCTCTTTTAATGTACAATCAAGCTAATTGCAATTGTAACATTTCCCTGACAGAAAATGCAATATTCTAAAATTCGTTAATTAACAAGTCCATTATGCTGCAAACGAGGCCCTGTGTGCGCACATTTTCCTAGGCATATGTGATATAGATATATTTAATAGGAATTAATTCCTTTCATGCAGTTACCACACATGGTTTTTGGCGCATAATAAACGGTGTTTGTAGTAATTCCCTTTTCCTGTTACACACAGTTTTACGACAAATGGCCCCTTGAGAACAAAACCTTTACATTGAAAGGGTGAATTGGAAAATATATTTCAAATGAATAAACATAGACCATAAGAAAATTTTGATAAAAACTGTGATTTATCAAGAGAGATCGCATTAGTAGTTTGATTGCTAAGCAGGTTTTTTGGTTATTGGCAACCCATAAGTGGATATTTTTTTTTCAAAAGACTTTAAACTAATAACGGTCGTTAGAGAAATCGTACGAACAAAGCATGCTTTATAGAAGCTCGTAAACTGTTGTTTGGGAGTAAATTGGGAAATAAAATGTCTATTTTCTCTGCCAATGCATTGCATTATTAATACCCGCGGTATACCCACAATCACGCAAACGACCTGTCACATACAGTTTTTAGAGTGTACGTAAAATGGCAGCCCCAATGAGCGGTGTCGAGAAACTGGGCTGGGAGAAATAACCCTGTGAGGATGCAAAAACGAACGTACTCCGAGCATAGCGACAATTGATAATCTATCTAGGAAGAGAGATTTGTGGCAAGGGTACATGTATCGACCAAGTTTGGTGAGAGATAACTTTTTTTTTTGGTCACGCCCATACCCGCAACCAAGAGAAGGTAATCCCGATCCATTGTCGAGAAAAAATCGTTGTTTTGTTGTTTCCGCCAAAGATACCCTGAATACCCTCCCGAGCCCGCGTCCAACCCGCCCACCCCTAAAGATAAGTTGACGCCATTGAACACAGACTCATCTCGAGTCCACCGTTTCAATGTCTTTTTAATAAGGAGATTTGCAATGGACTTGGACTTGGACTAAGGGTTCGAAATGGCGGGGATTCTAGAAGGGCGAATTAGAACTCGAACCTGAAGTACTCGGGCAAGGACTCGGGCTCGGACTTGAGTCGCGCCGACTCGTACTCTTAAATTGTCGACTCGACCGCATCACCAGAGATTATGTATTCACCCTCGCGTTTGTCGGTCCGCTTGTCAGTTAATTACTGCTGATATATACTCTCTTCTCCCATGAAATTATAATTCTGTATCCCTTACGTGTTTTGATTCTTGAATTATCTAATCTTGTTAATAAAGCCCTGTTAGGGCTTTAGTATTTATGTTTTACACAGGAATGAGTAAATGTTAAAGTGATTCCATGTACCGATGGACATAACTTAGAGCCAAATCTTAGTACTAATGAAATGAGTCTGCCAGGAGTCGTAATTCAGAAATATGATTTATAATAATAAACGATGAATAAGAGAGTTAAAACAAACCATCCAGTCCCAACTGAAGTAATATATCCCAAATACATTTACCATTCCACTACCATAATACGGTTATACCACAGGATTGAGATTTGCATCTAAGAAAATAATATCGTAACACAAATAAAATGTATCGTGGTCCTTTTTTTAACAAAGGACCGCTCATAGCATTCTTGAAGTAAACAGACAAACATAAAATCTAATTCCACTTAGGTTCTGCCCACTACGATCTTGGACCAGGGTTAAAGAACTATTCAAATAACGTTTTGTCTGCCTACAACGTTATAACATTCCACCGGGACTAGGTAGGCCCTGTTTGTTATGCAACCACCCAGAAAACTCATTTCAACGCGCACAGGCATGCATACCCTTCATATTATATATATATATATATATATATATATATATATATATATGTGTGTGTGTGTGTGTGTATGTATATATACATATATGTGTGTTAGTTTGCAAATATAATATATACGTGGGTGTTTGTATGTGGTGCGTATAACATAAAGTTCATACCTGACAAGCAATAATCAAAATAAAAGAATTTGCAAAGTTTATTGCCATTATATATCAACAATTAAAATTAATATTAAAAGAAATAAAAAACAAAACCGCTATTACAGAATGTATTCCAAGATAGAAATCATGTTGTTCATAGACCAAAATAAAACATTAAACTTCCGAGTTTAACATAATTATGCATATAATGATTAAAATAAATAAAATATGGGATCAAGTTTCCTTTGATAACATACCTAAAATTTAAGAAGAATAATTGTACAGTCCTGATCATATTTCAGAACTCGGTCATAGAAACTAATTTTCATATAAACAAGCAGTTGAAATATATACCCACAAAAATGGATTTAACTAGTTCCTCAAATGAGTTCTTATCAACTTAATTAGACTAGATACACATATTTTTTTTGTACTTAAGTCCCAGTATCACATATTGCATATTGCACAACTATATATCTGAAGTTGCCATATATCAGGTGTTGTATAATACCCATTCGCCAGTCTTTGGAAAATAAATGCGCAGAAAAGAATGTTTAATTTTGTTCGCAGCCCATAATCCCAACAATTTTAATGTTATAATCTTTATAATACAGGTCTATTCAAATTTTATATATATATGTATATATATATATATATATATATATATATATATATATATATTTATTGTATAAATATTAATATATAATACATCATATTTATTAAATATATATATATATATATATATATATATATATATATATATATATATATATATATGTATATATATATATATATGTATATATATTCCAGTTGAAATAACATTAATATTATTTATAACTATCTCTAACTATATATTAATAAAGACATTTTTTTATCTGAAAGGCTGAACTAGACTTTGACTTTTTTTTCGGGATGAGCAACATAAGACAATAAGATTTAATCCGTAAATTTGGCCAGTCAGTGTTTATGGATCGTAAGTTGACGGTAGCTTTCATCCTTCGCTTTTTCTTTCTTTACTGTCTTTTCTTTAATTTCTCTTTCACTTTCTCTCCGAGCCTCTCTGTAACTTTCTCTCCTTTATTTTCTTCATTTTGTTACCTTTAACTTTTTTCTTCATTAATTTCTTTCAAATATTTTTATTTCTCAATATTATGTTCTTATTTTCTGTTATTACTCTTTCTTTCTTTCAATACTTCTCTCTCTCTCTCTCATGGACACACCACACACACTCTACACACACATGCTCTAATACACAAACGATTTCAATGAAGGCCAGTAACGATTATAATGAAAGCAAATTACAGAAATATATAATTAGGATTAAGACGATATGCAAAAAAAGAATGGTCAGAGAGAGAGAAGTAAGAATTATATAAATATAAGAGTTGGCAAGGCTTTTTGTCCAAACGATTACTTTCACCATGGTTGTTAGACAGAACATATATATTTCACAATGATATATGAACGAGGTTTAAAGTCCGACATCATGTTCCTTAATGGTACAGAACGCCAACTCGTTAAACCAAAATTGTTGCAAGTGGTCCGACATTGCGTGGGCCGAGAAACCAAAAATGCGGTATCTCCAAAGCCATCAGTGAAGCAATCAGGTTTTAATGCACAATTTAATTTAATCCATATCATAATCGATACACTCAAACCGATGATTGTATTTTTCATATCTTTTCCATTCAAAGGGAATAAGTGAAACTAGAATATGGGTAGTCGCCAAGCAACTAGAGGAATCGGCCGAATCACAGAGGCACGGATAAAACGAGGTTCGGAATCTGTCTTGATGTGACAGTCCTCCTAATGCCACAGAGGTATCCTAAGATGCACGGATAGACTAAACTAACATAATTAGTTTATGTAACAAGGCCAATTATGTGTAAAAGACATGCCATCCCAGATCTATGAGCATGCAAAAGTTCAGGCTTATTCGTCAAACTGCTCATGAGATAAAAGCATAAATTTTACGACACCCGATTGAAGGTGGAATCCCCCCTTGTGTATAAGAAGTATACCCAGGATGGATGAAAAGGAGGAGAGTTACATTCAACGACACCAGGGATATGGGTGATTTTCAACAAGAACAGAAGGACAGATATATATTACGCAAAACTGTCGTAGGTGGCACTACAAATATGTATACAGATTAGAGCAATACACAATCTATTGACATGCGAAGTTTCATTCTGATAAATTAAGCCACTTCTGAACTAAATGAGTAATGTTCAACTAAGCAAACGCACGGATTGACGCCACACAATGCACATGCAGGAAGCGCCACTTTTTTGTTAGGCAACAGGTTTTATGTGACAAAAAGAAGATGCCGGGTTTCAGAAAGTTCACTCCAGGGGTCTCAGTGCAGTTCTTAAACTGCCCCGGCGGCGAATCTCGTTTAAAACATAATATCCCAAAACTCCTGTCGACTAGTAGATAATGAAACTCAATTGAATCATGGGAAATATAAGGCATCATCTTGGTAAATCGGCCAAAAGCTGTAAAACTTTTTTTTCGCTCAACATTTGCATCAGTTGTTGATGACGGAACTGAACAGTTGAATTGTGTGACCCACATTTGGCTATGGTTCCATGAGTAAATTCAGCGTAATAATTGAATCTCAACAAATTTGGCAAACGTTACCAGTATAAGCTAAAATATATTAATATATGCGTTAGAGTAGGTTGTTAGCCTGGTTCTACGCTACCGCAAAATCTATATCAGCAATATATAAATATCAGATTATTTCACCTGTCATCCCATTTTCGTTTTTAGCTCAGCTGACTTTCAGTCATGCTGAGTTATAGCGATCACTCTTTGTCCGTCGTCCGTCTGTCTGTCTGTCCGTCTGTCCGTCTGTCCGTTTACCTAACCTGGTACAAATCGTAACCGCCGGAAATACAATCTTGTTACTTGAGATTCTGAGAGGTCAATGAAATATCTCCTTGGAAACCAGAAATGAAGTCTCTGTTACCCATATCCTTCGAGCTATTGGGCCCCAAAGTACCCCCCCCCCCCCCCCCAGAATAGTCAAAAATTTCATACAAAAACTTCAATATCTCGTTAACTACATCACTGATGGTCATGATTTATGGCATACATATTGATTATGAGATGTTCCAATCTTGTGAAATATCTTCATTTAGTATTACTAAATGCAGTATGTAGTAAAAAAGGATTTAATTACACAAGAATTAGATAAAGACAAACAAACATTTGCTTAAGATATATTTAGCATACGAAGGAACATTGATAGGCATTTAAAATAGGCCTTACCCATCACGCTCGCGCCACCTACAGGTGATGAATGGCACTGGGTGTTTGGGTCTGTTATATTGACAAAAAAGATATATTATTTATTTTTGTTTTTTTAATATAAAAAAAAAATCTGTGTAATCTTTAACATTGAGCCACCTTTCTCAATCTCCAAGGTTTTTATTTAATTTCATTTGACACAGCTAGCATTGGTGACTAATAGGAACCGAACACTGAAGACGATCATTAAGCGTAACGCGCATGCGTGTGGTAGAGGAATATTACAGACTTCTGCATTTCATTCCAGGTGTAATTAGATATACAATTACAACATCTACGGCAGGATAAAAAATAGTTCACAAGTGAACTGGATGAGACGCAATGTCAAGACAAAACTGATGTAATCGATATTCATTTTAACAACTAAAATTTTGGTGTGTGTGTAACTTTGTTGGAAAGAGACAAGGTACTAGGTATCATAAGTTCCGTTCTTACACCATGTTGGGAATAATTATGGCTTGATTATATTGTTAATATTAAACCAACAGTCTCCTTCAGGTAAACGTGTGTTGTACCTTGAGCGCTTACATAGTTTTCTTATATAAAATAATTGCCAAATAACCAACCAAGGTTTATCAAGGTATCTAAAGCACATATTTTTATACAAAACACAAAGAAAAATTTTAATGACACCAACTGCTCCCACAATGGCTGTCAAGATAAGAACATTTAAATAAATACGCGGAGAACATAAACGTCATTAATATAATAACCAAAAGCGGTCAAAGAGCCATCGGTCGTTAAGCTCCTTATCCCTCTTATCATAAATCATGTACATAACTAGGGATAAACCTTTCCAATTAGTGGCAACAAAGAGCTTCAAGGCAACACCCTGCCGTAAAATAAGGTTTAATTGGACTTAAGCCTCTCAAGCTATATGTTTTCAATCATAATGTCAGCACCTCCAAAGGAACAATGGCAAGCAATAATTGATGCCCGCGTAAAAACTCTGCATGGACAGCCTTGTTAAAGTTGATTGAATCAATAAGTTACTTAATCCATATGCAATTTTATGGCTGTAATAACCCAATGAAAAATAGATTATTATTGCGAGAATAGTCAAGTCTGCTTTCCACATAAACTATCAACTTTTTAATACATGATTTTAGAAAACAACCTAAACAAATGTAACCTTTACTTGGTTGTACTTTCCAAAATGCATAAATATTTACACGAATTAAATATATATATATATAGAGAGAGAGAGAGAGAGAGAGAGAGAGAGAGCCACACCCCGACCCCTACCCTTCTCTTATCGCACTGGCAAGACTAAGGTCAGCCAAGGTATCGCGGATGTATGTAATTGAGCCTGCACTTGATTATCGGGATAGGCTAGATTCATCCCTTAGGCATCCATCTTGTTAAATACAATATTAAACGGATAAATGGCATATTATATAATTTCATATGGAAAAAGGAGGTAGTGAGAAAAGATCTTGTGAGTGAAATAAGAATTATTTTAAAGTCCTATTATGTAATGGGAGGATGAGAAATGATTGATGTACATGATATGCAAAAATATATCGCATTAAAATTGGAAAAAAAATGTTAGCAAGTGAGTCTGAGGATAATTGGAAAAATATAGCATACTTTCATTATTCTAGGCTAGGAAATAGATTAAGTGTTTTTGAGAGTGATATACAACCTGACACCCTGAAAAGAGGTGTTTACTTACTTAACAAAGATTTTTTTACAAATATATTTCAATCAACTTTCTAAATTTGAAAAGTGAATTTAAGGCAGTCTCAAGGTCATGTATTTTATGGAATAATAATATTGCTCTTTGTGCAGGCAAACCAATCTACTTTGATAACTGGATAGAGAAAGATATAATATATGCAAACGACATGTCAGTAAACAACAATGTGCCATCATATTAAAGTATAGTAGAAGTATAAGGACGCACTCCTAGTAAGGTGATAATGCTGTGTGTTCAGCAGTAAAAAAACGGTCCTGCATAGGGGACTGTAGAAATAAGGGAACAGAAAAATATCCTTCTAAATAATGTTAATATAGAAAAATATGACAACAAAACTCCGAGTCTTAGTTACTGAGAAGGTACACGTAGAACAAATATACCCTGCAAAATTTTGGACTGGAAAATATCCTGCTTGTCAGTTCTGAAGAGAACACTGAAATGTTGATTTAAAGATGTACAAATGAAACCTGATTAAAAATGATGCAGTGAAAAATATTTTATAATATTTGGCCTACTAGAATACTGTAACACAGAATAGGTAAATACACTAATATGTGTCCTGTATGTGGAGAAACGGAACATGTATAACAGTTTCTTTTTTTTTTTGCAATGGAGATCGAGAGTGCTCAGACAGTTTTTGAATAAAGTTTAACAAAATTATTCAGAATAGAATAGGAGAAAACATCAAATTGACTGAGGAACAAGTGGTTCTAGGATATACGTCAAAAGCTCACTCAGATAAATGAAATGATTCTTAATGCGAAGCTATGTATAAATAAAACAACATTTGGAAAATAAACAAATTTAAGTTTATTTACGAATCTGAATGCAGAGTGCGTTGCATGTTAAGAAATTCCCAGTATTTGATGACCTGTAAGTTGTATATGATAATAATAATAATAACAATAATAATGATTATATTCATTTTGCGGACGAAATGGCCAATTATGTCGCCATAAGCCAGGAAAAATTTTTGTTAAAATGAAATTGTCAAAGTCTTTTTTTTTTATTTTTTTGCGAGGTCTGTCATAATTTTTTTATTACTGCTGTACATTTAAAAAAACACTCATCCAGCGAGCAGTTCACAAGCGCTTGTGAACAAAATGACATTGTGATAATGAAAGTTAATCCCCTAAAAGTTAATTTCTGCAAGTCTGAGATTAAAACGATTAAAATATGATTAAATGGTCATAAAAGTTAATACACCTTATATAAAAAAAGAATGATGATATTAGCGCAAACCCTATTCCGGATATATAATAATTTTATGTCCCAACAATCCATCAAGTGTTTTAGAAATTCGTAAAGAGTTATTTTGTTTTTTCTAGAAATCCGGCTCACAGGATAAACTGTCGCCAGGGAAGCGCCAATATCGAGCGATAACAGGGAACAGGCCACGGAGTGAACGACATTGGAAATTGGGCCAAGGTAAAAAGGAAATATCAGGATAAAATATGTCACCTGGCGCTATTACTCTAACCAAAGGTTATTTCTTTTAAACTTCTGCAAACATTTACAAATTAGTCTAGTCTGAAAATCAGCCATATTGGAGACCTGGTTCAAACACGGACAGAAAATTACAAACTAAATATAACTAGTGGGCTGGCTGTCGGGGGATCCTGAAAGTCCAAAACATCTCCACAAAAAACAAACATCGACATTACAATACACTCATTACAGACTGGATTATATTGAATTATAATATCTTGTTTGTACAGTAAATTTAGTTTTGCTTATTGTTTATATATATATATATATATATATATATATATATATAAAGGTTTCTAGTTTAAAAAAACGCCCTTGCTACTTGGTGTCCTTGTTTAATGTCTTTTGATTATTTTGACGGCCCCGTATGTGTTATAACCACGGGGCTATAAACAGAACGTCAGATATAGGTCAAAATCCCTTTTAAAGTTGTCAGATATCGGTCAAAACCCCTTTTATTGACGTCAGATATCGGACAAAACCTCTTTTATAGACGTCAGATATCGAACAAAATTCTTTTATAGACGTCAGATATCGGTCAAAACCCCTTTTATAGACGTGATATATCGGTCAAAACCCCTTTATAGACGTCAGATATCGGACAAAACCTCTCTTATAGACGTCAGACATGGGTCAAAACCCCTTTCATAGACGTCAGATATCGCTCAAAACCCCTTTTATAGACTTCAGATATCGGACAAAACCTCTTTTATAGACGTCAGATATCGGTCAAAACCCCATTTATAGGCGTCAGATGTCGGTCAAAACCCCTTTTATAGTTGTCAGAAATCGGACAAAACCCCTTTAATAGACACAGATATCGGACAAAACCTCTTTAATAGACGTCAGATATCGCTAAAAAACCCTTTTATAGACGTCAGATATCGCTCAAAACCCCTTTTATAGACGTCAGATATTGGAATAGGCGACTTTAAAAAATTTAGGTACTGCGCATTTCCTTTTTCATAATGTAATTCTTGTCATTCTCGTTTTTATTGTATATTATTTTCTAGTTCGTCGACATTGTTTAATGAGAATATGTGAGGCGACAATCGACAGGAGTACCCTCCCCCACCCCACACACACACACACTCACCGGAATAAGGACACTAAATAACACTCAACTAGTCTTCCCCTCGTAATATACAGGACACAGTCCCTCCATCTGAAAATCCTGATTTTTTTTGTAGAGGTAACCGTCTCAATCTTTTTTAATGCTTGCTTATCACTATTACTATATACATCTGCAGAGTTCGATTCCAGTTTCGGACAACGTGACATGTGCTTTTACGCGGCTACCTTGGTTTCAACCAGGTTCGGTGTACCACTCCTGCGGGTCATAGGTGTTCAATCCCCATTGCTGGGTCATAAAACTGAGGAGACCCCGAAAGGTGCACTTGTTTGTGAGTGAAACATGACAGTTGGGCAAAGTCCCCCCATTAAGCCTGTAAAGCGCTCACCTGGGTCGAGGCAGACCGTGAAAAACCACAACGCCTCGGCTGAGATTTGATCGCACTCGCGATCTCCCGGCTTTGAGTCGTGTGCTGTATCCCTGTGCCATAGAAGTCGACATCATGATTTTCTTCATTCAAACGATATATTCTGAAGCATATGTTTCCATGATACAAAAATGATTTTACCTAGTTTACAATACTTTATTTTTTATAATTTACTTTGAATTAAACTTTAACAAACGGGAAAATATTCTGGACAATTCAACGAGGAAAGTATAGAATCCTAAATTTTTTCTTCATGAAATAATATTTCATAAAAGAAAGAATATATGGGAACATTTGACGAAACTCTAGGCTAATTCATGAATTTTTTTTCTTAGATAAAGTTTTGATTTATTCTCATTACAAGTGCTTTTTTTCTTATTGATTCTGTTTTATTGTTATTTGCAAATAAAGTTCGACATCACTGTAATAAAAAGCATAACAAATATGTTGATTAGAAAAAAAAATTATTATGTGGAGAAATAAAGTAATTCCGGTAAGCCACTAGATGTCCGAGAATTAGGGCATTACAAGATTTCCGATTCCCACTTCTGTCAGTACTAAAAGTAGTAATCTATCTATAAAAATAATATCTGATGTATGTAGAACCATTGATGTCTCTAATGCGTGTCATAAAATGCTGTACACAGATACCCGACAGCCTAGCAGGCAATAAAAATCAGTATGGCATTACATATATATCACGCTCGTTAATTTGACATTTAACGAAAATGGTTGATAGGAAGGACGGTTTATTGGTGTAAAAGGACTGAGGTTAATTGGTCTGCTCTCCCTACTCCAACTTTGTCTTGACCGTGCAATAACGATAATTGAGGCCTAACAAATAAAACTAAATATCTGTATTCTAAGGAGTGCAAGCCTTCACCTCGTTTATGCTGTCAAACAAACACACATACACGCTTGTTGTAATCAAGTCTTTGACAATTAATGAAGAAGCACGATCGTCTGTGTGCCGGCGTCATCAATATAAAGAAATTTAGTTCATATCCATTGGAACAATATGAATCTGATATCAGTGATTTATTTTTTACAAGGTTTGTGTGTGTGTGATGGTTTGTGTGTGGCCTAGCCTTTCTTGCTGTGCTTATTGGCCTCGTTTGTAAGCATTTTATTTAATGGTAGACACGCAACAACAACAAAATTAGTCGTTCTTGTCCTATATTTAGGCCTTAATTACTATTTTAATTTCCCGGTATTTCAGTTTAAGTTTCCTCAGCCCCTTGAAAGAAGAAAATCGATGCCACGACAACAATGCACCATTTCAATAGATAAAAGTATAATTGCACATGGTCCAAGCTTGGTTTAGTTCACATGCAACATTTCCCAAATTGTATCACATTTATATCCCCCGTGCAGTTAAGCTTGGCGTGTTAAAAACAAACTCCACGGAGACACAATTATCAATAGAATTTCTTATAGGAAGTCGGTTATTAACAGAATATAAATGGCTGCTTAAGGGAAAACTGATGAGGCAATTAGATAAGGGTAACCATTTTTGGCGTGTGATAATTAGACGACACCATTCATACAAAGCCCTGCAGTCGCTGCCCTCATGTAAAATGGGAACAATTTCCTATGAAGCCTCACGCTCTTTATTGAACTATATTCTGCTGTAAAAGGTTAGAGTTGAACATAGCAACTACAATTGGTTCATTTAATCCAGATATTTGTTATCCGCAAGGGAATGTGTGAAGGGGGGATTCACAGTGAATAGCTGACACCGCTAGGTAACCCCCCCCCCTTCTTTTGTGAATATACCTATATGGCGTTCCTTAATCCGGATCACGAACTGGATCTACACCAAAATCTAACCGTGTCTTCCTTGGCCCATTCACGAAATGCCCTGCATTTACATGAGATTCCATTCCTGAATGCGTGAATTATCTTGAGAACAAGGACACATACAAACAGCCACGCACGTAAACACAAACACATTATCCTGGTCCTCCGGTTTTCTCGACCACTAAAGGAATCTCTGATTGTAACTTGTCTTAGATATTATAATTAATTTTTGCGATCCATGTGAAACAAAAAGAGAAAGTTTATAATGTGTAGAAAACCCCTTCGTTTCTGAAAAAATAGCCCTACGCTCGGAAGATTTGGAGAAAGCCTTGATATTAAGGATGATCAAATGTTACCGGATAATTCAAAATATTTCCTGAGAATAAAGTTCCCCACGTGATCCAGAAGATCATGTCTAATGGTAGTTCACTGGAACGAGGGAATTATTTAATTTGTCTGCCTCCGGACAGACAGACGGTCATTTTTCTTCCAAGGCCCGAGTGATGCTTCTTAAACGTCGAGCCAGTCTTTCTTCAGACTGATCCAGATTGGTTACCCCGGCTCAAACAACATCGCCCCACCCCCACAACACACAGGGACACACCTTCACAAAGAAAAAAAAAACACACTGCCAAATTGTGGGATATAGATGACTCGGGCCTTGAATTGAATGTCTTATCCAGGTGTGTTTAAACCTGAGGCCAATGACATTTCTAATCTCTTGGCTACACTGGAGTAAAGACATGACTTTTAGAATGGATAATTGTGTCTTGGGCTCCTGTCCTTTTGTAAACATGTCAGGGACGGACACATAAAGGGGGGTTTAAAACGATGTTAAACCCCGTGATGGGAGAAAGCGCCTTTCGTGGCGGACTTATCACCGGGATTATAATGCAAAACCCCCCACTTTTTTTCCTTGTGTTTGGAATATATAATTTATATATTAGTTCCTAGATTTCGAGAGCTATCAGGACAGATAAGAGTAATTAAAAATCTGCATTCTAAGGAATGCAGGCCTCCTCTATGTGTCCGGTCCTTTGTGTGGGATGTTCCCCAAAACGTTTTTGCATTCTCTAATTCGGCAAATACTCCCAGGTTTATTCATGCTAAAGTTCCCCAAACCCATGTTTGCATTTATTTATTCGACCCATATTCCGTGGTTCATTCGTGCGTAAGTGATTATTCATTTTGTGAATTTTCTTTGAAGTCCTTACTGAAAGCGGATAATGAGGGGGATCCACTACAAAATCTATTTCACAAGATTTCTCTCATGATTGCGTGAGGGATGTTGAGGGCAAACACATACACAAACACACCCACACACGAAGATGTACTAACATACACTCACATACACACAAACGGGTATGATCTCATCCGCCCCCAGCCCCACCCCCCCCCCCCCCCCGGTTAAGACAATGCGTAACCATATGTTATTCTTTTTTTTTGGGGGGGGGGGGGTGTGCGCGTGTTGTATTTTGTAAGAACACTTTTAACCCGTCTAGAAAAAGGATAATGGTTAAATTGGTAGGCCTATGGGTTGCAGATCGAGATTTTATTATTTCTATTTTTAAAGGTTTATTCTGGAAAATATTGCAGGTGACACTTGATTCTTTATTTCACACTTAAAACTGAATTTGTATTGTGTACACTCCTGGAGGATGAACGGTGAGCATGGGGAAAGGAATTTCGGGTGAATAATTTCAGATGGGTACTTGTGCAGTGGTGCGTGAGGTCCGGATAACTGATGGCGGTTATGGTTCTGCCTACTGGATCTTGTTGTGATTCCCGTGGAACTTATAAGAATTTTTCTTCGAAGCATTAAACTGTTGACGGCGATGCTACGGTCTCGGGAAAATAAAGAGTTCGGTTGCTGCGGCATGTTTTTGTTATTTACAAATTAATTTATTTATTACAATATAGTGTAATAAAAATTCTGTTTACATACGGGCACTGTAATACATAGAGATATTATAATAGAATATAATTTCCTTCATAAAATTTTACTTAATTTGTCAGTTTGCAATAAATTAAACGACATTGAGCAAAAGCCTGGTAATATAAGCACGAAGTAGAATTTTACAGTAGAAATATGCTGTGAACAATATTTGTGTTCAAGTGTTCAGTATACAAAGGAAAGCGTTTGCTTAAAAACGTACAGAAAGGCTTAACTATTATGAACAGGAGCCTTGGTTCTTTTTGAGGATATTATCTGGAGTATAATCATGAAGAATGTGCGAATATCAGTCCTTGCACAGAACTGTGAACATGATATCAAATTTTTACGTGGCCTCATCAAATTGACCGGTTTTCCAAACGGATGGTTATACCACACTTTGTCTTTGTTTATGGTAGCTTTCGAAGGTGTTATCACTCATTCCCTATAATTAACTGCTCTTACGATGTCTTTAACATTAATAGCAATACAAGTCTGTCTCTTTCCAAGTGATTAACGTCTTGCGGAATTGCATCCCATTCTGTAAAAGTGATGTATATTTTCCCTACGTATTCAGAACAAAGATAGTCATTATTTATATATTTCGTTGAATCGGCTTTATTATAATCTCTTTTCGACTTCATGGACCAGTAGGTTTATACTGGGTTACTGGTATAAGCGATTATAAAGCACAGAAATATGCACGTTGGTGCCGGTATGTATAAGGCCTTTAGCAGATTATGATCGCGTTATTCCATGTTCGACGATAATATCCCGCCAGGAACCTGCCTCGGGTTCTATAATTCCAACGCTGTCGCCATTAAGAAGAAGAAAGGCTCTCTGTCTTTCAGAAAATAGAACAAGACCAACCCTGCCTTTTTTCGAAGACAAGCAACATCGGGCCCTATTCCGATGTGTGAGTTTTGAAGACACGTATATAACAAAAAATAATAAGTTTGGAAAATGAAGAGTGTGACAGACAGGTCTGAAGAACAGTTTCCTCTAACGGTTTATCTAATTATGGTTCAAATGATGTCAAGCCGTCAGATGAAGCTCTCTTATGTCAGTAAAAGACGGGTTAAAAGCCAAAACACGTACTCCATTAGTGAAAGTGGGCGATTGTTTTATATGGCACTCAAGACTGAACGGAGCCTGTTACAACTGATAATGTAATAATCATCTTATAATGTAACATCAACCGAAAATGTAATAACAAATCAACAGGTAATGTAACACAAACTGATAATGTAATAACAAATGAACTGATAATGTAATACTAACCGATAACGTCATAAAAAATCAACCGATAATGTTACAATAACCGATAATGTAAAACAAAATCAAACGATAACGTAATAACTTTTGCTAACCGATAACGTAATAGGAAATTACCCGATAATGTAACAAAGTTCCCAAACCGTTAATGTAAGAAAAAATCAACCGGTTTATAAATGTAGTAACACTTCAGCGTGCCTGACCACTCCGTGGAAGCCACTTCTAAATCCTATTATTATCCTAAGTGTGAGAGATTTCGCATGTATCCTAACAATTCATTGCATGTATATTTTAGCTTAGCTGAATGAAAGTCATCCGAGCTATAGAGATCGCTCTTTGTCCGCCGTTCGTGCGTGAACAGACCACAAATCATAACCGCTGGACCTAGAATCTTATAACTGAACCCCATGGAGTTCCATAAAAAAATTTCTTTGGAAATCTGAATTTAAATAACTTCAACCTATATTCTCCGAGCTTTGGGGCTCGTAAGTACCCTACAGAATAATGAAAAAACTAGACGACCAGAGGTCGAACGCTTGCCGGAAATGACGTAGAAATAAGCAAATGAATGAACAATGACGAAGAGACAGAAAATGAGCCATTGTTTGTGAAGATAGAACCAATATTGACAAAGTTAGGGGGAATAAGATTTTGACGTGTTTGGAAATCATTCCAATATACGATACAAATAAGTTACAAAGTGATCCGTGCAAAACTGTGGCCTGTAGAATGCTAAATGTCAAGTGCAAGAAACAGCAAGCACGCTAAATTAAGGACTACTGACAAACAGAAAGACATACCTACAAAGTGACACATTTTTAATAAGAGATGGTTAGATAATCTGATGGGGGAAGGTAAAAAGAAACAAAAGAAGCGACACTTTATGTAGATAAGGTTGATGGTTTTGGAGATATGGCCAAAAATGATATGTTGTAGAGGTTCGAGTGCAGCACCCCTTAGCGGCCATATTCCGAAAAATCACGTTGGAGATATTAGTGTAAGACATAAGATGTATCAGTTTCAAAAGATTTCCTGCAAAACTGTGGCCCGTAGATTGCTCATTGTAAGACGCAAGAACCCGCAAGCAGACGAAACTGAGGGGCCACTGACAAACAGACAGATATTGTGACAAAGTGACACAAGATTGAGACCACATGACATAACCAAGTTATGACAGAGACCCAGAGAAAGGAAATAAGCTACAGTGTATGTAATTGAGGTTTATAGTTTTGAAGTTATGGCCAAACAATTATATGTTGTAGAGGTTCAAGTGCAGCGCCCCCTAGCGGCCATATCCCGAAAATAAAAATTACTTTCGAGATATTAGTGTAAGACATAAGATTTACCAGTTTCAAGAGGATTCCTGCAAAACTGTGGCCCGTAGATTGATAATTGCAAGCCGCAAGAACCAGCAAGCAAACTGACAAACAGACAAACACAAAGTGACACAAGATTGAGACCAATCGACTAGACCAGATAATGGAGAAAGCCCAGAGGAAGAAATTGAGTCTAAGTTTGTGACCATAGGTGTAATATTGACGAAGTTATGACGAAAATTTATTTTCGACGTTTTTCGATGACCTTGACCTTGTCCTTTGACCAATAATGAAACAAAAAATCTAAAGGCTTCGGGGACTTTTAGTTGTTTATCAACTGTGTAAGTTTGAAAACGATCGCTGCAAAACTGTGTATTTTAGGCTGGAGACAGACAGACAGACAGATAGACAAACAAACAAACTAGACAACCTGAGGTTGGCAAAATGGAAGGCAAAATGTGGAAATGAAAGGTTAAACAGACAACGTCATATGTCCTTATGGAAAACAGGAGTTCGAGTTAAGAAAAAGCCAAAAAAAAATGAGGTAAAGTTGAAGTTGATACGACCATTTTTGACCAAGTGATGAGGAAAATAAAGTTACAAACAAAACAAGCAAAGAATGTAACACGTTTATAATACTTCACAATATTACATAAATCTGCGTGTGATGATATTAAAACATGCCAAAAACTAATTTCTCTAAGGGCAAATGAACTTATATATGTATGAACTCAGAGGTATGGACCAATTTGCACCGACCTACAGTATCCAGATATGACAAATAAAAGACCAATCTCCCATGAAGCTCGTCTTTTTTTCTATACGAGATTTCACCAGGACCTGTCTGGATGCTAGGCCACAAATTGCTACGTCTTATGAATAAATATATATATATATATATATATATATATATATATATATATATATATGTGTGTGTGTGTGTGTGTGTGTGCATTTGAAAAAACAAATTTGAAGTTTCACTACAACCAATTAATTTTGAGTAAAAAAACATTCACACAGCGCATTAATACATTACCAATACATATATAATGCCTTGGAATTTGCTACCCTTATTATCTTTAACTCATAAATTAAATTTTGATTGTTGCAGATACATTTTTAACAATTAGATAAACAAAACTGCAGATATAAATGAATAAAATACCGCTAATTGTATTCATTGAATGTCTTTTACATAATAAAAAAAAGCTGCTCTGTTTATTAGTCAAATTTAGTTTGGAATGCCTTATCCAAATGACGTTGCAGATATTATAATATTTGCTGGGGAAACAATACTTGTACCAGTGTAAATTAAATTAAAAACAAAATACATGGAATAGAACACTTCATGACAAAATTAAAATTTATGCTAAGACTAAACAAATATTAGCGAATAACATTTTAATTCAGTCAGTTTCGGTCAGTTCCTGTGAGTTCCGGTAATTTAAGGTCCGTCTCAGTAAAAAGTCGAACCAGTGTTCTCATGTTTTCCCGCAAGGAGGCGTTATCTAAAAAATTAAAATGTCTCTATTATTCTTAATTATTCATGCTAGGATGCTCGATTGTTTAGCTAGAAACGGGTTTCTGCTATATCACCCCTTTTTCGTGCGTCGATTTTTGTTCATCTGATGATATTTATGTTTTTTTTTTAAATTACATGTATTTTTATCATATTTTTTTTTAATATTTCAGAATTCGTCCTTTCTTGATATTTGCAAGCATATATTCGTTGTACCGTGCTGTTTCCCAAGGGGAAATTTGTTATCCGATATCAAGAGGTACCCTTTTCTCTCGCACTTCATATAGAGCGTATAATTATACAGCTCAACTTAGGACATCGAACATGTCAAATATCATTATCACAAGGACTTCATAGGGTGAAGATTGTGTGTCCAGATCTCTTTGCCGGCTGACATCAATTTAACCAGGACACAGCAAGATATCCCAAATAAAAACAAAAGGCTTGCAATGAATTGTTATGAAACACACATAAGGTCTCACACATAGGGTTATTATTGGATTAAAAGTGGCTTCCATGGAGTGGTCAGGCACGCTGAAGTGTTACTACATTACTGGTTGATTATTTTTTACATTAACGGTTTGGGAACTTTGTTACATTATCGGGTAATTTCCTATTACGTTATCGGTTAGCAAAAGTTATTACGTTATATGTTGATTTTGTTTTACATTATCGGTTATTGTAACATTATCGGTTGATTTTTTATTACGTTATCGGTTAGTATTACATTATCAGTTGATTTGTTATTACATTATCAGTTTGTGTTACATTACCTGTTGATTTGTTATTACATTATCGGTTGATGTTACATTATAAGATGATTATTACATTATCAGTTGTAACAGAGCCTGCCACAAATAGTTTTTCCCACATGGATAACATGAATCCGATAGTGATGAGCATGCACGTTATAAGGTTCTTACATTCCCCTCGGGGAACTGTATGTATATTTAATGATGAGAGCTTTAGCGATAGAGTGGTTTGCGTTTCTAACTACTGAGACGTACGGCCCTCTTGGAGGAGTGCATGGGTTCGAATCTACCGGTGACAGGTGTTAGCCATAGTCTGTCACTGAGGATTTGGGCGTGGCCTCCCCAAAAGAGGTTATACCGCATTTAACTTGGCCAATTAGGTCCCCTTGCTACCAATCTCTCTTCGCAGAAAAAGTTCTCGTCTGGACACGGTCCATTGCGATATTTCGTTTCTGGTCTTGCCGACCTTATCGGACCCTGACATTGTTTTTATTTCGTTGTCCAAAATGTTATTCCGCCTTAAACCTTGCCGATGTATGTCCCCTTAGTTACCAATAAACGCTCTCCAGAGGCAGATTCTACTCTTCCAGAGTAGACATAATTAGAATGAATAGTTCTGTTTACATACGGGCCCTGTAATACATAGAGATATTACAATTTAATGAAATGACTTTGGACCATTAGAATAAATTGCCATGACGCTGTCCTCGGTGTTCTTTCGTGTCACATCCCGCGACCTTATCGATCCCTGACGTGTACATCTCTCCCAGTTTCTCGAAACTGCTTGTCAAATTCATGGGTATTCCGCAAGTGAAAACAAATGGCGAATTTACCGTTTTCTATTATGTTATAACCCCCTGCCTTAATATGGGGATAGACTGTGCTTATGCTGGTTTCTCCAATATTACTTCCGTACCAGTTAATCAACTCATTCAGAAAAGACACCCGTAGTGGTACGGTGTCTTTATCTGATGGGCGA
The DNA here is from genome assembly GCA_026874595.1 of Sipunculus nudus. NCBI lineage: Eukaryota > Metazoa > Annelida > Sipuncula > Golfingiida > Sipunculidae > Sipunculus > Sipunculus nudus. Next base: position 51,683,711 of record CM049321.1, read on the forward strand.
AAATGGAAGGAAATGTTTCCTATCATTCCAGTTTACCCCCCCCCCCCCCCCCCGCCCTCGGATCTCCAGGTCAAGCAAACGGAATCCCAATCTCATTACATTATCATACAATACAATTGCCTCTGAAAAAAATATTGATATAGATTTTACATAAACTGAACCCGATTCCTGGAGGAAAAACATTATTTTTCTATTTATTTTTACATAAAAGACATAAGGTTCTATGATTTGGTAAAAAACAATTGGCACATCTGTTAGCAATGTCAACCCGGCAGTGACATTACCAACAGGGAAATCCTCTGTGACTAAAATTCTAGATCTCATCAAAAGATTTGTATTTCTGACACTGTCTGAGCCAAATTTTAAGGGAAGAATAAAAATAGCAAGTATTGCTAGATTTGTCATTTCTGAATGTTGCCTGTGACGTCACATTTTGCCTGTGACGTCACATCAGGGCCCAGTCTCTGTTCTGGGTGATAAGATCATACACACGCACCTTAAGGTTAACCTAACCTCAAAAGAGCGATAATGAGGTAGAATTCCATCCGCAGAAACTAAAACCTGAATACGAAAATTGAAATAATCTTATCAGCCCCTATAAGATTCATCTTCCTACGAGGATTGGCTTAATCAGAGAACATACGAATGATTCTGTATTGGACAAATTATTCAATGATGAATGCCATTATATTGTTACTTACCATTATTGGGATCTTGGTTTGTCGTTAACTGTGGTACTCTATGACTCGATTCAGTTTGAAACAAATTTGGATGAAACTTTGTGGATGTTTAGAATAACTACAATAGATCAAACAAAATATAATACCTGAGCCTTGTCAGTTTGTTTATACTCAAGGATATTTCACCATTGTAATACAAAGCAATTTGATCATCCCAGAGCTAGGAGTAATTTATTAGTATTAGGGGCCGCCTCTGTTATAGCGAGAAGAGGCCACCTTTGATACAGGGATCGAATTGATAGATCATGACAAACTTTACTCTAGAACTGCCTTCAAACATATCATAAGCACAGGATAACGATTGATCAAAATCCGGATATTTGCGGTTTCTCACTGCGTTTCTAGTTTCCATTGCGGCTTTTGAAGGAATTTCCCTGCTAATGCAACACTCTTAACATCGTGTAAATAAACATCAGATGTGTAGACTACGCAGGATTACAAATTTATCTAATATTTACTTCTCTGAAAGAGGAGTCTTATAATTCCAATCCATTCCGAGTTAGAAAAAAGTGCTGTCTCTTCTCCGGTGAAGAGAACAAGACAAACAAGGTCCGTTTTTGTAGACACGCAACTTGATATCTTAATCCCATTCTCTTGTAAATTATATTTTGTTTGATATTTATATTTTTTAGAGTAATCGATTCCATTTTTAATGCTAGCGTAACTATGTATACGTACATCTTTAGAATTTCGGTAATACATGCTTCCTCTAATTTTATATCCTGTTGTTAACCAGGCCCGGTGACTACTGCACTAGCGGGCCAAGGGTATGTAATCTTCCCCATCGCTGGGCCATATCACCGAGGAACCCACGAATGGCGCAATCGCTTGTCAGTGAAAAACGGGCACATTGCACAACCTTCGCGTTAACCTGCAGAGCGCTCACCCTGGTTGGAGGCCGACCATGACAAATCTCCCGCTTAGGCTGCGATTCGAATTCAGGATCCCCCGACTTTGACTACCCTGTGCCACAGAAGCCTATACATAATTGCACTAATTATTCAGTCCTCTTGACAGTCTTCCTAAAAAAAACTGTACCATCAGACTGTATTAATACGATCATTAATTATGCATACATGTCTTTGGGGAATATAAGAACCAAAATATGCAAGGAATCACCAGAATCGGAGTCATGTGATACATAAAGGCACGATTTATTGTGACAGGCCCCGTTCAGTCTTGAGTCCTATATAGAACAACTGAGCACTTTCAATGATGAAGTAAGAGTGTTTCAAACCTGTCTGTTCTGGATATAAGAAGCCTTGATCTATTACTCAAACACAAAAGGGATAAACCATTAAGAAAACCAGTTTTAGGGACCTGCCTGTCACTCTCTTAATTCTACAAACAGAGCGTTGACGAAATAGTCGTTCCCTTCCATTAACTACAGTTTGTTACTTTCTCAGCTAGTCCCTGTGACCGAGTAGGTTACGTGTCTGACAGCAATCTTTGACTAAAAGATGGGACTGAATTTTTAATGTATTTCTTGTTAGATTTCCTAGTAAAATTTTTTGGCTGAGGATTGTCCATGAGAGTGTGCATTCTCTTAATTGCCTCCGTCTTGATGGTATGCCTTCATCCCCGTTTGTATGTATGTGTTTGTTGACAAAAATAAATCACACAATCATGATCAGAACCTCATGAAACCTAAAGGCCAATTTGGGAATGGTCCAAAAAAATGTATCGATTAGATTTTGTTGTGGATTTGGCACATGATCCGGATTCAGGAACGCCATATCAAGGAATATCACAAATGTACAATCACTTATGCACGAATGTACCTCTGGAAATGGTCCGAATGGGTGAATGCTCACATGGCAGAGGCTTGTTTTCCTTCAAATGTATATCCAATACAAGGTGATACCGATTTTCTTTTAAGCACATTGGTTAAATTTGTGACACTAAGCACTGGTGAATCGGGAGAACTTGACATATTAAAAAAAGACAATTGTGCTCAGATATGAAAGACTACAGAAGATAAATATTTAAACAAGGAACTATCTGCACTTACATCTCTGTGCCCAAGGGTAATTAATTTAATTTGTAAATCTGCGGATAGGAGGTATTACCGGGAAGGAAGGCTGAATAGCAAGAGTTATATTAGCAAATACTTCTCTCGTGCTCTGGGTTGTTCCGTGACAGTGTGAGGACAATTAATTTGATTTTTACTTTTGTGAAAGAAGGAAGGGCAACAGATCTAATGACAAATCACAAGGGCCCATTGGTAAAAAAGTATCATTGGCTATACTTCTCAATAGTGCCCCATGAGCACTGGCATAGCCAGGGATAATTAGCCGATAGGATTGGACGAATTCATTCAATTGATACGTTTTTTAGAATCGACTACACTCAATTGTTTAAGAAGGCACGGCCTAAATATTTGAACAATGACCAATCGTAACTGCATTTTCGGAGACAAAAGTGTCACGGCGCAAGTTAATTTTATTTGTAATCCTGACATATTATGGCAACGTGTCAGTTGTGAAAATTAGCTTATTGGTAAGACGCAAGTCTTACCAATAATCCAAGAGTTAATTGTTAAAGAGTAACCGTATTTGCACTTGTCTCGAAAGCAGGTGACGACCTCGTGACCGACATATTTGCTTCCGCTACTTGTGACACGGGAGACATAGATGTTGGTTAGCTAGTGCTGATATGTCAAACATAATTTTATGAAGATTTTTGGTGGAGGTATCCGCCTCCGTTTCTGATGCTGACTTTTTTTTTGTCTTAGCAGAGGGCCCTTGAGGATCATCTTAATTATATCTTGGTGTCACCCAGGACAGACCCGTGTCCACCACACCTGGTGGTCGTGTTATAATTCCCATTTCTTCAAAAAATCTAACTGCTTCTTCATTCGTCCATTCAAGAAGTGCCCTGAAAATGTCATGAGTTCCGTTCATGATTGCGAGAGATATGTTTTAAACAAATAATCACACACACAAACGAACGGGGATGAAAACATACCCTCCTGGCGGAGGCAACTAGGGCTTAGTATCGATCAGCTTTTCAAGTACAATACGAAGTGCTATACACTTAGATACCTGGTAGGTATTGACGGTAAACATTGTTTTTCTTTGTGTATATTATTTTAATAAAAGCTGTGAGGATACGCATTGTTTTTAAGTACCTTGTGTTTATTATGATCATTATTAATTTAATAAAAATAACCCGTTTATTAAAAAGTCTTTTGCCGTGCTTGATCCAAAGAATAACAAATTTAAATAGTTCTATGAATACTTAAAGGTTTAGCTAGTTTTAATAGTAGCCATACTTGTTGGCTGTCACTGATCAAAGCATATTGTGAACCGTATCGATGATTCGTATCGATATTTCTTGGTAAATAATAAAGCCATTATATAAATGTAAGTTTGTTTCATGAGGTTATACATCTAATATAACTTTTAAGTCATTCCTCTTGAACATTAGCGTGTTATTTTGAATAAGAATGACATAAGGGAACGGGGATTTTATTCACCACGCCTTTACATATATGGGGAGATTATCGGGTCATTTCGGAGTTTAAAAAAACCTTGTTGGGAAGCAGATGGTCACATTGTCGTGCGCGGGACCGGAAATTTCAGGCTGTGTGGGCTGCACGGTCGGTCTCTACGGGAGGAAACGGTGGCGTGCCAGAGCGTTTACATCAGTATGCCACATGCGATACTAACAATATGCAACATCTGACAAAAAAGCCCATGGAAACGTGGTCTTTCCTTAATTATATAACATTGTCAAGTTTTCTAGAAGAGGCCGAAAAGTCTCAAGTCTTTGGCAGGCCACTTGGAGGTATCCTGACAAATTTCATCCAGCGCAGTTAATGAAATACATGCGACGTTTCTAGTGGCTTTTATTGGAGCGTTTTTATTGAATTTGTTTGAGATGGCGGACACGTTTGGCAGTCGCTGTTATAACTGGTTGGGGCTGCATTTTAGGCAAATGCGGTTAAAAATGTAATTTAAGGGGGGAAGTCAGTTGGTTTGTCAGGCTAAACAGATATAAACCAGCATAACAAATCGAAGCGTTATAAAATATTTCTTTTCCTTAAAAATATGTCGTAACGGCTGAACCATATGTTAGTAATTTCTGATTGAAAATCATTATAATAATTGGCTGTGAGGGGTCAAAGTTGATTCGTGTCGTCCTTGAGAGACAAACCTTTCTTATTTCATTCCTCTCATAACGGCAAATACCCTTAAACAATTTCGACAGTGAATTTTGATATTTTCAACTTCAAAATCAAATTTCAAGATCGAATGGAGCTAATTATACTTTAAAAAAAGAACCTCAAAACAAATTACTTTCATTTTGATCATGATTTAGTTTTTTTATAAAAAATTTGCAGGTCATTTTAATCATAGGCCGGTCGACTATCAGCCAAAACCTATAATGCCGGGTGGCTAGAAGTTATTCGGTCCAATGGTCTCATCTTAATGATGCTTTCCTAATTTTGAATTATCGGAGCTCAGTCTAGCTTCAGTTCGGTCCTCTGACAGCAGACAGTTTCGGACCCCGCTATGAGGAGGGCCGCACTATGAGGATGCAAATATGTTTATCATTTTGACAACGCCTCCAAACCTACAGGTACGCTGTCACATATAATAAAAAAGATGAATGGTTACATATAGTCTGTTTTTACTTACAATACCTAACATGTGTGAGAACAATTCCGTTTTGACTCGGCGTATCGGAAAGTACCCCTGCATGATTGTTGAATCTCTGACCGTATGAAAACAAACGTGTTCCGTACTGGTAACTGGACAATAGCCACTCAGCAATCAGCCTGTTGCCATGGAGTCGGATGAATTTACATTTTGGTTTGTGAGCTCACGTATATTATTTAGTGTTAATTCACCATTCGTTCTGTAAAGTAAAAATTAACTTGTTTACGGTGGTCTTGATGCAATAACACGGACGGCTGTTAGTGTGCGTTCCCGCCTATGACTTCAGTTAAGACTTAAGTACAGGCTGAACAGCCTAATGAGTGGTGTATTCACGGCTAAACTCCGTCAAGGATATAACAGTGTGAGAAAAAAGACAGCTTGGAATACAATATAATTTACTGAAATCGTAATAGTACAATAAAAAACTACATATAGCTTAATAAGCATATCCTCAATCGCAAATTTTGTGGCCAAGTGAATGCAATTTTCCTAAAAATTCCAATGTTTAAAAAATGCAGCAACAATAATGTTCAATAATGCACTTTGATTAAAATATATGCGCAACGTCACAATTTAAATTACGAATAGCTGTATGACTAGGACCATAGCGCTTTTGCATATTGACAGTTGCTAGAAATTCTATCAAAACTACAGTGAAATCTCGCCTGACGACTACCCAGCTATCGCGACCACCCCGCTTAGACGACCAGTTTTGATGGTCCTGCAGGTGGTCGTGTTTGTGAGGTTTTACCGTATTCTATAAAATGATAAATATGTTATATGTTAATATGTGATCAACAATAAATATAAATATATTGAAATATCAAATCAAAGAAAACATATTTCACAAACACATTTCCGTTTGCCTCAATATAAGGGTTAAGTATCACGTATGTGTGTGTTTGCTTGCGTGTTCCTTGTCTGTATATATGTTATATGTACATCATTTCGAAATGCTATAACCGATAGTTCCAGCGCCTGCCACGGCTGCCCTAGCTTTGTGTCTCCAGGGGTGGAAAGGTTACTAGAACGAACAGGGTCTGACAGACCTGGAAAGTCGAATTAGACTGACATCATCAGTGATATCATAATATATATAGCCACGATTTCCTTTATACCTCTTACTTTACTGTTCCTTTGGAGTATATTTGATGATAAAGTCACATGAGTGAAAATAATAATCATTTACATGGGCGTGGTTTTCCTCCTTCTGTATGAAAGTATGTGTGTTTCATATATGTATTAACAAACTTTAAATAAGCCATTGGCGAGACCTGTCGACAGCGATTAACACAGAGCTTTCGGGTCCGTCATATCGACAAGAAAGTAAGTAAAGGTCTACTGCGGTGGATTTCAATTTGCATTTTTTTTATAAGTCACTAAGATAAGGCCAAAACGTATTCCTCCAAGAACATATATCCAGAAAACTGTGCAGGGCAGATAGAAACTAGTACCAGAGACTTGTAGTAATACTCGACACCCTAAGAAAATAGAATAACAATAATTATACACACATTGATAAAAACGGCCCATTACATTACCACTAATATGTACATATACATATTAACATGTATACACACACTTTTACAAACACAGACACACATATATATATATATTATATTACTTAGACATAAATGCATATATATATACATATATTTATATATATACATATATACATATATTTATATATCTATATATTTTATAGGCAAACAGAAAGATTGACGCCTTTTAGATAGACTAACTTGCTTTTTTTTATTCTGTCTATAAGGCGTTCCTTTTCTCTTTACATAAAATTCTACTACTGACTAACACGGCTATACCACTTATTATATATATATATATATATATATATATATATATATTTATTGTTTAACGTAATTTGCCATTCGACAACTTACCAAATTCGTCTTTTGTATGCAATTAATATAATCCTAAAAAAACACTACGTCTTTCATTTCCTTCATCCCCCTGAGTAAACACTTAGCTACTTTATGTACACACGGATCAGGTTTAGGAAATACATCTTAATACGGAGCCGTTATGTATTTAAAAGAAACACCAGTTGTAAACCATCCACCCTCAACTACCACCAACATAGCCCACGTGGGTGAAACAACGGGTTCTCTATTGTTAACATATGTTATAATGTTATAATTAACACAATCCTGTTCCAGTCTGTTGAAGCCGAAACCTTCACCCTCCGGATAAAGTGAAACATCGCATCTGAAGATGCATTGAAATTGTTGCTGGCTCATTATATTTTTCCCTTGCTCAAGTTTCAATTTTTATAACACAAGGTGGCGAATGGGCAGTTGGGATGACTGGCGGTTCTTCCGGCCGAAAGAATTTTCGCAGCCTGGATAAAGTCGTACTCTGTCGATTTCGGCACAGGAAGGTACGTCTCAGTAGGTTCAAGTTGAAGAGGAAGAAGATCCACGGATTGACGCAGCTGTTCAGCCCGGCCAGAAGAAGGAAGGCGTACAGGACCATCTCTGTATAGATAAATTTAAAACATTGAGAGATTGATCAGTAAATATATAAAATAAATCATTAGTATGGTACACACTAGTCGAGTCCACACCATCAAATTTTGAGTCCAAAAAACCGCGGTCAAAGTCCGAGTCCCAGCCACCCGAGTCAAAGTCCAGATACAAGCCACCCAAATCAAAATCCATAATACAAGCCACACGGGTTAAAATTCAAATACAAGCCACCCGGGTTAAAATTCAAATACAAGCCACACGGGTCAAAGTTCAATACAGGCCACCCGGGTCGAAGGCCAATACAAGCCACCCGGGTCAAAGTCCGAGTCCAATGTTGCCGGGTCAAAGTCCGAGTCCATTGCAGCCGGGTCAAAGTCCGAGTCCAATGTTGCCGGGTCAAAGTCCGAGTCCAATGCAGCCGGGTCAAAGTCCGAGCCCAAGGCATGGACCTTTTTTTTCAGGCGAACAAGGAGACCTGTCTCCCTCAGTGTCTAGGGATTGGGGACGAAGGTCTGTCCTTGTGCATTTGATACAATGTAAGGAAATCCTTATTTTGATCAATATATATATATTGCAAACTTTCCATTTAAACGGCACCGATATTACTTGCATTAGGTTACAGGATCCTCAGTTTACTCTGACCAATGCTCGTTCTCTCCTTGAATACTCAGTCGAATAGTTTTAACAATAATGAGATTTCCCCATGTCCATGCCGTCAATTGACTAACTTGTTTGTGCAAATGGTGTACAAAAGCTCCATAATAAAGACCTATCAAAGACAAATGACCAAAAAACAAAATGTAGGAAAAACTAAAAAAAAAACACACACACACAAAAAACCAGCAGTGTAACTTAATAAAGTCTTTCGGGGGTATACAGAAAAGTATGTCCCTATCTTGATTTACATTTGATAAACATTAAAGCGAATTTTAGTTATTTTATGATATAGTACGGAAGACAGAGTACAAGGCAGTTAATAATGCAAGACGCAAATTTTGTAAACAAAACCATCCTTCTTGCAAAATTTGATTATCATTAGGTCAAGATGCGGCAATAATATAAGTCAAATTATTTGATAGCAAAGTTGCCTGTATGTAGATTTTTACAAGTGAAGTGATATGCTTAGACGTCCGACCCTAATATAACATTTTGAATGCTATGTGATATATTGTATGGTGACATTTTTTATATATTTTATATATTTATACAAATCTATTGTGTAAATAAAAATATATGTATAAAAAAGTGACAACACGAGTAAAGCCAAAATGAGTAAACTCTATAACGCAGCTTATTTATAATGTAATGTTAAACAAGATTCTGTCTAAACATAATGTTATAGTATTTATCATTTTATTGAATAAAGAAGGAAATATATTTATACTTCAAGCGTTGAACATGTATTAATTTTATATCTATTCACTATTGGTACTGCGAAACAAGAACGCCATAAAACTCTGAAGTCACGTGTTTAAGATCGCGTAATTACTGACATCTTAATGACACTGACTCAGATTTTGGTGTCTGCGGAAATCCAAGGAAGAAAATTTTGTAATTTAGCAAAATGTTTATTGAGCATATTTATCCTCGAATTTGAAGATCATTAATTAGATTTAAAAGAGTTACTGTTAATTAATGCTTAGTTCCAGGATAAATTAGTTATAATGCCATGATTCAGATAATTGTATTCTCATAAAACATCTGCCTATTTTAAAATTTAGGGATAATTTGTATAAATTACACAAAAAGATGAGGCTATTCAACTCTCAATGATTAAATGATAAAATGTTTAGACTGATAATACGAGTAACCATCCCATTATTATTTTGTAAACGTTGGGCAGCACTATTACCGCAGTTCTGTTATCAGAAAAAATTGTCCGCGGTACCAATTTTGTCTCAAGTGCATCGTATGTAAAAGTCAGGACATGGCGATTGGGTGTCAAGTGGACTGCCCAAAGTTAATAAACTTAGCGCAGGCAAAACAGCCGCGTTCCATTGCTCAGGCTAAAACCTTGAGATCTCATAACATAAGGCCTGCAATAAGAATCTCGTTGGTTCCCACTGTAATACAGATTGTAATATAAGGTCAGAACGAACTCTAAACGCCATCTTGTTGAAACAAATATACAGTTAAAGTAATGGTTTTAGCTCAGTTTCTCTTTTTGCAGTCAAAAACGCAAAAACAACGTACTGTTACCCAGGGAAAGATGTCTACAGGATGTCAGTCTCCGTAATGGACTGAACACTTAGAAAACTTGTAATCTGCAATCTAAGGAATGCAAGTCTGTGGGCTTCCATATTGTTGGATGCTAACAAGACCGTGTTTGTATTCTCTTATTCGGCCTATATCCCTAATTCTTTCGTTTATAAATGACTGTACATGTTTCCTTAATGTCGTTTCTGACTCCGGATCATGTTCCGGATCAATAACAAAATCCATTCGAACCTACATTGGCCCATTGTTAAAAAATATGTGTACTATCAAAAAGAAAATTATGACAGATTTAAAATGAGGTATACTTTTAAGGTATATTATGTATTCATAACAACTTTTTGTTTGAATTAAAATATAGGATCTTTTTGCCAGTCCTGTTTCCTTAAACTATGTGTCGGCAATCGACGTCCGATCGCAAGGGAGCTTCCCCGCAAATGTACTGGCATTCTAGCTCATACACTGAGGTAAGAAAGGAAAACAGGAGGAGAAAAAATGAAATAAATGGTTTTGCACTCGGGTGGAGCGCGGAGGGGGGAGGCGGGGAATCCATAAAATATTGTTCAAATATTAGGGTTATATCAATACCCGATATATCGATACGAATCGATAAGCTACATGAGTACAATTAACGATATGTTTTGAAGGCTGTGTTGTCGTATCGAGTAAACATTGTGAATGCCATAACATGAGGATACAAATAAATCAAGTTAAAACCTTAAGTATTTATAAAGCTAGAACTACTTTCATTTGCTACATTTAGACCAAGCTAAGCAGGAGAAGTTTTCATTATCGTCGTTGTCATTCAATTAATATCAAGAAACAAGACATATGCAAAACATCCATTGAAATTTAATTAAGAATATTTTACAGAAAGAAAACAATGCGCATCGTCAAATCATATACCGTGTATCCTACTTAATGCATTGCAATTCATATTGAATCAGAATTACCTGACAGACACCCAGCCCTAACTATAATAATCCCATAAACTCAAACCTGTAAATTAAACTGAGCATTGTCCGATCAATAAAAAATTAATCTGGCGTAATTTTTTATTTAGAGAATTGTAGGCTGTTTCTTGCTCTTGAAATTTAGTTGAGGTGGTCATAGTACTGTTTGCACGTATTGGGCACAAACCCATTCTCTAATTAAATATTAACTGGAACAGGATGTCTGCAATCGAGACCGATCGCAAGTCAAGCCTACAGACCTCTTTACTGGAGAACTGGCGCCTACGAGGGCGAAAAAGGGAAAATAATTGTAACAAAAGTGTCGTTCACTAGCAGACAAACCCTGTGGAAGTTATCAGCTCTCCTCGGTCGAATTAAACTTATTGCAGCTTGAAAAATATTTGATCCTGGAGTCAGCAGCCAACAAGATATTGTATGTTTCACCTTTACCAATTTCATCCCTGGACACGGAAGTGACGAGGAAATCTCCATGGATATGTTTTTAAATTCCTTTGCCTGTGTTATTTTTGTTTTGGTTTTACGGCACATATTCTCCTCAGCACAAATGAGTTGTATCTCATTTATCACCGGCAAAATGCTGTTATAAATATCCGCTATGCTCGCTAAATCAGGATATCAACATCTCACTGAAAAAAAACTCCAAAAAATTGCCTAATGGGAAAGTTCTAATACCGTCAGTTTCAGGGAATCATTTAAATATTACATACCTAACGCTCTGGTCATGCTGCATTCGCTCTTCGACAATCTCATAAGATTAATCTAAACAACTGCTTGCAAGTTTAAAACTGCTCACCAGTGTAAATATTGCCTCCAGGAAGCCATAAAAACTAAAAAAAAGAGCGTCCCGACGAATGAGAGCAGGGTATCGTTGGTCTGACCAATTTTGCAACTCATTGGCGTCAATGGTTATGTAGTAAGACTAAACAAAATAGCTAACTTAACTAGCAAAAACGCCAAAAAAAGTGCATTATATAGCCATGGCATATCTAAGGACATCTGATCTTATTAAATATACGCTAAAAAAGGAAATCACATGAGAAACTCAATTGGTGCATATTTATAATGAGTTATATGAATAACCATCATGTTCTTGGTAAGTTATCGCGGCGGCATCACGAAGAAGCCTGCTGAACCCTAAAATCACTAAATATACATGGATTTTGCTAAGCACCGAACTCAGGCGAGATAATCTATTGGTTGAAAGGCCAGTTGAATTTTGTCAAAACAATCAAATCCCTTGCACAAGATATCACACGTGTGGACGGACGAAAATCGCTGTCCATACAGAAAAAGTAGACTATACTGACGTAAAATAATGAATGACAGGACGGAATCGAGTAATCAAGCACACCTCGCTAACCTTTGTCCTCTAAAACTGTTCAAATATAATACATTCTCCCCGGTGAATAGGTCCAGCAAATTGAGAATAAGTTGATTGCTCTCAAAATCACGAGGGGCTCTACTCCAGAACTGTTTAAGCACATTAAATCAATATTTTCTTAAATCTTAAAGTTAAATCCTTTTAATTGTTTCTTCTTGTTCTTCGTCTGTGTTTGATATTAAACATTGATTCCGGTTAACCAGAAAAAGTCAGCAACCAGCCAAACTAAACGCACATCAATTCCTGTTGAAACAAAACTATTTTCTCACCTCCCAGTTCATCTAAAATATATACTGGCTATAATGAGATTTATTTAAAACTGTCACGTTCTTTCGCCATTAACAAGCCGGGTCCAATGAAAATGATTTAGCCAATTTGCTGACGGGTCCGAAATGTGACCTTTTGCATATTAATCTAAGCTTTTGTTTAACTACATGGGACTAGGCCGAGGATCTGGTAAAGGATTTCTATAGTAGTACTGTGAATTTGATACAATTGCTCGACATGTCAAGAATTCGCACGACTTATGTGGTTTGAGGGTAGAACACAAGGCCCAAAGCATGGGGATCGTGGGTTCAAATCTCAGCCGAGGAGCAGTGAGAGTTTTGTTACGGTCGGCGCCCAACACAAGGTGAATGCTCGATTTCAACAGTCTGAGACGGTATCCAAAAGTTGTGTATCATTCACGAACGAGCGCCACCCTTCCAGAGGTCGTTTCTACTCATATCGAACCTCTTCGATTTTGGTAGTGTGGGACGACCGGGATATGTAATCTGCCTTGAAACAATTTTTATCCAATATTTTTGAAGGACTACATTAACCTCTTCATTACTTTTATACCTACACCGCTGGTGTGCTAAGAGGCGTCGGTGCATAGAGGGTGATTTAATTTTTTTTTTCGGGGGATTCCGCGGCGTTATTAATCAGATATAGATTGATTAAATACACATGTCCCACAGGCGCGGAAGACACCGGGCTAGCATATCCGGATCGAATATGAAATGAGAGGAAGCTGATGATCCGCCTTGTCATGTAGTCACCAACTGACATGGAATCCTTTAGATTTACATACTTAGATTAAGAATGAGAAAAGTCAGCATTAAAACTAAGTTAGGTCGTTACCATTACAGTCTTAGTCAAAGTTGGCACAAATCTTGTCTCAAGGCAAAGCGTGATCTAGCATGGTAACATAACAACCAGAATGCAACAAAAATTTGTATAAAAGAATTGGATGAGATCATGATTTAGTAATCATATCCCTTTAACCTTGAACAAAGTATTGTGTGGAGGGTTTCCAATTGAGAATAAGCTTTTGTTTAAAACATATTAAGTGCTCCACACATTTAAAATGTGTGTATACTATAACATAAAGCAATATTATCAGAACCCAAGTAATTAAATGTTAGCCATTTTGAATATAATAAATTGAGCATATATCAGCAAAATCAAAAGTAAGATTAATTTACATTTGGGAAAATATGACAAAGTAAGGGAAACATTAAAACAGTTAAACTCGCCGATACTGAGAACGTAGAAACCATTCACAGATAAAAACTGCTCCGCAAAAGTCAGAAAGAAGAGTTAACTAATAAATAATAATAATAATAAAAATAATTATAATATAATAATAATTTATTTTATATAGCGTAAAATCCACAGAGTGCTCTAAAACGCTGTACAAAAGAGTTGATAAACATCATAAAAAATATACAAGTGTTTGCTTATCATTTAAGATAAAAGGTATATGTCTTCACAATAAAAGAGTCGTTATGTACTGAAATGATTTATGAATAAGAATGTTTTCACAGGACTCTTACACTGAGAGTAACTCCACATGGATCTTAGGTATTATGGGATATAATACCATAGTTATTTTACTTTATTAATTTTAGGCCCTGTAATGCTGAAGGCACCATTTGCACTCGAGATGATTGTGTGAATCAGACATTTAATTAAAATTTGTCAGCAGAACGCCGTGCACTGCATGGATTTGTGGTTGCGATAGTTCCTGAAGATACTTGGGTGCAAGCCTATAGAGACACTGATATACCAGAGTCAGAACTTCCCTCGCTGTTCAACTGGAAACCAGTGTAGAGCATTCATTTGATGTATTCCGAATCTAATTGTTAGTTTTGTGTGGCCCTGATGGCATGCATTAACTATGTTAACTAAAACCAGAATAAACGGTGGATTTTCTACAGATTTTCTATCGAGCTGTCTTTTGATAAAAAACTATGGTGGACAGAGGGAGATAACTCTCGACTTAACGTCACACTATAGCTGGAACACAGCGGTTTATGCGTTAATTTACATCCGCCTCCGAGGTTTCCTTTCAACACCTTATGTATGTGAGCTTAGCGACATCAATCTTGATGTACTTAGAAATATTTTTGCTCAACATACATGGAGTTGTCTTTTTCTGAAGTACAAAAATGACAGAATATGGCATCTTGGATGGCCTAAGGGAAATCTAATACAGTGGTTTTGTTGCGACAATTTACATCCACACGCGAGTTCTCCTGGCACTACGTTCAGCCAATTTGCCTATAAAACCAATCACAATGGAGTATTTTGCGTGGGTCTGCTTCCCAAGCATTTTTAATTATTCTATAAAACCTTTGACTAAGCACATATCCCAGTTGAACTATGTTATCATTAGTATTTTTCTATTTTTTTGGTAAAAGGTGACAAGCCTTAAAATTTGACTATGGATGTTTTATTTCGCACAACTCTCTACTCTGTTTTCTTTTAACAATATTTAGCATTGATCCCTTGTTCATAATTAGGGAAACAGTCAACAAATAAATAACAACATCATTCAAGAATAAGGCAGTGGTTACGGGATACAACTCCATATGTGTTACTCACTCGACTCTTCTAAGCAAAATGGACAAACATGTAAAATACAATATATACCGAGTCTGTTTTCTTGGTCTAATTGATGAAGTAAATATCCCCGGCCCTATTTTAAGATTATCACAACCCCTAGCAATATGACTGGGGGTTACAATGTATCGATCATAAGATGGGACCATCAGATGTCACATCAGTTCATGTTTTGTGTGTGTGACGGTGTGTGTGTTGTTCACATTACTCACGCAATCATGAACGGAATATTATGACATTTTATGGGCATTCTGTGAATAGTCCAGTGAAGAAACGATTATATTTTGGTGTGGATCCGTTACAGTATACTTCATCAAGGAATATTCCCAAAATAAAGTCACTTATACATGAACAAACCTCATGGGACGGTTAACTAAATGCAAGTACGGTTTTGGGAAAATCCTACAAGAGCCTTGCATTCCTTATAATGCAGATGTCTAATTTCTTTTTTTACCCTTTATATTTTATAAGCCGGTAGAAGCTGATATCCTTGAATTATATGAATTAACTATTGTATCCTTTGTATTTATTCATTACAATGACGCTGCAATTTAATACCGCATTAACTAATAGGTCTGACAAGAAATGAATTTGGCAAAGAATTTGAAGCTTTTGTGGACAATTATTGAAACTCTTTTTATAATTCCCCTCAAGTAAGGAGAGAAAGTAAAAACAATAAATGGAGTAAACTGGTTGACGATCAGTACCATGATGTTCAGGCAACAAATAATGGATGTCATGACATAAGGGACTTAAGGTGTGTTTAGGTACAGCCGTGTTTAAAAAAAAAATAGATCTCGGTTGACTTTTCAAGTCCCCGCCATTGCTTCGTCGTGACAATGAACAGATGTATATTTTCAGAAGTTGGAGATATTGGTACTGTCATATTGACTGACTCGCAAAAGCTTATCAATCTAAATAATAGTTAAGTTCCATCAATCAACTCATTTATATAAAGCTTATGGTGGCGGAGTAAAAGAATAAGTAGAGCATGCACTTGTCAATGATAAAGGCGGATTTTAAATGAAAATAAATACATTCAGATCCGTGGGTAGAAACAGTAATTTTTTTTTATTTTTGTTCTGCGTTTACATTGATTAATAGCGATGCTTTATATAATTTAAGTAGCTTCTGGCCGGTCCACGTGTTTTTAGACAGTTCTTGACATTCATAATAAAAATAAAAACAGTGTTATGACCTGATTGTAGCAAACTTTGTAAAGTCTATCTGTTCATTCCTTGTATTGTTTACTAGGGCACGTTTTTCTTTATCGCAACCGCTTGGATTGGCATGTTTGCAATTTATGCGGGAAAATATATTATATAGAATACATAGAAAAGTGCTTTCAGCTACAGCGTTAAAACATAAAACGCATCCTAGCTCTTTAAAATTGCGCTTCCATTGTTAAGAGGTGAATTAACAAGTTTAAATGAGATTTGTCCATGTGAACACTGTAAATTTGCCCGGCCTCACGCTTGCCCTTTCTCGGCAAACGGGCCTGAACCTCGATATCTTGATTTCGTATTCATTGTGTCCCTCGACAGTTTTAATCTGGCAGTAAAAAATGGAAAATTTTAATTCGCCGCCTTAACCTTTTTCTTGTTCTTTTATCCCCTATGACTTTTGGTAGGGGAGTTTAATCTTGAAATAATTTGTGACATGGCTATAAGGGTAACCACCTTGTGATCAAATTACAGAGGCACAATGTTATCAATTTAGACTGTATTTTAGGATTATATTTTTGGCGAGTGGTAGAAATCTTAGAATGATGTCATGAATATAATGTTTTAATTATAAGTTAGGGTCAGCGATATTACGGATATATCAGCATATCGCTATACCGCCATAGGTATATGGGC
Source organism: Sipunculus nudus (assembly GCA_026874595.1). Taxonomy (NCBI): domain Eukaryota; kingdom Metazoa; phylum Annelida; class Sipuncula; order Golfingiida; family Sipunculidae; genus Sipunculus; species Sipunculus nudus. The sequence continues at coordinate 51,700,912 of CM049321.1, forward strand.
TATCAATATCTTGATACCCTATATCGATACATTTCGATTTTAGTCAAACATGGTTAAAATAGATTCTAATAAAAAGGGTTCTTGTTATGAATTTAAACATATAAATTGGTTGAGATCAGTGAAAGACCGAACGCAAAGCCGCTGCTGTATATATCGACTCGTCTCCGCTCGTATAGCAAAATATGGTCCATAACCATAACAACAGATAAAAGAGTTGAACAAGTTCCTGTGCCTGGAGTGTGTAGCTGGAAAACTTTTGTATTAAATCAAGATGAACTAATAAAATGAATAATACACCTTTTATTCAAAGTGTATGTATATTTAAAGAACGGGCAAGAGTACATAACTATAATGTTAGACAAAAAGTTCCAGCACAGAGGATGTTGTTGGTAAATGGATACTGCCCTCACCCTTTTTTTAACTGACAATTCTATAATCAAATTTGCAAGGCCTGACATAGTGAAGATTTCCCATGAAATCCGACCATTATTTTATTGACAAACTGCTGGGATGATATTGATAGCATCGTATCCAACAAATTGGATATATCTAATCTTGCGAAAAGCACTTGTCCAAATGCTGCTCCCACCTGGAGAAAAAACAATGCTTGGTTCAAGTTGAAGCTTCACCATACCTGGGGTAATCTAACAAAATAACTATTTTTGGTCTCCTTTGTGTATCAGGCGGGCTCCTGCTCGGCAGCAATCCTGCGCAGTGGTGAGTTGTAATGTGAGGGTGCCGACCTTTATACTATTGGTATTCAGAAAAAGGTTTGTCAAGGAAAAAGTGATGAAGGGAACTTGACCCATTAAAACACTATAACTATCTAGGTGTTTATCTATCACTGCCATATTGGGGTTACATCTGCAGAAAGGTGCATTAATTTGATTATTTGCCCGGTTCTTGTCCTACACTTTTGAAATCGCAAGCCCCCTCCCCCCACTCCGTCATTTAGAGAACAGACTTTATTGTGTTCACTGGCTTGGATATTTTGTCAATATGTTTGTCATTACATATTCCTTTAACAATCGCCACATGGCCAACTCTAGACTGGCCCAGTCGATGCAGTGATTATGGCTTAATTCCATTAATCTTGCCCTCACTGTGTTGCAACGCAAATTATGTCATTAATTAACAGCTCTCTGACCGACTCATCATCGACTGGTAAAGTCTGTCACTGTTAGCGCCACACATCGCCGACTCCCTGAACTAAAGTCTTTTCCAGTAACGTCAGCAAGTATTGATCGTCTTTCCCCGAAATATTGTCCTAACTTAGTTGGTTCATTCAGTCATCACTCATTGTGCGCTTCTATTTGGCTACTAATATCCCGATTTATATGGCCTTTTTTTTATTAGGCCTTCCCACATGTTAATCCGATGGCCATTCTGTGAAATTTTCATCAATATTACCCTCCGGCTAATTACCACGTTTAATTGATAAACAGTGCCCCTGTGACCAATGACAGCAGGTGATACAATTACCACTTATCAGGTCATCCCTCTCTTTAGTTCAATTGTTTAATCAAAATGTAACAAATTTCTACTTCAGCTAGTCAACGTGTCTCCAGTGAGCTCTCACAGTGTACACGCGACGATGTTCTCTTAACCTCGTTAAAAGGCCCAATATAATTTAGCTGACAAAATGTGGGCGTTTGCAGTGGATCTGAGGCCCAACACTCGTGGTCATACAAATGCTGCGCCCGTCACCTCGGCAATTGGCACTGGCCCTATCGTTACAAAATCGGTGCGAAAGTGCCTACAATGCATTTATATTTGATGTATGGACCGTGATGTACGTCGAGCGGAGACATATCATTTGATATGAAGGTCCACGTATGGACTGCCTGTATACATGATTTTACCAATACAGGAATTGTTAATAAGTACGTGGACCTGTTGACTGTCTATGGCACTGCAGTTGGCGTTCTCATAGCAAAGGCGCCCTTCTCATGAAGCGTGACGTCGTCCTAATACGCAAATGACAGGGAAATGTCAGGTCCTAAAAGGGCCTTGTAATGTTTAATATGCAGACATCCGGGATTCGCAACACCGACCTTACAAGGCTTTACTGATAGACGTGGGAGTGGGGCGGGGGATGGGGGGTTGCCAGGTCTAACGTTATGCGGCCATCCTGGAACCTATGCGACATGTAAATGTAGATGTCGCACGGAATCTGGATTGTATGAGGCGTACGTAACCAGATAATGAATATCTCACACAGCGTAGTGAAAGAACACGAGAGTCAAGGCTGACTACAAATCCACAGGATTTTAATAAGAACGTGTATTCAACATGAATAATACATAGGGAACAGGAATACGCTTGCTAAGTAGAGCTGATTGACACTTATTCGCAACTTAAAATTGATTGGATAACCCTCGAAATTCTACATTTATTTATACCCTCGCGTGCTCGAAATTTTCAGAATGATTCTTAATCCCCTGATATTTTTACAGCGAACGTTTTGAGACGAAAGGCTATAGAAATTACCTACCTCTTAGGCAATTTGTTTGGACTTTATATGTCTATAACAAAAACGACATCTATGTCACTTATACTAAAAACTGTCTTCAGTTATTTTTTAATGTCTTGGCTTTTGTTAAGAGAACCCCGCATAACTCACCAGAAAGAAGGAAATAATGCAGATTTTTTCAGACAGAAAACAGGAAAAAGAAACGATAATCAACTTTGCAGGGTTTACAAACTTCTACATCTCGGGAAGTTTCCAAGTTTCCTGTAGTAATTATATTTTCTCCTTTTACACACAGGACAAAAATTACTAACGATAACATATTAAAACTCGGGTATCCTTTGTTTTAAATGTAAAGAACAATAAACAAAAAACAGACCCAGCGCAGACTTCCTCGTTGTTCATGGCGACAAGATTGTTAGCTGAACGTAGTGCCTTGAGAGCTCGCTTATGGATGTATAAATGTTATAAAACTACCACTTATCTTCATTTCCTTCAGGTCGTCGGATATGGCATTTTCTGGTGTCTTTGTTCAAGAAATGATGTTATCTGCCCCGGTCCGTTAAATTTTCAATCGAACATGCATAACAGCAGAATACCTGGACATACCCACGAAACTGTATTAGCTAATATTGTTACTATATTATTTGTCTTTCTTTGGAATGTTTTACAGATGTATCCGGGAAACCCCAACCATTAATTATTAAGTAATACATATATTCCAGTTAAAATGGAAACTATGTCACATATTACTTAAAGATGGAACACGAGATTTAACTTTCACAATAATGTTATGAAATAAGACTATTACCCCAAGTTTTAAATCGGGGACTAAATGTAATTAAACATTTAAGTATAGGGCACTTGTAATTTAACATAACATTTGCTTGATAACCTCAAATGTCCTTTTTCAATTTGTTAAAACAAGAATTGCATCGGCTTCGAACTCGGCCTTGGACTCGAGTACCAAATGAGCCGGACTCGTATAAGGTGGACCTAGACTCTAATGTCCGGGACCTGGACTTGAACTAGGACTCGAGTGGCCTGGACTCGGGCTTGCACTAGGACTCGTATGGTTTTGACTCGACTACATTGGTTCAAAAAGTCTAAAGTATCTGTTAAAATACGGTAAACAAACACCTGCTTGTTATAATAAGCATTCTTGTCCTTGTGCAATTCATAAAATGTATTATTATGATGGAATGTATCTGGTCAACAGAGAATAAACTCTTTTGTGAATAAACATTTTTAAAATGTGCTGGTGCTTTAGATTGAGACCATTGTTTGTTTACTGAATCAAAATAAACATTTAATGAAAATGAAATATAAAGAAATTGATACAATCTTTTAAAACTTCATATAAATTCTAAATACTCTTACTATCAACCATATTTCCTCTTGTGGATAGCGCCTCAAGTCTACCGAGTAATGTGTTTTGTTGGCATTCAATCTCCTGCAATTTATGTTACAACCAGCTCGAATAAGAAACACACACACACATATACATATATACATAAATATATTTATATTATAAATTAAGATATACATCTTTGAACACGTTACTTGCTGTACCACCGATATATGTATCCGTATGTACAAGTTTCCGATCAGATTTACTCTATCGGAATATACAACTGAATATCAAAAATGAATATCTTACCAATACGTAATACATTTCACTAAATAAACCTAAGGCTAAGAGCTGTCCCATAAATGTGATTTATGATTAAATGTTGATTTGACGGAAAATACAAAATAAGGCGATAATGAATTCAACAAGGCCAATAACAGTTTACCGTCAAGAGTAAATTTGTAAAACCCGAATCCTCTTCAATTTAAGAGTTGATATTATATAAATTATCGTTCACCAAACCTGGGCCTAATTATAGCTATAAATACTTCCTTCATAACTAACCTACTCTAACCCTATAAATCAAAGTGAATTCCTCTCACTTTATAGCATTGAAATTAACTTAACATGAGACAGAAACACTCAACCGCTTTAATATACAGGGGAAAGGAATAAATCTTTAGATGAAATCAACGGTGCTTAATTTTATGGACTTTCCTCTCATACAAAGTGGCGATTATTCACCTCATGAAAAAAGAAGCAATTTGTGATGTGACCGGATAAAAGAAATTTCAAACAGGTGTGCAATAAAGCAGTCAGTCAAAGTAGAGAGGCATATTAAGATCAAAAAAAGGGTGTTGTAACGTGACTATGTTAGAAATTTAGCAATATCGGAGATCATGGCCATGTAAGTATTGGTTAAAGCCCAATGAAATGTAATGCAAGCCGTGAGGTTTGCGAGGCTTGTGTCACATGGCTGGGGAGCCCTTAAGGCGAGCCTGCCATGATTGACACGAGCCAAGCAAATCTCAGGGCTTGCTTTACATTTCATTGGGCTATAACTGATTTGTCCCACATACCCGGCCTCCTTGGTCGAAGGTCACGCGTGTCCTTTTTTTTGCTACCCATCATTTCTTTGCCATATTTGGAAAGTGACCATGCAACTACACTTGCATGGTCACTTTTCATGACCCTGTGATGCAAGCAGATTTAAACTAAGAGTTAGAACAAAGGAAAGTAAGCCCCATGTGGGACAATATTCAGTGACACTGTTAAGACTAAAAAAACTGATGATCATAAACACGAGGTTGGTTAAGTGACCAGTCGCTGTTGCGGAATGGTTATCGTGTATGAAGATTGAGCCGGCACATTGGGAGATGTGGGTTCGAATCTAACTGTGGCAGGTGTCGTCCTGCTGATCTGCCACTAAGTATTAAAACAAGTGAAGAGATTACCGGATAACCAAGCTTTCTTATTTCAGGCGTGCGTGTGAGTGTTTTCTGTGTAGATGGATTCATCAGAACAACCTGTAGGTGTTGTTTTGGGGGCAGAAAAACTCAAATAGCAGTTCATGGCCTTTCGTGACATCATTATGCTTTCATAGGAGTACATTTAAATTGTTAGTATATTACATGTTCATTATGTCGCACTTGAGGTACTGTAGCTTTATTCCAGATGCGATTAATGACGCTGACAGTTCAACCGAGGGGCACAGTGACAGTTTCTTATAGATCGGCCTGAATAGCCCTTCGGAACATTTGGGGGAATGAAAAAAGTGAGCCTCTTAAGACACACTGTTACGACTGTTAACAGTGTGTCTTAAGACACCGTTACTGTTAAGGCTCTGACATCGTTCTCAACAATGAATGAATGAAGAACGGTTTGATGGCGCTCGGCCTGCGCTGTTGACCAAGATAGTAATGTGTTTAAATGTTTATTTTGAGAAACCTGAGATGGGTAGAAGCTGTTGCTTACTGAGCGCAAAACAGCAAGGTGCCGTTGATAACAACCAAAGGCCGCCCAGCCAAGTGGCCCGCAGGAACAGCAGGCACGCCCACTCGATACCGCAATCGGAGCACCCCGCAATACCAAATAGCGGTAAAAATTCACCCACGAGGATAGTAACGTAGTTTCTGACAGTCGGCTCTGTATTAGCCCCTCCCCCCCCCCCCCCCAAAAAAAAAAAAACCTTCACAGGATTTAATGAAAATAGATAAAATGAGCCCCTTAGGACCAACTTATCTCTTCCCGACAATTCAAGACTAAAATGAGCATATTCGTTGTGCCAAAGAGAGTGTGTCAAAACAATAGCCGCAGAGGAATGTCGAGACAAAGTTGGAGTGACACCGTCGTCAGTTTTAAACAGATGTAATGGATCGTGGGATGAAGGTCAGACGGGAAAAAAGCTGAAAGTCCCGGGTTCCAACCTGGTCAATACTGTTACGGCTCTGAGGTCAAATCTCGATAAGACAGTTTCGGTTTAATGTTTCAAGGACGGAAAAAAATCTTTATTATTCGAAGCTCGTGCACAAAAATCCTTTAACACTAAAAGCATCATAACAACTTCTTGACTTTTAGGTTTCCCTCATCCGACTGTTCGTGACACCAGTAAGGGATGTACCTGTCTTTAATGGCAGTTATATTCACCTGCCTTTTTCAGTATAATGTATGTAATTTCTGGTTAACGTATAAATTAATGAACTAAAGGTACCCAGTGTTCTTATAAAACTTTGTAATGGATGTCTGAGCTTGTTTATCAACTGTTACGGAACATAATATTAACAGATGACGTAATCGTGACGAGCAAAATTTTTGTTATGGAGACTAAAAAAATCAGATTCTGTAACACTAGGCAGCCTTCAATGTCTAGAGGAATGAATGAAGAAGTCAGTGTTTTTTTGTTTAACAAATAATAATAATTTTTTTCTTAAAACAATCCTAACATTTCAATACACTAAATCAATACAATTACACGGTACAACAACAGTGTAACAGCAAATCAATATAATCACACAGCATAATAAACAAAATGCACAGTACCTGGATACCACCACTGACACAGCGACAAGTCCTTTAAAATGTATAAACTGGATGAACCGTTCACACAAATCTTCTCAGAGAATAACAGTACAATGTAATCACAAAATCAATCTACTCTAATCAAAAGTGAAATACTGGCAATGATCCGAAAGCCAAACTGAAGACTATATAATATCCGTCACAAATTAAGAAGAAAATCTATAATTGCCGCACTCATTCGAAAAGATTAACAACTGACTTACACACTTCTGTGTCCGCTGGAAAATTTCTCTCCTCCCTCTTGGCTCTAAAACACAGCCCGTTAATTATAACTTTCACCTTAAGCCGAGGACTTTCCATTTCTCGAAAAATCCAAAGAACCTAACATGATGCACAGTACACACGCGTTAGACAAAACATCTAGAACAACATCACTGTGTTTCTACATATCAGGGTTCACACTCGGGCCGGCCCGGCTCGGCCAGGCGAGAAAATCGGCCAGGCGAGAAAACCCGACTAGCATGACCGCTGTTTACACGTCAGACCCCACGTGTCGGCCGAGCTATACCGTCATGGCAACGGCCAATGCTAGCGATGCACATACGCATATAATAAAAGAGACATCTGTAACTTAACAAGCTTATGATAAACACGGTTCATGCGCAAATGTTGACAAAGTAGTTGGTTGCACTTTTGGGGACTCAGAAAGGACGTGAGTTGAAAAAAGAAAACTTTGAAAAACTCTGGTCCATCTGCCATGCCGCCAGATGGTCTACTTGAATTTGTTTGGATATTTCAAGCGACCGCGCTCGTTATAAAATACGTGGATATAAAAAAAATCCTATGTAGGAACAGGACCCTTTTAACTTACATGTGATACAAATTGTTATTCGTTTTTCCAACTAACTGAACAAAATGTGTGTCACCAAACCGTGACATTAGGGCATACACCATTAGTTACTTAAACGTGATTTACGCTACCGAAAGACGTTGACAAAATGTACCCATTATGATATGAAACTGGTTAACATTAAAAACATTGTACAAACTCGATATTCAGAAATGGTTTACTGTTATTAGTTAGGTTTAACAATGTTAAATGAAACATGGCGTTGAAAATGAGCTTATACAAAAGCAAGTCACTGTGCATGCTGCTTTAAGGCAAACGAATCCAAGGTTTTCAGTGTTTGCTCGCAGAATCCTTGTTCACATTACGTGCTCAAAATATGATAACGAAACCTAAATGTTTGATGTCATATATAATTCATACCCAACCTGAAATCGTTTCAACAAGAAGCAATTAAAGGGGCCCAATCATATATAAAGCATGTTGAATTAACAATAAAATTTGCTTCTTCTTTTTTAATTAAATTTGTACCCGCAAAAATATTGCTCTGAAACTGTTTCCTTATTCTTGTGATGCTCCCTAATGGGGGTTGCTCCCAAAATCGTGTTTGCCTTCACTTATTCGCCCCAAATTTGCAGGTTCATTGGTGCATAAGTAAAAGTCTAAATGTGAACACTCCTTGATGACGTCTCATAGACCGGATCTACACCAAAACCTGATCGAATCTTTATTGACCGATTACCAAAATGCCTATAAAATTACACTATATATCGTTCAGGAGTTAAATTGTGAACAAACACACACACACATACACGAACGGGATGAAAGCATATCCTCCTGGCAGAGGCAACCAAGGTAGTCGATTAGGAATAAGCAGTTCTCTAATGAGTCCTAGTCGAGAAACAGTCGACCCAGTTATTTGATAAATTAATTTTTAACTAAGTTCAGTTGTTTGAGAACAGAAGTTGTTAGAGGTGTCTGTTTTGTTGTGCGCAGTAGTGTTACATGTGTCTGTTTACATTCTGATTTGTGTAGCGCAGGCATGGTTCGTTGCTTTGGAAACCGCGCTTGTTGGTCGCTGGCTCGCGAGTGGGATCTGAAGCGTAGAGACACAGCGTTCTTTGTTTTACATATTTCGGGTCTGTTTATATGCGTGAGTATTGTTCTATGGAATGAAATAGGGGTGAAAAACTAAAAATTAGAGGCTGTGTTTAAAGCCGGCAGAAAGGAAAATACCAGCGAGCACTAAGAGTGTAACTATCTCGTCAGTTTTGGGACCTTACCGATAACTGCAGTGGTGTCAGATATTTAACGGACTTAATACAGATTTATTTTAGACTGTCTCCAGTTTGCCTTAGGATTATTATTACTATTTACCTGGATTATTGGTGGTAAAGGACTCTTGTTGAGCTGTGACAGTGGTGGTATCCAGAAAACTATGCAAAGCTTAGGATCCGGACACTCTGGTACTGTACATTTTATTGTTATACTGTGTAATTGTGTTGATTTAGTGAACTGTAATGTTAGGATTTTCCTAAGAATAAGTTATAATTATTTGTTAACAAACAACCACTGACTTCTTTATTCATTCCCCTAGACATTTCTTGTTGCCTAGTGTTACAGAATTTGATTTTTTTTTATCTTCGTAAACAAGGTTTGTGCTGATCCCGATTATGTGATCTGTTGTTATTAGGCTCCGTAACAAAGTAGACAAAAATGGAATATTTATAAAGGGAAAGAGCCTAAACACAAGACCTCCTATGTATTATGGGAGTAATTGTACACCTGCAATACATGGAAACGGGCGCATGTGTCTTGCGATTTAAAAAACATTGATTGATTGCGAGTTTTAAACACAACTGATTCTCATTGTCATAACACTTATTCTCATATAGCTTTAACAGTATGAATATGATAATATAACAGAAATCGTTGTTCGGCATCTGGTTTTTGTAGAAAAATCGTAAGTATCGTCGCCCTCTTCAATCAATCATAAAAAAAATGGGAATTAACTGTGTAAGAATTTTATATCACAAGGTAATACCACTCAATTTCATGTAAAGAAATCTGGACCTGCCGTTCATTTTCTCCGGTATAAAAGTGTTAGTCACGAAATCTAGGGACTCATCGCCCACTTTTGGCGAATGGAACCTCTAGCAGACGTATTGGTTCATCTATGGTGACAAAAAAATTATTTAAATATTTAAAAAAATGGAAAGAGCTGCTACATCAAGGGGGTGGATTTTCCGGCAAATCTTTGAAATAGGAAAACAGGAAATCTTAAGCCCTAAAAAACGAACAAACAAAAAACCTGATTTTGCATCATGGTACATATTAATGGTACATAATCAGGAGCAATATGATGTCTCTTCTTTCAACAATCAGTTTAGTTTTATTCTATATAGAAGTGTCCCGGCAAAAAAATCCCAACACACAGTCTCAGTACCTCGCACACGGCTGGTTTTCGCCTTGTTATAGCTCTGCATGTTTGAAAACACGTCTTTGTTTGTCATAACAAGGCCGCTTTACCGGAGGTCCAAATGTGAGCTGAAACGCGATGTTTCAACATAGTTTGCATTATTTGGCCAAGTCAATCAGGCATCTGATTTACAAATGTTGTAGCCCCACGAGCTGGATTTATAATGATACCTGTCATCGCGCTTGGTCCTCTGTTTAATAACTCGTTTACAAGAGTAAGCTAATGGTTTCAAGACAAATTTTAGCTAGTAAAGGTTTATTTTAAAAGAAGAAATTTTTTTGTTAATCCAACATGCTTTGTTCGTGACAGGGCCCCTTAAAGCTACCCAATTACAGCATAATTATTCAAAATGTTTCTACACCCCCTACCTTGACCTCCCACTCTCCAGTAATCGAATCGTTGATCCCTGCCCCTGCTAGTCCCTCCTTGCATGGCGTCATATGTAGAGAGAGAGAGAGAGAGAGAGAGAGAGTGCATCATATAAATGGATATAAATTACCAGCTCTTATATCCCGAGCTTTGAATCTGGGCTTGATAACAAAAATTAATCATTGACAAACTGATGTTTAGCTGGAGCCACGGGTAACAGTCAAAGGCACCTGATAAATTGCCAACGTGGCATTTTAAAATAACTACAAGCTATGCTACTGAAATTATTTAAAATGTCACAATATGCTAGGAAACCATTTAAAAAAATAGTTTTAAATATCTCTCTTGGAGATTCTGTGTATTCAAAACATTTTTGTACAGTGGAACCCCACAATTACGACCACCCTGGGGACTTGGCAAAGTGGTCGTAATTTGGGGGTGGTCGCATTTGTGAAACTCTTACCTTCGTCGCATATATAACGGCGATGTTTAATGTGTATCAGTTTGTATATATTGCATATCTTTAATGTGAATTATAACTAAATATTTTACTAAGCGGAGAACCCTTATTAGGAATGTTTTATTTTGTGTAGCTGAGAAGAAAAAAAATTGTTTTATATATTTATTCATGATAAAAATATATATACATTGACACATACGTAGTGACTGATGATTAACACATAATTACACTAGAGACAATACGAAAATAACCTACTTCAACAAATTGAACATAATACGTGGTTGTCATATATTTAGCCCTCCGCCTGAGGATATATTGCGTGCACTTGAGTTTTGCTGATGCTTAACTGCTGAGCCAGTTGGCGCTGACTGCATCCTGGTGTTTCCGCCTTGATTAACACCACTTTCTCCTTCAAGGAGCGCTCTTTCCTAGGCATGGTCGCACAACAGCAAGCAATTTAAACGCAGACTGAACCAGCAGAGAAATAAACTGACAGCGATTTATCTGATAAGGCATGATAAACGGATTTGCCCCCATGCAAGCTTTGTATTTATACATTTGACTGACTGCTCAATAGGATTTAGGATTAACTAGACCATTAATTTGACCAATGATGATCGAACATTATTTGATGAGTAAAAATATTAAGCTCTCACCCCCGCACTTTTGGTAGCTGTAATACAGGTGATCACTGAGGGGCAATTAGCATCGCTAGCCCAAGACCCCAGGGCATTTAGCCAGGCAGACCGGCTCATTAAGTAATCAGCCGATAGTTACCCTCTTTGTTCTACAACTTACGCCTCAACAAGTCTCAGCGCGGACACCGAGTCAGGAAGGGTTACACTAGGGTTGGGAACCCTTGTTACCCTCTTTGATCCGTCGTTTAGGCGCCTGTGAGAAGGCGCAGCCATTGACTCGTGACAAAAATTGTTTCAGTACTTCTCGGCGGTGGTCGCATTAGCGGGGTCGCATTAGCGCTGGGGCCAGGATATCTGGTCGTAATTCTGAATTTAGGGGTGGTCGTAATTTTGAGTCATTTTTAAACATTAATAAACTAAAAAAAATTCGGGACCAAGCAAAGTGGTCGTAATTGTGGGGTGGTCGCAATTGTGGGGTGGTCGCAAGGCGGGGTTCCACTGTACTTAGAAATAGAATCCAACGCGATCAAGCGTTTGCTTGTAGGTCTTACAGTGGAGGTACCTTTAAAATGGCTTCCGGGAGAAGAAATAATTGAGACCGTTTGTGTCTCCGAGTCCAGATGTAGCTGGCGTTAAGGGCAAGCAAAAAAAAAAAAACAAATTCCGTTTCCTAGTAACACAAATGCCGTTTTCGATCAACAATTTCCCTATACGCATCATCTCACATTGAAAAAATAACATGTTAGTTTTTATTTTCGCGCACATGCATATCCCACGAAAAAAAGTTTTCTTGGACCGGACATTACCCTTCCCAAGTAATTCATACACCTGACCTAAAAAGGTAAAAAAAGGTAAAGATGGGTATATAGTCTGATATCAACGACGATGTCAGTCTCATCAGAGTTTACACTTTGCCTTCCTGGTCTTTTGGGCTTGTTCATTCTTGAAGCTTTTATCAGCTCCCTTGGGAGCATACAACCCAAGCATTCTTATCATACGCTAGAAGGTTATTAGTTCTACATTTGCCTTCCTCCAATGACCAGTACCAATTCACTTTTGGGTCGAGAGAGCGCTCCCTTGTGGTAAAGACTTTGCCTAAGCGTCTTAGCGCAGACGGCGTTTAGAACGGGACGCGAACCCACAGCTTTGCAGTCACATGTTCCCCAACCCCTCGTCCTCGCTTCTTTTACCTCTGCTGTCCGTATATTTCGTTAGTATTTGTTGCAATTTTACCGAAGGGTTAAAATGACAATGAAAGAACAATCCATTCAATACAAATACGTGTACATGTATATACATCTGGATAATTCGATTCCAGCGTGTTGGCGGGGTATTACATGCTTCCTCTGATTCTATATCCTGATGTTATCCAGGCCCGGTGACTACTTCACCTGATTTTATAACCTAGGTTATCCAGGGCCGGTAACTATTGCATCTGCGTTCCCTAGGTCTGTAATTGCATCCATAAATGGTCTCCGAAGAACCCCCGAGAGGTGTATGTTATTGGAGCCCAAGTCGTGCCCAACGATCCTGGGGGCCGATCGTGAAAAATCACACCGTATGGGCTGAGACTCGAACACACGACCTCCCGACTTTGAGTCCTGTGCTCCACCCCTGAGCCGTGGAAGCCTACTTACAATGGTATTTTGACATACAGCTATTACACAGGGGCAGTTCCGGGTGAGGGGGGTCAACCAAGGAGGACAAATGACAAAGCCTTAAAAAAGACCCGGCAGTCTGGAAAAGCGGGGGGGGGGGGGGTCCCAGGCAGGAACAACTAGTCTGAAAACTGTAACAAAACGTTAGGCAGCTTAAAAAGGAGGGTCCGCCCCCGCCCTCTGGAACTCACACCTCCGGATTCTTGAATTGGCCTCTTATTATGCTCTGATAAGGTTATTGAACCCATACAGCAGTGTATATATGACAGCAAATGTGACTCCTGGGGTATTGAGGTCTCCAACAACATCCTGTTTTATTTACTTTGCAATCATTTCTCCATAGTTCGCTTCCATCTGTGGCTTTATTAACGCATGAATCGATCTAATGTTTAATTTCAATACGATCTTAACTTGATTTGTGTGTGAAGAGGATAAAGTTATTCGAGCTGCCGAAGTAACTATTACCGACAAAAACCATGGTCTCATGTGATAGAAATCAACCCGGTTACGGAAAAAAAGCCTGATACAGTAAGCACTCATTGATTGCAATGTATGTGTCTAGGAAGAGAACGAAAGCTGCAATATATCAGCTACTAGACTGACAGGTCAAATACCGACGCGAAAAGATATCCTGGTGAAAATCAAACTGTCACACGCAGCTATTTGCAGATTTGCCAATTACACTTCATAAATTAAGTTGATTTTTATTTATTTTAAAACCTTAACAGTGAAACAGGAAATTGTATTTTCCCTGGTAGCTTTAACCGTTATTAGTCATTAAGGAACATCCGAGAATTCTTTGCAACGGAATGACAAGAAGCATTTTCCCTTGGCCTTTCAAGCAAGAACAAATTAGTATGTTAATTTAGTATTAAAAAGCCATCTATGTTTATTCACTTAAACAGTTTACTATTGACTAAAATAACTGTTGCTGAGAAGTACGAACAAAAGCGCTTTTTACACAATTACAATAAAACATTACATTGGCAAAGTTCTGGAAACGATTTTATGTGAAAAGATCACACTGTTAATATTTCCATGTCCAGATGCAATAATAACAACATAGAAAATGGAGGAAGGAAAAAACTGTATTGCAAAAGTGATTTGGATGGATCTCTTAATAATTATTGCAAGAAAAAAATTACAAGACAGCACATCATCAAATGTTAATGCTACTCATATTTCAATACCCGAATTTCGAAAACGTACGGTTTTATTTCGTGCCAGTTTGTAATTGCTTCTTCAGTGAACACATTTGAGGTGACTAACGCTAATCAATCGTAGATAGGGGTTGAGGTATAGAATAGTTTACTGGAGAAGAGGATAATACATATGAATATATATATATATATATATATATATATTACTATACATATACTACACCGCTGAATATGTGATTTTCAAAGCGTTATGCTGGTTACGCTAATCCTACTATCAATAAAAGATTTCAGTGTGGTCTGAAAAAAAAATCCGGCTGATAGGGACAGCAATTTCGCTTAAACAATAAATCCCAGATGTTACAGGTCACATAAACCTTTGGTAAAGTAGGATAAATATGAGTCGGTGGGATCGAAACCAACATCAAGACCACAAACTACAGATACGATAATAAGAGCAGAGTTTGAATTAAATAGTCTGCAATTACATTATATGAAATCGACACCTATTTCAGTGTCGGCCGATTTAAAAACATTTTAAATACATTTCATCACCCCCTCCCCCTCCTAAATATTCAATTTATTGATAATTATAATTATAGACTTTGGTTCCGTTTATGTGTTCACTATAAAACAGTATATATAAACCTGATTTAAAATTAACTTATAGTGGAAACATAATACCTCATTAAAAAAGTTATTAAGTATATATATTTCAAACGTTTGTGTCTTCAAGTCACCCCCCCCCCCCACCCTGGAAGATAAATTCACGCCATTGTTGCCGGCACAGCCATAATATCATTCCTTCAGGGTTCTCTTCCAATGCGGAAGAAGACAGAAAAAGATATACGTTTTTACTACAGCATAGATGGTGCGTGACATATTAAAGATGTTATAGATTCTAGCTTGTGCCAATTATACTGGTGGCGGTATACCTGTACTAATATATATAGCTACACATCCACAATTCGTATGAGCTTTTATACACAGTAAACAAAAAGACACAGATACTAATATACATTCTAGGAACTTAGGTATTAGGGGGTTTCAGTTATTGCTAGAACAGTCCATGAAATTTTCCTACCATCATTCAAAGGCTTATCGCCGGAATTGCGCCCTAGTAAAGTCGCACTCAGGGATCAAGTGTCTACCACTAATTAATCCCTACAGAATTTTTACAGCGAGCCAGATATACACATACGACTCCCTAGTTAATGTCCAGGATTATTGTACGCACTTTTCTCTAAACAGATTCTGTTTAATGAGTCAAAGAGTTATACGCAATGGGTGCACTCGATGTTAACACGGATAACATTGAAGAATCAGTACAACAGCACGTTGGTATAATGACCGCAAGCTTGATTCGGAAGTCTCTCAGCAGCAGCGGATCCAGAGAGGACAGGGGGATGCAGTTGTCCGGAGCCAAGTACGGGGACAAGCTCAATGAATGGTTCGTAGCATTTGAGTGTCTTGTTTTTTATGAGAATATATGAAACCATTTGATAAGACTGATATTCCAATAACACCCTTTTTGCACGGCAAATACAAACCGGTTTTAAACCGGCTGGAACGTTCAAAATGCAAATCAATGCGTTTATAAATCTGTTGCCCGAAATGGTTGGAATTCAGCTCCGAAATTGCTTCAAATGTTTCCAATGCAATTGGAATTAACCCTCCGCTTATGTGCCGTGTGAATTCTCATTTCGCATTAAAACGGTTAAGACCATCAACTAAGTCACTGCCAAATTCCGAATGCTTGTGTTAGCATGTTGTTACATTGCTTTACATGTGAAATGTGTACCTGGATTAGTGCTAAAAGCTGAAACTAATTTGACTTATCCCCTTTGAACAAACACGTTTTTAAATATTTTTTTTTTGTCTGTGTAAAAGGGGTAAATGCCTCTTGGATGTCAAAATTTCTGAATAGTTGGAAGAGATAATCCGGTATAAGGAATTGATTTGATATAAAGACATTGGAGTGAATCGGTGAGGTTCTTGTAAGACTTCCCATCCTGGTGTATATCGCCCCACATTTTAGCAAGGGGGTGGCCATTATAAGCATCCCCTGCTACTTTGCTAAAATTATATTCATATATTCAAAATCAAATGCACTCTGGACCCATTTCTAAGTTTAGTCTGAAATATCAAGGTCCATAACTAGTTTTGGAGTAACCTGTACCGGAAACATAAAGCCTGACTTTTTTTTAAATCAAAGTTGTATTTGATTTCCCTCCTACCTCGAGTCCCCCCCCCCCCCCCCGCCCTTGAAGAAAAATTGACGCCATGATGGGTATCTCGGATTTCTTGTAAAAATGTGATATGGCTGCTATAAGCATTAAAAAAAGATTGTTCCACGCATTCATCGCTCCCACTTTCACGGATCAAGTTCATATTTATTTTTTAATATGAAGACCAGGTCGATAGCAATATTGCTTATTTTTCCTATGCCACAAATTCATTATAGGGATTCTTAAAGGTATGAAAAATGGACTAAATTTTGTATTATTCATATACATTTTTTTCATGAGATGAAGCAATCGTTTGTATTTCCGTAGCAAGCTGGCATTTACTGCAGATTGTGTCTCTACCAGGGAATAAAAACCCTTCGCCCCGCTCGCACTGTATTTTTTTTCCAAAGAGTCCATAGAACAATATATTTTACTTCTGGCGTTACATTATGTTGTCAGGTGGATTTTGAATTAAGAATCTTCTTTCAACAAGATCAGGTAATACCATAACGCCAAGGCCAGTATTAAAAAAAAAACCTTCTGGATGAAGCCGGTGGCTGTATTAGAAAGCAAGTCAAGTGACTGAAAGATTTACACGCGTCTCTTGTTCAGGAAAGTAGATGTACTCTGAGGAAAAACAACTCAATATCCGACTGGCCAGCAATTACCCTTCTATTGAAGACCAGTCTTCAATAAACCTTGACAACTGGATCCCTGCGGAGGACTTCCATGGCCTCAAGAGGACTGATTTCACGTTAAATAAAAAGTGTTGAACGTATTTTAGAACTGACAAGACCGAAGAACAATACACAGACAAGTACTAGTTGGTAGAGGATATATTGTTGAACCCACTGGAATAATATAATTATAGACAATATTGTTTGGACATTAAATATGTCATTAAAAAATCGAAATGGCCGCCAAATGAAACACGAAGAGGCAGTAAGCATTCATATTATGTATTTTGTAATAGCTTCCTCTCTTTACTTTCTCTGCGGTGTAATTGTTTGAAAGAAAGCTGTCGCGGCTTCGCTTTTCATTCAAATCAATACTTTGGCTATCCTAATATATGCCGCAATAAAATATTGTATTTAAGAAAATCTTGTGATTTGAATACCCGACATTGGTGCAAATCATGACTTCCGAACGCCATCAATCAAAGGAATCTCAAATGAAATGCTTTGTAAGTTTGAGGAATCAGTTAACACAAATATTTCAAGAAATACCGAGCCCACAGAAATACAAGGTATATTAGATTTTTTTAGGTCTAAGCACCATTTTAAGTGGTGAGCAGGTAACGTGGGAGTTCTGTTTTGAATTTTGGTTATAGCTGATAGCGTCGGAATATTAGTTTGAGCTGAGAGTCGGTTGGGTGAGCAATGATTTGATATGGTTGTTAATTGAAGTAGGAAGCTGGTCCAATTCATGTTGAATAGTGTCTCTTGCTCTAGTTTTATAAGGGATTTTCGAGCAATGAATTTAGCCGTTCAATATGAAACCTACAGTCAAGATTTTGTTTGCCATATTGTCATATATGCTATGTTATTGGACAGCATTTATGACACGGTATATATATATATGTGTGTGGCTTTGCATTGAGGCAGTCGGTGCCAATATTCCAGACTGTAACAACAGTTATATTAGCAAATTTCTAAACGTCGAACTATGTAAAATATAAAGTATGCTGGAACGAAACAAGTTAATATAAAATCAATAATCAGGGGTGTATGCAAGGGGGACACAAAGGGGAGCCCTTTTGAACGTCAAGGGGGAATTAGGTTATCGATACATATATCCAAACCCCTGCTTTGCCTCTGATAATTTTCAGAGCATATAGAATCCATGAAGATATTTTTGTTCATTCGTTCCTATAACTGAAAGTTGCAGATAAACTTTTGTCCAACCTCTCTTTCGCTTAATCACACTGGATATTTAAATGTATAGTGGTACATAAACTCTCAGTGCGGCTAAAAAGCACAATGAATATATACATACTGTAGATTCAGAAAATATTGTGGGCAAAAACTGTCGTGTTTTTTTTTAAAAACCCGCTTATCATGGGGTATTCGAATTCGTCGAATGGAATGAAAATTTTAGAAATTTAATGGTTTATCAATATTGACAGATACACGTTTTACATCTGTGGCCTGCGATGATTATCACACGATGCGCCTGCAATCGGCAAGTGTTGAGCAATCAAGCCTCCCTCTGGCCGAGCCTACCACCATAATTAATCAGCCCTGATGGACACGTGTCGGGGCATTCATCGGTTATCACGTCCAATCCCATCTTGTCCACATAAAAAAACGTAAACCCTAACTCTGGAAGGAAACATTAAACGAGACCACCCACAACAAGGTGTTTCATTTTACGATCCGGCAGTCTCATGTAGCGCTCTTTAATCACGGAAGATAGCAGTGAATCAAGAGGTTTTTCGAAATACAACTTGCCAACCTTTTGGATATTTATTTTTAATTATAAATCGACTTAATAGGCCAACCAGGCAGGAACTGCACACATCTAAAAATTACTTGGAAGAAATTCTTTATTTATGGCTCCCTTTTATGAACGCAACTGCAGTCGGCGGTGTTTGAAATGTACTATTTACTATGCTTCCTAATAATACAGAATTATTTATATATATAAATATATATATATATATATATATATATATATATATATATGACTTGGGCTATTGTGATGATCAGACTATGAATGTATTTAAATATATTAAGCTGCAACTAACATTAATTTTATAATTTTGTGTCACACCTTTCTTTTTCCCTGAAAATTGTGCTGAGCATGAAGCAACTTATGATGAACAGTTATGAATATATCAATTTTTATTAGTCAAAATGTGAGAAATCGCCTGTATATAGAGCTCCAAAAATAATTATCTTCAAGCTTAGTTGTAGTTGGATTTTTTTGTTGGGAGACATACAGAAAAGTTAGTTGTGTCTGAAACTTTCCAAATCGGCCATCATCAGACCGTTAGTCGTGCAGGAAGTCGTCTTTAGGGCTTTCTTTCATTAGAAACGTGTAATGCCGTGGTTGGGTATTAACAAAGGACTTCCGCTATAAAAGGTTTCGGACCATTAACTGAAAAATTAATAGGGTTGCCACGTGTCCGATGTTCAGGAAAATAGCTTTGCCCACTTGAGGCAAAATAAATTCATACCAACATATTTGAATAGTCTCCTTTTAAAGACTGGTTATCAGTTATTAATTGGTACGGAAACTTTATGGAGGACTTCCGCAGGATCGCAAGTTTCCCAATACAATGAAAAGTGCGTTATCACAGATAATACCACAGACAAATACAGATACTTGTAGAGGTACTCGTTTCTCATTGGATCAAACAGATGCGTCATTTGGAGGTGGCGGGAGTGTATCTCCCTATGTTTTGTCGTGGGGGGGGGGGCAATGTTATCACCCCGTGATATTCAGAGAATATAATTTATAATTTGAATATGAAATATATTAATAATTAGAATTATAGAATGTGGTTTCCTTTCTGAGTTTACTATGAAAGATTTTAGTTCCAAACCTGATTTGAATGAACACACACTGGAAACACATTTTCAAACACCTTTATAAATTCAACTTATATTGTCTTCTTTTAGACACGAGACACCTCTCGTTGGCCTGATTACACCGTCGGATGTGGAGCTTACTGGCTGCACTAGGCAGGATGATCCCTTGGAGAATAATGAATTAATTGTTGGCTACTTCCATCGAACAAACTATGCACCGCCGTCACGATGTAATAACGTGATAAGAAGCTAGTATCTCATATTTAAATTTTGGAGCTAGATGCAAAAATGCGAAATGCTGTCGGACCATCTCATTCGATGACCAATATACAAAACAACTGACTCTCCCCTGCTGATAATGTGTCACTTTGTCGTCGATGAAACTAATTGACATGCAACAAATTCTCCAACTGTCCAAGCTTGGGGAACGACAGATTCGTCATGTCCATGAAGTGGCTGTTCCAAAATATAGAATATCCCCTGGGGTTCATAATAAGGACTTTTATATAATAGTGTACAGAAATTAGTCAATGACCATGTGTGTTTTTATACTATTCCAGGGACTGCTTTAGGGCTTTCTTGATATACAAGCAGGTATTTCGTCGTGGCGGGTATTAAGAAAGAACCTCATGGAGTGTAAAGTATATTTTGATGTCTGCGCATAAAAGCGCCGGGGCAGTAATATCCATCACTTTCTTGGTTATTTCGCGTCTTTCATCAAGACAAAGGATGAAAAATGAACCCAAAGAAACAACCCAAAGAAACAGTCGATCAAATAGCAAATTGGTAGCGGTATTAGAAAATGTGGTTAAACATTTTGAAAAAAAATAATTATTTTTACAAATATAATAAAAATGCGACGTTCATGGCATCCAGGCCATATTTTTACACAATCAAATACCTCGTACTGCTGACAGTTAACATTCTTCTTAAACCAATTGGTCTATCAAGGCATGTGTTACAACCAAATATTGTAGTGCCTGAATACCACTAGGAACAGTGAATAAGGGTCCAGTCAGACTTTGGGATACGATAGGTTACGATTATTGATACGACCGGCAACCATGTGGTGTCCCGTATACGGTCACAAAACGGTGGTACGATATGCAACCCCAGTGGTCGCTGGTCGTCGGTAGTCGTAGCCAATCATAAATTATCTTTGAGTGGTCGTAGATTATCTTACGACAGTCTTACGGCAGTCTAATTGCTCATTTTCATGTAACAATATGCCTCTACAATCGGTCATGATAACATTACTCCGGACAAACCATAGTGGTAGCTTGTGCATCTAGTTGCATGTGCATGCCAAATAGTCGCAGTCAGTCGTCATGACCGCCTGTTTTCTGTGACTAGTCGTGGTTGCAGGTGATGCTAGCTTAGTTTAAATTGGTTACAGTTGTGCAGTCAATAGCTTCTCTATTATATGATGCGCTGAGTACCCTTCTAACAAGGAGAAAACAACGTCTGAATTGTGAGTTGTTAGCATCATAATAGCGTTTTGAGTTATGTTTGTATACTATAATTAATAGTAATGCGTTAGTAACGTGTAGGTAAAGTTATATGTCTTTACCTATTAGTGGCTTACTACTGTTGTGAGTATTCAATGAGTACTTACCCGGTACATTCTCTTGCCAAGCCCACATCAACTGAGCAACAAAAAATGGCGTCCAGCATAGGGTGTATGCTATAATCACCACAAAGGTAAGTTTGACAGTTTTAGCGATGGCTCTGTTATGTATCCTGCAGCCCATACTTCCGCATCCTGTTGATGTAACCATGGATACGGACGGACGTGACCAGGTACTGGACTTCCGGTGTTCTTGCCGATTCACGATGTGCTGGAATCTGTTCCATACTGCGAATGTTATTCTTCCGTAACAAAACGTCAAAAACGCCAGCGGTCCTAAAAATAATGTGAACGTTGTACAAGTAGTGTAGATTTTATACCCCATGGGAGTGTTTCTGAATATATCAACACATATTGGAGCCTCGTTTTCGAAATCTACCTCGAAAACAACAAATTGCGGCAAGGCCATTAATAAAGAACTGATCCACGCCAACATAATAAGACAACGGCCAGGGCGAACTCGCGAATACCAAGACGACAGCGGATGGCAAATGACCATGTACCGGTCAAACGCAGTCGATAATAGTACGTATGTTGACACGTACAGAACCAGTAATTGAACGTAGGCTTTGAGACGGCACAGAATATCCGTTCCTTCAAACGGTTTTATGTATTCAATCATGTGTGGCATTATACATCCGAAGGCGACAAGTAGGTCGGCGATACTTAGGTGAAGAATGAACAAATACATACGCGACGACTGACGTGGCTTCCTGTTCAATAGCAATGTTATTACACATGCGTTGCTTGCAACGGCCACTGTAAATATAACCGCTAGGACTGTACACTCAAATACCAGCGGTTCAATTAGCACATATGTCCCGTTTGCCGAGTCATTTGATGAAATCATGATTTTACTGCTGCGATATCCTTAATTTTAATGGCAATATAAGAATATTCATGCCGATGAGAATACCACCATCGTATTCCGCTTTTTTAAATTATAAACTGAAATAAAAAAAAAGAGTCTGGAAAGTATCATTTGCAATTTTCCCTCCAGCCTTTACCTCAAATCCTTCTGGAAAATGGAGCTGTTGTTAACTTTTCCTTGTATAATCCAATATGATATATTTACCATAGACAGATTTCTGGCTTTGTATTATTTTGTTAAATCACACGCAATTTTTATCTAGACACATTCCCGCTTGCATGTTGACAACATCACCTTACTGTGAAATCATAAAAAAATCGTTGTCTGCTGTAGTCAATTGAGAGGAATTCGAAGCAAGCAACATAAGACGGGAATCCTAAACATTGAAATATTACGTGTAAATCAAAACTGGTCACCAATTATTCCGCCGAACCAACTCGATGATGGGGAGATATATCACGGTTCACCAATGAAATGGAAAACCCCCTCGCCGAGCGAGTTTAATACGCTAGCGTCTGGGGAGAGGTTGTTATGTCTACTGAGCGCGAGTGATCGCGAGGCTCTTAATGCTTGTAGATACACTGGGAAACCCACACTGCCGGACAAGGCATGACTGACGTCCTCCTATATATGAAGGTGGACGCTCATAGGTTGCAGACACTTCTGGGCGGTTTCAATACTCTCCTATTTATGATCGGCAGTGAAATGTTGCTTCAACGATGTTCAATGGATGGCATAACAATACCTGTCTCTCGAGAGCAGGTTTGAGGTAATAATAACCTCCGCATCCGTCTTTGACCAGAGCTTCATTGTTTATAACATGGATTTAATATAATTCCTTGTGTTGTCTTTTTTATGTCTCACTTGCGTTTTCATGTGGATATTAGATTAATACCGGACATTTATGATCATATCTGTTAAGTACGACAGAAGGCTTGTTTCTTGCAGTGCGTCATTCGATAACATTGGTGTTTACAAACTATTAATTATATTGTATAATTATATTATTTTAATAATGTATAAAATGTAATTATTATGGTCAGTTTATTAAGCACATCCCTTGTTTCTTTCGTCTAGCCAATATATGCATTTTGCTGTGGATTCTTAGTCAGTTCTAACTGCGAATAAAGATTAGATTATTTAAGATTCGATTTTTTTTGTATTCTTCACATATGTTCATTTTTTTATGTTTTATTATAATTATTATCGATAATTATAATAATAATTAGCTGTAATAATAATACTAATAATAATGATAATAATAATAATTGTTATTATTATTATTATTATTATTATATTGGATTTTCTTATCATTTTAATGGACCAACCATTATGTCTCCATTAGGAGATTCTTGTCTTGGTTGGTTGGTTTGTCTGTTTTCATCTGCATTTAATAAGTTACGAACATATTTTATTGTAGAAAATTTGGCGATGAAAAAGGAAACATCAGTTATCATTAAAAGGCGATCTGGATCATCATAATATATGTTCAGTTGGAAGGATTTTTTACTCTTGCGAGGTAATTTAATGTTTTGGGACTCGCTTTCTGACCTATTATACAACACGTCAACCATGATACACTTCTCTGAGCCTGCAATCACAAAGTTCTGTGTTTACACCCGCCAAAATAACCATACACATTGAACAAGAACATTTTGAGGCATGTCATAAGAATCAGAATTTTGCCAAGGCTGTTTCGCGACTAGTGACTTACGAACCATTACATATATGTTACTAACAGCATAAGGTTAAATGTGTTTTTTTGCATGTTAATCAACATAGGCGCATGTACCGTTTTCTAACAGCATGTAGATAAAAAAAATCTGTCACAGAGGCTTTATATGAAGTGAAATTACTTACAGTAAATTGTTTATATATCTATTAATTAATAAACCTCCAATAATATCCATGCTAAAACAATAACTTTATTCAAGATATAACTAAGTTCAAGATATGAACACAATAATCATGGAAATATATTAAAACGCCCTTCAGAGCATGTTCAGTAATGCCATGCTCTTACTAAAACCAGCGTTAAAAAACACTACGAATACTATCAACCAGACCAATGATATCCTCGCCTACACTTTCCACATGATTCCTTTTACAGACAGAATATATTTCCGATTTATGTGAATAAATTTATAACTATGTCCATGCGTTTTGTCTATGTTTTTGCAAGTTTTTGTAAACAGATTAAGACACTGACTAATATGAACGCATTGGAGGAATGAGCCTGAAATCACATAAATTCTACAGAAAACAGTAGATGAATAGCTTTCTTTAAAATTTCATTGAAAGGTGCCGAATATCCTATATGACCTTTATAAATTAAAGGTAATCCTTGGAGCTTTCATTAAAATGGATCAATAATGTGGTTATCACCGCACAGGGGCTGCTTGTTTTGTCTATGTCAACGTGTTTATAATATGTGGAGGCCCGCCAAAATATTCAAAACAAATTCACTAAGGGCATCTGGTAGCGAGTAGGATAATCCAGATCTTTGCAAATGCCATATTACAACATGGGAACTTTCAACATCCGAATATATACAACCTACCTCGCTGAAATACATGTTTTTCCCGTTTGTCAACTTTGCTGTGTTTACAAACACTTTGTTGATGAACAAGTTTACACTTCCTTCACGAAGGCCGTATAAGAACGTTTCACAACCAAGGTTATCCTTAGATCATTTTTATATACACAGAGGAAGCTAGCAATCACATGATTTTTTTTTTAAGAATAGTTCAACCTTGATAATCCGTGAAGTGCTTACATTAGCTCTGGAGAAACTGCCCACTTTACAGAATATAAAGGATAGATGTGCCAACATTAGCTAAACATAATAAATAGAAAAAAGGGACAGCCCAAAAGTGCCTACTTTATAGAGGGGCCCGTTAGGAGAGGTTCCACTGTATTTTGTGTGCGGTGAACTGTGACGGGCTAGGCTTAATTTTAAGTACACTAGATTTAATAAAAAAACAACTAAAAATAGCAGGGTTAACATATTTTATTCCTATGATGCAAGTACTTGAATTGAAATGTACTTATAACAAAATTTAGAGAAAGTACGTTTGTGGTCATCTACGCACATATCCGCCTACACGTTTATGTAAAAAGAGTTATGGCCATAAATATGGGAATCATATCCTCCTTAAGAACCACGTATCAAGCTGGTTTAAGCAGAGAACTTGCTTCAGCAAACCACGAGCTTCCTTCATCATACATAATAAACAAATCGATGAAATTAATCAGAAAAGTCGCTTTAGCTCGTCTAGAGAATAGAAAATTTGACCATTCGTATAACGAATGCTTCCTTGCTTGATAAACAGAAATCCCAAGAATAGGGGAATCCCTGGGAAATATAATATCATGTATGTCTTGCAAGTTTTTTTTTATAAAAAATATCAAGGGTGCATCGTAGTTGTTATTACCTTATTTTAACTTTAGCTTTCATATCTCCATATGAAAGAGTCATTTGTTTTTGTTTACAAATTACCAATGGCCAATTTGAAAAAAAAAAACATATTCGTTGTTCAGAATGGCTGAGTACGAAGTGGCGGATGTTTCAGACGGTCCATGTTTGAGTTCCGCTACCTGTTAGTTAAGCAATTATTTCTATCAAGGTGTGTCAAATTTTCTGAAGATAGACCAGTATATATGATTACATACATGTTTTGGTCTGGGAATCACAAATACACTAGATTTTAAGGACCCAAACATTTTTTAACGCTCAAACTCAGTATCCCCCTTCCTTCTTCATTCAGAATGGGGTGGGGGGGGGGGTGGTCGTCCTCTCCTCAACAGGTATACTTTCGAATCAGAATACTATGTTATCCTGATGCATGCCCAGCAAAACGAGTCTCATCATGTTTGTATGGACCAAAGCGCCTCTGGGTCAAATCTAGGAAATTCTTAAATATTCTTTAAACGGGAAAAAAATATATCAAGCAAGAAATACCTTCAAAACGGTATGAACTCCCCCTGAGAGCAATAGAAGCTGCAAACACCTCTAAATCCGCGGACTACTCTTGTAATCTGTAGTTGGTATTAGGAATTTTTAAAACTGCAAGCTGTACTGGAAAAATCTTGGGTAGTTTTAAAAGCAGTCTAATGCAAAGCAATTTTTGTTGGGTATATGTGCGATGTTTATCAGTCTTTATCCGATTTTGTGTGTATAAATATTCGATTTTTTTGTATACATATGTTTTCTATATATAGCCGATATTTTCAATGTATATATTAGATGTTTTTCGGTATATAATTTTTTTTTTGGTATAACTTCGATGTTTGTCGGTGTATATTCGATCTTTTATAATATCTTCGATTTTTTCTATATGTAATCGATGTTTTTTATATATATTCCATATTCTCAGTATATTTTCGATGTTTTTCTCTATATATATTCAAAGCTTTTAAAATATATTTGATGTTTTCTATATGTATATGATGGTTTTTATATATTCCATACTCTCGGTATATATTCGGTGTTTATGTGCAATAAATTGAATAATTTGTTGTCAACACGAGATTCCGAGTGAAAAATGTTTATTTCACGTTTCTGTGTACATTATGTGAAATTAACTGAATAATGTGTTGTCAATACGAACATCTGAGCAACAAGGTGTATTTCTCCTTTTCTGTATACATTATGTGAAATTAACTGAGTAATGTGTTGTCAACACGAGAATCTGAGTGAATATTGGGTATTTCTCCTTTTCTGTATACATTATGTGAAATTAACTGAATAATATCTTGTCAATACGAGAATCTGACTGAACAACGGGTATTTTTTTTCCTTTTCTGTGTACTTATTGAGAAATTAACTGAATAATATGTTGTCAACACGAGAATCTGGGTGAACAATGTGTATTTCTCCTTTTCTGTATAAATTATGTAAAATTAATTGAATATAGTGTTGTCAACACGAGAATCAAAGTTAACAATTTGTCTTTCTACGTTTCCGTATACATTATGTGAAATTAACTGAATAATGTGTTGTAAACAAAAGAACCTCAGCAAACAATGTGTTTTTTCTACGTTTCTGCAGACATTATGTGAAATTAACTGAATAGTGTGTTTTCAACACATGAATCTGATTTTTTTACGTTACTGTATGCATTATGTGAAATATGAAGTTCAATTAAATGTACATAGCCCCATACATTCATGTTAAGCTGTTTCAAGTATACTTCAAATATATTCCTTATCATTTAACTTGCTTAATTAAACTTCTGCACCTTCATTTTTTTTTGCAAACTAAGCAGTAGGTTAATTTTTAAAGCATTATAACCCAATAATCTTTCTAAACACCACCGTAGGAATTTCATGTGAAATTTTACCAGATTTCTATCTGCATACAGAAAAAACATTTGTTAAACATTACATTATTCAAGGGCAACAAACTTGAATATGATCATCCATATATACAATTTCTCCTTTAACATCCTTAAATCCTAATACATTTATAACATATTTTTTTACAGGAATCACACTCAGACTTGATCCTAGTTTAGAGAACTATAGGAGAGGAAAAACGAGAGGAAACGACTTCAGATTCAATGACTGTGACATGGAAGATGAATCTATTAGCCTGAACTCCGACTTTTACCTAACATTGCTGTCAAGAATTGGACTATATATCACTGTGAGAATATTTAAAGTTTACAGATCTTAAAGCTTAAATCCAGATATAAAACCTGAAATTAAGAAGGCTAAATCATTTACTTATCATTCTTATCATATAGATACCTTCCGTTTCATTTAATAAAAGGTGCCCCAAACAGGTCGTGGACCTATTCTTATATTTAAAATAAATGTCCACTAAAAACTATTGTGAAGCCAGTTAAACAAAAGTAAAAGGAAAGAAGTCTTTATGGGCTATATAAGGGTAGACAACATAATCAGTGGAACACCCTGGGTCCATAAAAAGCTCATGTGCACAAAAAGGTTGCCACAACGAGACTAAATACCAGATCCTAGCTACGTTAAATGTGTCATGAGACAAAGTTTACCCTGCCTCATTTAACCCAATTCCGAGATCCACATTGTTTTGCGTTAGAATTCAGCATTATATATATAAACTGTCATGCTCCCTTTTTTGTGTTACCCTCAAAGTTCTTTTTGTGTTATATCAAGATGGACTGAGACGACATATCTGATGCATATTTAGACAAAGATAGGCTTTAGACAGTGATCCTTAATTTTTAAGCCTTAAACAGTAAATAAAATTGGGGAAAAATAACTTGGCTTACAAATGAGATTTATTGTTCAATCAAATGCGACACAAAGTATAGTTTATTTGTTTATTTGGCCATATGAATGTAAATTTCTAACATCATTAATACATATTCAGTTTACTTACATTGGCGTTGATGGTTGATTCTGATTCAAGATTCATACAACTGAATGCAAGCCAACGAACCTATTTTGCTTATCAACGTAACCGCTATGTACCCATCTGTCTCATATTCCCAACAATAAAATCATATCACTATATGATACAAATTCGTCTTTTAATCTGAGGTTCCTTAAAAATGTTTTGTTTAACCAAGCCAAGCGAAGGGCAAAGAAGACTTTTCTATGATCACGCAGAGCAAAATTAAAGCTCACCTTGACCTATATGTTTTTAAAGAATTGTGGCTTGCACGTGTCTTTACAATCTTTAACGAACAACAGATATGATAACTTCATCGGTCTCATGACATGGGCTTGGTTCCTTTTCCATTGAAATATATTTATGGCGCTCCCCAGATCACCTTTTTTTTATTTTTAAACCTTTGTTACAGTTTCTACCCGTGCTCATATTGTCTAAAGGTTTCGGTTTAATTGGATTACCATTGTCATACTCACGCCTATTGTTTTTAATGTTTTCTATTGTAACTTATACTTAAATTCAAAACTATTATTCACTTTGGTTCTCTGTATCATTATCTTGATTTGTTCGTATTTTATAAGTTTGAGGTTAGTTTAAATGCTAATGATTTTAAGTTTCTTGTGTTATAATTCTACATAACTCAATGAAAATTATTCTAAGTTCGTATTTGAGACTTTTTGTTTTGGAATGAGAATCGTACCTAACTATGTAGTAACTCTTTGTATGGTTGATTTTATAAAAACTTATACAAAACTTTTACCTATTCAAAAATAAGCAAAGAAGAAGGAGAGAGAGGGAGAGAGAGAAACTTTCAAAGGTATGGTTATTTTTGTTTAAATCCGACGCAAACTATTCATATCGGATAATCCAGAAAAAATTAAATAGAGTAACAAGCAATTCAGGCCAAGGCTGGAGAGTTTTTAACATTGGTCTTTAACGAGAACCGTTTGCGGTGTCAGTGTTTTCTTGATTGTAATAATATATCGACAACACATATGTACATATTCACACATATATAAGGTTATGTAATACATATTTAGGAAGATATATTTTCCTCCTATATATGAAATAATTCTCATAAACACATCGATTTGTCTCTTACACAAAAAAAACTCCTAATTTCCAATATTTAAATTTATCGTTTCAAATATCAGCTGTACATGAATACTGACCCACCTGTCGTTGAAATTACATACGCTGTTGTTTTTCATTGCAATGATAGATTTAATATTTTTTTACATATGCAAGGTGCTTGTTCAAGCATGAGAATGATACTCTAATTTGTTTTGCCAGCTTAAATAAAAGTAGTATTTACATAAAAGAATAAATAAATTAACGCTATCTCTATATTAGAAATAACACAGAAGTACATCATTTTTCCACAAGCTTAGGTTATCACAATGCCTCAGTTCCAAAATAGAATAGGAATCTTGACAAAAACGGTAAACATTACCACATGACCAGTACAAGTGTTCTACTGTTTTAGTATCTTAATTACAAAATGTACACATGATTTTCTCTTTTAATTTTAACTTTTATTTTTTCTCGAAATAAACTTAGTACGGAGGATAAGATATCACACAGTCACCTTCAGCATCGTTTTATCAGTTTGAGACAGATGGTTGCTTTCATGCTGTAACGTTTGCTCAACTTTTCATTTATTTCCTGTAAGCATTTTATATATTCTATTTTGCCAATTATGAAATATATGAACTAAATAACTAATGTGAGATAAAAAGGCAAGCTTTGTAAAACCAGCGTTTATTATACATATATTACCATATATATTAACTTTTACATATAGGTGCGTGAATAAGAATTTTTCCCACAACTAATATAGAGACAATTCCCCTGACCGACAATAAAAGGAATCTGAACTTTTCACTAAATGGTCAAATACTTTATAATTTTGGCCATAAAAAAATTGTAAAACGTTATTAACAGACGATTACCATCATACCGAAAATAAAAATGTGGTACAAAACATTGAAGTATGTGTGATGAAACCTGCTATGACGTTTTGTGTCATATACCGATCAATTTTTATCGGTCTAAGAGGAATTCAGCAGTGATGTGAGTATTTTTAAAAAGACGGGGCATGTACTTGTTCAGCGAGGATATAGCGTATAAGTGGTCATGTCTGAAACTTGCATCGGTTATATTGCATCATATAACTTTCACTATTTTCATCTACTCAACCATGGTAACCCGAAATAAAGAAAGGATGACAAAAGCGCTTCAAACAGCTATGACTCGATCCTTGTTATCTCTGTTACAATTTCATTACATAGAATAATGTGAATATGGCGGCGCATGTGAATTAAAGGTGTAGGATGAACACCTTGTCTGAGTGTTCGAACGAAAACAATCTTTGATTTTGCTCTAGTGGGCAAGATACAGTGTCTGGCATATCCTTCTTACCTCCTTACCATAACCTTTATTCCATACCGTACGCGTAACGATCGGTTACCTGTGATCGCGCAAAATGGCCGCATGAGCAATCCTGCGTACCATCAGGTCATACGAGGTTTACAAACAAAATGTCGTTACTTGAAGGAAGCATGAATACCTTAACCAGTTTATTACAAGATATCCTTTTAACTAAAGACTATGACCTTTCTGTGAGGTATAAACCTTATAAAATAGCTTACTCTCCGGGTCAACTGGCCGACCGAGCTGCAACTTACTTCCTGCTACATGATTATGATACTGATTTCTGCCACCAAATGCTTTTTACGTCTTGAGCTTAACCGTTTCTCGGTAACAGCCATTATCTACGGAAAATGAAAACTTAGTTGAGTAACCACCTAGAGGATAATCATAATTACCTTTGGAAGCCGGTCAGAATACCGGAGAGCCAAATATGTGTTATTTTAGATTTAGCCAAATAATCAGCATATAACATATTGTGAAATGAAAATGTGAAATGAATTGCTATACCGGGCTGGTTATTCATACATTATTTTGTATTACACTATTTACTAATGACCTGGTTGCAGTAAACAAATAGAAACATTTCGTATTCAACTGAGACACTAGGGGAGCAAAGACGCTGGCCGAAGATGCATTTTCTTTTAGTTCCAACCATGATAGTGCTATTTCTATATGACCACTTTTATAATTGCGCTATTATTGATGTTGATGGAGTATAGGATAGTGCTGCCTTTAAAGGAATTGAACACACAGTCACTAATCAAAACGATACACCAAGTAAATCGGCAGCCAAATGATCACACATCGATCAAGTGAAGTGTCCAGCATATTAGAAAATAGACTGGCATCTTCTGATACGCTTGATTTCTGGATAAAACACTTAATCAATCATGGGGACAAGCATATTTAACCAGAACATAACTCTAACCAACTATTACTTAATTACAGAATTGTCCATATTAACGTATCCCTTGTAACGACACTGCTGATAATTTGTTAGGCAGCAGTTGAATAATCGGTTATCTCTATGGATCGTGCCAGCAGATGCCAAGAACAAGGGACCCATGGGTCATGACGCTCAGCTGACTGGGAAGAGATTCGCAAAAGGAAAATTTATCATCTGAATGGTAGAATATACCCATTCAACTGAAGCATCAAACAGATTAATCAACAGGCTAAAATTGTGTCAGTATTAATATATCTCAAAAATAGAGAAAAACATGCGTAAAAAATACAAGTGGCTCCACCAGTCTGCAGAAACTAATAAAAAGACTTAATGGTCAATATGCATGCAAAGAATCATGGTGATCTCTGCATTAGTTTTTACAACTTGTGCCATGTAAACAGCTGACAGCATCCTTAAAGGTCTCAAAAATAGAGAAATAAAATCGAAAAATTGAATAAAATATAGGAAGAACCACCAGTCTGCAGAAACTGATGAAACACTCCATAAACAATATCCATCCAAAGAATTATGGTGATCTCTGCATTAGTTGTTCAGATACTTTAGCTTTTGTATCAAATTGTTCATTATTCTGAGGGATACTTCGGAGTCCTATAGCTTAAAGGATATGGGTAACAGAGACCTAATTTCATTTTCCATGGAGACTTTTCATGGGTCTCCCTGTGTGTAAAGAATGAAGATTCTAGGTCCAGTCTATACAATTTGTGCCCTGTAAACAGATGTTCATATCTTTAAAGGTGGCAAAAGTAGAGAAAAAAATCGTAAAAAAAACGAACAAATATACGTGGTGCCATCAGTCTGCAGAAACTGATGAAACATTCCATGATCAATATCTATGCAAACAATTATGGTGATCTCTGCATTAGTTATTCAGATACCTCAGCTTTTGTATCAAATTTTCCATTATTCTGAGCTGTACTTTGGAGTGCAATTGCTCAAAGGATATGGGTAACAGAGGTCTAATTTCAAGTTTACATGGAGATTTTTCATGGGTCTCTCTCTCTCTGTGTCAAGAATGAAGATTCTAGATTCAGTCGTTAAGATTTGTACCCTGTTGACAGATAACTACATCCTTAAAGGTCTCATAAATAGAGAAAAAAAATTATATAAATTTGAAAAAATAAAGGTGGCGCAAACCAAACTGCAGGAACTGATGGAACACCTCTTGATAAATATGTATGCAAAAAATCATGACTATCAGTGATGTAGTTAACGAGATATTGAAGTTTTTGTATGAAATTTTTGACTATTCTGGGGGGTATTTTGGGGCCTCATAGCTCAAAGGATTTGGGTAACGGAGACCAAATTTCTAGTTTCGATGGAGACTTTTCATAGTTCTCTCACTGTGTCAAGAATTAAGATTCTAGTTCCAGTCTTTACGATTTGTGCCCTGTTAACAGATGTTCACATTTTAAAGGTCTAAAGAAAATTCGTCTGACATTGAAAAATACAGGTGGCGCCACCAGTCTGCAGGAACGGTTGAGACATCTCATGATCAATATGTATGCCAAAAATCATGACTATCAGTGATGAAGTTAACGAGATATTGAAGTTTTTGTATGATTTTTTTACTATTCTGGGGGGTACTTTGGGACCCAATAGCTAAAAGGATATGGGTAACAGAGACCTAATTTCTGGTTTCAAGTGGCGCTCCTGCATGTGTATGTGTGGCGTCAACCCTGAAGAATATATAAAATAATTATCACGGCTTGAGTCTTATTAATTTGCTTAAGCCAATTTAAACAATAAGTTAGTATTAGATGTGCTTTTAATTTTTTTATGAATGTAAGCACACCCATTAGGGAACAAGGTATTACATGATTTAGAAAAATAGAACAAGTAAATGTTTTAGCTATATTTGCGCACGGGTGATTCACCGTTCTTTTAACGAACCTGTGAGCTTATGCGATGGCGCAGCGTCGTTTGTCCGCTGTCCCCAGTCGTCCGTACGTTCAAAATCTTCTTCTCCGAAACTGTCCAGCCACATTGTCCAATATTTCATAGACATAATCCTAAAAACAATATCTCTCAATTTTGTTCGAAGGGTTCTAGTTTGGTGATTTTTGGCAGAGTAACAGAAAGTTGAACTTAGTCATCTGTCCAAAAAAATACATACTTAAATTTCAATCTCAGAAACGGCTGGAGCTATCATCAACAAAATTTTATTCCAATTTTGGTCACATGAGTCATATCTGAAATAAAGGTATTGGTGGTGCAACCTGCATCGGCCTTTTTAATACGGGGGTCATCAGTGCCTGTATCATACTGAGGGCTACAAAAAATATATTCTGTGAAACCATAAAGCCAAATTGTTTAATATCGCACAGAAATGATCCTAGGGTAGTGCTTTCTGAAGTTTGTTCAAATCGTCTCTGTTCAGTTAATATTGGCTGGGTATGGGAGGCTGAATTTAGTTATATGCCAGAGCAGTCCATTTTAGCTCTGTGGCGACAAAGATCTTTTCAAAAACCACTGGGCCAAATTCCTAAGTTTCACATATTTAATTATCCTCAGATGTTGATAACTCAAGTTTGTTCAAATGGTTTTGGCTCAGTTATTTTTGGCTGAGTTACTGGAAGCTGAACTGAGCCAGTTTGTTCTGTCTTCCTGTTTGAGTTTTAAACCTGCAAAACGTTTTTCATCTGATGCCACTGAACCAATGTGTTTTATATTTTACAAGAATAATCCCCAGAATAATTCTTATAATAATTGTTCTTGAATGGTTCCACATGAATGTTTTCTGGCTGAATTATGGAGATTGAATTGAGTCATTTTACCATATATGTTAGCTGTGTGAAGCAGTTTCTTCTAGCCTGGCACCAGTTTATTAGCATCTATTACATCATGCCACTAGACATTTAGGTTTCAGGTTATCTATGGTTAATATTGACAATCATGTTTTTTAAAAGCTTTTAAATATTTTAGATTTATGATTTAAATTAGTCATCTTACCAGGCAATGTTTATCTGTCTGTGACTATATAAGACGGCTGTACATGGATTATAAATAATTGGTATCCATAATCAACAACTTATAATTCAAGAATTTGGCATCAGTGAGATGTATCTGTATTTTAATCTTGCATTCAGTATACATCTGTGAAAAAAATTCATAAATTCCTAATTTACCTTTTTTTTTTATCAAAAGTCAGCTGAAAAGCAGTTTGTATTGGGAAAACTTAGTTCAAGTAGGGACCACTTTTGTGTAAAGATGGCAGCACTTGGTTTACCATTGGCAGTTTGTCAAGATTTGCCAGTGAGTGGATGTTGGCCATCAGCAAAGATTATGTCAGCACTATAAATGACTTTGGCACAGTGCAGGATTGAAAGAGGCCTAAGTGCTGCAGACTGAATACTCAAACAGCTTGATGTTGTGTTTTCATGGTAAGTTCTTTGTATTGTTTTAAACAAGTCAGTGCAAGTCTGTTTAATTCAAAGTTATTTCAAGTAGGGACCTTGAAATTTGAAATTTCTGAAAATTGGCACGTTCATCCATCTTTGAACGTTTGCTCGTAAACCAGGCAGGTGGGGCGATTTAGTTTTTTTTGTAAAACAGATAAATGCAATTTTCTCGTACACAGGACTGGTTGTAACACTTATATTTAATTTTTGTGATGTGCACACCTATGCCAGTATTTCAGCAGTGCCGTTTGTGTAATTGGTAGATGCACTTTGGTTCAAAATGTTCAGTGCTTGCATTGTACATATACATGTCAAACATGTACTTGAAAAGTATCGGTCCAGCATGGAAGTAATATATACCTGATGTATATCCCATTGCATAGGTTCGCATTGGACCTGTAGGCCTAGTTTAATATAAAAATAATAAAAAAAAACTGCTACAAGTGGCAAATCAGGGAACTGGTAATACATGTATATTGTATCTTCTCTTGGAAAAAAACTTGCTAAGACCTTATTTGCATTATTGGATTCTAAAACTTGTTGTCACACAATGTTTGTCTTCTAAAGAGTTGCCGACGTAAAGTTTTACATACGAGTGACATTGTGGCAAAATAATCTATGAAAATCACCTTCAGGGCAAAATTTCACTATCGAGGATTAAATAATATTCATAATGTTATATTATAATATAGAATTTGCTTGACATTTGATGCCAAAGGACGGAAAAAGCGAGGTAACGGTGTAATAGTTCACGGATATTACAAATTAAATTGACCGATCATTTAACTGAATACATGGTTAATAGCTTCACGATAGACACATTTCATTACTTCATTATTTAAGAGAATTAATTAGTTTAATAGCACTTTGTTGATGGATTTCGTGGCTGAAAGGCTAATTAAGATAAATACAATATAAAGTAGATTACACTATAATGTTATCTTCTTTACAGTAGAACGTCAACCGACTTTTGTTTGCAGATAAATATTATAAACGAGATGTTGCTCAATTAAATACCAGAAATAATGAATAATTATGACCAACGTTATCCTCTCCGTCTTTATACAACCTTAACATTCGAGTTGTCACAAAATCACATACACAAATGCACAGGAGAATTGTAGTTATTATATTGTTCCAATCTATTAGACCGATGGACCAACATCAAAAGAAATACACCCTATCCTATAGTATGTGCATGACGTGAACAGTTAAACGGATGTTGCATTAACATTTGTTCCTTGCTTCGATTCGTGTCCTTTTTTTCTAGTTGAGTTGGTACAGGTCACCTACTAGTGCCTAGTATAGTTGCTTAAGTCCAACCCTCCCGAAGCCAAAGCCTTTGGAGAAATTGAATAAACACAGGAATATGTGATTAATCTATGAGCTCATATTCAAGGAAAATTCCTAGAGAGAGAGAGAGAGAGAGAGAGAGAGAGAGAGAGGAAGAGAGACACACAGTCAGATAAACAGACAGAGAACAAAGAGGAACATTGGCAGAAGTAAAATTCAAGAGGGGATCAGGGAGAGAGACAGAAAAAGAGCGAAACAGAAAAAAAAGAAGAAATAAAAAGGGGAAGTGACTGAGAGAGAGAGAGAGAGAGAGAGAGAGAGAGAGAGAGAGTGTGTGTGTGTGTGTAATGAAATGAGAGTTGGAAAGATTGGCAAAGACGGAAGCAGGGGCAGACAGAAAGACGACAGAAAGGGGTAAATATGCTTTTCCATCATTCGTTCTTTCATATTGAATAAACAAAAAACCCTTCTTGACACAATATTTACGGTGATTTCCGTAGGGTGACTTTTTTTCCGTTCTAGATTTGATAAACGTGTTGACCGTGGTTTAACTTCCTAGGGAGACAGATGGGAGCCAGATCCCATGACAATCGTTCATTGAACTCCAGACAACGTTGATCTCTTCTGAGACGTTCCCGATTTGTTTCGGTTTTTGCTGGACATGTTCTGGTGAGAACCATGCGTGTAGGACCTGAAAAGATATCCTTAACAGTTCTGAGAAATTCTTTTGAATATGTAATGCTTCAGCTTTTGACAGGGACCTTGGTTCCAATCAGCAGAGTGAGCTGTTAGGAACAGCTGGTCAAACAAAAAAGATGAATTGTATGTTTCTGATAGTGATTTGTCTTGATTTATTTTCGGCATGCTGATGCTGAAAGAAATCTATTATAGAACTGCAATTTGACGAATTTATTTTACGTATAATATAGTAGAGTTTTGAAGAAATTTTATTCATTTTCCTGTCATAGCGGTGTTAAGGGAGTTTGATTTTGATGGAAGACAAGATAAAATGTATGTATTTTCAAATTAGGTTTCGTATAAATCATTTTGTGTTTTTTGAATCACTGGTTTAATCTCTTGGAAATATACAATCTAAATCCAGGTCGTTCTTTTTTTTTTATTTTAGGAGTGTGATCCATTATTCTTTTACGTTTTAATTTAGTACTGTGTAACCATTTCAGTGCACAGTTCACAACCGCGTGTTACAATCAAGTTTCAATGGAGTTTTGATTCTGTTTATTCTGTTTGTCTATCGCGACGGCTGTACCCACTTAGCCTAACAAGCATTAATGGTACCTTATAGCTAGATATGTTTTGCAGAACTAATAAAAAGTCTGATTATTTTATCTGTATGTCTGTCTTGTTGTTTGCATCCTCTAGTATGTGATAAGGGTTCATGGTATGGAAGACATATTTGCATATACGAGAGTGAAATGCTACAAAATAACACATATATTTTTTTCTAATGCCTTTGGGAGAATTAAATTCCTGGCATAATGACTGGCGAAAAGCCTGTGACTTTCCTTTACACGTTATAGAACCATTTAACAAATTAATGAGACATGAATGTCATTATATATACGTGTTTATATAACTCGGTTTCTAATGTCGGCTCACAAAGAATATTTTAGATTAAGATAACTGTGCTCTACGCTCCCGAGGCAGCGGAAATCTTACGCTTCTAAAGAAGCAACTTATTTTGACGCTGCCAGCTTTGACCCTTTATGATATATTTAGACACCAGATGGCGGTTCGTTGTCCGCTGAAAAAAACGTGCGTATGATATGACAAGCAGCCAACTAGATGCCAATGAACAAACGCTCGACAGGCATCCTGGCTCCTCCCATAGCTGCGCTTCAAACGCTGTTTGAAGACAGTTAACGGTCGAATTTTAATTGCTCCCTCTGCATTCTCGCATCATCGACGGATTCGATTCTGACAGTATGACTGTTTTAGCGTAGCCATGTATCCGCTTTCTGCAGAAATGAAACCAACCAGAGAGGTGTGCACGCAGCCTTTGTTGTTACGTTTCGTTTGAATTACAGCTCACCGGCCGGGCATCCTATGTGCCCAAGGCCCTCAGCAAACCACGTCTACGGCAATTCTCTCCGAGCCTGTGTTTTATTCAGATGGTTACCAGGACGATGAGCTGTCACTCAAAACGAAATGAACATGATTGGCTCCGTGTATTCTTCGCTTGGTCGTGTCTTCCAGCACAAGGTCTCTTCTGATTCGACAAAAATACAGTGCTCCCCTCTGTTGTAGCAATTCAGGATTAGGTCATAGCAAACAGCGCTTACCGTATAGGCAGTAGGCCTATAGTTAAAGCGCTGTGTAAAGAGCGTAACTGTGCTCAAGCATGGTATATAGGCATAAGTAGATGTGATCGGGAAATGGTCGGTCCTCAGAGGGCCCCGCATTTTTGGTAGTGCTGGACCAACTTCCATATGGGTAAAAAGTTTAGTTTTCAGTTGAAACACATGACAAAAAGAAACATGTGCACGAGGAAACAAATCCTACTGGTGTAAATCATATTAAAGGTAGAGTCCTATTAACCTCTAATCCTCCCTGTGTATATAACAAAGATCAAAGGTATTTTGTATCTGAAAATTTCTGATGGTCTGACGGCCATAATATATATTTTGGGGGTCCGTAATTTGACAGGGACAGAGTCCAAATAGGTACCAATCATTTCTGTGAATTTGAGAAAGACCATGCATGTTCTTTTTGGATATAGCGCGCGAAAAAAAAAATCACCAGTTGTGCTCTAGTGGCAATATTGGAATTCTGACAGGTCTGGAATTCGATGAGGCTGGAGCTCCCTTAGGCATCAATCATCGCCGTAAATAAAAGAAATATCAAGCCTGTTCTTGTTGAGATATGACGTTCGAAAGAAAATCGTTTTTGCTCTGGCGGCCATATTGAAATTCCGACAAGTCTGTGACTGGATAGATCTTGACCCATCATAGATTCCAATCATCCCTGTTTATTTGAGAACGATCAAGCCTGTTCTTATTGAGATATCGCTTGCGAAGGAAATTACCCGATTGTGCTTTGGCGGCCATATTGGAATTCCGAAAGGTCTGGAATTCAATAGCTCTGGAGCCATCAAAAGCCAAGATAATCCATGTGAATTTGCTAAAAAAAGGACCAAGCATGTTCTTGTTGAGAAATCGCGTGCGATAGAAGGCGTCGTTGACTGACGGACGGATGGACGGACGGACCGACCATAGGGCACTGCTTTTCGAGCGAGGCCCTAATAATGGACACTGTGAGGTGCAATGAACCTTAGTCCGTCGGCTAAATGAAGGACGAGTATTTTTATACTTGTTAGTGACGACACCTGCGGTGCTGCAGAGGGTATCCCGGCGTGAATATCTAGTTTTCGGATATGTCGAATATTCCTTCCATTTTGTGGAGAAAATATATTCCACAGTTATACCTGGTGTAGTCCTGTAGACTAATAAAAGTAAAAACTAGAAATTTATATCTTTAACCTGTATAGTGATCCAAGGTAGGGGTGATTACCATGTATGCCTTCATGCAAAGGTGTTCTATTGGTACGCATTAAGTGTTCCCTTTGCCAACTTGTTTTGAGAGGTCGCTGGTACATGTTTACGGAGTATTATTAGGACGCAGTGATACAAACTAACGACAGTTGCAACTGTACTCATTTTATCATTGGTTCCTCTTTGATTAAATGAATATGTGACGTTAAATGTACTACGTAAAATGCCAAAGGACTAGGTGCATGTTACATTATTTTCTGATTAATATTCCTATGTTTTCATTATCTTGCCATGTTTTAGTCCTGCGTTTGTTGATAGAAGATTGCATGTAAAGTGAACGCCCGTAGGCTACATCCAGTCTCCTTGAAATAGTGATAAACATATGTATAGTTAGAGCTGCCAGAGGAGAAAACACCATATTCATTTGACAATGGATTGGCTCGCGCTTTCATATTGACAGCCTTCATGCAGAAAGGTTTTCGAATTATCTCGATTATTTATTATTTAACTATTTAGCCACCATTTCATTCTTCGGACTTCCAAAACGTTGTGTTTCAATGAGATAGATATTTCTTTAAGTGCATCAGGTCATTTACCGTTCGGGAAGCTTTGAAAATCATAATTTAGTTGCTACATCAGCTTCCTCCGGTTAATGAAGGTCACGATGCTGAAGCATTGACGTAATCGCCAAGAAGTAGGCAAATTTTGAGAATACCTCTCCGAGGCATTTATTTTAAAATAATGACACATAGAAATTGTTCTGCCGACTCTGACACTAAACTATGGACTGATAAGGATACACGTTTTTATCAAGGGAAGATATGTTGTAGAGATTGAAATTTAGTGAGAAATAAACTTGCAGGACTCTGGGTTGCAGTATAATGAACTTTATATCCCCTCTGGACGAAGTTGCGAAAGTAATACTACTAGAGTAACGCTTTCGTTCGGTCCGTCTGCCCGGAATTGGTTTGTTGATGGATTTCAAGCCAAACCGCTTGAACAAAACCCCATGGATGAAAACCTTATCGGTTCTGAGGTCAAAGTGTCAAAGGTCACGGACACAGGTCCCACTTCTTGAAAAAAGTTGTGGACCTATTTTAAACCAAACCGTTTGACCAAAACCACCCATCTTACATATATAGCTCACCAACTTATGCATGGTGACCACTATCGAATTTGGGGTCACGGGGTCAAAGGTCACGGCCACGAGGTCCACTTCTTGAAAAAGCTTGTTGACCTATTTAAAGCCACCCCCTTTGACCAAAAGCTTTCGTTTTGCACATGTGGCTCACCCACCCATGGCTGAATAACCCTATAAATTTTCAAGACATGGGTGCAGGTAATGGCCACATGGTTCACTTCTTGAAAAAGCATGTGGACCAAATTTAGACCAAATCGTTTGACCAACACCTGTCATTTTTGCTTATATCGCTCACCCACCCATGGCTGAAGAACCCTATTTAGTTTGAGGTCACGGAAGCAAAGGTCAAAGGCAGAGAGCTGCCCTCCTCATTTTCCAACTGTGTAATACACCCATTATAATAATGCCCCTTCGAGTCGATGCTCCGCTTTGCGGTACCCTTGTGAGAACTAAAAGAGCCAAAATGCTGAGGGTTTGGACTCCAGTTCTTTACTGGCTATCATTGTATATATATATCTCTCTCATCAAGATTCATACAATATTGACAGAACGGTTAATGAAGGTTCGTGAAAGTGCAATTTAACTTGGTTTAGTTGCCATGTAATCAAGGATAAGCCATAACAAATATGTAAGTACCGGGCAATCCATTTAAGGTGTACATGAATTCTGACACTTTAACACAGAGGCCCT
Organism: Sipunculus nudus; assembly: GCA_026874595.1. Classification (NCBI taxonomy): domain Eukaryota; kingdom Metazoa; phylum Annelida; class Sipuncula; order Golfingiida; family Sipunculidae; genus Sipunculus; species Sipunculus nudus. The sequence continues at coordinate 51,743,425 of CM049321.1, forward strand.
TATAGTATTGGCAGCTAAACCCTACTTATTATATAAACATGATGAAATATTCACGGTGAGAATGTCGCATAACAGGCTATGAAATAGCTAGGCTTATTCGCTAGGCTACAAAACTGTGCTTCAATATGCCATAGGAACCTAATATGGCGCATATGAACAACACAAGCGTAACGCTATTCTATGATATCTCCCGAATAAAAAGTTCTAATATAATTTCACGAAAAGATTAACTAGAAAGATTAAGAGTATCAATTAGAAACAAAAATAACGAGGACTCTTTGCTAGAAAACATACAAGCCTCGAATCAGATAATTCTGTTCTTACAGATTTGGCCTAACGGGTCCAGGTCCCTGGCTGTTTTCTTTGATAATACCCTCACTTACCTTACAGGTGGTCAGATGTGTTGATTCTGACGAGAAAGAATGTTAGCATGTTTAGCATGTTTATAAACATAGGTAATTTTTTTTAATTGTTTGGTGGAGGTAACTGCCTCGAATTATTTATGCTCTCTGATCTAATTCTTAATCTAAGTATGTAGAGCTAAGTATAACATTTCGGTTTGAGACTTCGTGACAGGGCGGTAGCACTCGTCTCCTTTCATATTTTTTTTTTATCCTGGTGTCACCATCGCCCGGTGTCAACTGCCATAGCGGTTCCCGGGTCTATAATCATCCCTATTTTTAGAGCATTACACGGAGGAAACCCCTTAAAGACGCACTCACTTGTTAGTGTTACAAGGTCCGCATTAAGCCTGCAGACCACTCATCCTGGGTGAGGGCCGACCGTGGGAAATTTCATCTACCGGCTTTGAGTCCTGTGTTCCACCTTTGAGTCTCACAGATAAGTTATAGACGAGTCATGACGATAAATCATGACGATTGCCTTAAAATGTGTCCATTTATTCGCGTTAAATATGAGTACATAAAACCCAAAATAAATTATGGGAAAAAAAATAGATAGTTCAGAAGATTTAAAGGATCAATAGCTAATATACAAACAACATACAATTAACAGATATGGTTGAAATGAGTTAAAACGAATAGATAAATACAAATCATATAATAACAAAGGTATAAGAAATAATTTAAAAGATGAATATGTCAAATACATGCCAAATTTAAACAAACAAACCTCATTTTCTGGAGGACTCAGTCAGGATAAACATATATATATATATATATATATATATATATATATATATATATATATGAGAGGAAGTTGATGAAGCCTATGTTTGTGTTTTATGGCATGTCTTCAGGACGCATTAGAAAGAGAAATATCCATATCACATCTTGGGAATGGTGGGTAAAGAAAAATATAGAATGCATGGATTTGAGAAGTGTATACGGCATTCTTTTTAGGGAGGGATATTCCATGCACGAATAACAAGATATATATTCATAGACGATTTCTATACATCATCAGTCTGTCTGGCGCTACTGTCATATTTATGATCATTGGAACATTGAAGTAAATTCCCACAGAACTTGCCCTTCCATGTAAAGTTACATGAGTTTCCTTGGCACCTCTACTGGTAATTAGACGGAGATCCTGCAGTGTTAGTGAAGTAATAAACGTTAACCTTCATAACCGTTCTGATAAGAAAGGGGGATCACGTGACATTGAACCGGTCGGCTGTGGTTTGGATCAGTTTGTGAAAAATATACCTTACCAACGAAAATAAAGGTAAAAATCCTACAATTCTTGATGAACCACTGATATGAACTGTTGTTGAGTGCTATGCGTGTTAATATACAAATCTGGAGAGCACGAATTGGCTGCTTCACACAGCCAAAAGCAAAAAAAAAGTTCAATGTGAGAACCATCACGATAAGTTTGACAGCTTTGGCCTTGACCTTTCTCTTGGCAACATGTTTGGCTGTGTTGTTGACACAGAAGGTGGGGTTGAGTTGAGCCCGCGGCCCAAAGATGACCAACAAACCACACTCCTGCGTCATGTCAGTGTTCTCAGGTCAGGACCAGGAGAACAGGGGTGTTAGCAGACGCGTCAGACAAGACCCCCGCATAGAAGTGAGCAAAAATAGTAGTTCACCAAACTTGAACCCAAACGCTGATTCTTATGAACCAAGAGAGAGTAGAAATAAAAACACACCAACAGATGGAGCACCTCGGGTCAATATGATATTGGACTTGAAAGTACAATTAAATGAATTAAAGGAAGAAATTGACCAAGTTAAACAAGAAAATAATAAACTCAAAGCAAAGGTAGACAAAATGGAAGAGCTATCAAAAAGGAATAATTCGAATTTCTATGGTATAGAGCAGAATAATAGAAGTTGATGTAATATTTTGTGTGTTAACAGTTGAACAGATACAATATTAATTGATCTTTCTCATTCAGGTTCTGTACACGAGGATTGGGATGCACTGAAACACCCATGCACCATTTACTATGATGATGGTGATGACGATAAAAAAACCTATTCTGCCAACACAAACTTGCACTATTAACAGTCTAACACCACATACAAAGGTAAGCTCATAATTAACTAATAACAACTGCACTGGTAAAAAACAAAACATTTGCTTTAGAAAGATATGAAACTTTTTTTAAATATTTTTGGGATGCAGGGGATCTAAAGTCAAAACTGCATAAACCTGATTACATCGAGATGGTGAACACTGAGGATATTCTTTGAATTTTGGAAACCCGGCGTACTGTCTCAGACCAATTTGATGAACACTTTAAAGATTTTAATTGGGTTTTTGACTGCTAGAAGTAAATTGTCCAGAGGTAGGGTCTTAGTTTGTTTCAGAAAATCTGTATTTTCAAGATTTTAAAATTTATAAATACATGGATATAACTGCATTTATGATAGATGGTGCTGCTTTTAATTTAAAGGAAAATATTCTAATTTTATGTGTGTGTGTTGCCCAAAAAGGATCACCGATCAGTATGTCAAAGAAAGTGATGGTATAATTCGAATAGAAAATATATTGGCAGAAATCATAGCCAAACATCAGGAATTGTATATTATCATTATGGGTGACCTAAATGCACGGATTGGCTTCTTGCCTGATTATATCGAAAGTGATACTCTTGAATATGTAATTAATGAGGCATATCCTACAGATGATTTTTTAATAAGCAGAAACTTAAGAGACCAAAGAATTAACAAGTTTGGTTTATCATTGCAAAATCTTTGTTGTTCTTATAATATACATATTCTAAATGGATGGGTTAAACATAATATATCTAGGTAATAAACATGTGTCACATATTAGGGAAAGCGTGTATTAGATTACATTATTTATTATAAGTACTGAACTTTTTAGTTTTGTGAAGGGCCTTTAGTTATTTTTTTAAATTATATGTATCGGACCATTTTCCAGTCATGTGTTCCTTTCAAGATAAAACAAATGCAACTCATTTAAATAAACACATTAACTCTACACAGTGGATAAAACATAAATTAAAAACAAAAGATCCCATGGAGCTTGAAACATATTTTCTAAACAAACATGACCGGAACACAACAGAATTTGATTATCTTGTTGAATGATCCAGATGTAGCCTTAGAATATTTAAATAATTTTATAAAACAAACTTTTATTTTTGATTTAAAAGAAAGAAATAATTACAAGAAAAGTAAAGCCAAGCCTGGTTGGTGGGACAAAGAATGCAAGTTGACAAAACATAACAAATATAAGTCACTGAATAAATAAGGAATAACATGATGATCTACGAGCATACAAGGAAGAGAGGAAGAAGTTTAAAAAATAGTGTGAGGACAAACAGAATATCAAAAAGAGAGTGTTATTCCAGATATTTTGAATAATAGAGATGCAAATAAATTATGAAAGCTTAAAAATATTGATTTGACAAAGAAATGTAAATAATATTGGTAGGAGAGTTTGGATTGAGTATTTCAGATATTTACTAAATAATTCTAGGCATGAAGTAAATAACGGGTTCCAGGTATTATTTGATGCATATTTTGAAACTCACTTTGTTGAAAATATAGAATGTGGGTCCTTAAATGACAACATTAGAATTTCTGATATTGTTGGAGTTGTTAAACAGATGCCATCTGGAAAGTCGCCAGGTTCAGATGGCATTTCTCTGGATATGATTAAATATATTTTTAAAATTCATTCTTCCATCATTAGGAAAATTGTTTAATATGATACTAAATTCAGGTTTTTACCCAGAAGAATGAAGTAAAGCTATATTCTATCCCTTGTATAAAAATGGCCAAAATAATGATCCTGGAACCTAAAGAGGTATCTCCTTTTTTTAATGTTACGGGGAATTTTTTTCTAAGATTTTGAATAATCGTCTATTAGAGTATATAAATGGATGTGAACTATTATCAGAAGCACAATCAGGATACCGCAAATGATATTGTACCATGGACAATGCTTTTGTTTTACAGGGTATAATACTAAATATTTAATAAGACGCAGAGGTAGGGATTACTGTATATTAATTGATTTTTCATATGCATTTGACTGTGTTCAACATAATATTCTATGGTATGTGACAGAAAAAGGAATAAATGGTGCTTAAAGGTGCTTAAATTAATGTTAACAAAAAGATGTCATGCATTCTTACAGGCAGTCTTACGTCATCATTAGTATTAAACAGAGAATTATAGATATGGCATAGCAAAAGTGGCATATTGACATAACGGATTGTAGTTAGTTGTATTATTATGGGGTATTTAAGCCCATGCTTACCATTGAAAAATATTTATTATGCGCACAAATAAAGGTTATAGAACTGCTTTAGCAAAATTTAGATGTGTAAATCATATATTGGTAATAGAAAATGGTCGACATAAAGGTGTCCGGAGAGAAGAGAGAATAGGTTTACTTTGTTTAAAAAAGGATATAATATAATTCAGGATGAAACATATTTTCTATCAGAATGTTCTTTATTTACTGATCTGCGGAACAAATATATACCAAAGATATTCCATGAACCGAATGATTATAACTTCAAGATGATACTGAAGTACCCGGTAAGTAGTAGATAAAAAAAGCCATATGCATTAAACTAGGTATTATTTACTTGAGGTAATTACACATTAAAAATGTAAAATGTGGAAATAACATATTAAATGAACCAAACAATCAGCTATAGGCAGGAGTATCCGATTTTCCATTAAAGACTCTTACATCCACACTGAACAGAAATAAGAAAAGGTTATAACACTAATTGATATAACAGACCCCTGAAAGCTTATGGGACGAAAATGATATGGAAAACATTTTAATATTCCATGGAAAAGCCCTAACCGATATTATAACTTTGGATTCAATTAACTTCCAGCGATGTTGGTCTTATCATATTCCTAATGGAGCGACGCTTGTAAACCAGTGGACTGTATTCTTATGGTTAAAGCCGCGGGGGTTTAAAAATTCTCTGGTCTAAGAAGACACAAGATAACCTGTTCCTCGAAGAACACTTCATGACCAAAGCGAACGTCTGCAATGACTCCACAGATAATATGCAACTTTCAGCAGGGGTCGTACAAAAAAGAATCGTGGTCCTACTGAGAACCGTTTCAGAAATGTAAGCTAGATTTAAGGCCCAACTTGAGGATAAAAAGTATTTGGGTTCAGCGTATATTTGAATAGATCTTAAAAATTAACTCATTTCAACGTCAACGTTCAAGCGTTCAACGTCAGTATAAAATGCGGCCTAAGGTCCATCTATAGAGTAGTTGAAGGCCAAGGGACAGATTCATTGACAGATTCCCTTTTTTCTAAGAAGCGTTTAATCATTCATAGAGTATATATAGTTATATATATATATATATATATATATATATATTTATAAATATGCATATATGAATAAATATAAATATATATATATATACATATATAAATTGTATGAATATATTATGGGAAAAATCTGTATAATTATTTTAGAAACATTACAGAATGTTTTCAGAACCTATCATGTAGTCTATAACCGGTATCGAAAACATTGATTTATATACTAATGCTTATACAAGTTGGTTTTCAGTATACATGAGATGGGTATAACTCATAATGTTGGAATTGCATCAATCCAGAATAACAGCTGCACATTTTCACCTTTAAACTGCACAGAAAGGTATCGAAAGCACGTTAAAATAAACAGTACAATATATTTCTGTTGCTGGTAAGAAACTCAAATGGTTCGTATTCGGATATAAATCTAATTTCAGGGGTCTACCTAAAAACGTATTAATAAGCCATTCAAGTTATATCGTATACACCGTTTTATAGATGCCACACTTGGGCATAAATGTATGAAGTATTTAATTACTGCCTTCAACAGAGGTTTACGTACAGTCTAAAAACTATCCGTATGCATATAGTTTTATCCAGTTACCTATGGTTTTCTTACTTTGTTTAATATTTTTCAAACGATGTTCCCTTCTATGTACAAAATAGATAATGTATATTCCCTGTTTCGGTTTGGTTTAAACATATATTTTTTAAGCATGTTAGTAACAAAGAGTAAATTGAATCATATTTTCCCTTCAATGCACATAAGAAAAATAAGACAGATATGAGAAACAATACATAAAACTAAACAGCAATATACTACGTGTTTACTTCAAGTGAGGAGTACAAGCATCATGCTTTAAGCCTTTAGAACTTTAAGACATATGTTGTGCAAATTATTTTTCACGTTATTTGTGCCGTAAGGAACTGATATGTTTTAAAAGCAAAAAAAAATAGACTAGCACGATACATTTGCAAAGAAACACGTCCTCATATCGTTGAATGTCAGTGCTGTTCCATAGATATCGCTTTATATAACCAGTAATCATAACATTAGTTTAAATAAGTTTCCTTACATGATAAAGAAATTTACCTATTACCTTTGTTAAGGTAGGTAATGGATCTCAATCACCAGGCCGGTGTCAACTCATAGACTTTTCAGGTGACTAAAGTTCAACAATTGCGATATCGGTTTTTATCATTTGTTTTTTCTCACCTTCGGATGCCCTTGGTACATGGCAACAGTTAGTTACAATTTCGGAACGTTTGTTCAGAAAGTTCTTTTGTTTTGAGCTTATGATTGCTAGTTTCTTGGCCAAACACAAGTTCCACTGGTTTGAAGAGATAATGCATGTGTTTGACTTATGGATCATAAACTAATTTATCGAGAAACCTGTTACCTTTATGAGGTTAAGCGGAATCATCTTCGCACAAGGTAATTGTAGTTATAGCTTATAAAAACATACAAAGTGTTTATAAGTGACAGCTTACATGTAAGCCATGAGGCATAAAATTTATCCTTGTGGAGATGTTTGTTTTGGTTTTCTATAACAATAAATTATAATCTCAACCAAACTTTTTTTTAATATTGATAAGCAGGAAATAATAAACTTACGGCAAATCTCCTCGAGGAAATGGCATTCAGTGAAAGTAAATACTCATCCCGTATCGCTTTAAGGTTTGTTGTGATAGTTTTTGTAAACAAATCAATCCATTTATACATGGCTATCTTCCCCGGCTATTTTTTTTCGTTACATTCTTCATGATGTTTTGTCTGAATTTCAGCCAAGATTGCTTTCTAAGAGTTTCTTTATAACAGCAAAGTCGATTTCAAACCCGACAGCCCTACAGAACTATATAGCATTACCTCATTGCATGTAAAACTGAGCTTTTAAGATCATCAGAATCTGATAGGCATTCGAACTAGACCTTAAAAATCATATAATGTGCATTAATTATATTTTGAACTATATAAAAAAGATAACCGTGACTCATCACGCTTGCTCCAACCGCAGGCGAGGAATAGTACTGGGTGTTTGGGTTTGTTATATTGACAAAAAGATCATGTTTTGTCTTAGTATAAACGAAAAAAATAAAAACACTGAAGACGAACGTTACGCGTAACGCACATGCTCGTGGTAAAGGTATATTACATACTTTTCTGCATTTCATTCCAGGCGTGCTTAAATATACATTTACATCATCTATGGGAGGATAGAACATTTTTCATAAGTGAACTTGATGAGTTGCAGTGTCAAGACAAAACTGATGTAATCAATATTCATTTAACCACTAACATTTTGGTGTGGAAGTGTGCGTGTGTTTGTAAAATTGCTTGGAGAAGACAAGGTACCACGTGCTCCTTTCTTACACCATGTTGGGGATAAATATGGTTTGATTATATTGTTAATATTAAATCAAAAGTTTTCACAAGGTAAACATATTTTGTACCTAGAGTGCTTATATAGTTTTCTTATGTAAAATAATCGCCAAATAACCAACCAAGGTTTGTCAAGGTATCTTAAGCACATATTTTCGTACAAAATACAAAGACAAATTTTAATGACACCAACTGCTCCCACAATGGTTGTCAAGATAAGAAATATTCAATCAATACGCGTAGAACCTAAACGTCATCAATATAATAACCATAAGCGGTCAAAGAGCCATCGGTCGTTAAGCTCCTTATCCCTCTTATCATAAATCATGTACATAACTAGGGATAATCCTTTCCAATTAGTTGCAACAAAGAGATTAAAAGCTCACCCCTGCCGTAAAATACGGGGTTTATCAGACTTAAACTTCTTAAGCTCTATTTTATACCACAATATCAGCACATCCAAAGGAGGAATGCCAAGCAATAATCGATTCCACACGTATTGACTCTGAAAAAGCAGCCTTGTTAAAGCCAATTCAATTAATAAATTAGTTCATTCATACAGTTTTTGAGGCTGTATTAACCCCATGAATAACACTTTTTATAACGAGAATAGGCCAGACTGCTATCCACATAAACTATTAACTTTTTAATACATGGTAAATTCGAAAACAACCTAAACAAATGTAACCTCATACTTCGTTGTACTATTCAAAATGTATTAATTATATATATTTGTATATATATATATATTATATATATATATTTATATATATATGGAGAGAGAGAGAGAGAGACAGAGAGAGAGAGAAATAAATCAATTAAATATTTCAGTATCGGTGTATATAGGGGTTCCCACAAAACTTCAGCTTTTTTCAAATATATTTTAATCAACTTTCTAAATTTGAACCGTGAGTTTAAGGCACCCTCAAGGTCAAGCATATTAGGGAATAATAAAATTGCTCTATGTGCATTCAAACCATAATCTGAAAGCTGGATAGAGAAGGGTATATTATATGTTGCTAGTGAACAATAAAGTGCGATCATATGAAAATATAATAGAAGTATTAGGACGAACTCCGGGTAGAGTAATAGAGTATAATGTTTTGTGTTCAGCATTAAAAAAAACTTCCTTGCATAGGGGACTATAGAAATAATGGAACAGAAAAATATCCCTCTAAATAATTATCAAAAAGAAAAAAATATAACATAAAGCATATCCGAGGAAGGGGAAGGTACCCGTAGAACAAATATAACCTCAACATTTTGTACTAGAAAATATCCTGCTGGTAAGTTTTAAAGAGAACACTGGATGATGGTTTATAGATGTACCAATGAAATATGATTGAAAATGATGCAGTTGAAAATATTATTACACAAAATGGGTAAATATGGCACTGATAAGAGTCATTTATGTAGAGATACGGAATATGTTGAACATTTATTTCTGGCAATGTAGAGAGCTATGACAGTTATGGAATAAAGTTGAAAACCTCTTTGTTGCAACTAATTGGAAAGAATTATCCCTAGTTATGTATATGATTTATGATAAGAGGGATAAGGAGCTTAACGACCGATGGCTCTTTGACCTCTGATGGTTATTATATTGATGACGTTTAGGTTCTCCGCGTGTTTATAGACCTTTTTGATTTGGTTGTAAGATTTAAGTGACCTTCACATTTTCCTCGCTTTTTTTGCAGCATTTTAGCTCAAGTTGTGAGATCGTTAAAGTCTCGCTTAATCACATAACAGCGCCTTTATTCGCACACAAACACATAATAATAGATACAACGTGTACTAACGTGGACAGAGACGCGACGTGTTTATATATTTAGGACATGTCCAACGTAAGTGAACGCCAAAAAAAACGCGACAAAACGCACAATACCGTATGGTCACTCACAGAAACGTAAGATAACGCACATAAACAAACACACATTATAGCTAAACCCACGTGACGTGAAACCGTTTAAAAATGTGTCAAAACGTAAAAAGAACGCGGACATGAATGAAAACGCATAGCATACTAATCGCGGGTTTAAAGAACGTAGCCTGCATCGCGCCAAATCGCTCAACGCTTAAAAAAATGATAGTCGCTTACTTTGTTATACGATTGATCTCACTTTAATAGATAAGACCCCTGACAATGATATACGTGATGGAGATTCCCTGGAGATAAAGCAACATACCGATATTGAAGAAATGGAAATAGAAGAACTAAACTGTCACTCAATAAAAAACCAGGAGGCTGTGTGATGAAGCTGCTTATTAAAGGGAAGGAGAAGTGTGTGACAGTGATAGTAGTGAAGAGTCCAGCATTGATGAGTAAAACGAAGGATGATGACATTATGAATAAACAAATTAAACACAAATCTAAATCAGGAAAGCAATTTTCCCTTAACAAAATGGGCTACAGTCGACCCCTGAAGAAATAATGAGAAAATAATACTTGTGACCACAGCAGATATTTATATGTAGGACACAGTGCTCTTATTTTGATATGCTTGAGGTGTGTAGTTGTTCAGCAAATTGAATCACCATTTCCTTATACACTAGGATATCTCCAAGCGACATATTTAAGTGGGATAGGTATATATTAATTAATTTGGTCTGCAGTCCGTAATTTAAGACCACATAAGCAGTTTTCCGGGACTCACCATTCAGAGGATAAACGCTTAAGTGAAAATGTGGCAGGACCTGTTATTATGATAGCGTTTTATTTAAAAAAGTGTGTCACTTGGTTACATATATGAGGAGGTCACGGTTATCTTTTTTAATTAGTTCAAGATACAATTTATGCACATTATATGCTTTCTAAGGTATAGTTCGAATGCCTTTCAGATTCTGATGATCTTAAAAGCCCAGTTTTACATGCAATGAGGAAATGCTATATAGTTCTGTAGGGCTGAGGGTTTAAAACCCAATTTGCTGTTCCGCAGAAACTCTTAGAAGGAAATCTTGGCTGACATTCAGACAAAAAAAATCATGAAGAATGAAACGAAAAAAAAGCCGTGTAAGAGGGCCATGTATAGATGGATTAATTTTTTTAAAATACCTATCGCAACAAACCTTAAAGCGATACGGGATGAGTATTTACTTTCACTGAATGCCATTTCCTCGAGGAGATTTGCCGTAAGTTTATTATTTCCTGCTTATTAATATTAAAAAATGGTTTGGTAGAGATTATAATTTATTGTTATATAAAATCGAAATGAACATCTCCACAAGGATAACTTTTTATGCTTCATAGCTTACATGTAAGCTGTCACTTATAAACACTTTGTATGTTTTTATAAGCTATAACTACAATTACCTTGTGCGAAGATGATTCCGCTTAACCTCATAAAGGTAACAGGTTTCTCGATAAATTAGTTTATGATCCATAAGTCAAACACATGCATTATCTCTTCAAACCAGTGGAACTTGTGTTTGGCCAAGAAACTGGCAATCATAAGCTCAAAACAAAAATACTTACTGAAGAACGTTCCGAAAATGTATTCAACTGTAACCATGCACCAAGGGCACCCGAAAAAAAAATTTAAAAAAAGTACTTTAAGATGTCCGTAATATGAACTATTCGATTTGAAGTGAGAGCTCTATAGACGACTTTAATGAAAATCTCAAGCAGGAACAATTCCCGCTGTTTTTTTTTTTCCAAAGCAATACTTGAACAGGTATCCTGTTATTCCCAATAATCCATTATTTACATTCAATAACTTTTATGGCGTCATCCAACTGTGTTATCTTTTGTTTCAGGCTGTCTTCAATTGGCTGTTTACTGACGGGATTTAAAAATTACTGGCTGTATGCAGCAGTTTTGTTTCAATTGTTTAGTCGGAAATTTTAGTCGTTCGGACGACACGAAAAATTCGTTAGATTATCTTCATGTAATATGTCCATGGAAGAAGCTTGGCAGACATTAAAAGCTTGTCTTCAAAGTACCTTGAAGTATATTGAATTGTCTGTATAATACGCATAGTGTATATAGAAAAAATGGTCCTATGTTTACTCTCACTCAAAAGAAAACTCCTATTTAGGTTGTTCTTTCTTTGCGTCAATGTTGAGGAAATGAATACCATCTGCAAAGCTATACATTACAGCTGATTAAATATTTGGCTTTATTATGTCCCCAACTCCAGGTGCAATTATGAAAGTCTATAATTATTGGTCTATACTGAAGAAAATAAGATGGAAATGGTGGCTAAATAGTTAAATAATAAATAAATCGAGATAATTCGAAAGCCTTTCTGTATGAAGGCTGTCAATATAAAAGCGCGAGCCAATCCATTGTCAAATGAATATGGTGTTTTCTCCTCTGGCAGCTCTAACTATACATATGTTTACCACTATTTCAAGGAGACTGGATGTAATCTACGGGCGTTCACTTTACATGCAATCTTCTATCAACAAACGCAGGATTAAAAACATGGCAAGATAATGAAAAAAATAAGAATATTAGTCAGAAAATAATGTAACATGCACCTAGTCTGTTGGCATTTTACGTAGTACATTTAACGTCACATATTCATTTAATCAAAGAGAAACCAATAATAAAATGAGTACAGTTGCAACTGTCGTTAGTTTGTATCACTGCCTCCTAATAATACTCCGTAAACATGTACCAGCGACCTCTCAAAACAAGTTGGCAAAGGGAACACTTAATGCGTACCAAATAGAACACCTTTGCATGAAGGCATACATGGTAATCACCCCTCCACCAAGGAGTTCCCCTATCTTGGATCACTATACAGGTTAAAGATATAAATTTCTAGTTTTTACTTGTATTAGTCTACAGGACTACACCAGGTATAACTGTGGAATATATTTTCTCCACAAAATGAAGGAATATTCGACATATCCGGAAACTAGATATTCACGCCGGGATACCCTCTGCAGCAACACAGGTGTCGTCACTAACAAGTATAAAAATACGACGGACTAAGGTTCATTGCACCTCACTGTGTCCATTATTAGGGCCTCGCTCGAAAAGCAATGCCCTATAGTCGGTCCGTCCGTCCATCCGTCCGTCAGTCAACGACGCTTTCTATCGCACGCGATTTCTCAACAAGAACATGCTTGGTCCTTTTTTATAGCAAATTCACATGGATTATCTTGGCTTTTGATGACTCCAGAGCTATTGAATTCCAGACCTTTCGGAATTCCAATATGGCCGCCAGAGCACAATCGGTTAATTTCCTTCGCAAGCGATATCTCAATAAGAACAGGCTTGATCGTTCTCAAATAAACAGGGATGATTGGAATCTATGATGGGTCAAGATCTATCCAGTCACAGACTTGTCGGAATTTCAATATGGCCGCCAGAGCAAAAACGATTTTCTTTCGAACGTCATATCTCAACAAGAACAGGCTTGATATTTCTTTTATTAACGGCGATGATTGATGCCTAAGGGAGCTCCAGCCTCATCGAATTCCAGACCTGTCAGAATTCCAATATTGCCACTAGAGCACAACCGGTGATTTTTTTACGCGCGCTATGTTTCAAAAGAACATGCATGGTCTTTCTTAAATTCACAGAGATCAGTGTTACCTCTTTGGACTCTGTCCCTATAAAATTACTGACCCCCAAAATATCTATTATGGACGTCAGACCATCAGAAATTTTCAGATACAAAATACCTTTGATCTTTGTTATATACACAGGGAGGATTAGAGGTTAATAGGACTCTATCTTTAATATGATTTACACCAGTAGGATTTGTTCCCTCGTGCACAAGTTTCTTTTTGTCATGTTTTTCAACTGAAAACTAAACTTTTTACCCATATGGAAGTTCGTCCAGCACTACCAAAAATGCGGGGCCCTCTGAGGACCGACCATTGCCCGATCACATCTACTTATGCCTATATACCATGCTTGAGCACAGTTACGCTCTTTACACAGCGCTTTAACTATAAAACTATAGGCCTAGGCCTACTGCCTATATGGTAAGCGCTGTTTGCTATGACCTCGTATCCTGAATTGCTACACCAGAGGGGAGCACTGTATTTTTGTCGAATCAGAAGAGACCTTGTGCTGGAAGACACGACCAAGCGAAGAATACACGGAGCCAATCATGTTCATTTCGTTTTTAGGTGACAGCTCATCGTTCCGGTAACCATCTGAATAAAACACAGGCTCGGAGAGAATTGCCGTAGACGTGGTTTGCTGAGGGCCTTGGGCACATAGGATGCCCGGCCGGTGAGCTGTAATTCAAACGAAACGTAACAACAAAGGCTGCGTGCACACCTCTCTGGTTGGTTTCATTTCTGCAAAAAGCGGATTCATGGCTACGCTAAAACAGTCATACTGTCAGAATCGAATCCGTCGATGATGCGAGAATGCAGAGGGAGCAATTAAAATTCGACCGTTAACTGTCTTCAAACAGCGTTTGAAGCGCAGCTATGGGCGGAGCCAGGATGCCTGTCGAGTGTTTGTTTATTGGCATCTGGTTGGCTGCTTGTCATATCATACGCACGTTTCTTTCAGCGGACAACGTACCGCCATCTGGTGTCTAAATATATCATAAAGGGTCAAAGCTGGCGCGCGTGAAAATCAGTTGCTTCTTTAGAAGTGTAAGATTTCCGCTGCCTCAGGAGCGTAGAGCACAGTTATCTTAATCTAAAATATTCTTTGTGAGCCGACATTAGAAACCGAGTTCCGTCTACAAACACGTATATATTATGACATTCATGTCTCATTTATTTGTTAAATGGTTCTATAACGTGTAAAGGAAAGTCACAGGCTTTTTGCCAGTCATTATGCCAGGAATTTAATTCTCCCAAAGGCATTAGAAAAAAATATATGTGTTATTTTGTAGCATTTCACTCTCGTATATGCAAATATGTCTTCCATACCATAAACCCTTATCACATACTAGAGGATGCAAACAACAAGACAGACATACAGATAAAATAATCAGACTTTTTATTGGTTCTGCAAAACATATCTAGCTACAAGGTACCATTAATGCTTGTTAGGCTAAGTGGGTACAGCCGTCGCGATAGACAAACAGAATAAACAGAATCAAAACTCCATTGAAACTTGATTGTAACACGCGGTTGTGAACTGTGCACTGAAATGGTTACACAGTACTAAATAAAAACGTAAAGGAATTATGGATCACACTCCAAAAATAAAAAAAAAGAACGACCTGGATTTAGATTGTATATTTCCAAGAGATTAAACCAGTGATTCCAAAACACAAAATGATTTATACGAAACCTAATTTGAAAATACATACATTTTATCTTGTCTTCCATCAAATTCAAACTCCCTTGACACCGCTATAAGAGGAAAATGGATAAAATTTCTTCAAAACTCTACCATATTATACGTGAAATAAGATTTGTCAAATTGCAGTTCTATAATAGATTTCTTTCAGCATCAGCATGCCGAAAATAAACTAAAAGAAATCACTATCAGAAACATACAATTCATCTTTTTTGTTTGACCAGTTGTTCCTAACAGCTCACTCTGCTGATTGGAACCAAGGTCCCTGTCAAAAGCTGAAGCATTACATATTCAAAAGAATTTCTCAGAACTGTTAAGGGATATCTTTTCAGGTCCTACACGCATGGTTCTCACCAGAACATGTCCAGCAAAAACCGAAACTAATCGGGAACGTCTCAGAAGAGTTCAACGTTGTCAGGAGTTAAATGAACGATTGTCATGGGATCTGGCTCCCATCTGTCTCCCTAGGAAGTTAAACAACGGTCAACACGTTTATCAAATCTAGAACGGAAAAAGAGCCACCCTACGGAAATCACCGGAAATATTGTGTCAAGAAGGGTTTTTGTTTATTCCATATGAAAGAAGGAATGATGGAAAAGCATATTTCCCCCTATCTGTCGTTTTTCTGTCTGCCCCTGCTTCCGTCTTTGCCAATCTTTCCAACTCTCATTTCATTACACTCTCTCTCTCTCTCTCTCTCTCTCTCTCTCTCTCTCAGTCACTTCCCCTTTTTATTTCTTCTTCTTTCTCTGTTTCGCTCTTTTTCTGTCTCTCTCCCTGATCCCCTCTTGAATTTTACTTCTGCCTATGTTCCTCTTTGTTCTCTGTCTGCTTATCTGACTGTCTGTCTCTCTCCCCCCCCCCCTCTCTCTCTCTCTCTCTCTCTCTCTCTCTCTCTCTCTCTCTCTCTCTCTCTCTCTCTCTAGGAATTGTCCTGAATATGAGCTCATAGATTAATATTCCTGCGTTTATTCAATTTCCCCAAAGGCTTTGGCTTCGGGAGGGTTGGACTCAAGCAACTATACTAGGCACTAGGAGGTGACCTGTACCAATTCAACTAGAAAGAAAGGACACGAATCGAAGCAAGGAACAAATGTAAACATCCGTTTAACTGTTCACGTCATGCACATACTATAGGATAGGGTGTATTTCTTTTGACGTTGGTCCATCGGTCTAATAGATTGGAACAATATAATAACTACAATTCTCCTGTGTATTTGTGTATGTGATTTTGTGACAAATCGAATTTTAAGGTTGTATAAAGACGGCGAGGATGACGATGGTCATAATTATTAATTATTTCTGGTATTTAATTGATCAACCTCATGTTTATAATATTTATCTGCAAACAAAAGTCGGTTGACGTTCTACTGTAAAGAAGATAACATTATAGTGTAATCTACTTTATATTGTATTTATCTTAATTAGCCTTTCAGCCACGAAATCCATCAACAAAGTGCTATTTAACTAATGAATTCTCTCAAATAATGAAGTAATGAAATATGTCTATCGTGAAGCTATTAACCATGTATTCAGTTAAATGATCGGTCAATTTAATTTGTAATATCCGTGAACTATGACACCGTTAACTCGCTTTTTCCGTCCTCTGGTATCAAATGTCAAGCAAATTCTATATTATAATATAACATTATAAATATTATTTAATCCTCGATAGTGAAATTTTGCCCTGAAGGAGATTTTCATAGATTATTTTGCCACAATGTCACTCGTATGTAAAACTTTAGGTCGGCAGCTCTTTAGAAGACAAACACTGTGTGACAACAAGTTTTAGAATCCAATAATGCAAATAAGGTCTTAGCAAGTTCTTTTACAAGAGAAGATACAATATACATGTATTACCAGTTCCCTGATTTGCCACTTGCAGCAGTTTTTTTATTATTTTTATAATAAAAACTAGGCCTACAGGTGTAATGCGAACCTGTGAGATGGGATATACATCAGGTATATTACTTCCATGCTGGACCGCTACTTTTCAAGTACATGTTTGACATGTATATGTACAATGCAAGCACTGAACATTTTGAACCAAAGTGCATCTACCAATTACACAAACGTCACTGCTGAAATACTGGCTTAGGTGTGCACATCACAAAAAATAAATATAAGTGTCACAACCAGTCTTATGTTCAAGAAAGCCCATCAAAGATGTATGGACACAAACAATTTAAGGTTTCAATCCACTCTTTGGCTATTTGCACAGATGCATGAAATAAAAAGATACAGGTAGATGAAAGCGACTATGTGTATCCGCCGAAATCAGAGTAGTACACGTGATGTGAGGCATGGATTGAGTGGTAAGGGGAAATAGAGTAAGAGGGATGTCTGCCACGTAAACATGATTGTAAGTTGCACCAACAGAGGCTAATACTGCAAATCATTCCTGAGAAAAGGGCATTAATTTATACTACAAAAAGGAAAGGTAATGTGGCGCCACCTGTTTGGTTTACGAGAAAAATTTCCAAGCTGTATGAACATACCAAATTCCCGACCAATACCTTGACCCACTTCTGAGATATGAGCAATTTTCACCCAATCCACATGTACGAATGGACGCCACAGGAACACGATTGCAGATGGTGCCACCAGTCTTGTGTAGAAGAGGAAGGAGTCCAAGGTCAATTGATATGTACAATTTACTGCAAATCACTCCAGTGAAAATTGCATTTATCTATTTTACAAAAAAAAGCTAAATCGCACCACCTGTCTGGTTTACGAGCAAACGTTCAAAGATGGATGAACGTGCTAATTTTCAGAAATTTCAAATTTCAATGTCCCCACTTGAAATAACTTTGAATTAAACAGACTTGCACTGACTTGTTAAAAAAAATACAAAGAACTTACCATGAAAACACCACATCAAGCTGTTTGAGTATTCAGTCTGCAGCACTTAGGCCTCTTTCAATCCTGCAAAGTCATTTATAGTGCTGACATAATCTTTGCTGATGGCCAACATCCAGGCACTGGCAAATCTTGACAAACTGCCAATGATAAACCAAGTGCTGCCATCTTTACACAAAAGTGGTCTCTACTTGAAGTAAGTTTTCCCAATACAAACTGCTTTTCAGCTGACTTTTTATAAAAAAAAAGGTAAATTAGGAATTTATGAATTTTTTTTTACAGATGTATACTGAATGCAAGATTAAAATACAGATACATCTCACTGATGTCAAATTCTTGAATTATAAGTTGTTGAGTATGGATATCAATTATTTATAATCCATGTACAGCCGTCTTATATAGTCACAGACAGATAAACATTGCCTGGTAAGATGACTAATTTAAATCATAAATCTTAAATATTTAAAAGCTTTTAAAAAACATGCTTGTCAATATTAACCATAGATAACCTGAAACCTAAATGTCTAGTGGCATGATGTAATAGATGCTAATAAACTGGTGCCAGGCTGGATGACACTGCTTCATTCAGCTAACATATATGGTAAAATGACTCAATTCAATCTCCATAATTCAGCCAGAAACATTCATGTGGAACCATATAAGGAAAGTTATTATAAGAATTATTCTGGGGATTATTCTTGTAAAATATAAAACAAATTGGTTCAGTGGCCTCAGATGAAAAACGTTTTGCAGGTTTAAAACTCATACAGGAAGACAGAGCAAACTGGCTAAGTTCAGCTTCCAGTAACTAAGCCAAAAATAACTGAGCCAGAACCATTTGAACAAACTTGAGTTATCAACATCTGAGGATAATTAAATATGTGAAACTTAGGAATTTGGCCCAGTGGTTTTTGAAAAGATCTTTGTCGCCACAGAGCTAAAATAGACTGCTCTGGCATATAACTAAATTCAGCCTCCCATATCAGCCCATATTCACTGAACAAAGACCATTTGAACAAACTTCAGAAAGCACTACCCTAGGATCATTTCTGTGCGATATTAAACAATTTGGCCTTATGGTTTCAGAGAATATATTTTGTTGTAGCCCTCAGTATGATACAGGCACTGATGGCCCCCGTATAAAAAAGGCCGATGCAGGTTGCTCCACCAATACCTTTATTTCAGATATGACTCATGGGACAAAAATAGGAATAAAATTTGGTGATGATAGCTCCAGCCGTTTCTGAGATTGAAATTTAAGTATGTTTTTTTGGACAGATGACTTAGTTCAACTTCCTGTTACTCGGCCAAAAATCACCAAACTGGAACCCTTCGAACAAAATTGAGAGAGACTGTTTCTAGGATTATGTCTATGAAATATTGGACAATGTGGCTGGACAGTTTCGGAGAAGAAGATTTTTAACGTACGGCACCTGGGGACGGCGGACAAACGACGCTGCGCCATCGCATAAGCTCACAGGTTCGTTAAAAGAACGGTGTATCACCCGTGCGCAAATATAGCTAAAACATTTGCTTGTTCTTTTTTCTGAATCATGTAATTCCTTGTTCCCTAATGGGTGTGCTTACATCCACAAAAAAATTAAAAGCACATCTAATATTAACTTATTGTTTTAATTGGCTTTAGCAAATTAATAAGACTCAAGCTGTGATAATTATTTTATATATTCTTCATGGAATTTCCGATTATTTATTGTATAATTTCTTTACAAAGGTATGAATAATTTTTCTGCAATAATAGTAACCCCCTTAGCGAAAAATCAGTTTTTTTACTATTAGTGATACAATGAGCTCCCCCTACAATCAGTTTCCAATTATTTATAGGGAAAATCACACCAAATCGGTTGATCTATATGACAACTGTTATTCTAAATAAAAAAAATCATACTTGTTTAATATCCAAACAAAAACCTGAAAAATGACACTGTCAGACATATATCCAACTTTGAGCAAATTATAAATTAAATAGATGTAAATAACACATTCAATGGTGTCTATCGAGTAAAATAAGATTAGTTAATTCAATTTACTGATTGTGAGTGCCAAATAAACTTTTATGTTCTACTCAACATCGAAGAAAATTTATAAAATACCATAAAAATGGTGCTTTAAAGAAATGTGTTTCATACCAAAATGGTTAGCCTAAAATATATTTAATGACACATACAATGAAGAAAAATGAAATACGCAAAAGACAATTAATAGATGGCATATGTCGATTTGTTAGGTGATGGTGTAACTTTTTAAAAAACATTGCCTAATAAGGGGATATTAAAGTAGAAACACATATTTTGGAAATCAGGGGTATTTTTCATCTTTTTTTAAATAGCCTTTCTTTCATACAATTTCATATAATCAGGAGCCATTATGATAATGACAAAATCTGCTTGTAAATATTTAGAAACACACCATAATAGGGTTTTTTAATTTTAAAAAATTCATTTCTTTCCTTGAAGAAATGTCCGGGCGGTTGGGTCTCAAAATCGGTTAATTTCTGCTGGTAACAAAAATAAAAATGTTTGATGCACCTGGGGGTAAAATTGATAGGATGAAGAAAAAACCCGAGACGCTTGTGTCTCATAAAGATGAAAGAGGTGATAAAGAAGAGCAGATAAATCGTTATCAGTCACGCGATATTGCTCTTATCTTATATTGCTCTTATCAATCAAAGAAATTCTCCTTTAGGGACATTTATGCAGAAATAACATGTAGTGTATAAAACCTTTTCAGGTTTGCTTATTCCTTTCAGTAATCTCTTCTACGGATGCATTAAAATGATTTAAACAGTCCCAACACATGCTCTTCCACCTAGACATTTCTACAGAGCTAAAAACAGACGGTCGCCTGTGTAAGAAATCACTTTGTCTGTAGTAGATAAATTTACCAATGCCATTTGGGTCCTGTTTGTCTTCCTAAGCAGCTGCACGGCGAAAGAAGCATTCCTTGAAGCTTTCACGTAAAAAAAGGAAACTTCAGTGTTAACAATTAATCAAATGAAAGGACCCTTTCCATGATGAAGAAAGCTTGAAGGCATTTTAAAGAAGAAAACCGTATGGAATTTTGCTGAACAAACTCTATCATATGTTTTGATATATAATACACCATGATATACTGGATATGTTCCCTTTCAAATTAATCTGTACCTGCCAAAATATTGCCTTGAAACCGTTTGATTACTCCTGTAAACGAGTGTCAAAAACAGTGGACCAGGCGCGATCGCTGGTGTCACCATAAACACAATGCGTGGGGCCTTGTGCAGCGCGGAGCCGAGACACGTGTCACTGAGGAGATGCCCTGACTGACTTGGCCAAAAAATATAATACAAGTTCCGGCTGGCAGAAACACCGCGTGTTGCCCCTCTTAATCGGACCTCTGGTCTTGTGGCCTTATTATGGTAACCAGACACACGTGGACTGTGTTTACCAACACGCACAGCCAAAACAAGTAGTTAAACAGCCGTATGCAAGGAAATGAGACTGTGTGCTGGGATGGGTCAGTTGGAAAACTTTTGTATAAAGCAAAACTGGACTGATAGTGTGAAAGAAAAGGCAAAATATTGATCCTGATTATGTCCCTTTAAGCTAGGTTGTTAATTTTGAAAGGTTATTAGGCCAGATGGAATACATTTTAATATACAGGTACCATTTTCTTAGTGAAAATTTTTTATTTGAAAATCGTGTTATTTATGATAAGGATAAACATTCCTTCATAATAAATATGAAATGTTTAAAGAATTGCAAATACATATGCAAAAAAGTATTATTAAATTTCGAAATCAAAGATTGGATGAACAATGCAAATTATATGAAAACGGGAGAATCAGGTAGGAAACATTTGATAAATAGTTTTTTTATTAACGGGAAGGTTGTCCTTTTATAAATATACGAATTCGAAATGACCATTAGATATACCTTCCATGCCGGAATGAATTCAACACTGTAATAAAATGTATACTCTAGATACGCTTTTCCAATCACAAACTTTGATATTGTATTAATATAATCTATCCCTGGACTTTTCAGCCTAGGATAAGTAAAACCTACCTAAAGAAAACAATGAAGTCCTTCTCCTGTTGTAACCACACTTTCAAAATAAAATTTCATATATATATATATATATATATATATATATATATATATATATATATATATATACGTACATATATATATATATATATATATATATATATATATATATATATATATATATTAGTGGTGTTTCAACTGATCATTGCTCGTGTTCTTTCTACCGGTTAAATTGGTTCCGAGCACACACACACGGTTATGCATGCACACGTGTATAAAGAAGAAAAAAATTTAATCCTGTCAGAAAAAAAATAACTCAAAAGGACACATTGTACCAAAAAAAACATGAAAACTTACCCTTGTGCCAAGTATAACCAACCCTGCCGCTAGCTTTTCTAACCTTTTGAAACTTTTGAAACGAAAATAGTAATATAATTGATTGATATTCACCTCAGAGATACCACGGCATAAGATAATAAGGTAATGTCGTGCTTTCCTGCCGGGTGTGACTAGGTGAATCATTGACATGGTTATGCGAGACAACGAATAAAAGTTCACATAAAAGTACTTTTCACATCGATGGGCAGAAATCGTGCCTTCACGTAGCTAATCGGTTTTAACTTGTGTAATGGGTCATATAAGTGAACATGAAATGATCCCTATATAGGTTCATCTGAATATCACCACACGATCCACTGCGTCATGGCATGCCTGTTCATAGCAATACCATCGTTTCAGGCACGTGTCCGGTTTGTATCGGTTGTGAGCCGAAATTATTAAGAATTCGTTGTTGCGAATATCGCTGATGCATATTTAAAAAAATACCAGATGTTTTCTGAGAATGTCTTTTAATTTGCAGTATATACTTTCTTTAAATCCGACATTCGGCCATATTCCGTGCATTCGACCAAATTCAGTTTTCGATTCCTTATTCTTTTTTCGTCCCTTTCTACATCAATCCGGAACTTAAGGTTCTGCCACCACATTATAAAAGAGCGTACCATACCCGCGGACCAGAGGCATAGGCATCTAGTAATGCAAGAAAACTTCTACCCTGTACTAAGTAGGGGCGGGTTACAGGATCTCAGTAAAGAGGGGGAGGGTCGACACCATGACACAGGTAAACAAGTGTGCCGGGAGTGCTATCCGACTTTATTTTACTCTTCTTGAATAATAATTTCTCGCGCCATCGACCATTTGTGACATTAAGATTAATTTATCGTAGCCATGTATCCGTTTTCAGAAAAATAGATACCAATCTAGCGAGGAGTGCACAAAGCCAAGGTTGTTACACTTCGTTTTGAGTCACAGCTCGCCGTCACAGTACCTAACCCGCGTGCACAGACCACAGGTTCAGACAGACATGCCCAACAA
This sequence comes from Sipunculus nudus, assembly GCA_026874595.1. Classification (NCBI taxonomy): domain Eukaryota; kingdom Metazoa; phylum Annelida; class Sipuncula; order Golfingiida; family Sipunculidae; genus Sipunculus; species Sipunculus nudus. Next base: position 51,767,048 of record CM049321.1, read on the forward strand.
CAGAGCCTTGTAAAAGCACCCGGAATAAGATGCGAGACGAGGCCCTTTTCGGTAATAAGCACATATTTATCAATTTCCTAATTTTTTTTTTTTGAATTGGAGGAAGCGCGCCCCCTCTGCCCCTGCTAAGAACCGCCTCAGCGTCTGCTAGCAATGACACATTCAACGGCACAAAGCTTTACAGGGTTCGATGCATGTGTAACCTCCCCGGCTAAGCCCGCCCGATGTTCATTCTTGTGTGTGTGTGTGGGGGGGGGGGGGGAGTTATGAAATGTTGATAACGCAACGGAATGGCTAGCGGCTTGACCGGTCGAAACCCACAAGGGACCCAAAAACAATAACAAAGTCAGAGATAGTTAAAACAGTTCTTAGCAACTCCATCCACAAATACAACTATTTGAGGTTCTCAAACCGGCGCCTGGATCTTGTAGGCCTACGTGTCACTTCACGGTTTGCCGCCATGTTCTTAAACTAATCGAAAGAATAAAGTTAATTATCCCGAAGCTGAGTCCCAAACGGGCCATCTTTAAGTTCTCAGCCCGTAACACTCACCACAGAGGCTCACTCCTAAAGATATTAGGTCCTGTTGTCCTATTTTTCCGTTTAATACTCATTTCTACCACTTTATTGAAGTAACAAGTCTCTTTGACATGCCCCGAACCAGAACACCTGGGCCCCCTCTAATGTCCTATTCCTCCAATCACAAGTCGACTGCTTGAACCAATATCGTCAAGGCGGGTTTCATCAAGAATGTTTCAGGCAGAGAAGAGATCTATTCTAAACTGAAGTTAGAATTAAATTGGTATTGCAATTGAAAATTTAGGAATTGAAATTCTTGTGGTAAAACTATAACTAAATCTGAAGTGAATTGAAATTGAAAAATTAATGTTCAGTCCAATGAATTGAATTTTATTGCGCTCGCATTTTTCTCAGTTTTGCAGCTCAGTCCATCAGTGTAAAAGGTGCCCATACACCTACCTTTTGAAAAAGAGATGATCTGATTTCTGTCTTCCTCTGTGTATATGTTAATAATGTAAGGGTTATTTTGGTTGTGGAAAATCCTTATAGGGCCTTCGTGAAGGATATATGAACATGTTTATCAACAACATGTTTGTAAACACAGCAATGTTGACGAATGGGAAAAACATGAAACCTAAGGTGGTAGGTTGTGTATATGCGGAGGCAGAAAGGTCACTTGTTGCAAAACGCCATTTACAAAGCTCTGACTTATCTGATTTGCTGCCAGATGCCCATGTTGAATTTGTTTTGATTATTTTGGCGGACCCCCACATTTTATAAACACGTTGATATAACCAAAACAAGCAGCCTGTGTGAGGTGATACCAACATTTTCTGGCCTATTTTTATAAAAGCTCCAGGGAATAGCCTTTAGTTAATAAAGGTCAGATAGGTGAAATGGCCCCATTAAGTCAAACAGGATGCCTCTAATGAGTGTGAAAAATAGTGTATCATCACACGCACCCGTGACCTGTCTTGTAATCAAAAGATTACAATTTTTGTATAGGTGAATTGAACTGAAACAATTTTCGAATTAGAATTGGGGAAATTAAATTGACGACAAGTCTGATTACAGGAACTGACAACAGATGGCAGTGGTGTATGCAAGCACGATGAGCAAGCGGAGATGTCTTATTATCAAATAACATATTTTCCTATGGAAAATTTATAAACATAGATTCACATACACCCAGCCCAATCCCCAGCATTAAAAGAAATTTATTTATTTTCTTTTTATAACCCGAAAAGTCACGAGGAAGTGAGATTTAGTCAGCTCTCAACTGCCCATGGGTATTCCTGATTGTGCACTCACCTGGTACCTCAGAAACTGCCCATTTAAAATTGCAATCAAACAGCTGTGTCCGCATGTATTCGAAGTCGACAGCCGGAAATACCTCTACACTTCAAGCACTTAACGACCACGGGAACTCGATAGTGCCCATGAAATTCCACAGTTACGGTCGGGAAGGAGCCGGGAGTCGTGAGATCATCAGGAAACGCCGCTCTCAGCTTTAGGTATTAGCGACATTCCAAGCTGTTTTACTGTCACACCTGTTCGAGGTTCTGTCACGTTAAAGGCCACCGCTTGTGGGCACGCTTTGAATTATGGGTTTTTATAGGGGTTTGTTGGGTGGCCCCTTCCAGAAGGTAGGCGTTCAACCCCGTTCGTGTGCGTGTGTGTGTGTGTTTTTTTTTTAAATTTCAGAGCATTACGGGAGTGGGCCAAAGAAGAATCGATCCGACACATGATCCGGATTCAGAAACGTCAACAAGAAATATTCATAAATGTTACTTATTCACGAACAAACCTTGCAATATGGAACGAATAATTGAATGTAACTAGGTTATCTCCACATCGTGGAGGCTTGCATTCCTTAGAATGCATATTTCTGGTTTATTCCCATATCAATAATTGGCCTAATTTTTATTTGACAATTTTCAATGGGCACCCTACCTTGAAACAGACTATACTATATTCATCTATCAAAGAAGTTGCTTTTACATAATTATACATATAGCATTTACTTTTAAATACAGAGATACCATTAATTTTGCATTTGTATATGGTGGTCTGTATCGTTTCCATTGTATGTGCTTGTTTCTCACTAAAGGCCAGAGGGCCTTTGTACTTATAACAAAAGAAAACTATCCAGTGAACTTCAAAATTTACCTCACTAGCTACCCCTGAAAGTTTAAATGTGACCTTGCTTGTTCAGATGATATCTCAAAAAGTGCCCAATTAATTGTGATACGTTTCTGCGAGAGACTGGGTCATACAAACCAAAGCGGATGTGATTGAATTCTGGGCGGATATTAAACTATAGTTTTTCAGGGATGTCGTACTTATAGTGGGGCGGCTGAGTGAAAAATTGTGCATTTTATGATCAAGGCATGAAATTTTCATAAGTGAAAGGTCTTTCCCTAATATTCAGTTTTAGATAGGGAGGCATTTTTAAACGACCTTGAATGACCTTGAAAGGTCACTCGTCATGCACAGTATCACAATTTATACATTTTATACTTAAAATCAGCTTATAAAATAGATGTTACTAAAATAATAGGTAAAAAAAAATAGGACATTTTAGAAACAATGCACATCACCTAAATATGCATAATTAAATATGACCTTTTCGACCTTTAACCTCCATACTGTGGCCAAAACAGTTATGCGTTGCGTGATAAAACATCAAAATTGCATATAGCATTTTGAGTCAATCAGCTCGATTTTTTCCTAGGCACCATTACAATGGGACCTCATTTTAAAATATTTATCTAAAGATCACAAAATTATTTCTTTTGATATTTGAATCAAGGCAAACTCTTTTACAGTGTGTCATCAAAATTGCGAAATGAAACCGCTTCCACATATAAGAGTTAAATATCCTGTGTCGGATCTCCGCCTTGAACTCAAAACGGTTTAATCTCAAAGAGTAACTGAGAGACTATCACTAATAAACTATTTTCTGTGGTTTAGGGGTAGAAAACAGAACTCAAAGCCGAATTTCAGCCCAGGGGGTGAGATTTTTTATGGCCGGCCACCACCCAGGTAACACGTGAGCGCTCTGGGAGACCGTGCCCAACAGTCGTGTTTCATTCACAAACGAGTCCACCTTTCAGGGGTTCCTCGGAGTTATGAACCATCAGTGGTGATAACACAAACCCGTGACCCGCAGGAATGGTACACCTGGTTGACACCAGGATAATTGAGTATAATAATATAACCGGAATGGAAGTCTGCAGATTTACATAGTACTTAGATAAAGCAAGCATTTAAAACTCGGAGGTGGCTACAGAAACAAAGACTATCTCTAATGATGTCTTATATACACAGGTGATTTCTTCCGGATCTTTACAGCCCCTTCCTTGGAAAGCTTGACACACTGAGGCTTATTGATAATATATTATTCAATTCTCACGGTAAACATTATCCTCATGAAGTATAGAGAGCTACTAGCAGGATATGAATCAAATTATTATTTGAGGGAAAAAAATAATTCGTAAATAAGCATTAACCAGAAACATTAATAGCCATAAAATCCATAAGATCCAAATAAACGTTACTTTCTTATAATTAGTGGGTGAATGATCGGTGAAAGCACATGAGTCGAGGCGCTGTTTTAGGCCAGAGTTATTAACTTATTTACAGTATACCTCCGTTAATTTGCCCTCCGTTAATACGCCAGATTCACCTGCTGTCAAAAATGTCCAAGTCGCGATTGTCAAATTATTTCAACTGCATGGTTTTCTAATTCTCTATGTATGTGCATGAAACCAAGGTGTGTAATATTAAAATTTCATTCTTGTCACCCTCAATTTCCGCCAATCATCTACAATTGGCGTATGCATAATATGTAAATTATTCTCTGTGGGGTTGTGTGTTGCAAGAAGTACCACACCTAGAACTTAATTGATCTAGCGCCATTTCGGGCCCTTGACATCAGAGTCAACGACCAACGTACTCAAGTTAAGCTTACCAGCCCAATATAAATGCCTACCGAGTCGACGTGTAATCACGGCTAAAATTTATCTGGACTCAGCCGCTTGTTACGATCAGCGCAGGCCTTAACGCCACCACGCTGGTCATGTTATGGTTCTATACCGCATAACCTAGTCTTCCCTCCAATATCAGATTTTCCAAAACTATGTTGGGCGCACGACTAAAAATATCTCTGTTTATATGTATTGTATAATATCTCGTACGAACAACGTATTATCTGGTTATGAGTTTGAATTTTCATCTCGTACCTACGACACCTGGGCACGATTATTATCTCGTGTATACGCCTATTCCTCTTAAGTACGGTTAAATATATTGTGTTAAGGACTTATATGTTATTTACTGGAGATAATACTTTGGATCACGCCCACAAACAAGCCTGCATTGGAATTTATCAGTAAACCCTGACATTTTTATGACCCGTCGTTGTTTAAGCGTTTTAATGATAAATGGACTATCCATCAGTACACTCATTGAAGTCATTGTGAGTATACAGAATGGTCCTTCAGGTAACTGACTCTTACTGTACAAGTGATGTCGGCGTCTCGCTCTCGCCCACATCCTGCCTACTCAACAGGTCTTCGGTGTCTCGGTTACTCCCGTTGCATGGTCAAGGTACAGGGGCTAAGAAGGGTGATCTCCCATGCCTTCACAAGTACATTTGAACTTGTAATTTTAGTGCAACTGGTGTCAATATTGATAATAATAATAAAATAATAATTAGATAAAAATAACAATAAATTTACTAATGGCAATAACATTCAATAAAAGAAACAATATACTTATACCTATAATAGAAAGTGTAACAATAAATTTTATTAGCAATAATGTCAAAAGTAGGAATGGCAAAAATAATAACAAAAACAACGACTCTAATTGTTATTCTTCTTCTTATTATTTATTTTATTAGACCACACCCAAATTCTGAGATTTTATTAGGATTATGCTCTATATTTTTAGCGCTCTGTCCGAGGGTGTATTTGCGTGTATGACGAAATGAATGGCTGTGTATTCGCTCTTATTCTGTGTACCTAATTTCGTACCGTAAAGACCCGAGATGTTTCTGTCTTTCAGGGTGACCAGTTTACAAGATGGCGACGGATACTTCCAGGGAAGAACAAGTCAAAATTGCAAAGCATTTAGGAGGTTACCTGTAACATTTATCTCCCAAGTGCCGTGCAGTTTTAATTATTTATTATTTTTTGGTAACCCGCGTCAGGTAACATTTTTTGTGGCGTCTTATCTAACTCTTAATATAAGTATGTACACCGGGGTTGCGCTCGCTTCCTGGTATGTTTTTTTGGTACTCTAACGCACCTACTGTTCTGGTAGTCTAATCACCCAACAGCTGATAATTTGACAGATCAATAATTTGATATATCACACAATTTTAAGTTTAGTTTTTTTTCTAGCCATGAATCAGCTAAAAATCTAACTTTGAAATATTGCGGAGCAGATTTAGGACCCCCGATTCTGGAAAATGGAACAATCCCCTCTCGATATATCAATCGAATAAAACAACGTCGCAACAGCCATGGACTACACCATCTCATGTTCAATTTTTAAACGTTTCTTCACCATATGAGGGAAGATACACCCTGTCTTCATAAACTTTTCGCGCCTCGCGATATGACCATCCCCCCCCCCGGTCCAATTTTACAGTTGCCGGTCAGCCCATGTATTTTGTTCATTTTAAATATTTTGACCTTTGACATGTTGCATTCTATCAACATCCAGTATAGCTACAGAATTTTAATCAGGGAGGTAACAATACATAAAGCCTTCGTCTGTATACCGTTCGTTGAGTTCACATTTGATAAACACACTTAGACATATTTCAGGATATGATCTTCAGAACACTTCGACCCAGGACACTTTGCTTATATACTTACAATCAATATTTACTTTAAGTTGGATTGGAAAACATTGAGATCAAATTGACCCTTGAGTCAATTGCTTCACCACAGGGGACCAAAAAACCTTTCCAACATATAAAAAATAGAGTATAGAGTAGTAAGCGAACTCTTACAAACATGGAATGAATACCAGTGCAATTAGCGACGTTGCTTAAGCTACAATCACAAAGATTACTACAAAGGATGGGTTCGTACGAAACTCCCAGTTCCAACGAATTCCATAGTTCCAAGACATTTCCTATACTAGAGGGGGCATAGATTCTTACGGCCATCATAAGAAGATGGTACGGCATTCTTGAAAAAGAAATGAGATTATTTTTGTCGTACGGTGGCCCTAAAGTTCTTCAGTTCTTCGTAAGGTGCCGTAGGATCTTCCTACGGCACACTTACGGCAATCTAACACAAATATTTTATCTTAAGGTGGCCGCACGGCATCCCTATGTGCAACTCACGGCACTATCAAGTTGTAGGTAGGAAGGTCTAACGATTTTGGCAGATTTTGTGGAGCCATATAATTGGTGAACGTTCACTCTCCAAACATCTGTGCCCGAGTGATTATCACATCTGCTGGAAAATTGTGGAAAAGTTCCTTATTTTCAAGATGGCAGTTGTCTTGAAACTGAAGTACTATCCAATCCTGCAAATTTTATTTGAAAACTATTTTCTTCTTGAAACCATGTACACGTGTGTGTGGCTGGCTTATACCCCTAAGAACGCCACAAATGCCGCACGAATGGCGTACTTCCGCCTTACGACCACCTTACTTCCGCCTTAAGAAAAGTCGTACGAAACTCCGATCGTACGGCGTTCTTTGGAACGCCGTTAGGGGCCCTAAGAACAACTTAATGTGTTCTTGCGGCATACTTATTTGGCCAACATAAGAATTTTGGGTTCTGGAAAGGCTTCCTGCTCCTAAATAATCCACGAACATCTTGTGTATTTCATACGTTGTTCCTAAGGCATTCGAATGGCCGCCGTACGTCGAGGGGTTTTCGTTAGGCATTCGTAGAAGATTTTAGACAAGACCATCGACCTGGCACGATCTTATACAAGGGTCTACGAACGCTTGATGACCTACGTCCCCCGAAGGGCGGCCGTACGAAATGGTAAAAAAAAATCGTTCGTACAGCGTTCACAGGCGCTCATTAAGGTATCTGTGACCGTGGCTTTACATGAGAGGTCCCTACGTGGTCCCTTCAAATTCCATAATGCCAACATTACCAATTCTCTAATCTAATTAATCAGTCGTAATTTAAAATATTGCGTAGATTAGATAATTTTGGTATATGGTAAATAATCTATTAATCTGTGATTATGCAACTCCTTAAAAATCAAATTTAGAAAATGGATAATATAGAGCTGATATTAAAGGCAACATTTTCATTTATACGATAAAATATTTCATAATATAAGGAAGGAGTGGAGAAATTTTGATATTATGGATGTTATCCTATTTTTCATAAGGGGGGGGGGGGGGCTGTCCGAAGATCTGTACTCACAGGCTTCTGTGGCTCAGAAGTAGAGCACAGGACTCAGAGCCGAGAGATCGTGAGTTCAAATCTCAGCCCGAGGGGGTGAGATTTATCGCGGTCGGCCGCCATCCAGGGTGAGCGTTCTGCAGGCTTTATTGAAGGACGTACCCAATGCTTCATTCACAAATGGGTGCGAATGTCGGGGGTTCCTCGATGGTATGATCAAGCAATAGGGACGATTGCACACCCAGGGCCAGCAGGTGAGGTAGTCCCCGGGCCTGGTTAACACCAGGATATAAAAGGGGAGGAAGCATGTGACACTGCCCTGTCAAGTAGTCCGAAACCGGAATCGAATTCTACAGATGTATATATATATACTTAGTTAAGCTAGTATTTAAAAAATGGATGCGGTTACCTCCAACAAATAAAAGATTATTACTTCCGTGGATTGTCCCCTTACCCTTTCTCCACAAACAAGACCCATGAAAACACTTAATGACACTGTGTACATCAAAACAAGTGCCAAGTAAATTAGCGGCAGCCATACTGACTGAAGTGGCACTCTCTACCTTAGAAAACACTGAAGTTACGTGATCTCTGTACAAGAGTTAATTATTAATTGCCCAGAACAACCTGTAAACAAATCATATAAATCTCTGTACACGGCCGTTGAAGGTTTTACATGTCTTTATACACGTTGCCAAACAAGGTTTGTCGCAGTGGTTATTATCATCATCGAGCAATGCAGGTGTACCAGTGCTCCCTGAAGATCAAGTCCGACTTGAATGGATAGAAGCTTGATCGACGCTTAACTATAAGTACATGAATTTATTTTGAAAATATCTTTATCCTAAACCGTTAAAGCGGTTAAAAAACTGAAATTAAAGGGAAATCAAATATCCTTAATATGATTATTTTTAAGCCATCAAAATCCTACCATACACATGACAACATGACACATAATTTACTAACATGATCTTCAACAAGAAAAAATACATTTTAACATTTTACTCTAGTCCTCTAATGCTTAAGCTGTGTCAAAATACAACTGGTGCAACTGCTACTGTTACTTCGACTTCTACTCTTAATACAATTGTTCTCCTACTAATATTTCTACTATTTATAACCGTCCGCTAAAACTATGCCCATTGCAACTATTAGTACAACAACTCTGCTATGTAAAACTATGCTTCTATCACTCCTTTCATCAATACAACAACAACTGCTTCTACTACTACCACTCTTTATACTACATTTGTACTACTACATTTACCACTACTACAACTACTACTACTGTTACTAATAATGCTCCACTAATACTTTTATTACCACTACTGCTACTACTTATAATAATAATAATAATAAAACATAGTAATAATAATAATAATAATAATAATTTCCACTATTTTGAAATAACGTGTTCCTAGATACAATGATTCGTTCTTATTCGCTCTTTTTCGACGCTGATCACATTATATTATCATGATTTAATAAACAGACCTTTGTATACAATCTTATAGCCATATATATATATATCCCCAAGGGGCTTTTCTGTTATGGAACATATATATAATTTAACTAACAGCTTAAATCTTTATTTATTAAAATTTATCAAAATTAAAATATTAATCCCAGAATTCAAAAACGGGGGAAATAGGCACTCTGCGCTCGATATTTTATTTTTTTATATATGGATATGAAAATTTCAGCTGCTATGACGTCACACTGACCTGTTTACATATAACACAAACAGCTCCAGTAAACAGTGGTATACCTGACTCCGATCACTCAGGTGTTGGCAGAATAAGTACTCGCAGCAATGCACGTTCTCTTTAAATACACCTTATACCAGTTGATTATGTATGCCAGCAGATAAAATGCTCAATCGACCCCCCCCCCCCCCTTGAATCGACTCTCTTGATTATTTAATACAAATATTCCATTTTTTTATCTTTTTATACGATATAAGCATCAATGTTCGTGGGATTACAACCAGGAGGAGTTTTCTGGAAAATGGTCATGTCAACGTAATTTCGGTTTACTTTTTTTTTCTATTATAGGTCTGGGGACAAGCTTGAAATACATTTGTTGGTTTACTCTTGGCGTCTTATCAACTTCCAATCACCTTACAACAACAACAACAACAACAATAATAATAATAATAATAATAACAATAATAATAGTAATAACAACATAAATTTAAATTATATAAATAATAATGATAATAATGATATTAATAGTAAAATAATAATAATAATAATAAGAAGAAGAACCGTAATAATCATAATAATCATTACTTTTCTTCTATATAATTCACACGGAGTTGTGTTTTTTCTAGACTACGGTTTACCTGCTTCCGTTCTGATTTGACTCAACAAACTCGAAGACGTATCGGTGGTTTGCTCTTCTTGGACAAATTTGTTTTATTTTGTGGGAATATGCCTTATTAAACTGAATAATTAATAATTTTAAAATTTTCCCCATTAGGTGCCCCTATTTCTTTTGTGCAGCAAGGTCCTCCACGCGTGGGACGCTTTTTCAGGAGGCGCTAGGGATTTTCACTGGCCTGTAAAGAGAGGGCCAGCGCGCATATCCGTGCAATACGCGGTCAAGCGGGTCCACTATAATCCCCATTGATCCCCAATATCCATTGTAACGCCTTTAAAGGAATTTTCTCTCTCAAAGGAAGTAAAGGTTTTTAATCCAAAGACCACATGATTCCGCTTTCAATGAGAGGGCCTTTGCAGTTTGGTCAGCGGTGGGCACGGAGTCCAGTGATGTGACCACCGTTTGACAATTTTTTTATGGGTTAACTGTTAACTGAATTTTATACATTCAAAAATATCTTTCCATGACCATGGTTTTAAAAGTTCGGCCAAGTCATGTGTTTTATGAAGATTTTTCAAATAGAAGCTCCACAACATAATTATCATTCGGGTAGGGGGTGGGACCTAGGGTGGGGGGGGGGGGGGGGCTGTCACATATATTTGTTCACCTTGCGACTGGCAGAAAAAATAAATAAGAAGGAATGGTCCTTTGTCATAATGGTATAAAAGAAAATATATATTGTGGTGATTCGCATTACTTCCAAAATGAAATGGACTATTGATATGACTTTACCCTAACCCTCTACAAATGTCACGCTTTTTCAGGAGGCGACCTGTAATCCCCACTGAACCCCATTTCCTGTTTAGGAATTTTACTTTGTCAAAAGGAAGTAAAGATTTTTTTTTAATTCAAGCGCGGAACACATGTCCACATGAATCTTTTAATAGGGAGATATTTTTGAATGTATAAAAATCAAAATACCTCTATTCCATTAAAAAATTTTCAAAACGGTGGTCACATCACTGGACTCAGTGCCCAGTGTTGACCAAACCGAAAAGCCCTCGCATTGAAAGCTGCCTTTAGAGGCATTACAATGGATATGGGGGATCAATGCGGAATAAAGTGGACCTGCGTGACCGCGTATTGCACGGACAGGACATGCGCTCTAGCCACGGTCTTATCACGACAGTGAAAATCCTCGAGGCGCCTCCTAAAAAAAGCGTCACAGGCGACAGGATCTTGCAGCACAAAAGATATAGGGACACCTAATGGGGAAATATTAAAATTATTAATTATTCAGCTTAATAGGGCATAATCCCGCAAAATAAAACAAACTTGTTCTAGAAGAGCACACCACCGATACGTCTGTCGAATTTGGAGAGTCAAATCAGAACGGAAGCAGGTAAACCGTGGTCTAGAAAAGAAACAACTCCATATTAATTATATAGATAATATTATTATTATTGTTATCGTAATTATTATTGATGTTATTATTTTTAACGTTTTATTATTATTATTATTATTATTATTATTATTATTATTATTATTATTATTATCAATATTAAAATATACTAAAAGTGCAGGGTGCAAGTTTATCAGTTAAGATTACTGCCCGCCTCCGTTCTGCGGCCTTTTTTTCTTTCATCATTACACGAGTCTGAGAGGTATAAAACCAGGCCATTGCACGAGTCAACCATTTTAGATAACGCATTCTATAAAGTATTAACATAATATTGTCGTTGCTACACTTCGCATTCCACTTTCCAAGTTGAACAGCTCATCGATGTTATTTATACGCATTATAACACTACTTAACACGTGCTTTGCACCTGGTGCTATCGGGACGAACTGGGTTTTCCGACCTCGTGCTCTGTCACGCTGTGTTCACGAGATCTCCGGTTTGTTTAGTTTTGGGGTACCATCTGAACCTCCTCTTCCTGTCAGGATAATGGCTGCATATGGCGCTGTCCACCAAACTGAGTTGAAGATTACCACAAAACAAATTATGATATATATATATATATATATATATATATATATATATATATATATATATATATATATATATATATATATATATATATATATATATATATATATAGCCTGTAAAGCCTGTCTAATCCATACAGTCGATCAAACTGACACATATTGTCCTTAATAGCAAGGTGTCCTTATTTGAAAGGCTTATGAAGACAGAGTGAAATAAAACAGCGGATTTTCTTTGTCGGGATTGTCTGTACATGTACCGTTTTCTTCAAGTCTCATTTCCATGTACAACATTGGTTGACGGCATTTGGAAGGTTTGTTGACTTTTCAGGTCTTATGACCCTTGTCTGTCGAGCCAATGGGCCAATATTTATGTATGGTTACGAAATCGCTAACATATGCATGAACCCTTTCTATTGGTAATTTTGTTTTAATTGTGAAACAAACAAACAAAAAATAAAAACAAAAAATAGAAATTATGGGAGAGATTCGGGGATAGCAAACTTTGTAAAGTATTTAATCGAAGAACTAAACAAATCGAACCGGCAGTCTTTTATTCCAGTACACAGGAAGTTAACTTCTAAAGTTTTCTGCCCATATTAACATATCGCACATTGGGCAGGTCACTCGTGACGGGCTTTCCTAGGGTCAAGTCCAAACTCGATCGAGTTTTTAACGGTCCGAGCTGGATATACTAGAGTAGATTTATTTATGATTTATGGAGAAATATGAGAAATGACCTGATTAAGAATACACTTATTACTTTTCGCTACATTTCAAGGCCAAAACGCAAATTCCGTAGTTGTGGTCACATAGGAATTACGTGATAACGTTTGAGTGGCACCGCGATATGCTCTCCTGAGTCCCGAGCATACATGCAGACATCTGGGTCATATGTTTCACTGCATGTTGATTCAAAGACACGTTCTTGCAAGATATATACTTTATAATAGTGAATGTGTATAGTCACGTGTAATTAAACTTGTATGCATTCGGAGAGGAACGTAGCTTAAAACAAAATAAAAAGAGTGTGTCCACGTGTGTGGTGCGAAATAAACCGTCCAGGGTACAATTTGGCATTCGGTTACGAATACGCGTTTTGGCAACCGGGTCTCGAGAAGGTGTGCACAGATTTTAACGGAAACATGTTGGATGCCCTTTTGAAGAGAAGATAGACCTAACAACTTAATGGGAAAATATGTGCTACGTGCCCCAACAAACATGCACGTTTAAGTGGACACTTGGCTTATTAATCTCTTCAACAGAAAAATGTTTTTTTATAAGATGTTTATCTTTAATTGATGTATATTTTAATAACATTGCATTACTTTACATGTGCCTGATATGTGCTTGCAAATTAGTTATTCTAGTTTATATATATATATATATATATATATATATATATATATATATATATATATATATATATATATATAACTCTGAAGAAAAACAACACTTCAGAGTTATACCGCTCTGGCCTAGTCTGTAGGCCATAGAGCACTTTACATCGGAGGGTAACACTACCTTCTATATATATATATATATATATATATATATATATATATATATATGTTATGTGATCAGCGTTGTACATTTTTGCTTTCTAATATGTCCACACACTAACTACAAAGGTTAAATTAAACATGTAATATTGTGAATTGTGGACTAGTGAATATTTCCTAAAACCTTTGGATGGATCAGTGCGAAGAGAGAGAGAATCTTGAACTAAACAGCCTTAGTTGTCCCTTTTTCTGCCGTGTTTTCTTAAAAAAATATACCTAAAAATAAATAATCCGGCTAAACCTTTTTTCCATATCTCTCTTAGCTCATAACCAAAGTATTCACAAATATCCTTAAAATTCATTAAGAACCTTTGTGTATATGTTTGGATAAACTAATCGTAAGAGGTGAATTTCCATGATTTCACTATCTGCGATTGAAATAATTTTTGTCAGTGATTTAATGATTGAACAATGGATTGGCGAAATAACAAAATCATAATGAAAGTATAAGAGGGTCATATAAATCTTCATGCATCAACCAGGTGAGCGCGGAACGAAAGTGAATACGATTAAGGTTACCTGAAATCAGCAAATGCTCCGCCATACCACTGTACAAATTACAACAGAATCTTTTTTATGCCTACACGTATTTTTTTATGGATTTCAATGAAATTTTGTGGAAAAATAGACCACGGAAATAGGAACAACTGATTTGATAATTTATGTTGTTTTCTCATGGTTATATAGTTTTTTTTTTAAAGTTGGGTGTATGTTGATGGGGATACAGATGTTGGCGGAGGTATGCGCTCTATAAATTTTCGAAATTTTTATTACTAATTTGGAATGTATCCAGTCCAAGTCATTGTGAATTAATGTACCACACTGGCCATTTCGAGGTGTTGTATTGCAAGATTTTCCCATAAAGTGCATACGTATATACATTGACCTTCCATGTTTGCTCTAAACTAAAAATTGACCTGAAAAAAATGACCAAACCTCTTTAGAAAAATTGGCACCATATTTTTTTGTTCAAAGGTTAAGGCCTAAACTAAAACCTTGACCTGGCTGTGATGGTTGGTGCACGAGTATTACAGCTGTGGCACACGTTTTTATCTGCTGAGCTGTTTTCAAGTCAGACGTACTTAGATCAAATTGATCAAGGATTCTTATTTACAATAGGGTCCACATTTTTTTATGTCTCAATCTGCTCGAGGTATTTTATATTTAACTGCTTAACCAACTGTTGCTTATCTTAACACGCTAAGTGTAAAGATAACTGTTCCAAATTAAAAATCATTATAAATTTGAAATATATTAGAAACTTAATATTTAATGAAGATATACCATTTCATTAAACCAAGGATAAGAGCGGTAAGGACTCAGGGGCGGAGTAAAGGGAACAGGAAAATCTCGACTGGAAAATCTGAGAACAAAGAATAATATATGCTTAATACCGAAAAGAATCGCAGACTTATGCGTACCGTTTATTCCTTTTACTTCTATTTACTTGCGCCCCCGATGCCAGCTTGGTGTTGACCCCTTCCCCCCCTCCCTCTTTTTTTTAAGGATCCTGTCTCTGCCCCTCGAGATAAAGCGTTTATTTTTGTTGATCAAAAAGTTATGTGGAGCGACCAGAGTCCTTCCCTCCCATTCGGATCCGCCCCTGGTCTGTGTTATTGATAACCTATCAATCTGACCCCTAAAACAAGGTGAAGAGTGCGTGGATTGCTTGCACCTCTTATCAGCAGGTGATTATATATTAATTTGCGCCAATGTCCAATAGAAGACACTCGTTATAGTCATATCATTATCAGAAATGAAAGTATATATTTTACTCTTTTCAACTTGTATTGTTATATAAGGTAACACCGATGTTACCTGTGGTTATTCAGGAGTCGGCACACACTTTCGCTTTCAAATTTAGAATACAACACGGAGGATTTTCGTCTTTTTCCTGCTATAACCATCCTGACACATCCTATTACACTTCAAAAGGTCATCGTTTTGGCACGTGCACGTATTTATGGTACATCACAAAATTTTTCTTCCAAGCTTCACTCACAATTTCCAATTTTCCTTTGTTATTACAAGTCCGCAACCTCATCCTTACAGTAGTCACCGTTGATTCACTCCAGGGGGCCTTTTGATTATATTATTACTCCGAATATTTGTTAAAGGGACCCTTTTTCCCTGTCTTGCTCGTATCTTCAAAGGCATGACCAATACAAAGTAAAACAAGGATTTATAATAGGAATATACCTTATTCCCTCACTTTTCTATAAGCAAGGTCTAGGCAACTAAGATTTAAGAGACTTTTCCGGACAGTTATTACCAAGATATTACTACATCACAATGCATGGAAATGGAAACACCCAACATGGGAGCACCATCACTCCTAGCTACTAGGCGCTCGGTTGTGACCTTGACAGGTGGACGGGCCACAAGAATGAGGCGAGACCTTCTTTGCATTCACTAATTGTTTTTTGCCCATTTCCAGGGTTCATTCAGGCGTAAGTGACCGCACATTTGTGAATATTCATTGATGACGCTCCAGAGTCCGGAGAAGATTCTGAATCAACACCAAATTCTAATCGGTTCTTCCTTGGCCCACTCCTGGAATGCCCTGAAAATTCTATGTGATTCAGTTCATGACTGCGTGTGTTATTTTGTAAACTATCACACACACACACAAACATACGAACGTTGATGAACGCATACCCTCCTGGCGGAGGGAATGAAATAGGCAAGTTAGGCAATTAAATGACTCGTGTGCGCTTTCTGCACACACTAGTCGAAACAGGTTTGTTGCTCCATGCTGTATTGCCGGAAAGGAATTGAGAATCTGACCATTCAAATAAAAGCTTTTAAACATATACCGTATTCTGTACATGCTTTCTGGTTCAGTCGGCGTGTATAAATTGTGACTACTGTGTACTTTTTTTTCATTTGTGGCTTTGGGTCTGATTAGTCTTTATGATTGTTTTCCCATTGCGTGCGGCTAGATCATTACTCATGAAATGTCTCCCATAGCGGCCGAGTCAAACAAGGTCTCTGAAATCCTGACTGTCAAGCCTTGATGTTAGAAAAATTAATTCAACTGCAAAAGACATTTGTGTTGAGAGAGAGCCAGATAGAAAGATGTCGGGTGCCCTTTATCTTCATAATGACCAATGTGCTAAATATTATATCTATCAAAGAAATAATGTATTAATATTGTGAAGAATTTCAGAAACAACACTGCATGGCAATTTCCAGATATCATACAAACGTTTTCCCAATCTAACCTGTATATTTCTCTTCCTCCCATCTGATATATTTATAAGTATGACTCATTTAAACACACAAACTGTTGTTACTCTGTAAATTAGTTTTAGGGGTCCATAATTTATATGAACCTGATTTAAACCCAAGTCGCCCAACTTTTAATCCACTCCTGTGTATTCTTTGAATAATGTATCGAAATAGAATCCCCTCTCACCAAAAGGTCTGAAAATTAACACAACCACTGCACAAATGATTTATTTTATTTATATCAATATCTACAAATGGGAACGTTCTTTGAACCTGAAACATCTTGCCTGTAAAATACAACAGGCAATATCCATGGTACTCCTTACAAGTGTTTAAAGGGTCACAGGCACTATCAGTCATATGACCTATAAACTCCATTGTACAAAATGTTCGGCATATATTTGAAGGTGGCCACTTCAGACCTGCTTATCAAAAGTAACTTTAAGTTAAGACTGACAACATGATATAAACGTCACGCTTACCTCATTATAACCATCTTGAAACACTGTCTTCATTTATCTATACTAAGGAGTGTCAGTTATTTATTAGATTGCCCAACCTTTAAGGAGTCATCGATACACCTTCAAGACCAGTCTAATTTGCATGTTAATGTATATTTACAAATTCGCGGGACCCATAAACACTGCGCATAGCCGGCCTCACAAGGGTACGAATCTTCTGGTTAGGGTTTATGGGCAATGAAATTCAAACCCAAGAAATAAAAGCGGTAAAATCGACCTCTGGTGTTAAGATGGGGACCTGTAGTGCAACTTTTCAATGGGCAGGCGCATTGAGCGTAAAATTCGTCTACTGTGACTGGGTAAAGGAGACCACCACTTCTGTATATTCATTTAATGGATGCAGATACTGACGAGGGTATCTTCACTGCTCAAGATAAGTTAGACACGCTTATTTTCACTATTTGAATTAAATTTATTAAATATAATTACCTAAAGAATCAGGAATATTTGCTGAGTCTACACCAACATCTAACCGATGTTATATTAGCACATTCCAGAAATGTCCTAGAAATTTCATGAAATTCCGTTCATGATTGCCTGAATTATGTTGTGAACCAACACACATTCACACATACAATTATAAATTGAGTATTTGAATATTTTACATCATTTCAATCTAATTTTTTAAGGATATATATATAATGGAGACATTGCGGAAATTTACATTCCTTAGAATGCACATTAGACTATTGTCTCCTTCATCTATTACAACTTATATTCATACTGAGGTTTGAATGTATAAACAGAGGCAGCGCCACCTTAAACACACTTAATACGTGTAAATACAAAGATTCAAAGCGTAAGTCACTACCGAATATTGAAGGTCATTAGGTGCAAACTTATATGAGAAGGGAGCATGTCCAAGCGACACGTAAATTTCTTGCGTTAGAATTTTGGAACTTCCTGCTTGCTACGTCACTACCAGTTTAAACTTTACTGTCGAACCTTTTCCAGCCTATGGTCAGTAACGCGCGATACAGGTACAACGTGCCATTGCCTATGTCAGTGAGTATATTTTTGTCTTTATAGCCATTAAACATTGTTGCAAATAGAATATCAAGACATGCAAGGAGGATGTATTACTTATGACTAATTAGCATTGTTCGCATTAAATCGGAAAATAATAATAGGATGAAAAATAACACGACCACTTTTGAGTTAAGCAAAACATTTTTACAAGATGACTGAAATACTTTTCTGATTTTTTTTGTGTCAAACTTTGAACCTTGCGAAATAAGAAAAAAAATAACATCAATATAATTAAGTGTGAAGTCATCCCCTGACCCGTCTCTGTTTACATGAAAACTTTTTATAATTGATATTTGTAAAGTTAACTAAATTCATAATGCAAACGCTGAAAATACTATCAGGTTAAAACTCTCTCCATTTCTTAGTCAATATCCCTTAATATAATTTCAGAATAAAATACAGCTTAACGTAAAAGGGCAGCCTTCTGTTATATTTTTGTAGGGAAGTATGTCACTTGTTATAAGAGGAGAGTGTAAATTAGAACTCAAAACTGCAAAAACAGATGTAGTCTAGGGTCCAGAAGACACTTGCATTTGACTAACATAACTCCTTTATTGTCTATATTTTAAACTATTTAAGTTAACATTACTCATTAACTACTTCATTAAGCTCTTTACCTAGAATACAAGTTTAACATTAAGTAAAACACTAAAATATTAAGCCATCTAATTAACGGTAAGCTAAGTTGCACTATGTATATATGGCCTGGCGATTTAGGCCTTTGACTTCGGAGAAGAGGGTCACGGGTTCAATCCCCGCCAGGAATCTTTGACAAAATGGTAAAATCTCGATAAAACCTCAAGAGCTCGCTCCAGTTGTTTATTTATTAATTCTTAAATTAATTCTTAATTATTAACAGTATTGTTATACAACTTGGTACCCGACAGGCTCATTCATTACACAACTTGATTGTTATATGGTTACCTTGAGCCTCATTCATTACGCTGTTCCACCTGCAAGCCATTGACATAAAGGTGTCAAACAATTGAAGAGCAGAGCGTCTTTTATCCGAACACAGTATATAAGAAATCCGTTAACCGAAATTGAAAAATGAGAACCGAAAATGTCATCGTTTATTAGAAATCTGAACAAAGAGAGAAACCATCTGACGGATGGTATAAAAGATCGTCTAACTCCGTGCAAATTTACAATTTACAAAGATTAGCGGGGATTCGTTATACAGATTTATTATCCAGTCCGACAAACAATAATTTAATTGTATTTTACATGATACATTGGTTAATTAATGAAACGGTACCAAAAAAATAGTAACTTGCCAGGGATTATTATGAACTGGCTTAGTGTTTGTCAGTATCCGAATACGCTTGGTACTTGACAGTTATGGTGAATTTTGAGAAATCGTTTATCCAAACATAAACCCTGTCCCCGAGCTTTTCGTAAAACGACGCTCTACAGTAACTATACTTGTATACGGGGCAAACACTTGCCCGAAATCGGAAGGAAATGTATCTTCACATACTGCCATCTGCAGTGTAAAATACAGCTTAGACAGTAAATCCTGATATTTCTACCACCAACGGGACCTCGATAAACAATGGTCGTTCTTTTGAGGTGGTCGTTAGGCTGTTTTTTTTTTGTATAACATATGGAATCACCTTGAATCGGGGTTGAGTGTCCGCCACTCGAGCAAAGGCAAGTTTTATCGGTGAAGCGGGCCTGTTGAACATATATTAAGCTCAATATATTTATACTTTGTGAATGTAAGGAGATAAAAAATGCATGTGGAAACATCACTTATAACCTACGTACGCCGCACATGTGTGAAGATAATTGCTAGGGGTATTAAACAAATAACAGACTAACGAACGAACAGATGTGTCAAATATTCAGCGGCTACGTAGAAGCGTGGGCTAATTAATTCACAAACTGTGTCCTCCAAACGAAAACTAAACATATCTTAATTGCATATATTTAGTCAAGGCACTTCGGTCCTATCTCTAAATTTGCTTTGTACACTCAACGCAAATGAAATACTTGACGTTGGAGAGGTCATAAACATAGTCTCACAGTTTGTCTGTGATAAGGGGATTAACGTCTTGTTTTACATTACATGCACCAGTTTTTTTTGGCGGGGTCAGTTGATTAGATTGCACGCTTGCCCGGATACCGCTGGTTCGAGGGGGTTGACAGGACACGGGACAATCACATTCAATAAGTTATCAAAACATTCTGGGGTAAATTCCCGATGAACCAATGCACAATACCCATATGCAGATCTGTATAGCTTGAAAGTACATGCGTTGTATACAATTGTTTATTTACATTTATTAAGTTTATTTATACATTTTAATTATATTCTATTACATACTTATGTGTAGTATTAAATACTTTTGTATTTAGGTTAGATTTTTAGGCCGTTTTCAGTAGGGATGTCTGTGTGTATGGTTGCATCACGTTTGTATTGTAGAGTTGCTTGATTTGTTACGTATTTAATATTTTCGTAACAGGATACGTTAGACCAGAAGCAGCATTTCCCTGCTTTCTATTAAAGAAAAATTAAAGAAAAACTCAAGGAAATATCAATGAAAAGCCTACAAAATTTACAAGGACACACACACACATAAAGCAGCGTTATTATAGGTTTGAAAAGTATCTCTTTATATAGCGCTATTTTGATAAACGCATATCGTAAGCACATTTATAAGGATAATTTTCTCGGAGAACACGTGAATTCCTTTTTACCAGTAGTAGAAGTCCTCCGTGTCAAGTGTACAAACTGCTATACTAATTCAAATAAAGTTGAAGTCTAGAACACACTTAATTGCCACTCTAGCTGAAGACAACCTGACACACGCAAGTGATATTAAATCTAATTGGAAATTTTACTGCTATGTACCGACTGAACAAACAAAAAACTTGAAGGAAGATTCTATATTGTGTGGCATAGCAACATTGTTTGTTTTTAATAAGAAAAAAAAAACAGTTTCTATTTTTTACAACATTTGAAAATGAAAATAATCTACAATAATAAGAGGTATCTTGATCTAAATGTGAAATGAACTTGCTTTACAAAGGCGCTCTAAGGTTCATAAAAGGGAAGTCATAAAGCTAGTTATCTACATGTATAGGTGGCACGAGGTTTAACCTTTGCGTTTATATTGCCCCTGGCTTTAGCTGCACTCCGTGGGGGGCATCTGATAAACTTGTAAATTCTCCCATACACCGTGCTCAAAAGGTTGACTACGTCACGGGGGTATCCCATTGAACGTGTCATAAAATCGAATTGGGGAAATCCCAATGATGAAATGCATCACTTTTCCACTTTTCGCCATGTTGTAGTTCCGGAATCTCCATAGCACGCGCTCTGATTTCTATTAATATCTTGTTGTATGCTTGAAATTAAAACATATGGTGTTCTATTATATATTTAAAATATAAACTGCGAGGCTATTATTTTTTGGGGGGGGGGGTTCTTAATTTATATATTGCCCACTCCTATGCAGTCAATGAAAGCATTAAACATGTTGAACTAAAAAAAACTTATCTTTAAAATGAATTGGTACCTGCCAAACTATTGCCCTGAAACCGTTTGCTTACTCCTGTAAACAAGTCTTAAAAACAGTGGATCGGGCGCGATCATAGGTGTAAACATAAACACTGCGCATGCATCGCCGGGCTACAACCGTGTCAATCTGGAGAAGCCCTGTCTGACTTGGCCAAAAAATGTAATACATGTTCCTGCTTGCTGAAACAACGCATGTTTCGGCTCATAATCAGAGGGGTTGTTTAGTTAAAAAAACACACGTGAAATGTGTTTACCAACACGCAGAGCCACAACAAGGTGCTAAACCGCCGTATGCAAGGTACTAAGACTGTGTGCTGGGATGTTTTTGTTGGTAAACTTTTGTATAAAGCAAACTGAACTGATAGTGTGGAAGAGTAGGCATAATAATGCTCCTGATTATGCCCCTTTAAATATTAAATCCTAACCAAGAGGACTTTTATTTCCAGTGTAGAGGCATAAGGTTACCCCTATTTCAGTATACCCCCCCCCCCCCCCGATAATCTGGAATATGTTTTTGATTCCCCCAGGTGTAGTCTTAACGTAATTTCATTTAATCCCCGCACTGATCAGATTAACCCCTCGCTAATTCAAACATATGATAAATTCTTATACTTTTAATACATTATATATTATGTCAATAATCCACGTGAAAAACACGACATATATTAAGCTGGAATCAGTGTGTGAAAATTGTTACAAAATGTTCATCAGATTATACTGAATTATACACGTCAACGAATTCGCATATCACATTACGTGCAAACATAAGATATACAAAGATTCAACCTAATTTTGGAAATAAAGAAGACAAATTATGTGAATTTTGAGTAAATAAATATGAAGAAATTACTATTCTGAAGAGGTTATCTATAATCTTAGGGGGTAATCTGAAATTGATTCAAAGTTCCAGCGGGGGGTAATCTGTAATCGAATTCAGATTACCGGGGGTAGTTCATAGCGGGGGTCATCTAAAATAGCTACACTGGTAAAGGTTTGCCTACCCCTGAACAGTAAATATTACAATATAATCAAAACGATACACGATACATTACTGATATATTCCATGTTGTTATTAAGTATACTGAGGATGAAGCTATTCTCGTATATAAAAGCGAGCTATTTATCTACATTTTCCTTAGAATTTGTGTAATTTATCGCTTACTTTTCGTACATATTGGTCCTCTTGCTGATTTCTAGTAAGAATAGTTCATAAAAAGTTGATATGTGATGGACGTAAGAGTTTGTTTATCTACAAGATGTTAGTAAACACAGCAATGCAGAAAAAATGTAAACTGTGTAACCTGAGGTGTATGGAATGAGTCCTTAGGTGTATGAAATTGAGTTTTAAACTTCAACAGTTGTAAAACGCCCTTTGAAAAATTCTTCCCCGTCTGACTTGCCGCCAAATATTCTTGTTTAAAGTGTTTTGATTATTTTGGCGGAGTCCCGGCATATTATAAACATGTATATATAAACAAAACAAACCGCCTGATTGCTGGGGGTCGCCGTTTTCCTGACTTTTTTAAAGAAAGGTTCGAGGGATTATCTTAAGTTCTTAGACGACATATATGTGAATACGCCCCTTTAATAGTGTTTTTTTTAATATAAATAAAGGAGTTAACACAAGAGGAGTGTTCTTTCAAACAAAACCCAAATGAAGACTTAAAAAAAAATATTTTTACATTTCATTTTTTATAAATGGGGCCACATCAAAGACCTTCGTTTACACTGTTAGGACACTATCTTGCTCGGCGAGCCACATGTCAATCAAACTTTGTGTGGTTACACCATGGAAACGTTGATCCCGCTGTGTATATGCCAAATTTAACGAAGTATAAAACTCCCTAGCACATACCCTGCCACAAGGCTCGCTCACACCGAAAAATTTGTGAAAGGTAATTTGTAAATTGGTGACGAAAGGCCAGTTTGGCGGATAATCGGGAGGCAAATAAACGAAAATAGACTGTAATATGTTTGTTCGTATCAATTATTTGAAACAACTCTGATCAGGATAATCAACAAATATTTCAACCAATGAGGTTGCATTTCAATCGGAATTTATATAGATATATGTTATCGTAAAGAGTGCCATGAATAACAGTCTAAAGCAGATTGGTTAAAACTAATTAATCGGGTGGCCAATAGAACAGTCGGTTTAATCAAACAATGTGAAATCTTTTGATTTCGCGACCCCCCTCCCCCACCCAAAACGGTTTCTTATATCCTGTCATTTATTTAATTTACACAGCATCAAGAAAATTGGTCGGAACAACCAACAGCAAGCCAGACAGTTTGAAAACTGTTATATACAGTTTAGTTAATGCTAACCTACTAAATTTGTAGAGTCAACTGATGTAGACATAACCACAATCGGTTGAATCATCCACCATGCTGTAAAAGTAAATTGAATACAACTTTATCATATCTCTCCTCCTGTGATCATAAAACCAGGTCTAAACTACACGAAGCTTTACTCTTTACCTTGTGTATGTCTAAATCAAATGCTTTCACATAAAAAGAACAGTCTTTAGTCTATCTTAATACAACACTTATCTGCTACTAAGGGACGTAAAGTTGAGTGTTAATAAAGGTTTTTGCCACCGATCCTCTGAACGTGGCATGTACCAAACCAGTAGATATTGTCACATACTTCTGTGTAAATAACGGTTATGTCCAGGTGTTAGATAAGCATTTGTGGGCTGCTGGTAACTAACCTAGATGTTGAACCTAAAAGTAGAACGCTACATTTTACGACTTCCTTTTACATGTAACGTTGCTAATTACTTCCTCCTTCCTCCCTCGCTCACTCTCTCTCTCTCTCGTAATAAAAATAAGCGGCTTTATAAACATTAATTATATATATATATATGAATATATAATATATATATATACATATAATTTATTTTTATAAAGCGTCTATGCACAAACTGTGCTCTGGATCGCTGTTTAAAATACAATGAGAGATACATAAACATAGTGAGATAAAACAGAAAAAAATAATTAGATTAGTAATGGGAATTTAATTAAAATAGCTCAGTGTCACTAGGCGAAAATTAACATTGCCGTTATTCACCACGAAGTTTCGTGAAACATATTGTTGCACTCATCTTGTGAAACCTGTTTAAATGTTTCACGAAACTACGTAGCAATTAATATGTCTGACAAATTTTATTCAAACATATTTGAATAAATATACAACTCTGGTTTGAAAAGTAATCAATACGAATTCACAGAGAAGAAAAGAACTGTATGAACGCGATTACAAATACAAATACTATATAAAAAGCAGTAATATATATTAAACATTACTGTATGAATATCATTTCAAATGTAATTAAGCAAATATCATGTTTATATCATTTTTTCAAAAGGTATTTCATTTCCCAATTCGAAAATGAAAGCCTTAGTGATTGTTTAATTTACTGTGTATGTATTTCCGAGAGTGATTTTAAAAGTAACTTTTACTTATTAATTGTGTTCAAGCTTAAGCTTATACAGAATCGGATCCGGGAAGAGTGGGTCCACCCGCCGAAACCTTTTTCGAAGGGTTTAATACCAATTTTTGCGGACCTGACGACCCTTTGTCATTAGTAGTCCTTGGTTGGAACCCCCCTTTTCTGAATCTTCGATCCGCACCTGTTATTAATGTATTTGCAATGATATGTATATATATATATATATATATATATATATATATATATATATATAATTACATATTCATATATAGGTTTCAACAGGGAAAACCCTAATAGCTGCCTGAAATAAAAATCTGTGAGGCATTTAAATAATTTTACTCTATACGTATAAACAGTAAAAATTGCACTAACTTAGGTCAGTAATTTCGTCAATCTATCTTATGGTGAGATGTTAAGTAACAAACTAAGACTGCCTATCAATGTGTGTGGCAGTTTCTGCGGCGCAGCTTACGCATTGCAAAACGGGTTTATGGAACAACACCCTAATTGATATGATTCGCACGCCGCATAGAAAAACTTAAATCGAGTAGGATTTTAGGAAATATATCACCATATATCTGTTTTCAACTGGCTATTCATCTTCATCGTTGCTCAATAGAGTCTACGCCCACAGTCCGTGACCATCCTTTTGTAATTGTAAAAGAGTATTGCAGTATAAATGTCGATATAATTCATTGTAGTATTTGTCATTAAAAGACAGAATGCTGTGATATATACGCACATAGATTACGCGTACATGGTTCACTTTAAGTATACAGTTAAAATGTCCCATGCCTTGGGTTGACCTAAGGGTTACAACAGTGACATGTAACAAGCAATAGGGGAGGTATTTGAGATAAGGCGGGCGTGGAATGAGGAAGCTGTTTATCTGATATGACTTGCGCACTGGCACACGTTCGTTCCCGTTCGCGCCCCCGTCCGCGTGTGTGTGTGTTTGTTCACAGCACAGCTAACGCAGTCATGAACAGACTCGCATTAAATTTTCATTAAATTAAAGAATCGGCCTATGAAGAATCGCTTAGACTTTGGTGTGGGTCCGGTTCATGATTTCCAGAAGTATTCACAAATGCGCAGTCACATATACTGCGGTTGAACATGGCAATGTTTTCCGAATAAGTGAATGCAAATTTGAGCTTGGAATCATATGCACTAATGTAACTGGGAATATGGACCAATAAGTGAATAAAAACACGGGTTGGGGAGTACCCCACCTTAAAGACCATTCACGAGGCCTGCAATAGTAATTAGTGTCGACTCTTTTTTGCATTAGAATACATTTTTATTGAATAAATTTTTTATCAATTAATTGATAGAGACAAATGATATACAGATAAAATAATAAAGACGTATATAATCTAATTTTTGTTGTTAAAGTTGAACGATATTATAAACAAAAGAAGGTACACACTACTGTATGTGGTTAAATCTGAATTATATTGATATAATTCTGAACTATGAATGGATAAATTATAAGATTTAATAAAGAAAGGGTTGGTCTGGTACTCCGTACTGAATAACACCAGATGTGATGAGCTGAAAGGCTGATGTTATTGGAATTGTTTAAGTTTATAATCTGGTTACAGCTATATAAAAGACAATACCCTCTGCACCACCCGTCCCCGTCCCTCTTATCAAAGCTACTTATATATGCACTTAATAAACAATCCTTTTGATAAGATGAAATTCCTCAGACCCTCGTATGAACAATTTTTATTGATCGTGTACCATGTGATGTCATGTTTCTGCATCTTATTCGCGCGGCTTCCTGATTATTATCATTAAACGTGCACCATTATGATCAAGTGACTTTATTATCAGTTCTGAATGCTTGTGATCTTATGAATATGCTGGTCAAGTTCAAGCAATCGACCAATCAGAACTCTCATGCTTTCTTTTTATTTTTTCCAATGAGTAAGCAACAGATATATCCATTATAAATATGCCCGGTCACGAATCGGGAGCACTTATAAGGGCTTTATCCGGCAGGATTATCTTGTTTAATTTCGAATATTTTTCCCCATCCAAAGGTACGTTGCAACGTGATCGATTCATCTTTAATGTATAGGTGTTGACTAATTATATACAAATAAATAAGTGTACAGGTATTAGTATAAATTGATGTTTAATATGTAGTATGAGTACATTATCGATTTTCAACTAATATCTACTTAATGGAAAGTTTGCATGTAAAATATACGTTTTCAACCGGCTTTAAACTCTGCAACGTACAATTGATCGATTAAATAAATTCCTACATTCTATTAAGTCTATTCTATTTCATTTTTCTTTTATTTTCATCTAAGACATATGTTAGGGCAAATCTTCTTATGCATCTATAAAAAATAATTTATCGCTTTCTAGTCTATTAGTGTCGGGGTAATTGTATAAATATATATATATATATATAATATATATATATATATGTATATATATACACACACACATATAAATATATATATATATATATATATATATATATATATCGAAGGCCGAATAGTTTCAGGCACGCACATAAAGCATTATATCACGAAAAACGAAACTGGTTGACAGAACGTGGTTTTAATCGTAATCATTTACAAGTGTCCTTTACAAGTTTGCCAGTACCTGTGGTGTGTGCTCTCTCACGATTCCTGAATGTCTGAACACGTAAACTCAGGAAAACGTACCTTGAGACTGAACTGAAAACGAGGGATGGTACTAAAACAAAAGAAGGACGGTAAATAATCTGTTCGGTAAACCACAACTTGCAAACGACTGAAAAAAATGAAAAGACGCATTGCAAAAAGGTTGACCAGAAAGGAAAACTGAAACAGATGAATGTAATGACCCCTGGTGGCAAACCGAGACAATATTATATATTTTGACTGAGACCAACTTCCACACATATATATAAAGATGTATATATTTATCAAAACCACATTTTAAGATTATGATTATCTCCTTTATTACCTCCGCGAATAACGTTACACTTTTGCCGGCGTTGGCTTGCTTGTATATATGTTTGTTTGTTTGTTAGTAACATCACTCATAAAAGCGATGAACGGATTTTGATTAAATTTCCAGGATAACAGTACAATGATACAAGAAACAACGGATCAAATTTTGCGGGTGATCCGGATCACTATCTCTATCCTGGATTATTTTAAAGAAATATGCCGCATTTCTAACAACGCCAGATAGGGGTAATTGGCTTTATTGGTAGAGGTTATAATTTTAATATTAAACACACTAAACATGGAATTACATCCTCCATTTTTTAATGCTACACTGGATCCCCACAATTACGACCAACCTTGGGGAACTGGGCTGAGTGGTCGTTATTTTGGCGTGGTCGTATTTGTAAAATTCTCGGGACCAAGAAAAATGGTCGTAATTGCGGGGGTGGTCGCAATTTTTGGGTGGTCGCAAGCCTCCATTTTTTTTATATTTCAGCGTTTGATGGTTGAGGACCGCAGTGAGGAAACGAGAAATATCATGTTATCATTCATTTTGCTATTTATTCTTTTCTGAAACACGCATTTCATTGCTATTTGAGGTCATTTACGACACTGTAGCACCTTTTTGTTAACTATTTGTATTTTGTATTAATTACAGTTAGAGTCTATTTTTAATGACAAAATTCTCTAAATTTAATTCGCAGAAAGTTGGAGGACATAACTTGCTATGCCCCTTTGGTTATAAAGGTAGGGGTGACATATCTTCCCTGTCTCCCGCCTAATTACGCCTCTGTTTGATGTTATGTGCCCTACCCCCATACCTAAGGCAGTTAAGTATTCCTCTTTTTTCTCTCATTGCAGATTTGAAGAATCATGGCACAGAACGCAGATTTCGTCAACCCTGCCTTTATACAGGACGAGCCACTGGAGCAGATAGTCATCCAAAAACAAGTCTCGTTTGACGAGATCAAAGACGAGATCATCGACTGCTCATCCGGGTACACCTCAGTGAGGGCAAACTCCATTTCGGACGAGAACTCACAAGGCGAGAACGAGACTGACGGTATGAAGCAAGATGAAAGCATAGACTCCAAAAAGTACGTATATATTACTGTGTTATATACCTAAAAACCTGTAATATTGTTTAAATTCTACATGTAATAATTGCAATTGGGATATAATATCATATATTATGATATTTGATTTTATTGATATTTTATTTTATTAGATATCATTTGATTACATATAACAAAATATACATGTAATTTAATAAATACTAATAATATATAGTATAATTAAATATAATGTATTGTAATAATGATAAAATATTGTATAATATTTAAAATATTGTATAATATCACATGATATAATATAATGAAATTATATGTAATATAATATGATTAAACCCATAACAATAAATCGAATAATTGTGCCATTTAGTAAAAAAATATGTCCTAAATTAACGTTCGAAACGGAAAATAAGTACTGATACATATTTTAAACTCAACTTCATAAAAACACGATGTGTAGAGCACTATCTTATTGCAAGAAGAATAACGTGATGTCCTGTTCTAGTTCTTAACGTAGTAATACATGGAAAGATTTAATTATTATATGATCTTTGTTAACGCTTTTTAAATTATATTGTTCATCTTTACTCCATTATCAACTATCATACCAACTCTTTTACTAATATTTAATGGCATATAAGATAATTATAGATAATTTTTAATACCTCTGTATTATGACCATATTGTTGCTCCTATGTGAATTATTTTATTTATTAAATTGTATTGCATTCGTTTATTAATTGAAAATGTGTCACATCTTGTCTTAATTTCACACGATTGCATTTACTTTTGTTCATTTATGTTAAACCATGCATGTATTCTATGAACTGTTATAGTCCAGGACCCTATAGAAAAACACAGCTTATGCTGAACAAGTTATCCTTGTGAAATATGCATTTTAAATATGTATTATAAATAAATTACCTCATCATATAGTTATACACTGCAGTCGTTTTATATCTCCTTTGATAAAACCGCTGCCTGGTATTGCAATATTCTCCTGGCACAGGACAAAGAATTGTAATCAGGCCAATGAGAGCATGGTATCGCATTATGCATCAAACTCCGAGTTTCAAACCTACGATACCGGTATGACGCACCATCCGATACCCCGCTCTCATGGCGTTACAGTTCTTCGTTCTTTGCCAGCCCTGGTGTTGAAACCCCGAAAATATTTGCTGTACAAAAGCAGCGGTTTCAGCGAAAGAGATCTGGAACAACGGCAGTGTACGAAGTGTAGGATCATCTTGGTATATAACTCAGCAGATATACCACTCAGACAGAATATTATCACTGTTTACATAAAGATTCTTACAGTACTATAGTTCAATAGTTCAATTATTAGTTCAACCATTCAATGAGTGATAATTTTTGAAAAGAAAGCAAACCTTGAATTTCTTATAATAACTCGCTCGTTCATAAAAGAAACCCTCATGATTGTGTTTGCAGTGTGTGATCTCTATGATAATTTAATCCAGCTTGTTGTGTTAAATATATTTATTTTAATTGAATTGTACAAACAGCACAACGGGCAAATGAGTGTATTTTTCAATAAATACACACACACACACACACACACATATATATATATATATAAATATGCTGATATATATACTTATATAACATACGTATATAGACACACTATGAAATGCACATGACACCTGGACAGACAATGCTCTGAATGTAAGATTACGAATACGTCTGAAGCACTCAATAGCCGAAAACAGTTCCCATAAAAACTTTGTTGGAACAATATACCTTCTTATAATACAATGACAATTTGAGACAATACATCCATACAAACAAATACATATATGACTTATGCGTATACTTTAAAAAGGTGTTAGAAATATCTTAGTGCAATGAATATACTCATGAACATACTTAAATAGTGCTATGTTTGATTCTGTGGAGAGACTTCTGTCTCCCCCTGTTAACACACTTCGGGCGCGCCTCCTATCCGCCGTTATGGAAGCCCTGTTGGTTTCGCAATTAATGTAGCGCCTTTTTAAGACATAGGGGGATATCAAAAAAGGAAATGATATTGGTCATTCTTCTCATGGCCACAGACGCATGTCATGTTATTCGTAAGGCCCTAAGAAAAGATATCGTTATTATTGGTGCTTGCTCACAGGCGTAGTCTACAGTGTAATAACTTGAGCACTGATCTGATGATAAATTCTAAATATACTGTGATTTGTGCCATGTTCATTGGGTTTTGAATTTCCGTGGAATTCGTGGGCAACGTTTCCCCAACGAAATCAAAAACTCAACGACCAGTTTAAAATGGATGATTTATGAGGCAGCCGGTCGTCCCAATATATGCCCCTGGGTAACGACATCAATTACACCTATATGAAGGCCTTACATCCAATGAAAAGTCATTCGTCATTCATAAAGTTAGAAAACAACCCCGGAAATTATTACCCTGGGTATTGTTTTAATAACCATACTAAATAAATAAGCCACGCGACAGCGTAATTATATTATATTCAATGAAGCTGCGTATGATGAGTAACACGAACTGCCGTGTCACCTGTCCGAATAACATTCTGACAACCTAAGAAATCAAACTTGAGCACTGGAACAGATAAGTAATTCGTTTATATCAATTTTATTGAGAGGCAGAGTCGGGAACGATCAATCCACGAAATGGTTTACCACACAAATAGTGATTCATGTGAAAACCACGATATTTTACACCAATTATATTTTGTGGCTCCGTAGTATATTTTACCGCCAGAACTTATATATGATATTACACCATTTTAGAGAGGAAGAGGAAGAATACTGGAATGTGTTTCGTGTAGTACCTCAGACAGAGGACGATGGATTCTGGGATCGCTACCTCAGTACAGTCTCACAAGTTGCCAAAGTTTTTACCTACTTCTTGTTTTTCGTGTGTGTGTTTGGCGCCAGCCTCGTTTCCAAATCAACTCTTGCACTCATTACATCAAATATGAGAGACAATCTCTACGTGGCACACAGCCATTGGGTGGAAAATGTTACAGGTGTTAATACCTCAAATCTAATACATCACCATACACATGTTCTACTGCAGGAGAGCCCTGATTCATTAAATAAAACTCGTCACTGCCACGGGATGAACTCTTTGACCCAGGTCCACAGGATATGTGACAACATCACCATGCGCTGGATTTGGGCAGCCATCTTGATCATTTGCATACCGGAAGTTGTGGTTTTTCTTCGATCTCTCTGGAAAGCTGGTTTCAAGAAAAGTAAAGCACCTCTAATTGACATCTTGTTACTGGTGAGTCTCTCTCTCTCTTTCTCTCTCTCTCTCTCTCTCTCTCTCTCTCTCTCTCTCTCTCTCTCTCTCTCTCTCTCTCAAAATAATTTTATATTGTATTATAATTGGCTACGAGTTTACCTCATATAATATAAACATTAATTTGTGTGCGTGTATCAGTTAATTCAACTGATTTTCTGAGCTTACCCTTAGCATTTGATAATTTAACCAATTATCCTTCAAGCTCAATATTTAAAAATATTTCTAAAAAAAAGAAAGGGTATATAATTAATACTTTCATTTATCTAAAATCCAAGGAATTCCAAGTAAAGATACGTTACCCATTTTTTTAAATCTTTTGGGCAGGAGACCGCTTCATTAACACCAAGATAGGATAGAATTTGACAAGAAACTCTAATAGACGACATATAAATAAATGTCAGCCTCAAAGTAAACGAGTTAATACAATATAAACATTCAACATGTTTCTTTTTCTTTCACAGACGGTAGTCGTGGAGACCCTCCACTCGGTGGGGATATCTCTCCTGGTTTTCCAGATCATGCCTTGCGTGGAGTCCATACAAGGTCTCGCCTGTCTCCTTTCTGCATCAGTCATACCCGCCATTGTCAACGCATTTCGTCGGCCACCGGACGAGACGAACCGGATATTGAAATTAGCATTAGATACTGCCGCCATATTGATACAAATTGGAGGGGTGGTCGTGTGGCCTGTTTTGAAACTTGGCATGAAGCCGAGCAATCCAAAATTTCAAAACATGTCCTGGTCACTTCCTCTATCATTACTTCTTATATCAATCCGTTATTGGCAAAATTACGTGGATAAAAATAGCAGATTTGGGCCGTTTACTGAGGCTGTATTAGAAATAAAGGAACGAATCCAGCGGGCATCTTCAACTATATACACAATAACCAGTCTGTGGAAAATCGGAATAACTTTAATCATTGCAATATGTTTACTTCCCAGACAGGGAAGGAGTATCCAAGATCTATTTAATTTTAATTTTGACACGCGGGACTGCGGCGCAGCGATAGGGATTACCAGAGTCAGCACGGACTGGGTTTTGGTTGTCGTCACTAATGTCCTCGCCGGGTTAGTTGTATACCTTGTTGGAATGATGGCCATGAAGACCCGGATGCAGCGGTTTGGATGCGCGCTCCCCCTGGTGGTGGGCACCCCGGCTGTGGTGTTCAGCCTTGTTGGGCTCTGTGACGCATGGGGAAAGAACCATTGCATCTTCCAAAACATGTAAATATACAACTACTTTTAATTATCAATGGGCTGACTGACTCTCCGTATTGTTAATAATAAAATGCACGCTCACCTTTAGTTATACATTATGAAAATTTATATTATTTTTATAACATTTGAGATAAACTGGCCATTTCATTTTTAAAATGTAAATAATTTATGATCATTTCATTTTTAAAACGAAAAAAATTTAAACAATTAATTTTTTTATTATAATTTATATTATTATGTTACTATCTGTCATATATTACCTTTTCCATCGTAATTTTGGTCCAAATTAGTAAATGTTTACTCAGTTACAGGGGACAGTTTTTTATTCAAAAATTATAATAGGAAATACAGTGACACATCTTAATTACGACAAGCGAGGAGAGTAACCTTGACAGAGAATTACCCGTAGAGTAAGCTTTACAGAGTGTTACCCATAGTAGACAGGTGTCCGTAATAGAGATGTGTATATCAAAGACGTCCGTAATAGGGAGGTGTCCGTAATTACGATCCATACAGAGATGACCCGTCGGCAGGGAGATGTCCCTAATAGAGAGAGGTGACCGTAGTAGCGAGGAGCAGCTCCTATAAAAGAGAGGAACCCTTTGTGGAGAGATGTCCGTAAAAGAGGAACACACTTAACAGTTATAAAGAGGAACTCTGAGTAGAGATGTCCGTTATAGAGGTGTCCGTAATACGGGGGTACTGGTTACAGAGAGATACACTTAGGAGAGAGGTTCCCCTAATAATGAATGAAGCTCAGATGAGTAGTGTCTGTAAGAGACAGGTGACCTTAATGTGAAGGTGTCCGTAATACATAGGTATCCTTGGTAGAGAGGTATCCGTAATAAAGAGGTATCCCGATTAGAGAGCTGCCCATAATAGGGAGTTATCCTTAGTAGAGAATTGTTCCTAATATAAGATGTATCATGAGCAGAGGGTTGTCCGTAATAGACAGGTGTCCTGGGTGGAGAATTGTCCGTTATAGTAAGGTATCCTTGGCAGAGAGTTGTCCGTAATAGTGGGGTATCCTAGGTAGAATGTCGTCCGTTATAGTGGGGTATCCTGGGTAGAGAGTTGGCCATAATAGAGAGGTATTCTTTGTAGAGAGTTGTCCGTAATAGTGGGGTATCCTAAGTAGAGTGTTGTCCGTAATAGTCAGGTATCCTGGGTAGAGAGTTGTCCATAAAAGAGAGGTATCCTTGGTGGAAAGTTACCGGCAAGAGAGAGATGTTAGTGATAGAGAGGTTACCTTGATGGAGAGGTAGCCGCAACAGAAAGGTACCTATAAGAGAGATGTTCCTGTAATATAGACGTTAAAGTAATATAAGTATATCCGTATCACAGAGGTACCCATAATACAAAGGTTGCCCTTAGGACCTATTAACCTGTATTTTGTCTCACTATGATAATTGCTGTCAGCGATGATAGGGAATCGAAAATAAATATCAGGTGCACCTTAATTTGTGACCCAAAATTTTAGCATTAGAAAATAAGCCATATTGCAGAACTAGCACAAACAGAAAATGGCCAGAGAGAGAGAAGGGGGGGGGGGGGAGAGAGAGAGAGAGAGAGAGGGAGAATATTGATGTGTTTTTATTCGCGGAGACCAAATAAGGTCTAGACAAAAATATGTTTACCCAAATATGGATATTGAAAAAAACTCACCGATTCCTATAAGCCTCCCCTTTATAAAGTGAAAAACTTATATATTCAATCCGGCTGCTGTCTCTGTATCCGTGCTAAGTATTGCTAGTATTCCTCATCATTTATTATGTGAACTTGAATTGTAGGATTCCTACCTACACGTTCTTCAACTGTTACGTGTACCGTGGGTTTGGAGAGTACATGAAGAAACCCGACGTCTGGATCATGATCGGACTCTGGATCTCTCAGCTCTGGATCACCAGGCATGTCTGGAGAGAACCCGAGGAGAAGCTGGAGCGAACAGAAAAGTCAGAGCTTTACTCTTTCGCTTTAACATTAAAATTTGTTCGTATAAACAATTAGAATTTCATTTCTACACGTGAAAGTAACCTTTAAATTAATATGAAACTGGAAATCTATATGCTTTGGAATGCAAGCCTCTGACATGTGGGGGTGGCATTTAGGATCCCCCTAAACAGTTTTTGCATTTACTTATTCGGCCTATATTCCCAGGTCCAGTTGTGCACAATTGACTTTACATTTGTGAATATTCCTTGATCAAGTTCCCGGATCCGGATCATATCCCGGGTCCACACAAAACAAACTATTTGTTTTGTTTTTTTTCATTTGCCCTTTCCCAAAATATCCTAAACATTTCATGAGATTCCTTTCATGAATGCGTGGGTTGCTAACAAACACTAACACAAACTTCAAATCGCTACTCCTCTCACTTAAAAACTCTCCTCAACATTTGTTTCATCATCTGTTTATATATGTTACTCACAAATTTAAGGAACAGCTCGAATAGTAATTTGCCATATTTTTTTTAATCGCACGGCGTTAGCTGACATCATGGGTTGTTTTCTAGCTTTAGAACGTAAACAAACTAATTTACTGTTCTACAACCAACTAAGTGACTGTAATGCAAAACTACAAAAATAGGTGGCTTGCGATAAGAAAAACACAGTCCCCCCTCCTTCCTTAGATGTGTTCTTATTTAGTTACCCTGATAAAAATCATTATAAAAATACATCCCTCGTGTGTTCCTGGCATTTTTATATATACTTATATTACATATCATTTTCCATTTAGAGAACATCAAGCATTTAATTCTCATACTAAACCCTATCGTATAACCTGAAGAAAGTAATGGATATTCCACAATATTTTATATATATATATATATATATATATATATATATATATATATATATATATATATATATATATATATATATATATATTTATATATATATATATATATATATATATATTTATTATGTTTGGATGAGCGTATAGGTATTATTACTGTCAACATTTTTAATTGTAAAATATTTTATTTTAGTTTATTTTCGATACCTCTCTGGAACGGGGTTAATGTGGAACAGCATATGCTCCACAACCGGAAGCTAAACGGAAACGAGGCTAAGAGTGCACACAGAAGGGTACGTTCAACCTGAGAAGTAACAGCTACTTTATTGCCTAGTCATAATGTATACTATTTTCTTTGTAGCCATACTATTTTACAACTTGTTTAGTGATAATTAATACCAAAAAATATATTGCTGGATTAGTGACATAATGAACCTTGGTATATTAAGCTGAACGATTTGCGGATATGTAGCTTAGAAAAGCTGTTTTACGGGCTGTTATATGGTATCGACCTATTTTGGATAACTTAAATCACATATGCTTTGTGTTTCTTGTGAAATAGAATAAGATAACTGTAAATAATTATTCAATATTAGTTTTATGCACTTCTTGCCATGCAATGTGCTCATAGTATGAATTGGTCTGTAATGCTTGTCATTATCATTTGAACCAAATGGTAAATTAGTTGTAACAGTGGTTTGTTAGTGAAAACAGTTGTAGTATCTCCATCCTTACCGATAGTTTTTTATCAGATATTTATCTTGTTACCGTCTAATAGTAGTTAATGTGAACGATGGTTCATTTTATATTTATGTCATAATGAGAGGATTTAAAATGCAAGTATATAGGTGAACGTGTTAATAGTCCAAAGATTCCTTTGGTCAACAAAGTCTTATTTATACTAGTTTATATCTAATTCATTATTTTGTGCGCAACAAATTAGAAAAATACGAGAAACGACACCCTTAGGACACGATTAGCATCCTTCCCGACAGTTCAAGACAATTAACATGCATATCTGAGACGTGGCCACAGAGGAGTTCCGGGACAAAGATGGAATGGCTCCATCGTCAGTTATAATATTAAACAAAGTCATTTTTTTGTAAGACACAATTGTTCTTGCAGCCTGAGTTCCTGAAGGACGAGAAGAAGAAAGACCAGAGCCACGAGGCTTCTGATGAGGGACCGATGAAGACCGTGCTGAAGGAGTACTCAATACCCTTTATATACCTGTGTGCCACCATGTGGCACGAAACACGGGAGGAGATGATCAAAATGCTGACGTCAATATACAGGTAGGTCATGTGATATGTTACGTCATCAATTACGTCATGTTACGTCATGTGCAATTTTAAACCTTAAATACACTCAGCAAAGTTAAAGGCCCAACGACCAACGTACAAAAATTCAAAGAAACTACATTCTTCTCGATTGTTATTAACAACAAGCATGAAACAGAACATGAAAAAGTTACACAGAGGATGAAAATAGTATTTGATTAAGTGATATTCCTGTATATTAAACTATAATTTGAGGATTTGGGCATGGTC
Organism: Sipunculus nudus; assembly: GCA_026874595.1. Taxonomy (NCBI): domain Eukaryota; kingdom Metazoa; phylum Annelida; class Sipuncula; order Golfingiida; family Sipunculidae; genus Sipunculus; species Sipunculus nudus. Next base: position 51,805,473 of record CM049321.1, read on the forward strand.
CAAAATAAGCTTTATTGGCTCTTACTTCCCCTCTAAAATCTCTCCGCAAATAAAAAGAAACAGTTCGAATGTCGAACTTATTGTTATACCGCTGGTCTTAATATAGCCTTAATGGCAAAGCTGTGAATGTATATTCTTCCATGGTTCCAGCGATTCTGGAACCGATGTTTTCTTGTTCATAAAAGACGGTTTTTTAAAAAGGAGATTACTGAGTATTTTATGAGATTTAATTATTTATATAAACTCTCTTTTGTTTTTTTTTTTCAGACTTGATGAGGACCAGGCCGCGAGACACAATGCCAGGGAACACCTGAAAGTGGACGTGCCAGACTTCTATAAATTTGAAGGTAACGTGATGTTATGTACGATATAATATACACAGTGAAATCTTCCAATGTTGGATATTGACAGGACCGGTTAGTTTGCTTGAGATAGAGTGGTGTCGTATTAGGGAAGTTAGGGTATCATCTCCACAAAAATGCCTGGAGTAAAGTGATGCCATACAAGAAAAGTAAAAGGTTTTTATCTTTACCAAAGAGCAGGCAATAAAGATAGACCGCAATAAAGAAATTGATGATCGCAATTTTTCACCAAGTGTCCCAGATAGAGAGGTTTCCATAACAGAGAGGTGTCCGTATCATAAACAAGTGTAATGTTTGTATAATGGAGAGGTGTCCGTATAATAGAGAGGTATCTGTATAATTGAGAGGAGTCCGTAATAAAGATGCGTAAGTGTCATGGAGAGGTGTCCGTATAACAGAGAGGTATCTGTATAATTGAGAGGAGTCCGTAATAAAGATGCGTTAGTGTCATGGAGAGGTGTCCATATCATAGAGTGGTATCTGTATAATTGAGAGGAGTCCGAAATAAAGATGTGTTAGTGTCATGGAGAGGTGTCCGTATAATAGAGAGGTATCTGTATAATTGAGAGGAGTCCGTAATAAAGATGTGTTAGTGTCATGGAGAGGTGTCCGTATAATAGAGAGGTATCTGTATAATTGAGAGAAGTCCGTAATAAAGATGCGTGAGTGTCATGGAGAGGTGTCCGTATAATAGAGAGGTATCTGTATAATTGAGAGGAGTCCGTAATAAAGATGTGTTAGTGTCATGGAGAGGTGTCCGTATAATAGAGAGGTATCTGTATAATTAAGAGGAGTCCGTAATATAGATGTGTTAGTGTCATGGAGAGGTGTCCGTATAATAGAGAGGTATCTGTATAATTAAGAGGAGTCCGTAATATAGATGTGTTAGTGTCATGGTGAGGTGTCCGTATAATAGAGAGGTATCCGTATAATTGAGAGGAGTCCGTAATAAAGATGTGTTAGTGTCATGGAGAGGTGTCCGTATGATATAGAGAGGTATCTGTAAAATTGAGAGGAGTCCGTAATAAAGATGTGTTAGTGTCATGGAGAGGTGTCCGTATAATAGAGAGGTATCTGTATAATTGAGAGGAGTCCGTAATAAAGATGTGTTAGTGTCATGGAGAGGTGTCCGTATGATATAGAGAGGTATCTGTATAATTGAGAGGAGTCCGAAATAAAGATGTGTTAGTGTCATGGAGAGGTGTCCGTATGATATAGAGAGGTATCTGTATAATTGAGAGGAGTCCGAAATAAAGATGTGTTAGTGTCATGGAGAGGTGTCCATGATATAGAGAGGTATCTGTATAATTGAGAGGAGTCCGAAATAAAGATGTGTTAGTGTCATGGAGAGGTGTCCGTATAATAGAGAGGTATCCGTATAATTGAGAGGAGTCCGAAATAAAGATGTGTTAGTGTCATGGAGAGGTGTCCGTATGATATAGAGAGGTATCTGTATAATTGAGAGGAGTCCGAAATAAAGATGTGTTAGTGTCATGGAGAGGTGTCCGTATAATAGAGAGGTATCTGTATAATTGAGAGGAGTCCGTAATAAAGATGTGTTAGTGTCATGGAGAGGTGTCCGTATGATATAGAGAGGTATCTGTATAATTAAGAGGAGTCCGTAATATAGATGTGTTAGTGTCATGGAGAGGTGTCCGTATTATAGAGAGGTATCTGTATAATTAAGAGGATTCCGTAATATAGATGTGTTAGTGTCATGGAGAGGTGTCCGTATAATTGAGAGGTATCTGTATAATTGAGAGGAGTCCGTAATAAAGATGTGTTAGTGTCATGGAGAGGTGTCCGTATAATAGAGAGGTATCCGTATAATTGAGAGGAGTCCGTAATAAAGATGTGTTAGGGTCATGGTGAGGTGTCCGTATAATAGAGAGGTATCCGTATAATTGAGAGGAGTCCCTAATAAAGATGTGTTAGTGTCATGGAGAGGTGTCCGTATGATATAGAGAGGTATCTGTATAATTGTGAGGAGTCCGTAATAAAGATGTGTTAGTGTCATGGAGAGGTGTCCGTATAATAGAGAGGTATCTGTATAATTGAGAGGAGTCCGAAATAAAGATGTGTTAGTGTCATGGAGAGGTGTCCGTATAATAGAGAGGTATCCGTATAATTGAGAGGAGTCCGAAATAAAGATGTGTTAGTGTCATGGAGAGGTGTCCGTATGATATAGAGAGGTATCTGTATAATTAAGAGGAGTCCGTAATATAGATGTGTTAGTGTCATGGAGAGGTGTCCGTATTATAGAGAGGTATCTGTATAATTAAGAGGATTCCGTAATATAGATGTGTTAGTGTCATGGAGAGGTGTCCGTATAATTGAGAGGTATCTGTATAATTGAGAGGAGTCCGTAATAAAGATGTGTTAGTGTCATGGAGAGGTGTCCGTATAATAGAGAGGTATCCGTATAATTGAGAGGAGTCCCTAATAAAGATGTGTTAGTGTCATGGAGAGGTGTCCGTATGATATAGAGAGGTATCTGTATAATTGTGAGGAGTCCGTAATAAAGATGTGTTAGTGTCATGGAGAGGTGTCCGTATAATAGAGAGGTATCTGTATAATTGAGAGGAGTCCGAAATAAAGATGTGTTAGTGTCATGGAGAGGTGTCCGTATAATAGAGAGGTATCCGTATAATTGAGAAGAGTCCGAAATAAAGATGTGTTAGTGTCATGGAGAGGTGTCCGTATGATATAGAGAGGTATCTGTATAATTGAGAGTAGTCCGAAATAAAGATGTGTTAGTGTCATGGAGAGGTGTCCGTATGATATAGAGAGGTATCTGTATAATTGAGAGGAGTCCGAAATCAAGATGTGTTAGTGTCATGGAGAGGTGTCCGTATAAAAGAGAGGTATCTGTATAATTGAGAGGAGTCCGAAATAAAGATGTGTTAGTGTCATGGAGAGGTGTCCGTATAATAGAGAGGTATCCGTATAATTGAGAGGAGTCCGAAATAAGGATGTGTTAGTGTCATGGAGAGGTGTCCGTATGATATAGAGAGGTATCTGTATAATTGAGAGGAGTCCGAAATAAAGATGTGTTAGTGTCATGGAGAGGTGTCCGTATAATAGAGAGGTATCCGTATAATTGAGAGGAGTCCGTAATAAAGATGTGTTAGTGTCATGGAGAGCTGTCCGTATAATAGAGAGGTATCTGTATAATTGAGAGGAGTCCGAAATAAAGATGTGTTAGTGTCATGGAGAGGTGTCCGTATAATAGAGAGGTATCCGTATAATTGAGAGGAGTCCGAAATAAAGATGTGTTAGTGTCATGGAGAGGTGTCCGTATGATATAGAGAGGTATCTGTATAATTGAGAGGAGTCCTAAATAAAGATGTGTTAGTGTCATGGAGAGGTGTCCGTATAATAGAGAGGTATCCGTATAATTGAGAGGAGTCCGAAATAAAGATGTGTTAGTGTCATGGAGAGGTGTCCGTATGATATAGAGAGGTATCTGTATAATTGAGAGGAGTCCGAAATAAAGATGTGTTAGTGTCATGGAGAGGTGTCCGTATAATAGAGAGGTATCTGTATAATTGAGAGGAGTCCGTAATAAAGATGTGTTAGTGTCATGGAGAGGTGTCCGTATGATATAGAGAGGTATCTGTATAATTGAGAGGAGTCCGTAATAAAGATGTGTTAGTGTCATGGAGAGGTGTCCGTATAATAGAGAGGTATCCGTATAATTGAGAGGAGTCCGAAATAAAGATGTGTTAGTGTCATGGAGAGGTGTCCGTATAATAGAGAGGTATCCGTATAATTGAGAGGAGTCCGACCGAAATAAAGATGTGTTAGTGTCATGGAGAGGTGTCCGTATGATATAGAGAGGTATCTGTATAATTGAGAGGAGTCCGAAATAAAGATGTGTTAGTGTCATGGAGAGGTGTCCGTATAATAGAGAGGTATCCGTATAATTGAGAGGAGTCCGAAATAATGATGTGTTAGTGTCATGGAGAGGTGTCCGTATGATATAGAGAGGTATCTGTATAATTGAGAGGAGTCCGAAATAAAGATGTGTTAGTGTCATGGAGAGGTGTCCGTATAATAGAGAGGTATCTGTATAATTGAGAGGAGTCCGTAATAAAGATGTGTTAGTGTCATGGAGAGGTGTCCGTATGATATAGAGAGGTATCTGTATAATTGAGAGGAGTCCGTAATAAAGATGTGTTAGTGTCATGGAGAGGTGTCCGTATAATAGAGAGGTATCCGTATAATTGAGAGGAGTCCGAAATAAAGATGTGTTAGTGTCATGGAGAGGTGTCCGTATTATAGAGAGGTATCCGTATAATTGAGAGGAGTCCGAAATAAAGATGTGTTAGTGTCATGGAGAGGTGTCCGTATGATATAGAGAGGTATCTGTATAATTGAGAGGAGTCCGAAATAAAGATGTGTTAGTGTCATGGAGAGGTGTCCGTATAATAGAGAGGTATCTGTATAATTGAGAGGAGTCCGTAATAAAGATGTGTTAGTGTCATGGAGAGGTGTCCGTATGATAAAGAGAGGTATCTGTATAATTGAGAGGAGTCCGTAATAAAGATGTGTTAGTGTCATGGAAAGGTGTCCGTATAATAGAGAGGTATCCGTATAATTGAGAGGAGTCCGAAATATAGATGTGTTAGTGTCATGGATAGGTGTCCGTATGATATAGAGAGGTATCTGTATAATTGAGAGGAGTCCGAAATAAAGATGTGTTAGTGTCATGGAGAGGTGTCCGTATAATAGAGAGGTATCTGTATAATTGTGAGGAGTCCGTAATAAAGATGTGTTAGTGTCATGGAGAGGTGTCCGTATGATAAAGAGAGGTATCTGTATAATTGAGAGGAGTCCGAAATAAAGATGTGTTAGTGTCATGGATAGGTGTCCGTATGATATAGAGAGGTATCTGTATAATTGAGAGGAGTCCGAAATAAAGATGTGTTAGTGTCATGGAGAGGTGTCCGTATAATATAGAGGTATCTGTATAATTGTGAGGAGTCCGTAATAAAGATGTGTTAGTGTCATGGAGAGGTGTCCGTATAATAGAGAGGTATCCGTATAATTGACAGGTGTCCATATTCAAGATGTTTCAGTGTCATGGAGAGGTGTTCGTATAACAAAGAGGTGTCCGAAGAAAAAGACAGGCCGTACTGGAGACGTTATTTCTACTTATCAGGCACCATCGGTTCATTTTACCGGTGTGGTACTGTGTTCATCATAACGGATTTGATGCTTTCACTAAAAACAATTCTTTGTGGGTTGTTGATGCCATCAGAGTATTAAAGTGTTGTCACAGTAACTGACCAAACAGTGATACGACGGATCCTGAACCAAGTCATTTTTTTGCGACTGGCGAAATTTAATCATAATATAATATATGAAAGAAGAAGGAAAACCCTCTTATTATAATAATCGCCAAATAAACATAGTAGTGGGTCTGTACTAAACATAATAGTTTTCATACTTGATTGCCAATATTGACATGGCCAGATTTGATAAGAACAAAATTATATTTTCCGTGCATAGTATTATGAATTGCTTTGATATTAAACGAAGGTCTGTGAAGATTTAGAAGTTTCTTTCCTTTTTTTTTTTCTTTTTTTTTTATCAGAATCTGCAAATGCTATACACATGTTCATTCTATTGCAAGCTTGCAAACTGAATGTGTCCGAGATTTGATCAAAATTCGTTATGAAAATTCGGGTGGGGTCGTGAGAGGTCGTGTTAATTGTGTAAAAACATCAGGTTAACCCCATTTCAGGTTACCCCAGATTATCTGAAATCTATTTCAAATTACCCCCGTGGGTAGTGTGAACGTAATATCAGTTTACCCGGGTACTGGTAAGATTTATTGAATAATAAAATTCTTATGATATATTATTTTAAAACAATAGAAGAGATACGAGATTAAAAGACGGTATCAATCTACGGAATATAAAATTGTGGCAAAATGGTGATAATTTGTGAATTATATTTCTGTTGACTTCAATACTCATGCAATTCATTAATGCGCAAAACGCAGTACATACAAACATATGAATTTTAAAAATTTGTGAAATTATGTTAAAAAGTCGAGAAAAAAAGAAATTCTTAGAATTTAAATCAAATAAACATAGAAGAACAACTATGTTTAAAGGGTTTTTTTTGTAACCTTAAGGGGCTATCTGATATCGATTTCAAGTGGTGGTTTCTTGTGGTTTCCGCAAGTTCTTGCGCCTGACGTGTGTTTGTGTATCTAGTAGTTTCGTCATTAGGGGTCGGTAGTTTCAGCGAGCGCGTTATTGCTACGGTATACATTTTGTTAGTAGACGAGGGCTTGGTTCTGCACTATATAATATAAAGTAGGGAAGAACCCTAAAAGAGACTTAAAAACAGCGTGTTACGTTGAATAACAGTTTGTATAATTATTAGGTTTGGCATAAAATTGATTCATCCACACTTCTCTTGTTAGCATTGAATTTCTTAAAGGCTTTCATTTAAGATTAATAAGGGATCAATGAAATGTTAAAAGAAACGGAATTGAAAATTGTGGTACATGAAATAAAACTAAAGAACATTGAATAATTAAGGAATAAAAACACACTCCATGTAGAGTTGATAGTTTCTAGTAAAGAACGACTTTGATAATGGAAGCGAGTTTTTATTCTTTCGATCAATTACTCTCAAAGGTACCGAGGGTTAATTAGGTTCAATCCGTTCTAAATTAGATTTAAATTTTATTAAGCCTGCCAGATCCTTCCTAATTACATTTGTTAATTTGTACAATAAAACATAAGTGCTGCCCTTCCGTCAGACGACGCTTCTACTGAAAACGAACCTTTCCAGTAAGGAATTGCCGGGATGACCGGAATAACTTGCCTCAACTGCCAAACTTGAAAATTAAAAAATGTATTACATTATTTTAATTGTATAAAAAACCACACACACAGTATCAACTTATCCCTGATAAAAAAGACAAAAACAAATATCATAAGAAGGGCAAAACATCAAAAGCGGGGTGCCGAACCACACATTCATACATAACTTCGAGGTCTTGCCCGTTCTGGTAACATATGGCATCTTGAATGCCTATCGTTTTGGGCTAGACGAGATCTATATTTTTAATAATATTTGGAAACGAATTCGTTGCCGGCGCTATCAGAACACCAGACTCAAGGACTCGAAGCACATACATCGATAATTACGTATAAAATAATGTCCTACAAATTTTCGACGAGCTATTTTACAAATGTATTTTATTATGAACCTTTATAAGAATTAGTTTATCCATGTCTGTCTGGAATTACATCGGCAGTCTCTACATTTTACCGCATTATTACACAATTTCATTAATACCAGGTACAATGGATTCTTCGTAGAGTTCCCCTGTCGGGATTTCAGCAGGACCGTTTGTCTGACCGTCCGTCAACCAGAATCTATCTTATATTGATTTCTAGATAATAACTTTATTTGACAATGTCAGATCCTATTGAAATTTAATCTATTGGTTGTCTCTAGGAGTAAATTGGATAAAACTTCTTTTAATAATACAGAAATAAACGGTGATACTTTATATAATAAGTAAATATTATATAATAACGGATAATAAATTTCCCAGACACAGTCGGATTTCATTTTTATTTTATTTCTGATATAGTTTCTCCTCTTTGTAGTGGTTTTGTTTATCAAATATTATTGCTTGCCGGAGAAATATTTATTTATATTATACTGTTACAGTCTCGATAAGGACTGTAATCCCATGTATTTGTGGGATATACAGGGGCGGATACAGGATGTAAGAGAAAAGGTGTGTGTGTGTGAGGGGAAGGGGGGGGGTCAGCACCCCGTCATAGTTAAACAAGCATGCCTGAAGTGCAAGTAGACTTTATAGAATTCTCGCATTCAGAGCTATTGAGAAGAAAATTATGTAAGACAAAAATGCAGTATTATGGGTATACTATTGTATTTCCCATATGCAAAGTTCGAAAATATAAATCCCTGATATATTCCCTATAAAATATTGATAGTGCTTTGGAGGGGCAGCAATCAGGATAATTGAAATAATAATTTACGATGATAAAAATGTTTCTTCAATCTCAGTAGGACTTTTCACAAGAAGTCCTCATATGTGTACATATTTCCATCTATTTAGTCAATCTTATTTTGATTCTTATTCTCCCTTTGAATTTATCCAAGAAACCGAATGCATTAGCAATTTTTTACACTCTAATAATTCTGCACAGATTTTAATCATCTCTTTTCCAGCCCACATTTTCTTTGACGATGCATTTGAATTCCACGGAAGTGATGACGTAGACTACAAGGTCAACAAGTACGTTAAGGACCTGGTGGAAATAATGACGCCGGCTGGAAAGTAAGTGCCAAAATATATTAACATATACATGTAATACATGTGTATAATTATATAAATAAAATTAACATCACCAGTCTGTTGTCTGGATCATTGGACCAATTTGTGATAAAACAAAATAATATTGAAACCCTTTAACCATCTACTGACACTATTAACAATTGTATCGCAGGATCTGTCTTGTTTAGTTTATACTATTTGTAGATGATACGAATATATTTGTCAATGGGAAAAGCTGAATGACATGACCAACACTTTAAATAATGAATTATCTTAGTGTCCAAAAGTTACCTTTGAATTTTGAAAAAAAATGCTCTTCATGGTATTTAAGAAATCTGGAAGAGAGATGGAGCTAAAAGGAAATGTTGAAATATTGATTAATAATAATAAAATGTTTGAAATGCATTAGAATCACCTGACAAGTGTTTGTATTATCTCGTAGTCAATAAAGTTCAAGTTCAATTAAAATAATATAACCTATGATCATTAGTTTCCATTCGGGGTCTAAATGATATTTTAAGCATATCTGAGGCAATGTTACGAAACTTATATCAACAGATCACGTATGCGTGATGAACATAAATTTTGTCAAGGAGATAAAAAAATTCAGATTCTGTAACACTAGGCAGCCTGAAATGTCTAGAGGAATGAATAAAGTCAGTGTTTTTTTTTGTTAACAAATAACTATAATTTATTCTTAAATCAACCCTAGCATTAAAATACACTAAATCAATACAATTACACAGTATAACAGCAGTATAACAACAAATCAATACAATCACACAGTAAAATAAACAAAGTGCACAGTATCTGGATACCACCACTGTCACATTGATAAGTCCTTTAAAATATATAAGCCGGATGAAAAGTTCACACAAATTCTCTAGGAGATTAACAGTCCAATGTAAAGCTCTTGTAACAATCCAGAAAGCAAACTGAAGACAGGCAGCACTAAATTGTAAAGCGTTAGTTATGGTAGAATCCCTGAAATTACTGGATAATCGGATAGGTCCCACACACTGACTAACACGCTTCCGTCTCCGCTGGAATATTCTCTTACCTCCCTCCCGGCTCTATAACACAGCCCCCTATTTAAAACTTTTCACCTCCAGCCGAGAACCTTCCATTACTCGAACATTCTAAAGAATCAAACACAGTAGACACGTTCATAGAACATACCAGAACAAAGAACACTGTGTATCTAGGGTTCAACCAATGCGGATTAAACCGAGCCTGCAACATCCGGCGAGGCGAGGCCGCCACAACACGAGCTACGCGTGGCACACAAACAAAATACCAACAACACATGGAACATCCGTGTGCACAATAAAACAATCATCTGCAAGACCGCCGCACACAATAAAAGGGCACCTGTAACAGGCAACGACCAATCAGAGGCAAGATAAGCATTTACTCCGGAGAAGCATGTTACTAATATTGATATAAAAAAAATGTCAGCACCCTTGGTTAATACCAACAGTTATTATACAGAGTGGTACACGGACACCGGTACAAGGCGGAGCCTCCCCGGAAGTACGTCACGCCGTATGGAGGTCGTCTGGAATGGTCTCTACCGGGACGAAACAGAGTTATAGCTCACCTCAAAGACAAGGCTAAGATACGGCACAAGAAAAGGTGGAGTCAGGTAAGGAAACCTTTATTGTTTAGTCTTAGATACTCTCTGATGAATCAAATGTACCGGGCTTGGGAAAAAAAGGCTCTTGAGGATAAAAGGCGTACGTCTTAAATTTCCAACCAATAGATATGTGATTTAACGTTTTAAAATAACGACTTTACAATACATTCTCTTATAATTTTCCGGAAGCTATATTCATGTACACGCATAGTTTAGTGTACTTATCTGTACATGTCCTGTTTAGATGTATTTCGGTGTGCATACTAGGTACTTATAGTTCAGTGTTTTTAAAAGTATACATATACTGTCCTGATATTTTAGTGTGTGCACATGCATGTCGTACGTATAATTAAGTATATGTACGTGAACTTTGTACATTAAAGTCAGGGTATGTACAAGTATTCTGTATGCGTTATTCAGCTGATAAACATTTCTTTGTACTTTAATTCCAGTTGATTTTCACATACTTTGTACACATTTCCGTATAGACCCGTGAACTTTGAACGTATATTTTGTACACACATACATATAATTTAACTTAAATATCAATGTACGTACTTTGTACGTATATTTCAGTGTATGTACATGTGATTGGTACGTATATTTCAGTGAAAGTACATGTACTTTATGCGTATATTTCAGTGTATGCACGTACTTTGTACGCATATTTCAGTGTATCTGCATTTACTTTGTACGCATATTTCAGTGTATCTGCATTTACTTTGTACTTATATTTCAGTGTATGTACATGTACTTTGTACGTATATTTCAGTGTATGTACATGTACTACATGCTGGGACACCGGCTGATGGGGGAGACTAAGGGCCAGAAGGTAAGCCATAAACAGGTGCGCGCTGACAACACCTTCCTGCTGGCTCTGGATGGGGATGTAGATTTCCATCCTCGCGCGCTGTTGCTACTGGTAGACCTGATGAAGAAGGACCCGATGATCGCTGCGGCCTGCGGGAGGATCCATCCCATAGGATCAGGTAGATATACATGTATATAAGACATGTTTGGATTCACTTATTCGGTCCTTAATCCTATGTTCATTCATGCAAAAGTGTCTGCACATTTGTGAATATTCATAGAGGACGTCCTGAATTCGGATCACGTTCCTGATCCACAGCAAAATTTAATAGATTCTTCATTTCCCTTTCGCAGAATGCCCTGAAAATTCGAAGAGATTACTTTCATGACTACGTGGGCTAGGTGGTGAACTAATACACAGATAGCCTACCATGACAAACACATACACAAACGCATATATGCCTATATATATAAATATATATATATATATATATAGAGAGAGAGAGAGATCCCTGTATATGTACAGATATATTAAACATACCTTGTTTTCCTTCAAATATTACGGTGTATGTCAATATTTCGTTCTCAAACCGATTGCTTCCTCCAGTACACAAATGGAAAAATGTTTCAGTACCGCCCGATTTCACAAAATTAAGATTTTTCGAGCTTCCAACCGGGATTTCTTCCTTCGTATTTCTTCTCCTTGTTTTGCAAACTCGGACCTGATGATGCGTCTTAGTTGTTATGATAAAGAGACCACGCATTAAGTGTCTACCCACACGCAGCACAATAACAACGTATAAAACAGACGACCTCGAGATATTAAGCCCCTGTGTCAGAACGGTTGTGCTAACAAGCTTTTATATTCAGCCAAATGAGCAAAACACGTGAGAATATACACATATTATTTTAAAAAAAAACCTTTAATGGAAGGCGATAATACAGAACCGGTGGTTCTTATCAGGGCTATGAAGACCATAATAGATTGTTAATTTCAGAGATCAAAATTCTTATACATTTTTTTTATTTAGTTCATTAAAAGTGAAATTAGATCCGACGGCAATGATATCAACAATTTTCTTGTCCCGACTTGGCGTCGCTCTCAATTATACAAAAATAAGATATTTCGATCTCATTAAATAAGTGCTTTTAACTCAAGGGTTTTCTGTTTAATGAAAACAGCATTTATTTTGGAATAATGGGATTCTATATGTATATAGGGAGCAAAAGCTTGCTTGGTTTGTTAGAATTTCCTAAGGCACAAGGCAATGATTTATCATTCCCTAGGGAACCTAGAAAGCTATTTGTGTTTATTTTCTGAGATAGCTAATCGTCAGGGTGAATCTTTACATTATGTAGTTCCGGTGACAAACATTTTCAGCAGAGGATTGTCTCCTGTGGTATAAACAAATTTAAATATTTAGAAACAAAAAACTATCAATTTAATAAGAAAGTTTTAGGATTCAAAGGCTTTTCGATGACATCTTCTAAAAAAGTATGTACAAGTAGGTTTTAGTTATAACTGTTATACTACTCATGTATGAGTAATATTTTTAATATTTCCATAACATGCAACCAGCTACAGAGCCCTGTCATCCACTTGCTATCGAAATCCTTCCGATATATCTAATATGTTCAGGGGCGGATCCAGGATTAAGGAAAAGGAGGGGTCCAACCAAGAAGGACAAATGAAAACCTAAAATAATGTCGCATGGTCCAGTAAAGGGGGGGGGGGGGGGTTCAGGCCAAAAAATTATGTCTGAAATTCGGATGGAAAAGGGGGGGTCCAGGGGTCCAGACCCCCCTGGATCCGCTTCTGATGTTGAATGCGTCTTGCAGTAATGTAGTAGAGGGGAAGTGCAAGTTCGAGTCTGGGTCAAATAAAATCTCAGTATAAAAAGATTATTAAATAAAAATTTGTTATTATTATCAGTTTTCTTCATGTTAGTTTTTACGTTTGTTTTTTGCTCTAGATAATGTTTAATTACATTAAGCTCCAAATGCAGAGCTAAGCCTGATAAATATAGTCTGTTTTATATATATATATATATATATATATATATATATATATATATATATGAGTTTGCAAATACGTATAAATGACTATGTAATATGTGACAGACCACTCATTTCTTCCATAAAAGTCCGAGTCCAGGACCCTCAAGTCCAAGCCCTAAATAGTCAATTCGAGCCCGGGCTACGGTCCTGCATCCCTGGCAGTTTGTTCATCGGTCTACGTTTTACAGGTCCAATGGTATGGTACCAGAAATTTGAGTACGCCCTCGGTCACTGGATGCAGAAAGCCACTGAGCACGTCTTTGGCTGCGTGCTGTGTAGTCCTGGCTGCTTCAGCCTCTTTCGTGGATCAGCTCTGATGGATGATAACGTCATGAAGATGTACACGACAAAATCAACAGAGGCCAAACACTACGTACAGTATGATCAAGGTGAATGACGTATTCGTGGCTTTCTCAAATACTAAAATTTCATTCAAAAGCAAACAGTAATTCAAGTTCATAGCAGAGCGTCCCTATGGTGCCTATTTATACCCCAGGATTACGTCACACGAAAGTTCTAATACACTCTACAGAGTTCTTATATACGACTTGATACCTGGTCGGGTCACTCTAGTTTCAATTATTTTAGAAAAATAAAAATAAGAAAAGTTATTCAGTGTCTTTATGGGTCTTGTTTAAATGATTCACAAAATTCTAAAAAGTTAAGGATCTAATTTGACTAAAACGGTTCATTATTGTTTTTCTTTCTCTTCAAATTAAATTTAAGTATCAATTTATAAATGATATTTTACCAAAATTAGTGTCAAGGAAGCCAGTGTATATATTTGTTCCTACAGTACATATTTGTATGCACTACTAATTATCATTCTTGTAAATATATACACCGCCCATTACTACTTCCGGAACTATTGCTATCATTACTATATGTACTTTTTCTAAATATTTTCATAAGTATATGCACTACTAATTATTATTCTCAGAATCATATGCACTACAAATAAATACTCTCTTAATTATATGTACTACTAACTATCGTTCTCATAATTATATCGAAATATGAATTATAATACCAAACAGGAATTTCTGGTCACGTGACTTACAATTTTTTTCAACTTCAGGTGAAGATCGGTGGTTGTGCACATTACTGCTACAACAAGGGTATCGCGTAGAATACTGCGCCGCCTCGGACGCCCTCACTAACGCCCCTGAAGGTAAGAGAAAAAAGAATATTAAGCAGACATGTCCACGCCCACGAGAGACACGCCCCCTTTCAGTGTGTCTTAAAGCTGCCTATTCACCTAGCTGTTCTGAAGAACGTGATTTCTGACGTAAATATTAATGAACTTTAGGTAATTTCTGCTGAGTTCTTATAAGGCACAAAAGAAATTATGGTTCTCAGGCACGTTTTTTTTCAGAAATCGGTGCTGGCGGGCGGGTTTTTTTCATTAGAATTTTTGTATGTTTCGAAAAAAATGTCATATGATCAGGGAAAAGCATAATAATAATAATAATATCATTTATATCCATCTGGATCCGCTTCTGTTATTGCACACATAATTCTTCTTTTATTAACAAACACAAATGCATAAACGTATTTAAAGGTATAATATTGTTCCGGATTTTCATTTTTAAAGTAAAATTAACTTGAACGCATTATATGCGTATACAGACTGGTCTACATACATTGTCACAAGCTTGCGAAAACTATCTGTAACAACCTACTGACGGCAACCTGTCACACCCTGACTGGATATACAAAATAATTTTACTGAAGCAAATATAACAAAAGTATATGTGAATAAAGTACATGAATCGTGGTTTTATTGAAGACAATTTAGAAGTTGGGTTAATTTGAAGTAATAATTATTTCTTATATAATATTTTCCCTAGCATTCAACGAGTTCTACAATCAGCGTCGCAGGTGGAGTCCCTCGACCATGGCCAACATCATTGATTTACTGGCAAGCTGGAGGCAGACTACCAAAGTCAACAACAACATATCTCTGCTGTACATAATCTACCAAGCGGTCCTGTTCATCTCCTCCATGCTCGGGCCGGGAACCATCTTCTTAATGATAGTGGGCGCAATGCAAGTAAGCCGAACGTTTGTGAACACAAGTCAATATAGACACTGCCTTTGCGATATATTGGATATTGCATTATATGATGTATGGTAGGGCGAGGTATTGTTTGTAAGGTTTTGCGTCTACTTTTTTTCCAAATTGCAGTAGCAACATCAACGTCCATCCTTTCAATCAGTATCTTTTTGAAATGACATCTATTTGCTTCTTTTTCGCTCCATAGTCTTATGAAACTAATTTGATATTATCAATTATCATAATGTATGGTAATAATTTAATAAACATAAAATGTTTTCAATAATAAATATGTGTTTTTAGAATCAAAACACCGTTCATTTACCAAGGTAGGACTATGAATACCAAGAAATAAGGTAACGTCACATTCCTCAATAAACAAATATCTTACACATTATCATATCAGTGTACACAAAGACCGGACTAGATTTGTACTGGCTGGTTGTCCTTGCAGGCGGCGTTTGGTCGGTTTGGGATGGACATGTGGACCTCTCTCTTCATCAATCTGACTCCGGTTTTGCTCTTCATCCTCCTATGTTTCGTGACTAAGGCCAACACCCAGGTGAGTCTGCATTTCCAAGGGCAGCATAAGAAGATAAGATGATAACGTAAGATGAGGTTATTGAATAATAAGATGAGATGAGATGATAAAGCTATTATCAATTTTTTTATTATTATTTTTTTTTTTTGTGAAGGAAACCGCCTCCATTTTTATGCCCTTATCTAAATCTTAATCCAACTATACATATCAGCAAAGTTCCATTTCGGTTTGGGACTGCGTGACAGGGCGGTAGCACTCGCTTCTTGTCATTATTACTTTGTATCCTGGTGTCATCCAGGCCCGGTGTCTACAGCACCTGCGGGTCCTGGGTGTGTAATCATTCCCATTCCGGGGTCATAACACCACCCCACCATCCCCTAAAGACGCACTCGTTTGTGAGTGATACACGGCTGTTGGGCACAGCCTTCTCATTAAGCCTGCAGAGCGCTCACCCTGGGTGACCGACCGTGAAAATCTCACCGCCTCGGCAGAGATTTGAACTCACGACCTCCCGGCTTTGAGTCCTGTGCTCTACCCCTGAGCCAGAGAACCCGGTTTTATGTGCAAACTGCAGGTGGTATAAATGTTAAATTTACAGTTGAGACGAAAGAATGGTTTCCATATTTAATCACTCAAGCTTCTCGTAGAAAGCCCCAAGAGTACCCTTGTTGTCAAGGTTTATTGTCAATAAAGCATAATAAACGATGAGGGAATGACACAATATAATATAAGAGGATAGATGGTTCAAGTAATGTTGATTTTTTCTGCAGTGATGTGTTATAACCATGATATGAAATCCGGAGATACGAAAATGCAAATATAATTTCGTTAGGAATGCAACTAATCAAAGTAAAGAACGGAGGGATCGTAATATTTTATGAGAACTAAGCATCAAACTTCATAAATGAGGAAAATGCGGTTTTAAAACCAATCTATATTTTAACCTTCCGCCGGGGGACTGAATGCTTATCAAGAAAAGGCTGATGAGTTTATTACTATGTCAACATTGAGAGCATTTTGGAGGAGTTTTTAATTCACGAAATTGCATAAACAACAAAGATAATTTTTTACCTGTTTTGTACGTTGTCCACTGCCCTTGTCTGAGCTAGAGAAATCTGACCAGTTGGATTAATAGTCTCAAATGATATTTTCGGACACGATATCTATTTATTTATGATTTTGACTTAAATTTCAAGGTCCTGCCATGGATAGGCCTATATTGCGATCACCCGACAATTGCAGACATCTAGTAAACATATCCATCTGATAAAATGTACTATATGATATGAATCATATTTTCCCATTGTCCGCATTGCATAATCAGTAAACAGTAACCAGATAGACATATCTGACTGGAAGATGGTTAATACGGTTTAAAATCGTATATAATTATTAGCTTCTCTATCCTTGTGCAGCTGGCCGTGGCACAGATCCTGACGACGTTGTACAGCGTGATACAGATGCTGGTGCTGATCGGGATAGCGATGCAGATGCGACACGAGGGTCCATGTTCTCCTACTGGTATCTTCTTCTACTTCGTGGGGGGCACCTTCATCCTGGCAGCCATCCTCCATCCGCAGGAGTTCTCCTGCCTCTTTCACGGCCTCATCTATTTCCTCTCCATCCCCAGCATGTACATGCTCCTCATCATCTACGGCTTAACTAACATGAACAACGTTTCCTGGGGAACCAGAGAGGATAAACCTGTAGCAGCAGCTGCTCCGACGCCTCAGCAGCCGAGCAAAGCAGCCAAGAAAGGACTGGGACAGTACCTGCAGTTTGTACAAGCTGATCGCTCTGAGGATGAGGGTTTCACTTTCTCAGTGGGTGATCTTTGCCGATGTGTTTGTTGCCCAAGACCTAAGCAGGTTGGGTCAGAGTATCAAGCGCTACTCAGCAAGCTGGATGAGATCCATGAGGATGTGTTACATCCACCCGACGGGAATAATAATCCACCTGACGGGAATAATAATCCACTCAATGGGAATAATAATGATACAGACGGAAAGAGTTACTCAGAAGCAAAACCAGAGACTGCCAGTTCAGAGGAATGCCGAGGAGTCTCAGATACAACTGAATCGGGGGCAACAAACGGTAATTGACATTGTTACCTAATATAACTTATAACTCTCATGCTATTGGGCAGCAAATTTGCAATGTGTTATATTTATTTATAATTCAACAATTTGTATATGGTAAGTATAACAAATGAAAATTGCAAAGTATGTACGGATAATCAAATGTCAGTTTAAAAACTTTCAGGAAATACCATCATTATATGAAGCAGGTGTCAAATTTATTTTTATTATTGTTGTTATTGTTATGGGCACATTGTTATTATGGTAATCATTATTATTATCACTATTTTACCTTTAATTATATATTTTACGATTGTGCTTGAATTTTTCATAAATGTAATCATAAATTATATTTAAATGATAAAATCTATGTCATAAAATACCTGAAATACTAAATAAAAGATTTAAAAGTATAGGTTTCACAGGAGATTCTACATAAAACTACTATTAGATTTCTCATACCAACAGGATCACTCTTTTATTGTCTTAACCTCTAATGTGATCATAATCAATTGCGCGGGTTAACAAGATCAACCAACATTCCTTTACATATTTTATTTACAAACATATATATTTACAGACACAACATATCCAAGTCAGGGGGAGCCACCTGCAACAACATCAACGGAACCGGAAACGCCAGAGGAAGTATGTCAATGGATACATGACCCTGATCTGCTGAACGGACCGGAGGGCAAACTACCGGAGTCGGAAACAGAATTTTTCAAGAAACTAATAGTTGAATACCTCATGCCGATCGAGAGTAACAAACAGCAAGAAGCAAAAGTGGCCGCAGAGCTAAAAGATCTGAAAAACAAAGCTTCTTTTGCTTTTCTTCTCATGAACGCCATTTTTGTTGTGGTGGTGTTTACCTTACAGATCCAGAAAAGCGAAAGTGGACTTTCCATACCTTGGCCGTGCGGAGATGGAAAACTAGAACTCGAACCTATCGGGTTTGTGTTTTTGGCGTTTTACGCAGTCATAATGGGTATACAGATAGTCGGCATGCTTGTGCATCGAATGGGGACGTATTTTCACATCATGGCAACTACTGATTTGGCGTGCAGGAAGAAAGTTACTGACATCATCAGTGAGGATACTGCCTCTGATGACGCGGTTGAGTTGGCGAAAGAATTAGGCCGCGCTGGAGATGCCGAATCTGTTGGAACATCGGAAAACCCGAGCCCAGAGGGAAGTATTGTTTTGGAACCGTTGACGTCATCCCGACGTCGTACTACTGTTCAAAGGAACAAAACACTGAGGAAGTTACACAAAGGGAAACGGGCATCGAAGCGCCCCATGTTAGACAGTACCATTGAAGCAAGATTTAAAAAGCGACTCAAAGAAGCCAAAGACCTGGGCAAACAAACGCCAGCCGAGGATATACTTGATATTGCCGTTAACCCAAACAGTAGTATTTTTAGTAGACGGAAGAGTCTACGTGCAATAATGAGATTACAAGACAGACCGGAATCGATGTTAGGTGATACGGATTCCGAAACGTCCGGCACCCAAAATACGGAGTTAACACCTGATGTATAAAATAGCGGCTGGTATGTGGATTTCATAATGTAATGTAAACTTCATCTCATTTAACCTGCAAAATGTAAACGTTTACATTGAATCTCTGTGACTCAAACAAATTATACAATAGTTTACCGAGATTAATTTAATAAGCTATTATATTATTTAAGGTGTATTTTGCACCAACTGATTCTGTAATTGTATTATTATCTAAAGTAACATATAAAGTCTGAAGACGGTGAATAACTGCTTCTTATTTTGACCTGTTGCAATAGAATGTAAAAAATTGAGTTTGAATGAAATTCTTTCAGTTTATAAAGGGAAATACAATGCAATACCGTTTTTTGAATGAATAGTTTATAAAATATATTTTAAACTGGCAGTTAAAACTCAGTCATTTGGCATTATTCTCTTAGATCAAACATATTGCATATCTGTTAACTTTAAAAATCCTTTATCTGTTAGCAAACTGTCTTCGAGGAAAATGTTGGGAATTTTGTAAAGACAACAAAAACTAGACCATCTGTTAGGCCTCTTTATGTAAAAAGGATCAGCGTTTTGTTTGAATTATTAAAAAAATCTGAACCGGAAGGGGTTAATCTGATTGTTAAAAGTTTATATTTTTCTATTTGTAATAATTCTCATGTGCCATGAAGTCCATGGTTTAGTATTTGCTCTCATCAAATATATCCTGATAGCATAATTTAATGAATGTATATGGTGTTATTTATACTGTAATATAAAGGACTTTTCTATTTCACATTTCTGTGTTTATATATAAATAAAGAATTAATTAAAACTCAAAGTGTTACTCCAGTTTTTTATTTCAAGATTGTTTAATGTAATATTTTGATCTACACAGAATATCATTCCTATTTGAAACAGGTACACCGCATACTGCCATTTACAGTGGATCTGCAATTATCCGAACAGTTCGATGGACAATCACTTTTGTAGGCAACCGCTTCCATTGATTTATTACATGTACATATGCAGATTTCCATTCACGTTTCGGACTACGTGGCAGGGCAGTAGCGCACGTTTTATATCCTGGTGTTAACCAGGCCCGTAGACAACTGCCTGGCATATAATCGTCCCCATTTATGGGTTATAGCACCAAGGAACCCCCGAACGGCACACTCCTTTTTAAGTAAAACATGGTCGAGGGGCACGACCTTCCGATTAAGCCTGCAGATCGCTTAATTCTCACCGCCTCGGCAAGATTCGAACTCACGATCTCCCGGGGTTGAGTCCTGTGCTCCAACCCCAGAACACAGAAGCCGGTCAATCCGTTTGTTCGGATAATTAATCATTCAGATCAAAGAGCAGAGAAATCATTAAATACAAAATTTCAGATTTTTAACTTGGAATAATGCAGAGAATTGCGGGTGCCTGAAACTTTAGAGATACTGATGGCTTGAAAACTATGGCCTGAGAAATCGAGATTAGTTAATCGAGGATCGGATATCGAAATGTGACTGATCAAATTTCGGGTGAGCGAGGCTCGAATGATCGATGTGTGGACTTGCTTGGAATTTTGACTTGTTCAATGTTCTTTTCGGTTTGTGACGACGTCCTTTTTTCAATAAATAGCCATAGAATCTTGGCTTACAGGATATTTATATATATATATATATATATATATATATATATATATATATATATATATATATATATATATCGCGTCCCGATAAAAAAAAGATTTCAAGCGTCACAGACGCTTTCCCAGTGCTCATGGAAGTTCTATAGAATGTACATTTAATGGAACAACTCTCTGCCTAGAAAAGTTAAAAACAGATCGATTAGTTGGAACTTGGCCGTTATAGACTCATTTTTGAATCATACATGTAAAACCTATGTCAATTACCTGGAATAGTCTTAAATGTAGAGCTCGCATTGTTCAATTTTTATTTATCCGTCAGGCGCCAGTGGTTCAATTTCGAAAACTTCTACCGTAGACATCGGTACTCCTCAAGGCACGGTACTAGGGCCTATACAATTTCTTAATTATAATGAATGATTTCCCGAACTATATGAATAACAAGTGTATACTTTATGCTGACGATGTCACATTGCTTGCCTGTGCTGATTCCGCCGATAATGCAATCAACCATTTACAAAGCAAGATTGACATGGCCCTGAAATGGTTCGGAGTAAATCATTAATGAATCAACTATGCTAAATCGAGTATTGTGATATTCAGTCATAACTCTAATTTTACAAAAAATATTAACATAAATAATGTTACGTTAATTCCTGAAAATAACACAAAACTTCCGCTTAAATGGAAGGATCATGTAGATTATATTTACGATAAAATTATCACAAAATTACATGTCCTTTACCGACTTAGCAAGTTTCTACAAACACCAACTCTAATCTTATATATCATTCTCTGATTCAAAGCCCTATTGATTACTGTATTTCTGTTTAGGATGGATGCTCGAAAACGTACAAGTCACAAATCCAGAGACTCCAAAATAAAGCTGCCCATATTGTTACAAAAAACTTCGATATAAATACTATTCCAGCTTCATTAATCAATCAGTTGGGTTGGATGACCGTGGAACAGTTATATAGCTATTTTGTAAATCTTTTAGTTTTTTTTTAATGATTATTTGGTGATGCACCTCCTACTTTTAGACATGGCCTCAAATATGCACGTAACTTATACAATACACGACACACGACCAGTGGCAATCTTGCCATCGTAAAACCGAGAACTGACAGATTTGAATCAAGCTTTTTTACGCAGGCCCGCATTACTGGAATCAACTTCCCAATAATTTAAGACACGCATCTGATGTTAAGCGTTTTAAACAACTATATAAATCCTTTGTATGATGACTTCCATGTTTTTAAACTCAGAATTTCAGTTACTCGACCCTTATAATTGTATATGTTTACATTTGTGTCATATTTAGCAGTCTATGTTTTAAATATGTGTATGTTTAGATCATTGTTTAAACATTTTATTTATTTTCATGACTATTTTAATATGAGTATGTAATGTATATCTCTTTGTCAATGTATTTCTCTGTGATATTTCTAGGACCCCATTGAAAAACAGCTGAACAGCCTTCCTGGTAAAATATATGTATAAATAAATAAATAAAGTGTGTTTCCGCCATAGTTAATTTACACATAAGAAGGCACGTTAAACACTTAACAACCATGCCGCACAGGACAAACGATATTTTGATCCTCTTACATAAACTCGTACCGCGTGTATAAATGATTGTTTGAATTACTATGATATATTTCAATACTTCTTATATGTTTGGCTGCCCAGATTCTTATTGACCCGCCTCAGCAAGTTGGTACATTCTTAATCAACATTCTTTTAATTATATCTTCATTAACTGTATAATTAATTGGATATAAAGAATTTAAATGATCATCATCACTCTCATCATCATCATCATCATCATCATCATTGTAATCATTCTTATCAAATATTATGCGCACTCATATTAATTATTATAACTTAAATATTTTAATTATTTATAAAAAATTATCTTTGCAATGATTATTGACATTTTTTATTTTGGTTATCGTAAAAATTATAATTTAAGAAATAATTTTTTATATTATTTGTTATTATCATAATAAATATTTTCAAATGTGTATTATCCCTTATTATTATTGTCTCATAATTATTATTATTATTATTATTATTATTATTATTATTATTATTATTATTATTGCTGTTTTTATCAGTTAGTCCTATAGTTATTACTATAGGGCCTCAGGCCCCTCCAGCCCTGTTATTATTATTAGACAAAGGCTATTTTGCCGGTACAGGTAAAATAGCCTTTAACAAACAAATCGCTATTAAGCCAGTACAATAAAGACACCCAGGAAAACCTTGTTTTTGTCGCACATTTAATAGCTTACATGGGACCACTCATTTAATTAGAGGACCTGTAATAGCAAGTGCTGACTTAATTAAGTCATTTGTGTCATGGTGTTCACACCTTCAAAGGAATCTCTGCAATGAAGCAAGTCTCGGGAAACAGCCACACATTTGTTTGTGTTTGTATGTGGCACAACTTCCCAGTTCACAACGAACCTGATGAGTTATTAAAAACATCATATCAATTTGTTTGTGGCACAAAGTTTTCGCAGAACTACTAAGTGAAAACAGGCCTGCCATACAGTCCATTGATCTACCCTTACATATGGGTTGCATAATTCCATATGCAATCAGAAGTAGTTCCCATGCGTTTCAGTAAACTTGATGAGCGAAGAAGACTTGTTTCATTCTTGGGTGGAGTTTAAAGAAAAACCTTTTTTTTCTCTATAAAGAGACCCACTAGGCCTACATTGACCCTTGGTGCAATTGCTACTGCACGAAAGAGAGCTAAAAACGTATATTCAGGGAATTCAATTCACAGAAAGTCATCTACAATTGAAAACATGTTGGGAGGGCTGAACAAAAACGGCCAAAGGGTTATTAAGCTATGCATTATCGGCAACATAGCCTACTGGGCTAAGGCTATGTTTAGTCTGTACCTATATAATATATGTTTGTCTCATTCTCAAATGGAATAAAGATGATTATATACTTATAACCTCTTGTTTCAGGGGCAACATAGCCTACGATATTACCTTGCCTGACACGCGACACAAACTGTGATACAAAGAAACTCAAACAACCCACCAAATTTTATCAATGCCTCCTTTCAAATGTAACCACTATGGCACAAAATTAAAAGCTGTGTTTCCATGTATCCGCAAAAAACGTATCCGCAAAAGACGTACGTACGTTCTATAGTGCGCAATCCGCAAAAACGGTTTCCATAAGTACGTACGTTTTTCTTGCGGATACCCTTTAACGTGCCTCTTTTTAAACTGCAAGGACGACAGGCAGGAAGAAGGTCAATATGTCTCATCACACCCGGCGCCGGGGCACTGTTGGGAAATGTAGGCATTTTTACCATCCTTAAAACGGATGAATCGCTCACCGATCCGTTTCGATGCTGTCCGTTTTTGCGGATACGTTTGCGGAGCACTTTAAAACGTACATATGGAAACAGTTCATCTTAAAAAGAGGGATCTGATTTTTTGCGTACGAGACGTACGAGATTTACGGATGAATGGAAACACAGCTTTACACTTGCTGTTGAAGCTCTGTTATACCACACAGCTCCTCTGTTGAATAGAATGGCCGCATATAATCTTTAAATGTATGACAAAAACAAAGTTTAAGTAGGTGTCTTTATTGTACCGGCTACATAGACATTTGTATGTAATAGGCTATTTAGCCTTAAGCGGCAAATTATCCATTATGTTATCATTATAACTATTATTTTTATTATTATCTTGGAAAAAAATGAACCCTCTTATACTAAAAAAAGAGCTTTATGAAGTAGTGAATCTGCAAGTTAAATGTGATAACATTGGTTCTCGTCGGGATAATTTGCTCTCTATATGATAAGGCCACAGCTGTTCTTAACAGAATCGAACAACCGAGTTAGCTTTATTATGTTTAGTTCGTGACACTGGCCTTTTCCTTTCGTAATACAAGTGCTTGACTTTCGTCTTTTTTCTTTCCCAGTCGAAAAGCTTGACAATCACAAATAGAACAGATTGCCACTTAAAACGTAACGAATTCAGTGGATCTTACTAGATTTGTAACGTAACGTCATGATCTGCTTATAAATCATTGTCAAGTAAAGTCTGAAGTGTATGTTGTCGCCTACACAGTCCTTGTGTGGACTCTTGCAGATTAAATTACACCCGGTACGAGTAGACACTTGATATTTTTTGTTAGCGAAGCAAATATTTGAGCCCTGCTGAATTAAATATGCAGAAGCAATTGCTGTTAGTATGAGCGAACAACACTGTTGAATTGTCAAGGGTTGTTGTTCAACCGAAAGTGCTGTGAACAGATTTGTAGGGGTACTTTTTATAATTAACCTTAAAACAGTGGAATCTGTCTGAAAGACCAGCTGTCTGATAAAACCCATTGTCTTATTGAGTGAACCGAAAACCTTGATTATAATTGATCTGTCTACTAAGACCACCTGTAAATTAAGACCACATTTTGCCAGTCACACAGGTGGTCGTATATCACAGGTTTCACTGTATTTCATCCAATCAGTGACCAAATAAGCGCAGAGTATTTGGAATAGAAAACTGAGGCCACTGTTGTAATGAGAGGGGGAAAAGGCAAAGCAAAGTTTAATGATAACCGTACGTAGGCAATGACCTATTTTTCAAATTTCACCCATGCGTGAGTATGATTCATTACACAGCTGGTCATTCCTCATTCTTTTTTTTTTCTGACTGTCAGGTGTGATCAGATGTTTACGTGCAGTATCCATAGAAACAGACTGTAATCTTGCATTCGTCGGAATAACACATCTGAACATTTTAGGCGTGCTGTATTGTAAATATTATACTAATCATTATTATTATCCATTTATTGTGATTATATACAAACGTAATTTGTTAATAATACTTCCTACAGGCCATGAGCATGAATCATCGAGGCGGTCAGATTTTTCACGGTCGGCCCCATCCCAGGGTGAGCGCTCTGCAGGATTAATATGAAGGCCGTGCTAAACGGCCGTGTTTCACTCTCAAACGATTGCGGCTTTCGGGGTTCCTTGGTGGTATGACCCAGCAATAAGGAAAATGACGCACCCAGGGCCCAAACGTGCAGTAGTATCTTGCCAAAGATGGTGAGGCTTCTACGTTCCCATTTATTAATTTCTTTTAGCATCTTGTTTATTCTGATTTCCCAGTTATTATCTATTTTTGCCGCAGGAGTATCACTCCTAAATTGAATTCCCAAGATATTCATTTTGTTATCAGGATATAGTTTCCACCTAAAATGTCCAACCCTTGTCTGATTTTCTCTATATGCCCCTATCCACATCGCTTCCGACTTATATTCATTCAATTGTAATCCTGAAATATTTGAAAAGTCTTTGATTAGTCGTAAGGCTTCATTTATATCATTTTGATCATGCACAAACAAAGTTGTGTCGTCTGCATATTGGGCTATCTTGAGTGTTCTTGGAAGATTAGTACGTATGGGCAGCTCAAATCCTTTAAAATTTTGACTTTGTCTTATTTTACATGCTAGATTTTCCACCCCTATTACAAATGCCAATGGAGAAAACGGACAGCCTTGCCTGACACCCCTTTCAACCGGAAACCACCTGGATAGCCAACCGTTATATAATATGCAGTTTTCAGTGTTACTATTTTAACAAAGAAATATTAAGGAATTCCAGACCTCCATATACAAATAGTATGTTGGGGGTGAGGGAGCGCTACCATCTCGCGAGGATAACTTATAGTCTTCCGCGCCAGTCGCCACGTGCAACGAAAATTCACCCAAAAATAATTAGCACATCACATTTGTTTCCAACGTACGTAGTTTTTTTAAAGTGGAGACCGCCCTCGTTTTCTGTATGTCTGCAGGTCAAATTTATATTAATGGGAATTCATACTACCCCTCATAATTTTCCAACGGAAAAAATGGTTTTACAAGAACGTTTTTATCTGACAGCTTTATCTATTAAGCCTGGAGTATTTTCATTCTGGTTTATTGTCAGAAACATTAACAGGCATTAAATCAAATTTTTATGTGCGGCTGTGAGAATGAGACTTATCGGGCGTAACATTTTGACGAAGCAATAACATTTATTTTCCTTTTTTTTTGTTTGTTTTTTTATGTACATAATCTCTAAGTTGAGGAATGTATATGTATCATGATGAAAATACGTAAAATTCTCCGGAAGCGGTCATATCTAAAATGAACATAATTGCACCACTGACCGCGATCCTAATATTCATTTGGGGAACAATAGTAGTACAATTTATGATATACAAAAAGACACGCCCGGGGGGGGGGGGGGGTGGCATTGTGGGAGGGGCAAATATGGGTAGAAGAAGGTGTGTAATTACAACAAGTATAATATTAAAAGACTGTACAGGAGACCATATTTACTGCAAACCGGAGAATATAGAAGTACCTACTATGTTTTTCCAACATATTACTGGGGGACTCAAACCCAAACAAATTATCAGGTGCAGAGGAGCGTCGTTTATGCGAACAGCTCGGGGGACAAGGCTCTCGTTCGGATAAATGACTGTTCGGTTAAACAAGTATGCATGAGTATGAACCAGGATTAACCAGGATTGCCGGCCTGTAGCCGGGTACCTCACTTTATAAGATGCTTATAGTAATGATTTAATAATCCTTTCTTATCAGTATTATAATATTTGTTATTTCAACAGCTATGGTATTTTGTACATAACATTTTTGTTGGTTCTGGTTAATAAACCCAGCTACGGCTGCCAGTTTAAAGGTGAGCCGGGGACAAAATATAACAATGGGCGGCGTTTTTCACACCTACTTCCTGTGGTGGGGTGGACTCACTGACATGCATTGTGTTTCACTGCAATTCTCTGTACTTTACTTTTAGTTGGGTCATCTGGAGCAATTCCGTGACCGTGAAGAGCGAAGGGTTTTTTCTCCGCGGATTTCTAAAAAAATTAGCGATGGTGTCCCTTGTGAAAGTGTGGGCGGACTTCGTGACAGCCCGAAGTCCAAAAAGGTCGCCACCCGCCATTTTGAAATTTATTTGTTCAATAGTTTGGCCTACAATACTGTTGAGTTTTCATATTTAATATCAAATCTGTGATTTGACCTATATTGACCTATATCTAAGATGGTCGACGATTTAAGTTTAAAAAGTTATTTTCTCTTAAACTCGTCAAAAGACATCCACAATGAGCTCTAGTGGACAGTGCCTCGATTTGGTTGCTCTGAATGTTAGTTTGATTATCTGGCGAAAGTGGATCTCTCAAAAGTGAGGATTGAACCCGGAGGAGCAAAAAATCAAAGATGGCAACACTTTTCGATTTTGAAAATTAATACAATAGTTTTGCCCGAAGTACGCTTCAGTAGTTTATGTTAATTATCTTTCAATATCGGGGGAAAACGATTTTCGGATAAACGATTGATCGGATAAAGGACGTTCTGATTAACGGCTGCTGGATTTTAAAACGGTGTGGTATATTGCGTAAATGTCGGTAATTTGTCAATTACCATTGTATTCAGCTATTCCCTCCACATTTTTAAGATGGCATGCGATCCAACATAACTAATATAGCATCAATGCGACCTTGCCCCACTTTGATGCAGATGATAACGACTAAAGGTACGCTTGAACTTCACGTGAGGTCTTGATGGCGGTAAAAATTTGTCCTTGCTTTGCTGCACGTGATTCAAAGTCAAAATGTGCTATGTTTTGGCTATTCATACGCATGTGAGACCTTATAAATAGTGTGAATTCCTTTAAGTCATAAAAAAAAACAAATGCACGCACATCTCCATCAACACATCCCCCCCCTCAACACACGCGCACACACACACACAACAATTAATTAAATGACAAATTAAGGTACCCATCGGCGCACTCCAAAAGAGAGAGAGAGAGAGAGAGAGAGAGAGAGAGAGAAATACAGACGCGAACTTTCAAGGTATACAGAGGTGTAGCCAGGGGTCGCCGCAGGGGGCCATGCCCCCCCCCCCCCAAGACCGACTTTGCAGGTAATATTTGTGATAAACTTTTCAGACGATGTACACCTACTAGGAAAATGTACACACGTAAATGTTGATCATGTTTTACATCTAGATTGATCACTTTTATTGTCATTTACAACAAGTTAAAGACAGAAAGGATTATATCATGGGGCCATTTTTTTTTCGTTAGATTTTTTTTGTAATGAATTATCCATCTCAAACAAATAATTTCAAAATTTAACTGGTTGTAATATTTGATGCTTTTTTCAATCATTATCAATTTTCATTTATACTATGGCATTTTTTTTTCTCTTTTTTTTATATAAAAAATGTTTCAGGAATATTGAAGTTCTATGCAGATTCTAAGCAAAATCGAAATTTTTCTAAGATTTTAACCTCGACAGTCTCAAACAATATATATATATATATATATATATATATATATATATATATATATATATATATATATATATCGGGTTGGGGCGCCAGTAACTAGAATGGTATTTGATGAAGCGTATAATACAACCCTTCCTTATTTGTCATTTATCCGGATTTAGCAACATTATTTATAGCCTTCTCCAACCTACCTGTCCGCCTTGTATGTTTAGTGTTAGGTTCATCTGACAGAGGGCAGCAGGTTGCTGAACGAGAAATTCAAATATGAGGCAAAACAATATTACAGGACCCTTTCTTTTTTTCGATCCCGCAACGAAACAATAACTGATCTTTGAAGGCCTAAGCCCAAGCCTCCACAAAGTTTCGAAGAAAAAAGGTTATCTAGTTCTTGCTAAAGTTCGTTCCAGCACCCCCTGTCCAACTGTTTTTTCGCGATTATATTTTTTAGCCAATCAAAGAACGAAAGACTGCTTGGCCCTATGGCAGAAGAATGAAAATGTTAAATTAGTTAATTTGGAAATAAAAGCGCACATTATTTTATGTTCCTGTAATTAATTTAGAACCATTTTATGAGAAACTAGTTTATACTGTAGCGACATCTTACAACCAGTCTACGAAATATACAAGGCAATGAGCAGTGATGACGTCAGAATAGACGTGACGCAATAAAGAGGCAGCCATCTTAACGTGACCAATAAATCAAGAGCTGCCTTCCCCTGTTACAGCGAAGCTTGTAGGCATATTATCCTCATCCACGCGCTTGACTGTTACGTTACATTACTTAATATCCATATCCAAAGAGGATAAACAAAGGTCACTTGTAAGGGATGCCATGAACTACGGATATGTATGAGACATGTCAACTGGGCCGTAAAGTGAATAACATAAACATTACAAGCAGGTAGGATATAAAAAGTTACGCATTTTCCTCTTTCTCAAATTAGTGCAAATTTTGTTTGGCAAGTTTGTCTTTCATGGAGATAATCGCAAAAAAAACAGGGGGACAGGGATGGTGGAACGGACTATAATGAACAGAAAACCAATACGACAGACAAACAAACAGACATAATGGAAAACACAGCGTCATTGGCGGAGATATTTAGAGTTGCCTAAGACACCTGTGTGCCTGTTGTACTTACTCTCCATTCTATACAAGTAAATGTATAGAAAATCGTTCGAGCCCGGAATCTATATCATAATTCACGGTGGTTCCACTTCACCTTTGCCACGGAATTCCTCTGGGGTCACGCCTGGGATATGCACGCTTTTGGTCTGAAACTATCTGGAAAGAATCCAACTGTGTCTTAAGGATATTTTTTTCCAAAATTTTACATAAGTCATAAGAAATATAACATTATGGAAGGACGCGGGACCATTTAAGTAGTCATCCCTCCTTACGGCGGGGGACTAATAAATCTTGCCTCTCTGTGCACATAGCCGTGAGACATGATGGTCTTCCACCATGTTATCTATATATCGTAGTTAACAGCCCATATTCTTAATATTAGTCTACGAATGATGAATTAACACAAAGGAATAGAAGTTAGCTCGCAACCCATACTGTCACTCCGTCTCTATTGTAGGCCTAACGAGAATGTTCCTGTATTGCGTACAAGTTGGCTGCGTCCAGGAACCTTTGCGAGCCATGCTTGTAATCATGCGGTCAGAAATTCAACAAACATACGGAGGGATTTACTAAATTACAGAGTTAAAACCGATTTTTTTCTCGCTCATGTTAAGTGTTGTGAGAAAGTATACTAAAAAGCTAACGATCGGTCTAATTTAGCGTACTTGTAGGCCATGAGGCGTTGTCAGAAATGAGGTAAATATCTGCATCCTCATACAGCCCTATAGCGCATTCCTCGTTGAAGGATGTTATAGTCAGTACGCCAAACTTTCTTATGTCAGAGGGCCGGAATTGCGCTAGTGTGCAGGTTGCTGCAAACATCCAATGTGCGCCGTATGGCCGTGAAGTGGTGACATCTAGCGACGAGATCGCACATGAATATTTAGGCTGGTGAAGGTTCAGCACAATATTCTAAATCTATATTTTCTATTCTATCTGTCAATCTTCTGTATCTATATAATTAATACGGAGTTAGGTTTTTTTCCTAGACCACGGTTTACCTGCTTCCGTTCTGATTTGACTCTCATAATTCGGAGACCATGGCCAGCGCGCATGTACTGCCCAAAAGGCATTTCCGTGCAATACGCGGTCCCGCGGGTCAACCATAATCTCCATTGATCCCCCATATCAATTGTAACGCCTCTAAAAGAATTCTCTCTCTAAAAGGTAGAAAAGATGCTTAATCCAAAGACTACATGACTCTGCTTTCAGTGCGAGGGCTGTTCAGTTTGGTCAACACTGGGACTGAGTCAAGTAATGTGACCACTGTTTGACAGTTGTTTTATGGGTTACAGGTATGTTGATATTTATACATTCAAAAATATCTTTCCAGTATAACCATTGTTAAAAAAGTTCGGACAAGTCATGAGTTTCATGAAGTATTTTTATCAAAAAGAAGCCCCACAAGTTAGTTTTCATTCAGGTTGGTTTGGGGGGGGGGGGGGTTCATATCTATTTGTTAAGAGTTGTAGGAACGGTGAAACATGAAAAAATATCACCAGTACATCTTTAAATTGATAACCAACTATAATCTGTAGTCACTGCGTATAGACCTCCACCAGACCTCCATCTCTATCAGTTCACGTGTATGCGTTTCATGTGTGGACACTGTCATGCTTTAGTTACACGAATTCAACTTGCGAGTGGCAGAACAAATAAATACGAATGGGTGGCTTCCACACGGGTATAAAGAAATGGTTCTTTGTCATAATGGTTTACAAGAAAACACATATTGTGGTGATTCTTATTACCTCAAAAAAAAGAGATGGACTATTGATATGTCTTTACCCTAATCCTGTACAAATGTTCAGCAAAACATTTTTCGCCTGTCACGCTTTTTCAGGTGGCGACTCGAATCCCCACTGACCCCCATTTCCTTTATATCGCCTGTTAAGGATGTTTCTTCTGTCCAAAGGAAGTAAAGATTTTAAATTCAAGCGCGGAACACATATCTTCATGAATCTTTTAATAGGAAGCACTTTTGCGTTGAGTGGACACAAAGAGCTGAGACCCTTTACACGATCACCGTTTTATAGATTTACAGGTATGTTGATTTTTATGCATTCAGAAATATCTTTCCATGTTGACCATGGATTTAATAGTTCGGCCGATTTATGAGTTGTTTAAAATAAGTTTTCTTTTCAAAAGGAAGCCCGGGGGGATTGCACACACTTCTAAGGTCTCTTGGGGACTTTAAAACCCCCGCCAGAATCTACTAATCAGTCGTTCGTTTATACGTGCACGTTTCATGTAAAACATTGTCATGGTTCAGAAACATAGGTTCAACAGGCGAGTGGCAGAACAACTGTGTATGGGGGGCTTCTACTAGGGGACAAGATATAGCCCCTTTTAATTATTCCTTTGTGGAATTGTGATTATGGCACTTAAGAAAAAAATTATGGTGATTCCGATTACCAACAAAAATGTAATCGTTTACGGATGCAGTTTTACTCAACCCTCTTCAAATTTTCAGCAAAATTTGTATATTACATTTTGCGTTAATTTGCTAAAAGACAATGCAACGGACCAAGGCTGAAATGGTTTCTTTGCTAAATGCTTTCATCGAAATATATCAACCTGCTTTCTTTTTTACCTGGGAGAGTTGTCAGTTTTGCATCAGACCTGCTTATTCCATGACAATTTACAGTACTTAAAACAAAAATTTAATACTGTTGGAAAATATTTTTCTGGGCCTATCTTTTTCACATTGGCAGCTATACGTTTCGCGTACAAGAGACTTTTACGACATATGCATGTGTATACAAATAACGCATGTGTCTGTTAACATGCCTTAGACTATTCCCTCAACTGACTACACTGAATAAACATCGTGCATCACGAGCTTCAACTAATACAAAGTATCTTTCATATAATTTCACGGTAGAATTCTTCTTTATACAATCGTTATATCTACGATATTTCCCCAAGCAATGAAGCTGTTGGACCTATGTTGTTAATCGGAAAAAACTTCTCACTTTAAATGTGTACACCCTGCATATGCCTCACATCTCTTTCCAAAATTTATTTCTGTGCGATTCCTTGAATAGAATAATTTTTCTTTCTATGTTGATATTTTGGGGGAAGGTGTTCCTGGAGAATTCTAGCAGAAGTACTCTTTTTATCACATAAGTGAAACACATGACAATTGTTCCTGCAAAAACCTTAGGATTAAAATATGCGTCGCTTAGTCCCTATCAGCTCATTACAAAAATATGCATCAGATAGAGCCGTGGGTTTTCCACGGGTGCAGCTAGTGTCAATTAATATCGAATTAATAATCATTAATTCATGTTAAATAGTCTAATTATTATTTACTTAATTAAAATTGGTTTAATGTTTCAAAAATTTATTTTCGATGTCGGTCTCCTTGTTACGATATATTAGTCTCAGCAGAGTACTACTCTGCTGTGCTAAGGTAAAAGGCAATCAGTGCGTGTCCGGGCCGAAATGAGTTAACATATGCATCGCCAAAAGCAGTATGTCTGCTATTAGTTATATGATTTTCAAAGTCGTAGTCCTTGCGAATTCGGAGATACGAGGGCAGTAACTACACCGTATACCCGCGTTTCGACACCATTGCACTGAAGCAAACAACAGTATCTTCACTTACTGTTCTTTGTCTCAGCAAATACAAACAAATTTAAAAATACTTTTTAATTCAGAATATTCGTGCGTCACATGATCTAGCTTACTTTGATGATACTGCTCATTGCTTGTACGAGTTCAGCAAAATTTGTCGAGTGTAAAATGGAAAAACAAGCCTTACTGCAGGGGGAAAATGTGTCATGAGCTTTCCTGTTGAAGCACCTGTTGATCCAAAATGCAAGAGTCAAATCCATTCACAATAATAATTTGAAAAGGCACCCGAAAATTTACTATCAATCAATAAAAAGAGTATTTAGAGTTATACAGTTTACAGTATATAGAACACTTTACGAAGAAAAGTTATCATACCTGTTAAGTTGCTAAATTACCCATTAAATTAAAATTAAGCTTTTCTGGAAAAAAGGTATACATGAATTAATAATTTAATGTTATACTGCATATATTTCGTTATTATTTATTTCAGTTGGATTTACTTTGTTTCAAGGACGGCCCACCCATACTGAAAATGTGAAGTTTATGACACCTGCAAGCATATTTGCAGAAAAAATGCAAGGAAACTCTCCCATTTCCGAACAATCTGCGCATCAAAACGCTAAGTGTCTGTGTAGGGAAAATGTAACAATGACACAGGAGGATATCCTAGAATGCTCAAAGGAAATTAACAAGTTGCCAGAGATTGAAATCCCCGTTCTAAACAAAGTCCAAAACATAACTGCTTAAAAAATTAACCACACGGGAAGTATTACCCCTGAAGGTGACGTAAGCTCTAATTTAAACGTGGCTGATACAACACTTTCTGATGATTACTTGCTGATACAAGAAACGTTTCTGCAGCCACTCGAGGAATTCTCAAATGTTCTAGGTATAAACACACTTGATATCGGACACGTTGCAAATTAAGTATCACTTATTACAGGTTATAATGCAAATATTAAAACAGATAATGAATTTTGAAGTCACTGGCGAGACTTGCCGTGACCCTGACTACCAAACTAGATTAATGTCAGAGGATGAAGAAACCTTTGGTGATGGAGAAACGGGAAACAGGGCACAGGATACAGCGGGGGAGGCTCTAGACGTTGAACCACGGCAGAAGAAGGAGCGCATTCGTCAAAGGCTTGAGAAAAGAGAGCGAAATAGAAGAAAGCATCACTAAAAGACGTATCATGTGATCAGGAACAAGGAACATGTAAAAAGAAATGTTCCATGCAAATCTCACAAAATAGAAGAAAAGAAATTCGGGATGCATTTAGGGCGATGACATATGACGTGGTTGCTTCACAGTATTTACAGAGTTTCTAAAACTAGGTGCACAAGACCATGTAAGTCGACGTGACATGACCTACCAATACAAATTCAAGGATTCAGAGGACACATCTCATAGTGTGTGTAAGACTTTCCTTCTGACAACACTTGGTTATAATAACAAAAAAATGACAAATCAATTATCACTACATTGCGCAATGCAGGGGGAATATTGTTACCGCTAAACGATAGATAAGGGAAGCATGAGCCGGCGAACAAGATAGATTAGTATATGTAATTAAGTGATAGTTTTAGATCATCAGACGTTGTGCTTTAGCAATCACCCTTTGGTAACACCCTAAAAGTCAGACCCCCCCCCCCCCCCGATTTCCAGGAAAACATCTTTTCTTTCGGTCTGCAAACTTAAGTTAGACGCCTCATGCACACCTTCGTGACTATAACCATGCAAAGATTGAGTGATCGACAAACCAGTTCTTCAGTAATGTCACTCATAGTTATTAACAGTTACTATCACTGTAATTTTTCAATTTTGAGTAAAATTACAAACAAAAACTTTACTATCTGGTTGGCCATGGAATTTATAATATATGTTCAACTTTGATAGCTTTGGTTTTATACAATACAATGGGTCCCTCAATTTTGGTGACATTTTTCAATTCAGTGTAATGGAATACCTTTCCTTCTGAGTTGTGTGGCCATGCATTGACCTAAAACATAATTATTAATTAGTTACGGATAGCTTTTTTTACTTTTATTCATATCTGAATAAGACTCATTTATATATTATTGCTATGGATATATTCTTCATGCTATCTATGTTTATTTTTATCTTTTCAGTGGACCAATACACGGGCACATTGAATCGTATCAGCCATGTATAAGGCACTATAGGCGAGAACACGCCCCTTTGAGAAGATATTTAACCAGTTAACTCAATGTTTCTTCAGTGTATCACGACTTCAAAGACAACGTGCCTGATTTTAAGTGTAGTTTTGATGTTTTCAGGTTCAAGGTGAAAAATCTGTGATTAGCTTCACTAATCTGGGTGAATTAAGTTATGAAACATTTGAGCGATTTCACATGAATTAACATAGTCATCCTGTTGACTTGGCAGCTATACAAAAGATTATAGATAACCTAACTGAAAATAAAGATGAAAATAACATGGAGTGTCCTATCCACAAAGCTTGGATTTCTCACTCAAAAGCAGCCAAGGTAAGCAGACATCATTATCAGGATGATGCCAGTAAAGAATAACCAGATGCTACCATAGTGCGAAGCGTTGATATGCAGAAAGTCATCATGTTACCCCTAATGCAGGAAAATAAAACTGTATTATTCACCAGACAAAAAAATGCATTCCATGAGACATTTGGGTCGGTTGGTAAGAAGAAGAAAAAAAACGATAGAAAACAAAAAAAGAGTAACATATCTGTCTTGTGGCATGAATGCATCGCAGGAAGGAAGCAAGAAAAAAAACTCGCCTCAACGTTCGTTAGAGCACTTGAACATGAACGTGACATGAAACACGTCATAAACTGGGTGGACAATTGTGCAGCACAAAATAAAAATTGGTGCCTGTTTACCACACTGATTTCCATGGTCAACGGTTAAGGCATTAGCGCCAACGACATCGTATTGAAATACTGTCCATACCTTTGTGAGAGCATACTCGGTTCACCACGGCGTAGAAAAAGAAATCGGCAATCAAACAGGCGGAAATATCTAAGATTATGGAGGTTGTGTATGTGTTGTAGTTAAGTCAAATAGCAGAACGATAGATGTCATTGACCTTACCAATCATGATGTTCGCCACTCGGTCTGTGGCCAGTCACCCGCAAAACTAAAGTCAAGACCCAGGATCAACAATATCGTGGATGTAATGGTACTAAGAGGATCCACAGAATTGTTCTACAAACTAAATCACAGCCAGGAATAGTTTATCTCTCTAAATTTTATGAAGCAGAAATTTTCTTTGAACTAACCAGAGCAACTCCGACCTTGAAATCGAGGTATTTTCTGCGAGTATGAAGGCCACCATTGTAGAGAAATTATGTTCTTTTGATGCCAGAAACCGCAGATGCTTTTAGAAAGATCTCCTCGTCAACAGGGAGGAGGAAGAATTAAATTTAGCATTTTAAAGGTTCATTGTGTCCATACTTTGAAACCATGGGCTGTAGATACCCCCCCCCCCACCCAGGCCAAATACTACGGTATTACTATGACGCACAGTCTTATGGTCTACAAAGCGTTTTGTAGTTAATTCTTTCTGAATCCCGCAGCGCTAATCGGGAAAGAAAGCAAAGAGTAAAATATATATTGATATAGGCATTGTCTTAATATTCTAAAATCTAATTTTCTATGTCGGTCTCCTTAATATTAGAAAGGCAAACATGATGTCACGATGATAACGGCTTTAATATATTTAATCGACCACACATGTTATAATCAATATATATATATATATATATATATATATATATATATATATATGGTGACAATAATGTTAACATAACTTGTATTATATATTATATTGTAAAGATAAGGTATAAGTAAAAGCATCATGAATTAAACGTACATATATTAAAGTAGAATTCATGCGAGGACGGCACCTGCTAAAATCGTTGTCATGCAATGACGTCACCTGGCAACCTCGTCTCGTTGAAAAATATTAGTTACGCCACGGTGGAAAATATAAATCATTCGGACCTAACCGATCCCCAAGGATCCGGCTTGTCTACATTCTGTTATTCGCCAGCGAAGGTCCGGTCTCATAGGGACAATACTTTAAGAAATTCCTGAAGCTTCCGAGGGATACTGGGTGAAAGAATTCCAAAATGGCTGCAAGTGGCCATATCTGATACCTGAATACATAGTTTTAGTTTATTAGATTATTTAGACCGCCCATACATATAATGCAATACTCGACAGCGGTTTACAAATCAAGAATACATACATAAAATTACATACAAAACATTAAAACAATGATAAATTATTACATTACATGCAAGATACAGAGCATTTAAAAACATTCACAGGGTATTAAGAGAATGACAAATACAAATTATGCATGTAAAATTAGTTAAACACTCGCCTAGAATAATAGGTTTTTAACCTCTTTTTTTAAAATGGCAATAGAGCCAGCTGTCTTAATGTCTCCAGGCAGTCCATTCCAAACAGTTGGTGCTGCATAGGTAAAAGCCCTCTTACCGTAAATGTCGGTCTTTGTTAAAGTAGTGCAAAGCAGGTCTCTAAAATTTGACCGAAGAGTTCTTTTACTGGCCTTCTCCTTTATCAGTTCACTTGGGTATGAAGGTAACATTTTTGATTTGTTATTATACACTAAAAGAGCCATTTAAAATCAATTCGCACACGTATATGTAGCCAGTGTATAGTCTTTAGACGGATTTTGGCACTATCAAATTTCCTTTTAGCCAAACTCAGACGAGCCGCTGCGTTTGTAATCGCTGTCATTTGCTTCTCTGGTAATTGAAAAACATCGAGTTGCCATAATCCAAGTGTGAGGTCACAAACGCTTGAACCAACGTACACAAAGTGTTATTGTCTATGTATTTTCTAATCTGCCTCAGTCTATATAGTCGATAAAAACCTTTACTTCATAGAGCATTCATATGTTCTCTCATACTCATTGTTTCATCAAAGATCATACCCAAATCACGCACTTTGTCGACCGCTTTTATCGAGATACTACATACGTTTATTTTACTCAAAGTTAGTTTACTACGATGTTGCCTACTTCCAATTTTTATAAAACTAATATGCGACACCGCATGTTGAAATGGTTCAGCAGACATATATAGACGAACGGACAGCTAGAGGGAAAAGCAGGCAGCCTTAATTCCGCCATGCAGTTTGAAGTGAACGTTAAGGAAACAGTTTCGTACTATATGCTATAACATCATATGGCAAATTTGACCCCAATGGACTCGAGGAAGCAACTACACACGAACTAAAATATGTCTACATGAACTTACAAGAAAAACCCCGCGGTTCCTCCATGCTTTATCGTAATGATTTTCTTACGCCTACATCTTACAATATAATCAAATCACGACTTCGTGCAGTTAAAAAAACTCATGCTATGCACGTCTGGCTACGTTTATTTATTCATTTCTTTTCATTATCATTACATCCATGTATCATATCACGGTTATATATAGTTTCAAGAATATGAGTGCATGCACGTCAGGCACTCATATAAACGTCAGGCACTCACATAAACGTCAGGCACTCGCATAAACTTATACAAAGTATTTGTGTCATCATATTCCTGAGTCCTGCTTAAATATATAAATATATATATATATATATATATATATTATATATATATATATATATAGCACTTCTTAAAAGAAAAAGATGACATTCGGAGCAGTCTGAGAGCAAATTTAGAATTATGTGATGATGGCATCCTTACTGATGTAACTGATGTAAACAAAGTGTTAAGTAAGATTAATGTAAAGAAAGCCTGTGGACCCGACAAAATCAGTGGCAGATTAATTAAAACCTGTAGAAATAGTTTGTCCTTCATCATACATCACATTTTTCAATTGTCTCTCTCCTTATGTAAACTACCAAGATTATGGAAGACCGCAGAAATAATTCCAGTCGCCAAAAATAACTCTCCTAAAGTGATGAATGATCTTAGGCCTGTTGCACTAACAACTATTCTCGCAAAATCTTTGGAGCGAATAGTTCTGAATAAATTACTTCCAATTGTTAAACCAATGCTAGATCAACATCAGTTTGCATATTCATCCAACAGATGCACAAGCGACGCAATTGCCACATTAACTCATTATATTTATCAACACTTAGACAGGGACCCCAGAAAATATGCGAGATCACTTTTCATTGATTATTCTTCAGCCTTCAATACAATACAGCCACACATTATGATCAATCAGCTCTGTAGATATAACATTCCTTCTTCCTACTGTCTATGGATTCTAGATTTTCTCTCGGATAGAAGACAACATGTTAGAACAAGCAAAGAAACTTCTTCAGATATAATCATAAATACTGGTGCTCCACAAGGCTGTGTTCTGTCAGCAGTCCTTTTTATTCTATATACAAATAATTTGTCTGTGAGCCTTTCAGATTGTAAAATTATCAAATATGCAGACGACACTGTCATTCTAGGCCTGATACACAAGAATGATGAATCGCTCTACAGGAAAACCATTCAATATGTGACTGGTTGGTGTGAGGAACACTACCTTCAGTTAAATGTAAAGAAGACTAAAGAAGTAGTCTTTGATTTTAGGAGATCAAAATCTGTAATTCCCCCAGTTGCTATCAAAAATGAAGATGTTGATATTGTAGAAAATTATAAATACTTAGGATGTATTATTGACAGAAATCTGAATTGGAAAGAACATGTGTTGAATCAATCCAAGAAAGCAAACAAAAGATTATATTACCTTTATTATCTAAGAAAGCTTAATATTGACAAAACCATAATTATCATGTTTTATAATTCAGTAATTTCCAGTGTCCTTACTTATTCACTGGAGTGCTGGTTTACAAATATATCTGATAAGTTAAAGAAACAGTTGAATAATACCAGGAAGAGAAGTAGTAGAATAACTGGTACTTCTCTTGCCACACACCAGGAAATCTGTGAAACCAAAACAATGGCCTTCATGTCTAAGGTCATGAATGACAAAACACATCCCCTATATTCAGAGTTCCGTTTTTTACCATCAGGTAAACGCCTAGATACAATATTCTGCAGAACAACTCGTTTTAAAAAATCTCTCGTACCACACAGTATTAAACTTTCTAACTCACAACCCTCTTAGAAATTTAATGTTTTGAATTATGTGTTTTACCTGCAGAATTATCTGTTTTATCATTTATACATGCTTAATTTTACATGCATAGTCAATATGTTATGTGTGATTTTTATGTATTATTTTTATGTATTTATCTATCTATTTACTTATTTATTTTTTATGTAATGAATTGCAAGTCAACAACAAATTCCTTGAACTGAAGGCTAATAAATGTTATCTTACCTTATCTTATCTTATCTTATATATATATGATCTCTAGTGAATCCGACATCCGACAATCCGACATCCGACAGGGCTCAGTCTTAAAAAACGTTGCTTTTGCTGCAATAGGTCAAAACATAATGACGGACGGGTGGACGGAGGGAGAGAAAAGATTAATTTCAACAGCAGATGTTTATGGGGACTATTCCGATATCAGACGTCTGTTTAATAAACTTAAATCCTTTGACCTTTTACAAAAAAATGGACCGAAAAGCACAGATCCCACGTTGTACAGACAGTCCGTTTTGCTTTTATCCACGAGTTTATAACGTGTTTACAGCCAATGGCTTTTCAACTCCTGTTACAGCAAACACCTGCAGTTAAATGTGTGTTGTTTTTCAGTTTGTAGGTGATACATTTTGTAACAACTTTTAGATAATCAAGTCGTACCACCGTCACAGTTATGCGAAACTTTCTTAGAATAAACTATATCTTCATTTTTTTCATGTTCACGCA
The DNA here is from genome assembly GCA_026874595.1 of Sipunculus nudus. Taxonomy (NCBI): domain Eukaryota; kingdom Metazoa; phylum Annelida; class Sipuncula; order Golfingiida; family Sipunculidae; genus Sipunculus; species Sipunculus nudus. The sequence goes on from CM049321.1 coordinate 51,847,353, forward strand.
GAGTAAGCCAGAAAATACAAACATTCTACATAGAAGACAGGCGAATAGCTTGCTTTAAGCCACGCACTGTGTGGCTGAACATTGATGACACAGTCTTAATGTAGGTTTCATTATTGACTGTCGTGTTGTGACCTCGCACCACGTTCACCTCAGCGAGCCGATACAGCCACAACAATATGTACAAAAGATGGTCCGCCTAAATAGAAACGCCATGGGTAGACCAACGTAATGCCTTAATACGTTTCCCCTGTTTCAGGAAAAGCGTAATCTCTGTCAAGAAGGTAGTTTTTTTTTAAGTCCTGCATGTCCTCTACTTATATCTTTTCATTATTTTTTAAATATATTCTTAACAACATACATTTAGACAATTCAAAAATGTTCCGTGCACGTATGTCATCCATTTATGTATATCTAAAATTAGAAAAGTTTATTGTTTTACAGGCGACCATTCCACTTACATGTAAATCAAATGAAATTAAATGTGTGAAGATCGTTTGTCACACTTCATGCCATAATAGTTATATTGTTATAATTTGTCCACTTTGGGATTGGTTTACACCCGATAAAAGAGTACTGTCATATTTTGGGCATGACGTATAAAGCTGTTAATTAATTAGGGTTAATTTATAGGAAAGCAACTAGTTTACTATAGCAACTTGGAGAAGATATGGTCATCAGGTTGTACTTAATAATTTCTTTGTAATTTCTGCGATTATCTTAAATTTACATTTACAATATTGACACTCTAAATTTTCATACTACCAAATATGTGGCAGTTACGCTTTCCGGGAAATTTCAGTGAGCCTTTTTTTCGACTCAAAGAGTGCAGATCTCCGGCAAGACAGCACATTACCCGTGTATAGCATTGTCAAAATTACAGCATTTTACGTTTAAAAAAAATCAAGGATCCAGATAGTGATCCGGATCCACCCCAAAACTGAATCATTTGTTTTTGGCATCGTTGCTCAGCTTTTCTAAAAAATTCATCTCAATTTTTTGAGAACATTTTGAGTAATGGTGCTCACAGAAAAACAACCCAACTCCAGGAAAACATCCCAGCCGCACCCCTGGAAGTGTTCCGGCCAGAAATCAAAACTGACAATCAAAGCCAAAGAATTTAAATAAATAATATCATACACTGTTTACATGCCGTCGAACAAGAACTTATGCTTCGGAAACGAGACAGGTTTATATGATTTAATTTGTTTAATTAAAGTTTAAATGTGTTTGATCTAAAACTGGCAACATATTTGTTCCGAGAGCCGCCTTAAAAAAAGTTTACGGGAGTCACTTGATTGGTTCAGTTGCTTAGTCAATTATTCATGAATAAAATTTTTGAATCAATTAAAGTCTGTGAAAGCGTAGTTTATACAGACTGGGTAGAAGGAGGATGAGTTTACATTCCATTTGAGAAAATATAATTTTAAGTATGCCTGTAACATATACAACTACCCTGCTTAAGCATGAACCAAGAACGGTCGGGTCTTGTTTGCAAGTGGCAGAGGAGTATTTAAAATACATGCAATGTGTCCTGTTTCACTCAGTCTTTTAAATTTCTTTACAGTTCTTGTGCGTTTTGATAATAAGCTAAATGTTTTACACAATAACATTATTCATTTATCCTATAACTTTTGATTGACGAAGTAAATTTGAATTATTTGTCTTAACTGGTGTACGTTATAACTTTAAACAAATGGACAGCGTCCGATATAAAAAAAAATTGGTTGAATACGAGTCTTGTGTCTACCTTAAGTGGCAGCACTGGAAAAAAAACATATCTATAATCAGTCCAAAAGATTAAAACCCATATTAGACCCATAAAATATACATTATATTAAACATGGTACAAAGATCGTTATTATATACACATTTTAAATAGTTCGCTATTTTTAAGCACCCAGTAGCAGTCAGGAATTTTAACTGAGCTTATATTTAACGACGTGACAATATCTCAAAGTATTTTTTTTCCTCGATCATGTATCCATCTACCTTAAAACTGAATTTTTTAATTTTGATTCAATATTTTTTTTAATCAAGAAAAACACGATAAAACAAAAGCAACCTTTTTATTTTAATGTTAAAATATTATTAAAAAAAGAATTTTTTGTTTTAAAAATATGTAATCTATTAGCACAAACACTGTACCAGGTTAAAAATAATATATGATTTATGGTTCCAACATGAAATTTAAATGACCTTAAAGTTGATTTTGAAGGTTTTTCCAAGTGCTGCTAATTTAAAAAGAGAACCTATACCACAAGGCGTGTTAGTAAATTTTTTAATCGTGTAACTGCGGTAAGGGCAATTGTACCATTTTCTCAGATAACAACGCCCATTCCTCCGCCCACGTTTTTGCTCCCGCCCTCTGTGTTAATAACATTACCGGTATGACGAGTTTTCTTAGCTTTTCACAAATGAGATATTTCTTGAAAGAAAGCAACAATTTTAAGTGGTTTCATATTACAAATGAGTACATTACCGATCTTGTTTATTGACATTTAATCAACATTCATATCACGGAGTGTACCACAAATTAATTTATTACGCCAACACAAAACGTGACTTGGCGCACTTACAGGTCCCCCACGTCTCCTAGTATGAAACTACTCTATGTCTTTCCTATCTCTGCCAATTATCACACTTTATCACGGTTAAAGCAGGATTCAAAAGCGCTTTCATTATTTTTTTTCATTTATCCTTATCAAAATACATTTTGGGCATACAAAATGTTTCGTGCACGTTTATCATCAATTCATGTATATATCTAAAATTAAAAATTGTTTATTGTTTAACAGGTTTCCAACTTCCATGAAGATCAATGGAAATGAAACGTGTGAAGATCGTGCGTCCCACTTTATGCTTTAAAATGTTACATTGTTATAATTTTCTGAACAAGGTGTCAGAAAAACACGTTTATTTGTCCACTTTGAGTTTGATTTACACCCGATAAAAGAGTATTGTCATATTTTGGGCATGACGTATAAAACCGTTAATTAATTGGGGTGGCGTTATAGGTAAGCAAGTAGTTTACTAAAGTAACTTGGAAAAGATTTGGTCATCAGGTTGTACTTAATAATTTCTTTGTATTTTCTGCAATTATCTTAAATTTACATTTCCAAAATTTACAATCTAAATGTTCATACTACCAAATATGTGGCAGCTACGCTTTCCGGGAATATTCAGTGAGCCGCTTTTTGTACTCGAACAGTGTAGAACTACGACAAGACAGCATTTTACCCGTGTAAAGCATTGTCAAAATTACAGCATTATACGTTTTAAAAAAAATCCAGGATCCAGATAGTGGTCCGGATCAACCCCAAAATTTAATCATTTGTTTCTGGCATCGTTGCTCAGCTTTTCTAAAAAAAATCATCTCAATTTGTTAAGAACATTTTGAGTAATGGTACTCGCAGACAAACAACCAAACTCCCGGTAAACATCCCAGCCGCACCCCTGGAAGTGTTCCGGCCAGAAATTAAAACTGACATCAAAGCCAAAGAATTTAAATAAATAATATCATACACTGTTTACATGCCGTCGAACAAGAACTTATGCTTCGGAAACGAGACAGGTTTATATGATTTAATTTGTTTAATTAAAGTTTAAATGTGTTTGATCTAAAACTGGCAACATATTTGTTCCGAGAGCCGCCTTAAAAAAAGTTTACGGGAGTCACTTGATTGGTTCAGTTGCTTAGTCAATTATTCATGAATAAAATTTTTGAATCAATTAAAGTCTGTGAAAGCGTAGTTTATACAGACTGGGTAGAAGGAGGATGAGTTTACATTCCATTTGAGAAAATATAATTTTAAGTATGCCTGTAACATATACAACTACCCTGCTTAAGCGTGAACCAAGAACGGTCGGGTCTTGTTTGCAAGTGGCAGAGGAGTATTTAAAATACATGCAATGTGTCCTGTTTCACTCAGTCTTTTAAATTTCTTTACAGTTCTTGTGCGTTTTGATAATAAGCTAAATGTTTTACACAATAACATTATTCATTTATCCTATAACTTTTGATTGACGAAGTAAATTTGAATTATTTGTCTTAACTGGTGTACGTTATAACTTTAAACAAATGGACTGCGTCCGATATAAAAAAAAAATTGGTTGAATACGAGTCTTGTGTCTACCTTAAGTGGCAGCACTGAAAAAAAAACATATCTATAATCAGTCCAAAAGATTAAAACCTATAATAGACCCATAAAATATACATTATATTAAACATGGTACACAGATCGTTATTATATACACATTTTAAATAGTTCGCTATTTTTAAGTACCCAGTAGCAGCCAGGAATTTTAACCGTGCTTATATTAAACGACGTGACAATATCTTAAAGTATTTTTTTGTCTCGATCATGTATCCATCTACCTTAAAACTGAATTTTTAAATTTTGATTCAATATTTTTTTTAATCAAGAAAAACACGATAAAAAAGAAAAGCTACTTTTTTTTATTTTAATGTTAAAATATTATATGAAAAAGAATTTTTGTTTTAAAAATATGTAATCTATTAGCACAAACACCGTACCAGGTTAAAAATATATGAGTTATGGTTCCATCACAAAATTTAAATGACCTTAAAGTTGATTTTGAAGGTTTTTCCAAGTGCTGCTAATTTTAAAAGAGAACCTATACCACGAGTCGTGTTAGTAAATTTTTTAATCATGTAACTGCGGTATGGGCAATTGTACCATTTTCTCAGTTAACAACGCCCATTCCTCCGCCCACGTTTTTGCTCCCGCCCTCTGAGTTAATATCATTACCGGTATGACGAATTTTCTTAGCTTTTCACAAATGAGATATTTCTTGAAAGGAAGCAAAAATTTTAAGTGGTTTTAAATTGCAAATGAGTACATTACCGATCTTTTTTATTGGCATTTAATCAACATTCAACATTCATATCACGGAGTGTGCCACAAATTAATTTATAACGCCAACACAAAACGTGACTTGAAACGCACTAACAGCCCCCCCCCCCCCCCCCCCCCAGTCTCCTGGTATAAAACTACTCTATATCCTTCCTAACTCTGCCAATAATCACACTTTATCACGGTTATAGCAGGATTACAAAACGCATACACTAATGTCATATACTCAAATCCGTCTATACATAGTTGTTGTTATCATTATTATTCTATTTTACATCATTATCATATTACGGTTAAATATATGAATTAGAACATCTTTCATGCACGTAAGTCATGCACTCATATCTACCGAAATTAAGCATTGGTGTGATAACTTTTACATGTATTATTATCATAATACGCGAATATGTTTTTGAGAACATCTTTCGTGTTAGTAAGTAATAAACTTAGGAGTGCAGAAAGGCTGTAGAGAGGAGATATATGAGCCACGAAAAAAACAATTGAAGCAGATTGGGATAAAGGGTAGTGAGGATGTTGCAGCCTTGACAGAGATATGCCCTTTGTTGAGTGCAATGTTATAATTTTTTTTTTCTTACGACAGTATCAATCTATGATAAAAATACATAAATGTAATTGTGTTTAAAACCATCTACGCCACTCACAAATATGCAGCTTTCATTATTATTATTTGGTTATATATATATATATATATATATATATATATATATATATTTATAATAAACTTAGCTCTGTCAAACGCCGCCAGAGGTCTCTACACTTATGCAATCTCTGCAGTCAGCGTTTTAAGTGGGAAACGGGAGGACATGTCTCCCCCACCCCCACCCCCCCCCCCCCACACACACACACTTTTTCAGCCAGAGAGACATATTACACCGATCCCCATCCATATTTTGCAAATTAAAAATGCATATTGACATTTTAAATATGCTCTGAATTAATCCCGTAATATTATGACAATTGTAAGTTCCTAAAATAATTCATGAATTTACGCTTTAAAATCATAAATTGTATTGCGAAATGATAATAACAATAATAATAATAATTACAATTATATTAAAATAATGATAATCGTTAGTATTTTTTAAATTCTCCTTAGATCGGACACACAACACTGTTCACACACACGCACACTGATATCCACCTACAATGCACATTTTCTCGGAAACCTGCTCCCTGCATGTACCTCTCCCCAAGCCCACTCTTCCGCTGTTAACTTTTGGAAGAAGCAAAAGGGCAAATAGGTGTTACACCCCTCAAGCAGATTTAGAGCAAGGGCTTTTTGTTGGTTTTGAAGACAGAATATTCGCTGTTATTTGGTACAAGACAGCTTACAGCTGCTTATATTTTCCATAAACTTTGTAAACATTTAACGTAGCTAGCACACCGTTGGAGGACGTAAATGAACGTGGCTTGTCGTGAGTGGTTCACTTTCTCTTTGAAATGTTCGAAGAGGACGGGGCAGAACGTGGCCCCTCTACTGCTACATGAACACGCACATCGTGGCACCCTGGATGAAACTGTGTTAATCCTAGAAGCTTGGCCGCGGAAAATCCTCTTGTCATTCCAGGTTTGCGGCCTAAACCCCCTTTTCCGGACCTTTGTTCGGAACTATTAGAAAAGGTTGCGGCTGTGGGAAGAAGGGAGGGGTGAACCGCCTCTGCCGTAGATGAACGTAAAATACCATCAGGAGAATGTGCAAATGTGGATCTTTAATTTCATTGCGTTCTTCCCGACAATGGCACGTTCTGGTTTGCCGCGGCTTAATCGTGGGACGCAATATAGGACTTGTTAGACCTACGTTGTACACATCTCCCACTTTACCCTTGTGTGAAGCTAGAAAGTAAAGGCGATTTCACAGGACAGAGATATCAGAATTATTAATCTATACAAGAACAACGGTGACCGGGCTGACTGTAATAATCACCGTGGTACATCATTCAGGGGCAATGCTGGCAGAAATCGCCGCTGGATTTCCTGGGAATTCCCTAGCAGCGCTCTGCGCCGGCTTCAAATTTAACGCAGAGAGACAAAAAAGTCTTTGTTTGTGGCCTTTGTTGATTTCATCAAAGCTTTCGATCTTAGCTCGTCTGACACGCACACTTCGGGCACGCCAGTCACATAAGAAAGCAAAATGTGGCTCATGGAAATCTTGTTCTCGAGATTGATGGCTACAAGGTCCGCTGGTTCTTTGACTTTCAGAAATACGCAGTCCATGGCATACGTGCGCGATGCTTTAATTATAGAAATACAATGATACAGTGCCACATTTGGTGTAATAGAATAGACCGTAACTATGCTCATAGTAATAAGAGACCAAAAGCACGTAGCCTGATTTCACATTTCTAGGCAATAGATTTTGCCATTTGTCCATACAGTGAGAGTTCCATTTGTTTAACCCGAGGCCTGTAAACCACTCATTGGTAAATAATGATCCCGTAACCAGCGGTAACAGGTAACATAAATTGTCCTCAAAAGCGTGCTATAATTCAAAGTTGGGTCGTAAGATAAACAAGATGAACTTGCATAAATGTTTTGTCATGTTTCAAGCAAAATGGAGAAAACAAAGGTTGAATAGACTAGTGCCAAACTGTTGTGCTGGTAGCTGGGGTGTTCAGGCGTTTTACACTGAGTGGGCGTGGTTGCATGCTGCTGCTCTTCAGGCTCGACCGACTTCTCGTCTTGATCTCGGTGCTGGATGTTCTGGAGCTAACCTGGGGAGGCGTTTTGGACACATTCTCAATTGACTTGGTGGTGGCATCTCCTTACAATATTTAAATGCCAAATATCTGGAAACTAGTTTTTACGTAATGGTGTAGTTGGTGAGGGAACCGAAGCGGATCCCAGGCTTAATGCAGTCAACTTCATCGGCTCGAGCCCCGAATCCACTTTTCCGTTTGTTCGATTCGTTCAGGCAAAAACTCATCCATAATATTATACAATAGTTTTAATTTTTCAGGAGTGTACATTGAAGATGATTGTGCTTAGATGCTTCTGTAGAAAGTGGATCTCGACGAAAGTATTATTTTGGTCTTTTTTCATGGCCTTTCTAAAATACTCCACCGGTATTTTCCGGTGTATTACTAGGCCACGGCATACCATACTGAACATATACATTTGTAAGTATGTCTTCTAAAAAGTGTTTTCTTTTTTTTTATTTCGGCAAAAACTTAATTGGAATTATTTAATTTAAGAAAATGTGAAAAAATAAAACACTTTTGAGGGTTTTCATAAAGTATGTTCAATTGTACTCTAATTGACTTAACAGTCAAAAGCAAAATAAAAACGCCTGTTTTATTTTCTCTAAACGTTCGTCGCCTGTTTTATTTTATCTAAACTTTCGTTTAACTAACTCAAAAATTTATTCGGTATTTGTATAAAATATGCTGGAATAAACCGTTTTTTAACCAAACATGCATTTAATGCAAAATTACAGTTTCTGGTAACCTGAAAGTAGAACCGTCTTACCTTTCCTAAAATGTAAACTTCAAGTGGTAGCAAAGCGGAAATTTTGCTCAATGCTGGGGAAAATGCTAAACAAGGTAAGAGCATACTCTCGGGCAAATGTAACGAATTTCTGTCAGCGTGGTTCCCTGTTAAGTATTCAGTGTCTCTAGTCTAAATTGTCAGTAGTTGTTTAACATGAGGACGTTTTACTTGTTATCGAAAACAATAAACACATATTTGTAGGGATGTTAAATGGTGGAATCCTATGTGTAGTAAGTAAATAGGCAGTCAAGGTACTGAACAATACACCGGTGTACCAACATACCGTTATACAGTCACAGATAGTATCGCTAATGTCAGATGGTGCATACGTTGAGGTTATCTGAAGGAAAGTGACGTCCGACATTAAACAGTTTCTATGCGATATGAAAACTAAAACGTCATTTGTCAGAAACGGACCTACACATGTCTAATTTTACTTCTTGAGGATTCCTTGTAATATCTCCTAATAGTCCGTAATTAGGTCATGGTGAGCTAAATTCTTTGAGTAAGGCATTTTATGTGATTTGAGCATTTAGAAAATCAGGCTTAATTCGGTCTTCAGGGAGGCACAACTAATCACTGAATTCAAGAAAAAAAATTAAAAATTCTAAAGATAATCTTAAAAATCATTTGCACATATAACTTTGTTGAGTTAAACCAAAATAATGTAAAATTCGTTCATTATTCTTGAATATAATATTTTTTGTATTGTAAATTATGTGGAAAACAGCCCTGGTCAGTTCTTCAGAACTGTTGCGGACACAGATGCGAAATTCTTACATTTTGAGATGTTAATATGTGGAATTCACAGTTTAGATAAGATATCTAGCAGTGATGTGGTCGAGTCCACAAAATCTGGGTCCAAGTTTAGGTCCAAGTCGTTGAGGTTGGAGGCCAAGTCCACCTTCTTGGACTTTAAGTCATCTGGAGCCCCACTCCAAGTCCGAGTCCAAGTCCAAAAGAATCAACAGTCTTTTCCTTAATATTCTAGTTTGCACGCATGTGATAGTCTTTATGGTTCTGTGACAAAACTTTCCTTCTGTTGGACTCGAGATGGACTTGACATGATTTCTCGAGTCCTTAACCCCGAGTGTGAGTACAAAGTCCCTAATAAGTGGACTGGACTCCGGACTCGTGTCCAAGTCCGGACTTTGGTCCTCCATCACTTATATCAAGGTACTGATGGCACGGATCGTTCTGAATTTCCATAAGCTACTTGATCATGGACAGCCCTTTCAGTTGCGCTACCAGACATGATGCACCGCTTTACAGAAGTAATATCCATTAATGTTAAAGATAAAACACACTATTTCACATATGTCTGGCATATGAATCGGTTCATTTAAAAACATTACCTACTTACTAGGGATGGGTGGGTAGACATGGGTATCTGAAAATTAAGCATTCCGAGATGCCGAAATGTGTATTCATATATACATTGAAATAAAAATGATAAATAAGTCAATGTATGTTTATTAATATGTTTTATATACATAAACACTAACAAATAATTATAATAACATAATTATAATGTTCATTACAGACTTTTGGTCCATAAATACAAGCAATAAAAAAAGAAATAATGATAAGGAAAAGAAGAAATGAAAGACATTCACGGCTGGCAAAAGCATATGAATTAAGTATTTACACTGTATTTACTTACAGTCTAATAACAAACATCATATGATGATGAACATGGAAATAATCTGATTCTAAGTATAAATGGGAAAACTAAAATGTTCATCAATCAAAGGAAACCAACAATTTTACCGCAAGTATGTGACATTTCAATTTTGCATAATGTGTTACATCTCAGATTTACAAAATATAGTTACGCAAATGAGTTGATTCAAATTTACAACATGTAGTTAAAAACCTGGAAATGTTGCGAGGATGGGTATAGATGTGACAACAGGGCAGTAAGTGTTGTTAATGGTCCAGTGTTATCCCCTCCATCGGGTAGTTTAGCGTGCAGCTAAATCGTTGCAGCGTGCTTAGCATATTAGCCCATCTTTTGGTGGGATCTTTTGAGCTTGTTTCCCGTAGATCCTGCGGCACCTTGACGATGGCTTCTGACACTATTGATTTTTGCGGGCCCGGTCCCCGCAGCAGAGCGAGTCTCCGATGTAAAGGCTATTTTCCCCTACAGCCGCTCTCCAAGTGGAGGAACCTCTCATCCTTTTCCAAAATAAGCCAGCAAGGCAAGTGGAAAAAGAACGCAGAGCGTCTATCGATTCAACCGCCGTGATCAGTCGACCACCCCGGGGCCCGGCCGATCTGATATTGGTGATTCCGAATGAGACTAGAGCTCCGGCTTGGACACTTGTGTGGCTTCTTGGACAGCCTTGACTTACTCCCACATTGGCTTCAGCAAGCTTCCTTGGAGCTAGGAAATCATCTTTACTCACCAAACGGATAACCGATTTGATAATTCAAGGGGTAAGTACAGTTTCTCCCAAATCTAAGCATCCCCACGCTTACAGATACCCGATTTAGCACTAAATTCGTATCCAATAGGGTTTGCTTGTGTATGTGTTTATTTATGTGTATTTATACACGCAACGAAGACACCATATGATATTAATAATAATTATATTAGCTTTGGATTATAAATATTATCCGTCAATTGTTTATTATTCTTACGCCAAAGTATATATGTCACATATATATAAATATATATATATATATATATATATATATATATATATATATATATATATATATATAAGACGCGACAGCCGGTGGACTGATACATGACAATTTTAAGCGGAAATATGATATAATTCAGATAAGCTTCGTCCAGACGGCGGGATATTAAATATAAATTCGCTGGACCGGAGAGCAGGCATTAGACTTGTACCCCGGGTGTATTCTGTCTGTCGGTTATTAATGCTAACTTTCGGTCCACCGACTTGGGACAACGTCCTTTAGGCCATGTCCAATATTAATTCTTTGTTAGTTTTTCTTTCTTTAATCCAGTTCGTATTTGATAACTGTGTCGTCTTTCTGTTTAATTCCATGTTGAATATTAAATCTGTTTCTTTCTCCCGGAATTACATTAATCACTCGGGCGGTGTAGCCCTTGCATGTAGATTATAAAATCTTAACGTTTAAAATATCCCTTGTGTTATCTTACCCACTTTAAAAAGTAATATTATGCGAGTCCTTTTATGTTAACTCTCACAATGAATGAAGAACATCTTATCTTGACCTTTTTGACAATCATATGATTCGAGTGTTGATCAAAGTGGATTTAGTCAATCGTTCTATTTTTATGTATGTCTCGTGGATTATTAATTCCTAATTATGCAGTAAACTAAAGAATGTTCAAAACAGGAATACAGATTCCAGGGAAGATATGTTTTGCATTATAATGCTTCATTAAAAAAATCACTTTGTACTTAAATCATCATAAATAACTTTTACAATTTATGTCTTTTGATTTACGGAAATATTCCGCATTCAGACGGACAACTGAAAGAATGCACCCATGATTTGATGTGAAAAACAAATCAGTTAAGCACAGTCATGTTTATGAATGGGATTTATATAGCCTTTCTGAAGGGCAGGAGAGGGCATTGAGAACGAGGACCAACAATTCAGTGTCCATTCGTATACATTGGCAATGATAGATTGGTGCTTTTATCCATAAATGTAAAATAATGAATAATTCCTTTAATCCTTGATACTATTTCCGATGAGTCAATGGGTACTTTTTTACATGTAAATGGCAGTCCGTACACTGGAGAATAGCTCAGAAGCACCGGAAACTTCCCTACATCGTTTCATATGATATTTTATTTAGTTTTTTTTATAGCAATTTTAGAGGCCTAGACCCTCCCTCCCCCACCCTATCCCCTTTTCCAAACCTGACGACCTTGCATGATCGGTCCCATTTTTTTTATATCCTGGATCCGTCCCTGTTAACATAAGTGCATATGAAGTGAATATCAAGCATTGCGTTTGATCATTTACGTAATTAAAAACTAAAATTATATAATATATATGCTCTCAAAACCAAGATGAAATTTTGATATCTTGCAGAAGTATATTGGTGCAAGCCATTGAAATACAGGAAACGGTTATTAAATGGTATTGCGGTGGGAACAAATCGTCTGACGTAGACAAAGAAAACAAAAAAGTCCTAAAGTAGCCAGGTAGCCAGGTGCTCATATGAAAGGGCACACAAACAAACGATGTGAGCTGCAGCATTTGTGTGCACTCGATATGTGAGTTTACGGACGCAAGAACTTGCAAAACCCATTTATCTAAAATCAGTCCAAAATGTGTTTTAAATTCATAGAACTATCAAGTATACATTATTTTGAATCTGGTACAGTGTTCTTTCGGATTGTATGCATATGTGTGACCTTTATATTCGTTTTCATATGGCATTTTAATAATTATTTGTTTTTAAATTTTAATAGTACGATATTAAAAGCACCAGTTACAGTAGCACTTTAAAGCGGGCGAAATGTGTGTTCCGTTTTACCTCTACCCTGTCCCTACCTACCTTAAAACTGAAATTTTAAATTTAGATTTAATAAAAAAAAATTTCATTTAAAAAAAACAGTAGAGGAAAAAACACTTTTGAGAAATCATGATGTAGTTTAATATTAGTCTACCACAAAGTTGATTACTGTTAATAAGTGCTAAGAATAGTGTACTCTTTTAAAATATAACTTTTTAAATGTTACAAAATCATGTTAAAAATATGAAAATTTCAATAATACGAATGCCATGAAAAAAGGTCACTGTACCAGGTTTAAAATAATGTATACTTTATGGGATCTTTTATGTGTTCAAAACAACTTTATGATAGATTTTAGAGATTTTTTTTGTGAGATTTGCTAACATCAAGTATCACGCATATGACTATGCCAGAAGTGAAATTGGCTTTAAATGTTTTACTCGTACAGTCCTTTTACCCGAGTTGCACTTAAGTACAAATTACTATGAGTACAATCGACAAACGGACAATTCCAAGAGGCGGAAAATTACAAACTGTACATTTCAGGATTTTTTTTAACATCATAAAGAAGAAAAAAAAATGGCTTCAAATTTAATCTTTTATCCAAGTAAAGGTCCTTGAACACTTCAGTGTGCAAGAAATCCTTATAAATATTGATAACAAAATTACATTTGAAGAATAACTGATCAATAAATGTTGATAAATGCGTAAATGTTCCAAAGTTTAGGCCTTCACCAATACGTTAGTCTTGATTTCTGACACAACTGTACAATAACGTTTATTGGTATTTTACGGTATGCCATGTGGAGTTTATTATGAATATCCAAAGTACCATTTATTATTCACGATCGCTGAATTACCCGCAGTGGCGTCAATACAGGGGGGTGGGGGTAGACTTTTTAGCAAAGTGGGATGGTCAATGTAATCATTTCCCTGTTAATCTGGGGATAATATTTGTATATTGGAAATGTATATTGGGAATGTCTCCGACCATGGTTTTCTACCAGTACACGACATTATTTATTACGTTTAAACAAAGCTTCATGAGCTGAAGTCATACGAAAGTGAAAGCTACTCGTTTTGTCAAATCATTTGAAACAGAAACACAGAGGCATATGTCAGACCATGACACTGAACTAATCCTAATTTATACATATACATATATATACACATACATATACATGTACATATATGTATATATATACTTATATATAAAGAACCAGGGATCTAAGGAACCAGGGATGTGTTTAGTGTATAAACATACATACATGCATACGTACACACAGATGTATATATTATATGGCAAAATCTATGGTTAAAACATAACAGATCTATGTTATATGTTTTTTTTTATATTTACATATATATTTGCATGTATATATGACATTCTTATACACATAACGTATATTATATAAAAACAAATGTATAATGATACATTATATTGTAAAAAAAATATACATATTTTAATCTAAAGGTCATCAATGGTAATCATGTTTGTCTTTACTGAAAATAAGTAACCTCATAAGAGCCATTTGTTATAAATTGTAAAATTATGTAACAGTTTGGCTGCGTGCGCCGCCATCTTGATTCGCAACTCTCCCCACATATAGGTCTCTATGTCAGTCTGCGTCTCAAGTAATGCCTGTCTGACCGGAGCTTAAGCCAGTGGTGGCTCCCCTCGCTGTGTATCTCTCGGGGTTATCCTGGTCTGTTAGACCTTGCCTGTGGCGTCTGAGCTGATCCCGGCCACACATAATCCTCCATCATTTTAACACGGGGGATTATCTAGGCTTGGGCTATATCTTCAATCAAAGGATCACACCTGATTTACACTGGTCAGCCATGTCTGTGGCCGTGATGTCAGATTAAATGGTTGGCTGCAGGACCTGACTGGAGGACAGGGCGGGATCCAGAGGAGATGAAGAGTCCTAATGATGTTTTCAAACATTTATCAGCTGCGGATCCAGGATTAAGGAAAAGGAGGGGCCCAACCCAAGAAAACTAATGACAAAACCTAAATAAAGGTCCCCAAGTCCAGAAAAAGAGGGTCCAGGCCTTAAAAAGTGTATTGAAACCCTTAAAAAGGTTGCTGAGTGTAAAAGAGGAAATCAGAGGGGCTCCACTGTCTGTATATGCTTACCTTCGAGGCATAAATATTTAAAATTGATAGAGCTCATAACACGGAACAGTTGATTTGACGATAAATTAATTTTACATTGTTACGAAGACACTTTGGTAAGCTTATTTCCCTGGGCCACAAAGTTTTACCGTCACATTGGACGAGCCCCCATTTCGTTACGAAGACAAATTCCTCAGGGGAAAATTCTGGGCCGATCCCGGATTCTAACCTATGTTGATGGCGCACATGTCTGGCGTTCCAATCGCTTCGCTAGAAAAGCAAGCTTCACTTGCGAGACAGTTCGGTCCCGCGCTTTTATGTCACCCCGTAACAATATAACGCAAATATATGATATACATAAATAAAATGCCATTATAAATCCCTTGTGCAGAAATTCATGTCCGTCATAAAGATCAACGTTATGCATTGGCCACTTCACAAAATCAGTTTATACTTATATATTATTTAATTCATGTTAATAAAATTTAAAATTTAAAAAAAATACAAATCTTTCTAATTATCATCTCCTGGTTATTACTTAAATATATTCCAAACGTATACAATTAACGGTTTTTTTTAAAGAACCTCAGAAAAGAAGAGTACATGTTAATAATAACGAAGAAGAAATATTAATATTTTAACATTGTTATCATTTCCACGTATCATCACATAAAGAAATACGTATGGACGATGTACGTAGGAGACAAGCACTGAACGAATACTGTTTTTCTCGGAATAGTAATTCTTTTTTTTTTCTTTGGCAAATGAGGACCAGGTACTGGCAATGTTGCAAATTGATTCTCTTTGCTCAAATCCTTCAATGAAATCTTAAACACATTGAAAAATGGAGTAAAGTTTGTGTGATAGTATGCACTTTTCAATGACTGGAGCGAATTTTTATTATTTTTTTTTCTAGTTCCACGTATTTTTCTCGACTGAAAATCAAAGGAAAAGGAACAACAATCGCTGGCTCGCACCTTATTTTTATGTTCTCAGAGTCCGTACATCAATTATTTTTTTTTTGTGTGGGCTAAAAACGCTGCTAATGTTCCCATCGTCAATGTGTAGGAGTTCTTGATAAATATTTTAGCTTTCCTTTACAAGGAACGGAATGTTTTGCTTCTTCGGACGAATTAACTCTCTGTTTAGTGTCTCTTGTGTCATAAGTGATCAATCTTTTTAAATTAAAACAAAGAATTTTCCAAATCGCTTAAAATTGTGATTGTTAAGACGCAGAATTTTGGTTATCGAGAAGTCAGAATTATTTAGGTACCCTTTCAACTTTATTTCACACTTTTTAATAGCAATACGGATATTATATTACTTGCGTTTTAAAAATCTATAACACTTTGGTAATAAAGCCATAAAGGAAAGGGCGTTTTGGTCATCAATACTTTAATATATATATATATATATATATATATATATATATATATATATATATGCTGGCACAAAATTAACATACGTGAGAACTGTATCATTGTAAGGTAGAGAAATATGAACGAGGCTCAAAAAGATAAAGAAAGTTATCATTTTAAAGAAACACATATGCCTAGATGCGATACATAGAAAAGCTTTTAGTAGACATTTCTGAGAGCAGGGTTTCTTTCAGAGCGTACAATTTATTTATCTTAGACACCTACCAAGATTGTTATCTAAGGAAGACGTCGTACTAATGACTAAATGGATAATGTAATGTCAGATCTATGGTTTAACAATAAGACCTTTTTTTACATCCCAGTGAGTATGAACAGACAAATGAACGGAGTGCCTTGACGAAAACAGTTGCATGCAGCAGAGATGTTATGATTTGTATATATTCATGTATATATACGATATATATATATATATATATATATATATATATATGAATATATATATAAATATATATATATATATATGCCCAATTAGAACGATATTATTTCATTATCATTCTTTATTTTCCATCTGAAAAATATGGTGTCAGAAGTGGGATTCCTGGAGTTGGTGTTCTGGCATAATTTACCTCTACCCAGTTTTGGGTGACACGTTGGGTAGAGTTCTTCGCTTTGGGGACATATTTTCCCCATGAATGTATTTGTCAGGTCAGCTGCCATAGAATTATGCTTTCCAGATATTTGACTTGACCCAGTATTCCTGATGATGATAGTCCTCGATCAAGATACCAACTAAGTAGGAAAATAAATAACCAAATATTCGGTCCAATCTCGTATAGCGACCACTTTAAATGGAAAAACTGGTATTAAGAATAATGAATTGAAACACAGCTTATCTTTAACAAAGGCCAATCAATTTTCTTATGGTAATTTAACTTTAAAAAAAGGTAGAGACAAATGGAATTTTAACAACGGAGACGGTTTTCCTTTAGGTTCTAAGCTTTGGGGACATAATTGCTCCTAGAAAAAAGAAAAGTCAGTTGTATGAGGGCTGGATTATTGATTTTCATTGTACAATGAGGCAAGAGAAAAACCATTTTCATTTATTGTCGTCACGTCCTTGGGTCCTCAAGGCCCTGGATATAAAATCAACCGGGGTCTTAAAGCTTTAACCAATAATTTTGAGGACACTCCAACGTCAGAAGGGTGTGTTACGCTGAGGGTCAAGTACATCTGAGATTTGTCCTTTTTATCGAGTCGGCCAAATTCAACTTCCGACCCTCCTTGTCAGGGAGATCTACTTGGTCACATGACCTATTCGCTGCCTTTTCTTCTAGGCATAAGGCAAGAAAAAATAAAATCCATGTCCGTCATTCATTTTAATACGATATCGATCCTTTTCCTAGGTTGTAAGTCAAACAAGTCATCAATCATTCTTAAAGCGTGAGATTTGGGAGCGAGCCTGCCGGTGTAATGGAGGGAAGATGAGAGCTTTAGATGCGTTTAACCACCAGGGAAAGTGCCTCCTGGATTACTCCGTCCAAATCTCAAAATCAGAGCCATAAATATGGCCGTGACACCAGCATCCCTGCTTGATTGATGGGTTTATTCGTTTCTTCTGTTTGCCCAGCGCTGTAACAAACTGATTGGCTGATTCATGAGCGGACACTCCTTTTTTTAGAAATCATCATTTTTGGCCGATAATAATATGTCTACATTAAAATATGGCTTCTGGTTTAACTATACATATCTCATAGTATAACAAAGCTATTTAAAAGCAAGAAATATGACTATATATGCGTGTGTGTATAAAACTTTTTTTTTAACATGGATGCACTCCACTCCTTTGTGTTCAGATGGTCCTCGCATTTACAAGAGGAATGCAGCGGTCGTCACACCCAGCCCGAAATTCATGTGCCACTGTATCTGTGATGTAGTCGAGTTCACACCAAGTGCAAGTCCGAGTCAATGATTGATTGATTGATTGATTGATTGATTGATTGATAGTCTTTATTTCCTCCAGTGATGAAGATATACAATCAACATATATATATATATGCGTGAAAGCAGAAAATTCAGTTATATGCAAAGATACAAAAGTGTGACATATAAGATGATAAAGAATTATCAAGCGTAACACAAGAAATCAACAAATTAGAACAAAAGGAATTGAACTGAGATTTGTTACTTTTAAAATATTACCTAGAAATACCCTTTATAATAGTTATGGCAATGATAATTTATAGTGACTGCCATGTGTCAGCACATATTCCAGTGAATACACTAAAGCGAAACAGTTGCTGCATGTATTAAAATTACTCTAAATGCAAGTCCAATCGAGTCTAAGTCTGTCCATGAGGTTCGAGTTCAAGTTTACCCCCTCGAGTGCGAGTCATTTGGAACTCGAGTATAAGTCCTATTCTACTACAGGTCTCCTTAAAAAGGAATTTAAAATAAAAATTTCAGATTATCATATACATGTTAAGGTAGGTCCACACATGCTTTTACAAAAATGGTTAATTACATAAGCTCCGGATACCGAGCCTAGCTTGGTTTATATAGTGTTATTATTATTTTGTAATATTCAGTTGGTCGTTCGCACATGTGTAAGCTTTTATAATGTGTGACATATGTTTTTATTTGGCTCGGGATGTACTTGGTTTGTTTTCTCGACTCCTTACGTCCGAGTCCCAGTGTACTCGAGTCTGTACTAGAGTTAGTTTACACTCGATTCCCTATACTGATTATTCTAACTATAGTTTAATTACTTTTATCCATCCATTTTTCCCATAGATCAGTTATATATATATATATATATATATATATATATATATATATATATATATATATACACATATATATATACATACATATACATATATATATATATTTATTTATATATATATATATATATATATATATATATATATATATATATATATATACATATATATATATAACGTCCTGCTTAAGTCTCGGAGAAAATTTAAAAGCTGTCATTTCTGTGTGATTGAATTCTGGATTCATTTAGGACTTCAGTCATGAAAAAGATAAAATGCCGCAACATTAAATTTTATATTCCGTATATCGCGTGACTTGGCGGGGCGGATATACGTTTTACTTTCGACCAGGGTTGATTTGCCACTTCCGGGTAATTGGACAACACTGCGTAGTTGTCAAAGGTGACAATTTGAAATCCCTCCGGTCTACTTTCTGTCTGAAAAGAATATTAATGCGCGCCTTAGAGCCGCCTGTTCTGTCATATCTCAACTACGCATCTGCAACTCCAGGGAGTTTAGGCTAGGAGCTGTCTCGAGCGACAAAGCAGTTCTCGTGTTATGGGTATTCTTGGCCTAGATGAGGTGAGCCCCGCAGACCCGCCACCTCTGATCCCGGTGTACATTGCCATCGCCCATGGTACTTTAAAAAAAACATGGCTGGATCAGGTTCTCTGTATCTCTGGGGGCGCGCGTTTAATTTTGGTGAAAACCAATTGATAAACTACAATATTATAGGGACTATGCAATAAATTTACTAATATCATTTTTACCTATATCTTACCTATATTTAAATATCAGATTTATATATATATATATATATATATATATATATATATATGTGTGTGTGTGTGTGTGTATATATAAGAGACAAAGCACTCTCTGAGCGCAAACGTTCGTCAATGGCTGACAAGTCCACTTAGGAATTTAATCAACCGTCGGCTTATCCTTCATAATTTTTCATTGGAATTCATTTGAAACTAGGTAGGCCACTGCGATTTTTTAACAAGATGATAAGGAAAGGAACAATCTGAACATTACTTTAAATAAAAAAACTCTCAAGAAGATTACCTGAACATGGTAATTGTGGTGTCAGTTCGGTGTGTGTGTGTCAATCACATAACCAGATGCTGATTTAGGAGGCGCAATATGGGCGACTGTGTCACTATAAGTCCGATCTTTTGCATACACAACAAATCCTAAACAAGGAGGGAAGACACGGCTACCAGATGTGTTGTGCTTCTGATGGTGCCTGGTGCAAGCTTATTTCCACTTTTGTACAGGAGTAAGCAAGTGACTTTAGAACGATATATTAGCAGATTAGATAATATTTTATAGAGAAAATACTATATATAATGTATATTTAATATACCTGGTATGCGAATAGGTCCCTTTAATAGGTTAAATACCTCTGTACATCTGTCGTATATGATCAAAACATCTGTGAAAGCCTCTTGTTATTAAAGGATACTTAAAAACATTGTAGGATACTCTCAAACAGTGCTACATATGTGACACACTAGTCTAGGGAGTCTAGGTATTGACTTAAAGCTTTGCGCATGCGCGGTCTATGATCGAAAATCCAACTTCATTATCAGCGTTCACGATATTGTTGCTTGTTTAATGGCGGCCACTGGCGGCATGACCAATGACATGAAGAGCGGCCATCTAACTTTACAACGCAGTCTTAGTTTGAGTGTTTGATACTGTATGAGATAGCGGACTCTAAAGGTTATCAGTCTGAGACAATAACTTATATTATACAAATTATTCAGGAAGAACGCTCCGGTATTATCTATTTGGGTAAAAAAAATTGATATTTTCTCCCCACCCCCACCCCCCTCCTGTATCCGTATTCAACCAAAGATTTTAAAGACCCTGGGCACATTTATTTATTTTTTTATTTCTTTCATAAGCTAGATCGCAACAATGGTTAAGTTTTAAAAAATGATCTTAAGACACAATATTAATCATAGGTGACAGATTGTGTACCTGTATTTATTTTTGACCTTGACCTAATTTCTAGGGTCGTCGTCTTCGAAGCTTGTTCCCCATTATCGCCTAGTTGCGTTCGGTGGGAGAGGCTTCCAGTGATCCCGGTTATCCTTGGCGATTACAAACTATGGACTCGTGCTAAAACATCAGTAATCAAATTGGACCTCATTGTTTATCAAGAATAAAGTCATTCATGCAAAAATAGTATTTCCTGAATTTCAAACCGTTTGATTTGAATACAGCTGTAAACAGGTGATAAATTGCATCAGCTATACTTTCGTGACTGCAATTACTGCTGGCCTTAATATGGTGAATGTTATTATAGGTAGCTTTGTTAATTGAAACCTCTTTGAATATACAAAACAATTATTTTACTTATAACAAAAAAAGCACTCAGAGAGCGCGGACCTCCGCCAAGGCAGCTCAATTCCTTAATATGGCATTGACAGAAAAAACAGCAATTTTCCTTTGAAAAATTCCTGGATCCAGACGGTGATCTGGATAACCCCAAAATTTAATTTTTTGTTCCTTATATTAATGCTGAGTAATCCTGAAAATTTCATCAAAATTTGAGCAATATTGCCAATAGACAAACCGACAATCAGACAAACCAATGCCAGGAAAAGAGAACCCCCGCCGCTTGGCGGAGGTATAAAATGCAGGAACAAACAAGTAAATGTACAATTTAATTTTATAGGGATAAAAAATGAATCATGTTTGTTTAAAAACCAAAATATACGACTGACGATTATCATATATCGTTTGGTTGAAGTTTTATAGCCGCTGCATTGCTTAACTAATTACCTAAGTGCCTTTACATTAACAGTGGACGTAAAGCAAACGGGACGACACAGTTAACAATCGGTCTTGTTTGTGAATGTGATGAAGGGATACAATTTTAGTCATTTTCTCACCAAACAATCAGTGTGCAATGTATACGGTGATCCATTAAATACATCCTTATAACGGACAATTAATTAGGTTAAAAGCTCATAAAGTTGCATTCTTCATGGTGTGCCGTGACGGTTCATAGCAGACGACCACTCTCCGAGCAGACGATCAGGCCTAAAATTACACTACATGTTTGCCCGCCAAATTAAGAGTCAATATAGCGAATGCAGGCGCTCATAGCTTACACACGCGGTGCCCCAAGTGCCCAATTCTGCAGAGGATGTTGATTTCAGGCCGCCAAAATCCCTCCATCATTTGGTCGCTCCTCTGTATTGCGTTTAAGTGGGAGATACTTGCCATGGACTAGTGTTAGCTCAGTGCGCATGCGTCATCGATTGTCGCAAAATTGCCGTCGGAAAGTGGGAGCAGGCTGTCCATAAAAATCACATCAGTTGTTTAGCTCCTGCCGTTCGGCTGTGAAAATGGCCGTTCACCCGCATGTCATATTTCTTATGTTGTTAACTTTGCTGCCGACTGACAGGATATGTCGCACTTTCAGTAATGTACTGCAATTTATTGCAGCGTTTACTTTTTGAAACACTTACTGTATTTTATATTGCAGATGGTTTTTTATTCAACATATTTCTGATAGACTAAATGTTTTAATATTCTAAATTTAGTTCAAAGTTGTTTCAAATATAATTTAAATATAATATCACTCGACATATATTATGCTTTATAATTAATATGTCAGAGTTTTGTTCAAAACTGATGTATACTTGAAGGTATATTTGTTCTAGGAAACATCAATAATTGATTTTTTTCTAGGTTTTAAGCCCCACGCACGTCAAAAATAATGATTGTTTCTAGGTTTTAAGTCCCACTCACGTCAACAATTAATGTTTGTTTCTTGGTTTTAAGTGAAAAACACTGCCTAAATTATGTGTTGTGATACTCGGGAATATCGTGTTAAAGAATTAAGGGGTTCATGATGATGATGATGATGATGATGATGATGATGATGATGATTATGATAACGCTAATGCTGATGAGGGTAATGATGTTAAATTCTTTGGAGCCTTAATTATTTTTCAGTTTCTTTTCATTGTTTGTGTATTAATAATAAAGTAATAATAATAATAATAATAATAATAATAATAATAATAATAATAATAATAATAATAATAATAATAATAATTATTATTATTATTATTATTATTATTATTATTATTATTATTATTATTATTATTATTATTATCATCATTATTATTATAATTTTATAATTATTTTATTATAATAATAATAATAAATATTATTATTATTTATTTTATTATTATGGTTATTATTATAATTATTATTATTTTTTTATTTTTATTTTTATTTTTATTTATTTTTATTATTATCATTATAAGTATTGTCATCATAAGTATTATCATAATTATTATAATTCATAAACGTTAAGCGGAACAAGGTCGCTTTATAAATTTTATAATTGATTTTATAAAACTCCATCAAATTTCTCTGAAAAACTTTTAATATCATATATATCATAACAAGATTTTTACACCGGATCAGCAGCCAGACTCCCTATACTTTGATCAATAAGTACACGGCCTCCCACTCAGTAGAAACACATTAATTTCTCATCTCCTGCGGGCAAACAAAAAGCGGCGTAGGCGTTAGATTTACATCAATATTCAGTCGTTTGTCCTCATAACCTCTCTTTTATATTGATGGTGCTTCTGAAGGAAAATAACTTATTGAGGTCAGCAAAAAATCTATCGGGCATCCCCTAAGGGAGATATCTACATGACTAAGTTAAATTATTTTTGCGCCAGACAAAAATCCGAGCATATATTGGTTCGCTCTGAATCAATTGCGGTTTATCGAAAAAGCGAATGCTTAAAAGAAAAAAAAAGTATTGAAAGAAAATTTAAATGGAATAAAAATTCTATTATTTTAGCTCGACCATAAAGTGTATATAACCTTCCTCAGTGATCTTGAAAATAATATTTTTTTCTTTTGGAGTTATTCTAATAATTAGTATGCTGTTTTATTGGGGTTATGTTAAGAGGACAAATAGAAACATATACAACCTCACAAACAGAGAGAGAAGGAAAGAATGAGAGACAGACAGAGAGACCTAGACAGAGGGTGGAAGAGTCAGGCAGAGAGATAAAGAAAGAAAGAGAGAGATAATACGTGTGGGACAGAGAAAAGAAAAAAAGAATGAGAGAGAGATAAGAAGAAAGAGAGAGAGAGAGGAAGAAAAAGCGAGATAACGAGAGAAAGGAAAACACCAGAGAGAGAGAGAGGGGGGGGGGGGGGCAGACAGAGACGTGCACAAGAATAACCTTAGAAATAAAGTTTAATTATTTCTAAACTATAGAATCTGTTCCAACAATTGAGTGGGTTATGAAGAAAAATACATAGTTCTGCAGTCACGTGGTCTACTGATGAAGATTCAGCCTATTTATAACATTGTTTTCACCGATGAGCAAATCTGAATATTATGCATCCCTACGCTGACACCTCCGGTATATCACCGCCTCTGCAGGGTCTATATAATTGACATTTATTACGTCAGCGGGCAAGTATTTATATACCGCAGTAATACATCACTTTATCTTGCCAGAATGCTTATTGCTGAAAGTGATCGTGCTTCAGGTGATAATTAATACAACTGTCTCCACTTGTGGAAGACTGGTGTTTTACCCCTAAGAAAAATAAAGAATATAACTTTTCATTTAACATAATTTTATAAATGAGTCGTAGCGGCAAGTTTAGCTGTGGATAAGATGATGGATTCAGGGGTATCATTTTCTCCTTAATACGTAGTAGAAGTGTTGAGAGAAATGTAAAATTATCTTCCTATCTACATCATCATCATCAATATCAGCATCACCATTACATTATTATCACCATGATTATTGAGACCTTACAATCAGTAATAATTATAACTGTTGTTATCGTAGATTTGCTCTTCATTGATATAATAAACATTAACCTCACCACGGTCTTTATATATATCTTTATTGCTGTAATCATCATCAACACAAGTATTATTATTATCATCATCATCATCACCATCATTATCAACGTAACCATTACATCACCACCTTCAACAACAACAACACATAATCATTATCATTACCATCACCATTTTCATCAACGTAACCATTAGATCAACATCATCACCATTAGCATCATCATCACGTGAACCATTATTCTCACCACAATTACCATCATCATCAACATCACCACTACATCATCTTCATCACCATCATCACCATCATCATCATCATCAATACGAGTATCATCATTATTACCAATATGACCACCATCGTGAACATAACCATAAAAACGTCATCATCGTCACCACCACTATAATCATCAGGAGTATGATTATTATCAGCACCATAATCAACAACATCACCATTAAAACATCATCGCCACCACTATCATCATCATGCGTATCATCATTATCACTACCATCACCTTCATCTTCAACATCAACATCAACATCATCACATGTATCAGCATTAACACTCCAATCACCATCATCATGAACATTACCATTACATTATCATCCTCATCACCATCACTAACACCACTATCATCATCGTCGTCATCATCATCATAATCATCATTGTCGTCGTCATCAGCGTCGTTTTCATCATCACATCTATCATCATTATCAGCCCAATCACCATCATCATCATGAACATTACCATTACATCATAGTCGTCGTCGTGTTCATTATCATCATCATCACCACCACCACCACCATCCTCCTCCCCCTCCTCCTCCTCCTCCTCATCACCACCACCACCATCATAATTATTATTAAGATCACCATTAATACATCATTGTCATTACCAAAGCCATCAACACGAGTATCATCTTTATCACGATCATCAAGATCATCATCAGCATCAGCATTAAAACATCATCGTTACCAGCAACATCATCTACAGGAGTATTATCATTATCACCATCACCCTCAACATCATCATCAACATCACCATCAAAACTTCATCGTCACTACCACCATCATCAACACCAGTATTATCATTATTATCAATATCACTATCATTATATCCATAAAAACATCATTATCGTCACCACCACTATCATCAAGAGAAGTATCATAATTATCACAATCACCATCATTATCAACATCACCAATAGAAAAAAAATCATTGTCATCAGCACCAACATCAACAACATAACCATTAAATCATTCTCGTCACCACCACCATCATCAACCCGAATATTATCATTCTTAGCACCATATCACCATCATCGTCAACTTCACCATTACACGATTACCATCACCACCACCATCACCACCATCATCATCATCACCACCACCACCATTACCACAACCATCCCTTGTCTCATCAACTTCACCATTAAAGCATCATCATCGTCACCGTTAGTATCATCTTCTTCATTACCACGTCATGTATCATTATTATCACCCCAATTATCATCAACATTATTATTACATCATAATCATCATCATCACCACCACCAGCACCACTACCATAATCAACACGAGTACAACCATTATCACCACCATCACCATCATCATCAACATCGCCATTAAAACATTATTGTCACAATCCTTCATCATCAACACAAATATCATCATTATCACGATCATCACCATCAACATCAACATTTAAACATCATCGGCACCACCAGTATTATCACCATCACCCTCAACATCATTATCAACATCACCATAAAAAATCCATTCTCACCATCACCATCATCAACACCAGTATCATCATTATTACCAATATCACAAATATCATCAACATTACCATAAAAACATCATCATCATCACAGCTACTATCATTATCACAAGTATTATCATTATCAGCACAATCACCATCAACATCAACATTGAACATCATCGTCACCACCACCATAATCAACACGAGTACCAACATTATCTCCACCATCACCTTAATCATCGACATCACCATTAAAACATCATCTTCACTACCACCATCATCAACACATGTATCATCATCACCACCATCACCACCATCATCGACATCAACATTAAATATCATCGTCACCACACACATCATCACCATTAAAACATCATCATCGTCACAACCACCATCATTATCATGAGTATTATCTTTATCAGCACAATCACTATCATCATCAACATAACCATTATATCATTCTCGTTACTACCACTAACACCACCACTATCGTCATCACGTGCATCATCATTATCACCACCATCACAATCATGATCCACATCACCACTACACCATCTTCATAATAATCACCATAATCAACACGACTACCATCATTATAACCACAATTACCGTTATTATTAAAATCGTCATTAAAACATCATCGTCACCACCACCATCATCAACACTACCATTTTAACATTATTATCATCACAACCAACATCATTATCACGAGTATTATTATTATCACCAATATCACCATCATCATCAGTATGACCATTTAAAAATGATCGTCTATTACCATCATCAACAGGAATATCATCATTATCCCCAACATCATCATCAACATCACCATTAACAACATTATCATCACCACCACCATAATCAACACGAGTACCAACATTATCACCGCCATCACCTTAATCTTCAACATCAATATTTGAACCTCATCGTCACCACCACTTTAATTATCAGGAGTATCACCGTTATCACCATCATCATCAACACAACCGTTACATCATTGTCCTCACCAACACATGTTTCATCATTATCACCACCATCACCATCAACAACCCGAGTATTATGATTACCAATATCACCATCATCAACATCACCATAACAATATCATCATTGCCATCATTTAGATCTTTACAGACAGTTTAATTAGAAGATAATTTTCATTTTAATCATCAGTATTGTTTTTATGTTTATTGTTTTTATTGTAATAATCATTAACCTCAACACTGTATTTATTTAAATCATAATTGTTGGACTAATCATCATTACCAGTATCATCATCATCATCATTGTCATCATCGTCATCATCAGTATCGTCAGTATCACCATTATCACCAAACCCTCATAATCATCATAACCACCACCACCATCATCTCAAATCTCATCATTATTATCATTTTCACCTTCATCATCATCTTCACCACCACCCATCGTCAAAATGATTAATAACATCCTTACAATCAGGATGTTAATAATTGTTAATTTAATTTTCACTGTCGTTGTTATGCTCATATATTATGATAATCATTAACCTAAATATTATAAATACCGGTATCATTATTTTTGTAATCATCATCAAAACGAGTAACGTCATCATCATCATTATCATTACCATTATCAACCTCACACCAACTTTTTATCACTATTAAATCATCATCCTAATCACCATCACCATCATCAATACGAGTATCATCATCTTTATCACCCTCACCATCATCATCATTATCATAATTTTCATCATTATAACATCATTGTCACCACGCAACGTAAGAATGATTATTAATATCCTTGAAATTAGTGTATTAATAGCACAATTGGCATTATAATGGTAATTATCGTTGTTTTGCTTAGTATTTATTTATAATAATCATTAATTACATTACTGTCAGTATTACAATAATTTATATCCTTATTTACACGAGTATCGTCATTATCATCATCACCATCATTATCATCATCATCTGAGAGACCCAGAGAGTCTCGGAGACAGATATTCATCTGCAACCATCTGTCGATTTATCATTTATTTAAATTTCCACGTGTCAAACATATAAATACCATAACGTTTTAATACTGGAAACTTTTTTATTCACATAGACTATTATTACAATATGATTGTCTCATTGTTTTCAGCAGCAAACATATTGCTACATAAGGCACCATTCCTTTAACCACAGAATTCCCTCAACAGAACGTAGGTCAGAGGACCAAGTATTGTATCAGGAAGGACTTAAGGTGACACATTCGCACAGGCTTTGAAAGAAAAAAAAGTGATATATTCCAATCGCTTGCCACATCCATTTTACGTTTTAACCCAGACAAGTGACGTGTGCAAAACAGCCCGCCGGAAGTGTGACTCAATCTACGCGCTGTCGGGCCAAGTGGCATTTACATGCCTTTTTACGACAATCACCATTTCCACATCTTTTACGACAAACACCACGTTCGCCATTTCCTGTTATGGACCAGAACCGCCGGCTGTAGTAGTTTTTTAGTAAGCTACAGGGACAGTTAGTGGCAAATTGCTCCCAGAATGCAGACGGACATGTGAGGTGTTACTTTTAGGAAATGTTTATGAGCTTCCAAAAAGTCCCCCAAGGGATTCCTACTTTCACGGCAACGGTGTTTTCTATGACACCTATATCTTGCCGCCATGTTCCCGGAAGCCATATTTGACATTAACCTCGGAAAAAGCAACTGAGTCAGGTGCCGAAAAAAATATAAAGAATATATTTTTTTCAGAATAAATGGTCATTAAATAATAATAGTCATACATTTTTTTAATGTCGCTGTTTATGTTTACTTGTAATTTTTATAAAAAGAACAAAGGGTTATCTAAAGCTCTTTGGTAATAATACAGTGTACATGTATCAGGGACGAATCCAGAAATTCGAGAACAGAGGGCGCTAATATTAAATTGGCAGTTGATGGCTGTTATGTTCTTAACTTTTTTGTTTTGTAAATATATATATATATATATATATATATATATATATATATATATATACATAAATATATATATTTCATTGGAAATTTAATAAAATGTGACGCCATTAATTATTTAAGTTCAATATTTTTACATTGGGGAGGGTATGGTACTTTGTGTCCCCCTCTCGTGTGGGGGGAATTTTTTAAACATGTAATGTAAAGAGGACATTAAGAAGCACCTTTACCAAATTATTTTGAGGATTTTCTGTTCCTCAACTACTATTGCCTTACATGTTTTTGCATAATGTATTCAAATTTTAAAGGTTAGGGTTATCGTTTGACCGACTTTAATATCTATATTCCTCAAAATTAGGGTATAAACTGGAAAGTGCAAACATTCAATATTTTGTAACATGGTAATGTCAACGGTGAAAATGCGCTTCTAAGTTTATAACTGTAAAACCTTTAACTGTCAATTTTTAATGTAGTGCTCGAGGTAAAATAATTGATAAGTTCAAGCGGTATGTCAAAATTTGCATTTTATCGGCTTCTGTGGTCTAGACAGCGCACAGGACACAGCAGAGCACAGAGCGTGAGTTTGAGTATACGCCGAGGAGCCGTGATATTTTCCCGGTCGATCCAGGCCAAGCTGAGCTCTGTATGGGTATATGGGACGGCTGTATGTATATTCGGATGCTATCTCAATGAAGTTTATAACATAGTTCTACATTAATATCCTCAACTTACGAATTGAAAAGTAATAAACATTATCCATTTGCTAAGGAATAAGAAAGAAATCTGAAAAATGAAAATAAATTTCGATTAATATGAAAAGGAGACAGATGTGACGATTCACCCGGGGGGGGGGGGGGAGCGGGAGGGCCCTCAGGATCCGCGACTGCATGTACTAACTAAATAAATTATTATCCACCAAATTTTTCAGCATTGTCACTTATATAAGATGCATATTGTTACCTTACTACTTGTAATGACCTATTACTGTGCATTACACCATCCTTAATAAAAAATGTACGTTCTATACACATTGCATCTCTAGTGGTACGTAAACAATCCTAAAACCGGTTGCAAATATCAATACATCAATAACATTTTCCTTTACATTGATCATCCTAGAAATAGTACTGAATTATCATCTTATTATAATTGTTAATTTAAGATATTTAAGCAATTCCTATATTTAAGTGTTTTCACTCAACACCAACATAACATTAAAAAAAGACATGTGACCGTGTTTAATGGAAACTTCAAACTTATCACAATACGATACAGCAAAATGTATGCAAATATATTTTTTATAACCAGAAGTTGTTTCTTCTATTTTTCTGCAACCATATAAAAGGCATACAACTAGTTACCCCACGACAATATATGAAAATATCCCCGGGCGGGCTTTGGGATAAAACGACAACAACACAGCAGACGAGGTATTGCATTGATTATTTCTCACAGTAACTAGGTATAGGGAAACATCCATAGAAAAATTAAGAGCTCTGTGAAGTACATGGGTTTATGACGGTTTGTCAGGCAAGGCTGGGAAAATGTGTCATTACCCCTCTTGTTCTTTCCATTTATTCCATGAAAGGATAGTCCAGCGTCCGGAAAAGGTGCCGTGTGCAAAAGAAACAAATTGGCGAATTTTATGACATCAGTGCCGGCGGCGTCTCAGAAAATATCTTTTCCGTGATAAACCACCAATACTTCGGTATTTAGCACCTTTGGTACTTTACTCAAAGAGCTCTCAATAAAGATTTATTTCACATGGAAATGCTATCATGATTTGTTTTTTTTTTTTTCTTTCTCGGCAAAGAAGCATTTAATTCTCGTAATCTAAAGCAGTAAAATATCTGGATTATTTCTAATTGTTATATAATTCATTGTGACATTTTGACCTAATTGTCAGTAGCATCTCGGTCTGAAGGTCATTTATCCATTTATTTGCATTTTTTTTCCCTGCAATTAATTTCTATTTACGTCTCTTTTGGTAGGCTTATTTAAAAAGTGGTTAACATGTAAAATTGAGTCTGAAAATGGTTATATACTTTGCCGTAATATAATCCTTTCTTATTTGTAATTATCAAGTCCTATTGGTTAAATTGTCACAGTATATTTTTCTTTTTGTCATAACCTATATACAGTGTGATCTTTAGACCCCTACTGGCCCTTAATGTGATCCGAAGAATGTTTCTCTAAAGCGACTGCTTGCGGGCTTGTGGGCGTTAGAGTGACACTATGTATCAAAGAAGATCGGGTAAGGCTATTAGCGTTTTCTGGACATTAGTGAAAGCTGTAAACAATATTCCTTAAGTATTTTTACGTCACTCAAAGACACGCAGTGGAAACAAAACGAAATAATGAAGTATCTGGCCAACTCACTACATCTCGCGAGATTTTGCGTGATCTGCTGAGAAATTTGAATTTTATGGCTAGGACAACTAACTTATCAAAGTGTCAGCCTGTGGTCCACACGGCGAGTTTGTTGGCAGGAGTGCCACGTCAGAGAGCCCTGAGGTTTTAGCCAAAATCCTGCATGTCACGTAAGCCTGGAGCCAGCTATCTTAACCTTATTTCCCCGAAAATGGCGGGGGTGGACGCTGCCGCAGAATGTACGGGTCTGAATAAATTGTATTGCAAAGGATAAACTACATTTTCGCTCACTGATGGTCTACAAGAGTAGCTTTCTATAAATTTGTTATAGGCCTATGCACGTGTAGTATGGTTAAAACCACTGGCATACCCTCTTTTATTATTTTGAACTAGAAGACCAGTTAAGTCTCATCTAAAATACGATAGATGGCGTATTAAATATAATGAAGACAAGCTGGTCTATTTAAAATTAATG
Organism: Sipunculus nudus; assembly: GCA_026874595.1. NCBI lineage: Eukaryota > Metazoa > Annelida > Sipuncula > Golfingiida > Sipunculidae > Sipunculus > Sipunculus nudus. Next base: position 51,879,890 of record CM049321.1, read on the forward strand.
AATAACAAAATAATACACCCGTGAGAGGTGAACATTTTGTTACACTGGTCTTAGGAATAATGCATAAAGATAATTTGTAAATAAATAAGCAATAGATAAGACAAAATTAATTTCAACTCTTGTTATACTACATTTTTTAAAAATATAATCAAAGGGAAAATGGGCATCAGGCCTTGATTCAGAGTTACAAATTGTCTTGCAACACAACTGTAGTTGCCGACAGATGGCGCAACGATAGGCCCTTCGGGGAAAAAAATTATTATCTTTTGATTTATAAAGAATGACGAAAAACCCAGCAAGGACAAACTCTGCACCATACCCGGCAGCTCAAGGCCAGAGACGTGCATATCGAAGGCGTAGTCGTAGAGGAGTTCCGTGACAAATGTCCAGAGGCACCACCGTCAATTATAATATAGATTAAACATCCGCCTGTATATTGTTGCATGAAAATTACTTTTATGGTTTACATTTTGGATTAGAAAAAGCTGTACTGTATAAATTATTTCTTATACACCCAAATAATAGGTTTATGATTTGTATGTCGTTTCAGTTTATAAATTTATAATCGACAGTGCTTGCGACAATTAATAATTTTGCAATATTGATGCTATACCGAAACAGACACATATGTTTAAATTGAGTATTATCATCTTGATGTTACACTTTTTACGCAGTGGTTGCGTTACATTCGTTCTAGAACTCCTTCAGCTTAACAACTGCTTCCTAAAGTATCGACAACACAGAATCTGGCATAGGGCCAAATGTGCTCCGACTAATACCAGCAGAGTGTTGCTGGTTACAAACGTGGTCTAACCCGCGATACCCAGTCGCGTGACCACTGCGCAAGTTGTATCAACGGTATGTGCTCTTTATTATGTTTTAATATGGTATGTTGTCGTAATTAACAATTATAACTAAGTCGGTGAAGTTCATCCATATAGTAATATCCCGTGATGTATAAATCATTGTTTCTGTAATTTTACGACCTTCTATTCCATCCGATAGTCCCAAAGCAGGCATTGCTATGAAATATATAATATGTTATTAATATCGCCGTTAGTGTATCTTTTTATTTTATACGTACATTTTCCAAATAATAGATTTCACTTTCCATAATTGAAGGTCTTCACCAAAATAAATTATTTTTGTTTGTTTTCAGGAAATATATCCAAGCTTATTGGAAAAGGGATGATGTAATATGCTTTCTTATACCGCCTGCTTAAATGATCAATAATCCAATTTATTCTTTCCAATGTTTTGCTCCAGTTAGCAATTAATTCCTACAAATATCCAATATCCGAAGTTTATTTTCAATTAAATTAAAATCTTACAAAAACCCCATTTTACAATCGATTCATGGTTCCTAAAACAACCAAATGTCTTATCCCAGAGGCCTTTATGTTTGCTCCCGTTATTCCAAGCTTAAGTGTAGTTTGTTCCTAATTTCCATGGTAACATTTCGGAATAGAAAAGCTGCACCGTATAAATTATTTCCACCAAAATACTAGGTCTGTGATATGCATGTTGTTTTAAATTATTAAATCTATAATTGACATTGCTTGAAGATCCTATTTAATTAGAGCATATTCAAATAAATAAAATTAATCAGTTTTGCCAAATCAAAGTCATTTCTACGGAAGTTATGTTTGGGTAGCTGTAATTATCAATTGCTTCCAAATAATTAACGGTTCCTTCAGCGTATGAACTTTTGCCTTCTATTTCCTATTAAATATTAATTAGCCATAATAATGAAATTATCTGTTTCGCTGAAAGCCATTTTTCATTCACATGGCGACACCGGTTATTTTCCTTCTTGTAACTCACAATTTATTTAATTGTTCATTAATCTTATAATAAATGCACAACGGGAAGCAAATGGATTGCCTCCTTAAAACCATATTGGTTTCACGGAGCACTACTATCATATCACCTTCGACCAGAGGTCGTTTTTACTCAAACTAACGTGGGGACGGCCCACCCTTCTAACCTCGAAACGAATCTCTTCTGTTTTGGCACCGTGGGATGGCCGAGACTATTTTTCTCAACTGTCAAACTTTAAAATCAAAATTTGTTACTTTCAAAATAAACACCTTCTGTTTACATTTCACATGCGCATGCTAACAATATATTACCAGTTTTGTATTTATCCTCACCACAAAACACCAATGTTTTTGTATTTTGCCGTGAAACGTTTTCACAAGTCTAACAAAGCTGATTTTTTTTATTCGGGGGGTGGGGGTTGGAGGTACATTTTTTAAATGCAAACTTTATTATGTACATGTACATCTGTTGAATTCTTTCCCGGTTTCGGACCACGTGACAGGGCAGTATCACACGTTTCCTCTCATTAACATCCAAGTGTTAACCCGACCAGGTGGCTTCTGCACCTGCTGGCCCTTCCCCAATGCACGGTCACACTACAGAGGAAATCCCCCGAAAGGCGCACTCGTTTCTGAGTGAAACACGGCCGCTGGGCATGGCCTTCCCATTAAGCCGACATAGAGCTCATCATGGGTGAGGATCGAGCGTGAAAAAATCTCACCGCCTCGGCTAAGATCCGAACTCTTTGAGTTAAGTGCTCTATATACTCTGAGCCACGGAAGCCGATTAGCTGAAACTTATCAACAGGGTGGTATCATATTAAACCAATGGAAAACTGCTTTTCCCAAAAAGGTCTGCAAACAGGAAAGAAATCAGATCCTAAAATAGTGATTTGTGCAGTCCTAGAACAGCCAGGTTCAACAAAAGCGAGCTGAAACATGTTTTGTTTATTCAGTGGCTAATTATAATTAATTAGCTAACAACTGATTATAAATCTTTAAGCTGGCTAACCAGTTCTTATAAATTTCTGAAATACTATCCTTCCCTAAGGAAGTATTGTTTCTATAGTCATTGGTTGGGCGTTTGTTTTGTTGTTAAGTCTACCATGAATTTTGCGAAAATATGTTTTCTTGAAGCTTCCAAGTATCACCTATTGAACACTCCAGTAAATTTGGCAGGTAATCTGGATCACGATAGTCTCTAATAAAGACTGCCTTAGGTCCGGCGGGCAGAGCTTTCCTGAAAAGCAACCGTGCAGTCGGTGAACTGTGATATGGCATTGGCTAAATATTTTCTTCCATTACATTGCATGCGCCACAGTTGAATCACGATCCTAGTGTTGGTAGAGACAAGGTTTCTAAAAGTTTTCTGATACCAAAAGAAGGTCTGAATATAAGGACTCATAAGGCACAATTAACGATGTTATGCAATAAAATATCTGATTTTATTTAGGCTGCCAGGAAAACACTTTCAGTTTATTAAAGATTGGTTACGTAACCACGCTTTGACACGCTTTCTGTTTTGTAAGCCCTACGTGTCGGATATTTATAAGAATCACAAAAGTTACACTTCATGGAACCGCCAACAAGATAATCCCACTCATTAATTCAGAATAACTGTGTTATTATATAGATAATCTGTTAAAGCCGACTATCCACCTACCTTTTCTGTAGAATTGTATGTGGTTCATGTTTTACCCTTTATATAATAATGAACTCCAGGTAAATCCTGCTGTAAAGATTCTTATATCGTCTCCTTGACGGACTTGCTCATCTATTAAAGCTGTTAGTAAAAACGTTATATGCGCCAATGTCGGAAAATTAAAGAAAAACAAGTAAGCTAAGGTGATCGGTTAGTTAAAATATTAGAAAATATTTCCTCCAGCCTGTTTTTTTTTTTTTTTGTTTTTTTGTTTTTTTTTTTACAAAAGAATGCATCAAAACTGAATTATGTACACAAAGCTGCACCTTTTCTTATTATTAAAATATTAATAGATTTGAAAGTGTAATATGTGTTCGAAACATTCAGTTTTAACCTGTGCCACAGTACATCAAGAGAAGGAACGGCCACTTGTAAGATTGGAAGTGTGTCAGGGAAGGAAGGTATACCGTGGCCTAATAGTGAAGGCAGGAAGGGGCGTTGTTAGGGCAGGAAGGGGCGTTGTTAGGACAGGGAGGGGCGTTGTTAGGACAAGAAGGGCTGCCTTAAAAGAAATGTAAGAAGCAGAACTTGCTTGTAGGCAGTAGTTCTTTTTCTATATACTTGCCAAGATTATAGGTCTTTTTAATTAGAAATTGGTAGATTGATAGAAATTATTGAGTGATAGTGAAGGAAATTAAAGCTATTTGTATCAAACTGGAGTGATCACAGAACTCTAACTATTAAAGTTTGGCGTAAATCTTAAATCATTAATGAAAATGTATTACTGCAGTAGACTGCAGGGGCGTAGCTTTGCATGTAACATTGAAGACAATTTGTGGAGACACTAAATATCTGTTATGAAACATATGCAGGTAAACAATTTAAAAATAGAAAGATATATACATATATATATATATATATATATATATATATATATATATATATATATATATATATATAGCCGTTTTCTTGACATTTCTGGTAACCGGCTTGATTTATCCAGCTTTGCAAGAGAACGGATAAATTATCGATAGCTCATACCCAAATCAAAACGATTACCGATGGCCCTGACAAGTATCGGTTTAATTTTCGATGATCCTGACTGGATAACAAGGAATACCACTGTCTCTTCTCTTTTTTTTCAATCACTTCCAGAAAAACAAGTGCGTCTGCAACATCAGAAGCAGATCTAGAGGTGGTCCATTCAATCCCCCCTCCCTCCCCCCCCCCCCCCAGGGTTTTGGTCAAATTGTTTAGGCTTAACCCCCCCCCCCCCCTTTTTTTTCCCCGACCTTGGCTCCCTTGTCATTACTCCTCCCTGGCCGGACCCTTTCTTTTCCTAAATCCTGGTTTCGCCCCTGCTATGCATTATCAATATTACCTTACTTCTCACAATGACCGTTTCTTTCCTGTCAGACGCAAGTATTTAATTTGATTCTTTTTATAATTTTACTTGCAGTACTTGCCATATGAAATATTTATGTTTATCAGACCAGAACTCGGAATATATATTTTGTTTCAAGACAAAAGAAAAAAGCTAAAGAAGAAAACATACCAACATGTCGGGTATTTTATATATATTTATTTTATAAAATTATTTTTATAATAAATCCTAGAGGTTCTTTATGCTTCCTGTCGTTATTCCAGGCTTAACAGAAGCTATTCGCCTGCCTTATCTGTAGAATTTATGTGAATTCTGGCTTAACCTGGATAGACATATGGATGAACGGTAGGTAAATCACGTTTATAAAAAGTTCTTATAGCACTTCTGTGACATATGTATGAGTCTGTTTATCTACCTGGTGTTAGTAAAAAAGGTACATGCGCCTGTGTTGCCAAACAGACAAATACTATGTTTCCTAAAGTGTTTGGTTACATATGAGCGTAAGCTGAAATGTCACTAGTTGCAAATCGCCCTTTGCAAAACTCTGGTTCATCTAGCATACCGCCAGATCTCCTTTTTGTGCGTGTTTGGGTTAATCCCCCCCCCGGGTATAAACAACATTAACAATCTGTGTGCGATTGGATCGGAGTGTCAGAATAATCCCCCTTTAAGTGCCGTGTTATCTGTTTTACGCTGACCTTTTTGGTAGGCAAACGCTGCATAGTGTAAGTTCTTATCTTCTGACCGTTAGATTTGTTGTGATAGGTATATCGCTTTACATGATGAAATTTGAAACTGAACAAGGAGTTTATTTATATTTAATTAAGGATTAATTAAACACATAGAAAATATATTGGAATGGTCTTGTTGAACCAAAGCTTATGAATCAGACCTACGAAAGCCATTTGTTAATAGCTATATATTAATTTTTTTTAAAATAACGAACGATTCAGCATTTATTATTTTTTATTAATTTGCCTTAATAATGGTATTATTGTTTCATTGAATGCTTTATTCGTCTTTCATTTTTTAATTCATTCAAAATCTGGTGTAAATATTGTCAGTAATCTTGCTTATAATTGTAGCTTTCGATAGTGATACCGTATGGCTTATTTGATATCACATCAGCGGAGAACTTTCAGAGCGTAAATAGTGATACTGATACACTAGCCGAGCACCTAGGGCCTTTGGCCACTCAGGTAAACAAAGCTAAAATCTTACCGAAGCCGACATTTAGCGTGGCATAATAAAAAACCAACTGAATTGGAAAAAGAAGCCTTTTTTCAAACACCGGTTTGGATTTACGAACGTAATAAGGCGCAATTAGCGTTGATATGTGCTATCCCAAAATAATTTTAACAAAAGTAACCGCTTAAAAGGAAAACCAAATCTTTTGTTGATTCATTGACTAATAACTAGCCTGCATTATCATAGATACTGTATTGCTGGCCTTTAACATGCTTTCATCCATATTATTTTTTTGTTGTTTATCAGCCCCTTACGTCAACACTTTCTAAGAATCAAACTTAATTACATTTTTAGTGTCGCCTACCCACTCAGATCTGATCCTAATCTTCTGAATGTATGAAGTATTGTGTTTTTATTGTTGTTGGTTTATTTGTCTGTTAGCATCGTTACTCCGAAAGGTAAAGTTAATCAACAATAGAACAATTGTCTGAATGTGGAAGGTAATTTGGGTCCACGTTATATTTTATTTAAAGCTTGAGGTGTATTTACCATTTCAATAAAGGCCAGTTTGTTTATCTTGCCCGGTGGTGAGTCATAGCTTTTTATAAGCCTTTGTTCTTGCGGACAGAGCTGACCGGTGACGCAACCATAGAGTCAGTGAACCATGGCACATATTGTATATAATATAAACGTAATTAATATTTATGGATAAGATGAAGAAAAACAACACTGTAAAATCACTACAAACTGTTTCACGGGATGATGCTCATGTGAATGTTGTGAAAATGAATATATATATATATATATATATATATATATATATATATATATATATATATATATATATATGTTGTCTCTGGTGTCAAATGAAGGTCTGCAGATTAGGACGCGTAAAGCACGATTCAAGATGATATGTCCAATTTTATAACCCATTTCATATAAAAGTAATGTTTCCACGGAACATTTCTTGGTTTTTTAAAAGAAATAACTTTACCACTTTTTCCCGCCTTTCGTCTCCCTTTTTGCTTATCAGCCCGGTACGTGAGGGAATCAAACTAATTGCACTTTATGGAATTGCACACCCACTCACGCCCACTCCCTTATTCCAAGGATATCTGAGTAATGGTATAAGTGATACGTAATCTGTAAACTACGCATCTAACGCAGGGAATTAATTATGTAATCAAAGTCATATATTCATGTCTTTTTACATACTTACGCCCCCGCACACACACATCTACTCACACGCTGATAAGATATGGATCAAACAAAGTGGTTAAATCATAGCAGTTATAATATTAAGTCACCATTGCAAGGAGAACCCATATTTACTGCGATATGATAGAAATCGAAATTTATGGCTACAAAATGCGAATATTGGTGTACAATAAAAAAAAATACAGTCTCTTTTCCAGAAAGTATTTCTTATATATTTAGATACCTACCGAACACCTTTCGTTCCATCATTCATATGTGGATTCATAGATTCCTAGATATGTTAAATTTATTTCTATATGTGTACGACTACGCACACGTCAGTTTAAACTAGAAATTTGCATTTTAAGGAATGCAGACCTGTGCTAAATGGGAGGTCCCTAAAAAAAGGTCACAAAACATCTATGCTTTCACTTATTCGGTCCATACTCCCAAGTCCATTCATGCATAAGTGATTCAATATTTGTAAATATTCCTTGATGGGTATCCTTAACCCGGATAATATTCCAGGTTCACACCAACATTTGCTTCTTCATAGGCCCATTCACGAAAAATTTCACTAGATTCCGCTGCTAAATGCGCGTGTTATCTTGTGAACTAGATGTCGCCATGATCAAAAGCCACCCTGCCGTGTAAAAAAAATTAACGGGAACCTTAAGGTCACCATCCTAAACATATATAATTATATATCTACATTTAATTATATATCTTTCTATTTTGCCAAGAAATATTGTAAAAATGCATTTAATAACTGGTTCTGGCAGTAACAAGGCTGTCATTTTGCGATATTAACAAATATTGAAATCGCACAGCCAACCTGATGCCCATCCTAAACTTAATATTTCTGAGTATAATCGAAATGATACTCACAGTCAACACAAGGTTTTTGCAGTTTTGATAAAGAATGACCTTCTTTTCTTTTACAAACGTACAGGAACTTTGTATTTACTTTCATATCGTTTCTCGTTTTGGCACGCGACATATTCTATCGATTCATGTCAGAGCCATCGGTATAATCATTTTATTTTTTTTTTCAGAGCTATCGATAATTGTATCGGTCCCATTGCATCGAGGGAAAATGGGGACAGTCATCTGTCGCATATTCAAAGAAAATCCTTATATAGAACCATTTAAATACATATTTCATTAATTATTCAGGATTTTTATAATACTTTCCTCTTCATGGATTTAAGCGGAGGTATATCTGTAGTCCCTGACTACTTTTTCTAGATTTTATCTTTGTTTGCAATAATATTGTGTGACCACAGTACATATGGCGTTGTATGTATAATACATCCACACTTTAGCCCTGCCTGTTCACTTAGGAAACTAGCAATATGTAATCTCAGGAATGCAGGCCTCCGACATGTGGGCGGGTACTGTGCAACCCTTGTTTACATTCACATATTGGCCCATATTCCCAGGTACATTGGACCCTATATTCCCCAACAAGTGTTAGCATTCACGTATTCGGTCCATATCTCCATGTCCGATCGGGCGAATGTGACTGCGCATTTGTGAATATTCTGGAAGTCCTTCCTTGATCCGGATGATGAGCCGGGAACACATCACAGTCTATTTGATTTTTCTTTGGCTCATTACCGACGTATATCATGGGATTCCCTTCAAGATTGCCTGAGTTATGCTGTGAACACACACAAACCCACACACACGAATGGGAATGGACGTATAGCTCTCTGTTGGAGGCAATAAAAATGCCAATAAATAGAGGACGCCGTCAAAAGATGACCCCACATACACGCATCCCATAAGAAATGACCACAAGGTTACAAGTACCGTTTCTCCACAAGAAAGAAATATGAGTCGCCTGGGTGAAGTGACAGGACTGTCCGAACCACGTGACATATCGTCTGCTGGTCACCATGGAGACCAGGGATATCGGCATTGTCGTATTACAATCACGTTCAATCACTACTAAGTCCCGCAGTGCTGAAAATTAGCGTTGCCATCGGATACAAATGGAGCTGCCCTCGTCTCGTGAATTCTCGCGAGACTCACGCGGCGGAATACTGACAGATAATTTTGTTCACACATGTGCCCTAGAGGTAATTTATCTTTTCTTCTTTTCTCTGACTCACAAATATAAACTTGTTTCGTGTTGATTTCACGCTCCGTAAATCAGAAAAGCAAGTATTATTGAAATTTAAACATTCAACAATATCATAACTCTTTGCTTATCAGTTATTCTGCTATTGACTTAAATTGATAAAAAATTTTATGAAAATGTCTTTGAAAATACTCATTTGTTATTCGTGTGTAACAGGTTCTAATCAGCATTTTGAGAAATATGAGGAGTCCCTACTATAAGTTGCTCCCAAAACCGTCTTTGCATTCACATATTCCCATATACCAAGGTTCATTCGTCATAAGTGATTTTTTTATTTATGAATATTTCATGATGTTCCTTTAATCCGTATCATGTGCTGAATCCACACAAAAATCTAACCGAAACTTTATTGGCCCATTGCCAAATGGACCGAAAATTTCATGAGATTTTGATCAAAGCTAAATGATATATTATGAAAAACACACAAACACACACATATATGAATCACACCCTTCTGGCAGAGGTGTAATATACGCACATCATTCAGTCGAAATACAATCACTTTAACAGAATCTTGACTTCTGTCAAGATCAGTCCGTATCAGATTGACAATTTTCTTCTTTTGAAGAAAAACAAACAAACAAAGACAGAGAATATTTGTAATTTTTTTTTTTTTTTTTTTTTTTTGGGGGGGGGGGATATGTTTATCTAGTAATTTCGCTATTTTTGCTCCATGAATATAATTAAAGAAAAAAACCATACTCATCCCTAACTGGAATTTTAATTACATGACATTTGTTCAGAGCATACACCAATAATGTCGTGTAAACAATAGAAATAATTGAGTTGTACTGAAATTGCAAGGGCGCTAAAAAATTGAACGTAAGGTTGTTGGGCCACTTTTGACTTAGTTTTTTCTCCTCACTAGAATCCCCTTGCATGATCCTAACCACATGGTTAAGGCATATTTACCCACAAAAAATGAGCATTGGCATTATAAACTGAAAACTCTCTCGCAACTGTTATGGGTTGTATGCTCAACTAGAAAGTAAGAAAAGTATTAAACATTAACAGTCCGTGGAAAAGGAGAGAAAAATATGAAGTTGAGACTTGCATTGTCAGCGAATTACCTATAACGCCACTGCTTTAATACAGCAAGTGAACATTCAACGCGAGCACCGTAGCATAAAAAGTTGATTTTAGCCAGATTCATATTAGTAAGTGTATTCGTTTCTCGGACGTTCGCAACATTGCGCGCAACCAGAGTGGCACACGGTGACATTGTGGCAGTCAGGATGCTGGCATTCAAATCTCATCCTGCGCATCTTTTTCCCCCATCTCCAGGTGCTTTCTAATTGAACCGGTGTAAAGGCTCCAGGTTACCCCTATTACAGTTTACCCCCAACCCGGTAATCTTTAATTGATTTTATATTACCAACGGGGGTAGTCTGAACCCAGTTTCAGGTTACTTCCGTACTGTTCAGATTACCCCCCCCCCCCCCCGCTGATTTCACCATAGAATACTTCCTTATGTATTCAAATTATGATATATTATTTCAATAAACCACATATAAGATAAGAGAATTAAAAGATGGAATCTATCTATGAAAAATGAAATTTTCATACCATGTTAGTTTTATTATCAACTATTTTTTATTGACTCATACACTACAGCAAGGCGCAGGTCATATAACATGCAAGCATAAGATATACAAAGATTCAGGCTTATTTAAATCAAGAAGTAAGAAAAATATGAATTTTAAGTAAATAAACATAAAGAAGCAAGTATTATGAAGGGCTTATCTGAAAATGTGGGGGACAATCTGAACAGGGGTAATCCGAAATCGCTACATCGATGTTGCAATCAGATTCTTTTTACATGACTCTGTGTTGGGCTACTTATTAATTGTCACGGAGTTCATCCCAGCTCCGCGGAACGAAATACCGGCGAGCGACGCATATATAAAACATGGTGGATTTCGATTAGCTTTTAACGCTGGGACCAGTCGCCCCCTGACGATGTGGTCGGGTTTCGCCTGGTGCGAGATGAGCTGGACTGAGGGAATCTCGTGAGACGTCTCGGACCAGTTTCACGCTGTATCAATATTGTTACTGGATCCTCCTTGCGTGATGCTATATCTGAGATGAATTAATAAACCAAAGGAAGATGTGAGCGGATCCCAGAGCCGTAGATAAAGCCTTCAGCTCGAACCCCCACGTGATTGCGAAACAAATCGTTCATATAATTAGTAACCCAGTATATTCGAAATGAAGTGAGTTGAATTTGATCTAATTGCATTTATTGACCAATACTTCATACAAAACATGTCCCAGAACATTATAGTAGCTTACAAGCATATATAATCCATGTCCATATATCATCATTGATTTATCTTATTTACCTAATTACCTTATTTACTTAATTATGGCCCAATCATTATCTATATTTAATATGTCAAAAAAATGAAAAGCAAACAATAAACATGTACAATAAAGAAAACTATGCAAAAATACCATGCAAATACACCTTGCAAATGTTTTGTTATTGATTTCCTACAATAGTTAAGTTAGGGATTTCTGGCAACATTTTGATTTGGATTTTTCCAAAATAAAGTCTCCTTTTTGGTGAACCGCTCAAAAGAACTATGTGCATTCTGTACAAATGAAAAAGAAAAAAAAAACATTCAGTATACAGTACAAATGAAAAACAAACAAAACATTCAGTATAGCTTATGAAAAGGAGAATACTTTTGAAGATGTGTGTGAGAAACCATATATGTGCGTAACCTTAAATATATGTCCATCAAGATACCACCGTCTATAAATATTATATTTATTTTACTTAAAACACCGCCCTTTACTGACCGTTAATGCACAAGGGCGACAGAACTACACGTCCTATAATTGTTCCCACTCACATTACAGAGTTGTATGAAATGAGAATTTCGGCGTCGTTCAAAAACACTTTTTTCTGCTCTTAACTTGGCCAATACACGTCACTTTCATAATCTCAGATAGATCCTCACCTGGACGCTGCCTTCGGTCTACTTTCGTTTCGCATCTCCTGTTATAAACTGTGAAATTTTTTTATTTCTATGTTCTCGATGACGCTCTTTTTGGGGCTGTCATTTAGTGTACACACTAAATCCTGGATGTCACAGGTCGCATGTCGAAATCATGGGTATATCTCTAGTATTTTACAACACAGCGATTGTGAGATAATTACCGCACTCAGATTTTAGTTTCTATATACATGTATTATCTTCAATACTCATTAATGCTCATTTAGACCATCGAATAAATTGAATTAAATAAATAAAATAAAATGTTAGCCACTATAATATGTAAATATGTAATTATGATTTATTATATGGTAATACAAGAGAGGGAAGGATCCTTAATTCTGTTGTGAATAATGCGTCTGTCCGTTTTCCAGTGGACTGTCCCCGCACATTTTCTCAGCAAGTGGCGGAGGTTATGTTTTCGCCGGCCTTGGTTAGTTCAGTCTATTTGTTTGTCTGTTGTGTGTCTGTTGCATTTCTAACAATGTAAAGGGGAGCTACCTTGTAACGCTTGCTGCCACTAGATACCGCTCAGTGTCACTAGGATATACGCTAAGTGATTGTCCTCCTGTGTTTATCACACATTTCTGGCAATTCCATATTGGGGTGATGAGCTGACTTGGCGGAGATCTGCACTCTCTGAGTGCTTTTTTAATTTCGCCTGGTTTCAGATGTTTACATCGACATCATAATGACCTTTAAATAAGATATTTTGCGAAGTACGTCATTTTCATTACTCTGCATATTCATGAAAAGTAACCTTTAACATAAGATAATACCTTTTCTTGTCAATTTGACAAAGTATCCGCGATCGATTAAAACTTTTTTCACCATTTTCATTACCTACACCAATGCGCACTGAAGCTCCTTTCTACCCTTTATTACATGACGCCTGTGTTAGTTAGTCTACTGGATATGACAACATATTGTTAAAGTAGTGCAAATAATTATACTAAATAACCTACATATTGATATCAATGATAACAATAGTAACATTTTGTTAATGTCATAAGAAATATTTAAGTGACATTCTTGGTGCTTGGATATGATCGAACATATCACTTAATTTGTAATTAATACCTCCAAATCAGCACTATGACATCTGAGACCCCACTCCATCGGAATGTGTTAACGAGAATATTTGCACCTTATTACCTTCGAATACCCACATGGCCCCTTGGTGATCCCTTAGTTGGATAAATTCACCTGTGTCCAGGTGACCATACATAACAAAATGTGTTAAAAGACGGTATTTGTGTTGAATTCCGTGACTGAAGACCCACGACTTTTAACCGCTTCAGCGCAGTTCATTATAATGAAGTATTGAAAGAACCCCATAAATTCACTCTTAGGCTTTATCGACAGGTAAGGAATTTTGTATTTTACCTAGCCGAGCGGTTTCCTTTATGATCATTCAATACACAGTGGCAGAACTGGTCTCATCTTTTAAAATTTCTGATCAAGAGGATATATATTGCACAATCTACATTACACATTCTCATTCTTTTAACGGACAACCCCTGGTCGTGTTTTATGCATAAAATTGACATTAGCTGTAGGTCGCCATTAAAAGTCACCATTTAACAAATAATGACCCATAAGCTTCTATCTGGAACCTAAGTGTTCAGTTTCTCTCATACTTCCGACATAAATCAACAAATGTGGCCTCAGAGATTGCGGTAATCCCACACATTGATCCGATTTTAAGGTGCATCTACGATATAACGAGTAAAAAATTGGGTTTTGAGGCTATAGCGTCTCAAAAGGGCGCAGTGAACGTCTGCGCATAGCCTCAAACCCCTGATGCCAGTAGAGGATTACAGTTTGCCTTTTACGTAAATTGGGTATCCTTGCAAGTCGATTTTATCATGCATGTGGGAATATGATTTCAAATTGACCCCTTGTCTGGCAATAGCAGTTCACTGTCATGTTTCTGCTGTGGGTGTAGTAATTTGACTCCGTGTAATATGGTGCCCTAGCTAGACGTGTCTCGTAAACATATCTCTTCATCAGTGATCCCGGCTGCGTATCCCTGAATTGCTGTACTAAATATTCTTTATGATCAATAGGGCAGAAGCCAGCCGAGAGGTGGGCGGGCATAGGTTTCCCCAGAACCTTTTTGTGGTAACGTTGACCGCGTGCTTTAAATTTATTTACATTATATCAATTTCTATAACTCAAAAATTTTTATTAATAGATCGATAACTATCTTCATTATTAATTATGATGTCTCATAAACATATCTCTTCATCAGTGATCCCGCCTGCGTATTCCTGAATTGCTGTACTAAATATTCTTTATGATCAATAGGGCAGAAGCCGGCCGAAGGTGGGCGGGCATAGGTTTCCCCAAAACCTTTTTGTGGTAACGTTGACCGCGTGCTTTAAATTTATTTACATTATATCAGTTACTATAACTTACAAATTTTAATTAATAGATCGATAACTATCTTCATTATTAATTATGATACTTTATAATATATCATAAATTTTTATGTATCAATATCTTAACAGGTTAATATGTATCATTATTATTTATTAAAAATAATGATCATTTATTTAATATATATTTACTGATTCATTATATATATATATATTATATAATGTATCTAAATTGTCGTAAGTTGTTAACTTAATAATTTTTAATTTATTTTATAGTTTGTTATTTTTTATAATATTTTTTATAGTTACAAAAGGTTATAGTACAATCAGATTAGAACACAATCAAATGTCTTCTCGTTAATCCTGGTGAGGTAATTTTCGAAATCAAAACAATAAAGCCTGAAGTATAATACACTGACACATGGAAACATATACAAAAAGTACCAATAACAAATCGATTTTATATATCAAAACTGTAAATGCATGTTTCTTGAAAAGCAGAGGCATATATATAGATAATTCCTTTGGTCTTGATATCAACGTGATAACCAGGATTTATTGTATATCAATAGTTTAAAATTAAAATGTGACAAGTAACAAGGCGCACATTACATGTCTCGATGAACATGTACTCATTTTCATCTGAATGAATCTTGTCGTCGGCAGTCTTCCGGCTTTGGTACGGTAGAGCGCCGATGTTTCCGAATGCCGTTTTTTCCGGAAGTTGTATTTTCCGAAAAAAGCTTGTCCTCCGACACTTTGGGAAAATCGGCGCTCTACTGTATATTAATAATTTGCGCACAGGAAACCAACTCCAAGAACACGACTCTGTTCATGTTCCTGGTCTTCAAGGCCGTACAAGATACCGTGTCAAGTCTTGTCACGTCACCATAGGGCTTTAATTACTGTGCAGAGAGTACATTCTGCCGTTATAAAGCAAGAACACCTCTGCCTGTAGGGATCTTAAAATGATGAAAAATATTCTCTATTTTAGTCTTGTATATTTAATTTAGCAAAATATATCTTAAACACGGTTGTCTTTTTACTCCGAATGTGTTTTTTAAATGGTCTGGTATTTAACAGCATAACAGCAGAACTTTCATGATAAATGTCTTTTGTCTGTGTTAAAGAAATCGTCTTTAACCAAAGATTGCTTTTATATAAGCACATAGAGCTTTCCTTTTCTTTATAACATGGATCCTTTAAAGTTCTAAAGGCAGCATACAGGCTGATTTCTTTTCTAAGGAAGCATGTTGCAGACGCCCCTCAGATATACTTGGCGGAAGAAATTCCAGAAACATACAAATGTATTAACCGATATGTTGACTTATTATGAACGGTTTTCACAAATGCTAGGTGAAATTTAAATAAATTAAAGATTTATTTGTCGCGTAGATTTTTATACTGGGGACTACTTCGGTATGTGTCATCTATTAACGAAAGTCTTTAATAACAAAAAAACTATGCCAAAAACGCCAATCCCACCGCACACAGGCTACTCGATTTGTTTATATCCACGTGTTTAAACATGTGGAGGACTTAAAAACCTTGAGCCTTTCACATTCAAGTAGGACATATTAAAGGTGGCATGTGGGACGAACCATGTTTTGCTAAATGAGCTTCGCAACAAGTAACCTTTCGACTTACGCACATATGAAACAAACCTCATTAAGGCACATGTTTTTTTTAAGGTTTGTCAACATTCGAACACCTGTGTTTACTAACAGTTTGAAGATACACAAGCTACATCAAGCTACACAAGATACAATACCCACATCATATATATCATGGTGACGTTATAGGAACTTCTTAACAGTAATTACCAACAGTACAATTATATGTACAGAGTCAGCCAGAAATCACAAATTCTACAGGAAAAAAGTTAATAGCTGGCTTTATAGAAAAGTAATATCTGTAAACGCCATGACGTCATCAAACCGATGAAAGATCCCTTTGATGCTAACACTACTGTTGTTTGGATCTCTCTTTTGTATGAGTTCCTTTCCATTGTAAAAAAAAGCTTGGACTTTCATTTCCTCCTTTTTTTTTTTTTTTTGTTTCTTCTTTTTTTTTCGATGACGCTTGAATTTCACTTTTTGGCATTTTATGATGGAGAACCGTACCATTAGGTTAAAATGCATTTTGTTATCCGTGGCTGGAAAGCTGTTCAATGCAGTCTTTTTTTTCAATAAAATGCACAAGTTACCGTTCATTCCGACATTTTCTAAATTGTTTACCACGCAGGGATGGGCATTTCCTGTTAGACAGCTGTAAACAAATTGAACCAGTCCGGGCGAATAAAAATCAAGACTCTAAATGTAACAAAGTTATAACATGATCGCATACAGTCAGGTCAAATGACGATTTCTATAAGAGTCAAGCAAATTAGTCACGAAACGTGGCATTAGGCCAAAATAGGCATTGTTCTCAGGCACTTTTTTACAGAAATCAGTGCGGGCGTTTGGTATTATTTTATTACTTTGTTTTGTATGTTTAGACAAAAATGTCATATGATAAGGGAAAAACATGATAATGACAGAATTTTTTTCTAAACAGGCCAAAACACTACATAACAATGGAAAACTTATCAAAATTGTATTATTTTATCTTCTTGAAAGATTAAACTCAAAATCAACCTGTCATTTCTCCCTTTTTTTTCTTTTTTTTATTTCGCTTGATTTATACTTTTTGGCATTTTATGATGGGTAACCGTACCATTAGATTAAGATACATTTTGTTATCCGTGGCTGGAAAACTGTTCAATGCAGTCTTTTTATAAAGCCATTTTTAAAAATGCACTATTAACCGTTCCTTTCGACATTTTCTTAATTGTTTACCACGCAGGGACGTGCATTTCCCGTAAGACAGCTGTGAACAAATTGAACCCGTCTGGGGCGAACAAAAATGCAGACTGCAAAGACACAAATGTAAAGCATGATCGCATACAGTCAGGTCATAAGACGATTTCTGTAAAAGTCAACAAAATAAGTCACGAAACGTGCCATTAACATTAATACATTTGATTTTCACTTTTAAACTTTACAACTTTACAATTAAGTAAGGATGCAATCTGTTATTTTTTTCTGTAAAATTGTTCAGTGCGATATTTTTAAATTCATGCAAAAACTAACCGTTCATTCGATATTTTTTAAATTGCTGAGTACGCAGAGACGAACGATTCCTGTAAGACAGCTGTAAACAATTTGAACCCGTCTGGGGCGAATAAAATCCAGACTCCAAAGAAAACAAAGTTATAACATGATCGCATGCAGTCAGGTTAAAGGACTATTTCTATAAAAGTCAGCCAAATAAGTCATAAAACGTGTCATTAACATTCATACACGTTTTTAATGGCAAGATTTATGAACTTTGTTAGGTCCTATAAACAGACCAGCTTCTGTGGACTAGGTGTAGAGAACAACAGCACGTGACATCGTGAGACGGTGACTTTTCACGGCAGGCGTAATGGGAAAGGCCGTGCCCAAAGGCCGTGTTTCATCCACGAACGAATGGACCTTTCGGAGGTGCCTTGGTGGCATGACCCTGAAACTCGGACAATTACACCCTCAGGTGCGGTACTCACCGGGTCTGGTGAACACAAGGATTAAAAATGAGAATTCTGCTATGTACATTCTTAGTTAAGCACGTATTAAAATGGAGGAGGTTACCTCCAACAAAAAAAAAGAAAAAGTCCTATTAACAGGTATGGAGGTATTCAAGGAGGTATTCAAGCAGAGCGATGTCGACAGATCAAGATTTCAATTTAACTTCTCGCACGATTGCGAGATATTTAGTCAGTGTCTTGTTTGGTTTGTCTGTTAGGGATTATAAAGAAACTCAATCAGGAGCAATGTTACGCCTATTTTTTAAACACTGTCAATATAGTTTTGCTTTATACAAATGTTTTCCAGCAATAACATCCCAGCACACAGTCTCAGTACCTCCCCTGCCGCTGTTTGATACCTTGTTATGAATCTGCCTGGGAGTAAACACGAACCACGTGTGTCGGTTTGAGGTGACCAGAGGTCCGCTTTTGCGCATGCGCGATAGATTCCAAACAAGGATTGCCCAAACCTGATCGTTTACGGTTGTGGAACACTAGTTGTAAGCCTGAAAAAAACGCAGATGACGCTATGTTGACACCAGTGATCGCGCCCTGTCCACTTTTTTAACGCTCGTGTACAGGAGGAAGCCAATGGTTGCAGTGCATTATTTTGGCATGCAATATTTTATTCCAAAAAAAAAAAATATTTTTTCGTGTCCATTTAACATGCTTTGTACGTGATAAGGTCCCTTTAATGAAAAGTTGTGCACAGATGTGTTGAAATTGGATCAAGGATTAGCGTAAAAAAACACGCTAAAATTCACTATTTTGGAGGTAATCAAGATGACCATCATGTGTTTAAACTGTCGGTGTCATCTGCCATATCAAAGACTTTTGGCTTTATAATGCAAACTACGGGCTGGTTTTAGTTTACTAACTAAGAACCTTGAGGTATGATAAGAGGATGTTCTGTATCTTCCTCCTCAAATAATATAATTCAACTACTCCTGAAATTAAATCAGCTTTCGGACACATGGATGTAGCTTTTCTTGCGTCTTCAGAACATATAAGAAGGGAAGCTCAAGGGGAACAAATCCAGTTCAACCCAGATAATGCTCCAATCGCTGTTTCTATGCATTAATTTTAAAAAATCATTATTTTCTCATGATAAAATTGATGATTTGTTTTTAATCAAATGTTAGTTTATTACCGGAATGTTACCGTCCTCGTTTGAGGTGACGGACAACACTATCTCTGTTCCAGTCGTTGCAATCCGTACTTACTGTATAATGCTATTAAACCAACACAGTCATGACAGTTAAATTCAGAAGACTCTTTGAAAGTACATTTTCAATGTCCAGAAAAAAAATTATTGTATACTTTTTTACCATTTTACCAGCCTTTTTCCCTTTTTTTTCTGAAGTACATTTTCCTTTAAAAAAGATTATTTTGAACCTTTTTTTATTTGTACCTTTTTTTCAGAAGTACATTTTCTATTTCCAAATAAAAAAAAGAATATTTCGTTTACTTTTTCAATTTTACCAGCCTTTCTGTGGTTTTTTCTTCGAAAGTACATTTTCCATTTTAGATTTTAAAAAAAAAGAATACTATGAACACTTTTTTCCATCAAACTTTCCTATATTATGCTTTTTTCTTCCCTTTTGGTCTGACGCCGTAATAAACTGCACATCCGTCATATAACAACTATATATTATGTATTCTGCTGGCTGTCATACTTGAAGTAAGAATAATTAGTTTTATATATTCAACATCTCATGTTAAAAATACATCGGAGAGTTAGGCAATTTATACTCAAATTCCAATACACTTGCTGAGACAAAAAATTGAGACAGATATATTTAAGATACATGTTAACGGATATTCGCATAATTTTTTACATTTTGTCTATTCCGTGTTGACGTTGCCCCTGGTATGAATGTTCTTCTTTTAGAAAAATGTTGATCTACACCGGTCTATTAATTCACTTAACATATTAACAATTTTTCAGTATAATGTAGAAAGTAAACACTGGTCATAACAGGTAATAAGGGCTCTGGATAAAAGCTATATGATATGTTCAATCTGTTTAAAACTACAAGAAATATGTACGTATACCTTGTGAAGGCTCTTGTTTCAATAATTTGCTCTAATAGTATCTACGGATAAGGAAGCAAAAGGCGGTTTTTGCATACAACGGCTGGCACCACTAGCCACTCACTCTGTTAACGGGGAATTAGACCTCACGTTAATGAGTCCCATCCTGATAACATTCTGTGGCAGGTCAGACTAACCATATGTGTGTTATTTTTTAAATATTTATTTTAAATGTTTTTTTCTTGGAGGTAACCACCTCCATTTTTAATGCAAGCTTAACTAAGTATATGTACATCTGCAGAAATCCATTCTTGTGTCGGACTCGGTTGCAGGGCAGTGTCATACGCTTCCTCTCATTTAATATCCTAGTGTTAACGAGGCCCGGTGACTACTGCACCTGCGGGCCCAGGATGTGTAATTGCGACTTTTCCAGATCATACTACTGAGGAACCGGCGAAATTTGTTTGTAAGTAAAACTCGGCCGTTGGCTCGGCCGTTGGACATGGCCTTCCCATTGAGACTTCAGAGCGCTAACCCTAGGCTTAGGCCGGACGTGAAATATCTAACTGCCTCGGTGTAGTTTCGAACTCATGACCAACCGGCTTGAGTCCTGTGTTCTACCCGTGAGCCATAGAAGCCGGCTTAGATGTATCCAAACGATCTCAACACCAACTAGTGCGCAATCAACCGATTCGGGTCACATAGTGTTTCTGTTTATCAACATGGAACATGCTGAGGAATTACCTGTTGATAAATAAGCCCATGTACCAAGAAGGTTCTCATCTAACAGGAATAACTGCAGTTCACATGCACCAAAATTTGCACTATTTCACATAAATTCTATATAAAAAGCAGGTGAGTATTAAGACAATAAAGACACACGTTCAAAATCCACACAGTAACATAGTTCAATCAATTTAATACAGGGGCGTATTCCCACGAATTCCATGCACTTCATCACATCATTATTTTAGAAGGCTTTTTTAAATCCTTCCATTATTATCCAGACAGCGCTCTCCATCTCAACACCTAACATTTGCATTTGGTTTGTTTCAACAAATTATTCCTTTTTCTTGAATTAAATCACCACATAAGAAAGACGCCTTATATCCTTTCTAAAGAAATTCTAAATTCAAGAATAAAATGATACTAGCAAAACTAAAAGCTGTTTATTTGGTATCTTGATATTAAATATGAAGTACGGTCGACGACCTGTCGGCTCATATTATTTAATAACCAGTTTTTTTAAGGTTTCAGCCGACTTAATTTTTTTTTTTACCACGAAATCAGTCTGGCCTTTGGTACAGGAAGAAAAGTCTCGCTGAATAGAAAAATCATACCTTTACCTAATACAAGCTCTTTTTAAGATCATGCACATCGCGCTTGCTTGGCCTATCGTCTTCATAGACGGCTGAATTAACGGCAAAAAAACCGGTACAAACGGATTTTCAACGGTATTTTTTACATATCTCGTCAGGATTAACCTACTAAACTTCTGATATAATCGGCCTCCCGGAAAGGTGTTTTCAAAATGTCGCTCAAGATGGTTGCCAAGACACTATAATGATCATGAATCATTTATATAACACCTTTGTTTTATGTTGATATCTATTTCATTACAGTGGGAGATTTCTGAAATTTTAAACAGGAAAATACATTAGTTATTAGTAATTGGTACCTTTCAGAAAAGGAACCAGTTCCTACTAACAAAATGTATTTATATCAGTTGACAGTAAAGCAACAAATTGTTCTGAGGCCGAGGATTTCGATGTAGAAGACAAATCCGACAAGCTTATGATGAAAAGAGTCACTGGAAATGAAAGGGGGTTTTGCGAACGTGATTATGAATTCTTTGTGTGGGAATTCCTGATTTCCAAACACGAATCACGTCATGAATCACAAATAATGTGGATTGTTTTACTGTTGGTCGCCATCTTAATTATGATAGTGGTACAGGACGCTATGTTTATGTTTTCATTCGGGCTACTGATTGCGCCCGGTATATGTTACGTTTATTTCTATTGTGCACATGCGTATTGAAATAGCTTCGGAACGTAATCCTTACGAATATTATTAAATTTCGGGGAGATAATGTTTTTTATGTTATACCTAATATACCCACTAAATTAATAGGCACCTTCAAGGGGAAGATGTATTGCGAAAGAAACAAGGTTCTATTTGGAACCTAGAAAGGTTTTCCACGGGCTCCACCCAAAAGAACCCTTGCATGTAATCTTGTTTTGCCCAGAGGACAGAGAACGGGTGCTTCCTTATAACTAAACAGAACGTGTAAACTGCACTAGTGACATCTGTTGGTGATACATGGTACTATGTGTTTGGGTCCATTATAACGACTTTCTTAAATAATATAAATAATTCTCAAATAATATTAGTATTGACTTACCATCATTTCCTTAGAAAATTCAGTTTTAAATCTAGGGCAAATATCTTGTCTCTTTTAACAAAATCGGCAACGCTGGCTAATTGGACTAAAACACAACAGACGACCGTTACGCGTAGTGCGCATGGGCGTGGAAAAAGCATATTAGACCAGGCCCTTCTCTCTATTACCCCTCATTATCTCGCTATGTTTTCTTCCGGAAACCAGCTACTCAAAAAGCAAACCAGTCATAATTTAATACTACGATGTTTAATTCGGTAATTGTTTTAATTATCAGTTTCTCTAGTTTCATGCAATGAATTTCTATTAATAATTAAGTTATATCACCGTTTAATGAGAATGTTCGTCGATGTTAATTAAACTGTTATAATTTTTACATGTTTCACTTAGAGTAGTGATAATTTAATAATTATGATACAACTATTATTAATCAAATAACTGTTATTCATTATCTTATATAAAAAATCTAGTTTACCTATGATGCAGTTTCCTGGACTCACAATTTATTCAATTCATTATTCTTTCCACTATTTATTCCTGTCACGTAAGAGACATAATCCCATTGCAATTGTAGTTGTAGATAATATCAGGGCAAATAAAATTATTAGAATTGCAAATACTCACCTGATAGCAATACCTATATGCGAATGTATCGAATTAGTTTCTTCATTAAAGTGAACACTGAAATATCGTTGCGTAAACGTAGTTATCTCACGTTACACTAATATTAATTGAACATCCGTGGCACTCATTTAAAGCCAGGAAACCGTGAAATTAGAAATATTGAAATAATTATAGATGCCAATTTATCGACTTACCTTCGCGTTATCGGTTGGTTGATACCAATTTTATCCTAAGTAAATGGACTGAGCCACCCCCTTATATGAAATCGAAACCCCGCAGGGGTCTAAAAAAATTGTTAAATCTCAATTTAACCTCGGAGATTGGCTCCGATGTCTTAACAATAGGATATGATTTCTGAATATTTTCTAGCCCACGATGTAAAGACTTAAGTCCACCCCCATTTCAGATTACCCCCCAAGGGGAAGCCTGAACAGAAGTCAGGTTACCCCGAACTTTTCAGATCACCCTTCGTTTATTTAATTTAATGATATATTCTTATGCTTTAACTCTTGATATGTCATTTCAGTAAGCAACGTGAAAGATACGAGATTTAAAGATGGATTTAATCTATGAAAATTATAATTGTCGTAACTTGTTAGGTTAATTTGTAATTAAATTTATAATAACTCATACATTTCACCAAAGCGCATGGCACATTACACATGCAAGCTTAAGATTCAACCTTATTTTGAAAGTCAGGACGCAATTAATAATGTCGAATACACGTAAATAAACATAAAGATCCAACTTTTCTGAAGGGGTAATCTGAAATCGTAAGGATTAATCTGAAATTGATTTCAGATTAACCCCCTCCCCCTTTAAGATTGCAAGATTTCAGCAATTTGTTACTACAGAAACGAGACCCAGGGAGGCCGCTCGCGTCATGAGGAAAACTGCCTTCCGCATCTGAGCAATGAAAAGTAGAACATTTCTGATTTATAATAATGAAAAAAGAGACATTTTATATATATTTTTACATTTAACAATTTACCAAATCACGGTATGCACACAATATTCACAACCATGCATATATAATCTACAATAACTGCTTCTATCTAGCTTTTTCTTTTTCGATGAAAATGTTTCAATTATTTTATCTAAATTTGTCTTCCACAAATCTCTTGTTAAACACAATGTTAGTTTCATGTTTTTAGGTCACAAACGAAATAAATTAAAGGAAAATTTTACCTTTTGTAAGTACGAAGGCGAGGCCCAATAGATTGTGAGACCGTTAACTGCAGGCCCCTCTGTCCATGTGTAAATCATGTGTGAAGACTTATAGTTGCCCATTCACCTACCTTTGGAAAAAGAATTTATGAGAATTATGGCTTCCTCTTAGTATATATTAATGATCAAAAGGTCATCTGAAATCGGTTTCAAGTCAAGGGGGGGGGGGGTTAGCCGACCTGTACTCTTGGAAGCGGGTAATCTGAAATTGCTACTCTGCCACTACAAGCCCCGTGTACATTAACGCTAGACGTCATAGTTTAATATATCGTTATTGAACGCATATAGGGTATACATATATATATATATATATATATATATATATATATATATATATATGACCTCTGTTTGTGCAGATACATTTAATGTCATCAACGTTTTTATCTTATCATCAACTCATTTGTACAAAATATGTAATAATATCGATATCATGAACCGTGATTATAAATATGTTAAATAAAACATTTTGCAGCAATAATTATTATAAAATAACTGTATATAATATATACAAGTATACCATACTTATTAACATCTACTATAAACCATTTGTGCTTACTCCACAGAATGTGTACAAAACACAGAGCTCGCATCTCATCCTACCATAAACATCTGGCATCGACAGTCTCACAACTCCGCTAATGCAAATCGGCTCCTGACCATAACTTGTACTCCGGGGACGCCACTACATTTACCAATAGAGCCCCATGGGGCCTCTCCTAACAGCCTTCGGCTAACCAATGAAGCGCTACCTAATATCTAGGCACGCATTATGGCTAAACACTTCCCGGGACAGTCAAATACTGCTTTATTTGAATTGCAAATAGTAAAAAATCCAGGACCCAATATTTTATTTACGGACAACGATATAACAAACAAATCATTGCCCCTTTTTAGAGCCCCGTGTACTTAGGGTAATGAGCGTCACGTGACAGAATCCAGCCAATCAGTGCAGTGGAATGATAACATCGGCTGCGGGCGACCTAACGCCACGGCATATATGCTGGTGGGAGGCTTGTATTAGGGATGCCTGGAGTTTTATCGACAATTTGTCCAATGGCATTTATAGGCAGAGCATAGTCGTCCCTGCAGGCTAAATGTCGCCCAATCTGTGGGATATTTCTCTTATAAGATTTCGCCGCTACATGAAATTATTTCCATTATAAAGTCATATATTGCAGCATGACGTTAAACCTGATTAATGTCAGATCTCGTGCTATATTCTCTCCGTCTTCCTTGTGAGGAAACTTTGCTATCATGCTGAAAAATGCATTATCTTCTGCGTCTACCTCACGTAGAAAAAGCTTTAGAAAAAGTACACTGCTCTATGCAGTTATGAACGAAAAAAAATTAACTTTCTTCGGTGTATGCCAGTCATAACAGTGGTGTAGAAATGTAGGGCTTGGACTTGTGTTCGGACTTCGAGGTATGGACTATAGCAATGAGAGCGAGTCAGTTTGGAGTCGAGGAGAGAAGCCCTGGTACATACTACAAAGAATAATATACATGCGCGAACTACCAACAGGATATAAGGCCGAATAAAATCTATATTAACCAAACTTTATTTCGGCATTGATTCAAGAGAATTATGTATAAACTAAGTTTTAAAACACAAGAATTAAAATTTTTTTTAAACGGAGATTTGTATTCGACTCCGACTCGGACATGGACTCGGGTTCTAATCGACCCGGATTTGAACTCGGGTTCCTGACGACTCTGTCTTGGACTAGGGTTCCAGACGACTCGGACATGGACTCGGGTTCCAGACGACTTGGACATGGTCTCGGGTTCCAGACGACTCGGACTATGACTCGGTCCAGACGACTCGGACATGGACTCGGGTTCCAGACGACCCGGATTTGGTCTCCGGTTACAGACGACCCGGACTTGGACTCGGGTTCCAGACGACTTGGACTTGGTCTCGGGTTCCACACGACCCGGACTTGGATTCGGGTTCCAGACGACTCGGACTATCACTCGGGTTCCAGACGACTCGGATTTGGACTCGGGTTCCAAACGACCCGGATTTGGTCTCGGGTTCTAGACGACTCGGACTTTGATTCGGGTTCCAGACGACTCGGATTTTGTCTCGGGTTCAAGACGACCCGGACTTGTTCTCGGGTTCCAGACGACTCGGACATGGTCTCGGGTTCCAGACGACTTGGACTTGGTCTCGGGTTCCAGACGACTCGGACTATCACTCGGGTTCCAGACGACTCGGACTTGGACTCGGGTTCCTAACGACCCAGATTTGGTCTCGGGTTCCAGACGACCCGGACGTGGATTCGGGTTCCAGACGACTCGGATTTTGTCTCGGGTTCCAGACGACCCGGACTTGGTCTCGGGTTTCAGACGACTCGGACTTGGTCTCGGGTTCCAGACGACTCGGACTTGGTCTCGGGTTCCAGACGACCCGGACTTGGTCTCGGGTTCCAGACGACCCGGACTTGGTCTCGGGTTCCAGACGACCCGGATTTGGTCTCGGGTTCCACACGACCCGGACTTGGATTCGGGTTCCAGACGACTCGGACTTGGTCTCGGGTTCCAGACGACTCGGACTTGGAAGCGGGTTCAAGACGACTCGGACTTGGTCTCGGGTTCCAGACGACTTGGACTTGGTCTTGGATTCCAGACGACTCGGACTATGACTCGGGTTCCAGACGACCCCGACTGGGATTCGGGTTCCAGACGTCCCGGATTTGGTCTCGGGTTCCAGACGACCCGGACTTGGTCTCGGGTTCCAGACGACTTGGACTAGGACTCGGGTTCCAGACGACTTGGACTTGGAATCGGGTTCCAGACGACTCGGACTTGGTCGTGGGTTCCAGACGACTTGAACTTGGTCTTGGATTCCAGACGACTCGGACATGGACTCGGGTTCCAGACGACCCGGATTTGGTCTCCGGTTACAGACGACCCGGACTTGGACTCGGGTTCCAGACGACTTGGACTTGGTCTCGGGTTACAGACGACTTGGACTTGGTCTTGGGTTCCAGACGACTTGGACTTGGTCTCGGGTTCCAGACGACTTGGATTATGACTCGGGTTCCAGACGACCCGGATTTGGTCTCGGGTTCCAGACGACCTAGACGTGGATTCGATTTTCAGACGACTCGGACTTGGACTCGGGTTCCAGACGACCCGGATTTGGTCTCGGGTTCCAGACGACCCGGACTTGGTCTCGGGTTACAGACGACTTGGACTTGTTTTCGGGTTTCAGACGACTTGGACTTGGTCTCGGGTTCCAGACGCTTTGGACTATGACACGGGTTCCAGAAGACCCGGATTTGGTCTCGGGTTCCAGACGACCCGGACTTGGATTCGGTTTTCAGACGACTTGGACTTGGACTCGGGATCCAGACGACTTGGACTTGGACTCGGGTTCCAGACGACTCGGACTTGGTCTCGGGTTCCTGACGACCTTGACTTAGACTCTGGTTCCAGACGACCCGGACTTTGACTCGGGTTCCCGACGACTCGGACTTGGACTCGGGTTCCAAAGGTCTCGGACTTGGACTCGGGTTCCAGACGACTTGGACTTGGACTCGGGTTCCAGACGACTTGGACTTGGACTCGGGTTCCAGACGAACCGGACGTGGACTCGGGTCACAGACGACTCTGACGAATAAGGTGGATTTGACCTCTTTTCTGAGAGACCCGGAAATAGACACTTCAACTAGAGGTCTTGGAATCGGGCTTGCACTCCTACTCGTTTGCTGTGTACCATTCTAAATCACAGCAGAATAACGGATGTACTTCGGTTCAGGAATATATAAAGGCAGATATATCAAATCCCGAAAATGCTTTCTGGCTCCATCAAACATGGGCGAAAAATAACTCCTTTAGTTCATAAAAAGGTACTATTCTCTTTCATTCATGTGTAACAGATTGGTAAAGCTTAGCAGCTCTACCCAGAGTGACATGTGTATCGGAGTCCCTTTAGTAGGTAACATTAAGGGTATATAGATTCTGGGAAGCATTTTATCCCAGATAATACCCAGTGGGAGCCTAAATTCATTTTCAAGTAAACTCAACGACACCCAGCTGATACCTCCAGGAGGCAAACCTCAAATTAAAATAACGTATCTCGTTGTTCTACGAAATCTGTTTCCAAATACGGAGGGGATTTTAAAGTCTGCTCTCCTATGGAGGGAAGAAATCTTTTTCTTTCTTCTCTTTTTTATCTTTCTTCCACTATTTTTCTGTTTGCAGAAAATCTCGAATATGGCTGATATTTGAAAGCTGAAATTTTGGCACAATATTAGTATTAGTTCCAGGTTACAGCAAAATGTAATTATATTGCAAATAACGTTTGTATTGACTCCTTCACTTCGCCAAAGTGCATGACACTTGACGTGTAAATATAATATATACAAATTTTTCAAACTAATTTTGGATATAAAGCTGAAAGAAATTATATGAATTTTAAGTAAACAAACATCAAGAACAATTTTTTTTCAGGAGTAATCGGAAATCGATTTTAAGTCACCACCGGGGATAATCTGACATCAATAATAGATTACAACCGGTAATTTGAAAAAAGGGTAATCTGTAAAGGGGAAATTTGAAATTGCTACACCGGTCAATATTATATATATATGTGCGTACATCACATTCAAGAAATATAGTGCAATTCCTGTTCGAGAAGGTATATCGGGTTTGTTAATTTGTGATATATGTATTTATTTATACATTTTTTATGGCTATCAGGATATATTCGTTAATCCTGTCCGTGTCGTGCTGTGTAAGGGCTTCTGCTTTCTCATACCTTAGCGTTATTTCTCTTTCTGTAAGTGCTTTCCTGTTACTTTGCTTAACAGAGATTTTACCGTGTTCTTAAACTGTATAAGTTTCACAGATTTAAAGAAGAAATGTTTGACAAATTCTGCTTCATTGGAATGGAAACATCTGTTTGTGTCAGACACGCCAATTTTTTGCAACAGGATACGGGTGAGAAAGATGTTTTGGATGAGTTTTCACTGGTACACTCTTAATCTGGTTTCTTTGTTCCAACTGTACAGGTTTTTCCTTATTGTACTTCTAAAATTAAATCTTTCATATTTTTGGATTCAGACATTTTGAATTTGTGGGTACATATGTCATCATTCGCTAAAGATAATCTAATAGACAGGGCGGTTCAAATACAGATTTCTTTACCTCTAAATAGAATAGAAAATCTGCTGCGGTTCTTCAGGTGATGCAATATTAGCAAAAGTAATACTGGGAACCTTTTGCTCACAAAAAAAAATCGGCCTCGATTCCTTTTAGGAATTGCTCTGCTTGGCTGTGCAATGATCCTTATGATTATTAAAAATAAACTAAGTGTTGCCCCCAGCAAAAGTGATCATTGCTAGATTCGAACCCTTCCCTCCCATAAAAAATATTTCTCATATAATCAGTCTAAGTTTCGTTTGATATGTACCAGCGTATTTTAATAATTTTTTTTATTATTGCCACAATTGCTAAAAACTATAAAGGAGTCGAAAGTAAAAAAAAGAGTTGTCAGAGAAAAAAAGCCTTTCTTGTTTCTATAATATGAATACTAAGAATGGAGTTTGATTTATAAAAGGTATATATAAGGTATTATAAAATTTTAGAACTTTGAAAAACTAGAATTACAACTGCACATTCCATTAACAATTGCACAAATTAGGGTTAACTGCACGTTAAGATATACCCTTAGCAACCCCTTCAGCTGATTAGTATTGGTCTTTCGTACCCGTCTCGCCAGGGTGTTTCCATTATGGACATTTTCAATAGAACTTAACTGATGACCCTTAATCAATTAGATTATCCACTCCCCGATGCTGCGTTGTCCTCGCGCCGTGACTTTGTTTACAGAAGACAGCCAATTGTCTGGCTATTGACTAGACACACTCTTAAATGTGGAGGAAGGAAATAGGGAATGCTAGCTGCATAGAGGAACTTTTCCCTTGTTATAATTCAGAGTCATCAAGAGTATCCATTGGAAAAGCAGCGGAAGTTGTAACTAATTTTGCCGTGAAACTCCAAACGATCAGACAAATATTTAAGTCTTTTTTGGACAAAGTTTTACAATTTACTGATGCTCCTCCAAAGAAGCATGGCTTTAACCTAAACCTCGTTGTTAAGTTCCTAATGATCCCTGCAATATAAAAAATTATAGATATATAGCAGTAACTCAAAACAACCTTGAATCTGCCTGTATGTTTAAAAAAAATGCGGATATATCAAGAGATAATACTGGCAAATTAAGAGCGGTTGGAATACTTGGACTTCCTTTTTTCCCCTTGAAAACATTAAAAGAATAGGAAAACTTGTCCAGTAGCTTCAGACATAGGATGTTATAGAAGGTTAAGGGCTCATGGCCATATTTTCAGCCAACAGACATGGGGGACTCTTATATTATCACAGGCAAATTAAGAGCGGTTGGAATACTTGGACTTCCTTCTTTCCCTTTGAAAACATGAAAACCACGTTACTGTTATTTTTAAATATTTTTTAATACCATAAAATAACCCTTGTCGATTATTGATACTTAGGAGAACACCAAAGAAACAATAGCTTAACAAATTGTAATCTGTATGAACATAATATGTTTTTAATTTAAAGAAAATCATAACATAGTGAGAGAGAACAATTTGCCATACTGGGAGTCGTCTGTGTTCTAGAGCTGGCTATTTATGCAACCAGCTAATCAACAAGTATGGAATTGATGAACCGTATCATATATTTTTCTGTGTACCACAGGGTAACGTTTGAAAAGAACCATTCCGGTTGTAGATGGAATAATTTCTGGTTTAAAGTGCAATGTTCATTTTGTGGGGTGTTTTTAGAAGTGATGTGAATTTATTTACGATAAGTGACAAGTGTCGTTATCCTTAGATGGCCCTGGTATTACGGGGTTGTTGTGTCGTATATTAAAGATATCCGCCCTTCAAGTCTGATGTGCAATAAACAGAAAACTTCAGGATAAATTTATTGCCGTAGTGACATTTTAAGCTAAAGAACTGTACCTGACTCATGTGTTTATTGCTGTGAGCCACACCTCACTGTCTATGATTCATTAAAATAGAAAACCCACCTTGATAAACTATGTCATTTCATGTGAAAATGTTATCATGAAAATGGATATCCGTTTTCCTTTTATCGGTATTATGCTTTTACTATATACCAGTGATATATGCTATCCAAGACTTTAAGCAAAAAGGTATTTCCTGCTACAATTACTGTGCTAGGAGCATTATTGGATTAGCTGGGCTTCAAAAGCTGCACCTTAGGTGTATAAAATCCAAAAACGCGGGCCAATAATTGTGATAAATGATGGCGTCTTAAGAACCTAGAGCTCCATTGTTTGTTTATATAAGGACAGCTTTTAATGGATATTTTTTAATGGATAAGACAATCAAAGGCGGTAAGGATTTAAAGCCAATTTATCAATATTTTAAAACTTAAGGTTTCTTATTTAAAGCCAGTTTTGAAATACTATGGCTGCCTTTCTGTTCGCCAGGGTTTCAAATTCGCAATTTTCGCGAAATAGGAAAATATCGCGAAATTAAACCTTCATGAAAGAGGTTCTATCATCGGAAGGAAGCCGAAAGGAAAAAGACTGATATGTTAAATGTTATCACATCGTTCGTATTATCTTCCCATTATGAAGAGTAATTTCTTCTCATTTGATGTACTAAGGCCCTCCGCCCAATTGTTACGATTTTGTTCACGTATTATTTAATAATTAGCTATGAAAATGGATTGCTCTGTTTAGAATATTGTATGACTTAATCGCTGATATGAAACCCCCGAGAAACATAGAAAAATTGAAAATCGCCAAATTTTGACCTCGCGAATATGAAGCTAACCACAGTATTTAAACAAAAAAATACAGTAGCGCTGTATAATTTATGTTCTTCTTACTAATGATTATTATATATCGGACCTTAAAGTTTTTATGTATTTCGTTCTGGATCTTCCTTGACAGCCCACAGCGAGGTCATTGTTCGATACGGTAAATGAAATACGACATGAAGTGCCGCGTGTTCAGTCTAAAGATGGAGAAAGTGCGGTGGACCCATATTTACATATCTATACGTAGAAGCCGGAGGAACACTCTAGGTATGATCGCACCCTATTTCGAAAGTAAGAATAGGAAAACTGGTCCAGTAGCTTCAGACATCGGATGTTATGGAAGGTTAAGGGCTCATGGCCATATTTTCAGCCAACAGACATGGGGGACTCTTATATTATCATAGGCGGGTATACATATTGTGTTGTTTACGATCAGGTTTACAGCCAACCCAGGTCATATAAGTCAAAATCCCATTAATATGAAAATAACTGCCTTAGGGAGTCAGCATCCTCCGTCATATATTGTTTAATATATTGAGCAGACGACAGTACAAGGGTGCCTGGGGATCCGTCATTATATCATTTCTTCTTTGTGTTCTCTATACAGCTGAGTTAATATCATCGTAAATTTACAGCGCCACAGGTACTGTTAATCTCCCGCCATGATCCGGCTGCTGTTGCGCAGACAGTTCGCTTCGCCAGGACTTTTTATTTCCATTGTTGTGGTTGGTTGGTAAAAGCTGGGTTAAATTAACATTCATGTTTTTAGTCCGGCTTCGGTGTCTAGAAGTACAGGAGCAGAGTGCTCAAAGCTGGCAGATCGTGAGTCCGAATCCAAGCCGATTCTGTAGTTAAAACTGTAAACATCCTAGACACCTTTCGTGAACACCTCCGATATCCTTTGTTTATACTGCGCGATGCCTCCAGCCACGTCATATTTAGATGATAAGTTTGCTATTGCTAAGGACACCTACCATTGTTCCACTAGCTCCACCCATAACAATAACTGATTAAAGGAAAAAAAAGCTTGTGGACCCGACAAATTCAGTGGCAGATTAATTAAAAACTGTAGAAATAGTTTGTCATACATTACATTTATCAACTCTCTCTATTCTTATGTAAACAACCAGAATTATGGAAGACCGCAGAAATAATCCCAGTCCCTAAAACATTACTCTCCTAAAGTGATAAACGATCTCTGGCCTGTTGCAATTACATTTATTCTCGCAAAATTTTGGAGCGAATAGTTCTTAACAAATTACTACCAATTGTTAAACCAATTTCTGGTTCAACATAAGTTTGCACATTCATCCAACAGATGCACAAGTGATGCAATTGCAACACCAACTCAAGATATGTTTATCAACACTTGGACAGGGAACCCAGAAATTATGCGAGATCACTTTTCATTGATATTCTTCAGTCTTCAATACAATACAGTCGCACATCATGATCAATCAGCTCCGCAAGTATAATATTACTCCTTCGTACTTTGGATTCTAGATTTTCTCTCAGAGAGTAGACAACATGTTACATCCAGCAAAGAATCTTCTTCAGATATAATCATAAATACTGGGTGCCCCACAAGGTTGTGTTATGTCAGCCGTTCGTTTTATCCTATATACAAATTAAATAATTTGTCTGTGAGCCCTTCAGATTGTAAAATTATCAAATATGCACATGACACAGTCATTTTAGGCCTGATACACAAGAATTTTGAATCATTCTACGGGAAAACCATTCAATATGTGACAGGTTGATGTGAGGAACACTACCTAGTACATTTAAATGTTAATAAGACATCAGAAGTAGTCTATGATTTCAGGAGATTAAATCCTGTAATTACCCCAGTTGCTAATAAAATGAAAATGTTTATATAGTAGAACATTATAATTACTTTGGATGTACTATTAATAAAAATCTGATTGGGAATGAACATGTGTTGAATCAATCCAAGGAAGCAAATAAAAGGTTATATTACCTGTATTATCTGAGAAACTGATTATTGACAAAACTTTTATTACTATCTTTTTATAATGCAGTAATTTTCAGTGTCCTAACTTATGCACTGGGTTGCTGGTTAAAATATATATCTGATAAGTTAAAGAAACAGCTAAATAATACCAGGAAGAGATGTTGTAGAATAACTAATACTTCTCTTGCCACACACCAGGAAATCTATGAAAACAAATCAATGGCCGTATCAAAGGTTATGAACGACACACTACATCCCCTACATTCAGATTTCAGTTTTTTACCTTCCGGTAAACGCTTAGGTAATTTTCTGCAGTACTACTCGCTTTAAAAACAATCTCTTGTGCCATACAGTATTAAACTCGTTTAGAACCCTCTTTATATTTAATGTTTTGAAGTATATGTTTTATCTACAGCTTTTTTACATGTTACATACATAGTCAAATGCTTTCTGTGTTATTTATGTATCTATTTGTATTTATTTATTTATTTTCATATAATGAATTGCAAGTCAACAACAAATTCCTGGAACTGAAGCAAATAAATGTGATCTTATCTTATTGTAAAACAGAATTGTATATCTGGTACATTCTACCCTTCAGAATCTTGCAAGAGATAAATAAACAAATCGATGACTCGGTAATGTTCATGCAGCACCTCTTGCCGGACTCGGGAGTCAATGCTTAAAATGTGTCCAAACCACCTACATCTTATTGCATTGTCCGCTCCGGTGTACGTCCAACTGGGATGCGTCCAATCGGGAACACACCCGGTATCAAAGTGTAGATTTACTGGAATTTGAAGTCCTAACATTCAGATTAATTTGACAATAGTTATTGATTTTCTTGCATATGAAGGCATCCCTGAACAACGCGGCGTCATTCCTTCCACGAAATATGAAAAGCAATTACACCAAGGCATCTCAAATAATCTTTAGTCAGCAGGTGCAGATATATAAATTCCTCCGCAGATATATAGAGTAGTTGTGGATCAGTTATATTACACAAACATGAACGCCTGGCATAACATCGTGACCACAACTTACCGCCTTCCATGGATCGCAGATTGTTTCATATACCTCTAGAAATACCAAACTGTGTTACGCCGATAAAGCGATTTCAGATTACCCCCGGTTAAGTTAACCTGGGGGTTAATCTGAAATCTATTTCAGATTACCCCAAGTAACTTGAAATCGATTTCAGATTACCCCAATTAACTTGAAATCGATTTCAGAGGAAGATTTTAAAACAGTTCTTACCTTTTGTTACTTACTT
Source organism: Sipunculus nudus (assembly GCA_026874595.1). Classification (NCBI taxonomy): domain Eukaryota; kingdom Metazoa; phylum Annelida; class Sipuncula; order Golfingiida; family Sipunculidae; genus Sipunculus; species Sipunculus nudus. The sequence goes on from CM049321.1 coordinate 51,915,609, forward strand.
AAAATTAATTTAAAATTCATGGAGTTGTTCGTTCTTTCCCCCCAAATTAGTTCTTTGTGTATCAGGTAACGTGTCATCCGCTTTAGTGAAGTGCGTAAGTCAATACAATATAATTGTCAATATAATTAACATTTCGGACAATTTTACTTTTCATAGGTTCATTTAGTCTTTTTAAATCTCTTTATCTTTTCAAATCTTTTACTTTTTTAAATAACACATCACGGGTTAAAAGCAGTTATCATTTAGTTATATCAGCAAGAGGGTTATCTTAACAGTGTAATGGTAACCTGAAATTGGGTTCACACTACCCCCTGGGGTAATATGTAAAACCCCAGTCCCGTATAGGTGCCGGATCAACACGGATCACCTAGCTACCGTGATGCTACACGGCGTTCCCTGTTGGTCCTGGAACGTCCGGGAAGGTCCTTGGGGTCCAGGAGGCCAACACGGCAGTTCTGGGAAGTTCGGGTACGTCCGTGACGGTGCGGGGAGATGGCGACATCCAGGATGGTCCGTGTAGCCGCCGTGTAGGGATCCTGCACTTTCCGGGACTGCCGTGTTCATCCGTGCTTATATGGGACTGGGTCTTAAAGGGGCCCAATCACCTATTAAGCATGTTGAATTTACACGAAAATAGCCTCTTCCCTTTAAAATGAATTGGTACCTGTCAATCTATTGCCCTGAAACTGTTGCTTATTCCGGCGAACGAGTGTTAAAAACAGTGGACCGGGCGCGATCACAGGTGTAAACATAAACAAAGTGCATGCATCGCCTGGCTACAACACGTGTCAATCTGGAGATTACCTGACTGACTTGGCCCAAATATGAAATACTTGTTCCTCCTGGCTGAAACATCAAGTGTTGCGGCTCACAATAGATACCTTTGATTTTGGTAAACAAACACACGTGGACTTTGTTTACCAACACGCAGAGCCATAACAAGGTGCTGAACCGCTGTATGCGAAGTACTGAGCCTGTATGCTGGGAAGTATTTGCTGGTAAACTTTTGGATAAAGCAAAACTGCACTGTTAGTGTGGAAGAGTAGGCATAATATAGCTCCTGATTAAGTCCCTTTAATCGATTTCGGACTAGCGGGGGTAAACCGAAATCGGGGCATCCTGAAATCGTTACACCGGAATCTTTCATCACAGTTAAAATGCTGATTCTTTTTCGCTCTTGGCTGAGCTGTATGGCATATCGGGACACCAACATAGACTTCCTGTTAACGTCATTTAAGTTCTGTTTGGCTCCGCTGGGGTGTAAAGAACTGCATTTAAAGTTTGCGTGAGGCTTTCATCAAACAAAAAGTGATTTCAAGCCTGTCACTTTGAAAATCTAGAAAGAGGATATGCCATCAGGGCTTCCGTCACTTTTTAGAGGGGCTTATTCCGACGGAATTATTATTGAACTGTCAAAAAGAAAGGCCAAATCAAGGCCGACCCCACCGCACACAGGCTGTTGGATTTGTTTATATCCACGTGTTTATAACAGCCCGCCAAAATAATTCAAACTCATTCAGCAAAGACATCTGGCGGCATAAATGGGTTATTTTTGAAAACCGGCAAAATCAGTATATTTTCTAATGTATTTCGGCATCTTTTACTTGCATAAAACTTATTTTAAACCTTGTAAAAGTCATAATTCAAAAGTAGACCGTTATGCAGACCTGAAAAATGAAACATAAGAATAATAAGTGTTTAATTAATACATGTTTAAAGATATATTGTCCCGAGAACACCATACTTTGCTACATGCCATAGGAAGAGCTGAATTAAAGTATTCAAAAGGATCTGCTGTGGCTCTTTCTAATTTTTCAAAACAGGTCCTAGAAGTTGCTGGAATCAAGGCGCTAGTTGTTTTCCTAGGAGGAATTATCACGCCCGCTTTGAGGTTGTCGTAAACATCCCGGAAGACGAAACTTAAACCGTGATTCCTTTGTATGGGGTACCTCATAAAAAAGTACAAAGGCTGGCTTCGGAAATGCTTCTGAACAAAGATATTAGAGATATGAGGTGATTAATTTGGCGATGCGATACGTGTCACATTGGAAGCAACTAAAGCGAGTGCCCTGGTTTAAGACCTTGACCTTGTCCGTACAAAAAGACGTGATATAGGTCTACATGTAGCCAGATTCTGTTTCGTCAGGTGACCGAAACATCTATTGAGTATTCTAATTTTAATGACACCAATGTTAGAAATTATTTTATTCTTAAAAGTAAAACATACAATATCTAATACATGTATTAATCATATATATCATATGTTTTATATATGAAATACACGAATTATCCAATCCACGTGATATATATTAATAAAATATATTTATATATCCATGTATTTAATAATTGAAATATTATCATCATTTAATGATAATATAATCCAGAGGATAACGGTGTCATTTACGTGAATACAATGTTTGTAGACCTCGATATATGTATGAAACCTTCCTGTAGAGTAAGTTCGGCCCAAAGACATAAGAAAGTTAACGACCAGGGTATTGGCTTTCAGAGTGCCTTTACATTATTCAGCAAGGAACGCACTTTAGAAATCACTGAGGATGCAAATATATTCGTCATTTTTAAAATCGTCTCATGACCTACGAGTACGAAGTCACGTGACATAAACCAGATGAATAGTGAGGTTTTTTAGTATACTTTCTTAAAACATCTACCATGAGTGAAAAAAAGTGGTAAATCAGCAAATTGTTAAATCCCTCTGCATGCTTGTTTATTTTCTGACTGCATGAATACCAGCATGGCTCGATCTCAGTGGTAACAGACATAAATAGGGCACTATGTCATTACGATAATGTTATTACATATGTTATATTACAATGCACTACTTATGATTCAGGAATGAATAAGGATGTGAGTTTCTCTATTTAATGACGACCCTGAGTGGACCTATCTTGGGCGTCAGACACCCTGGACCGATCTGGTCTAGACTTAACAACGCTGGAAACCGAGACGAGCTGGGATTATCTTCTCGACGTAGCGGATTAAGGGTTATCTGTAACATACAGATATGGATTAAGGACACTCAAAAATGCCGAATTAACCTCTTCGGCAAATTCTCATGGATTATCTTCTTTGTCGAGTCTGTTTTAAATATTGTAAGGCATGCTTCTGTGTCTTTGTAATTGCCTCGGCCAGGAGAGTATGCTTTCATTCCCGTGTGTGTGTGTGTGTGTGTGTGTGTGTGTGTGAGTGTTTGTTTGTTCATAATGTATTGACGCAATCATGAAAGGAATCTCATGAAATTTTCAGGGCATTAAGTGAATAGGCCAAGGAAGAATCGATTAGATTTTAGTGTTGATCCAGCACCTTCTCGGGATCCAGGAGCGTCATCAAGTAATATACGGCTACTTACTCACGAATAAACCTAAGAAAACAAGTGAAAAAATGTGCAACAGCAAAAAAAAATTAGCATATGTAACTGAATAAATAATTGACATTTGTGATACAGAGTAGGTGAAAAAGTTACATAGTTCTCTCTCACCCGCAGACACAAAGATGCTGGTTCAATGAACATGCGAGGTGTCGCAGGGTGTGCCGTTCTGTGTAGGTAAAATGGCTTTAAAGGGGCCCAATCACCTATCTGACCTTTACAAACTAAAGGTGGAGCTTTTATAAAAATTGGCCGGAAAACGTGGATATCACCGCACACAGGCTGCTTGTTTAGTTTATATCAATGTGTTTATAATATGTGGGGGCCCGCCAAAATAATCAAAACAAATTCAACAAGGGCGTCATGCAGCAAGTCAGATAAGCCACAGCTTTGCAAATGGCATTTTGCAACATGTGACCTTTCTACCTCCACATATATGCAACCTACCACCTTAGGTTACATCATTTATTCTGTTTGTCAACATTGCTGTATTAACAAAACTGTTGTTGATAAACAAGTTCATATATCCTTCACAAATGCCTTATGAGAACAGTTCCCAACCAAAATTACCTTTAGTTCATTAATATAAACACAGCTGAAGTCAGAAATCACATAAATTCTTTTTCAAAATGTAGATGAATGACCACATTTAAGCTGGTGTACATCAAGAACTCATTTTTTATTAATTATTTGCGTGTTCTTAGGTACATCTGTTCTGATGACAAATCCTCTTGCCTGCCTCCTATTGCAGCTATAATATTCTATCTTACCAGACAGCCAGACTGAAATATTATAAGATTCATTTAAGTTCCCACAAATGCGATTGACCCATTACAAATAGAAGGCGGCGCAATCACGTTATCGCCATCATTATTATCATCATTAATAATACGGGTTGCTTTGATCCTCTGAGTCCTTATATTCTTGTATACTTTACCAGAAAAAAACTTGCCTGGATGAAAAAGCTTTTATCACATCATTAAATCAATTGATGGCACAATAATTAGAAGTAATGTGGGACATTGCCTACTCTAAGGAACGAAGCCATTAATATTTAACAAGGTTTTGTACTTGGGTATATCATATAAATCCCTCATCCACTCATTCCTGTCATTTAACTGCTCAAAAATAATGGAATACATGCGACTATACGGCTGTATTTTGAGAAATTGAAGACCAATCATCATTACTTATATATCTGAAAGAAGATATAGAGGGGACCAAATACAGCGTTCACGAACAAAAACACCACTGATAAGAAAAGTGTGTTGGCTGGTTTCAGAAAATACCTTACCGGAAGCAACCACTTTATGTTAAAGGTCGTAAAGTTCTCCATAAATAGAATTTTATAAACACTAGTTCCTTATAGTCCTTTCAATAAACCTGCGCTTTTCTCAAACATGCACGTGTTTTTAATGTTCCTATAATCACTCATTTGTGTTTTTTTTTCGTAAGAACTTCACTCTTTCATATCTAAATCCGGAAGCCACTTCTATGCGTCAGTTAGCGTTAAAAAAACGATAGATAAAAATCTATAAATAATGTTCTACCGATTATTTACCAGTTGGCCAGCAGATGTTCCAGTCTCTTCTCTAGAATATGCTATTTTTTCCAAAAGAATGTTGCATGGTGAATTGAGACACTTCCTGGAACATCTACTTTGCGGCAGTTGTCGTGAAGTACATGGTGGAAGGAAACCTGTAAAGGAAACCATAGTGAAATTTTCTGTGCAAGCAGGTGTTTCTATCTTGATTACAAGTGATAACCGCATTTTTTTCCTAAAATTATTATAGCACGTTTGCGGATGAAGCCGCTCCCGGAAACAACCTCTTTACGGCAGTTGTCGTGAAGTTTCCATATTCTCCTCGGACTGTCAGTAACAATTTGCTACGTCATGCCAAGGTCAATTAGGTGCAATGGATGTAACCACTTTTTGCAAAACATGAAGATTCTACGAAACCTCTTTATAAGACGATTTTGTTGTTCCGAGAGACAGCTTTTTCGTCCTTGTTTATTTGTACTGCGAAACCTGTCATCGCTCACCAAACGAGTTTATCTCCTATATCGGCTGTACCTGTCATCTTTATTTGGGTTTCGTGCTTAGATTTTTATTACGGCAAAACCAAGCTTAAATAGAATGTTTTTTTTTTTCAATCGCAATAGCCATATATGTCCTCCCTCCAAAGGGAAATCCAAATTTGAGGAAAACACGTCCCACTTCAAAAGTTCTGGTATTTATACAGACACCATAAACATGTAATTTGACAGATTTGACCATGAAGATCAGGTCAAGATCACCAGTTTTCCGACCTGTGCAAGAATATGGTTGAAACAATATGTGTTTCAATTTTCAGAAGAGAATATAAAAGTTATCACGATCATAATAAATCCTAGAAGCGGGAAGCTATATTTTAGTTAATCTGACCCTGAAGTTCCAGGCCATTGTTAGCAGTTCTGCAACTCTTCCGGGAACTTTGATGAAACAACTTGAGGAAATTTGAGATAAAAATTGTGCCATACTTCAAAAGTTATGGGGTTCACAATTTATTATTTGACCTTGAAGATTGAGGTCAAGGTTCGAAATCTACAGGGAAATTGGTAGAATCAATTTATATAAATATTCCTTTATATAATAAGGAGTGGTTAAAACATTATCGCGTTCACAGACTAAAAACGATTACGCCGACGACAGGCCAAACACTATATGTGTCACCCCCATAACCACTGAATTGGAGCACTGTAGGTAAATCATTCTGAACGTGTGATAAAAACAGATAGCAATACCTCCACTAATGCAGTTCCGTTTCTCCATATTGTCATTATTCTTTAACAAAAAATAATAATCTTAATAATTTGTATCATATTGATGGGTGGTATGTGTTACAGTGTAAAACCACAGTCATATAGTGATATCATAATTCGTACATCTCGCAATAAAAAAGAAAACCTCGACTAACTTGGGGATTATTTTGTTAGTATATGAAGATATGATATATTTTGAGAGGTAAAATGGAGGAAACTCATATTAAGGCATGAAGGCTTTTTGTACAACCCAATGAAACGAAAAAAAATAAACATGTTTAAACAAGAAGACAAATGAACTCTAAACCTGAACTGCATTTTTTACTTCGGAATAATTTCCTCTCCCGTGTATATAAAACCCCTGGTCGCCTTTGTAATCGTTGAAGGGGCCCATTCATCTATCTCACCTATGTAAACTGGAGGCAGTCCTTTGGAGCTTTTACAAAATTAGGCAAAAAAACTTGGAAATCACCGATTTTTTTTTTGTATCAACGTGTTTATGATATGAGGCCCGCCCAAAAATCAAACAAATTCATCAAGGGTATCTGGCAGCAAGCCAGATAAGCAAGAGCTTTGCAAAAGGGCGTTTTGCAACAAGTGACCTTTCTACCATCGCATATCTAGAACCTACTACCTTAGTTTATATGTATTTCTCGTTTGGAACATTTCGTCATTGATCCTCATTTATGATCAAAACACACAAAGATATACATTGTCCTTACGTTTATTGTTATAATTATAGATTTTTGATAGAATGGTTTAAATTAAAATGTAAGGAACTAATCTTTGCAGTATCTTATTCAGCTTTGTATGAGACATATGACGCGTTAATTAGAATTTGTGTTGGCATCATCAAAAATACTGCATTTGCCTATATATAAGCGAGGGTTTCAATTCGCGATTTTCGCGAAAGGGTAATTATCGCAAAATGACACCTTCTTCATTAAGCCGCCCCACAGGTGAACTGTACAGTCATTTACACCAGACCCTTAATGGTATCCCGTTTATGGTAATACGTTTCTATGCATTAAGTGTCGAAACTTGTAAGACAATAGGTGGTAATAATAAAAAAATAGCATACCTTTTTTGTTACCTGTAAATCAAAGATTGCTTTAATAATGATATCAGTCTAATAGATGTTTCATAATATCCTTCAATAATAAAATTTAATTATTTTTGTTTTAATGTACTCTGTATAGGTTTCTGAATTGTGAGATCGCGCTAATGGGACTCACACTAAACACTGAAAATTGAAAAATCGCGAAAAATTTAACCTCGCGAATATGAAGCAAACAACAGTATTTAACAGATTCAATGATTACTAAGGTACTATTTTCCAAGAGATATATTTTCGCGTTAAGTATGATATACTCAAAGAACCCCTTTAAATATGTTAGGGATATTACTTCGTTTTAAACTAAAAATGAAAATAAGGTATCGAAAAAAATATGAAAAACCATATTCTTTAACACGTCCTTTTTGACAAAACGACACCTATTGGATATTTCATTTCATGAGGAAATTTACCAGTCTCTAATATAAATCGATATCAGGGACGTTTGTGCATGAACATGCCAATTTCAGTGCAATTTCCGGTAGAAGTGATTTTTCTACTGAAAAGGATCTCACCAATAGGACACCAAAAGCTGATATTCCTCCCAGTAACCGAACTCATTTTCTATTAAGTGACAGGATAGACATAACGTGCGTTCAAGCGTTCTGATGACTCGCTATCTGTGCTTTTGGTTTGATATTGAGATAAAAAGTAAATATTTGCTTCTTCTTTTCTTTACTGAGCCAATATAATCATGCAATAAAACACCACAAAAGTCTCTTTTATGTTAAAAAGTGTGTCATGTTCATTTTTTTCTACATGTGGCTATAAGTGATAATTGTAATATGAATGATATAAACAGAAAGGGTTAGCAAAAGAAGATATAGCATAACTTGTATCAGTAGTCGTAATAAACATGACGAGGAAGACAACGGTTATGATGGTAAGGAAGACGACGACGAAGACGATGATGATGATGTTGTTATTGTTGGTGATGACGATGATGATGATGGTGGTGGTGTGGATGATGGTGACAAAGGCGACGACGACGACGATGATGGTGATAATGATGATGATCATGAGAACGACAAGATGAGGAAGAGGGGAAGGAAGAATAAGATGATGGCGACAACAATGGTGATTATATTAATGATAAAATAACAAGGAGGACGACAATGACTATAAAATGTAGGATTAATATTATATCCATATCAGTAATACCGTTGATGACGATGATGATCAAAATAATGACAACAACGAAAACGACGACGGCGATAGTAATGATAACGACGATGATGACGACGCCAAAGACGACGACGATGGCGTCAACGACGACGATGATGATGATGATGACGACGCCAAAGACGACGACGATGGCGACAACGACGACGATCATGATGATGATGACGACAATGGCAATGACGACGACGATGATGATGACGCCGAAGACGATGATGAGGACGACGACGATGGGGACCACGACGATGATGATGATGATGACGACGATGGCAATGACGACGACGATGATGATGACGCCGAAGACGATGATGACGACGACGACGATGGCGACAACGACGATGATGATGACGATGATGATAATAACGACGATGGTGACGACGACGACGACGATGATGACGATGATGTTGACGACCCCGACGATGAATATGAAGATGACGACGATAATTAGGGGGAGGAGGAGGAGGTAGACGACGACGATTGTGATGATGATAATGATAAATATAGGATTAATAATATGTCCATACCAGTAATACCGCTGATGACAGTATTGATGAGACCAATTCGATAGTGGCCCTCAGGCTAAAGCCTTGAGATTCTCTAATGATTTCGCTCAGCCAGCCATGAGAGTGATCAAAACTGTAAACAAATATTGGCTTCACTGTCTGGGTCCTCTGTGTCCACATAATTATTCCGTCACACCTTTGATGTTTAAAGAATTATGTTTTGTCACATCTGATACTGGTTTGGTAAATATAGAAATTCGCAATATTGACATGTTCGTTTGTGATCCTGGAAGTTACCATAAAATGGCCTTTTAGTTACCATAAAATCGCAGTGTCTTTACGCTGAAAGAAAATCATGAGTAAGAACATTTTTCGTTGTATTATTTTCCTAGATTACTAGTGTACTTTAGTGTAATTAAGGCAACAAAATGCATCGTTTTATTCTTATTATATTTATACTGTTCTTTATTCTCAATTCTATTTTGAATGTAGTTCCTTTTTTATAGGACCTTTTTTATTATTAATGTAATCAGTAGTAGCAGTAGTTGCCGTATTAGTATTATTATTATTGTTATATAAAAACCGTTTACTCATCCGAGGCGAAACGAATGCATTGTTTCAAATTGTGAAATATCAGAATAATTAAACCAATAATAATAATAATAATAATAATAATAATAATAATATTAACAATAATAATAATAATAATAATAATAATAATAATAATAATTTAAAAGTTATTAAATTATTATTATTAAAATCATTATCATTATTATTATTATTGTTATTATTGTTACGTTAACTAATAACAACAGATCACGAGCACAAATTTTGTTACGGAGATAACAAAAATAGATTCCGCAACACTAGGCAGCGTGAAATGTTTAGGGGAATGAATAAAAAAGTCAGTGGTATTTTGTTAACAAATAATTATAATTCATTCTAAGAATAATCTTAACATTACAATACACTACATCAATACAATTTCACAGTATAACAATAATAAAAATGTATGGTACCAGAGTGTCCGGATCCTAGGCTTTGTCATAACAAATATATACATGTAACACTATATAACAGATATATGTAACATTATCAATGGTATTATTGTTATTATTATCATAACCATTATTAACACAATAAACATTAACATGTCACAAGAATATTTAATAATATGATGCTTACATTTATAATGTTAAGATTAAAAATTCCAGATCACAATTCCTACATTGTATTTTTTGGTTTTAAATATAAAACTCCATGTAACTACATTACTACGTAAACTTAAAAGTAACAGAGAACGATATATAACGAAGAGGGTTCCGTAAATAACAAACATTATTCAGCAGGCCACCAATATAAATTCGAAAGGAAGTTTATAAAGAACACTAATTTTTTCGGACGTCCTATGTTTTTCCTGCATGCTTCATTTTAGTGGCTCTGGAATCTTTTACATCAGGTAAAAATCAGTTATTTATAACATAGTCGTAGCCACAACGTCACCATCCTTGAAGCTTGTAGGCGGGGTATGCCCGGCGAGTCAAGCTAAATGTCAACCGTCCGCCGTTAACACGGTACAGCTATCTATTTTACAAGAAGTCAACGTGGGCAGAGAGGAAAACAACAGTCGTTGGGAAACATTCCATGCGCCGTTTGAATCTGCCTAACCAGTTCCGAAGGAAGAGCAGTCATCTTATTTTTATAAAAAAAAAATCTGATTTGGTTTGAAAATTCCCAATGACGTCATGTGTGGAATAATTACAGAAGCAGAGCAATAGGAGATTTAAATAACATTCATAACTGTGGAATTCGTAAAGGAAAAATATGTTGGATCATTTGTTAATTATTAAAACCAGCTCTTCCACTAGCTGTTTCAGTAAAAATGTATGTGATTTCTGGCGAACTCTACATAAGAATGAACTGTAATAACTCCTGCTAAGAAGAATTCTTATAAAGCCACTGTGATGGATGAGTTATGTATATCTATACATGCTGTACGTTAACAGTGTGCATAAGCCCATGATGACGAACAGTAAACTCATGTAACCTAAGGTGGTCTAATAACCTAAGGTAGTCTAATATTTCGACATTGAGGTCCAAGGTAGTCAGATCTAATCAGATCGACAGAGGTCTACAATTTCAGCACTGGGGTTGACAGTCAAATAACATTCCGACGATGGCGGTTGACCATGCACTTTCCTTCCGGACCGACATTAGTTTACCCTTAAGATAATTAATTAAGTAGATTTATCCCGCCTGCCTGCCTGATAAGAGAGCTCTAAGAAGGATGAATGGTGGAATTAAAAAAGAATACTTATTATGCATATAATTCTCCTGCGCTTAAACCGGGTTCTATAAAACAGTCTGTCTAGAAGCAACTATGGCGGAGCGCCGTCTGATTAGACGTTTTTCAGAAGATTAATACGATTTAAAAAAGTTCTCTCCGTCGTGTTGATATTATCTACGAGTGAAATAAACTATGGGTGACATTTTCAGAGAAGTGGTAAAAATCAAACTTTAAACACTCCTGAAAAGCAACATACAACAAAAAGTGGAAACATAGAAGTTCGAGGCATTTTCTTATGGAAATTCTTTGGTGAATTTATAAATGCCAGACCTGTATTATATATTGTACGTACACAAATATGTTGAAGGTCGATTGACACATTGAAACTTACCGTCTGCCCACGAGATATGCATCATGTACTCTTTTATATATATTTTCTACATGTGTTTGTAATTAATCTTGAGGAATATTTTGCAAGAATCAACAAACAGTTTGTATTTATGCGAAGAATTTGGGCGGGGTCCATGGAAAGCGTTATTCCCTTCTAAACTTTGCAGATATGCGTCCCTTTGCAATCTCCGCCCCCTTATCGAACCCTGGCAGGTTGAGTTCTTCAATTTTCTTAAAATTGCTTATGAGGGCTGCCGTTTTACATACACAATAAACAGATCGCATGTCGAAAAAAAAGTGATACCTCTGGTTCATAGAAAAATATATGTATATGAATATTACTTATGTTTTCCAGCATAACAGAATCTATTCGGAACTGAACACCCGTACATGTGATACAGTACAGTAGTTACCTCTTTACATGTTGCACCTTATAAAATGTACATAAGTAAATCAGTACATGTTGCAGTTTGTAAAATGTACATAAGTAAAATCCTTACATGCTCCACATTACAATATGTACATAAGTAAATCCTTACATGCTCCACATTACAATATGTACATAAGTAAATCCTTACATGCTCCACCTTATAATATGTACATAAGTAAACCCTTACATGTTCCACCTTACAATATGTACATAAGTAAATCCTAACATGCTCCACCTTATAATATGTACATAATACATCCTTACATGCTCCACCTTATAATATGTACATAAGTACATCCTCACATGTTCCATCTTACAATATGTACATAAGTACATCCTCACATGTTCCACATTACAATATGTACATAAGTAAATCCTTACATGTTCCACATTACAATATGTACATAAGTAAATCCTTACATGTTCCACCTTACAATATGTACATAAGTAAATCCTTACATGTTCCACCTTACAATATGTACATAAGTAAATCCTTACATGCTCCACCTTACAATATGTACATAAGTAAACTCTTACATGCTCCACCTTATAATATGTACATAGGTAAATCCTTACATGTTCCACCTTATAATATGTACATAAGTAAATCCTTACATGTTCCACCTTATTATATGTACATAAGTAAATCCTTACATGCTCCACCTTATAATATGTACATAAGTAAATCCTTACATGCTCCACCTTATAATATGTACATAAGTAAATCCTTACATGCTCCACCTTATAATATGTACATAAGTAAATCCATACATGCTCCACCTTATAATATGTACATAAGTAAATCCTTACATGCTCCACCTTATAATATGTACATAAGTAAATCCTTACATGCTCCACCTTATAATATGTACATAAGTAAATCCTTACATGCTCCACCTTACAATATGAACATAAGTAAATCCTTACATGCTCCACCTTATAATATGTACATATGTAAATCCTTACATGCTCCACCTTATAATATGTACATATGTAAATCCTTACATGCTCCATCTTACAATATGTACATAAGTAAATCCTTACATGCTCCACCTTATAATATGTACATAAGTAAATCCTTACATGCTCCACCTTACAATATGTACATAAGTAAATCCTTACATGCTCCACCTTACAATATGTACATAAGTAAATCCTTACATGCTCCACCTTATAATATGTACATATGTAAATCCTTACATGCTCCACCTAATAATATGTACATAAGTAAATCCTTACATGCTCCACCTTATAATATGTACATAAGTAAATCCTTACATGCTCCACCTTATAATATGTACATAAGTAAATCCTTACATGCTCCACCTTATAATATGTACATATGTAAATCCTTACATGCTCCACCTTATAATATGTACATAAGTAAATCCTTACATGTTCCACCTTATAATTTGTACATAAGTAAATCCTTACATGCTCCACCTTATAATTTGTACATAAGTAAATCCTTACATGCTCCACCTTATAATATGTACATAAGTAAATCCTTACATGCTCCACCTTATAATATGTACATATGTAAATCCTTACATGCTCCACCTTATAATATGTACATATGTAAATCCTTACATGCTCCACCTTATAATATGTACATATGTAAATCCTTACATGCTCCACCTTATAATATGTACATATGTAAATCCTTACATGCTCCACCTTATAATATGTACATAAGTACAGCCTTGCATGCTCCACCTTATAATATGTACATAAGTACAGCCTTACATGCTCCACCTTATAATATGTACATAAGTACAGCCTTACATGCTCCACCTTATAATATGTACATAAGTACAGCCTTACATGCTCCAACTTATAATATGTACATAAGTACAGCCTTACATGCTCCACCTTATAATATGTACATAAGTACAGCCTTACATGCTCCACCTTATAATATGTACATAAGTAAAGCCTTACATGCTCCACCTTATAATATGTACATAAGTAAAGCCTTACATGCTCCACCTTATAATATGTACATAAGTACATCCTTACATGCTCCACCTTATAATATGTACATAAGTACATCCTTACATGCTCCACTTTATAATATGTACATAAGTACATCCTTACATGCTCCACCTTACAATATGTACATAAGTACATCCTTACATGCTCCACCTTACAATATGTACATAAGTAAATCCTTACATGCTCCACCTTACAATATGTACATAAGTAAATCCTTACATGCTCCACCTTATAATATGTACATAAGTAAATCCTTACATGCTCCACCTTATAATATGTACATAAGTACAGCCTTACATGCTCCACCTTATAACATGTACATAAGTAAATCCTTACATGCTCCACCTTATAATATGTACATAAGTACAGCCTTACATGCTCCACCTTATAATATGTACATAAGTACAGCCTTACATGCTCCACCTTATAATATGTACATAAGTAAAGCCTTACATGCTCCACCTTATAATATGTACATAAGTACATCCTTACATGCTCCACCTTATAATATGTACATAAGTACATCCTTACATGCTCCACTTTATAATATGTACATAAGTACATCCTTACATGCTCCACCTTACAATATGTACATAAGTACATCCTTACATGCTCCACCTTACAATATGTACATAAGTAAATCCTTACATGCTCCACCTTACAATATGTACATAAGTAAATCCTTACATGCTCCACCTTATAATATGTACATAAGTAAATCCTTACATGCTCCACCTTATAATATGTACATAAGTACAGCCTTACATGCTCCACCTTATAATATGTACATAAGTACAGCCTTACATGCTCCACCTTATAATATGTACATAAGTACAGCCTTACATGCTCCACCTTATAATATGTACATAAGTACAGCCTTACATGCTCCACCTTATAATATGTACATAAGTACAGCCTTACATGCTCCACCTTATAATTTGTACATAAGTAAATCCTTACATGCTCCACCTTATAATATGTACATAAGTAAATCCTTACATGCTCCACCTTATAATATGTACATAAGTAAATCCTTACATGCTCCACCTTATAATATGTACATAAGTAAATCCTTACATGCTCCACCTTACAATTTGTACATAAGTAAATCCTTACATGTTCCATGTTATAATATATACATAAGCAAAGCAAAGCAATATGTTGTCTCGTAGCAATGAATATTTCAGCAGGTGTGATATCACGTCACGTTTTATAATATAATGGGTCTGGAAGTAATATAAGAAGGGCTCCTGCTAACTCCTTTCCACTTATATAAATTTACCTATATTTTTCCCAGCATTTAAATATATATAAAATCCCAACTTTAAAGATAAATTGACGCACTGCCGTGTTGTATATGAGCGTTGAAATATAGAACCGGTGGTTTCGGGGAAAATATGACATGAAAAAGACAGCTGGAAGTTGGTATTTCGTAAATTCAATGAAACCGCTGTGGAGGAAAATAGTTTAGCCATCCATCGCTGGAGGATGGATTGACATTTGAATGGATTAAGGTGCGGCCAGCAGACCCGCGCTGTTCATGTGACGATAGTTTTGCTCCAACAAAGAAACTGACGAACGCTAGAGTGGCAATTGGGTGGTTGTATTTAGAACCAAACTTAGAATAGTCTCACATATGGTAGCTGCTTTATGTTTGTAAACTGTCTTGACGTTCTATAAAACCTGTCTAAACCTTTGTATACTGTAGCTGGCTTTATTTTCAGCAGGCTGAAATTTCACGATAACTTCATTTTGACCGTTTCGCGGGGATTACATTTTCCTGATTGCATCATAAAAAATATAAACTATAAAGATATGAAGATATAAAATCTAAATACAGCAGTATTTGTATTTTTTTATTCAGAATGAATCCTACACTTTCTAACTCATTTCTGGTTGATATATCTCATATGGATACCACGTGTCTTACAATATTTAATGCTTGGGCCAATGTACGCATGGGCCAATTTCGGTACCATGCATAGATTAGGTTGCTGATTAGGTTGTTATCAGAGGTATGATAACTTATCATCGTTCGTGCTGATGCATCAAATCCTCATGTTCATCCTAGTAGACAGGGTGTCTTAATTCTGTCGGTCTCATATTCGCGATTATTTTAATTCGCGAATGTCGACAAATTAAAACCCTCGCGAATAAATATTCCACCACAGTACGTATTATTACATACAGGCTCCATATGTCCCTAATAATTAGGCCTATATGTCAATCATGCACATGCCCCGCCCATAACACGGAACCCTCTTTAGTCCAAAAATTCATGTTCAGCTGCGGACAATGAACCCACAAACATTCAAGTTGATTTAGCAGAAACTAGATATCTTTATCGCGACACGATAAACGATACAATACATATGTGTAATATTCAATCTCTCTAGCATGTAACAATGTAAATAAGTTTACTCTCCTCAAATATAATTAAATAAAAATAATATAATAATAATATAACCAAAGATAAAATTGATTTCCAAACCAATTAACGGCCCTGGGACGTGTTTTACTCACAAAACGATTTCCCCGTTATTGCAAAGGGGACACTTCCGCACCAAGGACCGCAGATCAGTACCCGCAGGGTCTGGTTAACTCCAGAGTATTAAAAAAAGGGAGGAAACGTGTCCAGTCCCGTACCATATCCTGTCTCGGCGCCCAAAAACGGAATGGAATGCTGCAGCTGTACACACTTCGTTTAGCTAGCATTACAAATGGAGGCGGTTACCTTCAGCCACCAAATAAATTTAAAGATGAGTTGCTACGGGATACTTTTTTTTACGGGAAAGGTCTGTGGTTTATGTAGTGTTGTATATAGAATTCAGATGCAGGTAACAGCGATAAAAATAATACGCATTTATTGTTATTAACCCTTCGGATTTTATATTCATGCGGCTTGGAATAATCCAGAAGTCATTACCTGGCGTTATGACATAAACATGATATTGTTCCGGTTGGATTCAAACGGAAGAACTTCTGCTCCAAAAGTGAACAACCAGCCACTAGACTTGTTTCAGGACAATTAGGTCTTTGCACACACGGTTTGTGATATTGTGAATTAATTGAATATACATACAATTGGGTTTTTTTCGGATTAATAACAGGTAACTGTAAACCTGTTACAAATTATTTATTTATCAAGATTTTCACTGCAGTCATCGATATAGCATTAACTGCCACTCCATCGTGTGTCATGGAAGACTCTCTAATGCCGGAGGGGAAAAACAACCACTGAGGATAATGTATCAATTTGTGGCTTTAAGCCATTACGGATGAGCAAAAAATATGACTCCTCGGTGGCTAACCGCAACAGAATGTCCCCACTCTCTGTTACTGGTAATGTTGTGGGTTAAAAAACACACGGAGCTCTCAACAGAGAACTATTTTTAAACTTGTATCACATTGCCTTGTCCGGGTACCGGTAGAGACTCAGACAAAATCATAGATTCCTTTTCAGTCATTTTATGCAGAAATATTAATCAAATAAAAATACTGCATGGAAGATGTAGTTGTTGTACAAAAAACAGTTCATACTTGTTTCTTGTATTCATCTAATTAATAACAATTTCCTACCTATTGGTAGCTCTGATTTATTAAAAGTCTTCGTACCGTTAAATATTGATCAATGTTAATTTAGATTTAGGATATGCTTAACTGTGTCCCGTAACGTTTGTCTAGGTGCGGGAAGCGACTCAATGGACGGGAGTTTGTCTTGTATAATACCGCACCGATTTTAATAACATATATATATATATATATATATATATATATATGATTTCACATAACTATTTACCTGTCAACTCTCTGCTTTACAAGTCGATTCTTTCTGACAGTCCACGGTGTTCATATTGTTTTCCTAAAAATGAAACTGTGATTCATTTCTTCTGTTAATGTTTTGTGTCCAAAAAGGTATACTTTCGAATTTAGACAGGGCTTAAAACAGCGAATATATATTTGCTTTCTCTTAATATCACAACTATATTGTTCGGGGTATTTTTTGTTAAGGAAAACCTCTTGCTGATTCAGTTTATCATGTCGTACAAAATGGTTATTTATTTAATAGAACTGACCCTGACACTACTTTATCTGCGTGTTTTACTAATAAACTGAAACTATTGCAAAATATTGAATATGAAATAGCTCAGAATAAAAGAAAATTAAATGTACATATCCTAAGTGGGGGAAAATACTACCACAGTTGTTAAATTAATTTATTAGACTATATATAAATGCTATGCATTAGAGGTTTCCTGTCCTTTTTCAATTAGTCAATATTATATTTCAATTTGGTATTGTTTGATAGTATATGATATGATGTTATTTTTGAGGGGGAAAGTATCTTTAATATATGTTATGTTTGTAAACATATCTGTAAAATTCTTGTTATTGTATACTAACCTGTTTGTATTGTATAATGTAATTATGTTAGTATTTGCATTTGTTTGTATCGTTGTATGTATATATGTATATATATATATTATATATATGTATTATATATATGTATTATATATATGTGAAAAAAACTGTATAATTATACAAAAAAGAGCAGAAGGGTGCACTGGTTTGTTTCTCACGGACTAAGCGACCATCGGAGCCAATGTTTGTACGATTCTGACAACCTAACACAGATTACTGGAGAGCTTACCACACAGCGGCCGCTGCATCAGGAAGAGATGGAGATGCTTCAGGGATAAAAAGGATGAATCTAGGGCCGAATCCAATCTGCTAAGTGTTCCTGCAGATGGCGGTTTGTTGTATTGTTTATGTACGCCAAACGACATCTCCATCTATTACATAAAACAATTTCTGACAAGCTGGACGTTGCCGGAAAACACGTGTCACCCAGCGCGCCCAGGGAGGCTCGTTGTCTATAATACATCAGTTGTAAAGCCATGCTAATTTGTCAGTTACCTGAAAAATCTTCCATAACAGCATGCTAAGGATCAGAACAATGTCGTCATCAGATATAGTCAGCAGAAAATGAAAGGTTGATGTTACCTCCGCGAAGGTGGTTATGTTTTTGCCGGAGCGTTGCCTCTACCGAACCCTCGATATCACTTCATAAACTCTTCTTGCTTTTTCAACAACTGCTGGCCCAATCCTCAAACTGCAGTTCAGTTGCAAGAAAAGGCAATTTAAGGCTCACAAATACACGAATCTATAATGTTTAACTACTTTTACAGAAGTGTAAGAAATACGTGCCCTTTATTTGAAACCTTTTTTTATTTGATACGCACATGGCGACATTCAAACCGCCCATTCTGTATAGGAAAACAGTAGATGACTTTTTCTCTTATCAATATAAAGCTTATGGTATTCCCGCGATAAGTATAAACGCTTTCCATAAAAATACCGTAATTGATTCAAAATTTTATATTTGCGTTGGCAAAAAATGGTGTGAATTAGGAAATTTCTAGGACAAATATGGCTTGGTGAATCACAAAGTTGAATAAGTTATTTATAACCAAGGACTGTGTTAATTAATTTCATACACAAAAAAAATTATCTGTAGCGTCGAAGATGTCAGTTTCATCAGTGATTCCCATTTAATGGATATTTTACCGCTTCTGAACATTTCTTAAGAATAGTAATGAGGACCCATTCGCAGAAGACAGAACAGATTCAAAGAACGGAAACTAATCAACATTCAGTTTCTTCTCGTCAGCAGAAATAGCTAGAGAGTGGAGGCAGAAATAATTCCAAGAAAATGCCGCCATGCGTCAACATTTAATCCCAAGAATCCATCCCTTTATTTGAGAAACGTGGGCCTATAAAACGGCCCCCTGGCTCAAAAAAAGGGATCTCGAGCAGTCGTGGCTGATTAAACATATACCAGTAATCAGGATTGACTTATTTGGTCGTTGTCTTTTTGCGTCATGTAATTAATCTAGACACTGTCAATAATTTATACAGATTCTATCCTCACCGCTGCCCTGAAAGGATTCCCTCTTCATAAACAGAAGGTGATTAGTAACGTATCTGACCTAAGTTAAGTCTTAGCTGGTAGCTTCTCCTGTACGCTATAAGCGTAACGCTAGCTGTGTATAATATTCCTTGATTGTATGCTTGCGTATAGTTGTCAATGTTAAAGGGGCCCAATCACCTATCTGGCCATCATAAACTAAAGGTATTTCCTTGGAGCTATTAGAAAAATAGGCCGGAAAACATGGATATCACCCCAAACAGGCTGCTTAATTTGTTTATATCAACCTATTAATAATATGTGGGGCCTGCAAAAATAATAAAAACAAATTTAACAAGGGCATTTGGCAGCAAGTCAGATACGCCAGAGCTTTGCAAAAGGGGTTTTATAACAAGTGACCTTTCTACCTCCGCATATATGCAACCTACAACCTTATGTTACATGTTTTTCCCGATTGTCAACAAAGCTGTGTTTACAAACATGTTGTTTATAAACAAATTCTGACATCCTTCATGGAAGCGTTATAAAAACTTTTCATAACCAGAATTTCCCTTAGATCATAAATATATACCCAGAGGAAGCACAGAAATCACATAAATCTTTTTCATAAGGTAGGTGAAATGGCACCTTTAAAAGATATCGTACGAACGAATGTATGGATTACCGTGAAATCTAACACAGAGTGCTTGGTTGTATATCAGGGGCGTCATTACTGGGGGTATATATCGCCCCAGTTTTTAGCGAGGAGGGTGATCAATGTAATCATCCCCCCTGCTATTCAGAGAATAATATTTATATATGGAAATGATATATATAAATATTTAAAATTACAGATTTTGGTTCAATTTTTGAGGTTATTAAAAAATATTATTTATCTAAATCTAGTTTAGAAGTAACCTATACGGGAAACATAATAGCTTATTAAACCTTATATTTAATTGTAATATATATATATATATATATATATATATATATAAACTCAACCCCCAAGCCCTCCTTGAAGATAAATTGACGCCATGATGTATATTCTGACGTGATTAGAACACGCGAACCAATCTCTGTAAATGTTACTATTGTTTAGCATTTTTAATGTTTAGTTTTTTTCTCAAGACTTTATCATATAGTACATAACAGAGATACACATAAACCAACCTCATATAGTACATAACAGAGATATACATAAACCAACCTCTTTCACAGATTTCCCATACCGATCATCCTTTACACTGTGCCATCCTGATTATTCGTTCAGTCTTTGTTCAGACAGCTATAGGAAGCATTCATCCTAATTAGCCGACAGTACGCTAGAAGGTATTCATCCAATCCTTGGTGGAGAGGGCGTCGCTTTTTGATAAAGGCCTTGGAAAGGGGCCTCTGCAGGGAGGGCGGTACAAATGGAACGAGAACTTACGGTCATAACTCCAGCGTCCTAACCATTACATAAGGACGCTCAAAATTACTCAAAGTCCAAGACATTTTTAAAGAAATCCATCGGCAGGACACAAACATACAGAGCGATAGACCAAATAAGACATGGATGAAAACATAACCTCCGCTAAATTTCGTTGGCTTTGGTAGATGGAACATCGCGTCAACCATAATCAGGTATCGGCTTCGACTCTGAAAACCATAACTGGATAATTAAATAAGCCGGCGGCGCAGTTCCTAACGGGTAAAATACCTGAAAGTAGCTCCGAAAGGAATGCCAACTCTAAATTAGTCCGGACGTGGCCCGAGGAGTAAAGAGAAACAAGGAAGGAAACACGCTCCAAAAATAACTGACAGTTAGGATTTTTCTTTTGGGGAGCCCGTGTCTGTTATAACGTTGTCCTTCATCCAGATACTCCATCGAGATGCTGGAGACAGGTGAGGATAAAGAGTTTACTCTAGTTCCGAAATGTTTATATATTCCATAAAAATGCATAAAATAATACTTGTGGGGTGGATCTTCAAGGTTAAAAATTATTAATAATATCTAACGTTATAAACTCATTTTTGCCTGAATACAAAAGTTTCCCAGCAAACCCATCCCAGTACACAGGCTTAGTATTTCCAGTTTCGTTGGTTAATTGTTATGATTCTGTGTGTAAGTAAACACAGAATGTACCATAACAATAGTACGTGACCAGAGTATCGCTCTTGCACATGCGCGACAATTCCCAAAAGAGGGAAATAGACATGAAAGGCTTGCAAAATCTTGATTTGTGGAGTCCCACAGTACTGCTACCAGGTGGCGTGGGCTATGTATACGTTTTGCATCACTAGTAGCGCCCGGTGCAAGTTTTTCTTTTCCACCTGTGTTTAGGGTATAAAAATACATACGGTTTTAGAACGCAACATGGACAGCTACCGTAATATGTTAGGAAGAATACACTATACTTTATCTATATCTAATATACATGGTACGTGAATAGACCCAGTCTCAACCCATTATAAGTCCTGTTTAACACAGTTATGTTGTAGATGCCTAGAGTTCTGTAACATATTTTTTTAGAAACAGCCGTATATTTTCATACAATATGGTTTCATTTTTTTTTTGCGTCAACCAATAAATTGAAGGATTAAAAGTCACCATATATTGGACGCCAAGGGCAATGATAGATGCTTTCGTGAGACTTCATGATTTCAATACCATTTTGAAAGGACAAAGCCCGTGGAAAGCTTCAGGAAAGCCTATTGGACAACATGTTTCAAGAAAAACATCGCGCAATGTGTTCGGTAACATATTCCCAAGCGTATCGTTTGGATTAAGATTAAGTACTGTAAGGCCAGGAGATGAGGGACGAGAGAGATGTGGAAAGAGGAGAGAAGTGGAGAAAAAAATTGCAAAAGAGGAGAGTATATTGAGGTGAAGAGGGGACGGAGAAGAGAAGAGAGAGCAGACGAAAATATCCAAGATTAGGAGGTGAGGGAATAAAAGAAGGAAAGGTAGTAAAAGAGAGGAGAGCAGAGGGGTAGGCGCAAGCAGAGGTCAGGGTGGAGGAGAAAAGATAAGGATAAGAGAGTAGAGGGGAGGAAGGGATAAGAGGACCGGAGAGGATAAGGAGAGAGATCGAAAGAGATGGAAGAAGACGGTATCATCAGAGGTTTAGGGGAGAAGATATGAAAACATGAGGTGAGGTGGAGTGAAATGGAAGAAAAGAGGAAGGAAAGCAGAGGAAAGCAAAGGAGAGAAGAGGAGAGGAAAGGGCAGGAGAGGAAAGAGAAGGGTAGGAGAGGAACGGGAAGGAAAGGAGAGGAGAGGAAAGGGAAGGTGAGGAGAGGGAGAGAAGAGGAGAGGAATGGTAAGGGAGGGAGAGGAAAGGAAAGGAAAGAAAAGAAAGGAGAGGAACGGGAAGGGAAGGAGAGGATAGGAGGGAAGAAAAGGATAAGACAAAAAGACAATGTCTATTTACTATTCACCTTTCACAAAGACGTGCTCTTTTAAAACAGTTGTTTTGTAATACATGTATACTAGTATTCATTAAAGGTCTGACACATATTTTGCATCAGAAGGCCTGGTTGCATATTCATCAATAGGATAGGAATGAGTGCACTTCTGTCATATCGGTTTTACTTCCAGGCACGAGATGGATATATTACCAATTATGTCCTCAGCAAATAAAGTATAAATCGAAAGTATTTGTCTTAATTATGTGAGAGGAAGTAAGCCCCGGCAAGTATTTAACGCTTAGGAAAATTTAGGCCGCACAGTTCAACAAGACACAGCCCATTCCTGTGTGTCACTGTCAAAGCATTTGTTATCTTCTCTTTTTATGTCCATGTGTCCCTTTACTACTAACAAGTGCATCAAAGCAAACTGTTGTCCCTAAAAAAATTACAATGTCACATGAAATTGCGTAAATAAGGTTAATAAATAATGCCAGCCGGTATAAAAAAATACAAATACGCAGAAAGTACGCAGGTGTCTCACCATCTTTAACTTTAATGGAAGAGAAAGCTCCAGGAAAACGAACGGCCAAGGGTGGTATATTTTTCATATTGGATAGAATTCCTAGTGTTACTACTGTATTTTGTCAAGTATTAATCGACATTCACGATTTCATGTTTGCCCATGCAGCGAATTATATTGAAAATGTAACCTAGCAAACGTCACAGCTCAAACGTTGGACAGAAGTTTACTGTACTGATAGGCCACATCCACAAATGTATTTTCTGCCGACTCTGAGAACAAAAACATTTGATCTGAGCCCGCGTATATTTTTTTCTCTTATAAATTCTATAAAGATCGAAACAAAATATGTGGAATTTTGTGAACTTGCCTAGAAAAACAAAAATGTACTTCAATTCTGGAAATGGTAATTTTGCTAAAAACTACATTTTATACCCTTAAGAATTGTTTTGGGAACTTGACCCATAGCACAAATTAGCAACATTAACAAACACTTGGTCTTCATTTACGACGAAAAGTTAAACCTCGAAAATCAAGAGCGGGAAAAATTTTTGTATGGTCTGATCAATGAATTACTAACAATGTTAGTGATACCAATGTATATGGAAAGTAGTCGGGGATCACATTACTCCACTTCATGGTCCATCCTGCCCCGAAATTGAAATACATTAGAACTTAGAGCGACACTTCTGGACGAACAGACGGACATGACGTCTATAGGTTCAGCTAGTACAGTTAGAATATAATACACAGACTACTCTTCCGGACACGAGAATATTTCGTCATTGAAATCAGTGCTCTCTTCGCTTGACCGGTTATGATAAAATAAAATCTATGAAAATGACTGATTTCTAAATTCGTTAAAAGTTATAGAATAATTGTGTTAAGTACAGAAATACAAACTGACGGACAAACAAGGAGACTTGCAAATATGTTAGCTGTATCACAGATTCCTGTGATCAACACATAAGCGTGATTATATAATAGTGTGCGGAGGTAATAATAACGTAATCTGTCTATTTAATGCCAGTAGAACGCCATTTTTATAAACTGACACTATATAAATAACTAGCCTTTCAGAACAAGGGGCTAAGCGTTTGTCATGCTCGAAATCTCTTTCAGACACTCGGTTCTGGGTGTCAGAGCGTTCGATCACACCAACGAATTTTTGGCTGTAGGACCGGGAGGGCGAAACCTGGCGCCTGTAGCAGTCACCGGCCATTGCCGACAACCCAAGCCTTAGTGTTAAACTGCGCTGAAAACTGACCCTGACATGTCCCCTGTCCCCCCCCCCCCCCCCAATTACGCCATTGCTAAATATTAAACATAATTTTACATAACCCTACAAAAATGACACAGATGCGATCTCGCATTGACCTCTCCAATATATTGGTCACGGAATCTCCAATTAATCATTTATTTTCTCCCTGATGGATTTTGGAGTAAGGCCCAATTCCAAGTTTGTACCCAAATACATGGGGTGCTCATCAAAAAGATGTACAACGTGCTCTCTTTTAAGACTGCTCAAGGTAATCTATAAAATGCGCAGGTCTTTATTTGTCATTTTGATTGGATTCGCCCTTTATCTTTTGTCTATACTGAAACAACCATGAGGTCCGGATTAGAGTTACGAGAGGAAACGTAAGGCTCGAATTACCAGCAATTAAAATAGAACAGTGACTGCATTCCTAGCTACCTTGCAACACCTGCGACAGCCGCTATATAGATTCAACCCCTCTACACGCAATAATGGGAATTGATCGGGTCGCATGTGTTGTTGGCATAGCATTGACTTTATAATCTGGATTGTTTGCTGAGAGCACCTGCTGTGCGCACCAGAAAGGGACATTTTTGAGTAGTTGTATGGTTTTATCCTCTGATAGCCACCCCTGGTTGAAACATCAGTGACGTGAAAATACATCTTCAAAGAGACAGAACGTGCCTAGAATATTAATAGGGATTATTTAAGATGTTGAGTATCGGTGCGACCTTATTAGGTAAGAAGACAGATTAAACATTCTTTCCCAGTTTTAATTTCGTATACGTCCAGGCAATTTGTCTGACAGAATCAGGTTGCAATGAAAAACAAATTTAAATAAAAGGGCATGAGAATAAACACATATATTTACGAGAAAAATACTCTACTCAAATTACTTTTCATGTGTATTTAAATATGCAGTTGAAAAAAAGGTAGTTTTCTACTCATAATTTATGTTATAAAACAGCACAGAAAGCCAAAAGACAGAACCGACCAACAAAATGGATAAAACGTATCCTTTTATGTCAATGCAGTATCAAAAGGGGCTCTCATATTCTAACTGCAGTGAAATACAGTTTGCAAAAAAATAAAGCTAAAAAATCTTAAATAACCCTGCAATGTAATATCGTTTCTAGGAAAAAAAGGCGCTTTCACTATAATTACATTGGTAACATATTGGAAACACAACGATGGAGTTCCAACTTCTCTCTGTTTAAAATAGCAAAATTATCTTATTCTCTTTTTCTTCTAGGCTTTGTGTGACAGATCACCAATCATCGGATACAACCGTCCCGACCCCTTCAAGGTCAGACATTTTTGTTTTATCATTCTCACGTTAAAGCGTAAATGTTGAACATGGTATAAGGCGGCGACGTGAACATAATACCAGCTTCTGTGGCTCAGTCGTAGAGCACAGGCCTCAAAGCCGGGAGACCGTGAGTTCGAATTTCATCCCAGGCGGTGAGAGTTTTTATAGTCGGCCCCCACCCACGGTGAACGCTCTGCAGGCTTAACAGTATGCACTTGCCCAACGGCCTTGCTTATCGCAAAAACAAGTGCGAATTTCGAGGATTCCTCGGGGTATGAACCAAAAATTGAGATAAAACCCACCCAGGGTCGCAGGTAGAGTAGTCACCGGGCCTGGTTAACACCAGAATATAAAATGAGAGGAAGCATGTGATACACTCCCGTTAAGTAGTCAGAACCGGAATGGAATTTTACATATGTATAAATACTTAGATAAATAAGCATTAAAAAAGAGGGGGTTACCTCCAACAACAGAATTATTTTAAGGAAAGAGCACAATATCGAGTAGCCTCGTTTACAGTTCTAGAGCAAGAGCTTACTTTAAAAAACTGTTTTTTATTTGCTGCACTGGCGACATCTGACGGAGAAGACTAATAGGAAGTGGTCGGGTTGGATATATCGACAAAAAAATATTTTTTATACAATAAAATCAGTAAAAATGTAAAGGCAGGTATATCATTCTGAGATTCGAGTTTCTTGTCAAAGTCTCTGGCATGTGTTTCGTTTCATAATACAAACCCAGCTCAGCAGAAGGCCATTACGCCCAGTGCGCATGCTCTAGGAAAGAGATATCTCTGTACATCCATATAGAAAAGGTTTGTAATGGTACGTTGTCTCATGATACGATAGATATCACGATACTTAATTCACGATACGATATAAAATATGATATATATATATATATATATATATATATATATATATTTATATACAGTATCAGACTCCGGATTCCAAGTCACTACTTCTCTCTGTATCTGGGGCTGAATAACGTTTCAAGTTCTCTATGCTGTTGCCTACACGCTTCAGGAATACTCAACTGAACAGCCACTTTAGTTAGTTTAGTCGTGGTATGTTAACCAAATAGATGCGATTGTCTGATATCTTCCTACACGCTGGGTCTGTGACTATTTTTAATTATCGGTGGGTGTCTGTGTACAAGGGTGCAGGTGCATTTACTACCAGTGCCTCTGAGGGGAAAAATGTTATTTCAATTACTCGCGCTGCATGCGTGTCGTTTTCAGTCGCTGCACTTTGACCTCCGTCACTCGGCTTGCGCCGTCCGGGTTTTAGTTTGTATGGAAAATGACGGTTGCCGATAGCGGTCGTGTAGAAAAATGGGAGGATTTACCAGTCAGGATCAGATAAAGGTGCGGGGATACGCCACGAAAGTACTCCGAGAAACATCGTCCGGTCAATAATGTATCTGCGGAGAGAGGTTGCAAAGGTTAGAGCGGAAAAACTATTTTTGCGACCATGCCCAAATCCTAAAATTTTGGTAGGAAACGTCAGATACCTGTTTTATAAGGATCTGTTTGATTTTTTTAAAATTTTGTAAAACCTTTAAATGATATACATATTGTTTGGTATTAAGATGATTTTTTAGTTAATTTTCTTTATTCTTTTTCCAATTCACAGACCAATCCTTCAAATAAAATTAAAGAGGGTTATAGCACATATCTTTCTGAATCTGTTAAACAACAAGTGTGTGTGCTATTGCATTAGGGTTAAGAATTTGAAAAGAAAAGGTTAAAGCCCTCGTCGTCGGTTGTCACGGTCTCACATTAATTGAATCCTCAGAGAGGAAGTTCCTGTCTGCACCCGGTGACATTGAAGCCATGTCTGTCGGGAGCCATGTTTCACCTGCGCTCATAAAACCTCCATTCCATTCTTGTCTCCTCTAGCCCACTGTTCTTCCGGAATATGTGGCTCTATTTTTTTCTTCCTATACAACATTAACGACAATCTGTAGCGCAATACATATCGATATTAAACTTTGACAAGGGAAAATCAGGGCTTGTGTATCTCACTTTCTCACAAGCATGGGACAACAATGTCTTTGATAAGCCGCATATTAAAAATAACTTGACTGATACCATTAAATTTGTTTGAGATTGTACTAAACATACACAATAATTTAACAAATAAGTTTTTAAGGGCAGCTGGCATAATGGCTAGAGCCAACGAGAGCAGGCCCACGCCTTTTTGCCCTCAGGTCATGTACTAAACAAATAGGACCATGTGACCTCTTACGATCCACAATACCAACAGGGGACAAACCCTTACATCATTTGCATTGTATGTGACTCCCCCGGCCACAGATTTGTCACCCGTCCTCCAAAGATTCTTTGATGTACTATAAGGGTTTACAACAATTTACGGCATTGATGTCGTAAATGGGTCGCACATAAAGGCATATAACACGAGGGTGACATCTAGGTGCAACCTTGAGAATAAACTTTAATCTATATACCTGTTTTTACTACAGTTTGTTTTATTTTGGAATGTCGAAAGAAAATCTTCTTCAAGTTAGAGACCCTTGGGACGGCCGGGGCCAATCGTTTCAACTGTCAAACTTCAAAATCAGAATTTGTCACAATTCGAGAAAGGCCGCCTGTTTACATAACATATACGCGCACTCACTAAATCATTTTACCTATGTCATTGACTATCTATCACTGTCAGATAATTTGCCTCGAAACAATTCTAAAACAAATTATTTTATTGGATCACAACTACCCTCTTTTCTCTTATATCAATACCACTGGTGCATTGTGGGTATACTAACACTCCCTAAACAGCAGAGTCATAGTCTTGTGGGTACGAATCGGCGGAATTTGTAGGAGATCGTGAGACTTCGTTAAATAAGAATATACGGGATAACATAGAAGCCTACTCTCATTTGAGTGTGGTTCAAGGAAAGCGTTACTCCGATTGAAGCTCTGCCAACACACGTCCTCTTTCTACCTAACTCCCTCCCTCTCGCCTGGACGCTCTCCTCGGAGTACATTCGTGTGGCATCCCCTTTCGCATCCATCAGTTATATTTCTCACATTTTCTCGAAACCACTAATGGGGGCTGGCATTCGGCGGACACACTTAAATCCGGAAGTCACAGGTCACACGTCGAAATTATGGTTATACTGTTACTACTAGCATATACGTTCCTTATACTTCATACTTTTACAATTATGATCCGAGCAAACTGACATTTAAAGTTTAAATGTCAGTTTGCTCGGATCATAATTGTAAAAAAATGCCTGTTTTCGGTTAAGCCAACTAACGCCTTGACTTATACATGCTGTTCACATCAATGAGTCAATATGAGTATGTATCCCTATGTTACCACAGCCCAGCCTGTTTGCACATTCCTAATACATAACCGCTGTTCCATCAAATCCGATCACTAAGCTGGGTTCATCTCCCCATTACGGGAATAGTCCTTATAATATTAATAGTTCTCTGCTAAAACTAAGGACACGATAAGCTATATTGAAAAATGACCGAAGCTGAAGTGGACCAATTTTCTGAAAGATTTTCCAATATCTGGCCCTGCTGTATAAAAAACGTTATAAATCCTTGGCAAAGAACTTTATCTTTCCTTGGCACAGTTTTTTTTTTGTCACGACCCAATCAGACATTTTGTAACTTTCGTTTTTGATAAAGTGTACTGTTTCTGCTTAATGCACGTTGATGCTTATAATTGACATGAAGCCTTTCGATGAGCATTTCAAATCATTGTCTACATTTCTTCATTTAAGGCAACTCAATGACGGTTTTAAAATAAGAATTGTTCCTTCTTTATTATTTACGGTAATACACCTGTTGGTTTAGCATCGCCCTCTAGTGCCCATTACAGGAACTTGTTATATCCATGCAAACCGAAAGATTGTTTGTGGAACTTTTAAGAGTTAGCGTCGTGTGGGAATGTACATACTAATTTTTTTATGATTATTGTTGGCTGTATCTTCCAATCATTACCGTGTTACACCAAAAAAATAGAAACAAAGATGCACATGTTAGTTACGGACGCTAGATGGCGCTAACCGGCAATTAAAGTTTTAAAACAAAAGGTTGAAATTTCTGGTGTCAGTACTTTCGCTGTTTGTTATCATTACCAGTAAAAGCTAGCAGTGTTAGAAGGAAAGCAATATCCTATTCATATCCTTCAAATGAGTTTTTATAGTCTGAAAGCAGAGATTACGTCATCAAAAATGGAGTGCTTAACTAACTGTCAAATGAGATTACAGAAATCAATGAGTTTCAAAATAGGCAAACATACATGAAGTTTCCTAATCATTTAAATCCACCTTTCTTGATTTGACACGGTACGCAAATCCTTGCTATCAGTGGCATCGATTTTTCTGCAAGTGTTAAGTTATTTGCTACGTGTATTAAGGAGTGGCACTCTTTTGTACGTCATGATTTGTAGTTTCTCCTGTTCGCATAGGGTGCATCTGTTAGACATTGTTGTTATAGCTGGATTAGCGATCACTGACCATGTAATACTGTGTTAGGTGCCTTTTCGTTTGAGTTTCCAAATATATTTGGTAGGTTCTGTTTCTTTTTCATGAAGCTCATATTTAAAGAACTTCTTATGGTTTGCAAAACGGCTTTTAAAAGTGCTTACTGTGTTTCCGATGCGAATACCTTGACACTTGCAGGCATCAAAAAGCGAAAACCAGGCAGCCGTTAATAATCTCACACACGCACCCGAACATTAACAAACACAAACCAACACAACTCAGTCTCCTGCGGGTTGCGACAGTAATGCATTGATGTATTTTATGAACTTATAACTGCTCTATTCTTATGTATCGAGTACTTTGATCCTAGAATGACAACCAAACCCTTTCAGTAATATATATGTATATATATATATATATATATATATATATATATATATACATACACACAAGCCGTCTATTTATCGTACATTTTTCATGTATTCTACATGTATACTTGTCATTGTAAAAGATATTTAAAAATTAAAAACGTTTTCAATGTTTCCTTCAGAAGGAAGTCCTTGTAACGGTCTGTGTATTTATTCATACATGTTTGTGACTGTAATTTCATAAGTTAAACAACTGCTGCTGAAATTCAATGGAAAAATGTGGCGTTAAAAGTCTAATCTAGAGCTGAAAGAGAGAAGTAAATTTCGCGAAAGTAACCGTGGTACTCTTCCGTTGGCGGCGGTATGCGCTTTCCGGGAGCTGGTTAGTCAGCTTTTTTTCCTCTCTGAGCCGTCGTGAATATAATTATGATTGCATCATTTTCCTGGGGATAATTGATAACTATTCTTGTAACGACATGGATTATTGCGGTTTTGCCTCTGCATCTGTTGCCATGGAAACTTTTAAGATGTATTTCCTCGCATAATAGGACATGAATTGTAATTAGCGCAGTACACCACGTCAGACGAGGGTTATACATGTCATCGCCTCTGTATGTCGGTTTCTGTTTGTTTATTATTTTTATTTTATTTTTTTTTTTTTTTTTATTTCTCTCTTCATTAATTTTTTTTCTCTGTATACTAGGTACCTATAAACAGTCCACATTGAGATAAATAATCATAAGTCAGTGTGAAACCAGAGTGGACCATTGGTTATTTCTGTGGGCGTTCTAGTATAATGTTCCCTTCACTGCCGCGGGACACTTCCAGACTAATTTGCAACGGCTTAAATCCTAGGTCTCACTTACCACGTCCTTCTACGGTGCCTCAGGGTTCAGCTCCGGCAAGCCAGAATGTGGCAGTGTCGGGAATGAACGTGATGAAATTGAAGCCCTCTCGTGACGTTCGTGGCACGTTCTTCCCACGGTATTTCACGTTCATTAACGGAACTGTTACGGTTATAACAGCGTTTTCCTACTGTAAAACGTGGCTTGCCGTAGAAGAACGTGGAGAGGCCAAGGTCTTCCCAGTGCTCTCATACGGCAGTGTCACGACAGCGTCACGTTAACCACATTTAGTCACGTTTTCCTATCCTACGGCAGTGGACCACGTTCCTGGAAGACAAGATGATTTACTGTGGGCAAGCTCCTATGGTTTGATACGTCATAAAAAAAACATTTACATCTAGGTGCCATGGGATGCACATTTCTGTGACAGGGGCCACTTTCTGTCCCGTTCGTTTTAAACATTTCAAAGAGAACGTGGACCCAGCACGACCATTTACGTTCATTCACGTCTTCCTATGGTGTCCTACGGCAAAGGCTACGTCCTACCAAGTCCTCCCACGATCTTCAAGTACGTGTTGAACCGTAGACAGAACGTGGTAAGTGACCTAGGATTAACATCAATTTTCCAGTAAGAACATTCGACGAGCAGAATTCTTCTTTTTATGTTTAAGCAGATAAATACTCGAATTTCAGGCACTAGATAGGCGTTCGCATTGATGGTTGGCAATATCGCCGAACACCACCATACTGCACCAAAAAAATTAAAAATTACGGCTGTGTTTCACTCATAAAGGAGTGCGCCTTTTCGGGAATTCTTCGGTGGTATGACCCAGCAATGGCGTCGATTACACACCTAGGGCCCGCAGGTGCAGTAGTCACCGGGACTGGATGACACCATTATATTGTTACAGGTGCCCTTTTTATTGTGTGACACGGGCGTAACTCGTGTTGTAGCGTAGCGCCCTCGCCTGGCCGCGTGTTGCACTCTCAGTTTAATCCGTACTGGTTGAACTCTCGTTGTCATGTTAGCTTGGGGCTTTCTCGCCTGGCCTAGCCGGGGCGAGCTCACGTGTGAACCCTTATATGTTGAGAAACGGCATTCGTTGTTCTTGTATGTTCTTTGAACGTGTGTACCGTGTTGATTCTTTAGAATGTTCGAGCAATGGAAGGTTCTCGGCTGGAGGTGAAAAGTTATAAATAGGGAGCTGTGTTTTAGAGCCGAGAGAGATGTGAGAGAATAGTCCAGCGGACACAGAAGCGTGTATGTCAGTTTGTGGGACCTATTCCGTTAAGTACGGCAATTATAGATTTTCTTCGATTTTCTTCTGGATTTTGTGACCAATCTTATTTGGTTTTCAGTTTACTTTCTGGATTGTTACAAGAGCTTACATTGGACTGTTATTCTCCGAGAGAATTTGTGTGAACTTTTCATCTGGCTTATACATTTTAAAGGATTTATCGCTGTGACACTGGTGGTATCCAGGTACTGTGCCCTTTGTTTATTATACTGTGTAATTATATTGATTTAGTGTATTGTAATGTTAGGGTTGTTTTAAGAATAAATTATAGTTATTTGTTAACAAAAAACCACTGACTTCTTTATTCATTCCCTTAGACATTTCACGCTACCTAGTGTTACAGAATCTGATTTTTAAAGCCGGCTTTAATAAAAGGAGGCGGTTACCTCCAATAAAAATATTATAAACAATAAAAAAAAATAGTAGATGTCCCTGTTGTCGCTAGATGTCGCTGAATCGTTTAAATGATTTTAAAGTTCACAATTTTTTGGAACTCGCTCTGGTTTTGATTACCAGTAATAATCCAATAACACAATATCCCATAATTCCTAACAGATCCTTTTCTATCCTAAGCGGCAGTTTTACGGCATCGGCAAGGAGCGGTTTACGTGCCTGTCAGTAGAGATTAGGGAAAGCACTTAGTTTCAAGTAAATGTATATAGAAAATTTCTGCTATATTCTAGTGCAAACAATAGATTTAGGTTTTGTTGGCCCAGCTGTGCTATAATATCTGCGGCATACCTATTGAGATAAAAATTGAGATATCTGTATAAAACACTGTAACTAGTTAGAAACGGCATTTTACCTCCCTCTCTCTCTCTCTCTCTCTCTCTCTCTCTCACACACACACACATATATATATATATATATATATATATATATATATATATATATATATATATATATATTAAGATCATTAAAGTACGCTTTCTTACTCAGTCTGATCGGCCACACAATATTAAATATACGACACTTCAGGATTTTTTTGAGATTTTTGTGCCATAGAAAGGGAAGGGTTTATAAAAGGTTTGGGGTAAATCGATATGCGGATTGATATCTCCTTGGCACGTCAGTCTGACAACAACCTTAAAAGTATCAACACTGCTGCTGACATCTGATGGAAGAATTAGGTACTGCAACGAGAAGTGTCTCCAGGGCAACAAGACTTAAATATATTTCGTTTTTAAGCGGTTTTGCTACCATACGTGCCGTTGGTCTACGGTCATGAGTGTTGAATCTGCTGAGATCTAGATATGATCACATACTTTGGGGAAAATATTTAATATTCTGAAAAGCACATATACACTCTCCGCTGCATTTGTTACCATGGCAACCTTTTAGATGTATTTCCGTGCATGTGACGACCAGGTATTTGACAAGCATGCAACTTTTGCAGTCAGCGAAGTCAGATGGTGGACATACAGCCGTCTGTTTGTTTTTCAATTAGTTGTTTGCTGGTTGTTACTTTTTTTCGTGTACTTACAATCCACAGAGGTGAAAAAAGTCATTACTCCAAGTGAACCGAGACTGATCCGTTATTTATTTCTGTGGGCGTTTTTCGTATCATGTTCCTTTTACTGCCCTGGGGCACGTCAAGACAAATTTGCAGCTGCATACAACCATTTTACCCGATCAGACTCGAGCTGATTTTTTGTAACCTTTAAGAATTCCTAAGAAGATGCAGTCACAAAAATAAACGCTGAGCAAACACATGAATTTGAGCAGAGAACATGTTATCACCCATGTCCGGAAACCTTTCAAACCAAAAAGTCACTTGTAATTTAATTTTATATGTAACCAGAAGTCTGCCTCCTAAGGAATGCAAGCCTCAGCCATATAGGGGTCCCTTTATGTGTGTTGCTGCCAAAACCGTGTTTGCATTCATTTATTCGGTCCATATTCCCAGGTTCATTTTGTTCCTAGGCGACTATACATTTGTGAATATTCCTTGATAACTTTCCTAAATCCGGTCTTCGGTCTCCACAGGTCTCAAACCCCTGGATCTCCAGCTCTTATAATCCAGCAGTGCCGCCGTTCTGTTTTTATTACTGCTTCTTCAGAACGGTCGTTAATCCGAACACAGAAACCTTGCCATCCGAGTTGTTCGGATAAACGGCGCTCCACTTTGTGTATGCGTGGGAACTTGAGATACATGTGATAATGCAACTAAGTGTAAGATAAAAATATATGGTTAAGCAGAAAGGCAGGCAACAAAGGTCTCTCATTCTAATAATTGAATTATTTAATCATATTTTTACAGTACATTAATCTTACTCTCTGAATAGCAAGGTGATTAGATTAATTACCCCCCCCCCCCCCCTTCGCTAAAATGTGTGGTATTTGCGCCCAGTCCCCCCTGTATTGCCTCACTGGTAAAGATTCTACTAAATTGAGAGAGAATTTCGTTAATACTTTTTAAAAGACTTTTTATAGATATTTTTTGTGGAGTTAACCGCCTCCGATTTTTAATGCTGACTTATCTAATTCTTAACCTGAGTATTAACATCTGCAGAGTTTCATTTCGCTTTGGGACAACGTGACAAGGCGACAGCTCAGAGAAACTCGATAAACATGATGTAACAATGAGAAAAAAAATAGAATTAGAAAAAAGGCTTGATGCTTTTCAAATTGCTTCGAAAGGACGTGGTCATGGTTTTCCGTATACCCTTCACATATAATTACATCTATCAGATTTGTAAAGATAAAGTTCCTTTTCGAACTGGTTTACTTCCGTTCGAAACGAACTTTTTCATCATGTGCAAGCAGCGTTTTACGTCACCAGCAAGGCACGGATTCCTTGACTGTCAATGAGATTACGGGAATCACCGAGTTTCAAAGGAAGACAAACCTATACAGCGCCTGGTTGTGCTGTAAATGCCCCGTTTCTGGCTTGACGGGATAAAAAAGAACCTGTCTATATCTCAGGGCAAACAATAGCGTTGAGTTTTGTTTACGCAGCTGAGTAAAGAGTTTTGAAGGATTCCCTTACGGAAAAAGGGACTGTATTTAGAGTGCTGGAATTTGGAAGTTAGGTATATTTTACACATCTCTCTCTCTCTCTCTCTCTCTCTCTCTCTCTCTCTCTCTCTCTCTGCATTTTCCTCGTTGATATTTTCCCCGTCCCTCTTCTTTGGTATTTTAATTATTTTTTTTTTATCCATGGTTTACCTAATCTCGAAGGTACAAGTTTACCTTCTTTCATTTTTATCAGCATGTATATACTAAATAACCTTGTTCTTTTGCAAATATTTTAATCAATGTCACCAAAAATGTGACCCTTCTGCTTTATATATGTAGTCCTGTCAAGGTCTGTTTCGTATTCCTTGACCGTGGACTCTTTCCATTCAATATTAATTACGGATGATCAAGGAAACATTATTGTTGACCATATGGTACATTAAGGGACATCGATATTACTTTTCGTCAACTAACCTTTTCCTCAAGTTGATACTCCAGATCCTTCGCTAGGCTCGCAAATTACGAATAGTTCTTGAGCTCCTGGTTTTTGGCGAAAGAGTGGGGTATTACAGTAAGCATACATACCAATGTTGGGTTTAACCTTGAGGTAGCACGATTTCAAAAGGAAAGAAACACAGCAGAGGATAAAAATGATATTGCCATGCAGTTTAAAATTTGTCCACTAAAACGTGGTTTACTGTTACTGGGTGCTTGAAATACTGTAACTTTTAAGAATTTAGATTTTCATTTTTACAATATCATATTAAAATGAATGAAAATTAAAAAAAATATTTATACCATCAGAGGGAACACTGTAACAGGATTAAAATGATGACTTTAAAACAACTTTTGATTGATTTGAGATGTAGGTTTTTTGGCCAGTTCTGCTATCTTAACTCTTGCTTTAAGCAGCTCCCGAAGCACGCCGTTCTTATTTGTCTCCACAAGGAGAGTTTATGTGTTCATTCCCGTTCGTGTGTGTTTGCATGTTTGTTCACAATAAATCTCATGAACGGAATACCATGAAATATTGAGGGCATCTGGAGAATGGGCAAATGAAGAATCGATTAGATTTCAGTGTGAATCCGGTACATGATTGGGGTCCAGGATGGACTTAAAGAAATATTTACAAATGTAGTGTCACTTATGAATGAATGGACCAGGGAATATGGGCAAAATAAAGACCGCACACCTGGCGGACGCCTGCGTTCCTGAAAATATATTTATAGTTGGAAATCAAACGTTTAGCATTGCCAGAAGGTCATCGAGAATCTAACCAATTAAAAAAAAGCCTTGTAAACCATTCTTGTTTCTGGTGCATGTGTTTTTGTGCAGACGATGTGTGAACAGTGTACTGTTTACATTTGGTTCGTTGGGTTTGATTGACAGTTGTGATATCGGCCCGCATGCATGCAGACGCGAGAACTCGCTTGCTAGATTTGGTGAGAATAGGATTTAATTTTTATCCGGAATAATTTCAACACTTCAAAGTAATCAATCATGTATTTTGTGTTTTATGTAATTAACTCTCGTAGATAATTAAACATTTTGCATCAATTTAGGAATCATGGGATTTAATTAATTGTTTGATGGCTTTTTGTCAAGTACTTCAAAACAAATAAAAATTATTAATTTGATCAAATCCTAATTGAAAGCTTAAATCAGCAGGGGAGATTCCACATTTTAACAGACTAACCGGAGTTGTAGAGTCGTCCAGGTGTAAAGACTTCAGGTTAGCCCCATTTCAGGTTACCCCCCGTAATGTGAAATCTGTTTCAGATTACCCCCTGGGGTAACCCTTTACAAACAATCACCGTCATAATAGTGTGGATACAGGTCAAACATCTGCCAGAAGTATCGGAAAAAGAAAATCTGGGTTTGCATGAAACACCTGGCCAGTTTTAGATGTCCGACACCCATAGACGCCACAACAGTGGGCCTGCATGATATGGGTTTTAAGCCGATTCATTAATGTCTTTCCCGTGTTAATAATATGCCGACGATGGTTTTTTCGAACATTAGAACCAAAAAGCGTGCGTAATATGCCATGGAATCTTTTGACACCCTCCCCCCCCCCCCCCTTCACTCATGGACAAGCACCAAATCTTTTGCATAATATTAGCTATTTTCTCAATTTCTTCAAATAAATCATTTAATAATGCAAATTTTCCAAGTATCATGGAAAATGGATAGAACTTTGCCGCATACATACCGACTGGTATAATGAACAATGAGGCTGTATTCAGCGCCATCTGTCACCCTCTAGCTGAACTCAGGCTGTTTTCCTGTAACATGGTGGTTTTCCCCTGGGTTGTATACTGATAAAGGTTGGGACATTCTGGCATCAAATTGGTAAAGCGTTACATACTTATATGCAAACGATAAAGCATTAAAAGTTACATCATTGTGTTAATGACGTAACAGCATGTAAATCTTCGGGATTCACATCGTCCAATGGACAGGTCGCAGTTGTTTCTGACTAAGAATCACTCCACAAGCCACCGAAATACATTTTATTATACATACGTTTATAAAGTGGTTTGCGGATATAATTCTGAATGGCCTGATATATCAATGTGCTTAACTTCAGCTTTGTATATAACGAATTGACTGCTAAATGCCAAACTCACGGAGAAACTTGATCTAAGTAAACGCCCCAGATCTGTGGATCTCTAAAATTTCTCCCCAGAAAAGAATGAGTCAAATAAATATACACGTTTAATGATGGTTGTGCCTTATTTAAGACATTAAGTTAAAGTTTTATATTATAATTTCTTAATAAAGGTAATCCTTCATAGAGATAGGCCGGTAAAAGCTGATCGTACAGCAAACACGCTGTTCGTAATGTTTATATCCATGTATTTGTAACATATGAGGGGCCACCAGAATAATCCGCCATAATAATAATAGTAAACACATTGAACAAGTACATTTGGCAGTAAGTCAGTCGAACATGAGTTTTGCAAAGTATGCAACAAACCACTTTAGTTATTTTTTTTTGTTTGTCAGCATCGGCGCATATACTATTTGTGCAAACAGCTTAACGATACACAAGCCTATAGATGTTATAACTAGTGTTATAAACAGGAATTAAATATGATGCATTAAAATTTAATCACATGAAACTCACATGAATTCCATACACTCTATGTGAATAGCGCCCTTTAAATAACAAATACATCTGTCAGTATTGTTTGGGTTAAAATGCCCAATTCTCTATTACCAATGACAATCAGGTGTTTTGGAAACGCTGTCTGCTTTGCTGAATGGAACAAGCGTCTTTCCCTGGAGAGCCTATACCTTATGGATGTCAGCCGATCAGTCTGCAATAACATTGTGCGTCGTGATGTATTTTAAAGATATGGTTGTCTCTTGGTCTCACGAGCAGCCATGTTTAAAGAATAAGACTTTAAGCAATAAATGACAGTTGTCCAGTATTTAACCAACACCGTTTCATAATTAAATACATAGACAATTGACTTTAATATTACGGACTCAAAAATGATTCATCTATGCCCTAACGGTCTCAGTCTCACTCTTGGTGCTGAATTAAACGAATCTCGATCTGCTCTGGTCACGATTTCATTATCAAGCTGAAATTCAGGTTTTATAAAATAGCCACCACCCAATGAAAACTAGTGTGATTTTCTCCACGATTAACTTTATATCTTCTCAACAAATTATGATATACTTTCACATTACCTGTGTTAAAATGCTTGTCTGATTAGCAATATCTCCAGCTGCTAAGTGAGCGAAATTTTGAGAGAACATTTAACGTTTTGACTATTATAAATTTTACAGAAATTGTAGTTTATAACGTTTTAAAATCCTTAAAACAAACAAGGCAACTGGTCCAGGCGGAATCAGCCATATATTCTTAAAGAAATGGCAGCTTTGATTTCACGTCCCTTCACTAAACTATTTGACATGTGCATTGTGAATGCAACATTCCCTTTTGACTGAAAGAGAACCCATGTGCTGCAAGTTTTTAAGAAAGTTGCTAGACATTTAACAGAAAATGATCGGCCAATCTCTTCATTATATAATATGTCGAAAGTGTTAATTTTTACGAAAGTTGCTAGACATATAATAGACAATTATCGGCCAATTTCTTTATTAAAGAACATTTCGAAAGTGTTAAATTTTAAGAAAGATGCTAGACATATAATAAAAAATGATCGGCCAATCTCTTAATTAAATTATATATCGAAAGTGTTAAGTTTTAAGAAAGGTGCTAGACATGTTAAAGACAATTATTAATCAATCTCTTTATTAAAATATATTTCGAAAGTGTTAAATTTTAAGAAAAGTTCTAGACATGTTATAGACAATTATCGGTCAATCTGTTTACTAAAAAATATTTCGAAAGTGTTAAATTTTCAGAAAGGTGCTAGACATGTTATAGACAATTATCGGCAATCTCTTTATTAAATAATATTTCGAAAGTGTTAATTTTTAAGAAAGGTGCTAGATGTAACTAATACGTTAATCACAACAAAACAACCATTCCCAAAAAGGTCAGTTATAAAATTAAGAACGTTAATAAGATGTTACACGTATACAATGACTGGCAGAAAAAAACACTGATATCTCATTAAAAACCCCAGACATTCGCTGGGTTATTCCGGAATCAATACATAAAACCCGAAATCTAACGGCTAAATAATATATCTTTCACATCTTATGAATAGATACCTTCATCCACATTCAATGAACGGTCCCACAAACAAATCCTGGATCAGTTGTTGAAAAATGTATGAAAATAAGTTCATTTTATCAAATATTACACGTGAAAAATGAATGGTACAATAAATTATTGTTACGAAGACATATTGTTAAGGGGAAAAGTCCTTGGACGATCCCGGATTCGAACCCATGTGGGTGGCGCACAAGTCCGGCGTACCAACCGCTTCGCTAGAAAAAGCAAGCTTCACTAGCGAGACAGTTCAGCCTGCTTTTTATGGCACCCCGTAACACACCCCCTCTTAAGAATGTTCTGCTATCATAACAAGACTAATTATCCCAGGAGTCACACTTTGGTGAGCTTATTCCCTGGGCCACAAAGTTAACCGTCACGTTAGACGAGCCCCCATTTTGTTACGAAGACAAATTGTTAAGGGGAAAAATCCTGGGCCGATCTCGGATTCGAACCCATGTGGGTGGCGCACAAGTCCGGCGTACCAA
Source organism: Sipunculus nudus (assembly GCA_026874595.1). NCBI lineage: Eukaryota > Metazoa > Annelida > Sipuncula > Golfingiida > Sipunculidae > Sipunculus > Sipunculus nudus. The sequence goes on from CM049321.1 coordinate 51,957,199, forward strand.
CCGCTTCGCTAGAAAAGCAAGCTTCACTAGCGAGACAGTTCATCCGCTTTTATGGCACCACGTAACATTATACAGATAATACCAGTGCCATTGCCAGAGAGTTGCGGGGCAAGGAGACAGTTTGCCATTAGAGCGCAAGACAAGGGACGCTTAGTGGTTCCTCGAATATCCCCGCGGGCGGAAGAGGCCCGCCCCCACGGGCAAAGTCACCGCGGCTTCAATAATGGTTATTTAAGCACGGTGTCATGTTTCATGCTTCCCCCAATGCAGGTTATCCCCCGGTAATGTGGAATCAATATCAAATACCCCCCCCCCCCCCGAACTTGGTATAAGCATGATTCCAGGTTAAACTTAATCCCCCCCCCCTTTGTTCAGACCACAAACCTCTTTCATTTACTCTAATGATTCTTATGTTTTTAACTCTTGATGTTTATTGAATTAAACACAAGATTTAAAGTTGATATGAGTATCTGAAAAAGGATGAATATATTGAGTATATTGTTGTAAATATTTACATTGACCTTTAATCCTAACCAAAGAGCATGACACATAAAAAACAAACTTAATATATATGTATATACCACCTTTAAAGAAATCACGTAGAAAGGAATCATATAAAAGAAAAAGTAAATAAGCACGAAGAAACAGCCGTATTATTAAAATGTTGAGGGTAATCTGAAATCAATTGTAAGTCACCGCCATAAGTCGATATTTAATTAACTCACCCCTCCATCCTACCCAATCCCTCAGCAACCCCTCCCCCCCCCCCCATCTCATCCCGACCCCTATCCCCACCCAACCACAACCCCCGGGAAATCTAGTGCGGGGAAATCTTAAATCGCTACACAAGGCAAAATGGTTTTGTGGCCTCAAAGTCGCTATTAGATTCCATGCACACATGCCAGCCGTGGGGTAATTATTACATTTATTATTCATATGCCACACACGTAGGTGTCATTTCATGGGAATTACTAAGTTAATATACCAAGATAGATTAATCCCGTGTTTGTTGCACCTGTGATATTAATTTACCACAGGACGTCTGTAAGGTCTGTAATTTCGCTCTGCGGGAGCCTTCCGTATTGTTTTAACAGTTAGTTTAAGAAAGAGAGTAACTGAAGTGCGCGTATCCCTACAATATATCTTTTATAAATCGAGACCATATTAAACTAACTGATGAATTGTTGAAAACAAGACTCAGTAGAGATTCTCTTACGTTGATTGGGAAAAGCTCTTACTGTTGTTTTTATTTTTAGTCAAAATTCTAACGTCTATGGTCCCAAAAATTTTATTTAAATCACCAAAACGTTTTCTAACCTAAACAATCAGACATAAAGAATGGTAAAGCTAATAGCGGTGAGGACAAATTCTCTAATTTCCGACAGGACTATTTTTAATGTTATGAAGTCATGCAGGATTTAAGAAGATATTCTCTTCTGACTCAATTTCTGACCAAATTCAAGTACGGTAGAGCGTCGATAATCCGTACATCATTTATTCGAAAACATCGTTTATCCGTAATTTCTGATCGTTAATCCGAAAACCGAACCAATAAAACACAAATTTCAAAAGTTTGTAAATGTAGAGAGAAAGGCAGGCATAAGTAAGGCAAGTTTATTTTCCAAGACCAATAAGCAATGATTTCAACATATTTTACATCAAAGATTGATTGAATTGACGGAAAACTTATAAAAATGTTGTTGACAAGGTATATGTTAGTCTGTAAGTATCTGATAACCTCAAGCATTTGACAAATCATGGTGAATCCTTCGAAATCGGTTATCCGAAAGATCCTTTCTCCGAACACAAAATTTGTACTGGAGATTTTCGGATTAACGACGCTCTACTTTATTACAGGGTATGTAATTGACAACCACGTCGTTCTAGGAACAGAAAATGACACGGGTTACCCGTGGCCGTTGTGGTACAGTTTTCGGTTAGACTTGTACCACCAAAACTGCCTTCTGAGTCATGTATTCACGTCTAAATATGTAGCGGATGCTAATACGCTGATCAAGGTTTGTTTCTGCATTGACAGATAAAGGCAATGTCTGTTTGGAATCTGATCATTAACAGCTCTATAGAGCAAGTGTTTATGTTGAACAAATGCCTGTAAATTAAACATATCAAAGATTGTGGCCACTGAATCCTTCTGAGTTTGTATACTTAGTTACCTTAACCTAAATCATTCTCCGGAGCTAAAAATTTTCATAAACGGCTCATAGAATATGCATGTACTTTCTGTGCGCAGAGTTATTTATTCCACGAATTTACTCATTATAGAAACGACTTCAATCATAAATATTGTTTAAACTACAAAGAAATATTAGTATAGATAAGACATTGATTACTGTAATCAATAAAACTATGAGTCTTGTAGCGGTAAAGGCCGAATATCATATAACATTGTAATCTTCATTGATCTTAAATATATGGAATACAAAGTATGATTCAAATGGCCATAATGCATACTGCATCTATATCACAAGAAAAATTTATTCTAAGGAATGCAAGCCTCCGCCATGCGGAGGTCACTATTATTAGCTGCTCCACAAAAAAGTGTTAACATTCGTGCATAAGTGACTCTACATGTGTGAATATTCCTTGATGACGTTACTGAATCTGGATCATGAGCTGGATCCACACCAAAATCTGATAGATTCTTCATTGGCCAATTTCGGAAATGACCTAAAATTTCATGAGATTCCGTACATGGTTGCGTGCAAACACACTTACACAAAAAAAAAACACTCATACATCAACACACACACACGAAAACGGAGTACAACGCGTATCATCCTGATGGATACAATATATGCAGGTTACGGCATTGGACTTTTGTCACGGAACTCCTCTATTTCCCCCCTATATGATATGCACGATTTTTGTACTTTAACTATAACGAAAGGAACAAAGTAAGTCGTGAGGGTGGTGGTGGTCATTTTCATTATTTATCCATATATAAAGAGATATTTCATATTAAAATCAGAAAGGCCTATGGCCTTATGAGGAGGAACTACCTTGTACCTGTACCTGGAACTAAAATACCTGTACCTGGTATAAAGGACTCCAGGTACAGATTTGATACTGGCACTTAAAATGGACTCCAGGCTTAGGTCAAATGTATGTACAAAGCTGTCACCTTGTCAGAGCAGTTAGCTATCTTAAGGAGGGGTATTTACAAAGCATTCATCCCTGCTGCCTGTGTAGCTATAGCTACCTGGCTAGCAAGCTGGGCAACCTCCAGTCTCTAAATAGAAAGTTCATTGGAGCATTATATTATCAGCACAATCAAAGCAACCAACAAAGGATAGATACATGAGTTTGCCTACATGCCCTGAGTCTAAAGTTGGCTAGTATGTGCACTGAACAGGGTTGGGGCCATTTACTTGTACCTGTATCTAGGGACACAATTCACTACAAGTAAGATACTGGAACTTTACATCAGATTTGGTTAAGTAAGGCACTGAGCTGTCATCCCTGTCAGGGCTGTTACCTTAACCAGGCAGGGGTAATTGCTAAGGTTCCAACCCTGCAGCCTTTGTCCAACTTGAGTGGACTTTCGCTGGTAGCATGCTGGCCTAGCTACCTCCAGCCTCTACACAAGAAATTCATTGTGGAATTATTAGATATAAACGGTACAGAGCAAAGGATATGGACAGTATTGCTTTTATGCCCCATGTAAATACTTGTTGTCTAGTATATATAAAGAACATTGGTGTAGGATAAATGTAGAAGTAAAGAAATTACATATTATATCACAGAACTCTCAACATAAGCCAAACAAAAGCAGAACTTCCCATTTTACAAAAAAAGACCCTGCTCTCGCATTACACGCAGGTGCTCAAAACATCCTCAGTGTGACTTTCTGCCATGAACATGTTTATTTTTACTTCTAATTTTGTATGCATTATTGTCATGAAGTTAAACTATTAAATTGACTGTAAGATTTTTCCTAACAGTCAAGCTATTAAGCTTCCTTACATTAAAGTGTGGTGCTCCCAGATATTTTGACTTTAAACCAATACTCCGAAACTCAAAACTTGATTTGAAATATAGACATTTAGTGAAAGTTTTATATTTCTGTATTTATAACTTTGTAAACTTTATCAGCTTCGTTCATTTGTCAAATTTACTAAAGGCAATCATTTATATTTGCCAGGCTTGTATTTTTCCTGATGACATAGGAAGTGATGATTTAATATTTTTAATGATATATTCTGCCATTCTATTATAACTTATTATTGCAAATCTAGATGAATATAATGCAATTATCATTAGTTTGTATATCTTTAAAATGTACCTGTACCTAGGTACTTTCTAAAGTACCTGTACCTGTACCTGACCATTTTGCAAGTACCTGTACCTGTACCGAGGTACTGTCACATGTACCTGGCCCCAACCCTGCTGTGCAAATGATTACCTGTAACAGTTGTGTTATTTCTGTTATTTCAAAAAATATTATAATAGTTGAGCTAGTCTTCATAATTTATTAAAGAACCATATGTCGATATATAACATGAATTTTAACTGGTATTCAAGTACAAAATATTGAACGGACAGGATACGCTAGTTGGTAAAATTACACTCTGCATTCACATTTATTATGCTTTACATTTGCATTTAATTTCTCAGGTAACGTGACATAAGAATTTCTGTAACCTAAATCAGGGCCAATCACCTACAAAACGGTTGTTTTTTTTGTATAGCAGGGACCGCTACAATGGATTTTAGCTTCATGGCTGTTTCTACTTGCTTGAAACAAGTACACTTAGAAGATACATGGCAAGGGCAAATAAATAAGTGCCATTTAGTATAGTAACCTCTTACCACAAGTACAAGGCCTTATATATTAATCTTTCATTTTATTGGTAACCTACAGAGATGGAAAAGCCTTAGTGAAAAGCTATGATGAAACCTGTCGAATTAAAATGCGTATAACAAAGAGTTCCAGTAAGCCTGTTATCTTTGAGGTAATTGACTGTAAGCCGGCGTCCATGAGTGCTCACCCCTTCCCAGAATCCCCGATGCCAATACAACTACAGGGAGGGCGCGCACGAGCCCTTTTGGTCTTATGAACTCTACCTGCGTATATTAAAAGATACGTGAGATAATTTTGTTCTTCTGACCCATTTGCATTATTTCGAAAACTTTAGGTAAAAAAGTCTGGCTTTAGAGGTCACAGGCGTGTCATTTTTTAAACCCCCGCATACAGAATTATGTGAATTTTAGGAGAAATTTACCGATTTTGAGCTCCAACCGCTGGGGCATTTCTTTCAAGAAAATGAAGTTGATTTTATCTATTTATTGAAAGTATTTTCGTTACGATTACTCTGCCCCTGAACATATTATTCATATCGATTTTATTTTCATAAAAATATGACACACAAATTTGAGAACCAAAAGTCCGGGTCGTGAAAACCAAACTATTGTTTCTAAAATGTTGTGTGTGATATTTTTATGAAAATAAAATCGATATGAATAATATGTTCAGGGGCATAAATCGTAACAAAACGTCCGGGTCGTGAAAACCAAACTATTTTGGCATAATGAAAATATTTGACGGTTTCAAATCCATTATGGTAGTTTTATTTATACAGCGATAATTAGCGATTTTTTCTTAGGATGTTATCTGTATTTTCACTGATTAAAAAATTGAATTTTACAAATCCTGAATATGACATTACAACATATCATTATTACTTCTTACCTTAAGACTCAGACAGAATAAAGTTAATCAGACCAGCCTGATTTGCATGTTTAAATTTGAAGCTGGATGCACAACTAACACGCACTCATTGATCTAATTACAATTCTTTGCTCTGTGCTCACCCTGGTGGTGTAACCCAGAGAACCTTGCGATGCAGCAGCAAAGCAGCGGTGAAAACAAAAGGTGATCAGGAACGACTGCGGTGTGTAACCATGGGTAACATAGTATTATGGATAAACCATAATGAAGATTTAACAAAGGATGCAACATGACCTTCCGCTGTAGCATAGGACTCCATTACGTTATCAACCTTTCATGCTGAGACTACAATTGGAAAACAATGTCTGACAATATGTCTTGATTATAGCATGCAGAAGCGAGAGTGTCGCTTTGGGGGTAATATTACCTGGATATTCACATAGCCCAGTCACCCCAAGAACTGTATCAGGACAAATAAAGGTTATAATGAAATTCCTGCAGCCTAGAGAATGCTAATTGGCGAGCGTGCACGGATGGGACGAGTTGTGATTATGGTAATGTACCTGTTGTGGGGTTAATTAGAATCCCAGGGCTTATATTGCTCGTTGTGTTATTTTCCTCCGCGTGCCATAATAGAGAGAAAATAAGACATGGGCTTGGCTTCTGACAATAGTTATGAAGCCATCTTAATTGTTATTGATTATTCAATACATTTTGGGAAAATTACCAAAATCGATTTCTCCCTATGGAACCCTGATCCTGAACCCGGATCATGTACCAGATCCATACCAAAATCGACAACTGATTCTTCATTCGGCCATTTCCAAAGGATCTTGAAAATAACATGAGAATCTGTTCATGATGGCGTGAGTTATGTTGTGAACAATACACAAGTACGGGGATGAAAGCTCACTTTCCTTTCGGAGGTATTTTTTATTTATTTATTATTATTAAGGTGCAACATGTAATATTCGTAATCAAATTACATTCATATGAGAAATTCACATCCGGCCCCAAAAGGCTTATGGAGCACCACTCACAGTTGAAAATGTAAGCAACAATATAATATAATCAGCGAATTTAAGAGAAATTAAGTTGTTGACGATTGTCGTATGCACGCGCAGCAAGAAGTGCAGTTTCATTAAAAACATCTGGACAACTTAGCAGATATCAACGTTTTTCATTTGTTGTTATTGTATCAAAACCTTCCCTATAGTTTAATATTGCAATATCAAACAGATGGGATCGCAGCATCGAGTGTTTTTCACACTTCAAGAGAAAATGCGTGGTGTCCTCGACAGCGTTAGAGTCACACGCTTGACAAATTCTGTCGTGTCGCGGGATATTACGGTAACGTCCACTTTCAGCTTGTAACGGGTACGTACCCATTCGAAGCCTTGCAATAACAGATCAGTTCTTTCTATCACTACATACATACATATAACATTCAGGTTCAAATATATTTTTCACGTCTTGGTAAATATTCAAACGAGAGTTCAGAGGTAATAACCTGAAAAAGTGAATATAAAGATGGGGGTTTAGGTTTTTCTTTTTTTTTAACGCAACAATATTTTGTAATTGCTTTTCTCAGACCCCTTGACATGCACATATTACAAAAAAAAACGGAATATGGACTCGATACAGTGGTATATGGAAAGTTTGGGCTTTCTGAATTTGGTTAATTTTAATTAAGATTTTACTATTTTTTATCTAATTTCAGATATTTGACCAATCATCATAATACAGAATATCTCGTGCCATCATGTTTAGGTACACATTTCAGAAAGTATATTTATATATTCATATAGAGAAAAGGGAATGTTTTGAACTTTTATTTTGCGAGGGTTAGCGCTTTAAAGTTAAAATACATAAAACTAGTAATTTATTTTGAAATCCCGAGGCAGCGGAAATATTGCGCTTATAAGAAGCTACTGATTTTCCCGCTGCCTGATTTGACCGTTTATGATGCCCTTGAACACCAGGTGATGGGCCTGTCTGCTTAAAAAAACTGCTGATGTGACTAGCAGCCAACCAAATGCCAGTCAACAAACACTCGACAGGCATCAGGCTCCGCCCAGAAACCACGTGTGGGGCCGTTCTCTCTGAGCCTGTGGCCTGTTCACCCAGTTGTCGGGACGATGAACTGTCATTTAAAACGAAATGAACAACATTGGCTCCGTGTATTCCTCGCTTGACACGTAAACCGTTTTATCTTCCAGCACAGAGTCTCATCTGATTGGACCAAAATACAGTTCTCCCCTCTGGTGTAGCGATTCAGGATAAGAGGTCAAAACAAACAGCGCTTACGATATAGGTAGTAGGCCTATAGGTAAAGCGCTGTGTAAAGAGCGCAGTAGTCATACAGCTAATGTTAATGAAAAACTAATAGTGTGTGAGCTGACTGCACTAACAGTTATGAGACCTTCATTTATTTTTCTGTATGTCTTCTCTTTCTTTCTTCCTTTCTTTCTTTCTTTTTCCTATCTTTTCGTGGTTTTGATCTCTATCAGATTCTACTGACTTCCAAATATATATATAAACAGATATATATATATATATATATATATATATATATATATATATATATATATATATATTGAATAGAGGTGGATAAATCAGCGCAAAAGGCCCCATCTTATCTATGACATATTTTTATGTGCGGTTTTCTAACCCAGATATCAAGTTTACATCCCGACCTAAAGTCAATATATATACCTCTTTAAACCAGGCTAGCCTGTTATAATAAGGTCATCTTCAAATATCTTCCTCTATATTTTGTATCTTCTATTGTCTAGTTCAATTAAGTTCCAGGAATCTCGGAATAGCCCTAGGTGTATTGCAAGAAATTTCACGTATCACATGATGCTGCAAAGATTTTCCTCGTTCTACAGCCTATGATAGAAAAATATGGCCCGGAAACAGGAAGAAATGGTCACTTCCTGGAAAGGTCGGCCTTATGGCATTTCGGGTCCTCCTAGGTTAATTAAAGGTGAAATCATGGTAATTAGTGACATGTTAAGGGTTTAACTGTGGATGCAAAGGGAATTGCCCATGGCAAACATTGAGAAAGTATTCAAATAGTAACAGTTCACCGAAAAGAGAAATCTATATTTTTATTGACTCAAATCACACTCGAAGTACGTGATACAAAAAAATAAGTGTTCTTAGATAGGAAATTTTTATTCCCAGAAACTTTAGTAGAACTGATCTAATGACATCGTCACTGATACATTGTTCCAATGTACTCCGATCAAGAGCTCTTTTGATTTAAAAGGCAACACGGGTCAAAAAGAAAGGTTTTGGTTGACGAAGATGCGCTTGAAGGATTTCGAACAGTGACGTCATACACATGTGGGCATGTGGAAAACGATAAAAAAACACAGAGGCTAACGGGCAGTTGCTAGGACCTAGTGTTATTAACAGAATGGTCATAGAAGGCAGGACATCGACTCATAAAAATTTGACTTTTTTAAATCTAGGTATCCGTAACTATTGTTTTCCTGGTACCCTCTGCAAGATCTATCTCAAGAATGTTAATGTGGAAGACAATTTTTGTCCAGATAAAATTTCGAAAATCATTGATCGTCCCATCCTTATAGACATCCAACCGTGTAGAAAATGCATTTCTTTTTTAAAAATAAATTATCAGTTGATGAAACATCAGATTAAATTTTAAAAAATAATGTCTGTAGGAAATTGTTACATTCAACATAATGTTGGTCGAGAGCAAAGGAGGTCATAACCCTCCCGCTATCCCCCCTGATCCGAGTCTGGTAAGGTGGTCTATAATAACTTTCCAGATGGGGTGAATTAGGGTGACACAAAAGTTTTATTTATGAGAACCCAACCTCTGTGGCTATGATATTTAATGCATCCATGTACTATTTTATCAATAAACAATTATCAAATATTGTTATTTTACTTTATTAGAGAGAATTTGACTTCCAAATAATTATTTTCCTTAGTTGCCATTTTTTACCATTTTGCTATGATAGCACATGGAAAGTAATTTTAGAATTTTACAGATACTTAATTACTTGATAAAAAATATATTAAATTACAGATAAGTCATAATATGTCAGCGCATTATTTGTAAATTTCCTCTCGACATTTAATTTTATAATTCCAAGTTTTCTCATGAATAAGCCAACAATCCCTCTGTTCTATTAGTTATCCAAAGATTGATTTATCATTTTTATCAAGAAGAAAATTGTTGTATAATTAACTGTACATACTCTTATATTCTCACCATTAACACTAGGCTCCCAGGGTTGTTTAGATTCTCAAGTATCATTTATAAGACATACCGGTACCTATGATTGCAGGCCAAGTATGGACTTGTCATATTGATGTACTTGACAAATATAACATTAAAATATATTTCTTTTTAGTGTCGGGTGTCATCTTGATATATGATAGTATTTCAAGACATTATGTTTATGTTTCCCTTCGCGCCACTGGTTGCGCCCGATGCAAGCTTAGTTCTACTGTGTATAGGCATGAAGGGAATGTTTCAGAACAAACTTTGTTATGCAAATGCTAACATATTTCCTTTTGGGGACAATGTTTTTGATGTGTATCTAATATAAATGGGCACAGGTAAGCTATTTTTCCCGCTGAGCCGGAAGTTGCAGTCCTAGTTTAGTCATCTTCTGTTCAGTCTTGACTATTAACTGTTCGAGCGACTCACTCTTACATACATACTCTAAAATCGACAGGAATAGCATCAAAAGCAGACGACAAGTTTACTTCCGTTCCGGCATGCGCGAAAGATGACATGAAACCTTCGGTTTGTCGAGAAACGCACTAAGTGATCTGGTGACAATTCAATGGAATTTATCTACAGAAGAGTCTCTCGTGCAAAATATTTGGTTCGATAATTACATCCGACATTGCATTTGCCCCTCCTTCCAGGCATTTTCATTCTCCGACTTCTCAATTATTACCATGGAAACGTAGGAGCTAAGCTAAGTAAGTTAAATTGTACGAGAATGTTATGGTCTTTGCGTGCGAGAATAAAATTTAATAATAAACAGTACTCAAATCTTACACTTTGTATTGTTTTGACCAGCTTTAAAATTACCATAGCAGCACACACCTTGAAAAACATTAATTTACTTTCTTTGATCACAGGAATATTTAAAACAAAGTAATTTTTCTGTTGTTATGAGCAATTTTACTCAGATATACACATATAAAGATAAAAATTTTTAGATAAAGCACTCACACACACACACATATGCCCACATACATGTATATCATATTTCGGATATCATATATATATATATATATATATATATATATATATATATATATATATATTATATATTATATATAAATATTTATAAAACATATATTATACATAACAAAATATAAATTATATATATAAAATATATTATATTATATATTATAATATATTCATATAATATTATATTTATATTATATATACTGGTAAATGTTAAATATTTTCAGGCAGATAACATGTGTAGAACTTACATGTGCGCACAGTTTATTTAAAGAAAATATATGCATATGTTATTGTCAGCATTTATTTTGATAATTGTCATTTTGTTTGCATTCACTGTCTATTCTGCTTTAAGAATTCTGCTTTATTTAGTTCTCTGTGTTTATATTAAGTTTGTTCATTAACTGACGGTATTCAGATCATTTTCATTCAGTTGTTAAATAAGAACGTGAATTATGTCAATCATGCTGGGAACTGTAGGCCCTGTGGCCATTTTTGCTGAATAAAGTTCCGTTCTGTTCTGTATATTATGTTTTGTATAATTTATATATATATGTATATCATATATATATATATAATAAATATAATACATAATATTATATAAATATAATATTATTTTAAGCATATATAAATTGTATATTTAATAAAAACATAATACATTTACATATAATATATATTGTATATAATATGTATATATATATATATATATATATTTATATATGTTTCATATTATTTATAGTTTATACTTATATTGTGTGTTATATATGGATATATATATATATATATATATATGACTAATCGGAATGTTTTATTCTCAGTATACCTATCGTTCAAGTTTTCTGAGAATATTGATTTGAATATAATTATATTTTTACAGATGTTGAACTGATTGAACCAGTCCATCTGAGGTAAGTTTGTATTTGGGTGTTTTTTATTCTGATGTATATATAACCACGTGTAAGTATCACGTGTTAGTAACAGAGTTGTAGTCACCAATAAACATTTTGTTGTCACGATTTGTGCCTCCGCCATTCACTTATTCGGCCCGTATTCACAGGTTCATTAGTGCATTAGTGACTATACATTTGTGAAAATACCCCTATTATATTCCTGGATACGGTTCGCATACCAGATCGACACCAAGTCTAATCGATTTTTTATCAGTCAATTCCTAAAATGTCTCTCCCATCCCCCCCCCCTTCCACAACAGAGGCAAAGTAAAATTAAATGTTGAGCTATGACACAAGACACAATATAATGTAGACCAAACCGAATGAATTTTGAGACTTAACTGACATACTTAAAAGTCGCCAAATACCGTTTACAGTATTGAAAACAGCTGAGTCAGTTAATTTCTAATTAATCTGATTTTTTTTTTTACTTTAGTCTTAATAGTCAACGAATTGGATCCCGTTTGGTTGGGATCGTTTCATATTCTGTTGACGCTCACGGGAGAAGGCAATCTCTAATTCAATGAGCGTCTTATGTATATTATCACACCGCTCACGTCGCTTCCGGAAGACCTCCCGATGACTTTTCTCAGAGGTTAATATTCCACATTCATCAGCAGGAAGCTAAAAATGCATCATGGAACGAAATAGATGGCCTACACATGGTCCCCTGGGGTTAGCGGTAATATTTACATTCACAGCGCTTTCTCAACCTTCCATGTAATGTCGCCCTCTCTGTGAATCCCGCCCACAGCGGGGTCGTCTGCCGTGAACAAAATCCAAAAAGAGGCTTGGCCAATGCGCGGCACGCCTTATAAGGTGTAGAGTTTATCAACAGTTAATGACTGTGAAAAAATATATAAATAAATATATAAATATATAAATTGCAACAGTGCATTTGCGTTTTGAGCAGGAAAACATTTAATTGTCAAAAGAAAATGGAAATTCAGTTCAAAACGTGATGTTGTAATAAATGGAAAAACACTTTTGAAATGTTATCATTTAAATTATGATAGTAAACCACATACTTAAAAAAATTGACAAAATAGAATCCAAATGCAAATACAAATATATAAATTTATTTTCATTTATTTTTAACCAATTGTATCGCATTTGCATTTGCATATCATTTATTTAACATTTTTGCACGTATACTTTTAGATTCCCTTGTTTGCATTTGACCCCAGCTTTTAACCATAAAATATTCACATTATTAATGACAAAGGTAATTTATTCGATACGATGAACAAAATGTCGAAAGCTGTAATGCCGTTACGTGTGTATTCGTATCGATCTATGTGAAGTCTCAGTAGGGTGGTCTCCGTGTATCTGCCTGTCACATGGTCAATTTCTAAACGTGGTGCGATAGCTTGGCTAGTCACTTGACCCTAAGAATTATGGGAGTGGAGCTTTGGCGCCTGTTAAGGTCATCGACGCTGGACAGGTCAACATGTAGGTGAAGCCTGATAGACGTGGACCACCCGTGGGGACAGACTGGCACGGAACAAGGTGATGACTTCTCAGCATCCCTGGTGTAGCGAATTCAGACTACCCCCCTCTTCAGATTGCCCCCGGGGATAATATAAACATATTTCATTTTATCCTCCCAAACCCCAACCTGGAAATCGATTTCAAATAATCCCACGATAAGATTGAATTGTTTTTATTATACCCCCTACGATCTATAATTTTAGATTACCCCCAAAAAATAAAAATTATTTATGTTTTTTTCACATATGATTATAGTAAAACTGAAATAAATGTATCGATATTGGAAGACTTTTTTGATAAATTCTTTATTTAATAGACAATTTAACAATTAAAAAAGAAGGTTGAAAAAAATATCACATATTCACATATGTCCAATATCATACATGCCAGGAGAAAGGGGAGCAAATCTATATTGTCAGCGCAGAAGAGATTTTTCAACCAGACCACCCTTCTGTGACATACAATCGTCCAGTATCTAATTGCTCAGGATTTTTTATTAACAACAACATCTGTTAGATCTCGACCAATACCAGAAGAGGGTCACAGGCAACAGCGAAAATCCCCAGATTCAGTAACCGGTATTTGTCGGTGGCTGTATCCAGAAAACCAGATCTTAAGAGGTGTCTGGAAAACGCAAGAGTGCGAACGATCAACTGAAAATCGTTCTGTAATTCCATGTTTACTCGAACGCGGGAGTGAGCTATTGAAGCGGGCCACCACAGCAGACGATGCGATTAACAGACAGACTGGTTCTCGGCTCATATTCTGCTCCGCTGGGATTCCCTGCTGGGGCAGTGTGCCTGGAAACGGAGTTTTTACTTACGCACATATTCGCGTCGATTTCATGGCAAGTTAGCTCTCTCGATTTACTAAACTGTACGTAGGGTCTGATTATACTGGAGGATTTTGACAAAGTTTCAAAACTTATGCTATTTTTTACATGCACGGGCGCAAAAACGACAAGAGAATCATGAATATTAAGCGTGTCCATATATCGGACTACCGTTCCAGCGACCCCAAGTGCCCTTCCACTGTTCGCAAAATGGGCAAGACAAATGATAGAATAGGCAAAAGTAACATGACCTATGACGAAAAATATAATATAATAACGCCATATATATGGTGTTAATTTAAATACACTGGTATGTTTATATGCCCTTAACCATTTTTCATTATATATGGACATCATATAAATATAAATATATATATATATTTATATATATATATATATATATGTCCTGTCTTTTTTCAATGAGGTAACATCACACAAGTATATATATATATATATATATATATATATATATATATATATATATATATATATATATATATATATATATATATATATGTAGGTAAACATTACGTGTCTTCATTTTTTTCGTAGGAACATATGTATAACTATATTTAAAATACATTGGTGGCTAACTATAAAAAAGGTGTATACAATAATAATAATAATAATAATACTTTTAGTAATAATTATAATAATATCTACATAAAGTTCAAATAGAATGAACAATGGGTAACACGTAGGTTAATAGACAACAGTAGCTTAGGTATTGTATTCTCCGTCTGCTGACACCTGCGCGACCGCTGTGTGGAGGACCATTAGATACCGTGTGCTTTTTGTTCCAGGCAATCTTGTGTCAGGTTTCATTCACTCGGATCACAACAATGATGAATTCTTGGCAAGCTTTCAAGAATCCAATGAAACCAACAGAAATAACGTTGAGCAGACATGATGATTGTAAATCGAAGATGGCGTCAAATAGATGGCGTCCAAAATGATACACAGTATTGATTTAAGAATTTAGAGCTCATGGCTGAATATTCGATCCCCTCCTGAAATTAAAAAGCGTTTTGGGGCTTCAAGATTATTTATATTTGATTTCACAGGTTGCATATCTTCAGGACTATATTCCCTATACTTTGTATAGAATATAAAATAATTAATTACAGTCCTGGTCTTTATAATAAATATAAAAAAAAACAGTCTGTAGAATGCAAATCTATTCATGAAAGGTAAACATACATTTCATACCTAGATGATATCTACCAGCATATCTTCCATTTTCAGTGTATTTTTTCTAATCGTGGAAAATGCAATAAAGTTAATAATATGTAAATAAACTTATTTGATATTTGCTGCAAGCAAGATTTGAAGCTCCAGACTTCTGTTATTGTAAATTTATATATATATAAAACAAAACAGATTTTTTTCTTTATTTTCTAAATATAAATATTTTACTGTCGCATGCTCTGTTTCTTGGCCTACTAACTTCCTGAATTTTGTCGGTGTACAATATATAAACAATGTCGGGTATTTTTACACCCTGGCTGCGGAGTATGCGCTCCAGCGGAATCTCTCCATCGTGTTTCTCCCTCTCCCTGCCACGTTATCCGTGAGAGGACAAATACCAGGGTGACCAGTGGTGGTGCGTAATATACCAAAAACAAATCATGACGTCACCATTCTTGTCGTCTGTTGTAAAAGTCACGTGACTAATTGAGCTTCCGGTAGAAAACACTTCAAAGCAGACAATCTGGTAAGTCAATTAAAATGTTAATTTTGCGGCATTAATCCTAAATATTTTTATCTGCCGGTAATCTTCAGGGTGACGGATTTCCTGTTCCGTAACACAATGTGTATACATTTCATACATTTGGTTCTTTCACCCCTGCATTATTGCTTGTTTCTATGGTAGAATACAGGATGAAGCTGTTCTGATTGCTGCTTAGATGTAAACACAGCACAGCGTCTGGTTCCGTTGTCTGGTGGTGTCCTGTCGTCTGCTGGGCCACACAAAACAATAAACTGTTCTAAGGACTCTGGGCCCAAAAGAATATGGTGCGAGCTGGTTCAGACAAATTATATGACACATTATTATAATTATATTGCCAGGTTGCCATGAAATTTAAAAAAAAAATCGCTTCAAATCTTGAAATGTTGAATATGACCAAAACAATATTTTACCCAATTACCAGATATTGAATCCTTCTTTTGAGGAATTTGTGGCATAATACAAAGTAGCGACACTCCCCAAGCTCTAATCTTCATTTGCAAAACAAAAGGATTCACGAATAATGGGGACTTCTAGTGGAAGGTCGAGCGAATAATTTTTTGTATTATATATATATATATATATGAACATAATGTTGAAATAGGCAGACCGAATCATACTTATACAAAATACAAAACATATTGTGTTATGCATAGGATACAAAACCAAGGGACACATTCCCTCTCAATCCTCGCCCCCGGTTAGCAAACGAGGGGCGCAATCGTATTTGTAATTCTGTTTCTGATATTGTTATCAGTCATCGTGCATTTTTATCTGGATACAGAACATTGGATAATATAATTTAGATATTGCATAACCCCCGAGACATATACTCTGGACAACTAACCCCCGAACGTGTCCGAGGAATTGTCCACGGGAATTTATCTGGGGGAAATTGTCTTGTTTTATTTTTCGATGTCGCGAAGACGACCATTAAAGTGTACCTCATTATTTATGCAGCCCATAAAAGTATCATACTTTCATGTCCGTGGCATTTAGCTAGGCTACGCTTGGCTCACAGAGCTTGATCCAGGCGTCTATTTCATGAATAATGAACAAGCCTGCAAGCGTTCTTGTGGAAATCACAAATGTCAATCAAACTGACCGAATAAAATATAAACAGTGCACCGGTCACACTAAATGATAAACATTTGATCGAAACATCGCACCTGACATCTGCGTAGATAAAACGAACGCAAGCCATTTGGTTCAATTGCCTTGTTCATTATTTACGAAATAGACGGCAAAGCGGCTCGCTGAATCAAGGTTTGTGAAAGCGTAGCCTGCTGCCACGGACTTGATGGTATGAAAATATATATTGTATGAAGTATACATAATGGGGTATGATGCATTGCCAGTAATTTCCTTTTCTTTATACCTTAAAGTGCAGAGGAATTGATAATTAAATCTGCGTATCTGTTACTGCGTCACCGTCTGATGAAGGTTACAATGCGGCGTTTCTCTTTTTAAAAAAAAAAATGGGCATATCCCATGCATCACCTGTAACAAGGTATAATAATTGAGAGAAGAAATTATAAAACGAATGTAAATGTGATGATTATAATTTTTTCAATTCAATTATGGATTTATGCGAGACTTGTGTTTATGGTACATTGTTTATTCGAGGCTTTGTTATATTTAAGTTGTAATCATTTATGAAATTATCTTTCCTCTTACATAACTGATGATTTATTTTAAAATAAAGTGAATATGCAACTATATCCTGAAGCTATGTTATACGGTGTAACACCAAATATTTTAATTGCCTGCCGTGTCTAACTGTACTGCTCTTATTGGTGATCCTTTATTTCATGTTTCCCTGCTTGGCACTATTTCTGGATTTGTCTGTTTTATATAAACCCAACATCTGGCCGCAGGCTTCTGTCGTCTGCTGAAACCCTCGTATCTGAGCACGCGCGTGTTACAAATGATACTAAATAGTAGCAGGACCTCGTGATAGCGTTGTACGGTGTCTCTACACAGGGTAAGTGGCCATACTGTTTTTTTCTTAAAAATCGAATACACCTTTGATACCATATTAAAAATATCGACTTCCTAGGCAAATTCAGATAATTAAACCTGTTTAAACCTGGATGGGCCAAAGTTTTACTGCCTGTTATTTCGACTTGGATTTAAATGTATATGAACGCAAACTACTTTTTTCGTGGGAAGAGACTGAAATATTTCTTATCCGTGGTATTATATATATATATATATATATATATATATATATATATATATATATATATATATATATAAGGGTTGATCCTAAACTCGTCATGTTCGTCAATCTAAAACTCGTCAGGTTTCTTTCCCGAGTTCTCCCTCAGGGACTTGCCTTACTTTTTTTCGCTCATTCCAGGCCAGAGTCCTACCCCCCCCCCCCCCCCCACTACAGATTTTGTCTTGTTTAGTTTTTACATAACAATAGAACAGGTATTAACGGAAAAATCTTTTCGAGGAGACGGCATTCCGATCTTACTGTTGGCCGTGGCAGCACGCCACCTCAACCATATTTTGTCTCTGTTGTAGGTGAGTTGTCATTTCTTCTTATTTTTAACCACCTTTATAACTCTCGTCTCTAAATAGTCTCTGTATATATGCTTTAACGTAACTCGTAACATCGACTTCGTTTCGCTCTCGAGCTTAAACATGGGCTCCGTTTTGCTCTCGAGCTTAAACGTAACGTTAATTGTCTTTGTGTCACTCTCTCTCTCTCTCTCTCTCTCTCTCTCTCTCTCTCTCTCTCTCTCTCTCTGTAACCAGGCTTCACTTTTGCTCTCGTTCACATAAAATACACGCATGCGAGTGTTTTCCAAATGTATTTGTTAATTATAAATATGTAAATATATATATATCTCCGTATGTCTTTGTATATGGTAAAACGTGTATACAAGCATTCCTTTCTTACTGTTGGTCATAGCAGCAATCCACTTCATCTATATTTTGTCTCTGTTGTTGTAAAAGTTTGCACCACCGATTGGCGTCACTTTAACTTTGAGAGCCCAACGTACATCTCCCTGAACACATATCTACTTTCATATATTATTAATATTACAAAATGGTCAGTTACACATAAAGACGTGTGTTCATGCTAACACAACCGTTAGATGTGAGTTGTTAACGGACGGTTGATGTCGTTATGTAATTATGTGTTGAGACAGCCATAATATTAATTATTATTATTATATTATTTTTATTTTTGTTTAAATATTATTATTATTATTAATATATTATTATTATTATTATTAATATTATTATTATTAATATAATTATTATTATTATTATTATTATTATTATTATTATTATTATCATTATTATATAAAAGAAAGAGAACTTTTAAATTATAAAATTAGTAGACAACCAATTTTTTCAAAACAAGACAGCATGCAGGTATAACTTGAATTGTTAGATGTGCTTTAGAACCTTATCATGAAATTACTCTGACGTATATAATTCAATAAGTTTATTCTGTTTAGTATTCCGGTGCCTTACGTAGTTTAGGGCTACAAATAAAGTCTCACTAAGTCCAGTGTGACTTCTTTGCTGCAAAACCGATAGTCATGCAACGGAAGGAAATATTATCCTGGCTTTATGAAGGAAAAGTGTTGCAAAAAAAAAAAAAAAAAAAAAAACTTTCTCAAGTTCATTGAAAGTAAGTGTTCAATCCACATTGGAACACAAAGATAATTAAAATCTTCGAAGGTGGAACTGAAAATCCTCTACTGTCTAATTCACAAAACTGTCATTATCAAGTTTTATGACGACTCGTTTTATTTCACATATATGAATTACGCATGAGTATCATAAGACTGCACTCACTGTCTATTTGTTTAATGAATAATAATGGGGCATTTTCTCTATGGATTACTTTCGAATACGCCTTATTATACAACCTAGAAATCTTCCTAATTGCATTAATAAGCATGTTTAAAAAACAATCCCCTTATGGATCTGTCACTAATATCCGCGCAAAACGCTTAGTGTATCACGTGACCAGCGCCGAGGCCTGTGATAAGCCATGTTTTTTAGTATATTTTCCCATTTGAAATTGGAGATGACAGAATCCCGGATGCCCGTAATCCAACTCCATCAGCACTAGGGACAACTTTAGCCAGTCGCTGATTGAATAAACATGACCTGACGCAAAGGAAAAAAAAACATTCTATGTATTTTTTAGCGAAGGTTAATTTGCATGTGACAGCCAGAGTATCGGGTTTCTTCTTTGATCCTCCATTTAATTTCGTATGAGAGCGGCAAGCAGAGGAAAGCTGGAAACGGAATTTTATTTCAGCGAGATAAAAATAGGGAGATTTTTGGAATCGACCGTCATCCATGCACGTTTATACCTATAACAGCTTAAAAATTCTCTCTCTCTCTCTCTCTCTCTCTCTCTCTCTCTCTCATACACACACACACACAGACACACGGACACTTTAGCAAAAACAGGCTGTTATTAAAACAATTACATTATATAATATAATATACCATTTCAAGCCATCCTACACGCGTATTTGTTTTAATATTATATTTTAGAAAATATGCCACACTTGAAACCGCTGAACAAAATCCAAACATTTGTATTAAATATGTTTATTACATGATAATAGAATTTGTTATAATTATACTTGTATTCTATATATACAAATATTTGTTAATATATATACACGTATATGTAAATGTATACACATATACATATATAAATATATATACTTGTGATAAACTGCTAGTATCATTACTAAGAAACAAAATATGCGACTTAAGTGTTATATGTATATATATATATATATATATATATATATATATATATATATATTAAACATGCCTCGAAAAATGCGAAGAACTGCTGGTAAATTGTTTTTTCTTGTGGTTACTCAACCCATCGCCTGGTCTGTTTCGAGAAACATCCTTAAAACCTCCTTCAAAAGAAGAAAGTGCCACTTAAACTGTTAGAATGGATGTATTGGACACTGGTTGTCTCTGCACATTAGAACATGTCTGGCCAACTTAATTCTTTATCCGATGTCGCCCAAAACATCAAAGGAATTCGTCTGTCCCAGACAAAACTGTTCTGATACTACCTTGCTCGGTCCCTTTGATCTGAAAGCTGTCTGTTGTCCCATGACCCTGTCAATTCGGGGTTTGTCCGGGCATTTATTGTGCTCTAATATGGCCAGGGAAAAACAGCCTGGAGCGGCTAGTTTTAGACAAATACAAATAAGTGCTGAATGTTAACATTCATGCTTTTGATATCTTGGGTATTTATATTAAAACAAAATCTTCTTGTTTCGAATTCATCTTTATTTATTTAATTTTTTTATCATTTATTACTCTTAATACATTTACGATACAAATTTCAGCACCATAATGCATAATTTATATTCAGCACTTTTATTATGTATTAAGGTGATCTAAATATTTCTTTTTTCGATTAATGCAATTTTGCGTTCTTCATAATTTACTCCAATGTGTCAAGTATTAACAAAAGACTTAAGGAAACATTAGTCATCAAACTATTTCATAAAATGAAAAAAAATGCAATTTCCTGATTAACAAAATGTCTGAAAACTACGAATGCTTATCGAAGCTATGACAGGATA
This sequence comes from Sipunculus nudus, assembly GCA_026874595.1. Classification (NCBI taxonomy): domain Eukaryota; kingdom Metazoa; phylum Annelida; class Sipuncula; order Golfingiida; family Sipunculidae; genus Sipunculus; species Sipunculus nudus. The sequence goes on from CM049321.1 coordinate 51,978,735, forward strand.
AAATAATAACAATTTGTTTACAAATATTCATCTTACTACGCCGAGAATGCCTAGATAGTAGATACAAATAGATTTTAAATAAAAAAACTATGTGTATTGATTTTTATTCGTATTTTCTGAATATATATACAGGTAATTTGCATCTCTGTTTGGTCAACATATAAAATAATAGTGTCAATAGCACTTTCAAAACCATCAGCATAATCAACATCGGGATGATGATGAGGCTGATGATGAACATCATCACCATTATCATCATCATTCGTCAATATCATCATTATCATCGTCTTCATGAATATAATCGATAGTATGAAATTCGGTTAGGGGCATGTTACCTATCGGTTCGTATATATATTTATTACATACTAGTATCTAAAACATATTATACAGTACTCCATTCATAAATTCCTATTTTTTAACTAATGATAGATTATTTCAATAAACAACGTTAAACATACGAGTTTCAAAAGATGGAATCAATATATGACAAACAAAGTTGTTGCAAAATGTTAATTTAATTTGTTCATTATATGTTATATTGACTAATGCACTTCATCAGAACGCACCCATAACACACTAAATAAATTATTATTAATAATAAATATTTAAGTATATATATATTATATATATTACAATATATGTATAGTGTTTATTTTTTATACATTATATATGATACGTTAAAACATGGAGTGGTTTGAAAACAATTTTATGTCATTTTTTGTGTTAGTTCACTATATCTTATGTTGACTCCTACACTTCATCTGAACGCATCTATAGCATGTATATTTAAATATACATGTATAATATATTTATAAATATATATATATATATATATATGGACTCGAGTCCACCATCAATGTTTTTTTTTTTTATATACATAGTTCATGTATATGAAATATTAAAACATGCAGTGATTTGAAATCATTTTTGTGTCAAAACTCAAATAAACCCAGCGCACCCAGAATTCTATGCGAATCATACACAATTTGTATAGGATGGGGGCATTAACTGACATGGACAAACATAACCGTAAGGTCAGGGTTTTATGGAGTATTTCCTTGTAATATTTACTCAACTTTACGCGTGATTTATCTCTAATAACCCTCCCCCATCAGACAGAATTCTCAGTGTAATAGGCGTAACGCCCACTCCTGAGACAGATAAAAAGTGACTTTACTGGTAAGGATCTTGCTGATACAGGTGTGCCTGACGACCACGTCGAATGGTTGGAAGATTAAGAGAGCACTGGACAGCTGGGAAAACAGGTGTTTTATAAATGGTTACGGTATTTCTCGGTTCCTTGATGCACTGCGAATGGCTGAAGCGTCTAATGAATTTCAACAACGATTTTGTCGTCTTCCTAATCAGCATCGTCGCCGTCGTCAGTTTATAGTTAATAACTTGGTTATTAGTTTTCTTCATATTCATTACCATTATCTTCATCGTTATCATCATTATATCATCTCATCGTCGTCGCCATCGTCATCATCATCAACAATAACGCCACCATTATTATATTCATCATCTTTTTCAACAACAACATCAGCACCATCACCTTCGTCGTCGTTGTCGCCGCCGCCATCATCATCATTATTATCACCATTATCATTGTCATAGTAGTACTCTTCATCTTCATCACCACCAAAACCACCTTTATCTTCGTCATTATCATCTTTATCATCATCACCGTCGTCGTCATCCTCATCCTCATCACCACCATCATCATCATCGTCGTCGTCGTCGTAATCATCATCATCATCATCATCATCAGATATGATCGTCGTCGGAGTAGTCACCATCGCACTGGATGAATTATTATCATCATTATCATCATCATTATAATTTTTACATCTATAATCGTAATCATCCTGATCAATCTCGTCATCATGGTCATGGTCAGCAGCACGTCGGTGTGTATTGAGTGAGCGGGTTCCTATCTTTCAATCTTTCCATATTTCTGCGGGAGGCTGTATCCTCTGTAAGAGTACGATTCCATGCCATTAAGGGTAACAGGTGTGTTATATATGTCGGTCTACCTCTGTTGTTTGTTTGCACTGTGGATGGCCCGGCATTAAGGAAACATTACCTCGGCACTCCCGGGGATTTATCGGCGATGACGTAGATATCCAGGTAGATAAGTGAATGTATATACCCCGCTAGGGTATACGTGTCACTGTCAGAGTACGGTTACACGTAGGTTGGAGCATGTCGGGAAAAAAATTTCAATACGGGATCTGTGTGTGAAGATCAAGCGCTTGCAATCGGACAATCGTACATTTGTTTTGGTAAGCTGCTTTGCATATGATGATGGTGATGATGATGATGCTGGTAGTGGTTATGGTGATGATGATGTTGGTGATGATGACCAATAAATCAGGATGGTGATTAAAGGCTGTAATGATGACGAGGAAAACGACAACGGTGATGATGATAATAATAATGATGATTACGACGAAAATAATTTGTGCAATAAAATTGTACATATATAAACAAATATGCCTCACATTTCACAAAACCCCAAGGTTATATAACAGGTGGACCCGATAGAGCAAATTATTCCAATGAATTCCTCATATGGTCCTCGGATGCAAAAAGGTACCCCCATTGTGGTGAAAATCCTATTAAAACACTATAGTAATCAAGGATAACTCCATATTTAAATATATTGTTCCTTTTGTGTTTCCCTACATTAAAAAAAAATTAATCAAAATCCCTTCAAAAAAAGAATGCAAGAATGCAAGAATGAATAGGCCCGAAAGACCAGAAATACAAAGTGTAAAATTGAATGAGGCTGACATCACCGAGGATACCAGAATATAAACCCCAGCTTTGCCTTTTATCTTTCAGGAGACTGATAAAATTATTTCAAGATCATTAGTGGCACATAAAAGTTTTCTCTTCATAATAAATTAAATGTCAATGATGAATGATCAATCACCCGACTGTCATCTTCATGAACGCTCCAGAATATTTATAGATTATTAATACCTTTTCCTAATAGCAAAATTAACCTCTTTTATTGATATAAAAAAAGCCTTTGATCCTTTGTGCAATCAACTTTTGAATTTCAGAAAAAAGGATGTTATAACTCAAGTGGGCCCTAAAATATGACTTTGAAGGCAATTTGAAGGATTAACGTCAGATAAATGATCTATCACGGACTATTGATCATTTAACAAAACAAGATCATCAACCAAAGTCGAAAAGAATATCTCGCAAAAGAAGAATTCATTAGGAAAGTACCAGTTTAGGTCCTCATTGAAGACATTTATTTATGTTTGACAGTATCTGATCAATGATGTCTGTTTGAGGCGCCTATATTCCATATTTTGATATGGAGTGTTTTTAGACTTATTAATGACCATATAGGAATGACCTGATTGTAGTATAAATGTCTTGGCATATTCACTTATACAGACTATATATACAAGTGAAAATATTACTAATTTTATATAAGGAATGGTCCATCGCGTGTTGTTGAGAGCAAAAATAACCATACTTCAGGAATTATTTGTAATTATTTAGCATTCTGTAGTTCAGGTTTTATATGCGAAGGGCCAGTGATGTAATCGATCGAGTCCACAACATCAAAGTGCAAATCTGAGTCAAGACCAATTGAACCCAATTCCGATTCCTTGAGGTTCGAGTCCAAGTTCATTTTCTTCGAGTCCCAGTCTTCGAGTTAGAACCCGAGTCCGAGTCCAATACAAATCTCTTTTAAAAGGAAATTTGAAATAGAAATTTAAGTTTATATCAGGTGTATTTTATTTTAGTTTACACGTGGCTTTTACTTGAATGTTCAATTAGATAAGCTACCGATGAAGAACTTAAGCTTGGTGAATATAATCAAGCCTAAAAAAATTGTAGGCCTAATATAGCGTTGGTAGCGTGTAAGTCTTTGTTTATAAATCTTTGTAGTATGTAACAGAACTTTTACGGGACGCGAGATGGACTCGGCCTGATTTCATGGTCCTTACCGTCCCCCCCCCCCCCCCCCCGTGTCCGTGTCCAGGACCCTCAAGTTCAACTCTGAGCCCCTAAGAAAGAGGACTCGAGTTCAAGTCAGGAATCCAGGCCTACATCATTCCATGGTGATTAGAATAGTCCATAAATCCTATTTGTCGTATGAGTTCTTCGAATCGCTGAGGTTCTGTCAAGATGTTACAATTTTCGCACTTGTTTGATTGGAACCAGGGACGACTTGGGCATAATGACTTATGTTATCAATTTGGAACTTTTTAACGTCAGTATAGCTCATATGTTATTCTCTGTTCCGGGATTAGAGCGTACTTCCTCGACGTAATCAACGATTTCTTTGACGATTTTGTCGTGGCGTTTCAGTGCCTGGGGCCTTGTTGATAAAATCAGCCTACATTCAGTAATACTAGGGAGTATTCAGAAAGGAATTTTTAAAAAAGCCTTATGAGAATTTTTTCATTATCCCTGAAGACTAATAAGTTTCCCGGGTATTTCAAGAGAATACAAAATGAAATCTCCGTTAATGTCTCTTTCCTAAGGAAGCACATTTGGTACATTCCCCTCAATCTAAATTCAATCCAAAAATTGTTTTTAAATTCCTTCTAGATCCCATAAAGTATACATTATTTTCAAAGGTTTTAATTTTGTTTTTCCTTTGTTGTGTCTCTTTTTTGTTGAAAAATGAAATTGATCAAAATTTTGAATTTAAGTTTAAAGTTAGATTGAGACATGACAGAAGATAAACAAAACACACAAACATATATATATATCCCATTTATAATTTAGAATCTTCAAATTTCCTAAATGTGATGAACTAGAAATGGTTCAACCTTAAATTTGGGAGTCTCTGTCTCTAACTGCCCTTGTCCCTTTGCCTTCAACGGCTTTTTAAATGAACCCTCTAAGTCACCTTTTTAATACAATTTTTCGAGAATTTCATTAAAGTTGCCCTTTTTAGTTAGACTAAGTTAGAATTTTTAATCGAATATTAATGAAAGACTTTGGTCAATTTAACCGCCAATTTGATGCTCATTTTACCGCATTACGTATGGTTGCCAGCAACATACTCTTCACAAGGATTCCGATAATACCATCAAAGTGAACGCCATCTGGCGTCCGAGGAATGAGAAATACTCGAACAAATATCCGCCCCTCTGTGATGTTCACGTCAGAGGGCCGTCAGTCCGTGCGTGTAGGTATGTCTGGGGATTTTCCCGTATGGCATCTAATGGTCGTGTAAATAGTAGGCACGGCTCAGTCTTTGTGATCTTACGGCTCTGGATTCTTAAATACCCAGAGGATACGCATGGAATTGTGTGGTATGCAGATATGTTGTTTATTTTGAAGTAGTTGATAATGATGATGATAATTATGAAGACGACGAGGACGATGATCATTTTGTTGATGGCGATGATGATGATGGTGGTAGTGATGATGATGACGATGATGATGACGATGATGAAGATGATAGTAGTGGTTTTGGTGGTGCAATTTTTTAGAATGATCTTTGTTTTGGGGACTGCATTCATGGGCCTCATTTGATGAGAAAAAATGAGGGGGAAGGACGACACTGTATATTGGACAGCATTTTATCGAAATCACTGATAGAAATTATGTTTTAATACCAAAAAGGAGAGGGGAACATGTCACACTGCCCCCTCCCCGCCCTGTCGCCACTGCCCCCTCCCCACCCCCCACGGGAACAAGGTCCTTCGATATTGATGTCGTCCATTAAGCTGAAGAGGGTGATGAATACATTAACGATGAAGACGGTGGTGTTGAAGATGATGGTAAAATAATGATGATAAGGATGTGATTATAATACCGATGACATAATGTTGTTGACAGCGACGATGTCAACCACAATGATGTTGACGGTAATATGATGTTTAATATGATAATGTCAAACAAGGTAATCAGTATGGCCCAGCAATGGGGACGATTACACGCCCAAGGCCCGCAGGTGCAGTAGTCACCGGGCCTGGTTAACAACATAATGTAAAATGCGAGGAAGCGTGTGATACTGGTCTGTCATGTAGTCCGAGACCGAAATGGAATTCTGCAGATGTAAATATACATTACATTGAAAATTAGAGGCGGTTATCTCCAATAAAAAATATTACGAAAAAGGGTAAATGTTTCAGCAGCATTCAGCTTGCTTTTTGACACACTTTTTATTTTATCAAGATATTTGCAGGGTACAGGTTTAAAATAATACAATGGTTTTGCGTCAGTAGATTAACAGTATTAAAGATTTGGTTTAACTTATGTGATCAGAGCGGTATAGATAGAAAGGACATCACCATATAAATCACAGACATAAAACGAAAAACATCATTTGAATAAAACCAGTTATTAATTACGGAATGGCCTTGGAACATCGGTTATATCAAAATCCGATGGTCGCCCACGTGTAGGTACGCATTATATAATGTTTCATTATTTTAAGAGCCCAGTAAACATTTCATTATTAAATTTCTGTGATTCAACGAATTTAATTAAATTAATGAACAGTCACCTACGCATTCTTCTTTTTTCTAATTTTCATGTTTACCGCGATGGCCTGCAGCTATCTCGTCTAATTGGATATCACAGAACAACTTCTTTTCGCGCGACATATTTTGTTAAATATAGACTGTTATTTTTACAATTCACAGTGGTATTTTGTCGATTTCAAACAGGTATTTTGTCGATTTGACACTGGGTTTTTTTTTCGATTTCACACTGGTATTTTGTCGATTTCACTCTTGTATTTTGTCGATTTCACCATGGTATTTTGTCGATTTTACACTGGTATTTTTTTTTCGATTTCACACTGGTATTTTGTCGATTTCACTATTGTATTTTGTCGATTTCACCATGGTATTTTGTCGATTTCACACTGGTATTTGGTCGATTTAGCTCTGGTATGTTGTCCTTTTCCCATTGAAATTTTATCGATTTAGCACTAGATTATATTTTCTCGTGTTTTATCATTGTTATACACCGGTATTTTGTCGATCAACCTGACGTTATAAACAAAGTAAATAGATATAGGATAATCTGGGATAATGTATTTTTCACGGAATTTCATTAAAATTTATAAAATCATAAATGAAGTTTGAATGCTCAGCTTCGGGAGTCTGCCTTTGGTAAGATATTATGATCTGATGGTCAGGATAATTTATCTCTACAAAATATCGGGGGGGGGGCAGGCAGAATAATATCTCTGTGCCCCCCCCCCTTTCCCCAGCCTCATAATTTATATAAGGAAGGCGGTACATCATATATTAAGCTTTCAAGCCTGAAGTTGTTTGTCAGTTCGACTGTGAGATTAAGGTCATGTCATCTACAGAGGTTCTGCTTGGTATGTACACGCTAAAAAAAGGTTTTCGATGGTTCTTTTAAGAACCTTCTGGAACCATTTCCCAGTGATCAGATTCCATCTGGCACTTTGAGGTTCGTGCCTTGCTCATACCTTATAATAAGGTTCCAAATAGAACTTGTGTTGTAACTGGATGTCCTGGTAATTTAGGCGCGCATGCCTACTTTTTTTTACCATAAGGTCAACGGTCGGGTGTTTTTGGTTTTCCGAGATTTTGAAAAGGAATTAATATTAGGCATGGTTCATGTTTACATATATTTTCATGAGAAGAATGTCGAGGTTATCTGTTTAGAGATTAACTATCCAGCGACTTAATGTAACCAAATAGTATCTGCCTGCAAAGGAATTTACAACCAGTTATAACTGACCTGTCTAAAGTATGATTTCATGTGCGCGTGTATGCGAATGTGCATGAAAAAAAAAAAAGTTTTCATGTGCGCGTATATGCGTATATGCTTGAACTGGCAGACTGAAGTGACGTCATTTTACTCCGAAACCCAGAGTTCACGCAGACCCTACGCGTGAAAATCGCTCCTGTGGTGATTTTCCCGCACATACGCATATACGCTGACGGACACATGGACACAGCCAAGTCACATTAATATGAGCGATTTTGCACACATTCAACATGGAAACGCCCTTTTATATAAACACCTGTGTATAAATACAAATAATATCACAAACTGACGTGTTTCCTGACACATTTGACATTGATAAAGGCTGAATAGCCTTAAAAATTATTTTTCTTCACTCACCGAGTTAAAACAGTCACAGCGAAACGAACAAAACAATAGAAACCCCTTGAGTTTAACATGGCATTTAAATCATTCGCGGGACAGGGGCAGGTATAAATCACTAAAACTCATCGCATTTATATTTATAATTCATAAATACATAGATAGCAAGCGGTAACAAAATGATTCGCTATGCCAACGGGACATATTATGTACAGTTGGCTGTCTGTCATAAATAAGCCAAGGTGAATAAGTAATGCCGGGGCCTTGGAAGAATCCAGGTACAGTGAAGCCTGTGTTATACGGCCACCCGTGGGTCTAGCCTAATTCAGTGGTGCTTTATTAGGCAGAGCAGCTATGACCAATGTGAATGCATTTAGTTACCTGAATGATGGTCTTAACAGACAGGTGGTCTTATAAGACAGGTAAGCAGCGTTTCCATGTGTGCGTATTTGCATATGTGCGTATATGCGTGAAAAATCGCTCATAAGATTTTGTAACTGGGGTGTTTCCATGTGTCCGTCAGCATATATGCGTATGAGCGTATATGCGTGAAATTCGCCACAGGAATGATTTTCACGCATAGGGTCTGCTTGAACTCAGGGACTCAGGCTAAAATGCCGTCATTTCACCAACTTTTTGTGGAAGGCCTGCTTGATCCACTATATACGTGTGCCATTTCACGCATATACGCATATACGCGCACATGGAAACACACCTATTTTCACGCATATACGCACATACGCATATACGCGCATAAGGAAAGCTGCTTAAGTCTTTCAGACAGATTCCACTGTATAAACATTGAATCTGTAAGTTCGCCAAATGATATGACAAAAAAATATGTATCGTCTAAACGGAAAACGTTGAACTGGGATGATGGGGTCCAGTGAACGTGCCGATGGAATGTGGCTTTTTGTGAGACATAGCTGTGTACATTCAGCACATAATATCCGGTCATTTTCCATTGACAGGTTGCAAATGCGGTTTAACTGGTTTATCAAAACCTGACTATAATATGATCATAGATTTTCCTTTTATCCTTTCCCGAAAATGTGATGGTAAAAATAAAAAGTCAACAAATGTCATAAATTGTATCACGGTCTCAAATATTATATGCATAAATTAAAAGTGTCAACTAGCTATGATTTAATCCGATTGAGTTTAAATAAATCAGCGGTTCCATCCATTGGATTCCTTACTGAGACCCATACGTCTTCATGCAAACGATCATAAAAGTAAAACAAATCACTATCTTTATATCAACATCTTAAAACCACAGACATTGAAAAATACCCAAGTAAAACCGGCCATAAAAATACCATACGTTGCTACTGTTGACCCAGAATATTAAATCCGCTGACAAAGCATAAATCTGATCAAATTGAGTTAATCTTTTAAAAAAAAATCGGCAAGATTTCTCAAACTGTGTTTAGTAAGTGCGTCAATACACCTTGAGTGACACCAAGAGTTGAAATCCATGTTTATTCAACTCTGCAGTCCGCTATTCATCAAAGACGCACTAAAAGGCCGATAACTTACTTAAGTTTCCGAAGCATTCAGCGTCCTCTTCTGGTGAAGCGTATAGATTAATCGTTGGTATAAAACCACAGAACAAATGTAAAGCTTTCTGTGTGCCCGACTAATTGGTCAATAGACGCGCCCGATTTTGTAAAGGACTCAAGGAACGCTCGTTCATGTTATTCGCAAATGGGTTGTTTGACAGGTTTCTGGTGTTACTGAATACTCAGGGAAAATGTTATTCGGTGCCTAGATTGATTTTGTGCTTAGTAATCCGCTAATCTGATAATGTCATGACGTTTAATGTGATATAATGTGACGTTATTTGATGCAATAAAGTATAATATGATAAAATTAAATGCAATATAACATATATTTATAAAATTAGATGCTATAATATAATATAATATGATATAATATAATATATAATAGAATATATACTTCGACATATTATTATGTATAGTTGATTGATTGAGATATATATATATATATATATATATATATATATATATATATATATACATGAATATATTGAAATAAAATGGTATGTGTCACACTATCACATATTACAATTGAATATTTAAAAATATTATTTGAAATATATAGTATATTATTATTATTATTATTATTATTATTATTATTATTATTATTATTATTATATAGTATAGTAAAGTATACATTACAGATAAGTAGAACGTAACTGGAAAAAAAAACATAATGTAAAGAAAAATATATATAACAGTGTTAATATAATGCCATTGATGTGAATCTTTTGGGTTCTAAGCATTAAGGTTGTAACGTTTATTGACGAAAATATCCTTATATATTGTAAGTGTATTATTCTGTAAAATGATACGATTTCAGTAAATAACAAGTATAATGATTTGTCCTTAATGGAAGCCCAATACCCAAAACCTAACTGATACCCAACTCTAAGCAAGACTATAATTAGGGTTATCCTCCCCACTACGATTTTATAAAGAAGTCAAAAGTGTCAGTAGCTGATCACATGATCTTTTCCAGTCAAAAGGGCAGTAATCCGCCATTTCAGTGACTTGGGAATTACAAAAGGCTATACCCTGAAACAACCAACATCTAACGTTATAATAGAAAGTCAATTCGCTGCCATTAAGGGTGAACCATGTGACATTTACACTCAGGAAGGGATGGAAGTTCCTCAAAGTACCCATAATGCATTAAATGTGTCAAGGGGACGAGCAGAGCCCTGAACAAATGAGAACGAGGCTTGGCGCCAAAAACCCTCTGGTGGAACGAACGCTGAGCTATCAAACGACAGAAAAGACTTAGCCAGACATAAATAGCGTAAAAAGGTCGCACGCCGCCTCGGGCCTGCCAGTAACAAATTAATATAGATTTGGCGAGGATATACATTTTACGCCTATTACAAAGCGATAGTTTGAGGAAAAAATTTAGACTTCTAGGGAAAATTGCGTACCGCACGGCATTTTGGGTAATAAGTATGGAAGTGGGATAATTTACATTATTAAATCGTATTTCCAAGCGACCGAAAAAATAACTAAATTATTCAAGATGAAAAATATGAATTTTGCAATGATATAAAATTGTGATGAATCAGGCCTTAATAGCTTATACAACACAGAAAATTTGTACATTACGCTGCGCATGACTTGAACAGGAGCGTTTTGTACTTTTAAAACAAAATGTTAGTTTTAGATAATCACTTTCTTTCAAGCTACATGAAGAAAACTGAATACAATAAACCTACATGCACTGTAAATAAAACCACCAAGCATAAGAGTCAAGTTTGATTAATAAGAGTGGGATTGTTTAAATATTGGACGCATGAAAATCGCTTAACCAGTTTCACAATCCGTTTTATATGTTGATCAGTTGAGTTGGTGTATTTTAGTTGCTAGGAATGAGAGAAACTAGGGCAAATAATTTTAGCTTGTTTCTCGACCATTTATACTTAAGAAACAAAATCAAACTTCATTAAAAAAAAAGATATAAATTTATAAAGAAAAATATTAAATATTGCAATAAACACCCGCGGTCAAACTAAGACAAAAGATAATGTAGGTACAAGGATCGCAATTGAAAACTCTTGATAAACCATGAGTGACTTGAATTAATCGGTCAAGTGCCAATTCAAAGAATTTTGATGCTGCGCCACTTGTCAGTTGAGTGGTCAGTATACACAATTTGATGATGTATGTACCGGTCGTTGGAGTGGTCAGTATTATCGCTTGGAGGGCCTGTATGCCAGCTGTTTCATCAGTAACCGGAGCTGTACTGACCGTTTAATGTGTTGTACCGATAATATTATGGTGCCTTAAGGTGCGCCCGGACCGTTTACCAAGACAAACAGTGCTATTTTATTATCATATGTCCAATTTGGCCTGTTTGTCCGAGTGAGCGGCCACTCGACACGGACGCCCGCCAGGTGCTCGACTCTAGTCTAACATGTTGTTATGCCTCTTGACGTGAGGGCTTCATTGGATATCCTTCTTGATTTAGCCCGCTTTATAAACAATTGCTCATGTTCGTTTTGTTAATTATGGATAAATAGCTGTGTACCGCTGGTTCAAGGTACCAACATCCTTTCTGTTCCCCCCTCCGGTCAGCAAAAATCAATTATTTGTAACCCGCCCGATTCCAGCTTAATCCACGGTCATTTGAAATCGATTTCAAATTACACCCTGAAGTAGACTAAACCTAACTTCAGGTTACCCTCCCACTGTTCACATTAACCCCTCTCTGACTAAACTAAATGACATTTTTATGTTTTTAATTCATGACATTTCATTTTAATAAACTACGTGACCATATGACATTTAAAAGGAGGAATCAATCAATTAAAAATAAAATTTTCGCAAAATGTTTATAAACTTGTTAATTGTATATGTGATTAAATTGACTCAGCGCAAAGCTCATAACGAGTTACTTGAAAATATAAGATGTACAAACTAATTTGGGAAATCCAGAAGAAAAAAAATTACATGTACTGGTATGTTTAAGTAAATTCACAAAAAGAAACAACCGTGTTGAAGCGGAAATCTTAAATCGTATGGCGACCTCTGAACTCGGTTTGAAGTTACCGGAGGGTCATCTGACATAGATTTCAGATTTCGCCCCGATAATCTGAAGCGAGGGTTACCTAAAACCGCTACAAGAGGGTTAGCCTCGACCTGATTTCATGTTACCCCGGAACTATTCAGTGATACACACGTGTCTTGAAATGTATTTCTTAAAATTAGGACAAACTTGTGATGCATATTGCACTTTGGACTAGGAATCTGCATTCTATGAAATGCAAGCCTCCGTCATGTTGGGGTTCCCTCGTGTGGGATGTTCCAAATATATTCGGCCAACATTCCCAAGCTCATTCCTGCATAATAGACTCCACATTTGTTAACATTCTTTTAGGACGTTAATGAACTCGGATCATGAGCCGGATCAAGTCTTATCGATCCTTTATTGGCCCATTCCCGAAATTCATTGAAAATTTATGAGATTCCTTTCATTACTGCGTGAATTATCTTGTACACTAACACACAAACACACTAACACACAAACACACACTCGAACGGGGATGAACGCATACGTTAATGGTGGAGACAAAGTAGACCAGAAATGAGAAAGGAAAGGAAACAAGAATTGGAGACAAGCTTAATGATCGGAGGCATTTCCGGTGTTAATCCCTGATGGACGCTTCTGGTTCCTGTTTTCTATACAGTCTAACCTCTTTCATTCGCCAACAAATAACAAAATCCCGATTTCCTTACTACTTTTTCACCTCGTTTATTTTCCAGCCTCGCTATCCGCCATCCGCCAGGTGCTTTTTAACCCAAATGTGCCACATTCCCTTTATCATACGCCAACTTCCTCATTCCAGCTTAAGACGCGTCGGAAATATTTCGTCAAGCCGGGTCGTTATCGCTTGGGCTCAGCTGACCTGGCCGCGTCTTTATTTACAACAAGTCACATCTCACTGTTTATGGATCGAATACCCGGTGTCACTGATTAATTAATGACTTGACACTCTTTAGGTGTTTGGGGGACAGCTGTCATCAGCCGAGAGATCGGTGTTGATTTCACACCTGAGGCACACCAGATAAGCAGTTTGGAGCAATTAACAGGGGTATGAGTTCAAGCGGCACACATAAGCGAAGCTAGGGGGATTGTCCTTAGTGACGCAGTTCACTGGATGAAGCGTGCCTGGGATTCCGTCAACAGCGCCATCATCGACAGTTCTTGGAAACACACAGAATTTATACCCAAGGTTGACCAGCCAATTGAACGAGAACGGCACTGTGGTATAAATGTAAAAAATGTTGTTTTTAATATAGTTAAAGACGAGCCTAAGAAATGCATTGCCTGATTTCAGCTACCCTGCCCATGTCATTTGGACCCCTCGATCAACTGCCACCCTCGCTTTCCGCCAAAATTCCCCCAGTGCTAGGGTTGGCGAATGAACGAGGTTAGGGGTATTTAAAACGACTGGTTCCCGAACTCTAATCTTGGTGGCAAAAACAAAAGAGTATACTACGAACTATATTACAGTTTACAAGTATACTATTTGGGTGCGTTTTACTTTGAAAGGACATTACTTTAAAAATAAAATAACACACCTCATAAGAAAATGCATGTATATATTGTGCTTTCTATGTTCAATATATATCAGGTTTTAACACATATATGTTTGTGTAAAATATATATAGAGGATTCTAAATAAAGTTTCTCGGTTTGAAATCTGAATTTCTCAGAAAAACTGACAATACGACAAACAGACAGGCAGAGTGGAATGAGACAATGGACAGGGTGAAAGAGTGAGAAAGAGAGACGCAAAGACATTATGGACAGAAACTTTGCTTATGTTCAGAGTATTATATAACAACATTACACAAATAATCCGGCCTCTGCGGTCAAGGGGTACAGCACAAGACTAAAAACCTTGAACCGAAAAAGCTATTGAGTTTAAAATCTAAGCACATTTTTTTCACGGACGGCGCCTAACCAGGGTTACCGCTCGACAGACTTAATGGGAAGGCTGTGCCTACACTCACAAACGAGTGCGTTGGGGGTTCCTGACTGATATCACCAGACATTTGGGAAGATTACACACCAAGAACCCACAGGTGCGGTAGACACCGGACCTGCTTTGCACAAGGTTAAAAATAAAAATAACAGGAAGCGAGTGCTCCCGCCCTATTATGTAGTCCCAAAGCGAAATAGAACTCTGCAGCTGCACAGTTGAGTTAAGAATAAAGTAAGTCAGTAAAAAAAAAAATGGGTAAACAAAATTACAAATATTCACGAATCACCAGCTAAGGGCATCACAAACTTCCTCGTTTAAAACTAGCTGATTGATGGATGACAGTGAACGTCTCCTGGTTATTGAAAGGCCGGGTAGCTGAGAAATTGCTGCCTCCTTTCGTCACGCTCCAGTGCACATCAGCCCCTGGGCGACAAGTGATTTGACGCATCACTGCGTTCATCCAATCTCCTGCTCCCATGAATCAGAAGGAACATTCATAGCGTTGTAAGAAAAATTGCAGGGCGGATTTCGCTTGCAAAGAATTTTTTCTGCTATTCTCTTCGCTCAGAAATGACTGCGGAGCTTGTTTAATCTTTTTTTTTTCTGAAACCATTGGTGCAGTGAGTTTTGAAGATGGATTTGCAATACAGGAATCGTCATGACATTATCTGACGCCAGTCTGATATTTTGTTGTTATAGTAACCATCGCCACGTTGATTATTCAATTTTTTTTTTCTGATTGACGTTTTGGTTCTGAATTTTTTTTCTTCAAATTCTGTCGTGATCAGACCCCAAAAAAAATACTTTGTATATCCCGCGAAACAAAGGAGAAAAATGGCAAACTGCCAAAATGCTAAACTGAAAATTTCTACTCGAACAAACATACACGCACGAAGAATATGCTATCGTGCCGGACTCGGCATTTTTTTTTTCACCCAAGCAAGAATTCATATGCGATGGATACTTATCTGAAAATTTACCAGAAAAAAAGGGTTATAAAGAGAACACTCATGAAAAATAAAAGATCTAATACATTTTTCTTTTTTAAACATTTGCAGGAGGTAAACACATTTTTATTTTGTATTTTTATTCCACCATGGCAAAGTGATTCGAGTATAACAAAAACAGCAGAGTTAATGAGCTGTCTTACCAAAGAACTCACTTTTGCTTCCAGTTAAGTCGGTTATAAAAGAACCACGCAATGACTCGTTTAATTATAATCATGTGCACCGATATTCCTTTGCGACAATAACAGCTGGCGCTCTCTTGTTGATGCAAAAAGTGTCCCCAAGCGAAGTTTTAGAAATAAAATCGATCGAGCGAAACCTGTAAGGAATGGAATAATTTGCATCTGTCAGAAAAGCTAATAAATAGTTTTTATGTCTAAGGGCAGAGGTGACATTCCTTGATAGGGATGTCTCTACAAAGAAAGCTAGCTGCTAAAGTAAGTATTTCAATAGAAACGAGATGATATACCAAGGGTTTCTCCGACGTTCCCGCTGGGACTGAAATATTTATCTTTTAATGAGACGGAGCATGCAACAGAAAGCGCTCAGATGATAAAAAGGAACCAAGCCTGCTTGTTATGAATATATAACAAATATGGTCGCAGCCAGTACTCGCCGTCCTTTCGGAATTTCACTAAAGCTAATACAAATATATATATATATATATATATATATATATATATATATATATATATATATATATTAGTCACTACCTTCTGATATATAATTGACTAGACGATGCGCTTATGTTGCACCCGATGTTTGGTATGCCCAAATCAATGCCATCATTGCGTACCATATGTTGCTCATACATGAACAATATCGTCTTTGTCTACACTTAGAATTATCAAGTATTTTGTTGCCATGACACCCATGGACCCCATGATACCAAATTAATTTCTTTAGGTATACATGGCCTACCTTGTTGTCTGAAACATTTGGGGACAGGGGGCGTAGCCGGGGGGGGGGGGGGGGGGTCGCAGCCAGTACTCGCCGTCCTTTCGGAATTTCACTAAAGCTAATACTAATATATATATATATATATATATATATATATATATATATATATATATATATATATATATATATTTATATATATATATATATATATATATATATATATATATAATATATATATACATTAAATTGCCTTTGCTATAAGTTGCGGATCCGGCGGCTTGCGGCCCCCGCTGAGCTGCAATATTTCTCCTTTAATCTATTTTCCCAATTTCGTTAATTTTCGTTTTCATATTTCTTTTTATTAATTAGCAATCAGATTTTTCAAAAAGGTTATCTGCAGTTTAATGCTTTCAAATTCATTAGTTTAGGATGAGGATATTTATGAACAGCTGCAGAACAGCTGCGGAGCACCAGACCCTGGTTTGGGTCGACCGTGAACAATCTCACGGCACCTGTAGTTATGGTTATCTCGCGGTCTATGCTCTTAGGAGTCTCGTGTGTTCTCGAGACCACGGACCCCGATAAAATGCAAAGTTTAAGGCAAAAAATAAAAAGTATGGTTTCTATGTCCGCCCGCGTCAATTTTAACCCCCCCCCCCCCCCCCCCCCCGCATCAATTTTTTTTTATTTTGATTTCATCTTTTAAGAAGATAATATAATACAACTTATGAGAAGATTTCCTTTGTTATGTAGTGCTATTACCTGTTTAGCAAATAATTCTGTTATTTTTTAATGCTTTTCTCTGGTCATATGACATTTTAATCAAAACATACAACAAAAGGTAAAAAGAAAAAATTAAAATTTCGCCCGGCCGCACTGATTTATGAAAAAAGTGCCTGGGAACCAAACCTTAATTTGTTTTTGCCCTAACATAAAACTTCAACATATCAGTTATTTCACTTCGAGCATTACATTCAAAAGATTTTTTGCAAGTTATAAACGTAAATAGGCCTTTGCGCCTTAAAATTGAAAATAAAAAAAAACATGTTTTCATACACTAAAATATATAACGTATAATAATAATAATAATAATGGTAATAATAATAATAATAATAATAATAAAATATACATTCATATACAGGTATATATAACAGTTTTCATAGTAATCATACATGTATATAAACCCCCACCCCCTCCCTTTTCGAATATTTGAATATCTGGATCCGCCACTGATCATGGCCCCCTCCCCTCCCTCAATCCTGGCTACGCCCCTTGGACAAAAGAATTGTACATAGGAATTTAGACTGAGATTACCAAGTCCACATCTTCTACAAATTAACATAAAATTTAATTTAAAATATAATGTGTTTCTAATAATCAAATTGAGTACTGTTAATTATAATTATTTAATCACAAATTATATATAATTATTTTGCCAAATAATAGATAATGTAAACACTGTATACAATAAGGTCCTTTTTATGTATATTTTGTTTATTTGTTATACACCCATTGAAGATATGCGGTGTTTTTTGTTCTTGTATTGTTTTAAGTTATGATGCGGTCTCACTTTGACATAACACAGCCAGGACCTGCGTGAATAATAAGTTATATAATGGTTTTCCATGCATACGCAGATTATACCAAAACAGGACCTTAAATAGGGTTTTAGTTCTAAAACTATTTGCTATTTTACGTTTTGAGAATGCAAGGCGCACTTGCACTGAGTCGTCAACAACGACCCGCGAACATGCTTGTGTTCTAGTTTTGACTCATTTAAATTAACACTAACGCCTAGCAAATTAACAGCCAGTCTAGCACCTGACACTGGGCAGAGTGACGGACACCTCGGAGAAGTCCGTTCACCCGTCACTCTGCAGACAGATGCTCCAAACGCCACACGCGTTTTTTTTTTTTTCACTTTCGCTGTTCGTTATTCAGGTAAGATAATTTTCTTTTTCATTTCATGGCGCCATGCAGTCCATATTGCAATGGGTTAAATCAGCAGTATTCTTTTTCTTCTCATTTTATACTTTCTTCATTACTATCCACCAAAAATTAAACACGGGGAATAGGATTATACATTTAACATTTAGAATCCGTTCTTATTACAACCAGTGACGTCACGTTTGCAGTAGCCAATAAGATAAAGGTACGAATTATCTATCAGATTCAATTTTTGGAGAACAAAAGAACCGCGTGTATCATATTTACTAGAGACTCCAAGGACGTTTACGACGTTTGGACCACATGTCGGCACGTTTAAACGCTGGAAATCACCGGTTAACCTTTCCCAAACGTGATAACGTGAAAATTAGGTGGAAATGCTAATGAGTACCCTAAGCGTCTGATGAGCCAAGACAACAGTATTGGAGTTGTAAGAAAATACTTTTTCCATATTTACGACTGCATTAACCATGTGTTTTGCTGGTCAGTTTCACCGTGCAGGGCCGCTGTAACCCACCTGTTTCGGTTTGTCTGGGTGTGTGTAGTCTCTGGGCGGGAAGATGGCCCACCTGGTCGGATCAATGACGTGTATATACCGGTCCAGACTTCGAAAACAACCCCTGTGAACCTGTTATATTTATAGCAGCCCAAGCTGTATAAACATATAAGCGTACCTGATACCCCTCAGATCAGGTAGTACTTTATGGATTATGGTTTCTTTGTTCTAGCTCTGATGTACATGATTGTATTTCTAGCACTCTTCGTAAGGCAGTTGGATTAACTTTATTTTCATGATAAATGGTTTCTATATTTCTTTTTCCATATAGTTATATAGTTTCAATCCCTTTCTTATATCCTGTGTTTCTCTTTTGACAAATATACTGTAAATTATGTAGTATACAGTAAGATAGACCTTTATTTTTAAAGCAGGCATTGAAAACTTAAGCTGCTTCAAAACAATGTACAACGACATAAATAAATGTAAACACACAGCCAATTCTCTCTGTCTCTCTCTGTCTCTCTGTCTCTGTCTCTGTCTCTCTCTCTCTCTCTCTCTCTCTCTGTGTGTGCCGCGCGAATTTCTGTTGCAATAACATTTTCCTGTTTATTGTATATTTTCTTCATCTGTACCCTATTTCTTTAAAGATATGTCTTTTAATATCTTAATATATATATATATTAGTTATATAGTGTATATCAAACGTATTTAATCGTCTGTATACCTATCGGTCTGCGCCTCCTCCAGTAGGGATCGGCCAACACGTTAATGTATCTCTAATGTCTGAGCTATCCATCTGTTTTTGTTTGGGAGTATTGTCTCTTTCTTTTGAAAGGCATCCTCACACTTTAGCGTTGTTCAAGCGACTTGACCCGATAAATGCCACGTTATCAAGAGACGCGATATTATCCGCGTACTACCATATGTCTGGTATTCTGGCTGTCTGCTTGTCTATTAGTCCGTCTGTCTGTCTTGCAGTTTGACTGTTTGGCTTTTATTTCGTCTTTCTGGCTGAAAGGCTGTCTATTTTTATGTCCGTCCGTCTGGCTCTTTGTCTATCTGACTGTCTATCTGTCGGGTCGTCTGTCTAGCTGGTTGGCTACATGACATTATGTATTTCAGGTCGTCTGTCCGATTGATTAGCTCTCTAACTCTCTGTTTTTCGGGCCGTCTGTCCGGCTGTTTGACTGTCTGACTGTATATCTGTCAGGCCGTCTGTATAGCTTTTTGGCTTGCTGACTGTCTGTCCAGCAGGATGTCGGTCTGGCTGTTTGACTGTCTGTCTATTTGTCCGTCTGTCTGGCTCTTTGTCTGTCTGACTGTCTATCTGTCGGGCCGTCTGTCAAGCTGGTTGGCTGCATGACATTCCATCTGTCGGGCCGTCTGATCGGCTGTTTTACTGTCTGACTGTCTATCTGTTGGGCCGTCTGTCCATCTGATTGGCTTGCTGACTGTCTATCAAGCAGGTTGTCTGTCTGGCTGTTTGGTTGTCTGACATTCTTTCGGGCCGTTATTAATATTATCATTGAAATAAATTATAACACAACCTATACTAGTATTTGATTATAATGTAACATACGATATAATTAAAATTACAAATTATATATGAGATTAAAATAATAAAAGCAGGATAAAGCATGTATGATATAACATATAGTATTTTTACGGGATAAACTATGACCGTAAGTTTCGTGTGTGAGTAGTATTTTTAACTATAGAAGAACCCTCTGTGGACCGCATGCCTCCGCCATTAAAATCAATCCTAATGAACAAACGCTAGATCAGTACATTGGAGCTCCGTTAATCTGAACATTGTTTAGCACAATATTCCTTTATCCGAAATTGGAATCCGGAAATAAAAAAAAATCGATCATTTATCCGAACTCTGAACAATGTAAACAAAATATCTGAAAGATTGTTGTAAAGGTTTTTTTTATTCCAAGGACATAATGAGAGAATTATTAACTGATTATTTATCCATTAATTGCATTCTTTTGTATTAAAAAATGGTTTCATCTACTTCCGAGTTTCAAGGTCTTACTGGCATTCTTGTAATTTGAGTTTCGTATGACCTAAATTATTTACGACATCTATAGATTCGATTTTCAAGGGCCGTTTTGCAAAAATAATCGATTTAATCTATGGAGAACGTAATACAAATGTTGATGCCAAATAACAAATATATTAATTTCGGTTTGTCATTATCTGATAACATCTGTTACTCGGTGGTACGTTGGCAATTATGGACTGCTCATCCAAACAAAACTCTTGCACCCGAGCTGTTTGGTTAGCCGCGTGCATAATGGCGTGCATATTTGCATAATCCTGCGAACAGACAAAGAAAGATACAAGGCTGGATTATTATGAACGTGGTGGAGACAAAAGTGTAAACGGCATGTATCATGCAAATACTTTACGGGGATCACTTAATTTACTTTTTGATGCTTTATTATGGTTCATAAACATTTCACTGTGTATTCGAATAAGTTGAGCCAATCAGCGACTTGCAGAATCAAGGTCTGTGAAATCATGGCTCCCACAGACTTGATGGTGTATATTATATATATAAATATATATATATATATATATATATATATATATATATATATATATATATATATATTTATATTTTTATATAGTTGTCCCAACTTTGCTCTTCCACACCTGCGAGTCCCCCCCCCCCTCGCCACACACACAAGATAAATTGACGCAAATAAACACCGCTAACTATACCACAATACCAATCTGTATTTCTCGTTTCTGAGTTGGTTAAGGAGGTTGACTGTAATTATACGTACTGACACATTTATATAATAAATAAAATAGAAATGAGAATAATAAAATTAGAAAGTCGTAAATGAGTGCTGGAGCCCCAGATCCTAGTCTCCGAAAGGGAATACAAAATATCGCTGACGCTGTGGTTTTAAGATCAAGGAACCCTGGCGTTCACTTTATCATAATAAAAACACTCATCTCGGAGGAATACCTGTCGGTATGCCACTCCAGAAAGGCTGGTCGTGAGTAGACTCGGCCTGGTAACCGCTGTTTTCGCCCGTAAAACTTGTAAAATTATCTATATTCAAAGAGGTTGGAGGAATAAAACGGCGACTGGGCTTAGAGGACTTTATGCTTGCAAACCAATGAAGTGCGCCAGGCGTTCTACAGGGGTTGGGCTAACCCAAATCTATAGCGCCCTGGTTATCGCTAAGCTATTTCACTCAGAAATCACCTTTAATGAAACAGCGGCGGCACTGGAGAAATTGTCAGCGTACCAGCACTGCGCGGTCGATCCGGCGCTGGATGCTGCTTTGGTAAATATACCGTAAGCACTGGTACTCAACCGAGTTTCCATACATACTCGAGAGCGGGTGATTACATTGCGAGGGTCTGGCTATCACGGCCAAACAGCCGCGACGAATCCCTAACCAGCTATCATGAATTAATTCGTATCTAAGGCAACTTGCAACAAGCTAGCGTTAAGGGTCACTCGAGTGGTTACGACTTGTGTAACTGGCTTGCTGTTCACTAATTAAACCTTGACGTTCAACGGCAATATCGTTGCATTACACCTTCGGTGCCATTCTCTCTCGGAGTCCGCGGGATTTGCATCCGGCTTTCATTACGACGTTCTCAAACCAGTTTCTCTGGAGCTACCAGAGTTGAGTGTTGTTTAAACGTATTGGAGAGGCATAGCTCTACACACAGCACTGTATGGTCCGAGACGTACACCAACATCAAACGCCTTTGAATGAATGCACGCGTAATACAGGTAAGAACTATCATTTTCACTAGTTGCTAAGAATAACTTAAATGAAAGATGTAAATGTGATATTGCATTTCAGTCAGCAGCCTATCTATGCACTCTGGCGCGATTATAACGTCTACACGTAATGTGTTAATGTACAAAGCTAGAGAACACGCTGTAGTCACGGATTCATAGTTCTGTCATATAAAGTTGTGATATGATAAATTGATACGCATAAATATTTCTAATTATAAAATATAATTAATCATTGTTAATTTAGATATTGTTTAAATAAAAGTGGTTAGGTGAATAGATTCAGAATATAGCATGGCAAGCAACACTCGGAGTATTACTACGTTTTCTTCATAATAATGAATTAAATAATAATAATAATAATAATAATAATAATAATAATTATAATTATAATAATTATAATAATTATAATAATAATAATAAGATTTTAAATCTATATAGGGCCAAACCATCCAACCAGTTTTGCAGTAGCGTTTACATTAAAAGTGGTGGTTACTGTCTTGTACAGCTGATCTATAAAATAAGAAGAAGTACCAATTACAAAGTTCACAAAAAAATAAAACCATGATCACATATATTAATTTAGGGAAGAACTAAACAATTCTATTTGGATTTAAACGTTATAAAGTAATGGAATCAAATCAGCCATTAAGACCAAAGGCAACTTTAAAATATGAGGACATCTTTGTAACAATATGACATTGTGTGGCTGGTTAAATTTCAGATCTTTATAAAGTAATTCCATGTCATGTTCCACCAAGATTCATAGAACACATTATCCCAAAGTCTTAACCATTTTTAATCAACACTATCTACCGTGCTTAAACCTTGTGACTCCCACCTCTTGACCCGGGACCTTGACTGACAAAAAAAAGCCATTTCTTACTTCTCTTTCATAGTCATATTGTGGTAGAAATACGTAATATTGATATAAATTCAGTTGGACTGATATTCAGTCTCAATTGGTTTATGAACAATACGTACTCCTCCAGATACAGTATACTCCGTTCATTTGCCCTCCGGTATTCTGCCAAATTCGTTTAAATAATTTGAAACTCCATGTCTTCTGTCCACATTCATTTTTTTACTTTAGTCATTGGCGTGATTATCCCTCGTTTTTACTATGTGTCCAGTGGTCCAAAACGTACGATTAATTTAAATCTCAATTATTGTGGTATGATGGCCACGAATCTGTCATCATTTGGACAAAGAGAAGAAAATTCAATTTGACTCGAATCCCAATTTTGAATCCGTAAAATTTGTTGTCTGTTTGAACTGCTATTTTATCTGAAAGATCAGCCGCATGTGCTGACTTCTGCCGGGGTTTCACAGGTTTACGTTTGGTATTTGTTCCCTAGGTACATCTCCGCCAGGTGTCAAAGTATTATGTTTCTCTGGTTTGGTTACTTTGCTAGTTTGTCTGTTTTCAACATTACGCAAAAATGTAATGAACGGACTTGTTGTAATGATTTTAAGGCTAAGTGCAACAACCAAGACATATTCCACAGAACTTTGGAGGTAATCCGCATCGCCATGATAATGTTTGTAATATGAAAGATACCCTTATTAGATTTCTTTGTCCCGGTCGATTGTTCGGTCATTCATTGGTATTTGGACTTTCGTTTTACTGGTTCTCTTCAAATAGTGTTTGTGAACCGTAACACGGTTTAGAAAACATGAACTTTTAATAATTCCATGTAAATTCAGACTACTGAACTAAGTGGTGTAATATTTTTGTTGAGCCTTTCAACTAACTGATTACGGAATGCAAAATAAATGGTTTCAAGATGTATACCTTCAGCGCACCCATCACATAAAGAAACATGCATTTAAAAAACACGTGTTCGGTAATCTAGCTTTTCTGTGGCTAGTGACCATCTGAGTCACCTAATGGAAGCTCTCCAGACATCTGCTTGTGAGACAGGATAAAAAAGTCGGTTTATGCAGACAATCCTCGCAACATGGGAGAATTATAATACAAAAAAAACAACAAATTTTATTAAAATTGCCGAATCTGATGAACGTTCGTGTCTTTCGCGTCATGCCCGATTATGTTTAAATGTCAACGCAAACCACTTAAAGCAAATAACTTCATCAGTTTTTTTAATGACTTGTTAAAGAATATCACCCCACCCGGAGCAATATTTAGCTGAGAATAGATAAGAGATTTAATAAACGTGGGTTTTGTAGGGCCCTGTATAAAAAGTTTGAATAAATATTTATGTTTATGATACGAACAATACAACCATACAAAGCCAGAATTTGTGTGAGTATATACTCAGAAAAGACTGGTAATATCCAACAGTTGACTATTAATCTAGTCACGGTCCTAGCTTTGGCCCGCGTGCCTTATTAAAGATACCTTGCTTGCACGTTCATTGTGATACTGGAGAGAGACAAGACTGATTCACAAGCATCTGTGGCACCTGTCTGTAATCTGATCACGTGACAAATAAACCAGTACACCTCAGGTTCTCTACCAGCAAGAAAGATGGGGCTAACGTTACGATGCCAGAAGCAATATTGTCGCAAAGCAAAGTCACTACGAAGCATGGTGGTTGAGGCAACCTTTCCGCCAGAGGTCGTTTCTACAACGAATCTCTTCTGTTTGGGCAATGTGGGACGGCCGGGACAGCTTGTCTCAACTGTCAAACTTTAACATCAAAATTTGTTACATCTCTAGGTAACACCTTCTGTTTACATTCCATATGTGCATGCTTCCGAAATATTACTCATTCAATAAAGTCCTGAGCACAATAACACCCATGTTTATATAATTTGCCTTGGAATAATTCTTTTCCAACACACTTGAACGACTACATTGTCCTCAACACTACACTTATCCCTGCGCCGCTGGTGTATTTACAAGCCCCGGTGTATTGTGGGCGTCAGTTTTTGACTCTTACCATCCCTAAACAGCAGACACGTACTCTTGTGAGTCCGAGTCTGCGCAGTGCGGGTTGAGTCGCGCGACTTTGGAAAGTTAGAAAGATCCCAGGTTCGATACCCGCCAGAGTATTAAAGGCATATATGGTAAAAGGATCCTATTTAAGTGTGTCAAATAAACATGTAACCTGATGTCTCCTTCTTAAAATATTATGGTATATGGTAATATTTCGTTCTAAGATCGTTTACTTAAGCCTGTACACCAGTGGAAATAAGCTTGTACTGGATGCGAACAATGGCACAAAAAGATAAATCTAGCATGCACGCCCCATGGTAGCCGTACTGATTAAAACCGCTGTTAAATTTGTGTTTCTTTTTTCATGTTTCTGTCCTTGTTTGGAGTTGTCGTGCATGCGTAAGATCAGACCTCTGGTCACGCATTGTTGCTATGGTAAAACATACGGACTGTGTTTACCCTATAAAAGACCATACAAACTTATAAAACCTATAATACATTAAAAACCCATCTGAAAAAATGGGAGAAAATCCTCCCTCTACTAAAGTGATCATCGCATATATTTACATAATTTTGTTTCTTGAATAGGATATGTTTTGTTGATGGTGTTGGTGTATGTTACTTGTCGTCTTATGGTTTTTGTTTTGTGTAACTGGTCAAGTATATGTAGATATGTAATATACATATGAAGTAAAAAAAATAATAGCTTAGCGTAGACAACGATACATGATGCGTGACGCAAGTGTGTACATGTCTGTATTTTATTATGTTTATATAGTGTACTTTATTATGTTTATATAGTGATGTTTGTCAAACAGATGCTATGTATAAATTGTCTGTTTGTATGTTGTATGCAAAATAACAAAAAATAAATAAAAAAAACTTATAAAACAGGTGAATTTGAGACAGTTAGCCCGTCCGCCGTTTTTCTTGGGAAACTTGCGTTCAGCCAATAATGAACTAATGGCGTGAGATTATGCAAATATTATAGTAAACGATTATGTACCTTATAGTTTCGATAGAATTTAAGATATTCGCTCTTAAAAAAGAAAGACTGATTATGACTTCCATGAATTATTCTTAGCCCCGCTCATATAAAACCTAGAATCCGGAGGAACTAAAAATATCTTATCATTAGATTAGAGCGCTGAAGGCACATCCTTTGCTGGTAGCTTGTATTTATCATGTAATATTAACATCATTATGGGAAGACTCTAATGGTGATTAGGTAATTATGACGTTAGTTAAAAAACAGTCCACTGAATATAGCGGCAAAAGTGTCATTGATAGGTCCATTTATATTGTCTTGTTAGAAACAATATTGGTCGAATCAGAGGTGAATATATGCTACTATTACGTAAATAGGCATTTGCTGACACATCAAATGGCTGACCGGAAGTCAGGTGTTAATATCATGTTTAACTTTCCTAGTGGCTGGGCTTTGAAGGGAGCGATTTCTTTTGACCGAAAACACTCAACAGTCTTGGTTACATGTGACACAGCAGGCCAGTAATATATATATAGATTCAGGTTCGCATTTCTCTGTAACACATATACCGGTATGATCCAGTCCATTTCAACCAGACAGTTTTATCTGATGAGTACAGCAAAATGTTGCACGAAACTACGTAGTAGTAAATATGTCTGACAAAAAACTTGATTCATCTACATTTGTATAATTATAAAGCTCTGGTAAAATGCTATAGAGCACTCTAGTAGTTGTTTATTGCAGAAAACCTCCAGATCTATTCATTTATAAATATATATATATGTATATATATATATATATATATATATATATATATATATATATATTTATTTATAAGACAGGAAGAGAGAGAAAGAAAGATAAATAGATAGGTACACTAGATTCCTTGTACATTATATGAATCCTGAAGTTTTAAGCAAGTAAGTTTCATTCTGCTTTCCTTCAATATGTCCAAAATTAGCAAATTTATTCTATGATTTAGAGTAAATCCATACATTACCTTCATTTTTCACAATCATCAGTGTACTGCCTGCAGATGGTCAACTGGTAAAATGCGGCTCTATAAACAGAGTCACCGTAGGCATGACGTTACAAGTAATAACTACCATATACCGTATACTCAACGTAAGGATATATATCAAATATCGCATAGGAGAAACCTTTTCTTTTTATTCACGCAACAAAATAAAATAAAAATATACATCAAAGAAGCATAAAAACATAGAAACAATTCATATACGGAAAATCCTAAGTTCACCAATATAACATCGAGATATCAAATATGTATAAGAAAAACATATTTTTTTTTCCTAACATGTCATTTCATAATTTATTAGATACAGTGACCATAATTTACTAAAACATTGTAATTTTATATTCTTATTCTTTTCAGCTATTTTATATTGCATTCTAACATATCCCCATGAAAAATTTCTAAATCCATGTATATTTGGCTTCTGATTTCCATTTCTACACTGGTCAATGTATCTTCTAGTCTCGATCTCAATTACATAATACATATCACTTTCGTCGAATGAGCCATAAAAAGACACCTGACTTATCAAGTTTAAATTCTATTAGCTGGTCAAATCCATCCAAATTTCCTAGTAAAACTACATTTCCAAAATATACTTTATATAAGAAAATATATAAGAAAACATATAAACTAATGAAGTTATTTTATGTATATTTAATGTAATTATATAAGTAAAAGTGCAGTATATACGACTCAGCCAGGTGGTTAATATTCAGGTTACCATGACAACTTTTGTGTCTCGCCGAAACCTTTCTTATATATTAAGAATAATATCTTTGTAAGTCAAATCGATTAACGTATGCCTGAGGAAATATGCGAATCAACCACCGTGTAACCATAAAAGTAAAGTAATCATAAAATCTGTTGCATGTGTGTCCGTTTAAGAGAAGGAAAGAAGAGGAGAAAGAGGTATATTTATTTGAAACGTTTAGACGTTTAGAGTTTTGAGACATATATAGAGTTAATATATAAATTTATAATTTTGTGATCAAAGCTTTGATTCGATAAAAATATCTTGCGAACATATCAGGAACTTCGGTTTAATACGCGATCAAAAGGATGTAATTTAAAAAAATATATTCTTTTTCCCCTTTGTTGCAAGGGATTATCTCAAACTGACATGTCAGGCCCTACCAGCGAAATATTAACGCCTACGGAGTAGTTTATTGACAGGTAAGAAACCGGTATAAACAGCTAAGATTACCTCATTTCAGGTTAGCCCCAGGTAATCTTAAATCAATTTCATATTACCCCCCGGGGGTAGTCTGCACCTAATTTTAGGTAACCATTGTTCAGATTACAATCTAATATAACTAAATGTTAAATTCTTATGCTTTTAATTTATGATATATTATTTCAATAGACTGTGTGAAAAATACGAGATGAAAAAATGAAATCAATCCATTGAAAGGGAAATTGTCGAAAAATTTTAATTTTATTGTTTATTATATTCAAATTGACCCATATAGTTCATCAAAGCGTGTAACCCATTATATTCAATCATAAATCGATAGACAAAGAGTCTACTAAATTAAGAAATCAAAAAGAAAGAAAATTATATGAATTTTTAGTTTAAAATGAAAAACATAAAAAAAGCTTATTTGGATGGGTTATCGTAGGGGGTAATCTGAACCGGGGTAATCAGAAATCGGTTTCAAGTTACCGGGGTAGTCTCAAGCGGGGGTAATCTGAAATCGCTACACCCGCCCCTGGACAACAAATATGTGGCAGCATGCTCCCGATCCCTGAGCATGTATACAAAAACACACAACTTAACACATTTAAACTCTCTACCTATAAGACAAATTACAGATGTAATTGATGTAATGATTTCACCCTTGCGGCTGACAAAAGAAGTGATTAATTGAAATGTGGTAATTTCTTTATTTTGTGGCCAACAAGAGGCTGACACTTATGGAAGTTCATGTCAGTGGTGAATTGTAGCCTTTAATTAAAATAATAAAATTAAAATTGATAAAATAAACATTCCTTCCCTGTTTTATTCTTTGATCATTAGTGTAGCCGAGACAAAATAACTTTAAGGCAGCGCGTTAACAGGTTACGTGATATTAATATGGTTATACAATCGCCATTCCGCCGGAGGACGTTTCTACCCAAACGGAGTATTTTCCAGTTTAAACCTGTGGGGATGGGTAGGATTACTTGTCTCAGCTGTTAAACATAAAACTTATATTTACATTTCACATAAGCATGCTTTCAAAATGTAACTTATTCCGTGAAGTCCTTACCACAAAACACCTATGTTTATGTAAGTTGCTTTGAAATAATCCTTATCCAACATATTTGAACGGTCGCAGGGGCGGATCCAGGATTTATGAAAAGGGGGGTCCAACCCAGGAGGACTTATGACAAAGCCTAAAAATGGTCCCAAGATTCAGGCCGCAATAATTGACCTTAAACCCTTAAAACTTGCGGCGACTGAAAGGGGGGGGGGGGTCCGAACTACATTTCCCTCTGCACTACATTAATACCTACGCTGCTGTATTGTGCGTTGTATTGTCCCAGGGCATTCTGGGACTTAGATTCCAATGTCTACAAAGTTGAAACCCTAAACGACAGTGTCGCACTCTTGTGATTCTGCGCAGTCTGTTATACACGTTCGTTTGACATAATCTGATTGGCAGTGACCTAGAGATGAAGCCTCTGATTGGCCAGTCAGTTATAGATACACGTATGGTCTTCTCTGTTGCGCTAATCTAAGCACAGTAGGCTGCAAACGTCTGTGTTGAGTATTTTCAAAATACCAGCAGTTACATAAACAAACTTGAGAAACCCCAAAGGCTGAATTTTGACGATATTATTCTAGACTGCCAGCGCTGTGTGTATTGGGTATATATGCACGCAGTGCACATATATCTATGCGTTATATTAAACGCCTTCCATACACTATAACGTATTAGTTTCCCCGGGTACATAACCAAGCCTTAGGCATATTGAAACATCTTTATTGGCTTTGGTGAGATTTGTATGATATGAAAATTACGGAAATGTTTATTCTGCATTACATTGCATTGTTTCTCATACGCCTCCGGCCATCGCGTGCTGTGGGATGACGT
The DNA here is from genome assembly GCA_026874595.1 of Sipunculus nudus. NCBI lineage: Eukaryota > Metazoa > Annelida > Sipuncula > Golfingiida > Sipunculidae > Sipunculus > Sipunculus nudus. Next base: position 52,009,486 of record CM049321.1, read on the forward strand.
CATAATCCTTGATCGACTGTGAGTTCGCGTGAGAAGAGGTTAGTCGAGAAGTTCATAGTACGGTGGGGGTTCTTGTTGTTACTGGGTAAAACATGAGACCCCGTGCCGCTTCAAAGCCTGACATATCACAAAGGCTGTACCTGTATAACTGGCATTCTGCGAGTGCGCTAGGAACAAAATAAAGGTTTTTATCATAAACCATCTGTTAAGTTCCAGATTTGTCAAGCAGACCACACAATATGTAACCTTTTGCCCAACATTTCGCGCCGCAAGTTTTCCCGGAACTAGTGCAACTTTTCCCCAGGGTATATTTTAACGGGCGTTTGATCAACATGATCGACATTTGAGCAGTTATGAATGGAAAATGTGCAGTCGTAATTCTGAATTTGTACAGCTCTAACATTTGGAGTTTGGCTCTAGGGACGGACCACTGTTTACCCACGAGTAAACAACTGAATTTTATCGACCACGCGAGTAGGGTCAGTATGAGTTTGAGGAGGAGTCTGCAAACATTATCAAATATAAAATAATCAATTATATAGAATTTGTCCAGTGGCGTCAATTTATCTTCCGGAGTGGGGGATGATTCCGAGTGGGAGGTTAATCAAAGTTGGGACAACTCTTATCATAAACACACACACATGCAGACGCACACACACAAACATATACATATATATATATATATTTAAAAAAAAACAAAGTATTGTGTTGCCCGTAACCCCCCCCCCCCCTCCCCCCGCATTGACGCCCCTGAATATGTCAAATTTTCATTCGTAATTCAGTGAAAATATTTATATAACCTATAGTTGCTCCATAGCCGAATCCTGCATACATTATTTTTTGCTACCTTAATTACAAGGTTAGGTAAATGTTCCTCTCCTACTGAGAGGCTTACCAGTCCAATAAAAATGACGCCGAAACGTGTATTTACGGTTACCATGAATAAACCACCCACACACATATATACTGTTACGAAGACAAATTGCTCAGGGGAAAACATTGGGCCGATCCCGGATTGGACCCCATGTTGGTGGCGTACAAGTCCGGCGTATCAACCGCTTCGCTAGCAAAGCAAGCTTCTCTAGCGAGACAGTTAGGACAGCGGTTGGTACGCCGGACTTGTACGCCACCAACATGGGTTCGAACCCGGGATCGGCCCTAATTTTTCCCCTGAGCAATTTGTCTTCGTAACAATACACATTCATGCAACTTGAGCGGAAAAAAAAATAAAAAACAGTGTTTGCTTTTATCGTTCTAAAAGGCCTTCCATCTTTTATTGCTCACGTGCTGTGACTTTAAAAAGGCATGCATTTGTCGTTTCTTGTTCTGTTTCTTGAAACAAGTTACTGGACCATATATACATGAATATTTATTTTACTCACATGTCACATGTTACTGCGCTACAAGTATGTTCCACATGCGCGTGTGTTAATAGGCGTAGCAACAGGCATTTATATTGGCGTGATACAAGCTATACGGAGGAACGACCTGCAGAGTTCATCCATCCTGTTGCCTTGAAATTGTACTAAACAGCCGATAATCTTAACATTATACATCTGAACGCACAAACCAAACTGAAAATCTGGCTCTATGGTACCGAGTAATTTCCTGTATCGGTTTCCTGTAAGGTCGGCTGTCGTTCAGTAACCTGTCAATGCTTGTGTTCATGCGGTCAGAAATTCAACAAACATGGCATATGGTAATGTAGTTGTAAAGTATACTAAAAAGCTAACGATTGGTTTATGTCAAGTGACAGCGTGTGTATAGGCCATGAGGCGTTCTGAAAAATGAAAATATCTGTATCCTCATAGAGCGTTACAGGGCAGTCCTACATGCAGGGTGTATAGATACTTTGATGCTTGCATGCTGACGAGATACCCTGTAATGTCAGAGGGCCGATACGGCGCATGTGTGTGGAGCGAATTAGGTCAATGTCGTGAGGGATTTATAAGAGAATCGGTTCGCACAATGCTTTCAAAGTTTCCAGATGTTTGTAATTCATGGTATGTCGAAGTAAAAAAAAATCTTCCCTAAAGGAGTTACCTGACGTTGGCAGTATTTTCAAAATCAGTGATAATTATGTTAAAGATCCCTGGTTTGCATGGATGTCTCGCATCTGCGGTTTTTGTTTCAAAGAGAAACAAAGATATTCCTGGATCTTTTGTTCTCTCAAGCAAATGTCACACGGCCTGTGAAGACTTATCTACTGTATGGGTCATATACGATTAATAACATTACAAAGGATATTTATATATATATATATATATATATATATATATATATATATATATATCAAAGTAAGGAATGTTTCATTTAAACAGATACGAAAGCGAAGCAAAGCCTATCATAAACAATGAGAAAACGATATATTGCCGCGAATTCAATATGTAAGGCAATTCTTATAAATAAGCAGTCGGATGGCATATCTGGTATGTACGATGGCTGTTATGGCCGAGGATAGAGCTATCGTGCAGCTGGTCCGGTATACAGTTTACCAGACGCATTGTTCTTGCAGCTGACCTGCCCTGGATACTTTCGATTTTATGTATTTTGAAACTATAGCGCCTGGCTGGTATAAGATCCTTTTTTGCAGAAGCAAAACGAATGTGGGTGAACAGTTCTGGACCCGTGAACTTAAGCGTTTTCTTGTAAAAATGCAAGACATTTCAAGAAATGGAATTTTCCCAGGTAGCAAACCCTTATCCTTCTCTGAAGTGCTGTTGACCGATAAAAACTAAAAACAAATCAAGAAAATAGTAATTTCGCTCTTGAATTAATCGTTCACGCACATTTTGTTTTGCCGCTAAAGGTTATCAATGCAGGCTGAACGTGGGCTATAAAGAACCCAAAAGAAACCGTTGATTCTCCGGCCATTCACAAAAGGCCAGACTCTGATTAAAGTTCTCAAACCTCTCTGGCGTGTGATATAAGAAATGGTCTTATTATCAGCGCTGTCGAAATATCTTTTTTATTCAGCAGCCCGCGTCGGAGCATTTCTTTGTGTAACCACTTCACTATATCTCTGAAGATCGCGCCGTATCTGATTTCGCACTGCCTGAGTAACTATTCAGATAGCTTAATACTTTGTGAACATCTGCCAGCTGACCCAAGTATAAAAAAATCTCCGTGTATATAAATTCATTACCATTGAACGCCTTTTCTTCTTTCATTAGCAAAATATAACTAAGAACGAATTGAACTTTGCGCCATATCGGCCCCCCGGCATTAGAGACTTTACGACCACATACTAGCATCAGAGTGCCGTTACATCTAGCGTCGAGGACCATAATGTAACGCTCAATGAGGAGGCATTTTTTCAGTTTTGACAACGCCTTACGACCTAAAGTACACTGTAACATAACATAAACCAGACTAATCGTAAACTTTTTTGTATACTTTCTAACAAAACCTGCAATGTGCGATAAAGCTCATCATCCTGGCAAATACCTCTGTTCATAGAATTTCTGACCGCATGATTACAAGAATGATTCATACCGGACACTGGATTGAAACAGGATATAGTTCGTTACCAAGGAGACGGATTTTCAGTTAGGTTGTGAGTTCTTATTCTTTTGTGTTAATTCATCATTCGTAGATTTATGTTAAGATTACCGGCTGTTTACCAAGATATCAATGTAACAAGATGGATGACCTTTGCACTACATTCCCCTGTATGGCTCGTATCACCACTCAAGTAAGGCTTACCAGCCCAATATAAATACCTTCTGAGTCGTGTATTGCAAGTGCGATATGCACAACTTACTTTTTGAAGCTATTGACCTCCACAGTCAGAGGTTTCAGGTTCAAACCGTGTTGAATTTGAAGCAAACTGTGAAATTATATTAAACCGAGAGATCTGCATTCTAAGGATGGGTGGTGGCTCCCTATTAATGGATGCATTCTCTTATTCAGTCCATATTCCCAGGTTCACTCGCGCATGAGTTAGCGTGCATTTGTGAATATTCCTTGATGAAGTTCCTGAAACCGGCGCATGTTCCGGAATCACACCAAAATTAGAGTAATTCCTTATTAGTAAGACAACAACATATGGCCATCATACCAAAACTAATAGTTTCTTCAGTTAAGCAGTTTGATGGGGTATATGGTATATGTTGCTGATATTACTAGAGTAAATGGTATAATGATTACCAGTCCTGTAACTCAAGCAGGTATGGCGTCCTGGATTTTTCTCCTTTTTTTTATATTAATTCTGAAAGAACCCCAGTATCGGTATTAAAATATTACAAAATAAAAACGAGATATCATTGATTGGCAGCATATATACATGATTCATCAGGATTTCATTTCTCGTCTTAATTGAAATGGGGAAAATAATTGAAATTCTCAGAAAAAGGCATTACCAGGCAACAATCGTATATCTGCCTCTCAAGCACGGACGTCCGATTAACAAGTTACTAGTACACAAAAATTGCAACTCTTAAATTAATCGCTCACGCACATTACGTTTTGCAGCAAAGCGTTATCAATGGAGGTCTAACCTGCGATATGAAGCACCCGAAGGAAATCCCGGGAAAGCTCATTCTCTTCTCATACACAAAAAGCCGGCCCGTCGATTAAAATTTTCTGGCCTTCCAAACACGACAAGCTGAGTGTGAGATATGCTTTTGTTATCTCTTCTTACCATAAACCTTCTATTTATTGAGATGTACGCCTCGGGGCTTTCTGTAAGATGAACTCCTCCATATTTCATGGATGGCTGCGGCATATCTGCTTTCGCATTCACTTAAAAACCATTGGATGTGCTTAATCTTTTGAAAAAGTTGTACATTTTTCGCTTGGTTTGATGGAAACTCCATGAGATAAGCTGGTGAACAAAGTTTCTTTCAAGGCAAAAAGTGTATGTCAAAAATCTTTCGGTGTTAAATAAACAGCTACTGATCTATACATTTTCACGGACACTAGTTAAAGACAAAAATGGAGTAATGAAGTTCTCCGGCGAGCAGTTGTATAACATGAGACGTTATCATATTTCCATCTGCCATTAAAACAGTTGTGGTTTATAAATAGAGCGGTGTACGTTGCACATGGTGTATACGAGTATCTGTATTGCTGTGGTACAATATCCTAAAGAACCTCGTCTTGTGTTATGTTTACAAGACCCTTATTTTCGAAGGGTTTTCACTCTTTGGAGCTTTATAATTTTTTATTAATCTTTAAATGAACTGCAGAAGGCGTTGCTAATTGCTTATGCACATTTGCAGTGAAAAGGCTATAATTAGGCCAAAACAAAAATAAAAGGTATGGATCTCAGGCACCGCCCGCGTCAATTTCAACACCACCCCCTCCCCCTCCCCCCACCCCCACCCCCCTCCGAATAAAAAATCTTTATTTTGATTTTCATCTTTATAAAAGGTAAAATAATAATATTTTGATAAGATTTCTTTTGAAATGTTGTACTTTTACTTGTTTAGCAAGAAGTTCTTATTTTGCTTTTCATCTTTCAAGAAGATAAAATGATACAATTTTGAAAAGATTTCTTTTATTATGTTGTTTAGTAAAAAATCTATTATTTTCATGTGTTTCCCTGATCAAATGACCTTTTCATCGAAGGACATTTTAATCAAAACATACAAAAAAGGTAAAAAGAAAAAATAAGATATCGCCCGCCCCCACTGATTTCTGAAAAAAAGTGCCTGATAACCATACCTTTTTTATTTATTTTTTTTTTTCATTTAAGCTTTTGGCTACAGCTCAAACCTGCACACTACACAAAAATGAAATTACAAAGGAAGCTCTTCTCTTCTCATCGAAAATATCCAAATGCCGATTACAGTTTTCTGGCCTTTCAAACACAAATGCCTGGATGCAAGACGCGTTCTTGTTATCTCCACTCACCATAAACCATCTATTTATTGAGATGTACGCCTCGGAGCATACCTTTGGTTGATCTCTTCTATATTTCACGGATGGGTGCGGCATCTCTGCTTTCGCATTCACTTGAAACTCATTGGGTGTTCTTAATCTTTTGTAAAGGTTATACATTTATCGCCTTGTTCAATGGAAACTCAATAAAATGAGCTGGTGACTATTAAATAACTGTTTTTTCATGGAAAAAAAGATTAGGAAGAACATTTCGGTATTTCACGGATGGGTCAGGCATAACTGCTTTAGTATTTATTTGCAACCATCAGGATTTCTTCATCTTTCACACACAAAACATATTTAGTTTTTCTTTGAAAGAAAAAATCCTAGTCCGGAGTAGCTTAGCCGGGTAGTTTTCAGATACACAATTTGGTGGTAAACCTGTTGATTTCGTCGGTCATCTGTTAAAGTCAAATCCCTTATTGAATATAAAATATATTAAATGATAAAATAATTTAAGATCCCCCCCCCCCAAAAAAAAAATTTCAACAATTAAAGGGGATCAAAGGAAACATGGAACAAGCGTAAATTCTCGTTTATTATCAACAGATAAAATAAAAAAGATGGCATTTATACAATAGAAATCTTTTTATTTTTGGGGGTAACATATAACAGGTCTGTTTAATTTACTTTAATATCATTTTTTTATGCCATTGAGATTTTTAAATTACAGGTGTGGGTAATGTACTGTAGCCCCGGTATATAAAGTATAATTAATAAAGGGCCTGTGTTTGCTGCTGAAACAAGAAGAAACGTTCCGAGGATCTTCATAAATCAAGTCCTTGACAGAAAGACAATGATTAATTTTCCGTAACGTTAGAAAGTCGTGATCAATCGTCAGATTGTCTGGTATACATGTATAAGGTTGCTAGAATAGCTGGTATTGCTAGAGTACCTGGTATCCAGGGACCAGTCGGGTTTACAGTTTTACAAGACATAAAGCAACCAGGGGTGTAGGTTACTGGATAGTATAGATTTTGATTAATTTTGACATTAATACGTTGGCCTTGTTAGTATCAAAATATTTTACAAGAAACTGGGACGAGCAATATTGGTCAACCTGACCTCGAAGGAGCTCGCAGTTTGCTCTGCTAGAGACGGATTATGAGTGAAAAGAAAATTAAAATTGATATGCAGTAATCATATACCCATGTACATGGGCTGTGTCTGCTGAGAAAATATAATGCGGACAATCCACGGTGTACGGGCAGAAAAAGCCTTATCCCTGCCCCCCGCGCGCCCCATCCAGAACAAATGTATAATGCTCCTGACAATAAACACAGTAGCCCCAACCCAGAGTATCGAAATTTTCAAATTTTCAATTTTTCCACCACATAACATATTACGCTCCTGAAAGTAATTTTGCTCAATTTTCAACACTATTTATAATCATGATTTACATGTGATCTGAACATTCAGGATAATTCTTGAGGAAATATCCTAAATCTTCTTATTATGAGATACATCATTGAACGCAAATGGAGGGTAATACACAGAATTTAGAAAGTGGATAACGGAAATAAAATATCGAAATCGCTATGTACACTATGTATAACATTTTATTCCCCTAAAAAGTAAGGGGGTATATAATTCTAAAAAGTGATTAGCAACTTGGGCTCGCCCAGGTATCAATAAAAAAAGAAATTTTCCGGAACCAAAAGCACATTTTAACCTCAAGCATTGTCGGCCGATAAGAAAGTTTTTCCCGGACATTCGCAAAAGACAAAAATTAAAACTGCCTAACCTCCCAAACACCAATGTCTCTGTATAGCTGTATAGCTTTAAGTTTCACCTCCCCTCTGTTACAATGCCTGCGTCCTGGAGCTTTTTCTTTGTCTGGATTCTTCGGTAATATAGGATGATTTCGACATAACTTCTTTCTTTTTTGACATTAGGACTATGGTTTGCACATGGACTTTTTGAAGGCTTCTGAATTTACCAGGTGGCCTAATGATAAATATGTCTGTTAACGGATTCTTTCATGGGAAGAAGATTTAATCTCAATGATCTCCACGATCATTGAGAGTGCAAAGCGTGTTCTTTCCGTTATGCTTTAACCGATACGTATCTCTCTCTCTCTCTCTCTCTCTCTCTCTCTCTCTCTCTCTCTCTCTCTCTCTCTCTCTCTATGGTCTAATTCCTCTGCTAAATATCCATTTCTTTTTTTAATGGTTAAAAACGAAAGGTAGTCTTCACTCTCAAAACGGAAAACATATCCAGGATATTAGGTAGATTGGTGACAATGATTGACAATGATTCGTTGTCAATTAGACATTGATGTATTTTAATTTAGGTACGTGCACCTGGCGAGTATGTAAGCTACTTTACTCTGAGACAATTGTAATAACGTGCAGACCCGTGTTATGTTTTCAACTTATTACACCTTTCCAAATAACAATTTACCCTGAATTTTCTGGCCATTGGACCAGTTAATTAGATATACCGTACAAAATGGATTGTCATTTATTAATAACTCTCCTAGACATTAGTATAAGGAAGAAAACGGTGGGAGAAGTAATATCCGGAGTTGCTTTTCGATATTATTTTATACTATTACACAGTATTATTCCATTCTATTTCCCAGATTTGCAGGTAGAATACCGTGGGAAGGGGGGGGGGGGCCCTTGATAACTCCGTTTGTTCAAGGGACCAATTCACATACCAGATATGTTATATATACACGATATAAAGTGCTTCCTTCTTAAAATATTATAGTTTTGGCCAATATGTCGCTTTAGAACCGTTTGTCGCTACTCCTGCACACCATGAAAAAACTAGCAAAAACTTCATTGTAACCAAATATATACGAACCTAGCACGCCATCTGTTGGCATACCGCGCGATTTTACATATCAATAATTTTCAAACTTCCGATCGGTGTTTCATCTGTGTTTCTTCTTTCATTTACATTTTACATGCGCTAAACCGGAACTCCAGCGAATCGTTCTTGTTTTGGTAAACAAACACTACGAGAGGTTGTGTATAGTCACATACATAACCATAAAAACTTATAAACTGCTGAATTAGAGAGAGCAAATCCGTGTCCCATGATGGTTTTTCTGGGAAACTTTTGAATTCAGCAAAAATGAACTAACGGCGTGAGATAAAACGCATGTTATTGTTAATGTTTATGTACCTTTGACTACTGTGAATTAAAAGAATGTAATCCCTATGTATTGGAGTGTTATTCGGTATCTTGGCACTGTTTTAGTGTAGAGTCGTAATTCATAGCACTTTTCCTGGTATTTGACAGTTTTCGAGTCGGTATCGTTCCTCATTATGAAGTGCTGCCGGGTCAGCAAGTGCACGTTTAGCCTTGGCATGAAGCTTGCCGGATATTTTACAAATCCAATCCCATCTATATCACAAGCAAACGGTAACGGTGTACACTACCCCGATCTGTTTACAGTGGTAGAAACATAAATCTTCTCAATGCCCGGAGCCAGTGAGGCCACACCAATGAAAATTAAAATGTTCTGTGGTTTCTTTGACTGAAATTACAAAGCGATCAATCGCATTGCTTATTGTTTGAATTCATAGTTCGATATTAAATATATTTGATTTTTGACCAATTTGCACGAAGAATAATACCAAATTGCGGAAATTTTTTCTTGAAAATGAATGTAATTATGATCAACACTTGTTTAATTCAGTTGTCCATGATACCTTTATCAATGCATTTAGGGCTTCAAAGCGTAAGTCCCGATTAACGGCAATAAAAATATAAGCGTTTTGTATTCGTTTGTCAGGCGGCAATCGCATGCTCCTGACATTGCTTAGGGCAATAAGAGACAGGAGATCAAGACAGGTACGGGGACACCTAAACATGTGACATTATCAAATAAAATCGAAATTTTCATGCGTTTCCCGAACGGAAAATGCAGAAATCCAGCACTGTTAGATTCCAAAAATGACGCGTGCGTTTGCCTTGAGGCAAACTTACGCTAGAAAAATTGAATATGGCTTTTTAACCTGTAAGACAAACGCATGGTAAAACGTGTATATGTAAAAGCGCCTTAACAATATAAATCGGTGAAGCCTCATGGAATAAACAGGGGCTGCTGAAATGTGTTTTCTGGCAGACGTGTTGAAACGTTCACCGCACCTCGCTCACATTTATGATATACTGAAAAAGAAAATAAAACTCTAGAGGTGTTCTTGCGGTTTTGGGGGAATATACGAAACCGCTGTTTTCACACACAGGACCGAGATACACTTAAAGCTTTTTTTAATTCTTGTCGCTGTTCTTTTAACTGGACAAACACCTCATTTAATAATTTCGTCTTGGATCCGTGTGTAGGGCAAAATTTCCTTTTTTTCATTTCGTTCTGCGATCGGTACATAATCCAATTCTTCGATCTTTAACGTGACTTACAATCCATGTTCTGAATAAATGACAATCGTTTTTTTGTTGTTTTTTTTACTCTTTACCACCAACTTTTTTTCAAATTTTATTCGTTCTCATGGAAAATGTACTAAATAAATTAGTTGATCTGCTACTGCTGTTCCCAAAACATTTCGTCTTTCATTTGGACTTTGTCCCATATTCTTATCTGTGGGCCTTTTGCAGAGAAAATGTGGGCGGGACATTCCACAGGAGTACTGACAGAAGTTATGTTTCCTTTTCCACGTTTTTTCCTACGTCGGTGTTCTTGTGGTTTTTGAGGAATATACAAATCTGTTATTTTCTCACCCCGGGCCTATTTACACTTAAAGTTTTTATTTTTAGTTCTGGGCGCTGATCCATTTACTGGACAAATTTCTTGTTTAATGATTTCGCCTTGGATCTGTGTTTAGGGCAAAATTTCCTGTCTTTCATTTAGTTCTCCGGTCAGTATAGCATAAGTGTTCATTTTCAATGGTAATGTACAAAATGATTCAGTTGATTTCCTACCGGTGTTCCGAACAACTCCAGTATTTAATTTGGACTCTGTTCAGTGTCCTGAACAGTTTAACTAGAACTACTTGGTGTCCATTTAGTGTTTTAGCAAATTCTCAAATTTTCATTCACACACTCAGTCTTTTAAAATAATAAATTTAAATTATTAACTGATAATGAAAAACTGAAAAAAAGACAAAATAGAATAAAGGAAATAATCTTTTCCAGTTTGACGCCTTACCGCACGCATACCGCCACAGTGCTTTAAACCTCCAATTCACCTCGACTATAAATATCAGTTTTATATATAATGAAATCATTTAATGTAATTTGGGACCATTTTAGTGAAATTTTAAAAAGATTCCGCTTTGATGTTAATCAATCCACTTTTTGGGTTCCGAGTTCACGCTGAATACTCTGAATACCGAACATGCTGTGACCACGTCACGTGACCAGTCAAGAATTGCCACAAAGGAGACGCAATGTCTATCTTGAACCCACCAATAAATTGCGGACAAGGATACATGTAATATTCAGTGAACGACTGTGTCAACAAGGGACAGTCTAGACGGACATTCACTGAAAAATTGCGGCTTTAAGATTCCCCAGAGAACATGACAGTGAGAGTCCTTTCAGACAGCTTGACTTCCTGGGAATATAGTTCTAAGGGCCGGTCCCCCTCCCACAGAATGTTGCAAATAGACACTTTAGTTGAGGATGCTTTTAAAGTGGTTAATTCAAGGATCAGCTAATGATGCAAATTTATTTAAGTCGGAAAAGTGAATAAGATTACTATTCCTGTCTCCATTTTATTTTCTAAGATAAACTAAGTGTTGTATATCAACTATTCCTAGTTTGAACTTGCATTGACTTCACACGTGTTTTTTTTAATCGTATAACCATGAAGGTTAAATTGGCTTCAACTACTTGCATACCACACTTTCAAACTTGATATTATTAATCAATTAATTCATATAAATAAATGGCGTTATTAAATGTTTCTGATGGCCAGAAATGTGTGTGCATTTAGGGGCCGTCCGTGTTTAAGAGCTCACCTGTTATTAAACATGGAGCTAAACTTGACACACACACACATTTTTTTTCTGTGCAACACAACAAAATTTGGTAGAAGTTCATGGAAGTACATATGTCGACTTGTTTCAGACTACCACTACAGTTTCCTTTTGTTTTACTTTTTTGCTGTTTATAAATTTTAATAAACAATTAATTAAACATTAATACCCTTTATTCTCATTAAGAATATCATGCTCAGGGAATTCATTTCCTCAATACATCTCAGCTTTTGGTGTATTTTTTATAGTCCTCTGTCCGCCCCTGTTGAACTTTTTTTTAATTTAGTTTTAAAAATTCATTTTTGATTGATGTTAAGAGAGCTTCAAAAGGAAACGAAAATCCGAAAGAATAAAATAAATAATGACGTCATTTGATGAGCAAATAAAGAAAAGAACAAGGTTTATTCAACTGGAGCGATTATTAGCGAGGAATATTGTTTTTGTCAATCGGAATTAATATTTTCAATCTTCCATACAATCCTTGCACAGCATGAAAGAGAAATGTTTGGTTAGTTAGTGGAATAAAAAACCGTTTGCAATGGCGAAATCTTTGTGTTGGGCTGCTTGACTTGCCCAGGCCGGGTGCAATACAATAGATTAAGATTAAGAAACTTTATTAAGAGGTCTCATTTGTACTGGCTGAATTAATCCTGATTTAAGCGTGTGGTGGGCGCAACGGTGACGTCATAGTCAGTTTCATCAAGCTCGTACCAATCTAACAGGCCCAATATAAAACCCGAAGCCGAGTGCCGCACCGAGAATGGTCCGGTCATTAATCAAACCGGGTTAATTAGTAAAGCGTGGCCTAACGGTGTAATTACCAATACAAACAATAGGCTTTCCTAATAAGCGAGCATAAAAGGGCTGCGGCAATTTCATTAAGTGATATCATTCATAAAACCGTTTCCACCACTGATTGCATTTGTATATTTTGATTTATGTTTTTGCTTATATTATGATTTTGCTGCCTTGTTCCGTGCATGGAGCCAGAAATTTAATTCTAGGTGAAAATAGGATTTCCCCCCGATTAATTATTTCGCTGTTCAAGGTTGATTTGTTTTATAATGTGTGTGACGCTATAACGAGGGGAAATTTAACGGATGGCCTTACCACCCTTGACCTCAAGCACAGCTTACGGGCAACGGCCAAAATTGTAAAGCGCTCGTCCTGTTAGGCTGTGGTTTATGCCTAGCTCAAATATACACCGGGGGCCGTACGATTTTTCAACCCGCCGGCTTGCCGTGACATTTCGAGACCGTATGGTCACCATGTGGTTTTTCATCCATCCTACGTTGTTTGCACTCTCATAATCTACGGCGACCGTACGGTGACCTCCGAATTTTGGTTTGTAAAGCCTCGGTTACAACTCACTGCGGTCACCGCACACCGTAGTACTTTATGCAAGGTTTTTTCCTCATTCTCACGGCCTTCACACGGTAAAGTAAGCTAACCCTGCGGACGCCGCAAGCTAACCTTGCGGAAGACGCAAAGACCCCTTTCGACAGCCGCAGGTACGCCGTACGTCTCTCGGGTAGCCGAGTAGGCATTAAAAATCGCACGGGCATCCTACGACATCCGTACGTCTAATGTACGGTGCCGTATGGAGCCCGTAGGTGCCTGCCTGACGCACGGCCGCTGCATCAACATAAGCGCTTGCGCTAATGTCAGTAACGGTCGTTGCGGAGTCCCTGCGGCCTTTGAATAACGAACGGTTGCCGTGCGTCTACCGCACGGAATAGCCCAAAACACTCGCCGTACGGCGACCGTATCCCGGTTGTGACCGAGGCTTAAGGGTCCGTCCGGGAACCGTAAAGTGACCGTGCAGGTGCTATGCATGAAGCAAGTACACCGTTCCGTGCCCGGCCGGTGACCGGTAGGCGTTCGGCCGGCGATCGCTGGCACCATGCGGCAACCGCAAGGTTATTTTCTGCTATATATAAGCTGTTGAACATTAAGCCAAAGAATTAGAACGGCCAAATAGGATAGAGACCAATATTTTTTCGGTATTTTACAATCAAAGTGTTTCTTATGTAACTCGATTCGATGTTGCATAATTAACGTTTCCTACAAAATATAATTATTGGAAATCATTTATTGATATTATATTTATTTTAGTGCCAAACCTGAGCGCTAAACTTATTCAAATCAATTTTCATGGTTCAATAGAACACTTGACATGTTCAGAGAAGTTGGCTTCAGTGCACAGAGGTTCAGTGTTTATAATATTCATGCCGATGTGGCTGTAATTATATATCCGACAGCTCAGAGTAAGGGCACCGTTAGGACACCGCACGGGAAGATTTTACACCGCGAGGGAGCCGTGCGAACCCCGCACAGCAGCCATTCGACTCTTCACATATCACACCGAGCCCTTACGGGTACAGTAAGGCTTTCGCACGGTGCCCGTACGGCAACGGTGGACACCGCAAGGCGCCCGTACGAATATTTTTGGGATAATTACCCGGAAAATCGTACGGATGCCGCAAGGATACCGGCCGGTGTCCGGGTGACCGTACGGGCTGTCTGCGGGCTGTCTACGGCCCTTCTACGGGCCTACGGTGAGTTGAAAACGCCGGGAGAATTGAGCGCAGCCAGCTCAGCACCACAGCGCTCGTAAAAGCCGTGGTCCCAACCAGCCGAACTTGCAAGTGCGTGTTGTCTACTTGCAAAAACGTGGGCAAAACTTGAGGATTCGTACGTGGTGAGTACCGCCTCAGTACGGATTTGGGAGCGCGCAGAAACGCCGTAGCACTTTTGGTGCAGGAGGAACTTTCGCTGAGTTCGGGCTACGGATTCACCCCCGACATCGGGCGGAAAAACTCACGTTCATCGCACTTGCACGTACTTACAACATGCGAGTGAGTAAGGGCACCGTACGTGAGCAGCACGTGTAAGTACGCCCTCCGTACGAGATCGTACGGAGATCGTACGTTACAAGCACGATGTAAGCACGTACAACTCACTTACCACGTGCGCATCGTACGATGCACGCAAACGCTCACGGGCCATGTACTTACACCTTGCGCAACCGTGCGTTGACGCACTCCCTCCCTTCTCTTGCCACTGCCTCCCCACGTTTTCAGAAAAACGTGGCGGCCGTAGCATCCCCAAAAAAGGTACGGACTAAAAACACGCACGGTGGGTTGTGACCGGGGCTAAAGCGAGGAATAATAGAACCGACGCCCGTGAAAATCGTGCGGGTACCTTGCGGGCACCGTGCGAATTTAGCCCAAAAATGCTGATTTTAGTGACCGTACGGGCCCCGACAACTATATGTGATAACGACTTAATTGGTCTTCATACGACTCTGTTACCAGTCTCCTAAGTGTGTACGTCAGTTGGATATAACTTGATTATATATATATATATATAAATATATATATATAAATATATATATATATATATATATATATATATATAGTCAAGCCCACTTATTGTAATATCGGTGGTGCATGCATAAATTATGATAATAACCGGGATGTGACATTATGCGGGCTTCAACATCGATGTCTTTTTGAGTTTTAGAACAAGCGTTATGTCTCAAATGATATTAAATAAATCGTCAATGAAAAGGAAACAGAAACGTTTATGAATATTTTTATTGCACAACGCCATATCAAATTACGTTTATGCGCACCTGAAAACTTTTCTGTAAGTTTTGTGCCGCATGCCGCAATAACTGACAAAATCCGACTTCCCAACAGGATTCGTAGCGTCTTGGTCATGAGGTCAAATGTCTGAAAATATGCGGCACAGTTATAACGTTTTGCGTAGGCAAACTATTTTACTAGATAATTATTTCCCCGACTATTGCGCCTTAAATTCCGGATATCTTATTAATCAAACTTACATGATCGTCTATATGATGGGACTGTTAGGGGAGGGGGCATCGTTATGCCATTGTCAACTTTCTGAAGTCTCCTTGTTTTCTTTTTCTCACACGTTCTATGTCTCCCACATTATATATCTGCTAACTCACACACATTCTATTTCTTCTCTTTCACGCCCTGTTCCATTTCAATTCATCTCTCACGTAAACAATATGTCCGCTCTCACTAACTCACAAAGCCGTGTCTTCTCCCAAATAATCACACACACAGACACATGCACGCGCACCATTTTGCAATTTATACTCCCTGGGCATGAGGTTAAGCATCAGAATTGTATGTATTAAGGTCGCCATCAGTCTCAGCGTGAAATAAGTGGAGATTATCGTCTTACATTCAGTAATCACATTCTGGTAAACCAGTATTTAACTTAAGGCAATTTCCAACGCGCGTGCGAGAAACTTTCCTTTTACATTCCAATACATCTGGTCACTTGTATAAGTCGCTGAATCACGGCCCCTCATCAATCCAAAGGAAGGGTGACTCGGACTGGGTTCCAGATAACTCAGACTCGAGGTTGGTTGACTTAGACTGGGTTCCAGATGACTCAGACTCGAGGTTGGTTGACTCGGACTGGGTTCCAGATGACCTAGACTCGAGGTTGGTTGACTCGGACTGGGTTCCAGATGAATCAGACTCGAGGAAGGTTGACTTGGACTGGGTTCCAGATGACCTTGACTCGAGGTTGGTTGACTTTAATTGGGTTCCAGATGACTCAGACTCGAGGTTGGTTGACTCGGACTGGGTTCCAGATGACCTAGACTCGAGGTTGGTTGACTCGGACTGGGTTCCAGATGACTGAGACTCGAGGTTGGTTGACTCGGACTGGGTTCCAGATGACTCAGACTCGAGGTTGGTTGACTCGGACTGGGTTCCAGATGACTCAGACTCGAGGAAGGTTGACCTGGACTGGGTTCCAGATGACCTAGACTCGAGGTTGGTTGACTCGGACTGGGTTCTAGATGACTCAGACTCGAGGTTGGTTGACTTTAATTGGGTTCCAGATGACTCAGACTCGACGTTGGTTGACTCGGACTGGGTTCTAGTTGACTCAGACTCGAGGAAGGTTGACTTGGACTGGGTTCCAGATGAATCAGACTCGAGGTTGGTTGACTCGGACTGGGTTCCAGATGACTCAGACTCGAGGTTGGTTGACTCGGACTGGGTTCCAGATAACTCAGAATCGAGGTTGGTTGACTCGGACTGGGTTCCAGATGACTCAGACTCGAGGAAGGTTGACTTGGACTAGGTTCCAGATGACTCAGACTCGAGGAAGGTTGACTTGGCCTGGTCTAGATGACTCAGACTCGAGGTTGGTTGACTTGGACTGGGTTCCAGATGACTCAGACTCGAGGTTGGTTGACTCGGACTGGGTTCCAGATAACTCAGACTCGAGGTTGGTTGACTCGGACTGGGTTCTAGATGACTCAGACTCGAGGAAGGTTGACTTGGACTGGGTTCCAGATGACTCAGACTCGAAGTTGGTTGACTCGGACTGGGTTCCAGATGACTCAGACTCGGAGTTGGTTGACTTGGACTGGGTTCCAGATGACCTAGACTCGAGGTTGGTTGACTCGGACTGGGTTTCAGACGACTCAGACTCGAGGTTGGTTGGCTCGGAATGGGTTCCAGGTGACCTAGACTCGAGGTTGGTTGACTCGGACTTGGTTCGAGACGACTCAGACTCGAAGAAGGTTGACTTGGACTGGGTTCCAGATGACTCAGACTCGAGGTTGGTTGACTCGGACTGGGTTCCAGATGACTCAGACTCGGAGTTGGTTGACGCGGACTGGGTTCCAGAAGATTCAGACTCGGAGTTGGTTGACTCGGACTGGGTTCCAGATGACCTAGACTCGAGGTTGGTTGACTCGGACTGGGTTCCAGACGACTCAGACTCGAGGAAGGTTGACTTGGACTGGGTTCCAGATGACCTTGACTCGAGGTTGGTTGACTTTAATTGGGTTCCAGATGACTCAGACTCGAGGTTGGTTGACTCGGACTGGGTTCCAGATGACTGAGACTCGAGGTTGGTTGACTCGGACTGGGTTCCAGATGACTGAGACTCGAGGTTGGTTGACTCGGACTGGGTTCCAGATGACTCAGACTCGAGGTTGGTTGACTCAGACTGGGTTCCAGATGACTCAGACTCGAGGAAGGTTGACCTGGACTGGGTTCCAGATGACCTAGACTCGAGGTTGGTTGACTCGGACTGGGTTCTAGATGACTCAGACTCGAGGTTGGTTGACTTGGACTGGGTTCCAGATGACTCAGACTCGAAGTTGGTTGACTCGGACTGGGTTCTAGATTACTCAGACTCGAGGAAGGTTGACTTGAACTGGGTTCCAGATGAATCAGACTCGAGGTTGGTTGACTCGGACTGGGTTCCAGATGACTCAGACTCGAGGTTGATTGACTCGGACTCGGTTCCAGATGACTCAGACTCGAGGTTGGTTGACTCGGACTGGGTTCCAGATGATTCAGACTCAAGGAAGGTTGACTTGGACTCAAACCTTAAGGACTCGGACTTGAATTCGAGTGGCCTGGACTCGGACTTGCACTCGAACTCGGTTGGTGTGGACTCGACTACATCACTGGAATTCAGAAAATAAAACCACCTTCATCTTAGCCATTAGAATACAGCTCCTTCAATGTTGGTTGTTCAATTACATAATAAGATTAAGAGTGGTTTGGGAGTCAGTGTATACGAAAAGCAATAGAGCGAATGAAGCTTTCCTAGGCCAACAATTCTGGCGGGAACAAATCAATACGGACAGTCTAATTGTCACGTTTGTGCCTTCCTAGCAGACACATTGATTTGGTTTAAGCCGGGGGTTGGCCAAAATTCACTGATTTGCGGTAATACAGACTAGATTAAACACGACTCACATTGTATCCAGAGAATATCGTGTCTCTGTTGTGCCGTAACCCGTCCGGGGGCCTGGGAATAAGATATTATCGCCAAATGAATAGCGTTCAAAGATGGCGGACATCAAATTTTAATCCCGTATGCTTAGACGGAAGTTCTCCGAAATGAATTTGCGCCTGTATCTAAGATAAATATAAAATCTGCTTTAAGTCAGTTAGATTAAAGAATATTGGAAAGACTGATATAATATAAATATTCATTATAAAATTCCACTGATTTATTATTTTAAATAGAAAAAAATATTGCAACTCTTAATTATTATTAATCATGTATAATCAATGCATTATATACAAGGGGTTATGGAAAACAACGCAAATGCGAGCTCTTGGCCGTTTGCATTTGAAATTTTATGACAGGGTGTTTTGATAATGGGGTTTCCAACACACAATGGGAGGCGTAATAAAAAATACATTATATTAAAGATTACAAATCTAGATATATCATTACCGACGATACTCTGTATAATTTAGTCGCGCTAGACCAAAAGGGCGATGCATTTCCACTACTGATAGAACAACGTTGTCAATAATTTTGTTCTAGCTAAGTTCGGTAAACTTGTCGTATCCTGTTATAAAAATATAAAAAGATCCTACCGTATAAAAATGACATAGCAAGGGAAAGTTACAAATTGGGTATCTAGGACGCGGCACAGGGGAGATGGTGTTTGACTTAAGATTTAAAGGCCCTGACCCGTACAGCGAAGATGCAAGGTGACATTCAAGCCGGTCTCGGGAGGTTCATTCTAACACTGCTGGCAGGGGCTAATACAGGATCTTAAAACAAGGGCAGCGCAAGGGTTCATAATACGCCCGTCGTATGTCCTTTGACCTCTAACCTCATTAAATATGCGGTTATGCCGAGAATTTTATTCAGGTGAAAACTCTATTGGTAAATATTTTAATGACTTTCATGAAAATCCATCAGATATTTGCTAAAGTTATCAAAATACCATCAACGTATGGTGACTTCTAACCTCATTAAATATGCATGGATTTTTTTACATGTCAGCCTAACTGTTTGGAGAATAAAACACATATTCCTTTTGATTTAGACATAATTCAATCAATCAGTTTATAGTTTCGTCATAATTTCCTTAAACATCTCTCAGTTATGTATCTGTTAATGAGAATATTTTAGATTCTACATGTGTCAATTGCTTCTTTGAATTGTCTTTAATGTTAGTTTTTGAATGTTTAAATCATAGTAAATTATGAATAAATACGTTCTTTAAACTAAACAAAATTCATATTTGTACGAAAAAAAAATTCAGAATATGTCATGGGAGTAAAGAAAATTAAGATATTCTGGGAGAGGGATTTTGTCCTGTTTGTAACAAGGGGCTGAGGGTTGTTCGGAAATTTTTGACCAAGTGTCCTTATTTCTTAGCGGGGGGGGGGGGGGGGGTTACTCCTGTGGATTGTCCACCTCACATTTTTTCAGCAAACCAGACCTACAGCCGCAGTTAAACAAATGTGGCAGGAGTGTCCGTAGACTTTCTCTCACAAGACTCACCTGCAGACATATGGGAAGAAAACGGCGCGATTTTTCGTCGATAAAACGTATTTTCTATTTCCCAGATTTTGTTGTCGATTTTGTGACGGAATACACACTAAATATTGTTACAGGTGTCTGTTTTATTGCGCGCAGGAGTGTTACATGTGTCTGTTGACATTCTGATTCGTGTAGCGCAGGCATAGTTCGTTGCTTTGGGAACCTCGCTTGTTGAGCGCTGGCTCGCGTCAGGGGTCTAAAACGTAGAGACAAAGCGTTTTTTCTGATGAGAAGCTGTAAATTAGGGGCTGTGTTTAGAGCCGACAGAAAGGGAAATACCAGCGAGCACTAAGAGTGTTACTTTCTCGTCAGTTTCGGACCTTACCGATAATTGCAGTTGTGTCAGATATTTAACGGACTTAATACAGATTTAATATGGACTGTCTCCAGTTTGCCTTTAGATTATCACTATTTACGTGGATTATTTATGTTAAAGGACTCTTGTTGAGCTGTAACAATGGTGGTATCCAGAAAAGCCTTGGATCCGGACACTCTGGTACTGTACATTTTTATTGTTAGACTGTGTAACTGTATTGATTAAGTGTATTGTAATGCTAGGATGGTTCTAAGAATAAATTATAATTATTTGTTAACAAAAAAACACCGTCACAAAATTTGGTTCCGTAACAATATTAAATCTCAAGCCCATATTTGGCATCTTGTGTTAAAAAATGAGTTGTTGAATATATCGATGCAATCCTGTATCATGATTATATGATGTTAAATTAGTGTTTGGGGTGTTTAAGGGAACCGCATACGACAAAGGCAGCCTTTGTAGACAGAACGTGTGTACCACGTAACTACTGCTTAAATAAATTACTGGATAACATGCCGATTCAATTCACATACCACGTTTATTATTCCTGTTTGCGTTTACGACATCCCGCAAAAGAGCATGCCGGCCATGTCAATTCTTTATATAAACAACTACCGGCAAGCGTTATATCTAAGTTTAACGTTGAGTACATATTAGGTGATTGTTTATAAAGATTTTTTTAAGCCAATATAAATACAAATAGGGATTCAAGCGCCTGTGGTATTCAGAAGCCCGGGTGCAGAGTCGTCCTCTAGTGAATCCGATTCTGCGCAGTGTGAGGTTTGCGAGCGCTTGTTAATGGGTCAGTACAAACCTATGGATGTGAGTGAACCCTGGAACAAAACATCATGGTAGTTCAATTGTTAGTCTGGCAGCCAAGAAGTCTTAAGGGTCTTGGAATCACTTGAAAAGTATACGAGGCCGTGTAAACACACATATTTCGTCGACCGCAGTAGGATTAGTAGCAATAAATTTTGAGACTGAATTAGGACAGACAGGGCTGTTGCAGCCTTAACTCAGTGCTGCTTCGGTGCTGACAGTCCGCAGTAACTCGACTTCCTGGTCTGCTGACAAAAAGCCAGACTAATTGGAGCTAGCCCAGCCAAATGAACCCAACAAAATGTCCTATTGTCCAACGTAATCCCGCTCTACCGCAAGTCAAGCAGCAGTGATAAACAGCATTCATGTTTCTTGAATATAGGCTCTACTTTCATGCTGTGCCACTACTGTGGTTTGCTTTATATTTATCTGCCTCCGCCAGCCGGTTATGCTGTCACCCCCGTTCGTTTGTGTGTTTGTGTGTGTCTTCACAACATAACTCACGCACTCCTGAACAGAATGTCATGAAATTATCAGGGCATTTCGTGAACGGGCCAATGAAGAAAATAATAGTTTTCGGTGTGAATGCGAAACATGATCCGGAATCAGGAACGTCATCATGGGATAGTCACATAGGTACAGTTATTTAAACACAAATGAACCTGGGAAAATGGGCCAAACACGGTTTTGGGAGCATCCCGCAATAGGGACCCCCTCATGGCGGAGGCTTGCATTTCCTGGAATGCAGATTTCCAGTTTATCGTACATTTGAAGCCCATTTACGCAGTACTAAGTGGAAGTGTGATGTTGTAATAATTGATTTATGCAGTTCAAAAACATGTTTTGCTCCCGTCACAGACTGAATAAATACTTTTGTACCCATTCGATCATACGTGTCAAACTATGCACGTTACGTATGGCTATGGTATGAGTTTGCAAACATTCTTTTATATTTATGTAATAACTATATATATATATATATATATATACATATATATATATATATTTATATATATACAGTAAAACCCCACTAACGCGACCACCTGCGGGACAAGGCAAAGTGGTCGTGTTAGCGGGGTGGTCGTGTTAGCGGGATGCTTGTACATCAGTCTGCCAGTATTCAAGCAGACGATAATATATGGGTATTTCAAGTAACTGTTAAGTTGTTGTCCCTGTTTAATTTAATATTTTAAATATAAAGAAAAATAAATAACTAACATGAATAGATGATTCAAAAGTTTTGTTCACATTGATGGTCTGATGTCGAACACGTAGTGAGAACAGAATGAACACATCAAAATCTTAGTGTTATTTAAATTGGCACTGCTTGATCATTGAAATGTGATTTCTCACAGTTTTACTCTACTCACCTGAACGTATGCGTGTGGTGTGGCTGGTTTGCCAAACTCCTTATTGATCAGTATGCTAAATGCTAATCTAACAGCTGTACTCAACAAACAATGTTATTAATCATGATGCGTATAGTTTGGCTAACAGGTTGGGCGGCATTATAAACAAGCCTAATTATGGCTGGCCAGATGAAAGCGGTCTTTCCCACGTGCCCGGCTAATTAATCACGGGCTATTATCTAAGTCAAAGCTGGGCGATGTGCGTGTGGCAACTGCTCAACGGGCCGCGGTCGCCACGGGTCGGTGGTCGTGATACGGGGGCTATCTGAAGGTCGGGAACAAAAAAGGTGGTCGTTGGTCGTGAGAGCGGGGTGGTCGTGTTACCGAAGTTTTTTATATGATATTTTTTATAAGCCAATTCGGGGACCAAGAAAACTGGTCGTGTTAGCGGGGTGGTCGTGTTAACGGGGTGGTCGTGGTGCGAGAGTTCACTGTATATATACAGCCATATTTCCATTCACAATTAATTCATTATATTCATGTTATATATGCATAGTTGAAATTAACTGGAAATAGTTGAGCCTTAAAAGTAAAAAAGCCTCTGTTTCTGTTTTTATATAGTTAGGCTGACATCGAACGTTTGATAAAATATTCCCCGATGATCGCGAGGGTTCACATTTGTGATATTCACAAAACGGAAATTATGCCAAATATTAAACATTTTTTTTTTTTTTAAATCCCCCGTCCCCACAGGTTATCAGTCAATGGTGTACGTAATTGCATCAAATGTTTGAGTCTTTTCTCTCAGCGGAAAGTTGAGTTGTTCATTCTGTGTCTGATTAACACTGACGTAATATCGATTATTTACGGTACGGATTACCCAACGGACCCGCAGAAAACTCTTCATATGCAGGCAGAAAGTAGTTAAATTGAACTCTCGGTGTGACGTCATTTAACTATGACGTCAATTGCAAAGATGTTAGCGTCAATCGGAAATGGAAGAGTCGAGTCAGGTATATATTGGGCAAACGTTAAACATAGATATGCTTTTGGTTGGCAAAATAATAGTTTAATGGTCTTTTTAGGTTTAAAACCTAAAGCCCACGTAGCTGAATACATTAAGAAAAAAAACGAAACTGACGTCATCATTGAAGAACATGAACATTCTTCACAATTTGTCTCATCGTGCGGTTCTGTTAATAGTAACTCGATTTCCTGTTAATAGTTATAGAAGTAATATAAGGGGAAAACAGGTTCAACCCGTTGCAGCAATTGACTTTAACTAGTTCTTAAGGTTCGAAAAGGCTTAGTATAATCAAGAAAATATGTTGCCTCCTTATTCAAATCTACAGAAAGAAAATTGAAGTATCAACAATATATATTGAGCTCGTCGATCGCTTACGCGCTCCTTGTACCTTTCTATATTTTTTGGAAGTGGAGAATCCTGATGTATGTATGTATATATATATATATATATATATATATATATATATATATATATAATAACTTACAGGATTCCTGCAATAAACAACTACTAGAGTGCTCTATGGTCTTACACCGGAGCTTTCTCATTATACAAATATAGAGGAATAAAGTATTATCAGACATATTTTCTACTGCGTAGTTTTGTGCATCAGGTAAGGATGTCCTCTATATTTGTATAATTTATATATATATATATATATATATATATATAGAGAGAGAGAGAGAGAGAGAGAGAGAGAGAGAGAGAGAGAGAGAATTGTGAATACCACTACCTCCATGTAAGACAAGTAATTTTCCATTGTATAAAGGTTGTGGTTAAAGGTTTTGCCGTTGGTTAGGAGTTCCCAGCTTAGTCAGTGTGTGGACATATGGGGAATTTAAATCATTAATATCAACGTGCGTTAGAAACCCTTTGTTACAGACCCAATAAAACAGATTTCACGCCCAACGTACCGTCGGCAGTCAGCAAAATGCCATCCCTATACACTATAGTACTAAAATATTCATCGTACCAACACTCACAAGTTCACGCTACATTTGAATGCGTGACTAACACCCAAACATCCCGTTTTTATCCCTGGTCCACACGCTTTGCCTGAGCATTTTTATGAAGACATCACTCAAAATAAGGAATATATTAACTGGGGTACGTGGCCCAGTTACCTGGCACTGCTGTTAATCGATACTGCTCGGACTCAGGAGACAGAACATACATTTACATATAAGCAGCGACCGGTGTATAAATCACTCTCGGGCCTATAGTTAACGAAGGCATCATCTAAGCATAGACATAATAAGCTATATTTACGTATAACAAATGTATATTTATTATTATTATTATTATTATTATTTGATTATTATTATATTTATTAATACAATTATTACAATTTTAATTAGTAGTAGTAGTAGTAGTTATTGTAGTAGTAGTAGTAGTAGTATTGTTATTATTTTTAATTAATATTTTTATTATTATTATTATTATTACTATTAATGGCCTGTAAAGGATTATATGTTTTCAGACATTGTGCCTATGCTTAGAAATTGTAAATATGGGTTTTCACGCAACATTGTGTTTGCATGCATTTATTATTATGTTATTTCATTTTTTGCTGTTACATTTAGTTACTGTTGACCTTTTTGTAAAGCACTAGCTGTTTGTGGTATCATGACCTGAGAAATAGTATTTCAGAATAAATTTTTATTAATTAATTTATATTATTTTATAAGTATTTAATGAATACTAGTCAGTAGTATATTATAATCATATGTATATTACGAGAAATAATGTTGAAAATGAGCAGTTGGTGGGAGTAAAACAAGTTTGAAAATATGGGATGGAAGGCTATTGTCCTTCTTTTGTCTTTATTCCTGTTGGTTACCAACCCTCCCCCCCCCCCCCACTCCCCTTCCCCCCCAAGGCGCATGCGCGATATCTTTGTTATGGATTGGGTTAAATTGCTAATGTATTATAATATTCTTTCCTTAGTGTTAGGTAGCACAATTAATTTCGAAAGCACATGAATTTGCATTTGCAGTTTGATCAATATTAATGGTTGTTGTATTTAATTGTATTTACTTACGCTAGCTTGTGCATTTATTTGAAACATCTGCATTTGCATTCAAATTCATGGATAAGCTTTTGAAGCTGATAACAAAATGATGTATATCTATACATTTGATACTAAAATATAAATTGGTTTTATCATATTGATAACCAGAAATCTGCATTCTAAGGTTGCCTATTGTTGGTTGCACCACAATCCGTGTTTGCATTCACTTTTTCGTCCCATGTTCCATGGTGCATTTGTTCATAAGTGACTGTACATTTGTGAATATGACGTTTCATGAGAATCCGTTCATGGCTGCGTGAGTATATTTTTAAACAAATACACATAAGAATGGGATGAACACATGTACCCTCCTTTCGGAGACGAAAAGTACGTTATTAGTTCAGAAATTATTGTATTCTCTGTTAAATACAGAGCAAACACAATTGACCATTTTACAACACAGATCTTAAAGTGAACAGAAGAGACAGTATCAAAATTATGAATAATATTTGGATGTATGTTAAGGTCTGCAGTTAACAGGGTTATTGGCCAGGCAGACTTTCCAGACAACTATATCTACAACGATTTGTCCGAGAGAACTCAGAAACGATCGGCATTACTATCATTTGCGTTTAGCTGGATATTGTAAATACCAACCACACAAGGGTCATTTGGCAATATAAGGGTTCACAGTATTGTCATAACAGCCCTGACTGACCTTTACAGATGCACGAGTTCAGCGCAATTCGGACTTTTTCTTTCAGTCCCAAAGGGGACCGCGGCGGAAAGCTAGACTTCTATTATTCATGTTATTGCCGAGAGGAAAACCCCGCACCAGAACGCTTCAAAGAGCTGCGGACAGCGACTGATTGCCTCATTGGCAGATTTTAACTCTTCCTTTTAACCCTTGGGACCACAAGGCCTTCATGGTAATTATTCAAATGGCCCCGCTGTTTAAACGGAGCGCGTGAACAATTTTATATGAATCCTGTAACTTAACGGTTTTAATTTTCCAAAAGATACGTGTTTTTTTTTTTTACGTTGCCAACATAAAGATATTGTTGGCTAATATGAGATGTACAAATTATTGAATA
Organism: Sipunculus nudus; assembly: GCA_026874595.1. Lineage (NCBI taxonomy): Eukaryota > Metazoa > Annelida > Sipuncula > Golfingiida > Sipunculidae > Sipunculus > Sipunculus nudus. Next base: position 52,036,297 of record CM049321.1, read on the forward strand.
AGCACGCATAAATAACCAATACAGGCAATAACACATTAAAATTTTATTGATGCATAAAATGGCTTGAAAAAATATGGGCATGTTCTTTTCTCATAAAGTATTGAACGTTATTGGAAACATACAGTGGGTTATTTAAGTTTTGTTATTCAAATTAAAATTTAATTCTCTTTAAATATGACAAATTAAGACAAACATACGAGCTCAGAATAACTTATCGTAGACAAGATTTCCATTCTTTTAGGCACACACATACACACGGACGCGTTGTAGACATGAAAGTCGCTTCCAAGCTTATTCCGCTGAACAGAAACGGATCCCGGGGGTGGGGTTCCAGGGTTTCAAACCAATATTACGGTATGGACCCCCCCCCCCACCTTTTTCCGGACTAGGGAACATGTTTAGGTTTTGTCATTAGTCCTGTTATGGACCCGGATCCGCCCTTGTTGACAATTTGATTTATAATAATAAAAATCATTCATTAAAAATTTCCAGACGCATAAGTGATATTATACAAAAAAATATGACAATCTGGTCAACAAATGCAACACATAGATATTAATTAGCCATTTGATCAAAAGAATCCGGTATGGACGCCAATGGCGGAGGAATCAATTAAAGGGGAGTGACGGGGCAATTCAGAGACCCCGTCTGGGAAGGTCGGAAGAACATCATAGGAATAAATAGCCCCAATTAACTTCTGGTATGAAAAGCCAATTTTATTTATTACCTTGTGCTGATAACGACCTGTTCAAGTCTACCGGGGATAGCAGATAAGCCTTAATTCGTCTTGTCAGTCGCCCCTCTGGCCGGTCGAGTCTTGCGGAAGCTAGCCTTGAGCAGATAATGTATTGCTTGAGCCTTCTTGAAGGGGGTACTTTAACATGCCTTGATATTATTAACGCTAATACCACCTTTGTTTCTCAGCGCCGTCTATTGTTCACTCTTTAAAACAAAGTGCAATAAATCTATTTTTAAATGAACATTAATTATCTAAACTTAATTTGCCAACGTGTCTTTCTTTGGAATTTCATAAGAACAAACTACACCAGCATTATATGTTCTACCGTATTATTTAAAATTTATTTTTATTTAGGTAACCGTCTCCATATTTATAATAATTAATTAGTTAATTGATCATATTGGTATAGGTATCTATATTATTCTATTTAAATTTGGGACTACATGACATGGCGGTAGCACTTGCTTTATGTCATTTTATATCCTGGTGCCAACCACGTCCGGTGACTAGCGCACCTGCGGTAATGGGTGTGTATTTGTCCCCATTGCTTGGTCATAACGCCCAGGGTGCCCGCACCCTGCTCCTTACCCCTCTACCCCCACCCCAACCCCATCCACTGAGACGCAATCGTGTTTGAATGATACACGGCCGTAGGTCCCAGCCTTTCCACTATACATGCATGGAATTTGAACTCTCGACCTCCAAGCTTTGAGCCCTATGCTCTATTTATAGACATCGGAAGCCGGTACAGTTGGTTTCCCTACAAAAATTATGTGGCTGATTCTAAAGATACCATGCCCGCTTTGACATATGATAATTCGAACTAAAGGAAAAAAACGAATGTCTATTTATAGCATTCACGTCTCCTTCTTTATGACCATTAAATGAAAAATCTATAATACACATCTTCTAAGAAAGACATCACCCGGTCAATGTGCAATAAATAATGGTAGCCATAGCCCATGATATCAAGTCTAAATAACAATAAAACTCGTATGGATTTGCATTTAAGATTATCTTGGTGAATATGTATACGTTATTGGTAATATATGGACAGATATTAATGGTCGCATAGAGAATAAACGAAGACGAGTCGAAATTCTCCGCGAGTTTTACGACTCATTTGGGACCCGACTTCGGGCAGTAATAAAATTATTCATGGTCACGTCAGAAGTTCATCTGCAAATGGGTCGCCCAGGATATTTCCGGGGAGCAAACCTGACTTGTAATTTTAACCCCCAGGGGCAGGGTCTATGGAGCGAGAACCGCAGCCAAGCCCAGGGTTTACAGACAGAAAACGAACCAACCTTGAAAAGTAGTCCAGGCACCGACTGGCGGAGTGATATGTATATACATCACCCGCTAAGGGAAAGTCGCTTTATTGCATTTGTCATGTGGTACAAGACCGCGAGACTAGCTAGAGCAGGCATATTAGGAATAAAATGATGACAAAGCTCGGGATCCCTTGTCCTAATACAATGAAAAGGCAATTTTTTAAGTCCCGGCAGGCGGAATTAGAACGCATTAGCGGCCCCTGGGCCACACTGATGGAGTGAATTGCGGGCGACAGTGTAAGCAGACGATAAATCACGTGACCTCATAGACTGAAATCAATCACAGTTGAGGTATGAGAAGAATGTGAGTTTCCATGAAGAATTTACTTGATGGTACCTTTTGATAGGGTAGACATTATATTTTCCCAGCTTTTTGGAAACACCAGGAAATTGGGTTCTCATAATTGGGTACACAGTATGTATTGTCTGTTGACCTCAAAAGTTTTAATACATGTCTGTTTTACTGAGGGCAACATCACTCCAAAAGTTAAAGGTATACTGAGGTTGATTTCATATTCGCAGGTTAAGATTTCGGGATTTTCAATATTTGTGTGATCTCACAAAACAAAAGATCTATACACAGATAATTACCATTATTATATGTATTAATTAGTTAATTAATACATCTTTGTTTGACTGAGTGCAGGATAACTACAAAAGTTAAAGAGATATATATATATTTTCACTACAGAGGATATAGATAGAAAAAGGATGTTACATGTTTGCAAAAAAATACTCCGGGAATGACCGTGTCCAATGTTGCTGACATTTTCATATAAATGGTAATCAACGGCTCAGAGAGATGCCACTGACAACCCCGATACAAAGGCGAGAATCCTGATTTCGGAACGACTCGTTCTTTTCCGGAGACCCATCTGTTTTTGTTACTTGAATTAGATTCTCCGTATGGTAAGTCTTGAGAATTCAAGATGACTATCGAGCCACTTGGTCTGAACTTTTATAATATGAATATCTAGTACGCTCCATAAACAGCGGTTACGCTATGCTCAACTATACGCTAACCTACCCGTTGCAATAAACCGCGTATGCCGGTCAGGTTTGGCCACCAGGTGGTGCTGTCTCTGTGGAATTCCTCCTGCGTAGTATTTAACCAGTCACAATGCAGATATCACCAGCAAAATCGGATGTTCTTCGAGGTACCGATCACTTTGCACTGCGTTGAAAAGCGCTTGGTAGCACAGACTTTTTCCAGCCCCTGTTGGAATACACACGATGCAATTGTCAACTGTCAACACAGTCTCTATACTGACTTGCTGGTGTGGTGGCCTGAGGTAAGTTTTTTCAGACTTTCTGCATATTTCCTCTCTTGCCCTGCTACACGAGCTTGCCACGGGCGCAGCAAGGCCCTATGTGTGTTTACACGGTAAGCCAATTAAATTTCTTCTACCAGTGCTGCAGATTTGTTTAAACGCTGAGCCAATCAGATTTTACCTTATCCAGCGCAAACTGACTGGGTGTTTGGCACCGTGCCAAACCTGAAGAATCCTGCTATTTCTTACTGGGTGTGAGTGGAAGTTCACCTGGAGGTCACGCGTTAGTTAAGAGCGTAAATATCTAGTAGCGTGCATATATTAAAGCTTCTTTGCTAAAAGATCTCGAGCCATACATGGGCAGCGGTAACACAGGCGATATTAGAAAAATAACAACGTCAATGATTTAGCTATTGAAGGCTTGTTAGTTTCTTAACCAGTAACAATCATCCTAACACATAAAAAAAGTAGTAATACAGAGTTATAAGTCTGTCTGTTCTTTTACATGGCAATTTCCGCATAGTTGTATGTCAGTTGAAAAGTTTTTCTCTCTCGCTCATTTAAATTACAAATATCTCTTTCTCTCTCATATACATTTCAAATATCTCTCTCTCTCATATACATTACAAATTTATATATATATATATATATATATATATATATTATATATATATATAATATATATATATATATATATATATATATATATATATATATATATAACTCTGAAGAAAAACAACACTTTCTAATGTAGGCCATGGAGCACTTTACATCGGAGGGTAGAACTACCTTCTATATATATATATATATATATATATATATATATCGTGTCAGTCAAAATTAAATTTATAGATCCGGCCTCTCTCTCTCTCACTCTCTCTTTTTCTCTCTCCCTCTCATATATATTACAGATATCTCTCTCTCTCTCTCTCTCTCTCTCCAGCGACTTCGTCTTGCAACAATCATTTTGGAATTTCCTCAGTTCATACATCCGCTAGTATCTGGATACTGTTTTTTTTTTAAATGAAATCGTACTTTTCTTATAGACTTGCATATATTGAAACTTATAAATTATCGATCCCAAAATAATTAGGCCTCTTACCAGGAATTACATAACGTACCACCTTTTCTCTCAGAAACCAAAAACAGCTATATATCACTGACCGATATACTTCTGCAACGCAAGACAAGTCTTAATACATATCATTACACGCCAAGTGGCTGCGATTCTGACAGGGGCTGTATTTTTTAAGCGCCAGACTGACTACGGAACAAATACTTCTCAAAATGCTATTGGTTCCGATATCACAATGGCGACGGTCTACCGATTTGGGCGATTCCGTCAAGACGCGTCGGTCTGAAAGGCGATACGTGTGGGAACGCCGACGGCTTTCGGAAGCATTTCTCACGTACTCCTAACAGAACTCTGACTGAGATCAAACAATGCAATTTAATGATTTTAATCTTGATTCACTCAATCATGAGAAGGTGGCACCGCCATTGACGGATCATTATGATGCACGCTGCTTCTTAGCATTATAGTTATTTTTCTGTCTGTCTGGCTAAATTTGTTTTTTTTTCCATTTATTTCCTGTTACTCCTGTTTTTGCCAGACGGGCATCATGAATACGGCGTCAGTAACCGTTTTTACCCGCGCCTAGGAATATGTCACCCACGTTTTATCTGTTAGTATTTATCTGTTTTTCTGTTGTTTGTGTCGCTGATGGTTCATATGTGTCAAAGTATATAATAAAGGTTTTATGAATTTTATTGAATTTTTCGGGATCATGTTTTTGTATGTCTGCATATTTGTCGCAGAGATATTCTGTATTCTCTTGTATTAAAATATTAAAAGGTTGAAAGGTATATGGAGAAAAATAGGATGGTCTCAATACGGTTTAATCTAGGCACGGTACCCCCCCCCCCCCCCACACACACACCCGGTTTCGGATCGCTTGAGCTTGATTTAGTATGACAGACTTATATAAAATAATATATAAACATATATATGTGTGTGTGTCAGATATATATTATATAAATATATATAAATCGTTTGCCCGTGTAGGTCATGTGTTATGATTGTTTATCGATTTATCCATTATATATATATATATGTGTGATATAATTTGCCTAATTGCTCTGCAACGCTATAAATTAAAAAATAATAATCAAAGTGAAAACGATTTCTGATAATGCCATGTTCCACTGCACTTGTAAAATATCATTCAGAGATATTGTACAATCACATAATATTTTGTTACAGTTTCTAGTTACTGAAGTGATAACATTGGCGTTTTATCGATATATCTTTTGAATCAGTTCTTGTCTTTGTGCTCTATGAAAGTGAAAAGTACCAGACCGTGAGGGGTTGAACTCAATTATTCCCATCACATTGTTATGGAACAACCGCTGGTGTTGCTAAGGTGATGAACGTGAAACATTGCATGATTTATGAGTAACCGATTTACTGTCCTATGCCACCTTTTTCCTAACGGCAAAACTTTTCCCAAAGGAACAGGCGAGTCTGTTACACTAAATTAACTATGATGTTTTTGAAACATCAAGTTCTGCTACCAGTGGAGTACAAAAGTGAAAGTTTCGAAAATGTCAGTCTGTCACACTGAATCTTATTATTCACAATGATTGGCGTGGTGGCCCTAGCGTTTGGCGATGTCTAGTTGATGATGCACTCCCATTTAGTGTAGAGGCGTTTATGGTTTTTTTTAATGCAAATTCATTAACATATCCAGCCTTTTAGCTACCATTTCAGTTCCCGGGTGATTGAAATGGCGCTTTCATGTTCACTATGATATCTTTCTTAAACCACCTACTGTTTAAAGTAATATTTAAAGATTAGGATACTTGCAATATATTCATATATGTATATTATAAATATAAGTTTATTTATGTTACGTGGATTATACAAATAGTTATCATAACTAATCGAAGCACTCTACGTGGCTCAGATGGTGGCTTGAAGTAGTGACGGAGGAAACCGGAGAACCCGGTGAAAACCACCGGCCTTGGCCTGGCAACTTAAGCTATTCTCATAGCCACGCCGGGGATCGAACCCGGGTCACAATCTGGGAGAGGCGAGCGTTTCACCCTCGATTGTCTAGGCACCTAATAATAATCAAATGGATTTCTAAGTGTCCTAAGTTGTCAGCGTGATGCCTAATATTCACATACAAATTGTATGCATATAGTGCTTGTACTACGTCGGTTGTCACGAATGTCAGCCCTGAAATCGCGCTGCACTCGTACAAGCTCGTGCTAAACTCGTAAAATCTCGTACTAAACCAATACAGTCTCGTCCTAGACTAGTACAATCTCATACTAAACTAGTACACTCTCTTTCTAAACTCTTCTGCTGGTACTAAAGTCATAGAATCTCGTACTAAAAGCTCACACTACACCCATACACCTCCCAGTTAAACCAAAAGGCTTGTGCTCTCCTCGGTACCAATCGTAGCGCCCTCGGCTGCAGTCACAGAAGCGGATTCAGAGGAGGGTGCAGGGGTCCGGACCCCCCCCCCCTTTTTTTCCGGAGCTGGGAACCTTTTTTAAGGTTTTGCCGTTAGTTCTCCTCGGTTGGACCCCTAGGGTTCTTAAATCAAGGATCCGCCCTAATTCGTACAATACTTCGCTGAACTCGGAGGATACTTCTACTGAACTTAAAGATAAATTTCTTGTCGGTTTCCATGAATTCGGGGGAATAAATTGGTACAAGGCATAACTCGAAACCCAGCTGGCTATCGTTACATAGCTTAAGCGGTCGACTTTGCTCGTAGGACAGTCAGTATATGACTTTATGGCATCCATGTTTATTTGAACGCCCCTTGCCATTAGCCAAGATCAGTGACATTTGTGACGAATGAGCCTGTTTGTGATCTTGTGTATAGTCTAAATCAGAGGCATTCTTTCTGGTAATGATGATGCTGGTGGTGGTAGTGGTGATGATGATGATGGATATTATTATATTAAAAAAATATTTATTTTTATAAGTAATAGTAGTAGTAGTATTTATATAATTATGACAAATATGATGATTATGATTAGTAATATTATTATTATTATGATTATGATTATTATTATTATTATTATTATTATTATTATTATTATTATTATTATTATTATTATTATGGTAATTATGTTGGTGATGATGATGATGATTATTATTATTATTATAATTTTAATTAATATTAGGCCGTTTTGTGGTAGTAGTATTTATATAATTATGACAAATATGATGATTATGATTAGTAATATTATTATTATTATTATTATTATTATTATTATTATTATAATTATAATTATGGTAATTATGTTGATGATGATGATGATTATTATTATTATTATAATTTTAATTAATATAAGGCCGTTTTGTGGTAGTAGTATTTATATAATTATGACAAATATGATGATTATGATTATTATTATTATTATTATTATTATTATTATTATTATTATTATTATTATTATTATTATAATTATGGTAATTATGTTGATGATGATGATTATTATTATTATTATTGTTACTATTGTTATTATTATTTTAATTGATATTAGGCCGTTTTCTGGTTACCGTGAAGTAAGAGTCAGGTATGTTATAGGTAGATAGTTAATAAGTATCACAAGACCCAGTTACCGGGATTCAAACATCTATAATTAATCGAAAACACCTGGGTCATTGAACAGGGACCACTCCAGAACAGACCATCATAAACTGTTTTATGTAATATTACTCCGTATTTCTATACTTTATCCAGGAATGATAGCAAGTCAGAGCAACTTGATCTCTGGAACCTCATAAAAAACTTTAAGGTTAAATCATTTAAACTTTAGAAGAAGCACGACTTTCTCTTTAATTACTGAACAAAACAATGCCAGGTGTACCGACGCCATTTTCACAGGGTTTTGTGTCTGAAATACAAGAAACATGCATGACCGCAATATGCAGTCCCCACTGGTCGGTATGTATTATAATAGAAATGTGATATTTAAACTTAATAACATAGAACATAAAATGCAGCGGTCGTTGTGAAAACTGTTATACCGGTCAGTCACAGAAACTATTGGAGAAAAAGTGGCACTGAAAAAATAAGGGTCGAGGAAAGGATAGGGAGACAGGGAGATGCGGAACCCAAAAAAAGAAACTAGATGTCACTCAACAGGGCGCAAAACTCTGCCAATAATTAAAGGGCCTTTTCTGATATCTGACTAATGTTAACTAAAGATAATCCTTTATAAAAAATATCCCATAAAACGCCGATTCTGTTGCAAATAAGCTGTTCGCTTTGTTTATATTCACATGTTTATAACATGTGTCCCCCCCCCCCTAAAAAAAAATCCAACACATTCAGCAAGGACATCTGGCGCAAGTAGGACGAACCAAAGTTTTGTTAATATCGTTTGCAGTTTGTGACCTTTCAGCTTCAGCACATATGCAGCCGACTACCTTGTTTGACATGGTTTTTGTTTTATGTCAACATTTGCTGTGTTTACTAACAGCTTGTAGATAAACAAGTTCATACATCCATCACAGAACTTTTCGTGACAAGAATTCAGAAAAAAAAATCACAAGAAATCAGGTAAATTCTACAGAAAATGCTGATGCATAGCTGGCTTTAATATGAATTCCCAAGACCGCCCCTTTTAAAATCGTTTCATGAAAATCACTTCAGTAGTTTTTTTATATTTTAATTATTTATTTATTTTTTATTTTGCAAAAGCTAGACTGTCAGAGATCGACCACTTGCTTGTGCTGGTATACGATGATTTGCTCAATTTTGCCTAATGAATGTCCAACTCCCTGAGGGAATTATTGAATAAGATAATGAAGTTTTCTTTTTAGGATCATTGTTTAGTGCACATGAAAAACAAATAAACAATTTTCAGGTTTTGTGGTGACCTTAACCTTTGATGAAAAATACAATAGGCTTTGAGGGTTCATTGAAAAATGACAACTGATGATAACAGAAAGAAATACAGAAAATGGAACTGTACAATATGCAAAAAATAGCTTAGCGAGTCAAAGATTCCATCGAACAACAAACGAACACAGGCGAAAACATGACCTCCTTTGCTGAAGTAACTAATCGAAGGTTTGGAATGGTTGCACGCCATTTTAAAATTACCAACTTCTAGCATTAAACTTTTATTATTTCAATACTGCATAAAAAGCGTGACAGCCTGCAAACCAGCAAACGTCCGTTTTGTGTATTGATGTGGGTAACGTCAGCGCAGGATACCGTTGTTTGGAGAACGGTTGGCCCTCCCGGGGAGGGGGTAATCATTTTAACATTGCGGTGTAAACTCAGCACGACGTGAGAATAACAAAATCACGGCCTCTCGTCAGCTTGGCGGGTTGATAGATGTTCAGGTCGGTGAGAGGTGAACGTACCACAGTATGCTCCGTGTGTGGTAGAGAGAGTATGGGAATTATACTTAGGCCAGAGCTTATAGTATTCAAAACCTGGCACTGACAGGTGAAGTTAAGTATAATTAGTAAGTGAAACGATATTCGTTATGTGATTTCTCGCGGGATTTCTGGTAGGATCTCTCTCTCTCTCTCTCTCTCTCTCTCTCTCGCTCATATACATTACATATCTCTCTCTCTCTCTCTCTCTCTCTCTCTCTCTCTCTCTCATATACATTACAAATAACTCTCTCTCTCTCTCTCTCTCTCTCTCTCTCTCGTGTCAGTTAAAATTCACTATATAGATACGGCCGCTCTTTCTCTCTCTCTCTCTCTCTCTCTCTCTCTCTCTCTCTCTCTCTCTCACACACACACACACACACACACACAAACACACCAACATACGCGCAACTTAAAAAATACACGTTTAACCTCTTACAAGATACTCCACATTCACAAATAAGTTCAACCCATTCAAGTTTATCTTTTGTATATAAATTTATAAAAATAAGCATTAATTTAATTAATTCTATTTTTTCCCCAACTACGGTATTAATTATACTTTACTTACCCTCCGGGGGAGTGTGAATATCTACAAAATCTGTACTAGTTCCTGCATCCTCGATCCCGAGCCTAAGGTAAGAAATATGTGGCCCTATATATGGATAATAAAATCACTTCCTGAATAATCTCGGCCTAATGGAAACTAATCATGTATAAATGGGTTTGAGCGCTTTATTTCAAATAATTAAGACAATTACTGCTTTACTTGCAATATACGGAATTTACGTTACTTACAGTGACACGGTTTCCTTCTTATCTGGCAAGGTTACCTAGCAACAATAAGAATATAATTAAATAGTGGGGTAAATACTGGAAATGAAAGTATTTGGAGTGAGGTCCTTATCTGTATCTACACGGGGTCAATTATATCATGAACTATTTCATTGCGAAACACCTGCCTTCCCAAATTATTTTTCGAAATCCATCTCAAGACTTAATCCAGGTATATACGTCATAATATAATCATATGTCTCAAGTCATTGCTTTAAACTCCCACGCCCGTGAGCGCAACGGCTCTGTTTATGTTACAATAATACGTTGAAGAAAGGTCAAATAATCAATGTTCACGATGTATTTAATAATAAAATTAACTTAATACAGCAGAAAATAGGCATATGTTGGCATGTCTGGAATTTCAAAACACCCCAGATAATACGTGCAGATTCAATTTAATTACCAAAGCCAGTGAATATTTATGAATTTTATATCTTTGCCCAAAGGATGACACAGACGTCCATGTGAATTAATTGAAGACCCGAAGATAATGCCAGTAAATTGAATCATATTTTATTTTAGCTCCTACCAGCCGTTGGCCGGGAACATCTTTAACAATGGAACGAGAGCTTATGTGCCCGCGAGATATTTTCAAATTCTCGCTGAGAAATGCAGCGTCCCTTCAGTTTAAGACAGATAACTGATTATTTGTCTCTGAGGCATCAGAGAACGGCTGATTGTACTTAAAAAGAGGACACATATTCACGGTTATTAAAATTTCCATCCGTCTTGCAGTGACAGTGAGGGAATCACGACACAAAACCACGGGGATATACTTGATTAGACTGTGTTTTGCGTCATATTTTCCATACATATTCTAGAATCCAGCCCTGTAAGGAATGCAGGGCGTAGCAAGGAGGGTTGCCCAAATGCCCCCTCCCCCCCCCCCCCCCCCCAACCGACTTGGCATGTAATATTTAGGATAACATTTAGAATAAAAATATGACTGGAAAATAATTTACAGAACATAAAATACCAGTCAAAATTTATTTGTGCACATTTTCATCTGAAACAATTTATACGTTATTTATGAATCTGTCGCGAGATAATTAAGAAACTGAAGATAAGGAATCATGCATCATAATATCATTATTAGTAAGTTAAATGAGATACATTTTTTTTTCATTTTTCCCCCAATTTTTCCCATAATTCCCAATTTTCATTTAGTTGTGACTAGACTGCTACTTGTTAGAATCTAAAATTTTATACACACACACACACACACACACACACACACACATATATATATATATATATATATATATATATATATATATATATATATAAGCACACGTATGGACTATTGCCCAGCAGGTATGCCTGCAGCCATTCCCCCTACTTATTAAATCCTGATTACGCCCCCGTAATGCATCATGTAAGTGTCTGACTGTCGTCTCGGCTTTGACAGGCAGTGCGAAATCTTTATAAGTAATCTTCTGGATAACGTGAATTGTGGTAACCGAGTTTTTAAGATGTAAATGAAAACAGACACATGCCCCATAATGCACAGGATATGGAGATAAAACATTATTTTACTGGTTTTTAAGCTTACCTGATTCCATTTTTTATATACCTGGAATTTTATTTTATATTCTATTAGCTGAATTCCATTAATTTCCGATTTTTTACGTTACAGACTCGAAAAAATGTCGGTTTATGATTACGAAACGATATTTCTTTGACTTCAAATCAATAAAAGGAAAAAGAACGTTACATGTATCTTTAATGCTTAACATAGTCATTCCCTAGTAAAACAATCATTTTCGTTCCAGAACTACCCTGTTTATCATCCCCTTTATTATAATAATATTGTGATAATGTGATAATACAAATATTGTTAAGTAATGTAAAACCTACTATATACTATATTTATTTTTACATCGACCTTAGTTTAGCCTTTTATTTTTATTTTAACTGTTACGTGGTCGGTGATGCAGTTGTTCTCAACTGATTATCACTATAAAAATTAATACTCTTTGTAGCATCATAGTTTACTTGATACGACGATACATTATTTTAACATCTCCCAAATCGTAGTAAGGTAATGCATCGATCCGTATCTATATATTCTTGGAATATTCTTAAAATGCTTCATACTACCGCCAAGCCTCTTTTGTTTTGTTTTGTACCTTAATTATTGTTGTACATGGTAATGTTATCGGCGATGTTATCTAGAAAGATACTTGATATGTTTTCTCGTTGGTTTCTTGTAAAAATTACTTTCAATAGATTTCCGACATAAATCTTAAAGGTATGATTCATGAACTTAATGTTGTGTTCATGATCATCACATGCATCATTTCACTGGAGCAAAGTTTTGTATTTTCTATGTAAATTAGTAGAATTCTACGTATTGCCTCTCGACCATAAAAAACATTCCTGCGCATATTATTTTGTTGGCGAGTCCGTAGAACAATAAATGGGTGTGTGATATTATATTGTACAGATATTTAACTTCTGTCAGAAATGCAGCTTTAACTGTGGAAAGTTTCACTAATTTGCATATTCATTTGACCTGAAATGCTCATGCCTTCCGGTTTTCACAGTAGTATTGTTCTCGTTTGAGGCATACAGCCCATGACCCTAAAAGTTTATTTCAAACATCCAATTTAGATAATATAATTTGTAAGTTCAGCAATGAGGGATCAAGTTACTTCCTGAAATATCCAGTCACGGTAATATAGGACCGGTAGCACTTGTTGAACCCTTTTGAAAACGGAAGTAGATAGGAGATTCCAGGAAGTTGGTCTGAGTGTAATCGGTGAGGTGATTCAATACAACATGAAGTGCAGACGATGAAATAAATAATGGGGCATTACCTTGACAATCGTACTGCGGTCTCGTATGTAACGAGAACTGCAGGAGACTTCCGTGATTTCATGAGGTTTTCGTGATTAGATCAGCCGACGTTCACACGAGATTTGGCAACGGGGGGTTGGAGTTGCCTTGTCAGCCACCAATCCACCAACATTTTAAATACAACCCTCGTTTTTTAGCATTTTGGAGGATATATAGTGTCATCGGTGATATATGGTCCAATGTGCATTTTATTCTTTCAACTTAGAAGTTAATGTCAGTACAAATAAACAGACCGAATTCAATGAAGCAGGGGCCTGGTTTAAGTGGAGAACAGGGGACACGTCCCCCTCACTTTTTTTTTGGAATAGGGACAAAGTATCATTTGCCGTCCACACTTTTTTAGAGGAAAAACGCATATTTTTTTAACAAAACAATTTGAGATAATATCATCTGTTTTATTTTCTTTATATTGCCTCTAAAAATGTAAATCATACATGCAATCTTAAATTTCCAAGTCCGGGCTCGAGTCCGACATCACTGCTATCAGGGCTGTTACTCAAATATCAAAGTTTAGGGGCCACCCTGATTTCATAAACCCTTCTCCTTTAAGATAATATCCTCAGGTTGAAGCTATACATGAAATAAAGATTAATTAGCAATTTCCAGGATGATTACGTAATATAGGACCGGTATTCCATCGCCATCCTACAAATCAAACGCCAAGCCTCGTTCTCGGCTCTGAAGCAAAATTTTACGCCAGAGGAAGTTTCTTATTTATGCCCAAAGACGAGCAATCAATCTTTTTGCGTCCTCAGTGTTTTCTTCTTGTCCAGTATTCATCCAAAAGGTGGTCCTACACAGGAGGAGAATGAACACACGAGAACCTGTTCATTTCCATATCACACCATCCAGTAATTAAAGGCAACTATTCAATACCAGGGGCGGATCTAGTATTTCGGAAGAGGAGGGGGGGTCCAAACAAGGAGGACTAGGGAAAGAAACTAAAAAAAAGATCACCAGGTCCTAAAAAGGGGGGGGGGGTCCAGGCCGCAAAATTCTGTCTTAAACCCTTAAAAAGAGCTTGCAGCGGATGAAAAAGGGGGTCCGGACCCCCTGGACCCCTTCCCTGGATCCGTTTCTGACTACTCTTATTAAGTAATAGGTCAAATTTTGCTCCGTCTGCGTGCCCGCTAATATGTCAGGGCCGTGTGCCGGCGGAGAGTCGGACCTCCGTGCATGCGGGAGGCTCTCAGTCAAAACGAAATGACAACAACATATAAAAGCTCTCGGAACTCCTCGCTTGGCTCGAATCCGTTTTGCTGGCAACGGATACAGGGCTATGATAAAGTAGTTTTAACGTCATTAAAGGTCGATGAAGAGGGAACGCAGAGGGACAAAATTCGACCTTTTATTAAATAAGAGCAGATATTTACCTACTTTTTAAGTAGACTTTGTGTAAATTCTGGTTAACTCTTCGAACATATTAATGAACTGAAGGTAATTTCTGTTAATTAAAGGGTACATGCGCTTATACTGAGGTAACCTAAGGTTTTAGGCTGCATATGTGCAGAAGTTGAAACCCCACTTATTACAAAATACCTTAGGAAAATTGTGGTTCGAGTGACATGCTGAATGACCTTGTTGAATGTATTTGAATTATTTTGACATACCCCCACATGTTATAAACACGTTCATAAAAACAAAACGCACAACCTGCGTGCAATATGA
The DNA here is from genome assembly GCA_026874595.1 of Sipunculus nudus. Lineage (NCBI taxonomy): Eukaryota > Metazoa > Annelida > Sipuncula > Golfingiida > Sipunculidae > Sipunculus > Sipunculus nudus. Next base: position 52,051,423 of record CM049321.1, read on the forward strand.
TCAGCTTTTCCGGGTTTATTTTTTATAAAGAGTTCAGGAAATTATCTTTAACTGTCTGTGTGGTGGTGGCTGGGGTGTGCAGGCGTTCGTCAGTGAGTATGCGTGGGTTCTGCTGTTCTGCTCGCTCATCTGAATTCTCGTCTCGCCTCGATCTGGTTCGGAAGGTCTGCGCTGGGTTGTGCCTTTTGAATACGTTTGCGCTGAGCTTGGTGGACATCTTACACATTTTTAGCTTAGGCTATCTCCACTTAATCAGCTGAATTTTTTTCAAAATAGGTCAGAATAAACCCTTAAAATCTCCCTATATATCCATTTCACGTTGCTGAGGGAGCTTGCCTGGCTCAATTTAGAATGTGTCAACAGTACAACACGGAGGCCGTCTTCCCCTTCTTTGTCTTAACGATCATTTATATTTCTTACAGGTTGGGAATCTTAATTAACACCATCAAACAGGCGATGCAAATATTTTGAAATCACACAAGTAAATGTCAAATCCTCATAATAATGTATTATTTCATGTGATTTCTTCAAGCTGCATGTCTTTTCTCACACAATGGAACAGTCTTTGCAGATACTTGTTGTTGTTGTTTATAATGATGTTGTTTTTGTTGTTTATTTAATCATAGACAAGGATCTCATGTAAAACAAGCTTTACAATAAATATGTATTTTTTCAATTCTTGCATATTAAGATTTTGTGTAACACAGTTGAGGTTTGAAACATTTTTTTTTTATTTTCTTGCAGATGAAGGTCTAGCTATACGGGACAGTTTTGGGCAGAGGAGGTTGGAGAAGAGTTGAAAATAGAAAAAAATGGACACACACCCTGTCTCATCATATGTGAATAAATTAGAAGAATATTCTTAAAATTCCCCAAAATTGATAAAATCAATAACAGGAACGTACTAATGTTTTGGACTTTCTGAAACAAAGCTGGTATTTGGAACACGTATCAATACGCATAATCAAATATGTATTTTTATAATACATGTGTACATTGTATTGAACTTACTACATGAAGCCAATATCGGATACTTAACAAACAAGGAATTATTATTCAAAGAATAAAAAAAAGTCCAGGATTTTGATTTCAAGTCAAGAATTACTAATTTTCAAGACAATTAGGGTTTTTTATATTTAAAAATTAATCTTGTAAGGATTCGAGAAAACAACACCTGGGATCACGACACATGATGTAAACAACTTGCTATGCACGAAATATATGAAATATAACTCTGGCTGAACAGTGACCGGTTTAATCAGAAGAGACAAGGGTTTTTTTAAAGACAATATATGTCTTAAACGTTGACACGAGATATTTGCTCACGGAATGGAATAGGTTTAAAGTCTGAAACGGAGTCAACGTAACTTACATAAAGTGAATGTAGGTTGCATATGTTCATTTAAAACTTTCAAAGACGGCGGGTAAAAAACATGATTAACGAGAAGGCAGTGTCGAGAAAATTAATCTCCAGCTTTTACCGGGGACCTATTGTTGCTGCTACACTTTTTTTAATTGGAGCCGTATATGTGAGCTTCAACAAGGCATCCTTACATGGTACATATGATCATTATCTCCAACCGTCAAAAGGTTAATTTTCTCAAAGCTACTTCAAGAAAGGAAAACTAATGAAATTGCAGCTACCAGATGTAAACAGGCGTCTCGTGTGAGCCCGTGGGTTTACTAGTCTATATATTAAATCAACATTATTCTTTACGAGAGTAGGCGTTGGGGGGCCACGCTGCGAGTGACGTAAGCGTCAGAGCGTGCCTCTTGATTGATTTTCTAGCAGCGTCGTTTTGACCGTCACCCGTGGGAGGACTCTCTGAATATTACTGGTGAACAGTAGTATTGATACAAAGACGGACTCCGCTGTACTTGGTAAGATCACGGCCAGCATACCGCAAGCTCTTAGTGGGAGGGAAGTCCCAGATCTTAACGAAACACGCAAGGCGGCGCATGAAACGTGGCTTTCACGAATACTTGAAAACTAGAGGGCCTATCTTTCAACAAATTTCCGGTAACAAGGACATCTAGAATTTTTGCCTGATATTATACAGCAGCATACCAATTAAGGTGTGAGTCCTTTGAGAAGCTCGATTGACAACTAGAAGACAAGTCCTCTTCACACATCGTGCTGGCTTTGTTTCGTTGCCTGTTAAGTCCAATGTATGGATTTGACGTCTTGTTAACACCGGTTGGGAAAACTCGTGTGCGACAAATAATGAACAAGTTGCTATCTTTGTAGTCGTATCTGGCCGTGAGATGAACTTATCGAAAGGCACTTCCAGGTAATTAAACGAACCTTGTCCTTGTGTTTAGAAGCTTCGCAAATAAATTTGCACAGAAAGCGAGAGGAAGACACCTTCATGGAAATAGGTTGACTGGAAGATTAGATGACAAGTGTGAAGTGTCAGCCTAAATATAGCAACACTGCGGAAATACCTGCTGAACATTAATTGGATCTATTTACGCTTGACTATTGAAATAAAGCTCTGTGAGAATCATAGCTTGTTTAGTGACATCTTTAAAATAGTATTCTGATGGATGTACGTCGTTCCGTTAGATAGGAGAAGCGCACCGGTGAGTTACACTTTTCAACTTCATTCTATTTCTTCATATTCTGTCTCTATGCATGTGCTCTTCCGGTTACAATCCTTGTTTGGTTCTGTCTGATTAGATTCATTTACACTTCAAGTTAAAGCCATTCACCTTTTGAAAAAAAAATACAAGGAAAAAACTGTTGGAATATCATGGAAAGTGTTATATCTAAGAGTTGCAGGAATTTATTGCAATATTGCAGTTTTGCTTGTCCAGTCAGGAATACATGATAACGTGTCTTATGGAAGAAAATAGCACACCGGCATCGGGGCCTGATCCATAATTGGAGCAGGGACCGGGTTCTCCGTTTACATCGAAGGACTAATACTCTTCAGAACGGTCCACAACTACAGGACGGGAGGGGGGGGGGGGGGTAATTCACGCGGGGTTAAATCGCCTGACCCATTCATCCCCATAGGACGCACCCCAGGGCATTGTTCGCAAAGTTTTCTTTTTCCGAACCAAGGCTTCTTTTATATGTCATCCTTATTTATCTCCATTGTTGCACGAGGTCTTGTTGTGTTGGAGGTATCAGGGTTGTACTGTACATTACAAATAAGTATGGTTTTAGAGTAACTGGTCCTGTAATCAGTTTATATGGTTTTACCGTAATCAGTCTCGTTATCAGTTTAATTTAATATTTATATATAATAATAGAAATGGGGCATATTTAAAGGGTGTGGAGCGCCCCCTCTTTCTGGACTTTTAAAATGTCTGAAATAGAATAATGAAACCTTATCACCGCAAAGCAGCGCTATATGTTGCGTCCCTCACCCTTTTCTTGCCTATAATTCTGCATACGAGTGTTATGTTACCCCCACCCCCTTTTCTGAAGCTTCTGTCCGCCCCTCTTTCTTGTAATACATAAAAAACTTCGAATTTGGTACTATTTGTTATGCAGTATCGTATATTGTTAAACTTGTACTTGGGTCATAACCATGCATGCTTGTATGCAACGTGACCGTTAACGCTAATTTTATTGACACCATTATAGCGGTCAATGTGACCATCGAGTCGCGTAATGGAATAACTTAGAGATCATGACCTCTGATCAAGATATTAGGGCGAAACTGAGAGGTTCATCGAGACTGGAGTATTTAGCCGCCGAATATCTGAAATTCAGATCTGACGTCTGACGCCATTATTACAAGGCTTCATCCAGTACGCCAATATAGCTTATAGTTTATGTGAAATCGACAGGGCCGATTTATCCATAACTATGTTAAGGAGGCACTTGCTCCTAGTAATAATCAACAAAAGTGAAAGTTATGACAAATATTAAAACATAATGAATGTTGTTAAATAGAAATGGGTCTATACACTGCTTTAATTGGTCGATATTCTAAAATATAAAAAAGGCCCTGCATCGATCTATTTTAAAATTCAGGAATATTGAATACCACATTGGACATATAGAAACGATTAATATATTTTTTATTATTCATTTAAAACTAAAACAATTTCAGTTTCGGTCTGAGACAATCTGGAAAACGTTCACATCAATTTTCCTCGACAACGAAAAACTCGGCCAGCTCTGCGTTTACAGACTTCTTGGTATATTTTGAGCAAATTTCACTATTTTATCAAGAGGAATTTAAAAACACACACACCTATTGTAATTTGTTATGATCGATCTTTGCCTGAAAAGTGGTAACATTAGTCTATATTTCATACAATATCCAAAATCATTTATGTTCACAGATTGGATTAGCTGAGATGGCATGGCTAGTTTCTGGTTACGCTAGGATGCGACGACGCTGCATGCAATTAATTTGCTTGTTTCACCTTTCTGTCATTCTGCTACCTACCATCGATACAGACATGTAAAGGCAGTTCTTATTTACTATGTAAATATGGAAATGAACTCGTGCTCGGTGGGCCTTTATCAGTTGCTTCGAGTATTGCCTCTGGTGTTGTCTGCTATTTTATCTGATCTTTTACTTAATATATAGTTGCCCTGAATAGAGTAGGTCGTCTCACAGACGGCTATATATATATGTAGGTGACGTGGTTCAGAACAGAAAATTAGGTTATCATTCATGATAATTGACTCATGTTTATTCTATGTGTAATTACAGGTAACACATACTTGCTATATTTTATTTATTGTTCGTTCCCACCCCGAAGGCCGTTTCGTGTTGACGTATTCATTGAGACGGGGTCGTTGTACTAGGCATGCGAATGGTTTAGATAGTTGTCGTGTTACCGGGTGGTCTTGTCTGTGCGATGGCCATGTCAGCTGTTTGGTAAAGTTAGCCAGATGGTCGTGTTAGCGACATAGTCATTTTGTCGGGGTGGTCATGTTTACGAGACAATCATGTTAGCAAGATAGTAATTTAGGCCGGGTGGTCATAATAGCGGGATAGTTTTGTTAGCTATTTCGTTATTTTGGCCAGATGGTCATGTTAGGGGTATGGTCGTGTTTCTCGGGTTGGTCATACTAGTGGGGGTGGTCGTGTTTAGAGGGGTGATCATGTTGGCGGGGTTGGCGTGTTTTGCGGATTTTCATGCTAAAGACATTTCAAACGGATGGAAGCGTTAGTGGAGTTGTTGTGTTAGCGGGCTGGTCGTATTTCGGGGTTAACGTAATAAGTTGTCTTGTCAGAGGGTCGATTTGTAACTAGAAATCATAAATTCTACAGACTAGGTAGATGAATAGTTGGTTGTACGATATAATTAAGAAAACCGTGAACAAGATATCATTTTCACATGGAAAAAATTCAAGCCTTCAACAAAGTTTTGGATTAAGGAATTCTTAAAGATTATTTAAGGACACAAATTTGGACGTTAAAGGATTTTTTACACGGTCGCATTTACACATCCCTTTCTGCAGTTCGATTTTCTCAAAGGTTCTTCATATTTTTTTACCATTTTCCTACAGGGTAATACAAGCCTTTCTCTGCTTGCTTTACTACAGCCAGACATAAGAATGATATGCAGGGCCATCCGAAGAAAATATTTAAAATATATCAACTTAAGCACTATCAAGGCCTTGAATATGCATAAATAAATGATCACGGATTTTTAAGTATTAAAAGACTGTCGAACCTGAAATTCATATTTAGTAAACTTAACCGTTTATATTTTGACGTCAAATATAGCAGAAAATAATATCAACCGCTTTTTTACTTTTTTTGACCGCTCATTCTCGAAAAGGACACAAACCCTAGCTGCTGCTTCAGACAGAAATGGTTTTTCGTTATAAAGCGCCAGCAATGCCCGTGATCAACAAACAGCTCACAGTCAGGGCGCAAAGGGGCACTTTCGGGATCAACAGTTTGTTCATTAATGCCAGTAACTCCTCCCGCACATCGACAACCATACACGTTTATCACCTATAAATCATGTCGAAGGCGTCAGAGTGCACGTTTGGGTTTATCTGCTTGCCCCTTGACATAACCATTATTTTCCATATGAGCCCGTTCTTTCTCCATCAAGGTTCTCCGAAGAGTGATTCATTTCATAATAAAAAGTTAACAAACTTTTTCATCCACACTAGCGACATCTGTTGGTGTGGCCTTGCACCATGTGTTCGGGTACGTGATATAGACAACAAAAAATGTATTTATTTTATCTACAATGATAAAAGTTAAAAGTACCTAAACATTTGCATTAATAAATACAAACATTTACCAGCAAAACCTTCCCGGCAAACGGAAATACCATCCCCAATTAAACTGTTTTATACGTTGTTATAGTTCTGTGTGTATGTAAGCACAGTCTACCTGTCTCTTTACCATAACAAATCTACGTGACCGCTTTGTATGTTTTGAACCACTGATCGCGCCCGATGTAAGTCTATTTCTACTTGAATTCAGGATTAAAACAAATGGTTCAGAATCAAATACTGGTGCATATTATAATCTTTTTTAAGAGAAAATACTATATTTTGGTTTGTGATTAGGCCTTTTAAAAAAGGGCATCTGAGCTATATCAACTGTTCTTTGTTCATTATTATCCTTCAAGCCGTCACTTCGTCAGGTATGCCACAAACGATCGAGTCTGACACATTCCAAACGATCACCTATAATCAGTGGTAATATTTCCCACTTTCACTGTGGCCTCGTTCCTGTGAGCTTTGCCGAAAAGCGCTTAAGAAAGTCAGGGCGGTAGATAGGATAAATAGGTTAATATACCGTCTGTCATGACCGTTTTTTTTATAAATCCACTCATAAAGGGATTACATTGTCTTTATCTGCTTTCAAAATTTTGATTTAAAGCGAATGTTTACATTTTTACTTAAGAGAAAAAACCTGAATAAAATAATGGTTAGAAAATAATAATAATAATAGTAATAATACTAATAATATATTATTATTATTATTATTATTATTATTATTATTATTATTATTGATAACTATAATAATACTAATTATTAGTATTAACTATAATACTACTTCTACTACTACTACTTATTATTATTATTATTATTATTATTATTATTATTATTATTGCTGTAGTTGTAATTTTTGTTGTTTGGGATGGTTGTGATATTAAATCGTTAGGGCTGGAATATCATTTATTTTAGGTTACTTGTTCGGCTGTGTCTTCTAAATAAGCATGCGACATGTCGCGCTACATTCCTCCGCTGACCCCCGATCGAGTATTCCGCTCAATACGCGTCAGTCTTGTGGATAAGTTTCATCCATTTTAGATTAAAGATACAGGGGTCGCCTGTCTTAGAAACCTAGAGCATCTGAAGGTACATAAAGATCCAGAGATTCCGCAAGAAGGTCCATCCAGCAACAAGCTCTTGTGGTAAACATGTCGTGTTAAGATTCAACACTGCGACCTGCCCGGGGACATTCTGGAATTTCAGTTAATGACTTTTGGCCACGTTCCTTCCAGAGCTTTCGTTGCCGCCCGTTTGGTCTTAAGTTGAGCCGCCAACCGAGTATTTAGATATATTTGTACATGTGGCCGCTATTGCCTGGGAGGGTTGGTTTTATCAGCTCTAGCGAGAGGTAATTCCAACTGACAATTCTCCCGTGATTACTCCAGCCTATATCGGCATGATTGATGGCCCTTGACCGAATATTTGACGAAACAATCCCCGTGGAATGACATGGCCGCTACCGTTACCGTAAATTACCAAATTACGACACTTTCCACAACCCCGGATGTGTTTAACCAGTCAGTGTTTCCGCTTCGCTTCCCAGCAAATTGAAGCTTGTTTTTGCCCGCGCGACAACCGTTTTACCCAACATGTCACATATGAATGGAGATCTTTTTTTTGTCTGTGAATATTTTTTTGCAAGGCACAGCTTTACATATTTGACTTGAACTAAAACCCCATTTTTTAGCCCTAACTTTCATAATGGCAAATTGAGGATTTTCGCCAGTTAACCAAATTAATGTCACACCATAAACCATTTTTTGTACGTATTTTTTTTAAATCTGTTGATTGTTTCCGGTTATGAAATTTCTCCGCCACGCAGTATTTCATGTTAATAGATTGGAGAAAGAAAACACAAAGCAACAGTGTCTCCGTATGGTATAAAATCTTATGCATGAAACTATCATGGAATTTATCCGATTTTCAGATCATTTCAGTGAGAGATTTTACTATATTCAATTATGGCAGGGTTATTTTGTTTCACTCTACAGGGAATTCGCATTAAAGGAACAACCAATCTGTTCCTAATGTAGCCTGATATATAATTATTGGACAGAAAAGCCCTTTGCTTTTCCTAATTATTGCTTTAGTTTTCCCTAGGCGCACTCGGTGCAGACGGGGAAACGACAGATTTTCCACTACCTGTCGTTGACGGTGCGTAAACAAGTCTACGTTCTATAAAAAAGGAATGTACCGTATCGGTGGCTGATATTACTGGTAGATTTAACAGAACTTGACGAAAAGGAAAATAATAATGTCGTACGGCATCACGCCTGTTCCGGATACTGGACGAGGGAGTATTTCCAAAAAAGTCGAGATAATGAGTACTTATAGGTGCATTTTATAGACGCATTTCATTCTTTGTACTGTAATTTACAATAGGGCAAGAAAAATACAACAGGATCCAACTCACAGGAAATTTGTAACATTCAGTGCATATGGGTCATTGACATCAAACAAAAGTACGTGTAAATAAGCGTTTATTATCAAAATGGCCATCAAAATGGCCAAATATTCAATCGCCTCGATAAAGCTATTATAATATATAAATGAACTTACTCTCAAATTATGGTTTTGAGAACTTAATTATATATTTAGTAAAAATTTTCTTCTTTTTTTGTCTCTTCGTAATTTGGACATAAACAGATGAAACAGTTTCATCTTCAGATTAATTATAGAAACTAAGCATTTTTTTTTTCTTACTGTTTTCGTTTTCTCAATGTATGTTAGATTTTATCTCGAAACTACCACCCTTAAAGACACTACGTCTTAGCTCATAATTTTCCAGAGTGCTCTAGAATAAAAGGCATGTTTGAATCTGTATTTAGTCCTATCTGAAAATAATGAATATGTAGCTCGACGTATATAGAGTTACTTTTTCTCTACATCCCGCAGTTTCCTTGTCGCACGTTGCTGATTATGTAAACGTCTTTGTGAAAGAGAGAAGTGGTGTCGTATAAACAGTATAGTGCCTTTACTGTTCAGATAGAAATCTATCAATCATCTCAATGTTACCATCAATGACAATCGTCTGTGTCTTCAGCCTGCCTGCTTTTCTTAATTCACGTGCCGTGAACACAGGGATGCTGTCCCTTCGTGACGAATTTTTTTTTTTTTCTCACGTCTATGGTAATCAATAAAAAGGGTTTCTTACCAGCCCCTGTGGTCTCGGAGAGGAGAACATGCAGATCTCCAATCACAGAGAACGGTCGGCTGATCCATAATCAAGGATGTACTGGATTACCAGCCAGGGTGTGCCCCACGGTAATGCTGCACTCACAAACGAGTGCGCCTTTCAGGGGATGCTCGGTGTTATGTCCCAGCAATGGAGGACCTGCCTGTGAGTTACAGGGGAAATGAACGACGCCAGGATAATCGTGTACTAGCGCCCTGTCATGCAGTGGGAAACCGAAATGACTTCATGCAAATGTTCATAGTACGTCATAGTTAAGCCAACATAGAAAAGGTGGAGGCGGTTACTTTACCGAAAAGTTATTTTACTTAATAAAAAATAAGTGTTCTTTCTTTGAAAGTTACGCTAAAGATAATATGATTATGACAAGACTGAATTAGTGAAACCATATTTTATACATTATTTTCCATGATGCCATCAGTTATATATAATAAATATCCCTGGCAAATTACTGTTAGTCTTGAGATGCCTTTGGAAATTATGAGTTCATTATGACTGCATTGACACAAGGTCTTTGATTCAATTCTTTTTTTTAATTAGTTTTCGATTCAGTTCTCAATTCCATCATTGCAAACGTTGCAATTAATCTCTCAGAAGGGCATATTTAAATGTGGTTTATGGGCTGATATCACCGACGCTGTCAATCTCTTCCGAATCTTTACTTTGCCTTCCCGGTCTTTTGCCTCACTGCCTTAAAGTAGACCAACTGTAAAGTACGTAAGCGAACTAACAAAATCACGATGTGTGTAATAAAGTTTTAACCCTGCGTATTGATAAATCTGCGTACATGTTCACTTTATTTACTGACCGTATACAATGTTACGGAACTTAATATCAACAGATCACGTATGCGTGATGATCATAAATTTTGTCAAGGAGATAAAATATTCTGTAACACTAGGCAGCGTGAAATGTCTAGGGGAATGAATAAAGTACCTGGATACCATCACCGCCACAGCGAAAAGTTCTTTAAATGTATAAAGTCCATGTAACAATCCAGAAAGTAAGCATGAGGCAGGCAGAATTAAATAGTACAGAGTTAGTAATATATAGTAGAATCCCCGAATAATTGGACATAAACACGTCTGTGTCCACTGGAATATTCTCTCCTCCCTCTCTCGGTTTAAAACAGAGCCCCCTATTTATAACTTCTCACCCCAGGCCGAGAATTTTCCACTACTCGAACAGTCTAAAGAATCCAACACAACACACAGTAAACACGCGTTACAGGAATCATCTAGAAAAACATCACTGTGTTTCTACATATTAGGGTTCAAACGTGAGCTAGGCCGGGCGAGAAAACCCCAAGCTAGCATGACAACGAGAATTCAACCAGTACGGATTAAACTGAGAATGCAATACGCGGCCAGACATGGGCGCTATACCACGAGTTACGCCCGTGTCACACTATAAAAAGGGCACCTGTAACAACAAGGATATCTCCGACGAGTTATGTGACTGACAGCCAAAGCGTGCAAGGCGCAGGAAATGACGGCAGTTATCACTGAGATGGGAGTTAAGTTTCGTACATAGTACTGCATTCACATGTACTCTTTTCTGATAACTTCTCACTCGATGTTCAATGTTGAGATTACCGGTGGTAACAGTGCTATCGTTGCAATATTTTATTTTTAGCCAGCGCTAAGCAGTTTTTCGTATAACTGACGTCACCACATGATATCGGTCCACGTAAAATACCTTTTGAGTCGTGTGTTCAGGGCTAGTTATTGTATTAATGATAAAACACAAGTAATTAGCGGATCTGTATCCTCAGCGTGGACAATCGTGGCTGAAATATTGCAGATTATAACACAGAGTTTCTACAGTTGGCAGCGTAGAGGTCTTGTGTTGAGATGAAATTAGCATTCCCCTCAGCAAGTTACTTTGTAGAAAATACTCTGCGGTATATCTATACAGTCTTCCCCGGCCACTTTTTGGGATTATTACTTGGTTTTACGACGCAATTGTCAGCCAGTTACTACCCTAGCCTTGGCAGTGGATGTATCGATGATTTAGTGAATGTCATGGGGCCAATGCTGCATCAAGCAATTATGTTACTAATGCGTGCTTTGCCATTGAAGGCGATGTCCATTTCACTTCCCCGCCCACGCTTCATATTGCGGGGGAGTTAGGATGGCACCGCGTAAAGCTGGGATACACTGATAGCACCTCTTCAATTTAAATCAGTTTTATCGGCGTCATTAAAGGCGACGAATCGCTGTATAGCACTTAAGACGTTGAAGTTCAGAGCTGAAAATCTCAATTTGGTCTCATTCTGACCCTTAAATCCAAATGGTAAAATCACAGAAAAAATGTTACCAATTTTTTCTTGATAAAAAATTTCAAAACATAATATCTAGAAAATCTAAAAAAAATATGCAATCTTTTAGAAGGTCATACGAAATCTTAATGCTGATTGAACAGGTTAAATCTTGTCCTTAAAAACACAGCTAATTTATTCCTCTTCCAGTATTGACAATTAATTTCGAGTTTCAGATCTTGAACAAACCAAAAATTGCTTCGATGGTTCTGTCCGCTGTTTTCTTATTCGTCAAGGATGTACAGTTTTCACCAGTTTCTTTCTTCTTTTTTTTTTCTTTTCGCGAATCTTAGGGTGAGGCATTAACTATAGAATTAGCTTGTCTACGCAGAGACGTAGACATAGATATGGTTAATTTCTCACACCTTTATACAGCTACATTAGTGAGCATATACAAGTATAGTTGTATAGAAGCCGTATGTGCGGTGTTAAATGAAAAACTAACAAAATATATCGCTATTTGTTGGAGACAAAGAATTATAAAATTCATGATTCAAAAATATTTTTGAAATTTACATGTGCTAACCAAAAACGCTACGTTCCCTGTATTAAATAATTCATACATCTTAAATTCATTTGTTAACCATAGAAAAAACCTTCCTCCGAATATACAGTAAATGTTCGTATCTAAATCATTGGCATATATTGTATATATATATATATATATATATGTATATATATATATATATATAATAAAATTCATAACCTATGTCCCGTAATGCATAATGGACGTGATCTTACTTCATAGGATAGCCTTTAAAACCTCTTGCTCTGACTGGCAAATTATGATGACCTGATCTTAATGGTGACATGGACTTGCGAAAGATAGATTACAACAAGATTAGGTGAGGCTAACAAAATAAGTTTGTCTTTTAACAAAAAATAACATCTGCATACCGACAGATCTGACAACCGCTTTCATGTCATTTTGGCTGCTACTTATCTTGCAACGTGAGATTTAAACTCTAATATACCAACTTCCGGTTTCAACCTCTCTGGTCTGTCCACAGATACTGCATACCATTCCCTCAAAGTAAATCTGTAACTTCCGATATCCATTTTGGCTTTATTATTCCCAAACGTTTCAGATGAAGAATATTCCGATATATTACAAAGCAAAACTGTGTTAATATAATTAAAAAGTATAATTTCTGTTGTTAAGAACGAGATTTGCGTTGGCGAGGGCTCGGGCAATGCTTGCGTGTGTTAAATATCTAACATAATTTTATATCTTTTATAGAACCCTTGTAAATATCTCTACAACAGTAATTAAATAAAGATAATCAAGCATTCGCTTGAGCCCAGGCCCTTTCAATTCCCCCAGGGCTGGTTAATTAAAAATGAGTTTCCTAAGAGGAAGATTATAATTTGGTATTTCACGCTATACTTTCCTCGAATCCTTCTCATTACTATAATGAAGAGAAGTGTTCTTCAGATTATGACATGATCCATTTCTAGTGGGCTGGTATTATTTTAACATGCAACCTTTTTAGTTATTAGCTCTAATGACGACAAAATCTGGTACAATTACATGTGGTAATTAAGGTTGGCTTCTGTATGATTATCTTGCCCTTAGGCCTATTACCGGTCTTAATAAGACAACATTATAACTGTAAACAGGCAAGCATGGAGTCACGAGTGTTGTCGATGTGCGCGGCAGTTTTAATAGCATCAAAACTGGTATCTACCCACAAAACTTTGAATAACCTGGTCCCAGCTTGCGAAGAAGAATACTTTTTGCACGAGCATGCGCACTGCGCGTATCGGTCGTCTGCTGGGCTCTGGTCCTTTGAGCCAGCTTTACGAGTTTTATCAAATAAAAGCAAATTCTTGTCACAAACCCACTTGTAATGATAAGACATGATTCTTTTACTTTAATCATTTGATATACAGCAAATAGCCTCTGTTTTATATAACGGATCGAAACTATTAGTGTAAACTTTCGCCCACATATGTCGCCAGATTGGTGGAAAAGGTCTATTGACCTTTAAACGGTATGTGTATGGGGTTGTGAGTCATAAGATGGCCTGCTTTATGAAGAACCTTTTACTAAAAAAATAATCATTCCAAAACCAAACTGTCATGCATGGTTTTCGTGATCATGGAATAAGTTTCTTATAATCTTATATCTTTGACAAATTTATATATATTTTAAAGAACCCTATTCCGAAATCTGACGTTTATTAATTAATGACAATCCTTTGATCATTTTATCAACGAGAATAGGCCAGAAAAAGCAGGTTTTTCGTTATGTTTCGTCATTACTATAACATGAGTAACTTAACGAAAGGTCATTAGTTTATATGCAGAATAAGCTCAAAATAACATAAAATATATCATAGCGACAGGAAATTATGACCAGATTTCCCTTGAAATAGCCTAAAAAAATAACATTTAACATCATATGGCAACTTCCATCCTCTTGATATGGACAGTGTCACCAGAAGGCGATGGTTGTATCTTTAAAAAATTAGAGAATATTTTCAAAAGAAACCTCAACTTCAACTTGTTTAAAACAATTGTAACATAAACTTTCAAATTATCATCCTTAAGGTGTTTGGTTGTATTTTCCGGATGCTTTGAAATATGTCGTTCCATGAAATTTTATTACCATGATTACCATTTGTTACATAATTTATAAGAATGATAATATAAAACCGATTAAATGGTATCGATAAAACTCACATTATCTTTTGCTTAATTTGGCAAAAATAAGTAAGTTTCATATAAACGACATTGACAACGTTTAATGCGAAATTTCGCTTTGGAATCCTTAGCTTAAAGTACGATTTCCTTCACTTCATGAAAAAGTTCTTGTGTCGTAATTTGATTTTGCCGCATATGATTATTATTGGCGTTCAGCGGCGTCCATTTATCTTCTGGGGGGGATGACTCACACACACACACACACACAAACTAACACACACACATATATGTACCTTTTTAGCGTTTTTATGGCATTTCAAATTATTAATACAATTAAATATCAGGTTTTGCAAAATGAGGTATTATGTTTTTCAGTATAAGCTAATTCTAAAACAGGTTTAGATATAATATTTCATATGGGAAACTTATAACCACTTTTGGAACCAAAGTGTTTAATTCAAATATTTTTATATTTCATCTGGAATATATAAATATTATTCTCTGAATACATTGACCATCCCCTTGCCAAATGTGGGGGGATATATACCCCCCCATGCCCCCTCTTCTAAAATGTCATTGTATAATTATAAACTGTTAAATAATATAATACTGTAATAATTTGAATAATAATAAACTAATAATTCAAAATAGTCAAATATTGTTGATAATTTATAAAATTAAAGTGACCAAAAGTGGAGGCCGTATATCGTATACAAAAACACACAAAAAACATACGTACAAAATTAGATAAAGACGAACATAAGTCTACGTAATTCTATTTTTTAATAATATTTCAAAAATATTTGCTTCAACCACATTTTTAATTGGTGTGGGGGGGGGGGTTATTAATAAACGAGGTACATATGTACATTCTTTTAATACTGTTACCTTTACAAGATGTTGGTGTAGATTTTTGGGAGGGGAAATGCAGAGGAGAATCGAATCATAAAATCAGGTTGTTTATGTAAAACGTTCAAAGTTTTGCGTGTTTGCACTATATTTACCATATATTTTTATCCCATTCAATCTGAGGAAGCGGCTGTGCCTTATATAAATGAGATCAGGCTCTCGATGACGTCACTACATACCGTAAATATCCATAAACGTCAGTCTCCCATGCATCAATAAGCCACCCACACATAATACTTCTAGGGAGCCGGAAGTCTCTAAAAAATAAATAGATAAATATATATATATATATATATATATATATATATATATATATATATATATATATATATATATGTCACATCTATTTTTATTGATTAATCGTCTCACGGCCCTTTTTGTTTCTTCTTGTCCCGTTTCAACAGCGATATATGATTGAACTTAATGAACATCATAAAAACAACAAGAGAAATAAGACGATAAAATGGAAATTCTGAAACCACTGAACATCTCTTTTGCTTCTAGTGGAAGAAGAAAATACAAAGGGACGTTCTCGGTTTAGTGTTTGCCTATTTCATCAACTCATCTCTCTCTCTCTCTCTCTCTCTCTCTCTCTCTCTCTCTCTCTCTCTCTCTCTCTCTTTTAAACCCATCCAAAACGTGATAGCGATTTTTAACAGAAAATTAAGAGTTCCATGTCTGTGCAAAATTTAACCTTGCATATTGTCTTTAAAATAAGAATTGCGGAAGTTTATTTTCTTAAGAAATTATTTTTTAAATTTTTTTTTAATTAGAAAAAGAGGGTTGTGCGTGTTTTAAGAATACAGTCAGTAGTCCGTATCAACCTTGCTGTTCAATCAGCCTCAGGAACACCCCTGTGACAAAAATCCTAGATCTAAATCAAAGCTGAATATTTATTTCTGATCAACGGCATCTGGGGCTGAGTGTGAACGCAAAATGCCAACCCCCATGAGCTGTTTCGAGAAACTTGGCGAAAGAAAACCTTGTCAGGGCTCGATAAGGGCCCCGAGGATAGCCTAACGGCGAGAATCCCTCTACGGAGATAGTATGGCGGAAAGGGGACATACATTGGTATTGTTTAAGGCGGAATAACATTTTTGTTGGGAGCACGCCCAAATTCTCAGTTATTGTAGAATACTGCCATCAGATAAAAAAAGCACGTTTTGCTAGATTTGAAATATTTCTAAGATCAGTGTCTGACGTCATACTAGCATCATATAGAAACATATACATACATCAGTGCTTAGTCTCTCTCCTTGATGCAGTTTCAACATGGCGGGGACAAAACCAAAAAGAAATTCGTCATGAAGCAAAAAGGTGGATGCTACATAGTAATATTGACTTAGTAAAAGAATGTGTATAGAACATTTTAAATCTATAATAGATTTGCTTATTTTTATACGCCCGTCTTTGATGGGACGTATTATGGTAAATACCCACGGTAGGCCGGCCGTCCGTTTTACCGTCTGTCCGTTCGTACGTGTAAGTGTCGCAGCGATAACTTGCCCGCTCTTTGATAGATTTCCACAAAACTCACCATAACTACTTACCAATAGATATTTCACCCGCGTTTGATTATGGACAAAATCCACATATATTTTATAAGGTCGGAGGTCACCTGGCTTCTTTGTGGTGTCGCCGCAATAAATTACCAGGAATAACATGGATTGTGATAAACCAAACAGAAATATTCACTAATTTGTGTTCAGTTTTTTTTTTCAGGCAAGGAAATACAGTAAAGCTCCATTTATCCGAAAAGCTTTTGGGACAATGGTTTTGTTCGGTTAGACCATCGTTGGAATAAACGAATCCGCCCGACTCACAATGATTGTACTTTGATCTTACCTCTGTCAGTCTGTTTTACTTCCAGATCCTGGACACGTCATGCCAGGCGTTGGGAATAGACCGGTCCATCCATGCGACCACTACGAATGTGGCGAAGCAGAATGTTACTTAACGCGAGAGGGCACTCCGGCCTGTCTGTGCATTCACACAAAAGAGCCGCCAGACAAAAATCTGCTTTGCCACCATGGTACGTAGCTGCTCACGTGACCTTAATAACATTTATGAAAAAAATACACGAAGACCTAAAGATGGGTCATTTTTAGGTTAAATTTATTTTGTAGGTCTGAGGCCTATTAACGTAAATAATCCCTTGAACCTTTTATACAGAAAATAGGCCAGAAAACGCAGATCCAATCGCACACAGGCTGTTCATTATGTTTACATTCACGTGTTTATAAATGAGGGGGGTGCGCCAAGTTAATCTAAGCACATTCAACAAAGTCATCTTGCTGAAAATGATAAAGAACAGAGTTTTGCAAAGTCTGTTTTGCAACAAGTCGCCCATTAACCTCCATACATATAAAACTAACTACCTTAGGTAAGGCCAAAAAAATTAAAGGTATGGTTCTCAGGCACCGCGCGCATCAATTTTAAACCCCCGCATCAAACATTTTTATTTTGATTTTCAATAGAAACTTACCAATTTCGAGCTTCAGCCGCTCGGACATTTCTTTCAAGAAGATAAAATCATACAATTTCCTTTGTAATGTAGTGCTTTTACTTGTTTAGCAAAATAAATCTGTTATTATCATGCTTTTCCCTTATCATTTTACATTTTTATCGGAACATGCCAAAAAATAAATATAAAAAATCCGCCCGCCCGCATTTATTTTTGAAAAAAAGTGCATGAGAACCATACTTTTTTTTTTATTTTGGCCTAATATTGTTTTCCTTTTTGTTAGCATTGTACTCACGAAAGAGTCTGGGTATATGGAGCGAATAAGTGGATGGAAACATCGTCTTCAGACTATTCCACAATAAGTTCCCACGAACTGCGTAGGCTTGCGTTCCCCAGAAAGCAGATTTCTTTTTAATTTTCTGCTGTCTGTATTTAGGGAGTTGCAGAAAAGCACATGCTGTGCATACCAGTGTTGTACCTCTGACCTGGGCTGAGTCTTTGAAGTAGGATATTCAGCTGATCAATATTATGGATAAGGGTGCAACAGTGGGTTAAACATAGTGCACGATTATCATACAAGACATCCATGTATATTTATAATTTTTAAGTGTTTAGTATTCTTGAATATTCTTAATATTCTGTTTTATTCAATATTAAATATTCATTTTTTATATTCATGAGTAATCATAATTGTTATAGGTTTAAATGTTCTCTTATAATTCGCAAGATTATTCATAAATTTTTAGATTTTACCTTTCAGAACATTAACAAATATTCATTTTAAGATATTCACACGATATATTTATTACCTATCTGTTTAAACCAATGAGTGTTTAATATTAATTATTTTCATTTTTTTTTTTAAATATTCATAAATACTCATTATTATTTAAGGTTTAAATGTTTACTAATAATTTACATGAATATTCATTAATATACAGCATTTTACCTTCATTTACGTTAAAAACTATTTATTGTTTTTATTTTCATGAAGATTGTCTCACGATTTATATATAATTTATCTGTTTAAACCAGAGCCAATTCATGAGTTGGACAGCCGTCAGGAGGCGCCGTCAGACCCCTGTTTACATCATGACTGTGGTGAAGCCACTTGCTTCATAAATCACCAGGGTCAGGCCGTCTGCCTCTGTCCAGGAACAAACCAACCCCCTAACGATCAGTTGAAATGTGGGGGTAGGTGCACATATACATAACCAGTGATGTTGTAGGATTTTCTCCCACAGATAAAATAGAACAACGCAGCAATTTAAGTTTTTGATATGGCCGGAAAGTGTGTATAAAATTGGAATTGTTTTTATAACTTAGCCAAAACATAGCCAGCCTTTTGATTAAACGTGATACACGGAGAGCTATACCAGTCGCGACATAACATATTACTCCTTATGTCGATTAACGTGTAATGACTTAGCAGTCAAAGTAACCTAACCATGTACCGCCCCAGATAAAGCCTGCTAGCCCGTCTGGATTATTCAGGCAAAATAATAAGTTACTCTGCAATGACCGCTTAGGACAGCCAGCTTCACCATAGGGATAGTCTTCTATTAATTGTTTATATTTATTCATGACGATTTTATTATTTATTCATAACTTGTCTGTTTAAACCAGAACCAAGTCATGAGTTAAAGACCCGTCCGGGGGCGCCGTCAGACCCCTGTTTACATCGTGACTGTGGTGAGGCGACTTGCTTCATAAATCATGAGGGTCAGGCCGTCTGCCTCTGTCCAGGAACACACCATCCACCTAACGAACAGTTGAAATGTGGAGGTAAGTGCGTATATACATGACCGGTTTGTTGTGGGATTTTACCCGCAGATAAAATAGAATAACGCAGCAATTTAAGTTTTTGATATGGCCGGAAAGTGTGTAAAAAATTTGAATTGATATTATAACTTAGCCAAAACATAGCCAGCTTTTTAATTCAACGTGATACTCAGAGAGCTATAACAACTATAACAATGTACCGCCCCAGATAAGGCCTGCTAGCCCATCGTCTGGATTATTCAGGCAAAAGAATAAGTTACTCTGCAATGACCGCTTAGGACAGCCAGCTTCACCATAGGGATAGTCGATTAATGGTAAGTCAACGTATAGATGAAAGGAGTGGTAGGCAGGTCTGATATCTTACAGTGTGACGTTATATGGAGTTATGCTGCTTTCGGAACCGCTCGTGTTTTCCGTAATCAAGAGATGAACGCGTTCGCTTCCGCTCAGAAGGTATGTTTACCAGTTTACCACTCGTAAACTGGACATATTTGTTGGCACCGACATGGCGCCATATACCCTTCGAGCATATATGGCGGCGTCCACATAACAAATTGTAGGTTACAGAATAATTTTTTTATGTCTAGATATTTATATTTAATGGAATGCGTCGCTGTTAGGACACATGCATTTTTCCTACACATCTTATTGAAATTGTAAGGAAAGTTTAAGTATATATTAGCAAAAAAAATCCCATTTGGTTGCGAACGTTCTCATGTTGTGTCCATCATTTCCAATCTCGTGTTTACCGTAAACACGAGGGGTTCCGAACCCAGTTTTAGTCCACACTGCGCAGATTCGAACTCACAAGTGTACGGCTCTACAGGTCCGGGTTTGTGGACGATTACATCCAAGGCTGTCAATGCACATGGGCTTCTAGATCCTGCAGCAGCGTGGATATAATGTTGTCCTTTCAGGTGTGTTGGATAAGAATTGTACCAAGGCAAATTATATAATCCTGAGTGTATTTGTAATAAAGAATTCAAGAGAAAATGACTTTCCCTGAAAAGAAACAAATTTTGCTTTTAAAGTTTGACAGTTGAGACTGTCCCGGCTAGGCCACAGTGGTTAGCTGGTACTGGTACATTCTGAGTGCAAACGACCTCTGGCGGAAGGATGGGAGTTGGTCATGGAATGTTCGATAGGTTTGATTACCAAGGAACTATATGGCAATTATAAAAGCCAGGAGGGCAATCCCTGCTCAACAAGCTTACCATACCCACCTGACACATGGGGAGCAAAAGACGACTTCCACTGGAATGCCATGAATAACAACAAGAAAAAAAAGGGAACCACCAATCCATCGGAATATCATAACTGTCACTACCAGGAGGTTAATACATACCGCCTCTTGGGGCACCTGGAACAAAGAAAGCCAGTATAGATTATGTGCTGGTCAAGGGATCCATACTAGAAACTATAACCAGACCCCCCCCCCCCCCCCGACCCCCCCCCCCCTTCGCCAGTTTCCATCCAGCACAACCTTTCTTTGAAGTTTCACAATATTATTTTAACGTCCTCTACACCCCTTTTCTGGACCGGTGGACATTTCATTAATGGATAAGTCAGAAGCTTTCAGTGGTTCGACCCCTCCTTTTCCTTAATCTTAGATCCGTCCATTAATACATTGATTAAGGTGACTGTCAACATCAACAGAAATGCAAGTTACAGCACCAAGAACTCAACAGCTTTGTTTTGACTTTACCAGGCGTTCGACAACACCAGCCAGCACTCCGGAAGAACATGGGGAAACAGGCTGTCCAAACAAGTTCTTTTCAACAGTATCACGATGCTCCGTGTCGTGGATGACGGGAAACTATCAGACGTCTTCCCGGTGGCTAAGAGGGTCTGATTTCTCGCCAAGACACTATTAAGCAAGATGATTTCTTGTCCCTTAACTTGGACCGATGGCAAACTGTTCAAGCACAGGCGCCTGCAACCTATCACAGAATTGAACGAGATTGCCATTTAAGATGTTCTTTTCGCCAAATTCTCTGCCCTCCACATCAAAATGGAGTAAAAGATGCAACTCGAGCTCTACTGCTTCTCATCAACCTGTGGTAACAATAGACTCAGCATCAGCACCAAGACAGAGGTCATGTTTCAGCTCAGAGGTCATGTTTAAGTTCAGAGGTCATGTTTCAGCCCGTCCAGAAAAACCATATCACGAAACACGCATCTCAAAGAAAGGACGGAACCTGTGTGCATTTGATAACATCACCTATGCTTGGGCTGCACCCTAACTCGTACGGCCAATATCAGTGTATTTGAGGTCAACAACTGATCATCCAAGGCACTCAGTCTATTGGTAGAATCAGAGAGAAACGAGAATGTCTTGGAATGGAGAGAATTTATACACCATCTTCCTCTCATTCTTCCTCTCCTCTCCCTCTTCGTCTCCTTCTTTCTCATGCCACAAAACAATGTTCATAGACCAGTTTCCCTTACCAACCCTTTATATGGCTTCATAAACTTTATTTAAACTTTATTTGCCGTTCATGGATTGTACAAATAGTTATTATAACTAATACTAATTCATGGATTAGGTGGTGGCGTTCTGTAGTCTTAAGAGGTAGAGGAAACCAGAGGACCCGAGAGAAAACCACCGACCTTGGACGGGCCACTACAACTCACGACGGGGATCAAGCCAGAGTCACCAGCGGAGAGAACTGAGCTTTTTAAAACTCGACTAAATCACATGAGGACCGAAGAATCGACAAACCTGAGAGGAAACAAAAGATCGGAAAGTTCCGAAATTCATTCCACAACTGTCCAAGCTATGGAAAGGTTTCCTTGGCCGTATTGGACTAATCACCCACCAATCACACGTCCTATTCAGCCAGCTAGAGAGGTGTCATGGACCAACAACAACATTCATAGATATTCATGACTTTTATATGTTAGTTTCCGAGAATACTCACAATATACAATGATTAACTTGGTAGGTGGAGCGTAATGGCCAAATGGTTAGGGCGCTAGGTTTGTGACCGGAAGGTTGTGGGTTCCTAGCTAAGATTCCTAGCAAAAGTCTTTACCGAGAGTGTGCGCTCTCTCAACCTAGGAGTTAGTGGTTACTGGTCAATGGCGGCAGGCAAATGTAGAACGAATGCCCTTCTTGTATCTTGCATGACTGCTTGGCTGAATGCTCTGAAGGGGGCTGAAAAAAGCAACTTGATGCACAGGGAGGCAGAGAAAGAAGACTGACATCGTTAGTTATATCATATTGTACACCACCCCCTTTACCTTGATATTAATGGCTGTTCAATGTTCATGAATATACAGGTTGTTAACAGTTCAACGTTCATGCTGACTTATTCAGGATACTCACTGTTTAAATATTCATGAGTTTTCAAAACACTTCAGTGTATATAAATACATTAACACCCACCAATCATCAGCATATAATTTTAAATGAGCATCATTTAAAAGATAAATAAAACAAAATATACATTTGTCAACTGTCTTTTGTTCACAGAGTCACCTGGAGGGTCCGACTCGCATCCTTGTTTACATTACCACTGTGGTGAAGCGGCTTGCCATTTAAACCATGAAGGTCGACCAATCTGTCTCTGTCAAGACCTACAACTTCCTGACGAACAGATGAGGTGCACAGGCAAGTACACGTGTACCTAAACTGCATGGCACTGCCGCATTCGTAGAGCTTAGTCGTTAAGCTGATTGCTAGGTGGCAGCAAAATGTCTTTTCCAGACCTTGCATACTTCATATTCTGTGCTTCGGTAAAATGGAAATCCATGCTGTGTGTGGTTGATGAAAATATTACCGGGTTGTCCAGGGGTCCAGCTTAAATATTATACTAAAGCTATCATGATATACATATATGCGTTACGTATTCGTTATTCCGTACGCGTAATGCAGCTAGAAAACGGACGCCTGTGATTCCATTCATACGTATGGGAATGCTTATGTATGAAGCAAAACCAGGTCTAATGTGTAAAGATTCATGAGTAGAGAAATCATCTGCAAGAGGAATAGAATACCATTTAGTTCAAAGTGTGTAATTTCCAAAACCGTTAGGCATGGTAATGCGTTTTCAGTCGCTAACCCGAGCAATCGAAACGTGCTGCATACGCATACGTGGGCTATATTTGCATACGTATGTGTTAAGTCACTCTGAGAGAATATAATGGGTGTGATTCCTAGCTGCCTATACGCATACGTATAAACGCATAGGTACTACATAGAACCGATTCCCGTATGCTTAGGCTGTATCCACATACGTATACATGAAATCATTATGAGAGAATATAGTGCTTTCCATTCCTAACTGCATACGCATACGTGACGCCTAGGTACTGCCCAGCCATGTATGGAATGCCCCCTTAATCTGTTTGAAATTTTCGTTTGCCGTTAATACGAATTTAAAGTCAGGGACATGTTCGTCATAAAGCTATTAAATGAGTGATTTGCAGATATATATAGAGTAATTTTCATCAGTGCCTGGTCAGTGCTTTAAAGAGTGATGTAACTTGGAGACAGAACAATACCAACCATGAATACTGTAACTTAACGAAGAGAGCATGGTTCCAAAAAGCGTTATTTCACTGTTACCGGAATACGTCGCTCAGTCATTAAACTCTCTCCGGAGATAGCTTCAGGCCACAGCGTTTTCTTCAATTTACAGTAAAACCTCGCTTAACGACCACCTCAGTTTAGCGACCACCTCAAAATAAAGACCATGTTTCCACGGTCCCGACTCTTCTTTGTTCTGTATATCATACCTCGTTTAGACGACAACCTCGAAAATGCGGAAACATTATCGAGGTCCCGTTGGTGGTCGTTATAAAGAGGTTTCACTGTATAATCCTTATTGAATAATCGATGCAAAGACAGTCCTTAATCGATGATTGAATTTGGCATGAAATAATCGATTAATTTCAATTATTGCATTTTTTAAATTCAATTTCATTCCTTTTCGGTCTCTACCTCCTTCCTAGGAACAGATAAATATAAACAGCATGCATGTCATGATGATGTAGCACACCCAGGACACCAAGGACCTGCAGGTGCGGCAGACACCGGGCCTGGGTGACACAAGGATACAAAATAAAAACAATTATAGGAAGCGAGTGCTACCGCCCTGTCAAGTAGTCCCAAACCGAAATGGAAACTCTGCAGATGTACATCTTAGGTTAAACATAAGATAATTCAGCATTAAAAATGGAGGCCGTTACCTCCACAAAAAAAAGAAAAAAATTAAGAAGTAGCACTGTTATGTAACAAAGAAAGTCGCCTTTTATCCTTTTTTAGTTCCCCCTGCTGCATGTAAAGTCGCCGTGCCGGCACATGTAGTGGGTATGACCACGTCCCTCCGCTGGTTCCTATAAAAGTGTGTAAATACACAGAGGGGGCTGCGGATCTGTCGTAACCAAGTGGTTAAGGCAGCCGCACTGGAAATTGGAAGATCGTGGGTTCGATTCCAACCAGCAGTGAACCGATTTTTCTATGGATACTATTTCCATCTTTGAATGAATGAAATTATTTTATTCAGAAACATTATTTACGGTACAATTATAAAATATATATAATATATCACATTACATATTCAAAAAGAAATATATATATATATCACAGTACATGCTGAATGAAAAAAAATTAAAAATCGAAATATAACTAAAATATATATCACATTACAAATCACAGACAATCTAAAATGAAGATATATATAAATCACAGTACATCATTTGAGCACCATGCAACATTGTACCTGTAAACAATAAAATAATATATATATATATATATATATATATATATATATATATATATATATATATGATCACTTTATGTTTCATATCTAGACCCATGTCACAACTGTGGGGAGGGGGTTTGTCATACAACACCAGACGGACTGCGGGCATGTATTTGTTTATCAACACGGAAACCACCGGACAAGAACGGTGCATGCCAAGGTACGTAAGTAAACTTGTGAGTATGAATGGTTTGGTCTACACCAGGCTGTTACCTAAAAAAGTATTTGCTTTTTATAGCGCTTAAACACCCACCTTGAAAATGCGACCTGTTATCGAGGATCCGTCGGTAGTCTTTATTTAAATGTTTCCCTGTGGTAAGTACATGTGTCGAGATGTTTTTTGCTGGACAGCTTTTGTATTCTGCCAGAATGAAATAATATACATGTTTGTAAATAATTACTTATCTTGAAGTACAGTAAAACATCTAAATTACGGACACTGCCGGGACTGGACATGTTGCCCGCACTAAAGAGGTGGGGAGGTTATTGATATCGGGACCTATTTCAAGGGAGTGTCCGTAAGTGGCCGTAAATAGGAGGTGCCATTAGTACAGAGGTGTCCGTAAGGAGATGTTCAACTCTAAACTTTTTTTACTTTCTTTCCAGAGCATGGTATAAATCCACATAGAAACCTCACTGACGTCGGACCCATAGATGACCCGTGTAATAACTACAATTGTGGCGAGGCAGCGTGCTATGTAAATGAAGCCGGCAAAGCAGCCTGTATGTGTATACACACGGGGGAACCCCCAGACAAGAATGGTTACTGTAATCCCTGTTTGGCGGATATATGTGAACCAAACACAGGTGATTGTTCTGAAATTTCCATGTAAATACTGTGGATGGCTTCTTATTCGCCCGGTTTAAAATTCGCGATCTCCACTATTTATGTGTTTAGCGAAGATTCCATTTTCGCGATCTCATCATATTCAAAACCTACACACAGATTTCAATTATTATATGAATTAATTATATCGAATAATATGTGTACAAATTCTGAATAATTGGACGGGAACTATGGATATCATCAACCGATATTATTAATTATTGGAATATCTGATATCATTTAAATATCAATCTTTGAACATACGAGATTTCTTATTTTTTTATATAGGCCCCTAAATATCAATGTTTTACATTTTGACCTGCCATCCATGGGAAATCTTGTCCACAAATGTTATATTTTCACGATTCTTCCTTTTCGCGAATATCGCGAATTTGGAACCCTCTCGAACAAAATGGCAACCGCACTAAAGTGGTACCCCATTTGGCAACCACCCCACAATTCCGACCAACGCACAGTTACGACCTCCCCAATTTGTCAAGATTTTATTGTCATAGTTATAGTTCAGGGCGACGGTCGCTTATCTGTAAAGCCATTATACTTCATAATATGAACACGAAATACCAAAATGAATTTTACATTCCCATTTGTAATTTAGTTCACGTTAATCATTCATGTCGTAATGGTAACGGGTTGTCGAGCTCGAGTCGAGTGATTGACTTCGAGTAGGAAAATATCCGAGTATTCGAGTCCAAAAACGTGATACTCGATTCAGCCCACCACCAAATATGTCAACGCCTGATTTCCACTTGCCGATCGCAAAATTCGACATCCGCCAACTACTCTTCATAAGTAGAGGTAAAACAATGGAATCTCTCTGAAAGGCCACTTCTCTGTCATACCTATACATTAATTTGCATCCAAGGAAATTATTCGTTAAATACCTGTGTATTGATCTTTGACTTAATCCATGTGTACATAGGTAGTTAACCAGTTTGTTTCTTTGTTTCAGTTGCTACCCCTAATCTTACGTTCCACAGACCGGTAAGTATCAAAAATGTATAAAACTGATGAGCTTTTATTTGGGAGGTTTTTAATGGTTAAATAAAAATTAAGCTAGAAATTTTATGGTCTCTTTTTTTCAAATTTCTAAATGGATCATTTGAAAAACAGTTTTTATATATTTTAAAAATAATATTGTTATATGTTATCATATTGTATATCTTATATTTGGACCTTCATTAATGCTCGTGACAATTAAAGGTTTGAAAACACATTAATCACTTACCGATACACATACTCCCAGACTGGTTTAAAACAGCGTAGATTAGTGCTATATTTGTATGTGAGTATGGTTTCCAATTCGTTGCATCATTTATGCGTGGAAATCTCTTTCTTTCTCCCTTTCTTCCCCCCCCCCCTCTCTCTCACTCTCTCTCTCTCTCACACACACACAAACACACACCCATGCGCGCACACATACACACAAATATGAACATGATATAATGCCTCATTTTACGTTATCTTTACAGGATTCCACCCCTAGTCCAAGTCAGGTAAGAATTTTGAAGTAAAACACATTATCTACACATTAGAATTACAGCAATGCATTCTAAGGATAATTTAAATGTTTGACAACAGAAACAAAAGTAAATACAAAATAAGTAAACAGTTTTCTTTATGAGCACGATTACTAACGTTAAACTTATTGCAAACAAAATGCCAATTGAATCTTAATGTTTGTCAAATTATGCTTAATATATATATATACATTCAGTGATATAATACCCGAGTCAGGACTTGGACTGGAGTCCGGACTCGAGTCCCCTTTTTAAGGACTTTGACTTGGACTTGGATCGGAGGGTCCTTGACTCGGACTTGGATCGGAGGGTCCTTGACTCGGACTAGGACTAAGAGGTAAGAACTGGAGAAATCAGGCCGAGTCCATCTCGAGTACAGTAGATAAAGTCACAAGCTATGAAGACTTACATACATGTGCGAATTATTAACAGAATATTACAAAAAATATCAAGTTTTAGCCCTGCATCGGGAGCTAAATTCTATTAAATAATGAAGTAAAAAGCATGTGTATAAACTTACATGAAACATACATGCAAATCTCAAAGTTCCATTGAAAATTTCTTTTTAAAGGAGTTTTGCATTGGACTCGGACGCAAAAAGAGTGGACTTGGACTCGTAACTCAAGGACTTGAACTTGGACTGGAGTGGCCTGGGCTCGGACTTGCACTCGGACTCGGATGGCGTGGACTCGACTATATCACTGCATGCGTTAATGCGTTATTAGTAAGATTTAAACCTTTTGTTGCAGAATGTTTCAAGTTTCCACATGGGTCCTCAGCCCACGGTCAACATGGCGTTTATTCTCCTTCCCATGGCCCTCGGGGTAATCGTCATAGCAGCAGCAATCGCGTTCTTCCTGTGGCGCAGACGCCATGCAGTGCAAATTCGGGCCGCGCAGGCGCAGTCGCCGATCACGTGGCTTCATCGGCAGGAAAGCTTCTTATTGCTAGACCATATGGCCGTCATGAGCAAAAACCCGGGGTACTATACACCAAACCTGGACCCGGCGTTACTTCAGTCTATTAAAGATAAACAGATTTCTAGAGAAAGACTAACTTTATTAGAAGAGATTGGAGAAGGGGCATTCGGCAAGGTTTACAAAGGTAAGACCATGGATAGCTAAAGTATGAATATGTTTGTCTGTCCTGGAATAAGTCAATTATACTTACAAATATAATTATTTATTGAGTTATATTATAATAAAATATTTACTTCCATTGTCACAGGGTATATCGACAGACTGCGCAGTATTTTATTTTTCTTTTAAAATTTAAAGATGAAATATATACGTACAACCAAACATGTTCTTTCTGAAGTCCGCTTGACAGGGGTTTTTCCGGATAAAGGATCGTTCGGATAAACGATTCCGCACGAATCATCATGATTGCCAGCCTGCCGCGGAGCACCAGACTTCAACAGAGATTGAAAGACATAAACTTTGACAATAGCATTGTTGTTAGGCTTTCCATTAATTTAATCAATTATCATATAAAATACATCGTACGGATTGCTGATTGGCCCAGGGAAATCAGCATTGTTAGGGTGTAGGATAAAAGTTGTATGTTCAGGTCCTATTTTTCAATATGGTCCAAACAATTTTTGGATAAACGGTGTTCGAATTAACGACGTGTATATATATATATATATATATATATATATATATATATATATAGAGAGAGAGAGAGAGAGAGAGAGAGAGAGAGAGAGAAAAGAGATATATGTAATTAAGTTATAAAGAGATTGATGAAATAAAGTTAAAAAAAATTATATCCAGTGAAAGATTTATAGTTATGATTGCTCAGCCTTTTGCGCCTTTCAGGTAATGCAATCAGGGTTTTCAAAGCGGCGTTAATTTTACTTTCATTAGATATCACGCTTGTGTAAATTCTACTTCCTCAATAAACCAATACACGTGGGAACATCATTCGGATGTTGAGCTGGAAACAGATTTATTTAATCAACAGTTCCTCTTTAAGGATTACCGTCCCTGCCGTTAGTGGGTTACATACTGGTCGGTGTTATTCCGTGTGGTAGTTGTATCGCTTTTAATGGACCGTTAACCTTTATAAAGCTAATACCTTTAGACAGATCCAAACTTCGTGCTTCAACGTTTAAGATTTTCCTAAGTGCTTCATAACTTTTAATGGGTCTGTCTTTTAGTGGTTTATCGTGTTAGAAAAAAATACTTTAATCTGATGAGGAACCCGGCAATGGTATGAAATCGTTATACAAATTCAGTAGCAGGGTATATTTTCATGTGCATTTGATCCTTATTTGTGCCCTTATAAATGGAATTGTGCAGATGTAATCCATGATCTGTGATCCAAAATTAATGGTT
Organism: Sipunculus nudus; assembly: GCA_026874595.1. NCBI lineage: Eukaryota > Metazoa > Annelida > Sipuncula > Golfingiida > Sipunculidae > Sipunculus > Sipunculus nudus. Next base: position 52,081,425 of record CM049321.1, read on the forward strand.
TTGTTCCCGCTACAAACTGAAAAGAAAACAATGTTTTGCCCATGAGTAAATTCGAATTTCCTAGAACTCTCATATCAAGGCAATACACCATATAATTGGCTCTGGTGTCAGTTTGCAAAATTTATATTATGTTTCTGTTATAATCATATATATATATATATATATATATATATATATATATATTGTCATATTTTCATTCACGGTACATTTATAATATTCATATCTCACAAAAAGCTATATGTTATCTCTTGTGTAATATGAATATAATATAAATAATTCGTAATGGGTTCAGCCATAAAATTTAAGAACTCTGTCTCTGTTAAACCTGGTTTCTCTACTGTTAACATATTTATATAGTTGGGCCCCATATAGTGTGCACTTTATGTGGATCAGTACGCGTAATCAGAAGTTTCTGCAGTTTTTCTTTAGATGAGTATAGTTTCATGAAATTTCCCTAAAATATTTCAAGTTTTGTAGTTTGCTCTTGTGATTTTTGGATCTATAATCATATTTGCCTTCAGCAGAATTTATTTCATAAAATATTTACAAAATGAATGTAATGGTAACATCTATTGCGAATATTCAGCTCAGTAAACAGGAAAATGCCAATAACTGTTTACAAAAGCAATATTTATGATGACCCTACCTTGTCTACTCTTATGTGATAAGATTTTTCAATAATGATGTTCTATTTACAACAGGTGAGGTGAAATGGGTTGAGGGACGAGTTGAGAAGGTTGCCGTCAAAGTGTTAAAAGAAGGAGCATCTAGAGAGACGCAGGACGACTTTAAACGAGAGGTGGAGATTATGAGCACATTTGATCACCCGAACATCCTCAAACTTGTTGGTGTTGTCACGCACGGTAGGTCAATTCAGTTCTCAGTATTTAATTCAGTTCTCAGTATTTTATTTTATTTTCTTACCTGGGAGGGCGGTTTTCCCTAAGTTTTGTATATTTTGTCGTCTGCTGGTCCGTATTTTGTTTTCCTCCTTTTTAAGGAAGGACATAATCAGTGAATTTAGTCAGTGATCCTTTGATCCTGAATAAGCCTCTGCAGCCTATTTTTTCATAAGAAATTGGTCAAAGACTAATTATAGGTCATTAAAACCCCAAACCAGAAAACGCGCTACTTCAGGTCGTCTATATTGAGGGTACTAAACCTTGTTCAGTTCCTTGCCATTATTAGAATATCTTGTACAGCTTTAATTAAAAAAAATTGATTGAAAGCGCATTTTACCTCTCGACTTTAAAGCCTCGAAAAATATTTTTCTATATAGATCTCACTTGCACATGAAATTTTCTCTTTTATTACCATGTAATTTTCAAGAAATTATCAAAAACATATTTGCAACACCGAATCACATCATAGCTTTGTTTTTCGGTCGCGTTCCAATTCACAGAAGCATCTGTAGCGATATTTCAGTCCCAAAAATTTACCTTAGTATGTGTATATAACTATTTGCCGAAATTACGTTAACACTTTTTCCAGAAATATAAAGGCTTTCATATTTATTTTTCACAGAGAAGTCGTCACCATTAATGGTATTTGAGTACATGGAACATGGCGATTTGGCGGAACTTTTACGTCATAACGACCCCGTCGTCACTAAGGCCGGGGCCGGGATTGAGCTCAAGCAGGTAAGCGTTTGGTGAAATTTCGATTTCTATTGTATAGGCAGTAAACATTTGTGACAAATATTTTTGTAATAGAATAATTTCTAACACAACTTTTCAAAAGAAAGCAGAAAAAGATCCAGATAACATTTATTTCCTCACACAAAATGGCATGTCAAATTCAGCCTCGTTTTCAATCTACTACAGGAAATAGATGAAGACAGCTGTCTTGATTAATTGTGATGCCAGCAGCAACCATGCTGACAGGCCTAATGTCACGCATGTTAAAAAAAAACACGAATTTGACTTATTTCCGATATTCTCCCACATACAAGTCATTAGAAATTACCTACCAGGAAAAAGACACGGTATCTCTTCCTGAGGGTTCTTTAAGCTGTCACGATATGACTATTTTACAATTTAACGGAATGAATCAACTTGAACTATATGATAAATGTTTATATTGCATAAGAATCACCATTTTAAAAATATCGATATTTGCGTTGCAGTACAGTTGGTAAAATGGTTTTAATATCAAAACAAAAACTCAAATGAGTGAAAAAATTCTCGGTTTCATCGTAGAATTTTTCTTCTTCTTCGTCATCTTATTATTATTACTATTATTATAATTATTATTATTATTATTATTATTATTATTATTTGATTAATTAAGTCAAAATTTTAATTTAATAATATTTGTTTGAAGGAATTAACCATGATAAACTCGCTGTCATTAACCTGCTTTAAATAAATTTTAATATTTTAAATACAAAATGCCATATTTAAAGTCAAAGGGGCTGCCCACCCTTCACATTTTGCAGGTAAATGCAAACTAACATGTGTAGAATAGAACTAAAATAAAAATATCAGTCAGGTTTATTGCTGTACACAAATACAGAACTTTCCTGTTGCGTCAGTTTGATTAATATTGTACTCAATTCTAATTCAAAAGAGGCTGCATAAGTAAAGGTAGAGATAGATTACTTCCTAAAGATTATCGAATCCTAAATATTCCCACTCCATTTACAGATTGGTCCAATCCTGCAAGATGTAAGACTGTGATTGGCTTTATATTCGATTGGGTTTCATATTCGCGATATTCGCGAAAGAGAAATTATCGCCAAAATAAAACCTTCGATTTAGACCGTAGTCTCACTAAATCCTACGAATTACGAAATCTTGAATGATCATCTCGTACTTCTCAAATAGAAAAAGATTAAAAGCTCATTATCTATACCAGGCTTTAATATGTACATTATGTGTAGTTTATTGCATGGTGATATCACGGAAAGAAACGAAACCCACGCGAAACTCTGGGGGAGCGGAAATCGCGATGTTTTAACCTCACAAATATTATATAATATATTTTATAGCAGAACTAATACAATACACATTGCATACATTTTTATACACGATCATTTAAAATACAATCTAGAGAATTTATAGCTCATTCCCTTAATTTTATTTCAAACATACTTCAAAATTTCAAAGCTTGTACATAGCACCTACCATGTATAAATATATCATAGTTGTCCATGCAGTATACAAATAGTTCCCCTGCTTTTACCTTCTAAAGCTCATGTATGTTATAATTTTTGCCCTACTTTGTCACATTATTTTCAAATGTGTAGATATTATACATTTCTGTTATGCTATTATTTTTCTATATATATATATATAAATCATGTTACAAAATTTGGCATAAAATTACTTGTGTACTGATTCTATTCCTTTCTACTATATGCTACTATATTCCCACATTTTATATCAAGTGTCTCGCATATTCCTTTCAGACTGACCTCATTGACGTCGCCACACAGATAGCCAATGGGATGGTGTATTTGACGAGTCAGCACTTTGTGCACCGTGACCTGGCGGCGCGGAACTGTCTTGTCGGAGCAGAACTCCATGTGAAAATTTCAGACTTCGGGATGTCAAGAGATATTTATACGTGTGACTACTACAGAGTAAGCCTCAAAAGTTTCATTGTTTTCTGCCTTACTTCTGACTGTTTCTTATTAAATCTTAAATTGGATTCAAATTTCTCTCGGTATTGTTGGTTCCATATTCGGTATGAAATATCCCCTTAGTTGTATGAATACGCCAGTTGCCTTTTTTTCGCGACTTTTTTAAATTCGCGAAATTCGAGAAGGAGGAATTACCGCGAAAATAAAAACTTCGTGAATGAGAGGTCCCACCATAGAAGGCAAGTCGAAATGTTAAAGACTCATATTTATATAAATAATAAGAGTCATATATTTTCAAAGGTTGCTATTTCAAATTTATCAACTCGATGTTTCCTTTGGTCCCCTTCCAATTACTAAGATTTGGCGCACATTATTTAACATTATGAATTCGTATAATAAAGATTTATTTTGATTATGTTTTTAATCAAGTATGATCGGCATCCCTCACGAAAATCGGAAATCGTGAAATTTTAACCCACGAATATGTTGCCACTTAATGTATGTTATTAATACAGAGAGCTTTAGAGCATTCATGGAAAGTGGTAACAAATAAAAACTCCGATATCCAATGAACTGAAACTTTGAATACGTAGACAAAAACACAGATGGAGAGAACGAAAGAGAGAGAGAGAGAGACAGAGAGACAGGGGCAGAAAGATACAGAGAGAGAGAATGAGAGGGAGTTCGGCTAGTGGACGGAGTTCATTCATAATCTCAGTGTATAAACATAAATTTCAAAAGTTCTAATCATAAGATCTCTAGAACTGAAGATATCTTGTTTGTTTAAATCTAACAATATCAAACATAACACGGATGAAGACTGGCTGTTGGTGGCATGTTATGGAAAATGTAAACATGCTTGCTATTCGTTGTTTCATCTACAAACGCAATGTTCGTAGTTCCGTATTTACACAATAAATGACAATTCCAGGAACATAACGAAGTTTAATCAAGGGAGGTTTTGATCTCCAGTCTGTAGTCTGTAGATCCCCGTTTGTCGTATTTTCAGGACATTTCGTTTAGAAGTCAGTTGCCTCAGGTATCAACATGCCACAGAACCAATTTTTTTCGCAACTGTAACGATTCTAAATATATCACTAGGTCTTAAACCGACTTACAAAAGAAGTTCTCATTTAGAAAACTCTCGTTAGGCTATTCTGACGTCGCCGAGTTCTCAGCAAACGACATTTCTGAACGCCCATTTAGGAAATCCACGAATTCTCCTCGACAGCTTTTTATTTGTATATTCATGGGTCAATGAGCCCCAAAACTCCCCCGAAGGGACCGTGTGACGTCACAGCAACTTAAGCTAAACTCGCATAACGACACGGTATTCTGACATAACTGGACAAACAGCAGGCGGAAGCTTAGGACGCCCATTCGAAAAAAAATCCACGAATTCTCCTCAAAAGTATTTTACTAGTATATTCATGAGTCCGTGAGCCCTGGGCTGCTCCCGAGGGGACCGTGTGACGTCACGACACCTTAAAGTAGACTTGTATAATAACATCATTTCGTGACAGTCTAAATATAGCTGGCAGTCTTATCTCCTGTCCCGTGGAACTTATCTTACTTCCAAATATGGAAGGGTCTATATTGTACTTCTGTTAAATAAATACAGGAGCTAAATGAAGACTTTCGATATATATAGAAACCCCTGAACCAGGTTCGGATGCGGAAATTCCTTCAAACCAACAACAAGTGAAACAGATTGAAACATTCATTTGGCGAGTTCGCGTTACAAAAGTTTTTAGTTCTTTAACTACTGATGGCTGTGTGCTGGTTACAGATCTTTTTAATAGCCTGGCCGCGAGAGATACCGGACACACGTCTCTCCAGTTAAATGAAATGACCCTCCGGGAGCCTAAAATCTATTATAATAGCATTTAGTTTTCCTTAAAAATCCTGCGTGTAATATTTAGTAAAAAGACAGTACAATGCCCACGTCTGTTTTTTTGCTGCTCCGAGGATATTGTCACAGAATCTTTGGTATTTTTGTTAAAATTTTTGGTGAATCAAATTCTCGTCGAACTTCCGTGAATTTTTGTTAAAAGTTGCGGTCAACACAAATCACTTAAACTCTTGTCACTTTATAATAATTGCCAACCCCGATAATGTGATGAGAAAAGAAAAAGAGAAAAAAAGTTTTATTATACACTGGTGCACAGATGGTACCAAATTATTCCACCAGGGAACTTTGTAAATTTCATGGGATTCCATTGGTCAATTCATACTCGCCATGTTTATTTCAAATTGCGTCACTATCGTAAAAGCAGGCGAGCACCCAGGATTGTAGATTTCATGGAATTCCATTGGTCAATTCAAACTCGCACTGTTTATTTCAAAATACGTCACAATCGTGAATAATTCATATGGTTATATACGTCATTAGTGTCATTCATTTCCTTTTGTGAAAGTACCTTAAAGGCTATCGCTTGGCCCGTTTCCATATTATTGAATCCATAGCGCTAAAGAACCGCGAAATCCGAAAGCTCTCAATTCCTCAAGATCCAGAGACAACGCTTATATCACAAGAATGACTCAATTCATTCACTTTTTCGGTCACAACAGACAATATAGTGGTTGTTAATCACCAGCCTTTGTAAATCCATTCACGAATGATGTGATAAATTTTGCTAATGTTCGACTTATGTCAATGCATTGCGGATGTTTTTATCCCACTGTTAAACTGACTGATGGTTTTCAGTTATCGGGCTTGGAGATGCGACGGGAGTTTTCCCAGTGTAAGCGTTGATTTAGTGAGCTATGAATTATGTTCTCCAGGGGTATCTTACAAAACAACCACGGCCGCTGCTATAAGGAATAAATGGCATAAACAAGTCTAATTTTAGACTGGTAATGTCCTCTTTCCTTAATAATTTTCCGATCCACGCTTATGGTTTTATGCAATGTCAGATACATTTGAGAATCAACAGCAAAGTACACAGTAATTAAAGCTAATAATCATCTTATATTAACTGCTTTTTAATTTACTCTCTACGGGAATAATAGCTGTTCTTTCAACTCTTTAACGAATGACAATTTACAATTTTATGAATAAAATGGTTGCTACAAAATATTATAATATCAGCCTGAATTATATATTAATGTAACATTAATATATCGGGTCAGTTGATGTTGTGCTTTTTCTTTTATAAAAAAAACTCAATACCAATACATTACAATGACTATATTTTACACAAAGTTTACAAGAGAATAATAACTAAAACTATAAATATGCATCTTAAGTAATGCAAGCCCCCGCCATGCCCCCCCCCCTTGTTGGATGCTCTCAAAACTGTGTTTGCATTCATTAATTCGCCACCCCCACCCCCCACCCCCCTTGTTGGATGCTCTCAAAACTGTGTTTGCATTCATTAATTTGGCCTATATTCCCATGTTCAGTCAAGCATAAGTGGCTGTATATTTGTAAATATTCATTGATGAATCCGGATCATGTTCCGGATCCACACTAAAACCGAAACCAATCTTCATTGGTCCAGTTAGGCAGGCCAAAGTAAACATTACAGGATGTATTTAGAGAGAATACTGTAAAACAGGTCCTGTAAATTCACATGTAATATTTAAATTCAAGATCGTAATATTATTGAATTTTGCTTTCGAATAAATCCATATTTGGTGTGGCTTTGATCACTGGACAATAATGTTCGAACAAGCATACTATAAGTTTTTTTTTTTTTATTTATGCGTGCTTTTATAGTTTATAAGAGTATCTGATACAAGATGTAAAAAAAAATAAAATATTATACTTTATTATTTTGTGTTAATAGATTCTTTATTTGCTGTATTTGTTTGTTTTCTTAGGTTGATTAGTCGTGTCTGGGTTTAATTGTCATTAAGATCCTGCTATTTTAACATCAAGCATTTTGCACTTTCATGTATAACTATGTCAGGTTAACCGTAGCCATTTTACCGTGCCATATATACTCCTGTCCTTTTAGCCCCTGCCATTTCCCTTTGCCTCATATACTTCTGTTATCTTAACCTCAGTCATTCCCACACTATCTTATATACTTCGTGCTGTCTTAACCTCAGATATATCCCCCTGTCATATATCCCGCTATTTTACCCTCATCCGTTTCCCTTGTCACATATAATTCTGTCATCCTAACCTCAACAATTTCCCCCGCCCCTATCTAAAACTCAGCAGTTTCCCCCTTGCCATATATACTTTTGCATACTTAACCTCAACAATTTTCCCCTGAGATATATACTTCGGCCATCTAAATCTCAGTAGTTCCCCCTTGCCATATATACTACGGCCATCTTAGCCTCAACTATTTTCCCCTGAGATATATACTTCGGCCATCTTAACCTTAGCCATTTTCCCCATAACAATTATACTTCTGCCATCTTAACCTCAACCATTTCCACTTACCATATGCTTCTGCAAAATGAACCTAAGCCATTCCCCTTGCCATATATACTTTGCCATCTTAACCTTAGCCGTTACCCTTGGCATATATACTTCGACCATATTAACCTCGGCCATTTTCCCCTTGTCATATATACTTCTGCCATCTAAACCTCAGAGATTTCCCCTTGCCACGTATACTTAGGTCATCTTTACATTAGCTATTTCCACTTGCTATGCCGTCTTAACCTCTGTAATTGATACAGCTGTAATTTCCCATGCCATTTCATACGCAAAATGCAACTTTCGTCTAGCATCAGACCTTTGGTCATTTGTGAGAAGTTCCACCAGGTGACGTTTGTATTGGTTTCAGATTGGTGGCTCTCGCATGCTCCCTGTTCGCTGGATGTCACCGGAGAGCGTTAAATATGGCCGCTTCACCACGGAGAGTGACGTATGGGCGTACGGCGTGGTACTTTGGGAGATATTCTCCTTTGGAAAGCAACCCTACTACGGTCATACAAATGAAGAGGTAAGTGAAAATGGTCGCTGTGTGTCTTTTTTAGTGGATTAAACTATATTGCGATATAGGTCCTATCTGTTTAGATTCAATAGGTATTGCAAGACAGTAAAAGCAATATACAATAAATGTGGGCTATTTCCTTTTTACAAAGTTGATACCTGTAAACGATGATTTGTGCATCATTTGGGGTTTTAATGTAGTTCTCGATAGAGCCTTCACTGCTTATCCGACGCATGTCATTTGAAGCTCTCAGTCGTTGGAGGAAGAAAGCAAAGCTGTACCTTTTAGGGGGATTTCTGGTCTGCAGTTAAAGCAGCAGAGAAAAAATTACCTTTCTCTTAAAAACAAATATATTATTTTTTATTATTTATAATCAAATTTATGGGACCCTTTAATGAGAAATCATAAAATTCTACCAAATCTATTCAAAAGGATACCTTAAAAAAATTAATCATAAAATTATAAAATTTATCGTTTAACGAAATCAATTTGGCGATAGTGAAGCAATACGCTGATTTGACTGGCACAATTTGTACTTAGCGTGAAACTTCCGCAAAGTGGACTTGATCTGCTGAACAGTTTTCAGAGCAGACAAATACCACATGCTGATGTACAGGTAGAACACAGGGGCAGATCCAGGATTTAGAAGAAGGAGGGGTCCAACCCAGGAAGACCGGTAACAAACCTAACAAAAGGTTTCGCAAGACTAAAATGGGGAGGGGGGTCGCGAAAGTTGGTCTGAAACCTATCAAATAAGGTTGCAGTGCCTGCAGAAAAAAGGGGACCCCCTGGACCCCTCCCCTGGAACCGCTTCTGTAACATGAATATATGTATGTTATATGCAATGATATATAGTTATGTTCTTTATACTTCGAGTAGAAGAATGAATGAATATATATATATATATATATATATATATATATATATATATATATATATATATATGCTTCTTTGTGCATGTATTTTCCTCGCATATTGATAGCCGCTTTTGGCTATCTATCCATTTCTTTCTTTCCTTTGTATAGATTTTAAGTTTACAAAATGTACACATACTTAATGCCTATTTAAGTTAATGTCCATTGATATTATAATTTCCCGTCTTCATTCTTATGTTAATGTAACGAATTAAGCGTCACCTTTTCCAATAAAATCCGACGTCGATGATAAAATGAATTACATTTGTAAAAAAAATAGGTCTGCTACGTCAAGTAAAAAATAAAAGAAAACCATTAATAAAATTACAGATGTAGCATAATTTAAAACTGAAGACCATGCGAGATCAACGTACATTTTTTTAAGAATGATTTTCACTCTGCTGTGCTGATAAAAATTCTTAAAAAATAGTCCATTAATATTATCTTTAGTTGAGACCAGCGTTTGTGCAGTAAAAGCAATCTTCTCAATGGAGGACGGATATTATTTCGTATTTTGACAGGGATGAAATCCCTAAAGGCAGTTCATAATGACATGTATAAGGAAATGGCTATCGGAATGAAGACTATGCAGAGCTAAAATTCAAAGTGGTTTAAACATGGATGACGTTTACCCGTCTGACGGTCAATTTGGTTAATTCTAACTCCACGTAATCTTAAGTAGATAGGACAATCCTCTTAGTTTATGTCCGGCTTGGAATTGAAAACGAGGCCGCATGGGACATGCCATGTTGTATAAGGAAATGAACCGTGATGAAGGAACTAATTATATTATCGGGCATATAAATTTTTGCAAAGATCATTTTTATAGAGACCTTACGTGCAAATAAATCATAAAAAAAATTACTTACGTTGTCTTAAGAGGAATCTCTCCTGTTTTAATCTAAAGGCAAACGTGGTATGAAAACATAAAAAAATCTGCATTGCCTTTAGTGTTTGTTATTCTATTGTTCGATGTAGATGAATATTGGAAAAAAAGATGAATCATTGTTGTTCGCTTTGACAACAAAACGCATTTTTCAAAATTAATTGATTCTTAGATATAATAAATGCTTAAACACTCATTTTATGAACCGGTGTCGGTTCTGCCAGACTGGTATGACATTTCAAACGTTCCCGTGTGTTAGTATAAGCGGAATTCGGCCCCTCTTAAATTAAGTAATCATGAGCTATAGAGCCGGAACGGAGAGAAAGGGAAGCGCTCCTCCACAGGGGACACAAAGATAGTTGCCGCTCTTTAACTGATACTGATATCAGCAAATCTCCTTATTTTATTCCGTATTTTTCCTTTATGCAGGGTCTAGGAGTACTTGTATTAAATTTATAAGTAAAAATTGTGTGCCGTATTATATTTTACTCTTATCCGCCCCCCGACCCCCCCCCCCCCCCCCCACCACCACGAGACACACTAAGACTTTTTTTCCTCACTCAGTGATTATGCTCACGATTCAGAGTGCTAGACTGAAAGGAAGATTATCAGTCCAGGACACACTATTGTGTACTAATCGAAACATTACTGTATATATTGTTGGGATAACAGAGATTAACACATAATGTTCGGATTATCGATACTTTACTATACATCTTGGTCGGAATATCGAAGCTTTCGTGCTTTAATGTTGGGATTATAGAAATTGTATTGTATATATTTTCAGGTAATACGTTTCATTGAAGACGGAATTTTGCTGCAGCGACCGGAAGACTGTCCCTCCACAATATACCACGTGATGCTTGGCTGTTGGCGATCCAACGCTAAGGACCGTTTCACCTTTGACCGCATACATCACCATTTGGACGAGTTGAGCCGGCAGGTCGTGAAATGCTACCATCAAACACAGCTCATCCAAGAACATACGCACACGACAGTTTGAGCAGACGAGAGTAATTTTATGGCGCCAACGCGGGGGCTTCTGGGATGTAAATCTTTTGGCCGAGGGGCATAACAGAGTAACCTTCTTAACAGCTGATGGCTGCCCCTTTTTATCCTGTAACAAGGGCACTGTAAAGCTTATTACTGCTGCGATGTCCATCCCGTAATTTTAACAGATGGGACAGAATGTACGAGAGGACGGAGTACAAACGAAGGGGTCCCGCTGCATTGGTGCGCCGTCTAGTGGGATTAAGAAATACTACTGCACCATTACTGAGTGTCGTCTCGCGTGTCAACAATAATGTTGGTGAGGTTTTGGGGCTCAGTTCCGTGGTGTAATGCTCATTTATGTTTATCAAACTTTGTCTACATTTATGGCATGAGAGACATGCAAGTTGCATGGTGATGCGTGATATTAACTGTAATGCGTACTGCCATAAAAAATAAATACATTAAAGCTTTTTCCCGCATTTATGTGCCCATATTTGAAAATGATTAACCTGATGACGCTCATGGATGCATGCACCATCCACATAGAGAGCAGAGAGTGCTATATTTAGGTCTGTAATGACCATATACAAATAAAATCTTGTCGGTGCCCCGGCAGTCCCCAGCGAGCCTGGCATGTCCGCGGGAATATCCACTATACCCACTAAAATGTCGTCTCCTTGTTGAGCTTGTGTAACTGGACTGCTTTTAGTGCCTCTCTAGACAGCGTTGGCATAGCAACCAGTAAGCTGAATAGCGGATAATGTTCTCAGATTTGCCTGAAGATTTGAGGAGGATATGAAGGACCTTTGGTCTAAACGAACATTACACATGAACTTTATAGTGAAGAAGTAATATTTACGAAGATTCGATTGGAAAGATTGCACAATCGCTGTGTACAGAGCGAGCAAGGCAAAATTGTGTCCAAACATACAGGGACATAACAGATCTTTCAAGTTACACCGACGTCACCTTCCGGACAGGTATGACACTGAGTGTTCGAGTTTCTTGCCCGAACAACACTCAATGAGACTGGATGTAGGAAAACACGTGTGCATGTTTAATACACCAGAGAAATTAGGGACAAAAACTTTGGAATAAATTATACGATGTTTCCAGCATCAAATAAGACGATGAAAGGATTTAAGGTAAGAGTTTGAAATACGATCTGCGTCCAATTCTAAATAAGAATATGAACGGACGAACATAGAGCGAAAAGGCAAAAGTTCAGCTAACTGTGTTGCCTTGAATATGATGTGGTCATTATACAATGGCGCAAGCACATAAAATTAAAACATAAATGATTCAAGATAAATGAAGAAATTGAAAAAAGATGCAGGAATTATGTCTACCTGAGCTCAAACTGAAATTAAAAGAGGAAATGTACAATGTAATACATTGGAATGGCCAGGAGAAATATATATGTGAGAAAAACTGAAAGCTTGAAAAAGGAAGTGTTGAAATGCTTGCCTGATGAGACAAGAATAAAAGATATTGCTCCACGAAGGTGATACAAAATATCACTGTGCTTCATATTTGATATAAATATCTGGTTTTACTTCAGGATATCCATACAGGAAAAGAGACGTGTGCTTCATCGGCCATGTGTGGAAAGATAGCCTGTGATTATACCAGATAGATGATATAATTTATAGGAACAAAAAGAGACTTAAGTGCAAACTGTGTTAACAAGTCATTTGTATAGAAGAAATAACCATCTCGATATGTCAAGACAGACACAACAGACGCAAAATGGATGATTTATTTGTTTGTCAGTCCTGACGTCAGATGAACTTAGATCGTACGTTAAAAACATGATCCTTGAATACCAGAATCTGTGTGCTTATACAGTTTGAATGCCCTAGTTTTGTGGGTATAATTTGGGGTATACTGAACAACACACCGATGGCTTTATAAAACAGACTACATCATGCATCTTTCAAACAATATAACAAAAGGACGTGTATTACACAGAGATTTATAAGAAAATGCAAGATATTTAGGTGCGTTCTTATTTTAAATAAAACGTGTGATCGTGGAAGAATCAACAATTTTGAACTAAAGAATATGTTCAAATGAGTTTAAAAAAAGGATCATACGCCATGTGACTATAGGAGGACGAAGAGTGTTTTTTTTTTCTAGAAATGTGCTAAAAGTACAAAACGAAAAGTTTATTCTATGCCATGCATGATGTGTTGAGAGGTAATTTTATGGCGGGTCCATGTACCCCTGAGTGATACAGCGGACTGCACTAGCCAAGTACAGGGGTGATAATAAAAGACATAGGAAGAACATATTTTAATCACATTTATTCATTTTGAATTATGATATAGAGATATAAAGTGACAAATGACAAATGCACAAAGGGAAAACTGAGCCATGAAACATAAAGCTTGGCAAGTTAAAGTGGTCCCGGTTGATTGAAACGTTGAGGAATGCATGTATTGCGCACGGAAGAGGGGAAGAAAAGTTCAGATACATGTAATAGGGAAAGTGATACACGTTATTAATAAACTTACTTGGGTGAAATGAGATGTTATATCTGTTGTATTTTTGGGGATTCTACCATTCGAGTTTCATGAGATCGGATTTTCATGAAAACCACGAAATTATTATGCCCTTCTATTGAAGGCAAATTTGTGAGAGTTTCAGCACGCTATTGTATGTGATTCCACAGTGTATTAAACACACCAAGGACGCGTGCACGGGACTGAAAATTTAAATGAAAATGTCTGGTGCTGATGTTATATAGGAATCGAATTGTGGAATGGATAAATCATCGAAATATTTATAAGTGTGTTTATCTGTTAAAAGTGGGATCGAATGAAAATGCTTTCCTTGAGTTTAAAGCAAAATAGGGAATGACAAAAAAGCTGCATTCAATGATCTTGATCTATAAAAAAGAGGTGACTTTACATCAAGGGCGAGCGATGCAAGCTTGAGTCATAACATCCGGTCCCGGTTGAACTTTGAACTTGACCATTACTTGAGGCCTTCACCGCCAGGGTGCGCCCTCATAATTCAGGGAATGATTATTGGTAACGAGCGTTAAACGTGAAGCCGGGCGTTGGATTGTGAAATGAGATAATAGTTGCACTGCAGATGGCTTTGTTTATTGCAGTTTATTCCCAAAGGGAAGCTGGAAAAAAGCTACAAAATGCACAAGCTCCAAACCTAAAGAAAAAGTGGCGTGTAGCTAAAAAAAAAAACTGTCATCGCCGCTTATATTCCAGAACACAGATTTGGGTATATACCTTGTAACCTTTGGCCACCAGTTAAATAATGCCGTAAAATGGTGACATGAGCATTTATCAAAATTTGTGTACATGGAATGACAAATATCCGATGCTGGGAGAGTTTAAACATTTCCAAGTTAACACTGACGATGCTTCTTACCGGGAGGGGACATGGACAATCAACTTGTTGATATATCTTTCTCCATGATATGCTTCTACCACATGACAGAGGTAAAATTTTCATGGCCATATTTGCGCCATTTGTGTATACAAATATGCCAATTTATAGAGGTAACTATCTGCTAAGTATTATTGATAGGCGTTGTGCGATATTATATTTTTATGACAAGTTCTTGAAATTGTTTCATTTAGTTTAATTGTGTGTGATTTGTAAACATATAATTATTAATCGGAATATTGTGTTATACAAAAGGTGTTCGTTCACGCACAGGGGAGAACATAATAAATTTGTTATAGCGTATATCTAATCAGAACATCTGCTAATTTC
Source organism: Sipunculus nudus (assembly GCA_026874595.1). Classification (NCBI taxonomy): domain Eukaryota; kingdom Metazoa; phylum Annelida; class Sipuncula; order Golfingiida; family Sipunculidae; genus Sipunculus; species Sipunculus nudus. Next base: position 52,096,440 of record CM049321.1, read on the forward strand.
TTCGCGATTGAGCCGCATTACAGCGCTTCATTCTACGTCACTACATAGAAACAACCTTGACCCTCAGGTCAGGGCAAAGGTCAAAGTTCATTTTTCAGCTGATCAGCCCAGACGTCACCATAAATTTCGAGAAAGAATCGATGGCGCAGTGATGGCAGACCTGACCCTTGCGCCATCTGGTGATTTCTTACAAAACGATTTAATGGCCAGCTTTTTATATTTGAACAATGAATATCTAAATATTAATGCGCAGGGTGAAAGAGTTGTACAATTTTGATGAAAAGTAATGTATTTTCTAAACACATTCCATTATAAATATATATATATATATATATATTTATATATATGTATGTATATATATATGTATTTATATATATATATATTTAAATATATATATATATATATATATATATATATATATATATATATATATTTAAATATATATATCACTTGTAATTATTTGTGCAACAACCCATGCTTTCATCATATGTGGCGCTCCCTAACATAATTGCCAGGTCAAAGGTCAATAATTTCTTCTTTTGCCTCGTCATGCCGTATCTTAACACTTCCGGGTCACAGGCCAGCTTTATTTCAAACCTGATCAAATGTTGCTGTTCTTATTATTTCTAGATATAGATTTAGAAAAAATAAGTTTGAAAGGATCATTCATCTTCCAGTTGTTATTCTAACATTTACAAAATACAGCTTTGCGTTCTTAACAGTACTCGTTATTTATTACATGTGGGAGCTTAATGTAATGGTAAGTTTTTAATGTACTATCATGCGATTGTATATATATATATACATATATATATACTTATATATATATATATTTATATTTATATATATATAATAAGATGTTACTATATAACATGTTTCAGCGTATAAATGTATATATACTTAACATGAAATACCCAAAAAGAAATGCATTGTGTAATAAATATATATATATATATATATATATATATATATATATATATATACTGATAAAGGATTACATTTTATTACTGTAGTAAAGCCATCCATTTACCTAACAGTATTGTCAAATAAGTGTGTTCTTATCTTACCATAATATCATAAAATGATAATATCAAGAAACTGGCAGTGTTTTTTTTTTTGTTTTTTTTTGGTGGGGGAGGGGGGGGGAGTCTACTACAAAAGAGGCCGCTGATGAAACATTAGGAAACATTTCCCAAGTTCTACGATTTTATTATTGGGAGGGGGTATTATTCTGTGTTAACATAACGGTATAGAGAGCACAATTAAAAAATTTTAGGAATTATGTTCATTAACAAAGTTGCATCATTCATTACTGGCTTGGACGATTTTTTTTTTTCAGACAACTCACTGATCATTATGAGTAACATGGAACATTTTTTGTTTCGGTTTGGCCTTTCTCCTTTCTGAAACAAATCATGTTAATACCCGAGGGTGTGCAATATCCTTAATGCAAAGTATTTCTTCATGAATAAGCAAAAGCAATAGGATTTTTGTATCCGGTAAAGCATGTAAATTACATTGCTGTCACATGACAACACTATGTCACACTCTCCTATCAAATCCGTGTGACGGGTGCTTCATGAAAATTCAGTAATGTATGACGTCATTGAATAAAAATTCGAGTGTTGTGTATGTTGTTGTTTATGTTCTCGTTTCACCACCCTGTGATAATATTAACTGTCCATCTATCATACCGAAGCTGATAAGACCATGATCATAAAAGTATTACAAACGCTCAGAGATGCCGGGCGCTCGACCGTGGGCTGAATAGGTGGGCAGGCCACACTGGTAAGGCGTCGCCTTCGTTTATTTTTGGCCCACATAACCAGGTTCATTCGTGCATATGTGACCGTAAATTTATGAATTTTTCTTGAAGACGATCTAGAATCCGGATAAGATGCTGAATCAACCCCACAATCTAATCGATTCTTTCTTTGCAACTTCCCGAATTGTCCTGTAAATTTCATGTGATTCCGTTTAAGATTGCGTGAGTTATGTTGGGAACAAACACACATACACACACACGAACGGAAATGAACACATACCTTCCTTGGGGAGGCTATAAAACTACCATAATGACTGATGCCAACAAAAACGATATAAAGATGTTAACCTTGATAAAACCAGTGAAAAAGAACCACTGGAATTCGGCACTACCTAAAATCTAATTTACAATTTCTGCCAGGGAGGACTAGATTTATTTTTACTTTTACGTGTCTTCTGGGTCATTACTGCTTTTCTGTCAAAGCAAAGCCCGTTTTCGTCTAATTTCATTTTTCTCAGTGCTTCAGGTAATTGCCTAATAATAACTTGCATTATTTTTTAAAATTTCATCATTGTTAAATAAAAACAGTGATATAATTACATGCCACTGTTTTTAAAGCCCATTGAGGATGATAATATACTGAAGCATTAAACGAAATTTGCTCGTTAAAGCCACTTTCTCCGTGTCCTCTAAGTAACATCCCTGTTTATGTACAGATTATACACACATAAAAACCAATTACACATAGAATTCAATTTTCTCTTCAACCGACAAGCTGATGTGACCTGGTACGCCCTCTCCTGGCGGCAACAAACACTATTTAGCATTTGAAATTTCAAACATTTTGCGTCTTTGGAGTTAACCCAAACTGTCAGAAATGTTAAATAAAGATAATAAACATAATTAGAAATTCACATAAGTTCCGAAAATCTTAATGTTAGGAGAGTTCAACAATCAATGCAGTGCCCATATTAACTAGGGAGAAAGCGCTCACTTTACACATTATAGAGGTGCCCATATTTGTTAAACATAATATAGATAATTTAAAATAGGACTGCAGTGGAGGGCCCACTTTAGAGAGACGCCCACTAAGAGAAGTTCAAATGTGCGTGAACGTGGGTGCGCGTATTTATGTATGTGTGTGAGAGAGGAGGAGTAAGGAAGAGAATAAATCGAGAGATACCAGAACGATGAGAAAGACAGAGAAATTAAACAGAAAAGCAAGATAGTAAACTTGAGAGAGAGAAAGAGAGAGAGAAATAATACACCCTGGTTAATGTACAATCAATTATTGATTTACTGTACGATATCAAGTGTGGAGCAACACTCGAGATGTCTTAGCTATATTTCTTATCATACTCAACCCGCCACCGCAGTGCAGCTCACCGCTGGTATACATACATAAACAAGACTTATCAAAAAGTCCACACACGTGGAGCTTTAAGGTTTAAGTGACTCCGTGCGATTCCTTCAGTAATCCAGCTTAGGTTTACACTCGTTGCAAAAAGTGTTGTGCGAATTAACAGTTTTTATTATGAGTCTATAAGACAATCATTGTTGGGAAATGTATCACATAGACGTGAAAGATGGTCCAAGTGCACGGCAAAATACAATGGAAAAAAAATTCGACTTACTCGGATCGGAGCTGAAACAAGATGGTTGATTTTGACGTGAGTTGTTGAAATAACCTCACTGGCGACGTATTGTTTTTCTCAACTTAGCAGAAGTTGGTAACACTTCACCAAAACAAAAAAGATTGCGTGCTTCGAGCTGAGAGGTTATGGACCGACATTCTGCTTTTACATTTTGCTGTCATATGTTACAAGTATTTATTATAGATAAGTATATGTATAAACACGCTGCAGGATAGAGGATCATTTTGACAGCCTATAGTACAGAGTCATTCTCTGTAGGTTGTGTGATTTGTATTAATTAAATATATTTACAAGAGAAAACGGCACGTACACAAGACGCCGGGTACACTTTCGCATGTAGTTTATACGTTACAAAGTGCACGAACTATATCACAGACACAAAATAGTATTTACTTGAATTTCTATTGGCGACGAAAATAGTCCACCTTTGGAATTAAAACAAACGACACTTGAGTGACACCTGCTGTTAAAACTATAGTGTTTGAAGTTAAACGGAACACCGGAGCAATTTATGTGGTTTTGAGATTTAACAAGAGGGGGAGCCAGAAGGACTCTGCTGACAATTGATTTTTTAATCCATGTATGGGACAGCGGACGTTTGTATTGTGTGACACTATGCAATGGTAGTCGCGCCTGCCAGTGAGTTATGCTGTTTTCGTTGTGGAAGGGTCAATGTTGAACAAACTTTAAGAAAATACGTCTTATGTGATCCTCATGTTGAAAAAGTCAATTTCGAACCACCTATACCAAATTAAAACTGGATGAACCTAATATATACAACGTACATACTCTTTACACACGACACGTAGGATCTTGAATCTCCGACGGTGTTCGTAACCTCTTTAATGGATCTGGGCTTGAGTGACTTTAACTAAGCACTTTTACGTCAAGGAGAGACCTGGTCGGACGAGGATGTATAGAACTTGTCGGATTGCTTTGAGGACATACTAAGATCAGACGTTCTAAAATCTTCAATTTTTAAGGAGATTTTTGGCCGTTTTAACTGGAAAATCAACTCCAGTTGATATGACAGCAGCACAGCGGCTCAAAACTGTGAATGAATACTGGATATAACCAACGCTTTGTATTACGTGGCCTAATAATTTTGGTACTGTAATGCTAGGCCCTACAGTCGAAGGAATGATTGAAATTCAATTCGGCTACAGAGATCCACTCTTAATTAAGCCTTTGTAATTTAAATGTTCTGCAGAGACAAAAAAACTGCATCTACAAGGCTTTAAATTAGCGTTCCAGATATTAATACACGGTTACAAACATCATAACAAAATCGAGGGCTAGCAGGGAAGGCATGACTGTGAAAGCATTTAAATTGGGTTGATAAGATCTATACAGTAGCTTAACACTTTTGCGTTAGAAGGGCAACACTGCCGCCAGGATAGCAACAGTAAGTCAATCCCTATAGCTTAAACAAAAACAGCCTTATGCATAAATGGAAAGATAATTTCCAAGTTTGGAAAGATTAAACTCTGCTATTCCGTGGGATATTTTGTGCTGGAATCCTATATTAAGAACCAGAATGTCTGGTGTGTCTGGAGTTTCGGCGGGAGCCGTCAACATGGCGTCCACTTTCCTCGGCTTTCCCCTCGCCATGTTGGTTTACCTGGACATGATTTCGTCGGGATCGAACGTCCACGCTCTTGAACTGATTGTGATCGTGTGGTTCTGTAAATGTTTAATACTCCAAGCAGTCAAGTACATCTACTTCGACGAAAGACCAAACGAGTATGTATTAGGGTACAGTGTTTGGTTATGGTTTTATGGACTGCTGTCCATGGCTTGTGCCGCGGCGGTGATACACTACTCCATTAACCCAGGGTTTCGTATGAGTTATTTCGCAACCGCGGTACAAATCCTTGTTTTACTGACTCTGTTCGTCAGTTATGTGTGCGCCATGTGGATTGGGCGGCCATTTTGTGGCGGAATGACAAATAGTTAATTTGTTTAATGACGAACGTGTACCTTTGATGGATGTAAAAATGATATTGAGACTTATATGTCTTCCATCCGATGCAATTATTGAGAAATTCACCGAAAGGAAATTTTTTTTTTCGTCACACGAACTATTTCTCTTGACGCTAGCTGATCAGATCCGTTATAATAACAAAGAAATGTCGAAATTTATTTAATTTGAAAGTTACTTAGTATATCTTAACCTTGAATGCAATACTAGCGTACTGATCTCGAACATAGTGGCAGACCGTTATGCTCAATGCGCATGCTCTGTTGTATACTGTTGTTGCCTCTTTGTTCGCGAGAGTTTCTAATTCGCGATATTGGCGAAAGAAATATTATTGTGAAAATGAAACCTTTGTGAATAAAGGCCCCCTCGTGGAAGGCAAGTCGAAAGGAAGAACATTGATATTTTATATAAATCATTATAAATCTTGTATGTTCCAAGATTTCTATCTAAATTATATCAGATCTTTCTTGTTTATATCAGAAATTAAATACCATATTCATATTTAAAATATGCGCTATTATGGCAAAGAAATCTTTCACGGCTTTCCGCGCTGCCTAGTGGTAGAGTAATGAATTATCTATTTATGCATACACATAAGACAGTGTGCGAGTTAATTTGCATTTGTTTTTGGTATATTCTCACGAAGAACAATTAATACTCTTTATCCTTAGTGTAAGACACAAGGCCATATAATATCGCCCATGGAGAAAAACCAACTAGTTGAAATTACTGAATGGCTTAGTGAGATTAAATCTCGAAACCTGACCTTCTAAATGAGGTGAACCCTGCGTAGTAAGACCACCCGTTTTCCTGGCCAGAAGTTCCTGGTATTAATTCATAGGTGGTCTTATTAGATAGGTCAGTTATAACCAATATGAATGATTTGGTTCACTCAAGGGTGGTCTTAATAGACAGGTGGTCCTTCAGACAGGTCACACTATATTAAAATGCATGTGGGGACAAGGTATCACATCACCATAGCGTATTTTAAAGGTTTATCAATATGAGATAAATATACATTGCGTTGTATTCATACGTAAAACACACTTTGTTCCATACTGATATTTTATTGAACAATTCAAAGGGATAAGCTCTCAGACACAAGAAATGTGAGGCTGAACGTGATATACTGGCAAAAATAAAGGCGTCCACCAACAAAAATCATCACAAAAAGCTATGATAATCTCCCCATGGTTATCCTCGAGTCGTCTGATTAGATGAGGTTATACGATGAATGAAACAGGGACAGGGATACCAGACCGGTACCCCCGCGCTATTATGGCCCCGCGGCTCTCAGCCAATCATTGCGACCGGAGTACAACGCCATCTTCAGTACTCCCGAGTTGCACAACTCCTGATCTTCCGTAGACTGGTTCTAATTCCAAGATACACGTTCATGCCGGTTATAATGGACGCTGAAGCGGTCCTGCTTGATTTCCCGTAAAGAGTTCTTGTAAGATAACTTCTACCTTTAAAAATATTTAAGAGGGACATGTTGCGCAATATTTGAATGATGGATGTGCATACCAGTCTACCGTAAGACCAGGAGCTGCAACTAGGAATACTAAAGATGGCAATGTGCCCCCGTCGCTACGATTGGTTGAGAGCAGCGGGTTTAATATAGCGCGGGGTACCAGTCTAGATGGATACATGGTGTGTGGTTAAAAAAGTAGTACAGTCGGTCCCTTTTAATTGTATACCGTAATTGTGAACTGATAATAAAAATTTTAATGAATTATATATATAAACGTGGTTTTAATCTTTAATGTTGTAGCCGTCATTATGATAATTTGAATTACTATCGGGTGGCATTCGTCAGTTTTTCGTGTTATTCAGAGCGTTCTCAATTATATGTTTTGGATTTTTTTCTGTTAATGATGTTTCAATTCATTAGTTCTTTCATATTTATCTATATTTTTGCACTCTATGCGAAATAAATAATGTATGTTAACCTGTTTGCCTTTGTTAATTATAAAAACGATTTTTCTGCAAATGGCTGACGGCTTACCGATCTTGTTGCCACCAGAGAACAGTGACTAAGTTATTGGATTGCATAATTCAAGTAGGGAGTATATCCAGAAGATTGTTTTGATAATTTACTGTACATTTATATGGAGTATCCTATTCATATAGTCTAACAGTATCATGTTTAGATATTAGCTTGAGAACCTTAGTTAGAGAGCACACGTGTCTCGTGTGATGTTAATTTCAATACTGTACAGTTTAATTCCGTCGGAGCCATCTCAATTTGGCGGTCTCTATAGTAACGAGGGTAAGTTGTAGATTTCAAAGGACTAACACCTGTTTAGAGTAATTTTCCCGGGGTTTTATCTCTGGAGGCGTGTTCATATAAGAATTCATGTTGTTATTGACGGTCGGCTTTACAGAGAGTGGTGATTGGCCAGAGGACGTCAGCAAGCAAATATAAGTCGTGATGAAAAGGATGTTGGACACAAGTGCCCGGTCAGCGTACCAGTTTCGGTATAGCCTGATGATGTCTACAGTCCAGGGGCAGTTCCGTGTGCATCAGATTGGCAACAGCTGAGATATGAGGTCTGTAAGCGTAGATAGTCGATGTCTGAGGAAGGCCACGGTGAATAAGGAAGACCATAATAAACAATAAATGAAAATTTATTATTACGTTGGTTTTACACTATGCTGAAAAGCAATAGCCCTGCTTATTTATGAAGATCGTTTGCTACAGTGTCACTTTAATAAAACAAGGGACTTATGGGTCACGGCGCTCAGCTGTTATATATGATAAAAAAATATGATTTAGAAATGAGGCACATGCTGGTTTTGTGTGGAAATAAATATAAGCTGTATTATGAGTTGTTGTTGTTTAGTTTATGTATGATTTTGATAGTACCTTTGGAGACAGAGAAGAGAATTGATTTAATTTATTTTATTAACAAATGGAGTACTATTGGCACACAGATTTTGACTTGGCCATATAACTTATAAGCAGAACATATAATATAAGAGTTTAACTATTTTATTTAAAAAATTACAAATATTGTCCCAGATATAATTTTTATTAAAAATAATAAGAGAACCGTATGATTTTTTAAATGAAATATAACTGAAATGATTATAAAAATAATATTAAAGAATATATTCATGAATGCATTCATGAATACATTTGGAAATTATTTGCACTGGTATTCATATACTTTCATTTTTACCTGAATTCCCATTCTTTATGCAAGAAATTTTATAATGGAGTACATATTCATATTCGTATTTAAATACAATTGCAAAGTATTCCCATCATGTCTGGTATTCATTCAATTTTCACCAAACAATGGTGTTGAGAATCCAGAATGTACAAAATTCACACATTTAAATAATGATCATAAGTACCTGGTTTTATGGCTTTTATTTATATTTAAAAAAAATAAATGTGATATATTCATTTTGGACTAATTTCACATCAATGTACATACTAGACACAGTAGGAATCTAGATTAATATTATCAACTGCATCTTTGTCTATCATTATTTTCCTTCATATGATCCCTAATGATTAGTAATGAATAATATGTTTTACTTTTTTATTATTAAAATTGAACTGAAAAATGCCATAGGTGACTGCATGGTGTTATTTGGAATACGTGACATTCTATCCATCGATACAAGATTCTTATATCATCAATAACTGCAAGTTAATTCCCTATTATTATAAACTAACAAATTCTTTTTCTATTTTTCTTTAATTTGTTATTAAAAACCAATAAAAATTGATTAATTTATTGATTATTGTTATGTTGTTGGTTAAAAATACTAGATGAGTTGGGTTGGACACCTGGATCAACTGTGGCTGGCCATAAGCTGCCTGGCTGCCCCAGTATATGCCTCGCCTCAAGCGTGCATAATTTGCTGAAAGTTCAACAAGGTCAACATACAGGTGACTCAAGAGTGGCTGGAGAGAGCCAAGGTCTGACATGGTCTCATAAAAAAGCTACAATTTTTGGCCAATTTCTTTCAGCTTTCTGAACTAAAAAGCTGAAATCCTTATGTGTGCATGATATGAAAATTATATAAACAGAGCTCACATGAAACAAAAGTGAAATGGTCAAAGTTGGGCAAAATTTAAGGTACTAATTTTATATTTATACTAATAACTTATAAAATTTTAAAAATTCAGAACTAATTTAGGGTATTCAATTGAATCTTGATTAAATAATGTTACATCCCTGACAAAAAATCTCTAGCTTCAGCAAGCCCCTTGTTAAGGGAGTAAATATATTTCTTGATTTTCTACAAAGTGCATTATGTTTGGGCCCATAACTTAAAACAATTACGCAATACTGACATCATTTCTGGCGTGTGCACAGAGAATGTATAGAAAAACATGTATATTATATATGATTAAAGTCAGATCAGTGGTTTTGATATTAGGCAGTATTGAAGTGTAACAATGGGTTTTTAATTGAACAAAGAAGTTTTACATTAATATCTCAAACGTATTAAGTCCTAGTGACCAAATTCTTGGCATGGTAGGGGATTTTGGAGACATCTAACTGTATGCCAAATTTTAGGTACTGAGAGCTTCAGCTGGGGAGCTGAGCTCTTGCAAACTGCATAACACTAGCCTGATGTAAACAATATGTTACATGGTGCTTGAAAACTTGAATATAATCTACAGTTTTTGATCAACTGGTTTCAAATTATTGGTGTTAACAGACAAAATGCTAACAAAAACATGCTGAGAAAATTAAATCCACAGTACTTACAGGAAAAAAACGTGCCATGGTCAAAGTTAGGCAAAATTTAAGGTACCAATTTTTTAATTTTGTTAATATTTTAAAAAATTTAAAAGATTTTGATCTAATTTTGGGTATACAATCTAATTTTGATTAATTAAAGTTTTATTACTTGAACACAAGTCCATAGCTTTAACAAGTTTTGTGTTAAGTGATCAAATATCTTTCCTGATTTTTTACAAAATTCATTATGTTCTGGCCCATAACTTTCTTAAATTATATAATACAGACATAATTTCAGGCATGTACAAAGGAACTATATAGAGGAATATTTATGGTAAATATAAGGAAAACCAGATGAGTGGTTTTGATATTAGGCAGCCCGGAAGTGCGAAATTAAGTTTTTAATAAAAAATTTAGGTTTTCCCTTAATTTCTCAAAGGAACAAAGTCGCAAGACCCAGTTTTCGGCTTGGTAGGAGATCTTGGGGACATCTAACACTATGCCCAATTTTGGATTCCTAGGTCTTACGGTTTCAAAACGTGCCACATCTACGGACGGACGGACGGACGGACAGACGGACGGACGACGGACAATGGACCACGACTATAGCTCAGATGACCCATAATCAGCTGAGCTAAAAATAAATGTTGTTTAGATATGACACTTGTATATCCAATGTACAGGGCGCAGAGATATAATGCCTCTTCCCAAAGTACGCCAAAATAAGGATTCGTCATACCCCATTAAGAATGCAACATTTTTATGAATTTAAACGATAAATACATCTACACAGGAACTGATGACTCAAAGAAGTTGCATTTTGCCCTTATTATAATTGTTGCAAAGACCCTTAAGACCCGCAAGGCTTCTATACAATTAGTATTAGCTTTGGTGGTGACCTACTTTTATGTGTACAGAACAATATTAAGCAACAATATCTGGCTACATACTTTACTATAGGGTATATCTCTACTGATAAGGCGCCACGGCACATAGCCCCCGACTGAGCTGATGCCTTGGGTCAACTATTTGGCTGCGTTGCTAGACGATAAAGAAACCCTCCGATAAAACTGCTTGTAATTTTTATTAGCGCTCATGTGATATTTTAATACGGCCCTTGAACACAGTAAGTTTTAAACAAGGCCTGCGAACCTCTGCAATGGGATATACACCAGGTATAATGCTTCAATGCTGAACCATTACTTTTCAAGTACATGTGTAACATTTTGAGAAAGAACCAATTACACAAACATCACTGCTGAAATACTGGCATGGATGCACACAACACAAAATAACTGTAGGTGGCGCTACCAGTCGTGTATACGACAAAGCTATCCGAGATGTATACATATGCCCAATTTTTGGCTGATATATCAAACCCCTCCCGAGAAATAAACATGCACATACACTGTGCAAATGCAAATGTCATTGTAGGTGGCGACACCAGCCTTGTGAACCAGAAAGCCATCAAAGAGGCTTGGACAGGTCAAAATATCAGGCCAATATATCAAACATCTCTTGAGTCAGGTGCACTGGGCTAACCAGGGTTAAGTGAGAAAGGCAGTTGCCCCGAGTGGACCGGAACTAATTGCTAGCTCCAGTAAGTGCACTGAGTGAACTCTTGTTCTGCACCTAGCTGCACTGGGTGAACTCTTGACCTGTTGCATAATCTGACACAGTTGGTAGGCTGTCAAAGCTATAAATAGATCCAGACTGACTTTTGGCCAATTGCCAAATCTCAAATAGTTGGCAGTCTGCCAAGCTATTTATAAATAAAGACTCAATCGTGGCCTCTAGGTTAATCCGTTTACACATACTGAAAGACTCTAGCTACTCTGCAGTTTTTCAAGCTGACATATCCATAATTTTTTTTTTTTTTTCAAAATGTTTAGAATATTAAAAGATGTAGTCTTTTCATTGTTAAAGGCACAATAACTTTGTCAACAACCTTTTAAGTAAAAGAATCATTTTTGTGCACTGTTTAAACAACAGTATTGCAAAAAAAAAGACTATTGCAGTTCCCAGTTTGAAATAGGCTTACCAATGGCCACAAGACAAACTTCAGCCTACTATGACTCTACCATAAATCAGCAAACCCTATCTATTCTTATACATTTGCACAAAACTTGATGATGCTAGCTCTTGTCGTTTCTGAGATTGTTATGTCAGTATGCTTACTTAGCCAAACGACAAAGTTCAAATTCCTGTAACTCGGACAAAATTCATCAAACCCAAACCATTTGAACATCCTTTAGAGAGCTTATCTCTGAGATTATTTCTGTGTAATATTGAACAATTTGGCGGAACGATTTCAGAGAAGATTTTAAAAGGTATTTTTTTAGCTTTTTCCCTGTAAAATGTAAGTAAATGCAGATGGCGCCACAAAACGGTCAATCTCAAAACATTTGATATGTTACAGATTTTTTTGCAAAAAAAATTGGAATGCTAGCTCCTGCTATTCCTGAGAAATTATGGGTTAATGTACTGATGCCCGGTGACCCTCGTACAGAAAAGGTTGAATCAAGTGGCGCCACCGATGCCTTAAATTCACATATGAATCGTCACACCAACATTAGCATAAATTTTTGTGAAGATAGCTCCAGCCGATTTTGATATTGTAATTTTAGTATCCCTTTTTTTGCCAAATGACTAAGTTCAGCTTTCCCGGCGAAAATTCACTGAACTGGAACCATTCGAACAAACTTGAGAGATTGTTTCACAGATTATTCCTTCGAAATATTAAACTAATTGGCTGGATAGTTTCGGAGTATAAGTTTTTTTTTCGCTTTTTCCCTATAAAATCTTGGTAAATGCAGATAGCATAAAAATAAAATTAACAAAATCCCCTTTAGATGGCTGATTTTTTGCATACAATAAGGTGATGCTAGCTCCATAGTATGGGTTAACGGACGGCCGACGGACGAAAGATGACGCCACACCATCGCATAAGCTCCTAGGTTCGCTAAAAAAAGTTCCCTTTTGACCCCGAAGAAACCCCAGCACACTCACGTGTCGGGACATCATCTACCGCCATCTGTTGGTCGACAAGGAAACTAATGTGACGAAAATTCGCAACAAAACACATTTAATATATTTTCTTTGCATTTACTAGAAAATGGGTAGTCAGGTATCAACCAAATTATAGAGGTATGGATTCTCAGCCCTCCAAATTTGTGACATCAGAGATACCCAAGCATCCCAAGACAGATGGATGGACAAAACTAAAGATTAATGTAGGTGCTCCCACCAGACAGGTCATGTGTACAAGATAATGCCATCTTAGATCTATGGACATGCAAAATTTCATGCCAATACGTCAGACCACTCCTGAGATAAATGCATAAATCTTTTTTAGAAAACTTTATTGTAGGTGGCACAACCTGTCTTGTGTAGGCGAAAGCTATCCAGGATGGATGGACATGCAACATTTCAGGCTGATACATCAAACCACTCCTTAGTTAATGCCCGAAAGTATTCTACAAAAAATATGATTGTAGGTGGCCCCAGCAGTCTTGTGTTTGATAAATCTACCCAAGAACGAGTCCTGAGATGTGTGATTTTCACCACAAAAAGATCTACCGATAGATGCCAGATACAATAAACTGTAGGTACGTAGCGCCATCAGTCTTGTACACAAGATAAACACTACCAAGACCTATGGACATGCATCTTTTCAGGCCAATACGTCAAACCACTCCTGAGAAAAGAGCATCGATGTATTCTACAAAAAAAGAACATTAGGTGGCGCGTACTGTCTGCTATATGACAACGCTAACCAAGATGAATAAATTTGCACAGTTTCAGGCTTATACATGCAACCCCCCCCCCCCCCCCCCGAAATATCAGAAGCTGAAAAAACTAGTGGCCCATGGGGCTCAGCTGAATTCAAGAAATGTTGAACAATGAGCAAAATGCCAGCGAGAATGCAAAAAATCATGAATTTTGTGAAGAATCCTAAGAAATGGGTTTCAGTGGGCTTTGGACAGATGACCACTTCATTGGAAGGTCTCATAAATAGAAAAAATGTGTAAACATTTGAAAAAAAAATACAGGTATACAGTCTTGCAGGAACTGATAAAATAATCCATAATTAATATGCATGAAAACAATCATGGCAGTCAGTGCATTAGTTATTCATAAACTGGATCTTTTGTATCAAATTTTTAACTAGAATACGGGTAGTCGACAAGAGACTACGTGTATCCGCCCAAATCAGAATGGGACGGGTGAAGTGAGGCATGGATTGAGTAGCAAGGGGAAATAGAGTGAGGTGTGTTGCATAAGAGCATAGATGTCTGCCGCTGAAAGGTGTATGCAGGTGGCGCAACCTACCACAAAATCAAGAAAGCTATCCAAGTTGTATACATATGCAATATTTTAGGCAGGTAAGTCAAACCACTACTTGTATACGAGTGATTTCATCCCACAGCAGTCAAACAGACGGAGGCTGTACAAAAAAGGTTGCAGTGGCGCCACCAATTTTGTGTATGATTAAGAGCTATGTGAGATATATACACATGCAAAATTTCAGGGGAATATGTCAAACCATTCGTGAAATGTCTGCAGCGTAAACTTAAATGAAGGTGGCGCCACCTGCAACAAAATCAAGAAAGCTATCCAAGATGTATAAACATGCAAAATTTTAGGCAGATAAGTCAAACCACTACTGAGGTATGATTGATTTTATCCCACGGCAGTCAAACAGGCGGACGCTGTGCAAAAGTGGTTGCAGGTTGCGCCTTGAGTTTTGCATATGATAAAGAGCTAAGTGAGATCTATACACACGCAAAATTTCAGGAAGATACAGCAAACCAGTCCTGAGACATAAGCCTGGATCTGCAGCGTAAACATAAATGTAGGTGGCGCCACCTGCCACAAAATCCAGAAAGCTATCCAAGATGTATAAACCTCCAAAATTTTAGGCAGATAAGTCAAACCACTGCCAAGATACGAGTGATTTTATCCCACTGCAGACAAACAGACGGATGCTGTGCAAAAATGTTTGCAGTTGTCGCCTCAAGTTTTGCGTATGATAAAGAGCTATGCGAGATCTATACACGTGCAAATTTCAAATGGATATGTCAAACTAGTCTTGAGATATTTATAAGCCTGTATGTCTGCAGCCTGAATATGAATGTAGGTGGCGCAACCTGTCATAAAAGCAAGAAAGCTATCTAGGATGTATCTACATGCAAAATTTCAGGTGGTTAAGTCCAAACAACGCAGAGATACAAGCGATTTTATCCGAAGGCAGATGAACAGATGGTTGCTGTGCAAAATGGTTGCAGCTGGCGCCACCATTTTTAGTGTATGATATATAGCTATCCAAGGGTTACATTTTTAGCCGGATGGGTCAAACAGTTCCCCAGATATGTGGGTTTTTGTGTGGAAACAAACGCACAAATGGACACTAGGCAGAGGAAAGGTCAGAGGTCAACCAAAAATGAGGGTGCAGCAGTTCACGTGACCCGATCATAATTCCGAATTCAAAAAATTTACGGCCAGTGGTTATGGAGGAAACTTATGCAGCAGCAGCGACATACGACTGAAAACAGTCGTAAATACAATTATTCAGGGAAGGGGGGGGGGGGCAGATGAGAACAATAGCTAGGAGGATAACAGAGACCTAATTTCAGGTTTCCACAGACTTTTCATGGACTTTGCTTAATGTCAAGTTAGAAGATTCGAGGTCCAGTGGTTACGATTTGTGCCCTGTTAACAGATGACATCTTCTTTGAAGGTCTCAAAATAGAGAAAAAATGTAAAAATTTGAAAAAAAATACAGGTGGCACCACTAGTTTGCAGGAACTGATGGAACACTCCATGATCAATGTTCATGCAGAGAATCATGGTGACAAATGCATGTGAACGTGGTGCCGTGACACAAACTTTTCAGCCCTCTCAAAATAAGGCTGTGACACTGCACATTTTTAGCCCCATCAAAATAAGCTGCTTGTATAACTCGGAATCTGAAGCCAGAAGTCAGAAGCCAAGAATTTTTTTTATAAATAAAGTGCTAAAACATGCACAAATTACCTCTTGGTCAATACCTTTTAAATTTTTATTGATACAATACGGTCTGTTCTATCAATCAATGAAGGATCATAGGTACCCATTCCCTAAAAAGCTGTAATGAATGTGGTGTAGTACGACAAACCAACAAAATGGGATGATTCAATGTTTATTCTGTTGTCAGTGACAGAGTGGCATCACAATATCCCCTGACAATATAAGAAGATGGAGTCATAAGTTTGCAGTGGTTGTGCAACAATTTGAAATTTTGACATATATGGCGAGAAAAACACAAACTAGGATGTTACACAAAATATGTATAAACGTTTGGGTATGAGTACTGATTTTGCATTTTAACCCTGTACAGCTGATTAACCAAAGAAATTCATTTAGAGCAAATATTTTCTGAAAGGTTAATTTCAACCTATACATGCAAGCAGAATGTAAGATTAACAGATCTCTAAGTGCAAGCATAAAGGTGAAACATCACATGCAAGTAATAGTGTCAATGCAAATCATTTATATTTACAGATTTACTTAGTCTTAAATGTTGCTTATAAAGTGCTAAGTCAAAAACAAAACAATGCACAAACACCAACGATCCAAAAATAAAGATTCTCATAAATTTAACATTGCACATTTAGAATTCATAAAGATACAGCCCTCATACATACATACATACATATATATATATATATATATATATATATATATATATATATATATATATATATATATATATATATATATATATATATATATAATGAATAAAATAACAATTATTGTGAATAGAGATTGAACATTCCACTGAATGTCACAATCTGTGCTCCCAATAACCTTTATATGGCTATTACCTTAAATTTAAGTAGATACTTAAAATTTTTATGCATTCTGAGAGTGAATGGATTATTTTAAACATATCTTTATTTTCACTTTGCATTTTTTATATACATACTGCACATACACAACTTTAAAGTAACAAAACCTGATTTTAAATAGTTTCATGGAACATGAAAGCATTTGAAACAGTGCTTATTTATCAATTAACTTGTACAAATATCCTTATAAAAGTGATTAAATCATGAATTGTATATGGAATACCAGTAGGGAAACATTTTCCTTTTATCTTGGTTTATTACAAACAATTTGGAAAGCATTAATAGACGTCTTCATGGTAGTGTATACATGTATTAAGCATATTTTATAACTACAATATCATGGAAAGACAGAACTGATATTGACATCTTTGGATTTAAGTAGTGTAATCTCAAAACTCCATTGACCCTTGAATGTCAGAGGAGTATATGTAAACATATAACAAAGAGTATATGCATGAGATAAAAAGCAAAGTGAAATATACTGTCTAAGGCACAAAGATACCTGTGGCTTTTTATTATTATTAATATTATTATTATTTTTATTATTATTATTATTATTTTTATTATTATTACGGTTGTTGTTGCTGACATATAAATGACAATATACTTAATCATCCTTGATTCATACTACTTCAGATTCAAGTTAGCGAAAGTTTAATTTTCATTTTAGTCATCATTCAATATTAAATTTCATTTCTTTCAGAAAGGGTAACGTAACATAATGCTTTATAATGAATTTCATTTTATCTTCTTATCTGACAATTCAAGTATAAATACCTGACAATATAAATTGGAATGCAAGTAATTTTGAACAATTTCATCATTTAATCTCTAGTCAATGGACCATAACATAAAACAAATATATATTCAGAACATTGTCTGAGCAATCCAGATAGTAAGCATCTTTATCATTATAATCAAATTGTTATTAGCAAGTAGTGAACTTTACCCTCAATTCTGTTATGAATATTCATTTTAAGAGATGAATATTCATAAACCAAACATGACAATCAATAGCTTTTTTTGTCCTTTACAATAAGCAGTACCACAGTAACTTAGAAACCAATAAATCCACCTCATGGAAATAACCATGTAGATGTCATTACAAAATAATCCAGAACATCTTGAATTATCCATTAATGTGTTGCCCGTAGACAATCACCAAGTTGAACTCTTTGTTAATAATCCTGATCCAGTCATCATGGTCCATATATGCTAACCAGTTATATCTGATGAATATTCATGACCTGTGGTCACATGACATGTTAAATGAATATTCAATAACCTGTAATCACAGATCTGATTGGTCTACTGTTTGCTGGGCTGCTGGATGTTATGTACCCTTGCTGGTTGTCTGTTTTCCTTGCTAGGTATGGGTTTGTTGTGATAGTGTTTTACAGCTTGTGCTGGAAAAGCCTTATCCTCCTGGGAAAAAAAATAAAAATCAAATATTTAGAATATAAAATACCAGAGTGCATGGGGATGTGGGATGTGTGTGTAGAAGTGCTGAAGTCAAAGGTACAAATCAAAATCTTCAATATAACGGGGATTAAAAAGAAGCCAGTTTTCTTTTATAATAGTAAAGAAGGACCTGTAGCTGATGATTTCAGCACAAACTAGCTAAATTTCAGCAATTCTCTCTCTCTTTCTCTATCCCTCGCTCTCTCTCTCTCTCTCTCTCATATTAAATATATATATATATATATATATATATATATATATATATATATATATATATATATGATAATACTGTAACTAAAGAATCATAGAAAGTCATGTACACTATCAGTTGGTACAATTCAGCCATTTACATAAATACCCAGACAAACAAGGCCATTGCATCTGTTAAGAAAGACTGTGGCATCTTATAGGAGGCCTGGGGAGTGGTGGTGTGGACCTTGTACTGTGAAATTTGTTCAAATTTGACACCTGCTGACAGAATTTATTTTTACTTGAAATTTTACATTTTTAATTTATAACAGGAGATATATGGGAATGAGGCACATTTATTCAATTATTTCAACTATTAGGATTAAATGCAAAATATTAACACCTAAAACATTGAAATAAGAAGATTTTAGATGCAAGAAATTCTGAATTAACAGAATATAGGTTACTATGACCTAATTAAGAGTTTCCAAGGAGATTGCTCAAATATTTGTGCCAAACACACAAGTGGTCAGAGGGAAGGCCAATGGACCAAGACACATCACTTTAGCTCAGAATGTCAGCTTAGCTAAAATGCTTTACAAAGCTTTATCAGAAACCTGCATCACCAGGTGTCTGCATCTGAACTTGGACAATAATGCTGCTATTATTTGAGGATTTGGATGTGGTCCAGAAAAAGCGTTATCCCACTCTAAACTTTGCCAGTACACATCCCCTTATCACCACACTCTTTCCGAAGATAGATTCTCCCGGGATGCTGTCCTCAAGAGTACTTTTGCACTGCTCCTTTATGGAACCCTGGCAGGTTTATTTCTCCCAGTTTCTAGAAACCAATCATAGTGGCTGCCATACTGAATACACATTAAAACTGAGACATCAAAGGTTGCATATGTGTATATACCTCTGATGATCAGAATTCTTTTATAAAGAAAGTTTCTCAATTTATTTGCCCTTTTATTTGACCTTGACCTCTTTGATATGACCTCACCTTTACAGCTGCTCCTGATACAAGCACCGTCTCCTTGTGTTTCTCACCCTTGGAGGGCCTACAATGGTAAACTAAATGCATAATTTCTTCCAATATTTCACAAACAACAGGATTTGTAATGACATTTTGACCATATTATCAGGGGTCTGTGACATAGGAAACATTTTCAAGATTTATTCAAAGTATTTTTAAACAATCAATAAAATGGAAAACAAGGCCCTGTTACCATTCACATTTGGATTTAGACCATGGAATATTTGACCATTTCTTGAAGTGGACAAATTCTGCAACACGCCATGCCTAGGTTTCAGGTGACTGATCACAATTGTGATCTCTCATTCATTTTTTTTCATTTTCTATAAAAAACACCTTTATTAACTCTTATTGCTTGACGTTCATATTATTTTGAAAGTGTATTGAATATATTATGATTATGAGGGGAAATAAAGTGGTATTCTGTGGTATTCCGGGATATTTCGGGTATTCCGGTATTTAGTAGGACTGGTATGCAAGTATTTATATGTTGTATTATAACTTATCACTATAAACAATGACTACTTTCAAGTTTGTTTTCAAAATTGAGTAGGATCAATTAATATAATAACATTCAAACTGTATATTGTTTTAATGATTCAGTGTGTTTCATTTGTTCTGTTGTCAAATGCTAGCATTTCTTTACTTATATTTATATATTCCTTTAATCCTTTATATCACACCTGTGCTTAAGAATAAAACTGCTCAATTGTGACTTTCATATACAATAGTTGTCTATATCTCTGCCGGTTACAGGAAAAAACAAGGGACCTATGGGTCACGACGCTCAGCTGATCATGATTGAACTATAAATGTATCACCATTGTGATACTATATTTAGTCGACAAACCTTATGAATATCATGGACCTATTAGGCTATTATAAAGGAATATAATGTAATATGCGAGTAAATCATGTATGAAATTACCTGACTGATGGATTAATATGGAGTAAATATAGTGGTTTATTTTTTATTTATTTGGGAGCTGTTGAAAATAGCAATATATTTGAGCAAATATGAATGCAATGACAGTACACTAAGCAGTGGTAGAATGATGATAAGGCTATTTGTTGAAGGATCTATAGTGTATAGAAGTCCGCAAGATTTCAATTTGACATATATAATGTTATTATTTACTATGCTGAAGAGTGGATTTATGAATTGTGACTGTATGACATGATATCTCTTAGGTCTTGACAAGGTACATTATATTGATGCCCACCACATCTACATATTACACAATATTGAAATAATTTCTGGCACGTACATAGGCAACAAACAGTTATACAATATATAAAAATATGAATATATCTGATTCAACTTGTTCTCGTTTACTGAGGCTGACATTGGGATGGGGTTCGGAGAAGGAAACAGTGTGGGCAGCAAGGAGGGTTGGATGTAGAGAGAAAAGGAGATAGAGAGAGAGGGAGGGAGCATTCAACAGTACTTAAACACCTGGAAGGTTAAAATCTAAAATATTATGAAATGTAGATAAAGTCTGAGAGAAAGAGGTAATCTAGGCTATGGTTGGTTGATATGATTGAAGAAATTGTTGCAAATAATATTTTAAGATCTGACCTTGCGCTTTCATTCGATACCTTTTTGACAGGCTGTTGACAGTTCAACATTTTACACATTTGTCTAATGAGATGCAATTTTTTTAATTTAAACTTTAATTAAACTGTTTTTTCTATTTTATGATATGTATACAGTTGCTATAAAATCCCCACTCCACAGGCGGAAGGACTTGATGGAGGGGGGGGGGGGGTTACGATGGGAGTTACAACCCCTCTGTCTCATTGTATATATTTTCTTCAAATTATTAAATTTTATGCTATAGCAATAGCACTATTGTTGACAGTGCGAAGGAGCAAGGACTTAGTGGGGTGGGGGAAGGGGATGGTGGGAGTTACAATACCCTTGCATATAAGTACAGAATATGAAATTTAATTAATCAGAGCTTACAGGAAAAAAAAGTTTATTCATAATTATTAAATATTTAAAACAGGCAAGAAAGCTAGAGAAACAAAGCAAATAATTTTAATTCCCATTCTTCTGAGCCAGGAAATTATGAACAATTTTTACATAAATTCCCTTTTTTATAACATCATTTTTTTCCAGGTTTGAAAATGTAACTATACATTTAGAGTATAACAAATATATGTGAATATTTCAGTTGATTCACATTTCTTAATTGCATCAACATATATATCTAATAAATTAGGTTTATAGTACCTGTCAACATAATGGGGTGGAGGGAGGAAGGGAGGCATAGGGGTGAGAGAGAGAGAAAGAGAGAGAGAGAAAGAGAGCTAGAAAGAGAGAAAGGGAAAGAGAGAGGAGAAAGGCTCTCTGGTAATTACTGCCTGACCCAGCCTGACCCAGACACTCACAGAATCTCTGTATATATTTTCTTCAAATTATTAAATTTTATGCTATAGCAATAACACTATTGTTGACAGTGCGAAGGAGCAAGGACTTAGTGGGGTGGGGGAAGGGGATGGTGGGAGTTACAATACCCTTGCATATACGTACAGGATATGAAATTTAATTAATCAGAGCTTACAGGAAAAAAAAGTTTATTCATAATTATTAAATATTTAAAACAGGCAAGAAAGCTAGAGAAACAAAGCAAATAATTTTAATTCCCATTCTTCTGAGCCAGGAAATTATGAACAATTTTCACATAAATTCCTTTTTTTATAACATCATTTTTTTCCAGGTTTGAAAATGTAACTATACATTTAGAGTATAACATATAAATGTGAATATTTCAGTTGATTCACATTTCTTAATTGCATCAACATATATATCTAATAAATTAGGTTTATAGTACCTGTCAACATAATGGGGTGGAGGGAGGAAGGGAGGCATAGGGGTGAGAGAGAGTGAAAGAGAGAGAGAGAAAGAGAGCTAGAAAGAGAGAAAGGGAAAGAGAGAGGAGAAAGGCTCTCTGGTAATTACTGCCTGACCCAGCCTGACCCAGACACTCACAGAAGCAGTAGGCAAGGAGTGAAGGTGTTATGTAACAGCCTGGAACACTGTTAACCAATGACTTGATGTAAACATTCAAGACATGGTGCTATAAATATGGGTCACTGTGCTCAGCTGAAGTTGGCCTTGAAGGTAAAAATCTAAAATAATAATGGAGATCAAGTCTAAGATGAAAAGGTAATATATGCCATGGCTGGTTGACATGATTGGTTTGTATTAATGAGTGAGAAATTGTTGCAAATAATATTTTGTGACCAAACCATGCATTCTCTAATGTCAAAATTGAAGCATGTGAGCAGTTTGTGAACATAAGATGTATATTATTACCATGATCATTGGCTGGCTTTTGGATAGTTTGTTGACAGTTCAGTAGTTTACACATTTTCTCACTTGGATCTATTTTACATAATATATATTATTAAATATATGTATTTTTATTTTATAAAATGTATACAGTTGAAATATAACTGATGTCTCCAGTCCCCAGATGCAAGAACCTGGTGGTGGTGGTTGGGGGGGGGGGGGGGGCTGGAATGATGGGAGTTACAACATCTCTGTATTAACATAGTGTATATACATATAGGATTTCCACTTAATTCAACAATACTTACAGGATTAAATAGTCCATTCACAATTACATAATATTTAAAAAAGGACAGACAGACTGTTAGACAAACAAAGCTGATAATATATTTTAATATTTTTAAGTTTTTCATCTGCAATATTACACATCTGAATACATAAGTTGCTTTCAAATTTCAGACTTTAATGGCTTAAATCCATACACATACAGCATATGAAAGTTATTTCAACAGTGCTTAAAGGAAAAATTTCATAATTAGTATATATATTTAATGATAATTGAGAGGTGATGGACAGACAAGAGCTGATCACTTTATGTTCCATTCTCCTGGGGCAAGAATATGTTTCAATATTAGATCTTAATTTTTTCTAATCCAATTATCTTTCAAATTGAAAAAATTGTACACATTTGCAATATTAACTAATGTCCCAGTGCACAGGTGACGGTGAGGTGCTAAGGATCAATGACAGCCCGGGGGGGGGGGGGGGGGGGGGGAAGAGATTGGATTAACAACACTTTTGCATAAACATTCAGGGCAAACAAAGCCTGATCTCTAATTCTGCTGAGGCTCGAAAATAATGAACACATGTTTGTATTAGATCCTCATTTTTTTATTTTAAGTTTAATTTGTATACATTTCCAATATAACATATATTTCTGAATATAAACGTTGATTCATAATTCTAAATTGCATCATCATAAATCTCAATCTTGTCATGTAACACCACATCATGCATACAAATGTATATTTATATATTCATGGGGGGGGGGGGGGAGGGAGGGGGTGTGATATGAGAACAATTGTACACCTGTCACAGCAGGGGATCTCCCCCAGTGACTGAAACAAATCAGGAACCCTGGCTGACTTCCAGTGACCTGGAGTGGCCTACCTGCATCTGGAACAAAGCAAGTGACTACAATAGACCCTCAAGATAAAATTCAATAACTATCCTAATTTTCAACCTTTTAGTTTCAAATTTCAGATTTAAACACATTAAATACTTATGTTTACATTCTGAGAAAATTAAATCAACAGTACTCACAGGGAAAAAATGTGCCATGGTCAAAGTTGGGTAAAATTTCAGGTACTGATTTTATGTTTATGCTAATAACTTATAAAATTTACAAAATACAGATCTAATTTTGGGTATACAATTGAATCTTAATTAAACAAAGTTATATACTTAAAAAAAATTCTCTAGCTTCAATAATTTTCATGAAACCTGAGTAAATATTTTTCCTGATTTTTTACAAAGTCAATTTTGTTTGGGCACATAACTTAAAACAATTACGCAATACTGACATCATTTCTGGCATGTGCATAGCGAATGTATAGAAAAATATGTATATTATATATGATCAAAGTCAGATCAGTGGTTTTGATACTAGGCAGTCCTGAAGTGTAACAAAGGGTTTTTAATGAAAAAATGTATCTTACTGTATGCCTAATTTAAGGAACTTAGAGCTGAAGCTGGGGAGCTGAGCTCTAGCAAACTGCATAACACTAGGTTGATGTAAACAATATGTGACATGGTGCTTGAAAACTTGAATAAAATCTACAGTTTTTGATCAACTGGTTTCAAATTTTAAATGTTAACAGTTGAAATGCTAACAAAAACATGCTTTGAAAATTAAATCCACAGCAGTTACAGGAAAAAAATGTGCCATGGTCAAAGTTGGGCAAAGTTTAAGGTACCAATTTTTTATTTTTGCTAATATTTAAAAAAATTTAAAAGATTTTGATCAAATTTTGGGTATACAATTTAATTTTGATTAATAAAAGTTATATTACTGGAAAAAAAGTGCTTAGCTTTAACAAGTTTTGTGTTAAGTGATCAAATTTTTTTCCTGATTATTTACAAAATGCGTTATGTTAGGGCCCATAACTTTTTTAAATTATATAATACAGACCCAATTTCTGGCATGTACATAGGAACCATATAGAGGATTATTTATGGTAAATATGAGGTAAAACAGATGAGTGGTTTTGATATTAGGCAGTCCTGAAGTGTAAAATAGGATTTTAATAAAAAATTGAGGTTTTTCCTTAATTTCTCAAAGGAACGAAGTCGCAAAGACCCAGTTTTCGGCTTGGTAGGAGATCTTGGGGACATCTAACATTATGCTGAATTTTGGATTCCTAGGTCTTACGGTTTCAAAACGTGCCACATCTACGGACGGACGGACGGACGGACGGACGGACAGACGGACGGACGACGGACAATGGACCACGACTATAGCTCAGATGACTTATAGTCAGCTGAGCTAAAAATTATGAATCAACCATTCAAAGAAAAAAATTCAGGAATCCAACACTCTTCATGCTGCAGTTGTTGCAGATCTACTTCGCTTAAACTGCTGCTCTGTATGGCATGATTCTCCGGGTTCCAGCCCCAGTGACAACTCAATTCATTGGTTTGATGCACAAGGTGATACTGATACCATACAAAGTGTCAATATAAGTACATGAAGCTAAACTCTATTTTTATTGAAATCAATCACTGAACAAGATAATGATTAATGAAAACAGCAAACCTGGACCAAAGTGCACATTAAAGTTTTTTGTCTACCTTTTCTCTAGATTTTATGTAATTTCTGTTTTATTCTGCATACATATTAATGAACTACTAGAAATTCCTGTTAATAAATTTCTTACAATGCCTCTGTGAAAGATGTAAAAGCTCCTTTATCTACTAGCTGTCAATAACCATGATACATGATGATGAGCTAATGCTGAAGAATAGATAAAAAAAACATATGAACTAAGGAGACTTGTTACATATTTGCTTACAAACCTAGTTCATCTGACTTGCTGTCAAATGTTGTTGTAGAATGTGTTTTAAAAATTTCAGCAGCCAGCACGTTATAAACATGTGGATATAAACAAAATAAACAGCATGTGTGCGGTGGTGTCAGCGATTTCAGGCCTATTTTTATAAATATTTCAAGTCATTAACTTTAGTTACTAGGTGTCACATATTTGAATAAGTCCCTTTAAGGCATAAGATAATAGAATAGGCCCCTTTAATACATCTACAGACAACCAGCCCTGATACTTACTGTTCCTCCGCAAACTCTTTGTCTTCCTCTGTTGGTTTCTCCTTTTCACCTTCAGAGTTGCGATGAGACCGTGCTACGCGCATCCCACCAGCTTTTACTGAAAAAAGTAAAAAATTTTCCTAACATCACAGATCTCTACACATATTGTAAAATTGTGACAACAGTGCAGGTCAGTGCCACATGTTTGTTTTCATTTAGTTTTAAGTGACAAAAAAATGATTTTAGGTCTTAATATTGTCTAAAATTTAAAAAATGTTCATCTTTATAAAAATTTGTTTAACTCCAGAGTCTTTGTTATTCCTAGTATATCTTGCAGGGATCAAATTACTTTGAAATTTTCACCTTTCCAACAGAAAGGCATGAATACAGGTTTGCCTGTTCGCAAAAAAATGCCCTTCTGCTGAAGGTACATCCTACCATCATATCGAACTTTCAGTAACAGTTCCCTCAGTGTAAACCTGATTCTGCCATCTAACATGCCATCCTACATGCACACTTGCATCCAAAAAAGCTTCAATGCAGATACACTGTTATATCAGAAACATGATTGTGAAGTGAAAGAAAACAGGAACATTTAAGAGATGAGGGCCTAAATGCTGTGGAATATAAGAAATTACAGACAATTTTTATAGGGAATCAGTGGAACACCATATGTAAAATATTGGGTTTTTGTGGCATGCATGTTACTACTTGTCACCTACTTATGTGGAAAACATCAAGGTGTTTGGACACCTTTCCAACGAATTGTTTCAAACATAAAAAAGCCTTTCCATGTTAGTCTGTCTGAGACAGGCATTATTTTTACCCCTGCCTTTTCATGAAAACATGTTATTGAGAATATATTTCATCATTAAGATAATGTAGCATTTAAATAAACTGTCAACCCAAGTTGGGTGTAACAAGAACCACATGTTTGCTCTCAGATAACCAACACATTCTTCAATTACTGATTGGCAGGCAGATTGAGCTATGGGCTTGATTGACATGAGGGATTCTGATCTGTAGTGGTAGCTTTTAAGCTGGAGCACTGCTGATTTTGATAAGCTGGAGCCAGTTGATTAACACTCATTCCAGAAAGACAGGGAAGTCAGGTGACATAATTACCCTGGGACCAAATAGGCTCCGCCTTCTTCTGAGATTGACAGAACTTTACAGACTTGATATCTGGGATTGAAATGGTTAAGCATTATTCAAGAGAGAGGAAACCAAGTATATGCATAGTCCTATTTATATATGGCTTCATGTTACACGGGGTCACTTGCATCCATATTATAGTCAGCCAGTTAGGACAAAATTACTATTCCCAAACATCTTTTAATAATTTTTCTCAAAACAGTTTTCAGTGAATTAACAATTTTCATAGGATATAAAGCTTTAAAAATTTTGAACATGTATGTATTCATAAACATGCAATCTTAAACAAGTTTTTTTTCTATATTCAATATCTTATATAAAGCAATTACAGGCCTAATCATTGGTAAAGTTGTCAACAAATTTTAAAATTATAAATTTTAGATGCAAAGATGAAGAAAATACAATAAAAAAAATGACTGGAGAGATTTGTATGTATATTTTAAGATGTTGTTAAATTGCTGAATGCATACTTATTGCCATCACTGTGACATATATTGCATATTTTTATTAAAAAAAAATAAAATTTTCTTTACAGTTTAAATAAATCTGACCAACAACAAAACCTTAATGAACAGAGTATATACTGGGGATTTGAAATATCTACATACATCATTGGGACTGAAATTTATTTTTATATACATTTTAAAGCTTAAATGGACTAAGATTGCTTGATTAAGAGACTGACTTGAGACTTAAACTGACAGGAAAAGTTACATCCATGCACTAATAATAATAACAAACATACATATATTTATATATATAAGATTCTGCCATATGGTCCAAAAAACCTCTCACATTCACCTACTAATATTGGCACAGGTTGCAACTGATATATTATAATGCTTTGCAGTAAAAAATAAACACCCAACTGGTTAAGGTTTTCCTCACATCATAATCATTTAGGGTTATTATTCAGGGTATATATAGGTAGTGTTAAGCCAAGCCACTAGAACGCCCTCTATGCAAACTTGTATGCACAGGGAGGGCATTGAGCTGTTAAGGACATTTAGGTCCTGAATGCACAGACAAGTTTGAGTTTTCCAAAAATAAATGTGTCACAAATTTCTCTCTGTTTCCAGCAACGAAACCCATCGATTTACCTGCCGGGGGATGTCCCGCTTTCAGTTCCTTCTCTTCAGTTGATGACATTTTGTCAGAACTGAAGAATTCTTCGTTAAAAAATTAACTCGCAGTACCCAGGGCCTGGTTGACAGTACGTGGACTGAAGCTTTGACAGGTGTTTGTGTGTTACGTCATCGTTTCTGGGGCCCCCACGCGAACCGGTTCCGTCGCTGGCGTCAACTTGAAAACGTCAAAGATACAATTTAAAGCTAAATTTGGAGTCTTCCCTTATCGTATATACAGCGACACTCAGCACACATCATGGTTGATAAAGATATGGTAAGATCTTACAGATATTATTTAAATTCAAGCTACCCAAAATATGATTAAGGCGCTCGGCGTGACAGATGAGCGATAATAAAGGATGTATACGGTTAGACTGTTGATATGCACTGTGGTTCACATTTGATCAGTCCAGTCCTTTTTATCCCAAAGGAATATGGCTGCTAATAATGTCAAATAAGATAGTGTAGTATGTTTACCAAAAGGTGAATGAGCAATAACCAGCTTATACTTTTCATGATAATAAAACTATTAAAAGAATGAAAACGTATTTTGCATCAGCCATTTATGATTTAAATTTATATTATTTTAATACCTCTGAATGATTAATTTTTTGGCTGTCCATTCTGGGGCAGGGAGGAGAAGATGGCATAAAGAGGCCTCCTTCCTGGACCATCCCCCCCCCCCCCCCCCCCCCCATACATGACCAGTCATATATAATATTAAAAGAGCGACTGGGGTACCAACTGCAGGTCATAAGAAGGGGTCATCTTGTTATGGTGTCTAGGATCATTAATTAACACTAATCTCTGTATTGATTGTAGGGATTAAGAAGGAGCCGAGTGCTGATGTATTTGTAAAACTTAATAATTCTTGTGTCACAAGAAATTTGAAGAAAACATTTAATAATTCAACTGAATGCAAATGTGGCCAGAAGGTCCTGAACGTTTTCAACCCCAGGAGCTCAATGAACATTTACAACATTTACTGTAATGGCCTCATGCATAGCTACTATGACTACCTCTGTGTTTGTGGTAGTGTTATGGAGTAGGAAAGTGCATATTTGTGACTTAACACATATTTCAATATTTAAGATCTAAAATTATTCAGAAACAATGAAAATCAATCGTGGTTACAGTCTGTTCTGATATTCAGACAGAGCCAAAGGAAATTAATGGTCATCAGACAACCAAGTATCTAATGGTAATTCAGTATGTTTGTATGAGCCTAAATGTACTCTCACAAATTAGCTCTAAATTGGTTTCTATGATGAGGCAAACAGATTATGTTTATACGAGTTTGGAAATAGCACTGTAGGTCAGTCTATAACTGGATGTATGTCAGGTCAGACTTGGGATTTTCCAAAGAACTTTTGTCCAATCAGATCTCACAAAAGTTAGGAAGAACACTTACACCTCTGTTGTAATTGTGACCTACTTTGAGTCATCCAATAAGGTTTAGCTTTTATGACAAAATGCAGAAATATGGATATGTACGTCTCATATGTCACGTGAAAGCTCTGTAACAAAACTATCTGTAGTGCGCACGGAGAGAGAGAGTCAAGGAGGCTGGGCAGCTCTCTCAGAGAGAGAGAGACTGTCCCAGACCGCTTGCTATTGAATAAAGGCTTCTATCATCAAATTGGTCTTGGAACATTGTCTGCCACGCGCATCAGCAACCGTATGTGATACAGGTGGGGACATCCCCAACCCCACCTCTGTATCAGTAGCATTACATCATGCAGATTAAATCCCATTAAATTCCATATGTATTTTGTAAATTTGACTGTATTGCTGTTAAATGATGATGTACTGGCAATAACAGTACAATATCTCGCAAGACCAGCACGTCTGACTGGACGTGGATTGGAACTTTTAGTAAAGCTCAATTAGATTGCTGAGAGCTTAGAAATGAGTCAGCATAAGCTTAACATTTTAATTAACTGTATGCAAATGCATTTCATTCATACATCAGCTTACATAATTACACATATAAGTACATAATTACAAATACACTTAACACAAGGATCTTTCCTTTTTACAAAATATGTATCTAATTGATAGTCATAAAGGTGATCTACTATGTATACTTCCCTCATACATATATTATCTAGGTTTGTGCAGTTCCTTAATATTCAGAACATGTCTAGTAAGGCCACCTGTCTATTACGAGAACTTTAGCCCAGTCTCTGGGTGGTCGCATTAGACAGGTTCGACTGTACCTCATATAAGGTACTCCAGGTACATTTGTGTTACTGGAAATGAATATCAGGCTTGGATCAATTACATGACTGTACAAAGCTGTCACCCCTGTCAGAGCAGTTACCAAGCTTTTATCCCTGCAGCCTTTGAAGTTGAGTGGGCTAGCAAGCTGGTCAACCTTAAGCCTTTAAATAGTCTAATCAGGATGTTCATTGTGACATTATCAGCACAGAGTAAACAGCAACCAGCAAAGGATATGAATAGGGTTTGCTCACATACCTCATGCAGATCTTGTTGTGTATAGTATACACAGAACACTGGTGAAGAGAAAATGAAAAAGTGAAGAAAATATGTTACATATTATATCACTGAACTTTCAACATCAACCAAAAAGCAGAACTTTTCATTTGACAGAAAAGCTGTCCCCTGATCAGACACTAACTTCAGTGGCACTTAATTCTCAAAACATTCCTCAACTTGATTTTCTGCAATTAATGTTTATTGTCTCTAACAAAGACACAAGATTCAAGATTATTTAGCATACAAATGAAAATTATATATTCCAATATTAAAAACTTTGTCAAATTTATCAGCTTTGTGTAATTATCACTTTTACTTAGGGCTGTCCTGTATACATATTTCCAAGGCCTATATTATCCTAAAGACATAGGGAGCGATCATTTAATACAAATATATTCTGTCATTCTACTATAACATATTATCACATATAAACTGTTAGGTGAAATTTATTCAATTGTCATTAGTTCAAATGTCTTAGAGCTCTACCTGTAAAGTACCCTGAACTCTACCTATGTACTCCACACAAATGCTGTACATTGACCTGTACCTGACCATTTCTCCTGGTTATGTTGCATGCACCAAACCCCAAACATGAATGAATGAATGAATGAATGAATATTTTATTCAGAAAGATAAGGCCTCAGGCCCATAGTTCCATTTGTGTATATATCACATGTAGAAAAACAAAATATACAACTTTTTCAAACTTGAAAAAACTGCATCACAAAGAAAAAAGAAATTAAATACAGAACAAATGAAAATATATGATATATGCATTCCAAAATATTAACAAAGAAAATCATCCTGTAGAGTTCATTTCAACCATATATATATAAATATACATTTATACACAGTACACATAAAATTAATAAATTTATATACAAGTTAATAAATACACATATAATCATGTGCATACACATAATCTAAATACATATACATACATAACTGCATATACAGCCATATGTTATCATAAAAATATATTTTATAAATACAAATATATCTATATTAATACAATTTAAGTGAAATTTTACTTATTTAACTCTCTTTATGAGCACAATTTACTTTAATTTTAATATGCATATTTAATGATATTTAAAAATTGTTCCTCTCAGCAACCCAAGTACTCACATTGAAGGCAGCTTTCCGCATATGATCAGCATGGTAAGCTTGTCAAGCGGGTGAAGGTAGTGCCAAATAGCATTGTACCTCAATTTTTTTATACATATATATATATAATATATAATACATATACATACATATATATACACACATTATTCCTTTATTAGTTGATCAAAGTCTATGTAGTTTTATTAATATATTAATATTTATAACCAAACTAGACAAGTGACCATTCAACTATATCATATGGATAATCCATTTAATTTAGTTATTAACTAATGAATATATTTCTATTTTTGAAGGCATAGTGTACAAATGCTGCTAAACTATTAATAACATCAGTATTTTTACTTGACATAAGAGATATCAAAGAAAATCTGCCAAATTTAGAAAGGTAAATATCTCTCAGTTCATTGTATAAAGGACATTTCTTTATGAAATGATATTCATTTTCAACTATAGATTCTCCAAGTTTCAAACAATAATTACAGATTCTTTGTGTCCAGTGTATACTTTCATGTCTTCCTTTCTCAATTTGTAAATTATGTGAAGAGCATCTTAACCGGGCTAAACTAATCTTATGACTATTATTTTTAACAACATTCAAATATAGTTCGACAGAAAGAAGTGATTTGAATACAGAGTATGTTTCCAAACGCCTGTTATTTGAAATGTTACTTATCCATCCTTGTATACATATGTCTTTGAGTCTCTGTTGTAACTCAAAGAGAAACAATTTTGTATCTCCTACATCTCGGTGAATCTAAACATAACTGAATCAAAGTGAAAACATTACATTTTTAATTTTTGTTGCCCATGTTTTTCTCCCTAATTCATCAAGACAATATAACTTTACATATAATTGTTTTGGATATCTATTCTGTGTCATTCTTAATAATTTTGTCCAATATGTAATACATCTCAATAAATAATGAATTTTTAATGGCAACAGTCAACATTCTCCAAGTGCAGCAGCAGTTGGTGATGAAGAATTTATCTTAAGAATATATTTACAGAATTTAGTTTTTACTGATTCAATATTGTCACAGTTTTCATGTCCCCATAATTCACTTCCATAACACATAACACAAGATTGGCACAACCATTTTGTCAAACATGCTTTTCTGGAGATAATCACAAAAAAATGGGTCGAAAGGGGTACAGACTATTGAGTACTGAACTTATTTTAATAATGGTTGAATATGCTCATAGATTTAATTTATTATCTAAATGAGCTTTCTGTACGTTACAGGACCCTGATGAGAAACGGAAAATACTCAAGATGATGAAAGAGAAGGTGTAAGTAGATGTATCATTCACTGAGATGGATTTATTAAAGAAAAAAGTTCAACAATCATAAATTAATGTAAACATCATGCAGCAATTTAGTCCAGTCAACACCATTCAGGTCTTAGTGCTAGTCCAAGTCCAGATTACTCAAGTTCAAATATGAGTTATTGAGGTTCAAATCTTAGTCTGCCTTTTTTTTTTTTTTTTTGGTCTATGACATCTGGTATCTTTGTCTGAATCCCAGTCTTGAAAACATCTCCTTTTGAAAAGATATTTGAAATGGAAATTCTTCGAGTGATGTAGTCACACCATCCGAGTCTGACTGCAAATCTGAGTCCAGACCGCTCAAGTCTGAGTCTTTGAGGTTCAAGTCCAAGTCCACTTTCTTTTAGACTGGGTCATTAAAAGAAATTTTTGAAGGATATGTGAGATAATCATGAAAATTTTGTTATTTTAAAAAGACTTTTACTTGATAATTCAATTTTGTTCAGCCCTGTATGCAGAGCTGAAACTTGTTAAATGTATAGTCTTATTTTTTTTAATTATTTGTTAGTAACTTAGTTGTTCACCCATGTGCACAAACTTTATATAATATGTGTCATTATGTGACAGAGTTTTTCTTTCTAATGGACTCAAAATTCATGGAATTAGCCTGATTTCTCGAGTCCTTACTCTTTTCCTCCAAGGACAAGTCCAGGACCCCTGAGTCCTAGTCCTTAGTCCTTCAACAAGTGGATTTGGGTCCAACGGACTCATCCTACATCACTAATTTCTTCCCAATGATATTGCCTTATACACACTGGGACCCTGACTATGACTAAATGCTGGAGGTCACCAGTTAAATGTCAGACTTTCTGTAGGATGGTTATTTATGATCAGCTTATTTATACAGAAACTTCTGACTATACCAATATGATATTTGACTTTTACATCATGATACATGTATCAGTGCTCTTGTATAATTCAAGTTACAGAGTTATAGTCTGCTCAATTGTGTGGTGCCGATTGAAAATTGGGTATTATCCGTTTAAAATTAAATATTATCACAGTTTGACACTAAAGGTGATGAAGGAGCAAAGGCCTTATATGAGATGTTACACTAAATAACAAAAACCAACATAAATATGTTGCAACCTTTTGTTTCTTCTTAATCTTTCAGCCAAGTGACATTGCAGCTGTCAATAGCCTCACGTAGAAAATTATATTTTTAGAATATTTATGACACTCAACAACCAATCAGAACCTTTAAAATGTTGTTTAAGCATGTGACCAATATTCTTGACTTTCATCAGACTGGTTGAGATGTTGTTAAAAAGACTTTTCTCATATATTGATTTTTATGAATTACTAAAATATTATACAAGTTATGGTTTTAGTGTCATTCAAGTTAATTAGGCCTTTGTCTCATTTCATCTTTGCAGCTTACTTTCCAGATCTGATCTGTGAGTTTAAAAAAAGATCAACAAATTTCAGTTGTCACCCAATTGTGGAATAGACTGTAAAAGTCACTTATATTGGAATACAGTAGCATCTTGTACTGTTCTTGATCTTCAAAAAGTACTGTGGTTACCTTTTTATTCGCAAGGGTTTTAATTTCGCGATATTCGCAAATGTGAAATAATTGCTAATAGGTAATCGGTAATAGATGTAACATCAACCAAGATGATCTCTGGAAACAACTTAATCAGCAACCTAATCTGTGCATGGTATCAAAACTGGCTCATTCATCCAAACATTAATTATTGTAAAACACTGACTGAATCAGTAATTAGTGAGGTATTGTAGGATTTATTTAAACTTTAAAATCAATACAAATACTACTCTACTTAGATTTTATAGTTTCTGGTGTAATCGCGAAAATAAAAACCCTCGCATAATTTAAAATGAAGAAACCACGAAAAATCAGCCTCACAAATTTGAAGCTGACAACAGTATATTGTTCATCATTGTCATGGTTCATATTATTAGCGAACCTGTGAGCATATGCGATGGTATGGCGTCTGTACGTTAACCCATACTATCTTGAAAACAGCAAGAGATAGCATTACAAAGTTTTATGCAAAAAATTAGTCATCTAAAAAACTCCATCGGATTTTGCTTATTTTTTGGCTAACTGCATTTTCTTAGATTTTATAGGGAAAAAGCTTAAAAACCTTTAAAAATCTTCTTCTCCGAAACTGTTCAGCCAAATTGTCCAATATTTCACAGAAATGATCCCTGGAACAATCCCTCTCAAGTTTGTTCAAATGGCCTAAGTTTGGTGATTTTTGGCCAAGTTACAAGAAGTTAAACTTAGTCATCGGTCCAAAAAAAGCATACTAAAATTACAATCTCAGAAACTGCTGGAGCTATCATCACCAAATTTTATGGGAATGTTTGTCACATGAGTCATATCTGAAATTGAGGTATTGGTGACGCCACGTGCATCAGTGCCCTTATCATATTGAGGGCTACAAAAAACTTCTTCTCTGAAACCATATGGCCAAATTGTTTAATATCGCACAGAAATGATCTTAGGGTAGTGCTTTCTGAATTTGGTTCAAATGGTCTCAGTTCAGTGACTTTTGGCTGAGTTATGGGAAGCTGAATTTAGCCATATGCCATGACAGCCCATTTTAGCTCAGTGGCTAAAAAGATCTTCTCAAAAACCACTAGGCCAAATTCTTAAATCTCACACATTAATTATCCTTAGATGTTGACAATTCAAGTTTGTTCAAATGGTTTTGGTTCAGTGATTTTTTGCCGAGTTATGAGAAGCTTAACTTAGCCATTTTTCTGTATTTTCCTATAAGAGTTATAAACCTGCAAAACATTTTTGAAGGACACAACTGAGGCTAATTTGTTTAATATTTTCAATGACTTGAGCTAGCATCATGAAATTTAATGTAAGAAATTAGCCATCTGAAAAACTCTGCATTTTCTTAGATTTTATTGAGAAAAAGCTAAAAAATTGTTTAAAATCTTCTCCTCCAAAACTGTCAAGCCAAATTGTTCAATATTTCACAGAAATAATCTCTTATACCAACTCTCTCAACTTTGTTCAAATGGTTAAATTTGGGTGAATTTTGGCTGAGTTACAGGAAGTTGAACTTAGTCATCTGTCTAAAAAAGCATACTAAAATGACAATCTCAGAAACGGCTGGAGCTTTCATCACCAAATTTTATGCCAGTGTTGGTCACATGAGTCATATATGAAATTCAGGAATTGGTGGCGTCACCTGCCTTGACCTTTTTTTGAACTGGGGTCATTGGTCATCTGTATATTAACCCATAATTTCTCAGGAATAGCAGGAGCTACCATCCCCAGATTTTATGCAATAATCTCTCACATATCAAATGTTGTGGGATTCAGCTTATTTTTTTGTTATCTGCATTTACTTAAATTTTATAGGGAAAAGGCTGAAAAAGCTTTAAAAGTCTTCTACTTGTAAACAGTCAAGCCAATTTGTTCAATATTTTACAAAAATGATCCCAGAGGCAAGCTTTCTCAAGTTTGTTCAAATGGTTTGCATTTGATGAATTTTAGCGGAATTACACAAATTTGAACTTAGTTATTTGGCCAAGTAAGCATACTAACATAGTAATCTCAGAAATGACAGAACCTAGCATTACCAAGTATTGTGCAAATGTTGGTCACATGACTCATATTTGAAGTTGCAGATTTCGTGTTGCCACCTACATTGACCTGTTTTTTTTATTTTTGCAAAAACCTCATAATTTTAACCTCTTTCAGCTGATAATGTTTATGATGAAACTGTCAAGTCGAATCGTTCAGTTTTTCAAAAGAATTATCCTAGGACATGGTTCTTTCAATCATATAAGGATAGATTGAGTTTGTTGATTTTTGGTTGAGTCGTGAAAAGCTTAAGTTGGTCTTATGGCCATTGTTATGTCTATTTCAAACTGAGGACTGCAATAGTTTTCTTCTACAGAATTGTTGTTTCAATTATAACTTCTGTGACATTGCACAAAAATTATTCATAGGTGGCCTTTGTTCAAGTTTACTTGAATGATTTTTGGCAAAATTATTGGACCTTTAGCAATGAAAGAACTGCATCTTTTATTATTATAGATATTTTTAGTAAAAAGTTTATGAATATGTCAGCTTGAAAAAAAAACATTTTAGCCAAAGTCTTTCAGTATGTGTAAACAGATTTACCAACAGGCAAAGATTGTGTCTGTATCATTAAATTGGTTGAAAAACTGCCAACTGATTCAGATTTTGCAACAGATCAAGAGTTCATTCAGTGCAGCCAGATATAGGTATAGAGTTCAGTCAGTGTAGACAAGCACAAGGCGTGTGATCACTGCATGGGTGTCATGTGAACACCTCATGGCCAGCATGTGATCACCTTATGGGTAGCATGTGATCACCTCATGAGTATCATGTGATCACCACATGGGTGTTATGTCCCTCAGGGCTGCATGTGGAGCCAATCTGTGAGCATATGCAATGATGTGGCTACTATTTCAGATTTGGCAACAGGCCAAAGGTCAGTCTGGATCTATTTATAGCTTCCGCAGACTGCCAACTGTATCAGATTAGGTAACAGGTCAAGAGTTCACTCAGTGCAGCTAGGTACAGGTCAAAAGTTCACTCAGTCTAGCTAGTTCACTCAGTGCAGTAGCTGCATTCTATTTATAGCATTTGCAGACTGCCCACTATGTCAGATTATGCAACAGGTCAAGAGTTCACTCAGTGCAGCCAGGTACAGGTCAAAAGTTCACTCAGTCTAGCCAGGTGCAGGTCGTGAGTTCACTTAGTGCAGTAGTCTGAGCTAGCAATTTGTCACAGTTCACTTGGGGCAACTGCCTTTCTCACCTAAGCCTGGTCAGCCCCATGCATCAGACTCAAGGTAAGTCTGATGTATTGGCCTGATATATTTGCCTGTCTGTGATGGCTTTCTTGTTCACAAGACAGGTGTCGCCACCTACAATGACTTTTGCACAATGTATGTGCCTCCTTATTTCTACAGAGGAATTTGATATAATCAGCCTGACATTGGGCATATTTATACATATCGAATAGCTTTGTCATATACAAGACTGGTGGTGCCACTTACAATAATTTTTGCACAGTGTTTCCCTGCTTATTTCTCAGGAGGGGTTTGATATATCAGTCTGAAATTGGGCATATGTATATATCTCTGATAGCTTTGTTGTATACAAAACTGGTGGTGCCAGCTACAATCATTTTTGTGTTGTGTGCACCCATACAAGAATTTCAGCAGTGATGTTTGTGTAATTGTTTCATATTCAAAATGTTTAGTATTTGCATTGTTCATATACATGAAAAGTAATGGTCCAGTATTGAAGAATTATACCTGGTGCATTCCCGTATGCACAGGTTCGCATTAGGCCTGTAGGCCTTGTCACACATCAAGGTCAGATTTGTGTCTGTTGCAGGGGGGACAGTCAGAAGCTAGAATGGATGTACAGTGGCAATAAGGTTGACCATGAGGAGTACCTACTGGGAAAACGAGTCGATAAACAGTTTGAGGAAAAAGATGCTCCACCTCAAAACACAGGTAATAATCCATGACAAAACACAGTAATACCACCTCAACAACATAACACAGGTAACAGGCAATATGGAGTCCATAGATTGCCCCTGCAGTTAACTATGATTATAACACTCCATACAAAACTGTGAGATATAACATATGTCCATTGATTAAAGTTCAGTACATTTATGTGTATTGTATATTTGACCGCTGAAAAACATTACTGTTCTATTCTCAGCACTATTTTAGCATCAAGGAAGTGAAAATATGAACATAATATAACACAGGCCTAAAGCATTATACAGGACTACCACCAAATGCACACGTAGGTAATACTCAATCCACAGCTAAACACAGGTAATACTCAATCCACAGCTAAACACAGGTAATACTCAATCCACAGCTAAACACAGGTAATACTCAATCCACAGCTAAACACAGGTAATACTCCCTCCACAACAAAACACAGGTAATACTTAATCCACAGCTAAACACAGGTAATACTCAATCCACAGCTAAACACAGGTGATACTCATTCCACAGCTAAACACAGGTAATACTCAATCCACAGCTAAACACAGGTAATACTCCCTCCACAACAAAACACAGGTAATACTTAATCCACAGCTAAACACAGGTAATACTCAATCCACAGCTAAACACAGGTAATACTCAATCCACAGCTAAACACAGGTGATACTCAATCCACAGCTAAACACAGATAATACTCAATCCACAGCTAAACACAGGTGATACTCAATCCACAGCTAAACACAGGTAATACTCAATCCACAGCTAAACACAGGTAATACTCAATCCACAGCTAAACACAGGTAATACTCAATCCACAGCTAAACACAGGTAATACTCAATCCACAGCTAAACACAGGTAATACTCAATCCACAGCTAAACACAGGTAATACTCAATCCACAGCTAAACACAGGTAATACTCAATCAACAGCTAAACACAGGTAATACTCAATCCACAACTAAACACAGGTAATACTCAATCCACAGCTAAACACAGGTAATACTCAATCCACAGCTAAACACAGGTAATACTCAATCCACAGCTAAACACAGGTCTTACTCAATCCACAGCTAAACACAGGTCATACTCAATCCACAGCAAAACACAGGTAATACTCCCTCCACAACAAAACACAGGTAATACTCCTTCCACAGCAAAACACAGGTAATCTTCCCATAAAAAACACAGGTTATACAACCTCCACAAAAAAAACACAGGTAATACTCCCTCGACATCAAATCACAGGCAAAGCTACCTCCACAACAAAACAGAGAGAATTATCCCTCCACAACAAAACACAGGTAATACTACCTCCACAACAAAACACAGGTAATACTCCCTCCACAGCCAAACACAGGTAATACTATCTCCACAACAAAACCCA
Organism: Sipunculus nudus; assembly: GCA_026874595.1. NCBI lineage: Eukaryota > Metazoa > Annelida > Sipuncula > Golfingiida > Sipunculidae > Sipunculus > Sipunculus nudus. The sequence continues at coordinate 52,136,857 of CM049321.1, forward strand.
GGTAATACTACCTTCACAACAAAACACAGGTAATACTCCCTCCACAGCAAAACACCAGTAATACTTCCTGCACAGCAAAACACAGGTTATACTACCTCCACAACAAAACACAGGAAATACTACCTGCACAGCAAAACACAGGTAATATCCCTCCATAGAAAAACACAGGTAATACTCCCTCCATAGAAAAACACAGGTAATACTCCGTTCACAGTAAAACACAGATAATACTACCTCCACAGCAAAACACAGGTAATACTACCTCTACAACAAAACACAGGTAATACTACCACCACAACAGAACACAGGTTATAATCCCTCCACAGTTAAACACAGGTAATACTACCTCCACAGCAAAACACAGGTAATACTCCTTCCACAGCCAAACACAGGTAATACTACCTCCACAACAAAACACAGGTAATACTACCTCCACAACAAATCACAGGTAATACTCCCTCCACAGCAAAACACCAGTAATACTACCTCCACAACAAAGCACAGCTAATTCTTTCTCCACAACAAAGCACAGATAATACTACCGCCACAACAAAACACAGGTAATACTCCATTCACAGTATAACACAGATAATACTACCTCCACAGCAAAACACAGGTAATACTAGAGCTAGGAATCGGTTCCAAAGTTTGTAATCGATTAATCGGAACTTGTGGCAACCGTTTATCGATTAATAATCGATTATTTTACATGACAGTTGGACAGTATGTACATTGTAGATACTTACCTTGGAAGTAAAGAGTGAACTACAATTGAAATTTTTTACCTTGTGAATTGTAGATTTTGCATTCCAGATCATCTTACAGCAAGACTGAGATACTAAGAGACTGACTTTCCATATAATTTTCATGTGGAAATGTCCTTGAATTTTCCAGTTACAGGGGTGGACACACTTGCAAAGTGGCAGATTATATAGCTCATACATACAGAGTACAGACACACAAACCTAACTGCAAACCTCCCTTACGTGTGCAAGATTGATAAAAATTTCAGCAACATTTAGAAAATTTTATTCTTAAAAATCTTAAAAGGCCTTCTGGTTCATTGTACATGCAATTTCAGTGGTATCAGATTAACAAATTTCCGATATAGGGGCCCCTGATGTTAACCTTGTAACAAACTTTGGTTGACTGGGAAAACATATTGAAGGTTTATAATCCCAAAAATTGACACAATGCACTCTACACAGAAAACTTAAATCTCATACAAATTGACTCAGCCTTGTAACAAAGTTTAGCTTCCCACAACTTGGTAAAAATGCCTGTTGAGTGCTATAAAAAGTAACTAGCTTACAAAGTTCTGTGTTTCAGTGTTCAATGGAATTTAGAATTTTTCTTCAAAAATATCAGCATATTTACATTCTCTGGTGTGAGACAGGAGCGTTTCTTTGATACAATGTTGCCTGCAAGTGAAAATATTCGTTCAGATGGGACACTGGAGGCTGGTATGGCCAGATATTTCTTTGCCGCCTTGCTTAAATGAGGAAACAATTTTTCATGAGTTGCCCACCAGGCCAAACTGTCACCGTCCTTGTTTTTGTCATATGAACATGATACATAGAGTTCAATTTCCTGTTTGATGTCATCAGTTGTTGTCTGCACAAAGTTGGTAGTTTTTCCCAGCAGAACATCATCCAACCAACTGTCACCAGTTTTGAGTTTTTTCCTTGCAACAATATCATCTGGCTCAAGATTCCTCCCAACTGATTCAGGCCCACTGGTTGACTCACTAGTCACACTGGGAGTTTCACAAAAGGACCTAGCCAAAACTTTCAGTTTTTCTACCATATATACCTTTCCTTTTGTGCTGCTCATCATAAGTTTGCTTCGAGGGTCTAGCATTGATGCAATCTCATATGTCTCTTCAGCAAGTTCACTGTTGAAGAACCGCCTATCAACCTCAGCCCTCATGGTTTTCTTCATGGACTCAATTACTGTTTTTGCACGTTTAATGTCACCGCTATCAGTGTCATCTTCTTCGGATTCATCAGTAGTAGTAGTGACACTGGCCTCCTCAGAACCTAAAGCAGACCTGAGCATGTGAATGGTGGGGAGAATCATAGAAATAGTTGGTGTTGCTTCTGCTGAGAGGAGTGTGGTTGCATTTTTGAAAGGAAGGAGAACTTCAATCATTCCTTCAACAATAGCTTGCTCACAGAACGTGAACAGTAGTGGTCTCAAATCTTTCACATTTTTCATGGGGTCCTGGGCAAGAGCATGTATTGGTGCTGTCAGCAAAACAAGCCTTTCCAGCATATCCAGTGTGCTATTCCACCTAGTGGGCACATCATTCACTAACTTATACTTTCTCGCAGGATCATTTTCTTTCATCAGGGCGTCCTGTTTCTCTTGTAGATAGCCAGTAGCCTGCGGACTTCTGTGAAAATAACTGACAAGATGACGCCCCTTATGTACAATTTTGTTCAGAGTTTTGTGTTTTAAGGCATCCCTGACAATTAAATTAATGCCATGTCCTGCACAACCAAGTCTAGGCCATCCAAGGTCCTTGAAAGTTTTAACCTCAACACTTGCATTGTCCGTAACAGCAAAAATGTTTGGTGGGCCTGGCAGCCCCCAGTCTGCTTTGGTCTCCATTAGGAATTTTGCAATATTTGCAGCATCATGAGAGCCTTCAATCTTACTAGTGCAAAGCACATAATTTGTCATGGTCCAGCTCTTTGTGATAAAGTGACTTGTCACTGTTTCATAATTCTCATTTGCAATGCTTGTCCAGGAATCATGAGTAATAGCCAATGCAGGGACTTCAGTAATTTCAACCTTGATTTTCTTAACAAGGTTATTGTAGTCAGCTTTCAGTCTGGAATGGAGAGTTTTTGATGAAGGAGGCTCATATCTTGGCTCTAGTGAAGAAACAAATTCTTTGAATGCAATTTGGTCTACCAAAGATAGGGGCAACAAATGTGAAACTACAAGTTTTTTCAAGTGAAAGTCATTTTTATGCACCCTGGCAGCAGGCAGTGGAATGTTAGATTTGTTGGCTGAACTTGCTGTGCCCGCCCATAATATGACGTTACTGTGGTCTGTTGGCTGCTGCATTTGCTGCTAGAAAATGTCTCAGCATGAGCTGCTTTGAGATGAACCAAGAAGTTTGTTGTGTTTCCTGCAATGAAAATAAAAACACTGTTGCACTTGTACATTGATTCTATGCCTAATTTTATGAATTAATTGTTAATTTTTGCAAACAAGGATTGATTAACAAGTCAAACTTTAATTCCCCTCCAAGTGGTAACATTAAATATTTAATTTACTGAATGATGAACATCAATAATTTGTGGCACTGTATAATTGAATTTTGGAATGTTAACGAGAAGAATACTAATTCATAAAAATAACAGGTAGATTTTAATATTTTTGTTTGTACTTAAACAAGTATAGAAGGCTTGGAAGTAAATCAATATTAACAGTGGGGCAGGTGACTTTAAAGAAATAGGTGAAATGGATAAATAAGCAATAATTTCATTACAGAAAATATATCAGTCATTTCAATCAATATAATTTAATTTTTATTTCTGATATTTTAAAAATATATTGGCGTAAAAAATTTAGAGCCGGTTGTCGCATCCTGTTTTACCTGGCCACTAGTACCAGTGCCACTATTCGAAAGCTAGGGTCTCTTGCAAAAGCCACGGTCTGTCAGTGTCAATAGTCAAACTAATTAGGAACCAAGTTACAATAAACGTAAGAGAAGGGGCTCCGTATATTAAACTATTTGCGCAAGGACATTAAATGTTTTCCTTGAACCTTCATCAACTTGAAATTTAGGGGCGAAAGGATATGTGCACATAAGCTAAGTGGTGTAAATTAGCAGAGGGAGGAATCATGACAGATACAAGTTGAATCCCGCAAAGAAAGGATAAATTATAGTTTATACAATATACATTATGACGGGCTAAGATATAAGTGAAAGGCTATAGGATACAATTAACATGTATCCGTTGTGGATAAAAGAGTCCTGAACTGCACTACTTCTACAGTCGCACCAAGTCGTTTCATGTGTAGGCAAGGATTCTATAGTCAGACCGAAATTTAACCTTAAGTTATAGGAAAAGGTTATGGGTACGATTTCATTTGTTTAAAAGAGGCCCATGATTCTAACCTTGCAGCTAATTTCGGTTGATTAGATAAACATGAAGGTTTCTTACTTTCTAATCACAGAAGCAGCCACCACGGAGTCTATAAATCTGTAAATGTAGTTTAATCGGTTCTGGGATATTAGATCGGTCACTGGAGACTTGCTCAGAAGCCCAAGAACGGAGTTCATATCAATATTCATAAGATAAGGTCAGCAAGGTTACGGGCCGAAAAGCTTGTATATTCATGAAGCTATGCCTATTCAAATTAAAACATGATAAAGTTGCCAAACAGCAGAGTACTACTACTAGTTTACCGTAAACCACTGCCGCATTAAAAACTTAAATTAGAAGACTACAAAATCAAAATTATTTCAGTATCTCTTATAAATTACTTCTGTTATCCTCGCAAACTCAGAAAGCCATGGCGGGGAAGGTATTTCAATATATGACCTTGAACCGAAAAAAACACCGACCATAAATTATTATAATTGAACCTGGCTTACCGTTGTTTGCGTACTGTTTCCGACAAAGTTTACATACGACCTTTGTTCTGTCAATACTGTTGTCGTCATTTAGAAAAAATCCAAAGTAATTCCAAACAACTGACTTCGCCTTTCCCTTGTAATCAACAATTTTCTTAATATTCTTATGCGCGTCGTCTGCTTGGCCGGCCCCGGAGTTTGTCGCCATTTTGGTTACGTTAATGTCCTCACATGAACAAAGGTGGCAGCACATGACGTCGGTGGACGTCGGTCCACCAAAATTTGGTGGACCGATTCTTGAGAATAAAAACAGATAATCGAGAATCGAAGATTTTCTGAACATCGATTCGATTAATCGATTATCGTCGATAATCGCCGAGCTCTAGGTAATACTACCTTCACAACAAAACACAGGTAATACTTCCTGCACAGCAAAACACAGGTAATACTCCATTCACAGTAAAACACAGATAATACTACCTCCACAGCAAAACACAGGTAATACAACCTCCACAACAAAACACAGGTAATACTACCACCACAACAAAACACAGGTTATACTCCCTCCACAGTTAAACACAGATAATACTACCTTCACAACAAAACACAGGTAATACTCCCTCCACAGCCAAACACAGGTAATACTCCCTCCACAGCCAAACACAGGTAATACTACCTCCACAATAAAACACAGGTAATACTCCCTCCACAGCAAAACACCAGTAATACTACCTCCACAAGAAAGCACAGATAATTCTTTCTGCACAACAAAGCACAAATAATACTACCACCACAACAAAACACATGCTATACTCCCTCCACAGCAAAACACAGGTTATACTACCTCCACAGCAAAACACAGATAATACTACCTCCACAACAAAACACAGGAAATACTACATGCACAGCAAAACACAGGTTATACTCCATTCACAGCAAAACACAGATAATACTACCTCCACAACAAAACACAGGAAATACTACCTGCACAGCAAAACACAGGTAATACTACCTCTACAACAAAACACAGGTAATACTACCACCACAACAAAACACAGGTTATACTCCCTCCACAGCAAAACACAAGTTATACTACTTGCACACCAAAACACAGATTATACTTCCTCCACAACAAAACACAGGTAATACTCCCTCCACAGCAAAACACAGGTAATACTACTTGCACACCAAAACACAGGTAATACTACCTCCACAACAAAACACAGGTTATACTCTCTCTGCAGCAAAACACAGGTAATACTACCCACACAGGTATACACAGGTAATACTACCTCCACAGCAAAAAACAGGTAATACTACCTCCACATCAAAACACAGGTAATACTACTTCCACAGCAAAACACAGGTAATACTACCTCCACAGCAAAACACAGGTAATACTACCTCCACAACAAAATACAGGTAATATTCCATCAACAACAAAACACAGGTAAAACTACCTCCACATCAAAACACAGGTAATACTACCTCCACAAAAAACACAGGTAATATTCCATCAACAACAAACCACAGGTAATACTCCCTCCACAGCAAAATACAGGTTAAACTACCTCCACAACAAAACACAGGTAATACTACACCCACAACAAAACACAGGTTATACTTCCTCCACAGCAAAACACAGGTAATACTCCCTCCACAGCAAAACACAGATAATACTACCTCCACACAAAACACAGGTAAAACTCCCTTCACAGCAAAACACGGGTAATACTTCCTCCACAACAAAGCACAGGTAATACTACCTCCACAACAAAACACATGTAATACTACCTGCACAGCAAAACACAGGTAATACTACCTCCACAGCAAAACACAGGTAATACTACCTGCACAACAAAACACAGGTAATACTACCTGCACACCAAAACACAGGTTATACTACCTCCACATCAAAACACAGGTAATACTACCTCCACAACAAAACACAGGTAATACTACCTGCACAACAAACACAGGTAGTACTACCTGCACAACAAAAACAGGTCATACTTCCTCCACAGCAAAACACAATTAATACTTCCTCCACAATAAAACACAGGTTATACTTCCTGCACAGCAAAACACAGGTAATACTCCATCCAAAACAAAACACAGGTAATACTCCCTCCTTAACAAAACACAGGTAATACTACCTCCACAGCAAAACAGGTAATACTACCTGCACACCAAAACACAGGTAATACTACCTGCACAGCAAAACACAGGTAATACTACCTCCACAACAAAACATAGGTAATACTTCCTGCACAGCAAAACACAGGTAATACTACCTCCACAATAAAACAAAGGTAATACTTCCTGCACAGCAAACACACATAATACTTCCTCCATAGCAAAACACAGGTAATACTACCTGCACAACAAACACAGGTAGTACTACCTGCACAACAAAAACAGGTAATACTTCCTCCACAGCAAAACACAATCAATACTTCCTCCACAATAAAACAGATTATAATCCTGCACAGCAAAACACAGGTAATACTCCATCCACAACAAAACACAGGTAATACTCCCTCCTTAACAAAACACAGATAATACTCCCTCCACAGCAAAACACAGGTTATACTCCCTCCACAACAAAACAAAGGTAATACTTCCTGCACAGCAAAACACAGGTAATACTACCTCCACAACAAAACAAAGGTAATACTTCCTGCACAGCAAACACACATAATACTTCCTTCATAGCAAAACACAGGTAATACTACCTGCACAACAAACAAAGGTAGTACTACCTGCACAACAAAAACAGGTAATACTTCCTCCACAGCAAAACACAATCAATACTTCCTCCACAATAAAACACAGATTATACTTTCTGCACAGCAAAACACAGGTAATACTCCATCCACAACAAAACAAAGGTAATACTCCCACCTTAACAAAACACAGATAATACTCCCTCCACAGCAAAACACAGGTTATACTCCCTCCTCAACAAAACACAGGTAATACTTCCTCCTCAACAAAACACAGGTAATACTCCCTCCTAAGTAAACCACAGGTAATACTACCTGCACAACAAACACAGCTAATCCTTCCTCCACAACAAAACACAAGAAATACTTCCTTCACAGCAAAACACAGGTAATACTACCTCAACAGCAAAACACAGGTAATAATCCCTCAACAACAAAACACAGGTGATGCTTTCTCTAGCTCAAAACACAAAATTCTTTCCAACTCACTCTACAAAAAACACAAGAACTACTGACTCCACCAAAAAACACAGATGATACATAAACTCATCAGAGCAGGGTATTTGGGCAACCCATTCATGTAAAAATGTATTGCAATACAGTCATATTTTGTGCATATTGATTATCTGATCCACCTTTCTCTTTGCATCATTTTCAGGGAAAAAGTGATTGAGACAAAAACATATGAATGGATCAGCAAAGCTCCACCCTGTTGTCCACTTCTAAATATTTAGTTAAGCTGATTTCAAATCATGTTGAGCTATAGTGATGGGTCATTGCCAACAGTGTGGTCACTTGTTCAGCTGTCCATTAACAGAGCAAAATTCATAGCCATTAGACCAAGAAACTTCTAACTTAATATCCAAAATAAAACTTGGAAATCTGCATGTAAGCTAGAAATAAGCTCAAGGTGACCTGGTTTTTGAAGTTATGCATGTTTTCCCATCCATTGGACCCTGCATTGTTTCCTCCCATTAAACATGACTGTTATGATTAGAGACAGTGTCTGCATTTGTGTGTATCAATTATTTCTCTAGATGCACCTGGAGCCACTTTCACAGAAGCGATTGCCAGAAGAGCTGACCTAGACATGCAGGCCAAGATGAGAGAGGACCCCCTGTATATGATAAGGTAAGACAGACTCAGCCATAGCTGTGATTCACTCCATCCATAGTGTTCATGCTACATTAGTTCAGTAACTCCTTTCTCCTACCCACTGCTTTCAAAAACAGGGTTTGCTGCATATCACCACCAGGGAAGCTGGGTATCACTGGTCTCACTGAGTTTGAGACCTGAACACAATAAGCTGTTTGGTCAGAACATCCTTAGTCGTTTACCAACTCCTGGTGTTGACCAGGAGCAACAATTATCTTGTGTGCACATGAAACTATCACATGTCTACATGATAGCACAGCATGTTTTCCAACATAATAATAGATACTGACAATAGCTGACAATCAGTTCAGGAAGATCAAGTCAGTAAGGAAGAGCATTCATTCCAGGTCTTTAAGACAATTATGTAAGAATAAAGTCAGATTTTTCAGTGACTCGGACTCGTACTTGGACTGAAGGGTTCTGGACTTGGCCTTGAATTTGGATTAGGATGTGAGGACTCTAGAAATCAGGCCAAGTCCATCTCGAGTCCAATAGAAAATAAACCTCTGTTACATATTATAAAGACTTATGTACATATGCGAACTACTAACAGTTGATTACAAAAAGATAACATTACATATACCAGCCTTTGCGCAGCATCAGGAGTTATGTAATGTACCATTATAGTAAAAGTGTGTGTGTACTAACTTAAAAATGTATATGATAATCTGAAATTTTCATTTTAAATTACTTTTTATTAATATTTGTATTAGACTTGGACTTGGACTCAGATTCCAAAAGACCCAGACTTGAAGGTGGTGGACTTGGACTCAAACCTTCAGGACTTGGACTTGGACTCGGGTAGCCTTGACTCAGACTTACACTCTGACTCTGATTGTGTGGACTTGACTACATCACTGGACTCGAAGAATGTGGACTTGGACTCCAGTCTGAAGGACTCAGATTTGGAGTTAGACACAATTGACCTGGACTTGGACTTGCACTCTGATGGTATGGACTCGGCTGCATCACTGCTTTAAGATGCCATGCAACTGCAGTTGAAGACAAGAACAGAAACACTATAAAAACCACAGAGACTGATGTAACTCCATGAAACCTTGTCTTTGTATTTGTTGTCCCCTGCTTCTGCAGAACGGGGGACATTGATTTGGGTTTGTCTCTCCCTGTGTCTGTCCATCCAACAGGTTTTTGTTTCTGTGCAATAATTTTCCTAAATATTATACGATTTAATTCAAATTTGGGTCAGTGATTGCTCTCATGCATACCTTGGTCGGGATTGGTTTTGGAGTGTCTGTCTGAAAATTTATTATCACCAGCTCCAAAACAAAAAAAAGTTTCCCTTTGGTTCCCAATTCACAACAAAAATTATGACATGTGGAGACATCTTCAGGGGACAATGAAAACTAAAACATACAGAAGGCAAGCATGAAGATCACGTTAAGCTAAAATAACAAGAGGCGGAATAGGGGGACATAAATTCCACAAATTTGTATTTGTTGTACTTTCTTTATTACAGGAAACAAGAAGAGGAAGCAAAGAAGAGATTGCTGGAAAACCCAATAAAAATGAAACGGCTACAAAAGATGGTAATACTACCCAGTATCTCACATTTATCATCCAGCCAATCACAGACTCTCTTATCAGGGAGTGTTAAAGTCTGTTTCATCCCCTCATGTCCACTTTTTTTTATTTATGAAAATTTTTATTAGTTACATTTTAAGGAAAACAATTATAGTGGAGAGTAGAGGATTAAAGGGCCTAATTTTCAACCAGGTAAATAAATACCTACCTGACACCTTATTTAAGAAACAGAATTATTTGAAAATATGAGAAATCAGTCTACATTTTACAACGTATCAGACCCACTTTTGGCGGTCAAGGTCATTGGTCACATGCAAAAACAGCCTCTGACAGCTGCTGATTGGATGATCTCATATATAAACACTCTAAAAAATATAACCAGCTAAAACAAAGATGGCTATTTATGGAGGGACACATCATAACTGTCAGATCATTGTGAAGAGAATTAAATCTTGTGAAACATAAACAGGTGATTTATTGTAAAATACTTAATTGCCATATAAGGTAGTCACTTCAATATGTTGTTTTCTTGGAAATTATTGAAAATAATAACTTATAAGAAAAAATTAATTATTTACCAAAAACTGGTTGACAGCAGTTGGTGAAACAGACTAAAGCTGTGAATACACAATCCAAGCTAGTATTTCATATATATATATATATATATATATATATATATATATGCAGTATGTATCAGTATGTGGGATGTATGCATATGGAGCTGGAACATGGATGCCAGTGATTCCATTAACACATATGCATATTCGGTATATATGCAGCAAAACTAGGGATATAGTAAAGTTCCCCAGGTGTACATAAGTCATTTCAAGAGAAGTTCCCCATCACAAAGTTTGGAATTACCCCCCATCTGTTCCACACGTATGCGTTTTCATTTGTGACAGTGAGCGATTGAAACATGCTACATACATCTATATGCATATGTACTACATATTCATATATGAAATCACTGAAGTGAATATAATGTGTCCTATTCCAAGCTGCATACATATACATAATGCATACATACTGCATACCTACATATTGAATGCCACCTTCAGTAGGCATTTTATGTGGACTGATTAGGCCTATATTGTGTCGGATGCCAGTCATACAGAAAACAGTGTTGCAAGGGCCTCCCATCCTGTTGCAATGATAATGCTGTTTTCAGCTGGCACTGTGATCATTAGGCTAGGATTAAAAATATACAAACCAATGCATAAAATGTAAATCACATAGTCCAAGAGAGACATATTTGTATGCAGTAGTAAATTAACAAACATACATTAAGGTTTACATCTGAAATATAGTGAATTTTTTTTGCACATGGAAGGTGTTTGTTTAGAAACTACACACATATTGAATGATTGGTCAAGTTTACTTTAAGTGACAACACTTGTATGCCTCCAGGCATTGTAAACAGTGAAGAAAATATTTGTTTCATCATCAAGAATTTTATTGCAGTTTTCAAAAACCATTACCCTCTTTATGATTGTGATCTTGACTTGCATCAGTCCATTTTTGTTTGTATTTCAAAAAAACATATCGTCAATAACAAATTCATGTATCCTGTTTGGGGCTTCATCCATGCCAGGACCCAAGGCCAAGGTCTTTGCAACAAGAGTATGCCCTCCATTCCAAGGAGTAAATTGGTACTGATTGTGGGCAGCAGAACAAATATTCTTATAGCTCCTGTATTCCAAACTTGGGTATATCATCCTCCGTGGGGGGGGGGGGGGGGGGGCTCAGAAAAGCTAACAAGAGTGAGCAAGCCAAAAAATCAGGAAGGCAATTGATTACCTATGTAAGGTGATATTGATATTGTCTGTGATATCAGATTATGAACCCCACCATTACATTTTAAAGACTTAGTCAAATATTTTTATTGCTGTGGCTGATGTAATTGATCGCATAAGTTTTTAATGCCAGGTGGAGTCTCAAACCAAGAAGAAGAAAAAGAAGAAGAAGAAGAACCAGTCTGAGGATGAAGAATCAGAGGACGATCTGATGGCTAAATATTTACAAGTGTTAAAACAAAAACACCAGGACAAACCTACTAAACACAAACAGAAACAAAGGAGAACAAGCTCAGACTCTGAGGACAGTGATAGTGATAATTCTGATATTTCAAAGCACAAAAGGAAAGGTAGAAACAATAACAGAGATGACCATGGTCCATCAGGTCGTTCACAGGGTCAAAGGCTCCAGCGAAGTCCAGAAAGACCAATAAGGAGAGAGAATAAACATGATGGTTCATCATCACCAGACCGCAGACCCTCTGGATATGGTCTGTTGGTAAGTTTACTTTATAAAAAAATTAAATCTGTTATTGTTATTTATGGTAATCCTGCTTTTGCTTCTCAGCGCCATCTAGTATTCATACCTAGAACAATTTGGATGCTTTAAATGTATGTTTAAACCTTAAAAATATATAGAACAGATAAATTGGAGATATTAAGTGTGGCAGAATGGTTTTTCCAAGAAACTTTGGTATTCAACCAAAATTAACAATTGGTGTGAGATAATAAACATATTATTGCAAATCATTATGTACCTTAAATTAACAATGAAGCCATATTTGTCTATTATAAAATCATATTTGAAGATCACACTTATGTATCTCTATCAGAGCAGTCAACTATCATGTCAGTCCCCTTTGATATTCTGAAATATGGGAGCATTCTTTTTCTGGGAGCCATTTTCAGGGACATTCATATGTAAGCATGGATCAGCAAGAAATTTACTGTAAACCATTGTTTTAATCAAATTAAGTAAAATGGAATATGAATTAAGCTACGCTCCTCCTGCAGTGTTTTTACACTACAGCCCTCGCAGACATTGTTTCATGTAACTGTTGCTTGGTATGGCAAGGCTGTCCAGGCAGGAACACCAGAGCAAAGAATTGTAATCAAACCACTGAAAGTCTGGTAATAGTGCATCCAGTCTTGTTTTTAAACTCTCATTGGTCTGATAACACCTGTTCTGGCATAGTTCTTAGCTGACTAACAAGAACTTGTTTCCTGATGAAATCAAACCAGTGACAGCAGGTATAACATGTTAAAAATGTGGACTAGATGTAATATGTAGTACCACAGTCTCATTACAATTTGTCTGTGCCAAACCATGATGTTTGTGATAGAAAGCAGCAGTTACACTAAAGAATGTCTTGGATGTCTGTAGTGTATAACAGCTGCGTGAGGAGTGTAGAATTTAGCAGACTTGAGAATAATCATCAAACTTCAATGGACACTCTTTTGTGAAAAATAATAAAGCACAGGTTAGCCAGAGTTCTCAGCCATCCTGAAAATCAGAAAAAAGCCATATTGAAGGTTATTACCTGAGCTTAAAACTTGAAATCTTAAATTATGTGGCTAGTTTGATTTATCCTTTTTTTTTTAGAAACGACAGTCCCCAAAAAAGTCATTTTCCAAGCAAGAAGAACATAGTAGGTCAAAAAGCCCCCAAAGGAAGAAATACACCAGAAGTAATAGGTCAAAAAGTCCCCAAAGATATAGGTCAAGGTCAAGAAGTCCAAAAAGAAAAAGGTCACCTGTAAGGTCAAGGTCAAGAAGTCCAAGAAGAAAGAGGTCACCTGTAAGGTCAAGGTCAAGAAGTCCAAGAAGAAAGAGGTCACCTGTAAGGTCAAGGTCAAGAAGTCCAAGAAGAAAGAGGTCACCTGTAAGGTCAAGAAGTCCAAGAAGAAAGAGATCACCTGTAAGGTCACGGTCAAGAAGTCCACGAAGAAAGAGGTCAGTGTCGAGAAGTCCAAGAAGGAAAAGGTCACCAGTCAGGTCAAGGTCAAGAAGTCCAAGGAGGAAAAGGTCAAGGTCACCTGACAGAAAAAGTAAAGGGGAAAGGTAAGAGACAACCTGTGTTATTGCAGATGGTCATTTTTAAACATCCATGATATATGTTATATAAATAACATTTAAAGTAAAGCTTTAGTAAAAACTAACTATATGGAATCTCCAGGGAGAGGATACAATTTATATAGTTTTATATAAAGTATATTTATAAGTGCTTTCATATTTTTAACAAAGATAGTAATGTCAGATAGTAAAATTTTCACCCATACACACCTTTTGTCAAACTGTTTTTGCAAAGAAGGAACGATTTTCATATGACAGGAAATTAGTGCTGAGTTTTATTGTATGTAATTATCTACAGGAAGAAAGACGAGTTGGAGAGAAAACGCCAGCAGATGCTTGAGAATGCCCGATGGAGGGATGAGCAGAGAGCAGCGAACGTGAAACGTTACACAGAAGCTGAAAAAAGGGAACAAGAACTAGTCAATAAACATAAAGAGGCAGGCTCAGAATTCATTACGTAAGTAGTGACATTTTTAGCTCAACTGACTTACAGTTATGCTGGGCTGTAGTGATGGTTTGATCTTTGTTTGGCATCCACCCACCCAGCTAGTCATACAGCAATCCTTCTGTTTATTAGGAGCACAAATTATTACCCTAAGATCTAAACAAATATTTTTGCATAACATTCAGACTGGTCCTGGTTAAATCATATTGGAAACTTAAAATTAGGTAACAGTGACCTATATTCTGCAAGCTATTTGGTGAAAAAAGGGTTTTGATCACTAGTCAGACTCTTCTGATCTAAGTGTTTAACTCAGTAAATTACCACACGATCACAATATCAAAATAATATACTTTATTTACACTTTATCTCAGTAAATTACCACACGATCACAATATCAAAATAATATACTTTATTTACACATATAAACCTGTCACCATGCAAAAAAATTACAACTGCATTCAAGACTGGCAAGTTACAGGAATTGAGCCAGTTTCCTGGAAATGGATTTGCTAAAACGTCTTGTATGCTTTCTGATTATGTACAGTGTAAAGAGTTTGGCTAGACTGGTGGTGCAAGCTGCATTTGGTTTTATCATAACACATTGTTACATGTATTTTTGAGACTGCCAGATTACACTTATTATTCTCAACAGTGGTTTCAGGAATTGCCCTACAAGTTTGTGTGCTTGTTTTAAAAATGACAAATAATGGTCTTATCAGTACGAACAAAGTTCAAAGTATGAAGAAAGCAGTCATACATTTGTGTCCCGCCATTAAATTGAAATCTCAATAAAGTTACTTAATAAGTATCTAAAATAATCTTAGAATCTTTCTACAACCATAACTTGGCCAAAGAGATTTTCAAGAATATGATCTTAAATTATGAAATTACAGTACAGTCATTCCACTCTTGTGTACAACTGCATACAAAAAGCAAAAATTCCCCAATAATTCATGCACAATTGTTTTGAAACTCATCATGCATAGTATTGTAGCTATATTTATTTTATAACACCAGGGGTGCCCCCTGAAACTTGAGTTTCACTTCAAATGTAATGTTTGATGATTTTTCCATTTTCTTGGAATTTGAGAATTTTTATCCGTAATTATAAACTGGGATATTTTCATGTTATGTTAGGATAATATGGTTATTTTTGGGGTTTTTTTACTGTAGGCCAATGATGATGCAACATGCAGAACAAAGTTCAGTAGAAGAACGACTGAAGAGAAACATCTACAACATACAGAGGACAAGGGCAGATCTGGACAAAGCATTCACAAAACACTAAATACAGGTTTATACATGTGGTTGAGAACTTGGAAACTTGCACATTTCAGTCTCTAGCTGAAAAGCAAGAAGTTAGCATTTGTGTTGTGCTGTTATTGTTGAGCTTGTAGGAGGAGGAAAAAAGCTGTCACGAAACACTTGAAATCTAAGAAATAATCCTTTTGCCCACCTCTTTGGGCCTCAGTGCTCAACTGGCCAGATAATGCACAGGTGAGGTATGTCTGTGTGTCGGACGCAAGTAATCTGTTGTTTACACACACAGCAGCAACCTCAGGATAAGTTATGTCATGTCTCATACAAACGCACTTAAAAACAATGAAATACCTGTTGAAAATAACAACGTTGTATGCCGAAGCCACCTATCCTTTTGCCACACCAGGTTATAAAAATATTTCAGATACAAGGGTTATTAGAGGATTTGAACTAAATAAGATGAAAAATAACACGCATGTGATTGGCAGCTGATTTTTATGCAGCTTGAGAATGCTGCTTTATTAAATGTGAAGACATAATTCAGTACATGTACTATAGAAAGTCAACATTTTCTTGTCTAATTGCCTAGCTTGGCCTTCTGATTTGGGGCCCATAGAAGTATTAAACATTGTAATAGTGTAGACTTGATCTATAATCATAGAGCATAAAAAGGAAAACCAGACAGTGTATAAGACAAAGTCCATGCTGTCTAGTTCTGGTGTTCCTTATGACACTCTCTGACATGCTCTTAGTGTTGGGCACTCTTAAGTAGCCATATTTATAAAGTATGGTAATATGGCATAAATGTTCCACATCTGTCTCTCACTTTTTGACTATACTGTCATTAAAGGTGCCCATTCACCTACCTTTTGCATCAGAATTTTATGTGATTTCTGGCTTCCTCTGTGTATATATTAATGATCTAAGGGTAATTTTGGTTATGAAAAGTTCTTATGACACCTTCGTGAAGGATTTATGAACTTGTTTATCAACAACATGTTTGTAAACACAACAATGTCGACAAACAGGAAAAACATGTAACCTAAGGTGGTAGGGTGCATATATGTGGAGGTAGAAAGGCCACTTCTTGCAAACCGCCATTTGCAAAGCTCTGGCTTATCTGACTTGCTTTCAGATGCCCTTGTTGAAATTGTTATGATTATTTTGGCGGGCCCCCATATATTACAAACACGTTGATATAAACACAGCCTGTGAGCGGTGATATCCATGTTTTCTGGCCTTCAAGCTCAAAGGGATTACCTTTAGTTTATAAAGGTTAGATAGTTGATTAGGCCCCTATAAGCCATTGGATACACACCTGCTAGTCACATACATGTCTGGCACTCTGCTCTCTCAGCTATAAAAACATGTATAATGGTGCTTCCTCTAGTGACCAACTTGTGTAGTAAGAGGGATAGACACCTAATATAAAAATGTCATTGAAAATTCCTGATAATGGCACATTTAAGTTTCAAGGGCAAGATTAAATAGGTGTAATGCTGCAATTTGATGACAGCCCATCAGGTCTGAACCCACAATAATGTTTAGATTTAATAGAGTTATTCACCTAATTGTGTCAGGTGGTGCTGTACAAACTGACTCACCGCCTCATACTAAATGCAGATGTCCATACCTGACTGACTGAAGGCATGATGCTGCCATCTGGAGAATAATATTCATACTAAATGGGTAGTCTTTAGAGCTCCATATGACATGATTGCAACTGTGGTTGGACCAGATAAAGTGCCTCTTTTTAAATGGATCTTTTATTAATGTAAAAAGGGGGATTTTTTCACTTTTATATTGAACCATTAATTATGCAAAAATTTCATACAGTTAGCACAAGACGTTTTCACATGCAGTGCTTAGTGTGTTTTACACAAAATCAGTGTTTTGTCTAAACAAATTCTGCAGAATATGTTTTAATACAAGTACTGTTTTACTTTTAATATTTAATTGTTATGAGTTTTAATTTGCCAGGAAATAATATGAGAGTAGGGGTCAAAGCAAGTTCAAGGTGTGTGGTTCAACAGACTACTTTCTTCTGCATGGGTTTACTGTTGAACGGCTGTTCTGTAAAAATTGTTTTAGAGCTGTTTCACAAAAATAATATGTGCTACTTTGTTTTCTGTTTATAACTAATTTTGTCTGTTACTTGGCTGTCATATTCTGAGGTATTAGTTTTAGCATCAGTCACTGGCTTGAGGTGTTCCCTCTTGAAATACCAAAAATGAGGTGGATGCATATAATTGGTCAGTTGTTTTGCATAATTAATGCATGTGACAACCCTAGATGTGTGAACCAGCTTCAGTACCTATAGATGTCTCTTATATTATGAAGAAGGTAAAATTTTATTTTCAGGTAATGGAACAGTCACAACATGCACAAAAGAACTGCCTACTCTTAGAACATTTTAAATAATTAATACATTATTAGATGTGGAAAACTGCTTTAAATAAAAATTGTAAATATGTGTTATGTGATTGATAAAATCAACATGTTTGTGGCATGATTTATTTGTACACAGTTATGATTTCTATACTATTTTATGAACAATGTCTATTAACTAAAAACAAAGCTCAGACTTTTCAAATTTGTAAACTGGTAAAGTTTTATGCAAATGCCTGCAAGTATGTTGTACTTTTTATGTACTGTGTACATTATGTATTTAAATTAAAGTGTACAATTCATTGTTGGAAGTTTTTTCATGTTTTTATATTTGAAAGAGGAGGTTTTTTTGTAGATTAATTTTTAGCTCAGCTGACTATAAGTCATCTGAGCTATAGTGATGGCACTTTGGCCGTCATCTGGCCAGCCTTGTGGTGGCCGGCCAATAACAGATGTATGTATACAGTTAGATACATACAAATTTTGCAATAGTTAGATATCCCCAAAATCTCCTACCAAACCAAAAAATGGGTCACTGCAACTTCATTCCTTCGAGAAATTAATCAAAAACCTCCTTTTTTCAGTAAAAACCTATTGTTACACTTAAAAACTGCCCACTGTGAAAAGTTAAAAACCACTGATGTTATTGTATTCATGTTTCACATAACCATTTCTGCATTTATTTCCTATATAAATTAGGTCAGTATTGCTTAAATTATTGTAGTTATGGGCTCAAATATAATGCACTTTGTCAAAAATCAGGAAATATATTTTCTCAATTTACTAGATAATTGCTTAAGCTTGAGACTTTTCCCAAGGATATAACTTTATTTAATCAAGATTCAGTTATGTAAAAGGAATCAGATAAGAATTTTGTAATTTTATAAGTTATTAGCATAATTATAGAAATAGTACCTTAAATTTGGCCCAACTTTGATAATGGCACACTGTTTTCCTATGAGTATGGTGGATTTGATTTTCACAGCATGTACACACTGATTCAATCTGTTAAACTGAACTGTGAAAATAAAAGCTTTAAAATTAGGCTTTGTATTTAATTTTTTTTTAGGCAGTTATTACCACACTACCCTCCCCCCCCCCCCCCCACCCCAAGTGTAATGCAAAATTGTTATTGATTTAAATGTGTTTCCTTAATTGTGAAACTGTTTCCACTCCATTGTTCAAAACTATTCTAAATCAAGGAGTAATCCGTAATGCCATGTTGTGGTTATTTTAAAGAAATCAATTTCCTTTTTAGCCCTCAGCCCTTAGGCTGATGGGCTATTGTCGTCACCCAAGCTGTCTGTCTTTTACCTTGTGAGCGGGATATCATGAAAAGGATTCACCGTCAGAATTTTATTTCCTCGATAAAGATGTATATCGACAAAATCTCGGTCAAGTTCGAAGATGGGTGACCTTGACCTACTTTTCAAGGTCACAGAGCTTATAATAGAATAAAACTTAGAAGCTTATTTTTCAGGAAGCTTTTGGTGGATTGTTATGAATCATGGTACATACCTCTCCATTTTAAATTTATAACTGAGACATGTACAGATATACATCCATGTGAGAACAGATATTTAGTACTTGTTACTGTTACCACATCTAAACACTGTTGTTTTGGCTGAGGGCTTTTGTCAGTTTCTGCTGATATTCTAGTTGATAATTTTAACAAATAAAGATATCATTAAACCTATCAGGAGGCATAATTTGACAATATATGAGCCAAATTATGAAAAAATAAATGTGCAATTTAAAATTTTAGTACTCATTCAGAATCAAGGTAAATTTTCAGATATTTATTGTTTTGCAAATTTATTAAATATATATATATATAATATATATATATATATATATATATATATATATATATATATATATATATATATTATTGTGATAAAAATAAATGCATGTGTATGCATAATGTGTTGTTATCTGACCAAATTAGGGATTATGGTGATGCAATTTAGAATTGTGAATCAGCTAATATATTCAGATCCATATGTTATATTGCAAATGTGTAAAATTTATAAAATTTAAAAAATTGGTTATGAAAAGAATGAGGATCTTATTCAAAATTTTGTTCATTTTCCTGCCTCAGCAGAATATGTAATAAATTAATTGGCTTTCTTTGTCCATTTCTCTGTCTGATAATAAATGTTTGATAATTATGAATAAACATTTCCTCCTGTAAGCACTGTTATCTTAAATGTCATAACCTGCGTGTATAGACAGAGTTGTTATAACTCTCACCATAAACCCCACCCCATCCCTTGCCGTTGAGCCCTTGCACCTGTGGTTTTGTCCATTAGTTTTATAGCAATTGTATTGTATAAGGATTTATTAAATGAGAAAAACAGTTTGAATTATTAAATGGTTTCAGACAACATTTTCATGTATTAAATAGTACAATATATACTTATCATATTTAGTTTATGCTCATTTGAAAATGGATTTTTTTACAGCATTTTATTTCATTTAATAAATTTGATGTGTATTATTATACTTCTGCTAATCTCCACTTTCTTCCTTATTCTATAATTGACAGTGGTTCATACATATCCATGGTTATTTCATGCACATATTTCTTTCACAAAGGTGAAATAATGATACTTCCATCTAGTATAATTTGAACCTTGATGAGTCCCTTGTTATGTGTTTCCCGTGTTCAAGTGAATAGGACCTGGGTCAAATATCGTAGTACAGGAAATCAATCACCTCCGTATGTCGACCACCTCGATATAATGACCTTGTTTTTTGTGGTCCTTTTCTGTTTTTGCACTTTATATAAAACTCTGAATAGCCCGCACTACATTGTTAGCTCAGCTTACTAAATAAGTCATCAGAGCTTTAGTCATGGTCCGTCTTCTGGGCGTCAGTCCATTAACAAGGCACGTTTTGAAACCGTTGGATCTACAAATCCAAAATTTGGCATACAGTGAGATGTCCCAAAAAACTCCTACCGGACCGAAAATTGGGTCACTAGGACTTCATTCATTCGAGATAAAAAGGAAAAACCTCAGTTGTTTTTCTATCAAAACCGATTGTTACCCTTCAAGACTGCCTCATATCAAAACTACTGATCTGTTTTGATCATATTAATATACGTATTCCTCTATACATTTCCTATGTGCATACCAGAAATTAGGTCAGTATTGCTCAATTTTTTTAAGTCATAGACCCAAACATAATGCACTTTGTAAAAAATCAGGAAATATATATACTTAACATGAGAATTGTTGAAGCTAGAGACTTTTTTTCAGGGATATAACTTTATTTAATCTTGCAAGATTCAATTGTTTACCCAAATAGATCAGAATTTTGCAATTTTTTAAAGTTATTAGCATAAATAAAAAGCAGTACCTTAAATTTTGGCCGGACAAGATGCATTAACTAGATGAATGTTATAATGATGTTCCCTATTTAATTCATTCTTATTTGGAATTTGTATTCTTTCATAAGGAGTCACAATGATTAAAGTACACATTTAATTGCGCTGACAAAGTGATGTATTGCTATTAAAGTGTGGAGCATTCCATTAATATATCTTGCCATGCATACAACCGGTACACTCAATCAGGATTTTGGGCAAACATTCCTGGAATTTAATCTTTAGTTCGTTTGGCCATATCTTTAAAATGGTTTTAGAATTATTAATTACATTACACATTTTTGTTTATCAAATATATTCTTTAGTATAACTCTTAGGCACATGATCTTATTTCCCTTATTGCATGATTAAAAGTTTTCAGGCCACAATTTTCATACATTACAGAGTACAATATATACTTATAAGATTTAGTTTATGCTCATTTGAAAATGTACAATTCTAATTTGTTCAAGCATTTTATTTCAGTTAATAAATAAAATGTGTATTATTATACGACAGCTCATCTTCACTTTATTCTATATTTTACAGGGTTTCATATATTCCCAGTGGGTATTTTAAGTACATGTTACCTTCGCATAGTTGAAATACAGATAGTTTACAAATATTTGATCATGAGAGGCTCCTGCATCTTTGATGTAGTCCATTAAAGTCCAAATGTAGTATTTGTCTTGTATTCATATATTTAGTATTTGATTAAAACCAAATGGCAAGGCCATTTACTCTAGTTTTTCAAATGCTTATATGTAAAACAATATAAATAAGTACATTTTGCATTTTCTAAAATTTTACAAAGTTTAGCTGAGCGCCATGACCCATGGGTCCCTTGTTCCATTTTGTAGACACTAATTTTGTTCCCAACGTATATCCTGAACCTCAAGTACTACAAAGTACACTGAATAAAACGTTGCCAGCTCAATTGTAGCCAAGGGTTGCCCGCAAACCAGTGCATTACATCACTAACTAGAAAAAGCACTCAGAGAGCGCAGACCTCCACCAATGCAATACCCCCCCCCCCTTTCTGGATTTTTTTCAAAACAACCTCCTTTATAACAGGTTTTGTTTTCACCCCCAAAATAGATCTAAGGAATAAAAGAAAGTGAACAGTTCCCATTTCTTTAAAACTGGTGTAATACGAACGCGCCTGTGCGGGTATAGAGATTTGCGTGTTTATAAAAGGTGTTAGAAGCAACCAAGCATGATAAAGGTAAATAAACCGGAGCCACATTTGCTATCGGTTATTTGCACATAGACTTGATTCTATGTTCTACAAGCCATCCATATATATATGGGGCCTGTCTGTTTGAGGAGGATATCTAATACGACAGGGACATAAAGAGCACATGTGACATAGTTGTTTGAAAACCTGCTGGCCCGGGTGCTCGCCGACAACTCACAACTCATGTCCTGTTTTTATTCGCCAACGATGACGCGACGTATTATGGTATGCTCACGGTCCGTCTGTCCGTCCGTCTGTCCGTTAACTTTTAGTGTCACCGTGATAATTAACTTACCAGGAATTTGATGAATTTTTCACGAAACTAACCATTACTACAAACCAACAGATTATCTCGCCCGAGTTTGGTTGTAGGCCAAATCCACGCATGTAAACGAGGTCAGAGGTCATGAGCCTACTTGGATGGTGTCGTCTTATCAGGAAAATGATTGATTTTAATCAAACTATACAGAAATATTAATCAATATAACATCTTGCCTAAGTTCGATTTCCAGCAATCTATGCTTATTTAACGAGGTCAGTGGTCACCAGACTGTGGAGCTGCCGTGATGGCTAAACAAAAACATGGATTTTCATGAAACCCTTATAAAAATTATCAAACGGATTTTCTCACCTGAATTACATTTTCAGCATAATTCGAGCATATGTACTGAGGTCAGAGGTCACACGAAATGCGACGGGCGTATTATGCACCGTTTGCGGTGCGCTGGTTTTTCATATGCCTTCCATACTATATTTTGCCTGAACATTAACAAAAATATTGTTACTTTCGTTTACTAAATCATACTAAGAATCAGACTAAGTCTTCTGAGTAACCGGATATAATTAATTAAGGTAGTATCACTGTTTAAAACCCCTATATCTAAATTCAATCCAAAGTAGTTTATATTAATAATAGACCCCATAAAATATTCATTATTTTAAACCTGGTACTGCGATCTTTTTGATAGTATACATATAGTTTAACTTTTTATTCATATTCACATTATTATGCAACATTTAATAAAAAAATAAATGTTTAAAAGGTGCACTGTTTTAAGCCCCCAGTGATATAAATCCACTTTTTAATGAATTAATAATAAACTACATGTCAATATATAAAAAGTGTTTTTTTCCTCTATCATCATTCTGTCTACCCTAAAACTGGAATTTTAAGTTTTTATTCAACAATTTTAAATTTTAAAATTTTCATTCAATAAATTAAAAAGAAAAGTTAAAATATGTATACTATCGATGATTGCCCGTTTTCTTTCATAATGGATTAAATCGGTTACATTGTTGCATAATCGATCAAACGATTATTGGACCCTTGACCTATGATGCCTATAGGTTCTAGTATGTCTTCCGTGAAAATCCAAACTTCAGTCACTGTGACCGCGTTAGTGGGTGGACGAAAATACATCTTTGATTACATCGGAAGTTAAGATTTACATCAGCAAACTAAAGAGACAAAAAATTCATGGCAGGCCAGTCTTGTCAGCACCTTTTGAGGAATTTGAATGCTAATTTATCTGAGAGAAATTTAACTTTTGCAGAAAACTGGTTGCTTCAACTACAATTATTTTGCATTTTTATTATGCGGTGTCAGCAGTGCAGAAACCATATGCATTTTACCTCAAACTTAACATACCGGTGTCTGCCATCAGTGAGGTCACTGTAACCGTGACAGAATGGGGAATCTGGATTCAGGGACGTCGTTAAGTAATACTTACAAATGTACAGTCACTTTACTCACTTATGCACGAAGGAACCTGGGAATATGGGCCGAATAAGTGAAAGCAAACACAATATGCCCCCCCACACACACACACACAAAGGCGGAGGCTTCCATTCCTTAGAATACAGATTTCTGGTTTATAATCTAACATGTCTCCAAGGAAATATTGCCGGTGTTGAACAGATACGGTACCTTGGCCTCGTTCTGATCATACTTTCATGCTATTGGATTTATAGATTATCATACAGTCCAGGGATTTGTCAGCGGGCTTTGGGAATGCCTGGAGAGCAAGGCAGATCTCCATATTGCGTGATGTTTGCGCATTGCTGGTGTGTTTTTGTCGCAGTGTTATGTTGCTATTGATATTTGGACGAGAAGTGGGTGATGGCAAACTGCCGTAAAACACTCAGTGACATCCATGCAGTGTTACATGGTACTTTATAATTAGTTATGTAGGTTCTGTAGATATAACTGTGATTGTAATCTACATTTTTGTTATATATTTCTCTGTAGAATTGTTCAAATAACTCTGTCAAGCGTAATCTAATTAGCACAGCGATTTTATGTATAACACAAGTGACTGTTATACAAAATATCGCCAAAATCTGCATGAACCAAGACCGTTAACAGAAAGGAATACAGTTTTATTTATATTTTCACTTAATAATCGAGGCTAAATGTCCAGTATTTAAGCAAGCATTGCTTCAAATGCAGTGACGCTTGACTCGAGTTCGGACTTGGTCTTGAAACCTGACCCGAGTCCAATATCAGAGGGACTCTGACTAAAGGGTGCTCGAGTCGGACTTAAGAACTAAGAAAGTCTGGTCAGTCTATCTCGAGCACAACAGAAAGTCATACGCTATAGAGACATATACCAGGTCTGTGTGCGAACTACTAACAGAATATTGTTAAAAAATAATATATATATATATATATATACTAGTAGAGGTACTCAGTGTTGCCTCGAGGAAAAGAGAACTCCCTTAAACCACAGAAAAGACAGATATGGTGGGGGGGGGGGGGGTATAATTCATTAGCGTAATGATAAATAATAGTGTGCCAATTAATCGATTTAATCGGTAATTGATCGTTTCCTTTCAAAATCGATAAAAACGATTATGCACATGCTAATCCGTTTAGAGATATACGAACACAAAGTAACGAACATCATCAATAAAAACGGAACCTTTCGCATGCAGCCAACAATCGTCCGATGGGAAGTCGACCTTTGATGCGGATGGATTGATTGTTTCATTATGAATACGGATGTACATGTCATACTGTTTACTGAGGTCAGTATTTCAGGTACAGGTTTACATCAGATTTCAAGGTAAACTAGAAAGTACATAAAATAATCGATTGATAATCGATCATTTTTAATGTTTAATCGAATATTTTTTAAAACCAATTGTTACAACTAATAAATATAATGTATCAGCTGTTATTATCAATTAGTTAAAGGAGACTGCAGACATGTTTTCGTTTGTAAAGACGTTTACTCCGTCAAATTGATAACTTATTTAGGTAAAAATAATATTCCAAGGAAAGACGGGAAAGAGAAAAAATATAGAGCAATATATAAGCCGTCAATTTATACATAATAGACCTACTGCACAGCAATCAGGGAAATTAACGTTCTGGATGATGACTGGCTGTTTCGGTACCAATGCCCGTTTTCGTTCTACGTCATGTTCGTTTCGGTCCCTCATAATGTCCTTTCGCGCCCTTTAAATTATAGCAGCCCAATGTATGTTGCACCTGAAGAAGTTATACGCTGTCTCCATACATTAACCGTCCTCTTGTTCCAAGAGTTCGTTAAACAATAATTTTTCCTTGTTTGGTCTAGGTGTGGTCTGCTCACGAAAACCACATTTTATATTCGAAGAGTTCGTCAAACAATAAATATTCCCTTTTTTTGCCTAGGTGTGGTCTGCTGACGAAAATCACATTTTACGTTCCAAGAGTTCGTTAAACATTAATTTTTCCTTGTTTGGCCTAGGTGTGGTCTGCTGACGAAAACCACATTTTATGTTATAAGAGTTCGTTAAATAATAAATTTTCCTTGGTTTGGCCTAGGTGTGATCTGCTGAATCACACCACATTTTATGTTCCAAGAGTTCGTTAAACAATTTTTTTGTTTGACCTAAGTGTGGCCTGCAGAGTTGGGAAATGTCATGCAGTAGACCCTCCTGCATGTGGCCCTTTGACGCTTGTAGACACATTTACTGCACACGAGAAAGCCAGACCGATCCGTAGTGAATGCTGCAGACAAGTATTTTTACGTATACATGGACGTGAAGGGCATTGGTGAAGGCGGGATGGAGGCTAAAACCATCCGGAGGGCAAGTGGGCAATGTGGAAGCTTGAAATAAGGGTGGCGGGTGTTCCGGTGAGGAGTGATGAAAGGGCAAACCCACAGACATCCAGAATTGTATTATAGATACAATATATATAGCAAGCGCTATACATCAGGACAGTGTAATTAAACATTTAAGTTAATATTAAACTGACAAGAATACACATGATGATATGAAAATAATTCCATTTTACATTTCTTTTAATAAAGAGATTCGTATCGGACTCAGTTAGTAACTCGGTTTCCAAATGACTCGGACTTGGACTCGGACTCAAGTGGCCTTGACTCGGACTTGCACTTGGACGGACCCGGTCACATCAGTGTTCAGAGTGCCCTCTCTGAATAAACGGAACCGTGACAATCTTTTACCATTGTGATGTCTCAAAATCAAAAGTATTACATATTTTCTCTTAATTCTGCCATATGATCTGAGCTAATGAAGAAGATATTTGCTTACTACACCTCTCTCTCTCTCTCTCTCTCTCTCTCTCTCTCTCTCTCTCTCTCTCTCTCTCTCATACACACACAAACACACACAGGAATAATATCTTATTAAAGATGGTCGGTCCTCTATTCACACATTCCTCTTTGTTGAAGCTAGAATGGCATTCAGTAGTATTTTCATTTATCACTTTATTTCCACGACTTTAAGAGGATGAGCAATGTAAACATACAGATGATGGTTGGTTCATTTACAGGAGCAGAGTATTGACTATGCATATATATAAAATATTACCTGTTCTCTCGCTTAAAATATCGGACCGCATGAATTATTGACGATGGATGAGGGTGGAGGATTGTCGAGCATGATTTTTTTAAATGCACTGAGCGATGTAAATGTTATAAGCCACCATTCTGCTCATGCGCATTCAGACTAGAGGGTGACGAATGACAGAGGGTATCCAATGAGGTACCTGATGTTAATTAAGGCTGGAAAGCTTCATGGACCAATGCAAACGTAATAGTGATTTTTTAGCAAGGCTAAAGGGCACACCTGGGTAGCACAACAGAGTGGTTAAGAAACATTTTTGGCGGATGTTGTTAGGAATTACATAGATGCTGGCGGTTTCTGATTTTGGTAAATAAGTGAAGGAACGAGGTTATAGTTAATTGTAATCTGTTATCAATTTCTCTTGCAGAAAATAAAAAGTCTAATCTTATGCTAAACATCTCTTCTAAAGAAATTCTAGATAAATGTCTAAAACAATAATCTTCGCTTCCGAACAGAAGTCAACGAGAAAATATTTTAAGGTTAGTCTTGGCTGTACTACAACATTCGTAAAAATTATCCGAATCAAGACTATTCTGACCTTTTACCTTTGCCTGCTGAGAATAAGGAACAACAAAGTGGGATGTAAAGGAGGAGGGTAACATGATATCATAAATTTGAACGTCATCGTGCGTTTGTTTGCACCGAAGATATGTCAGTTTCCCTTAAAAATAGATTATTTCGCCAATGTTTGAGAACTAAACAAAATATGTGCATTTGTAGGTGGGACGGATGGTAATACTGATATAATGTGGCACTTCTAAAGCTTATAGATTTTTGTTCTCCATTCCATGAGAATCCGGTTGACTTAAGCTGCTTCTCCCTCTTCTTCCTCTTCATCAAACTCTCCCTCCTCCTCGGCGGTGGCGTCCTGGTACTGCTGGTACTCGGACACCAAGTCGTTCATGTTGGACTCGGCCTCTGTGAACTCCATCTCGTCCATGCCCTCTCCTGTGTACCAGTGGAGGAAAGCCTTTCTGCGGAACATAGCTGTGAACTGCTCAGAAATTCGCTTGAACAGCTCCTGGATTGCAGTGCTGTTGCCGATGAAAGTGCTCGACATTTTCAGGCCTCGAGGTGGGATGTCACACACGGAGGTCTTGACGTTGCTGGGGATCCATTCGACGAAGTAACTGCTATTCTTGTTTTGGACGTTTAACATCTGTTCGTCTACTTCTTTCATGGACATGCGGCCACGGAACATGGCGGCCACTGTCAGGTAACGGCCGTGACGTGGGTCACAGGCAGCCATCATATTCTTGGCATCGAACATCTGCTGGGTCAGCTCTGGCACGGTCAGAGCGCGGTATTGCTGGCTGCCACGGGAAGTCAGTGGGGCGAAGCCGGGCATGAAGAAGTGGAGACGTGGGAAGGGCACCATGTTGACAGCCAGTTTACGAAGATCAGCGTTTAGCTGGCCCGGGAACCTGAGACAGGTGGTGACACCAGACATGGTGGCGGATACCAGATGGTTCAGGTCACCGTAAGTGGGAGTGGTCAACTTCAGTGTCCGAAAGCAGATGTCGTACAGAGCCTCATTGTCGATACAATAGGTTTCGTCTGTGTTCTCTACGAGCTGGTGGACCGACAGCGTGGCGTTGTAGGGTTCAACAACGGTATCAGACACCTAGGAGCAAAATATTGAAAGTGTCCGTCAGAAACATCAGAATCACAAACATCTTATGTAACTTCAGACTAATATATGGGCACTGAGTGACTTCCTCATATATGAAAACAAAATTTGAATCAATTATGAATATATTAGATTCGATTAGAATGGTTTTTTCCTCACATAAAACAGAACTTACATTTCTATGATTATGCAGCAATTTATGTGGAAATTAAATGTTAGGTAATAGGTTAACCTACTTGCAGTGAATATGTCAGAAAAAGGTCAATTGATTTGTAAAGATAAACAGCATAAATAAAAGTAAAATAACATGAGGAACAGAGACACACCAAGTGGATGGAGTTGCATGCTTGGAAATGGAAACCAATTATACAGGAGGAGCAAAGGGCAATAAAAGAAGAATAGCAATAGCAAGATAGCATATTTCTTAACTGTATAGGCAAAGCACAAAGTTCAACATTTTCTAAAGTAACGCAATGACGTTGTTACTTTACACAGCATAAACATGAAAAAAGACAGATAAGATTGATATATTTCAAAGAAGATTTGTTACAGGAATTTTTTAAATTCATTGGCCAATGAAAGAGGCAATCAAGAACTGTAGAAGTGAACATATTCTATAGAAGCAAGCAAAAACGTTGGAAGTGAGTAGGCTATCTACTCAGACCAGACGGTATAGGGACTATATTACTTGAATCACTTTAATATAGTAGCCCGAAGGAAAACGAAAAAAGGATCGACCAAGAGTAACCTGGAGATGGATGGTACAAGATGGGACGGTTCAGCTAGCAGAAAGCAGCATCCACAGTCAAAGACCCGGCACAATGGAAGCCTTACACACCACTAAGGTAGTGATGAGGAAAATTAAGTAAGTAAGATCTGTATAGATCCCCGTCCCCCAAATCACATAAAATTAATACATTTTTCCCGGAAATATTCCTAAGAGATGTTTAAGTATTTAATGACAAGTTTACGAACCTTTGGAGAAGGAACGACTGAGAACGTGTTCATGATCCTGTCTGGGTATTCCTCACGGATTTTACTGATAAGGAGGGTGCCCATACCGGATCCAGTGCCGCCACCTAGTGAGTGGGTCAGCTGGAAACCCTGGAGGCAGTCGCAGCTTTCGGCTTCCTTTCTGACCACATCCAGGACGGAGTCGACCAGTTCGGCGCCCTCTGTGTAATGTCCTTTGGCCCAGTTGTTTCCGGCGCCGCTCTGACCAAACACAAAGTTATCTGGTCTGAATATTTGTCCGAATGGACCGGACCTCACGGAGTCCATGGTTCCTGGCTCAAGGTCCACGAGCACAGCACGAGGAACGTATTTGCCTCCTGAAAAACAAGAGTTTTCTTTTGTCATTAGAAAACAAAAGGTAGATACAGTGAAACGATTTAATGTTGACACCCTTGGCCATAGGCCAAATTTATAGATGTGCCCACTGTATACAGGCTATAACTGCGACATAGAAAGTGACAAGCGTATAAAATAGGCATTTTAAACATAGAGTTTATGATTCTAAAATCAATATGATGGACTCCATTCTTTTAAGGTTTACTGGAAAGTTCATTCCGGATCTTCCGATTCTACAAATTTATTCTATTTCTCATAATTTACAATAACATAATGGTTCCGAATCTTCAAATCATTTGATACCTTCAGTAAATGTTTACATTGAGCAAGGAAAATGTCAGTAAGTCTTCTTGCACTAATTGGTTGAAAAATATCTTCTTTTGAAAAATCTAAATGACAACATGCTTATTTATTCAGATGTGGGATAGAAATAGATGAAGCCTCTGCAATGAAACAACTCATGGGACTAGCAAAAAAAGTTATCTGAATTCACAGGTATTCTGATTAGACAGGTGAGCTATAACCTATATGAATGCTTTTGGTGCACTCACGGGTGGTCTTAGTATACTGGTCCTCTTAGAAAGGGGGTCCTTTAAGACAGGTTCCACTGTATATGTATATAGATGAAGGTTGTTTTAAGATTAATTTGTGAATCGAATCCAAAGTATTATTTTCATAGCTTATCAAACTGCAACATCCCTTGGTAAATTGGAAAGAAATAATAAATCATTATAAATTTTGAAGACGTACCTGTGGCCTCATTGTAGTAGACGTTGATCCTCTCCAGTTGAAGATCAGAGTCTCCGTGGTATGTACCTGTTGGGTCAATGCCGTGCTCGTCAGAAATAACCTCCCAGAACTGTGGAAATAAACCAAATAAACGGTAAGCATATTTTAAGTCCACCCTGCATGAACAAAGCGAACATTTGTGTCACAGGAAAAATGTCTCCCGAAACCTGTGACAGACCAGGTTGCCTGTGTTTACCAAAATTATGAAAATTGTAACAAAGTAACTACATCCTGTGTTTGCTTTCTCTGTTTAAGCCTGTATAATTTGCTCAATAGCATTATTACATTGATAACAGTTGTTTTGAAAATGCGGCTGAATCTTGTAATATGTTGGCTGTGAACACATTGAAATCTGTTCCTTCGTGAAGTTCCACCTATCATTTTGCCATTATATCCAAACAAAGGGATCTTTTAAGTTTTGTTCCAAATGCTTATTGACGTATCGTCGAGTCTATGATTGACAATGAGAGTATTTGAACGAATGGCAAAAACTAGGCTACATAAAGATCTTAACACACTGAGGCCGACTCCAGGTCTGACATTCATGTCACGTTCGTTATCAACATGTCAAGTGGTCGATGGAGCGGTTATCGTATATTTTTCATATATGGCCTAGTTGTGCAAAATGATTTGTATTAAAGTAACTCCCGGTATATATCAAAATTAATAGAAGAATGTTCTCATCTCTCCCTTTGTTTCCAAGCAACCAGACATGGAGAAACGCAGGCGATAGGTTATTAGCAGCACTGGCTCCCGAGCTCTCTCCCTATTGCCTGGTGACATTAACATAACCAGTAAGAACGACATGGATAAAGCATACCTGTATTAACAAAGGTGAGAAAACCGCATGATGGATTTGTTCTGATGGAAATAAAAATTGGATGTTCATAGATACAATATTAAGAACTGAATTGACTGACATATGACCTTTAAATTATGATGGTCTGACCATGTTCACAAGATTCCGAAAATTAACCAAATAAAACGAAATAAATTATGATATATTCACATATATCGATCACATAATTCATTGCTGCTAACTTGCAGAAAATAAGAAATGTAAGATAAACAATTGGATGGTTAACTAAAATCTTGCATAATTCCTGTGTGTGTGAGGGTGTGCGTGTGTGTGTTAAGAAGCAATTTTCACAGTATTTTGCATTCATTAATCACAAGTAATCATGGTTCCGAACTGAAATGTAATTGTTTCTACTAAACTCAAAATACTAATTACCCAGTAATGTTTAAGCCCTTACTATTAAACAGAACCCATTCTTTTAGTTTCCAAGTCTACTGCTCAATGCTATAAATGAAAATTCATGATGAAAATTCCAAATTACAAATGCATATGACATCGTAAATACTAATAAATAAATATAAATATATATATATATATATATATATAAGTATATATATATATATAAGTATATATATATATATATATATATATATATATATATATATATATCTAAACATATATTGATATAAATAATTTCATATATAACTTTCATAATCATCAGAAATATTATGATTTTTAAACTATTATATTTAATTTTAATATAAATATAATTAATAATAATCACAACTTAATTATATCTAGTATTATTATTAATTATTACTAATAAAACCAAATATAACATACCTTGGCTCCGATCTGGTTGCCGCACTGACCAGCCTGGATGTGTACGATTTCACGCATGATGGATGGTTTTCTTGAAACAGCTGCTGCGCCGACTGACTGCCTGAGGTTTGTCCAAAGATTTGTTTGTTCTTCTCCTTAGTGACAACTAGGAATATACCTCTTTCTGGACGCATTACTCTTTCAGTATCGTATACTTCCACCTTTGCGTCATAATACATGTCTGTGATTGGTTGGCATGGATCAAATGCCTTGGTAACGTATAAACTCAGTCTAAAAAAGTGATATAAAAAATCTATTTTGAAGGAACTCGCTATATGTTTTAATTAAAAGGACTATCTTTTTTTCTATCGCGCATGAATATGTATGATCTATTTTAACCTAGATTACACGTTGCATGGCGACCGACCTTGGCAACTCGTGGTTCGATCCAAACATGCCTGTTGGTATGTCAACATATTGCAAGTTGGGTAAAGGCATACAACCCTGTACCTGTGCGTCAAATCAGAGGGGCTTGATTTTTTTTTTTTTTTTTTTTTTTTTGCGCATGGGTGTCTGCCAGGTAAACTGTAAAGCTATATCATCAATTATGTCCATATTCCGAACAATAGAACCTCTATGTCACAAAAGGCTTCCTGGGTCTTCCAACAGAGCATTCATCGGATATAGGTCGTACAGTACATTGCGTTAGAAGGTAAATGCAGCGTAAAAAAAAAGACAAACAGTCATTGATTCTGTTGGCATTTATGCGACGCTAATAGTGTGACTGAAACGTGTCCAAATATATGACTATGCTTATGTTAATACTGTGAAGGTCTTCTTGTGGGCGATATTAACAACCTTCGCCTGCGTATCGTCAAAACTTATCGTACATCATTTAAAAAACAACCTACTATTTTCAGGTCGTAAGTTTTTATAACCTGTCGACAACCGGTCGTAAAAGGGTATGTAATTAGGCCCTAAGCAGGAGCGAATCCAGGATTTAAGAAAAGGAGGGGTCCAACCCTGGAAGACTTGAGAAAAAAAATTGAAAAAAAGGTCCCTAGGTCCTGAAAAGGGGGGGGGGGTCCAGGTCGGGAAAAATGGTAAGAGCCCCTTAAAAAAGGTTGCGGCGGCTGGAAAGGGGGTGGGGTTCGGACTTTCTGGACCTTCCCCCTGGATCCGCTTCTGCCAAGAGCTTTTTTTACAATTGAACACATGGAATAACATACGAAAAGAAGTAGATTTTTAGATAAAATTGTGTCCAAGCTGGCCGCCAAGCGTCAGAAATCAATCATACTTTCATAGTAAAAAAAGTAAAGGCCTTCAAGCCGTGTTTGTGTTACAGTAACATCCTACACACGCTTTTCAAACTGATATTTTAACCAAAGCGTATGTTTTATATATACACACAATGATAGTAGGAGACATCAAATACTGCATTCATGTATATAAGGGAAAATTGCATGTGATTGTCAGCCATTTGGAAGCCATCTTGCGATCACTGGTGACATGATTACTCTGCGATTCTTAAGTTGCTTTAAATGGATTTAAACAGATGGGAGTAGATTCTAAAATTTCAGGTCTATTACAAATTACTAGTTACAATTATTATAATTAGTATTATTATTGTTATTCCCAGTCACCATTAAGAAAACTTTCGTGGCAAGTTGTTTTGGAAGGGGGTTGGGGGTGGACTATAAATTCGCCCGACTATATGCTATCTCAAGCCGGATAGTGGACACCAACATCAAGCCAGACGTATATCTGGCTATTTGAAGTTGTCCACCACGTTGATTGCCGATGCTGGGCTCGCTTCTTGGCAGTGTCAAATTTATGATTTTAATCTAATGATATGCTTTTATTTACTCAACAATGACTTGATATAACTTGTTACAGGTGTCCCTTTTATTGTGTGCAGCGGTCTTACAGATGATTGTTTTATTGTGCACACGATTGTTCCATGAGTTGTTACCATTTGGTTCGTGAAGCACGCGTAGCTCGTTGCCGTGGCAGCATCGCCTGTCCGGGCCGGGCTGTCCCACGTGTGAACCCTGACACGGCGTTCTCTGTTCGAGGTGTTTCCTAGAGCGTGTGTATTGTGTATTATGTATTATTCTTTTCGATTGTTCGTGAAAGGGAATTTTCTAGAGTTTTCGGATGAAAGGTTATAAATAGGGGGCTGTGTTTTTAGAGCCGAGGGAGAGGTGAGAGAATATTCCAGCGGACATAGAAGCGTGTATGTCAGTTTGTTGGACCTATTTCGATAAGTGCGGCAATTATAGATTTTCTTCTGGAGTTGTGAAGAATCTTGTTTGGTTTTCAGTTTACTTTCGGGATTGTTACAAGAGCTTTACATTGGTCTGTTATTCTCTGAGAAGATTTGTGTGAACTGTTCATCTGAATTATATGCTTTAAAGGACTTGTCGCTGCACAGTGGTGGTATCCAGGTACTGTGCACTTTGTTTATTAGGCTAAGTGATTATATTGATTTGATGTTATACTGTTGTTGTACTGTTCAATTGTATTGATTTAGTGTATTGTTATGTTAGGGTTGTTTAAGAATAAATTATAGTTATTTGTTCACAAAAAAACACTTTATTCATTCCTTTAGACATTTCACAGTTCAGAATCTGATTTTTTTATCTCAATTACATAATTCATGTTCATCACGCATACGTGATCTGTTGATATTAGGTTCCGTAACAAACTGACAATGAGAAGTGTCACATAATTGCCGTATTTATTGAAACATGGAGGTTCCAAAAGCACAAGCTTGATTTTCTATATTATAATCATCAAATATATATATTTTTTTAATTTCTGGATCAATAAATACTAGTCGATCTTTTTACATTTTTCACAAAAAAATCACCATCATTAATGCGTTTTCTTTATACGCTGAGAAACGTAACTGGCGTCTGCTATCTTCAAAAATACAAAAGCTTTCTTGGTTAGGGCGCCTAGCACTGCAAATGAGCCTTATTTCAGGGCTGGGGTATGGAAAAACATTTTAAACATGGGGACAATGTGCCCACTTCATATTTAGAAAACTTAAGATATGCATGGTAAGTATCAGTTATACGTAATGACTCGTAATAAATCGCTGGAGGTAATTTAAATAATATTAAAACTATGGAAACGTAAATTGAGGAATTCACTTTCGTTCAATTTCATATTGTGTGAAGGAAGTAGAGAAAGTTACAATTTGTGAGAAGTTTTTTTTATTGTCATGGGGTTGTCTCTGGGCGCTTTCGAAGGAAGAAGCGGGTCCGGGGGGCCGGAGGGGGGGCCCCTGGACCTCCTTTTTTATCCGCCGAAACCTCTTTGAAAGGTTCATGACAGAAATTCACGGCCTGGACCCCTTTTCGGACCAGGAGACCTTTTTTAAATGTATATATTAGTCATCCTGGGTTGGACCCCCCTTTTTTCCCTTAATCCTGGAACTGCCCATGCAGGAGGAGATTAAATATGCTTTAACATCTCTTGACCCCTCACATCAACCTTAAATGGCCCCGTAATGTGCAATAAAATGCGCAAGTTTCCCACGCCAAAACACATATCCGAATTAATTTAGTATGATGGACTAGTCTGAT
The DNA here is from genome assembly GCA_026874595.1 of Sipunculus nudus. Classification (NCBI taxonomy): domain Eukaryota; kingdom Metazoa; phylum Annelida; class Sipuncula; order Golfingiida; family Sipunculidae; genus Sipunculus; species Sipunculus nudus. The sequence continues at coordinate 52,173,286 of CM049321.1, forward strand.
AGCTTTTAAGAAACGTGTCTAAAAGGCGTAGATTCAGCGCCTCGAATATCCTCAAATCCTTGATGCATACTGTATATCCTCGAGTTTCCTTGCCTTGGTGTCGCCCCAGGAAATATAAGAAACTCGATATCTTCTGGATATAGTGATACGCTTTTCTATGAAGCTTTATTGTTACGAAGAGAAATTGTTGAGGGGAAAATCCTGGGCCGATCCTGGAGTCGAACCCAGGTCGGTGGCGTACAAGTCCGGCGTACAAACCGCTTCGCTAGCAAAGCAAAGCAGTTCGGTGTGCTTTTATGTCACCCCGTAACACACCCCTTCTTAAGAGCGTTCTGCTATCAGAACAAGACTAATTATCCCAGGAGCCACACTTTGGTGAGCTTGTGCCCTGGGCCACAAAGTTAACCTTCACGTTAGACGAGCCCCCATTTTGTTACGAAGAGAAATTGTAGAGGGGAAAATCCTGCGCCGATCCGGGAGTCGAACCCAGGTCGGTGGCGAACCCAGGTCAGTGGCGTACAAGTCTGGCGTACCAACCGCTTCGCTAGCAAAGCAAGCAGTTCGGTCTGCTTTTATGTCACCCCGTAACACTATATACATACAAGAAAAGTCAATATTTCGTTAAACGTCATTTTATTCCTATATGACTTAAAGAGGATAGGGCGTGAACATACAGATGATGGTTTGCTAATACACAGTAGCGGATTGTATTAAATTCGCATGTATACGGTATAACCTCGTTTCTCACCAACACAGTCGGACCGCAGGAGTTATTGGCAATAGATGAGGGTGGCGGACGGTAGATGACGGTGCGATGTGTGTATGGTAAGCGATGCCGAGTGCTAAGTGATAATACACATTTTGAGCGATCATCTGCGAATGCGTATTTAGAAAAGAGCGTGGCGGATGATAAGTGGGTATTCATTAAGAGTCAGATAACATGAGGGTTCCATCAGAGTGTTATGCTAAACGAGCCAGTTAAAGGGTAATAATCAATTAATCATAGCAGTGGATCGCGAGCATGGACATATGGCCAAGTGACACCCCTGAGAACCACCATTGAGCCGAAAATGTTGTTGGTTATGAACAGATCTTTCAAATGGTCATGATAATAATGCCATAGACATTAACTAAACTACGCTATTTGGCGCTAGGTATATTTGTCAAATAAGCAAGGGAACGAGGTTACGTTGTATCTTGAATGTTAAAAATGTGTTTATGTTCATAAGTTCTCTTGCAAACACCCAGTCTCAATCGCATGGGAAACGCTTTCCTAAAACGTTATCAATAAATGTCGAAACCAAAATATCTGAAGAAATCAGTTTCTTATATTTCAGTCACAAGAAAGTATTTTTGCATGGACTTCCAAACTCTATCGTAAAACTACCTGAATGACATGGTCTTAAAAATTGAATGTCCCCCTCTCACTCACCGGCGCCGTTTTCAATTTTTTCATTCAAATAAAAAATGGATTTTGTCGTCCACTTTTTGAGAGCCTTCTGATTTACTTAATCTTCTACTTGATCTCCTTCCTCCTCATCATAAACAAACTCTCCCTCCCCGGCATCGTTTATGTTGTCACAATAGACGTTCTAAAATTCGATAACTTTGGAAAGGTTTATAAAACTACAGATTATGGCCTTTTCATCCTCCACTCCATTCGAGTCTTCAGTTTGACTTAAGCTACTTGTTGATCATCTTCTCCTTCCTCCTCATCAAACTCTCCCTCCTCCTCGGCGGTGGCGTCCTGGTACTGCTGGTACTCGGACACCAAGTCGTTCATGTTGGACTCGGCCTCTGTGAACTCCATCTCGTCCATGCCCTCTCCCGTGTACCAGTGGAGGAAAGCTTTCCTCCGGAACATGGCGGTGAACTGCTCCGAGATTCGCTTGAACAGCTCCTGGATTGCAGTGCTGTTGCCGATGAAAGTGCTGGACATTTTCAGGCCTCGGGGTGGAATATCACACACAGAGGTCTTTACGTTGTTAGGGATCCATTCGACGAAGTAACTGCTGTTCTTGTTTTGGACGTTTAACATCTGTTCGTCTACTTCTTTCATGGACATACGGCCACGGAACATGGCGGCCACTGTCAAGTAACGGCCGTGACGAGGGTCGCAGGCAGCCATCATGTTCTTGGCATCGAACATCTGCTGGGTCAGCTCTGGCACGGTCAGGGCGCGATATTGCTGGCTGCCGCGGGATGTCAGTGGGGCGAAACCAGGCATGAAGAAGTGGAGACGTGGGAAGGGTACCATGTTGACAGCCAGTTTACGTAGATCAGCATTCAGCTGGCCGGGGAACCGGAGACAGGTGGTGACACCAGACATGGTGGCGGAAACCAAATGGTTGAGGTCACCGTATGTGGGCGTGGTCAGCTTCAGCGTACGGAAACAGATGTCGTACAGAGCCTCGTTGTCAATACAGTAGGTTTCGTCGGTGTTCTCAACGAGCTGATGGACCGACAGCGTGGCATTGTAAGGTTCAACAACGGTGTCTGATACCTGGAATTCATAATATTCAAAATACCCGTTGGGAAAAACCGAAATCACAAAATCTTCTGTGACATCTAAAACTAAATCAAGGGCCCTGATTGAGTTCGTGCTCGATGTAAACGTTTTGGGCTAGATTCAATTCACTTTTAATTTTTTAGGTATGGCTGTCATATTATTATGCAGCAATTTACGTTCGATGATATATCGTAGCTGAATTTCCTACATCCATATTTATAAGGAGAATAGTGCAGTTCATATGTATAGCTGTCCCTTGCCCTATATCACTTCAAATTATTTCCCCACAAATATACACAATTAAATTATTTAATGTCAAGATCACGCACCTTTGGAGAAGGAACGACGGAGAACGTGTTCATGATCCTATCTGGGTATTCCTCACGGATTTTACTGATGAGGAGGGTGCCCATACCGGAACCAGTGCCGCCACCTAGGGAGTGGGTCAGCTGGAATCCCTGGAGGCAATCACAGCTCTCGGCTTCTTTCCTGACCACATCCAGGACGGAGTCGACCAGTTCGGCGCCCTCTGTGTAATGTCCTTTGGCCCAGTTGTTTCCGGCGCCGCTTTGACCAAACACAAAGTTATCTGGTCTGAATATTTGTCCAAATGGACCGGACCTGACGGAGTCCATGGTACCCGGCTCAAGGTCCACCAGCACGGCACGAGGAACGTATTTGCCTCCTGAAAAAACATGAGTTTCCTTCGTCCTTAAAAATTGGAGATATATTTCAACCTGTATGATGTGAATACCCTTTACCCCGGGGCAAAACTCCCACTTTACAGTGATGGTCCAATAGAGGTTATTACAGTATACTGCGTCATAAATAATTAGGAAGATCAGAACCAGACTTTTAAAACTGCCCACAATATACTGGGGTTTTCTCTTTGCAATAGCCAAGTTGCTTAGGTTTGATTGTATTTCAAAGTATATGTGTTTAGATTAAGCATCTGGTCATTCTTTTCATAGAATTCATATGATTAATGGTTGACTAAGTGGCCATTATAATATGACTGAAATGACCTCCCCATAAATTAGGCCCTTGTACACAGGAGGAGAAAACCTAACGCTTTGTTTTGAAACAATCACATATGAACACAACATATATAAAGCCGGCGTTGTTTTTCATATGTCATTTTTTATTCGCAACATAGAATCACCAAATATCTAGCTGCAGTGCCAGGATGCAAAGATTCATGAAGAAGAGCCCCGCAAGGATGCGTAAATTGCTCGTCTAATGTTTTGTCACCTGTGATATGATGACCTCGATTTCGAACAGAACTAAAACCAGGTGAGTTACTTTATTGGTTAATCATTCAAACTGAATATCTTCAAAACCATCAAATTCCTAATTATCGTAATATAACTACAAGGAAGTCTGGTGACCTCTAAAATTAAATAGACTTGGATTTTGCGGAAAATTGAAATCTGGTGAGAAACTGTATTTCTTTTTTGGTAGTGCCTTTCATCTCATTTTTGGTAAGTAAAAAAAGTCTGGTGACTTACAACCGATAAACATAGGCCTACCTGAATTCTCCCGAGAACCGAACTTGGGCAAGATATTCTACTGGAATGAGTAAACCCAAACATTTACGTACTGAATGACTTGACTTTGACAAACGTATAAAAATAGATGCTTTCAAAATAGGATTTATGATACTAAATATTCATACGATGAATCCAATTCTTTTACAATTAACTGAATAATTTTGTTCCGTTCCTTTCAGGCATTTGATGCTGTCTGTTGATCTCTTATATTGAGTAAAGACAGTCTGTGATACTTTATGACAAGATTTAGATTGATTCATATAACTATATTTGAGAAGATTTAACTATAAAGATAAAAATTATTTTGCGAAACAAAACTGAATTTAATTCTAAGTTCTAAATTGCGACATAATCGAACTGTTGTATACATGGGTAGACTGTGAACAGACTATAAATAAGTATAATCCTTCCTGACGTACCTGTAGCCTCATTGTAGTAGACGTTGATCCTCTCCAGTTGAAGATCAGAGTCTCCGTGGTAGGTACCTGTTGGGTCAACGCCGTGCTCGTCAGAAATCACCTCCCAGAACTGAGGGAATGAAAAATGAAGGATAATTTTATCCTTATAAACAAATTAATTTCTATAAAATATATAAGTAATCCTGCCAAGAAGCAGCATGTAAGTATTATTCTTTCTTGTAACATTTTAAATATTAAAAAAAATAGAAGAGAAAAAGTTTCCAAAACAAAAATGATAATTCAGAACAATGAAAATTACGTGACAAGTGTATTATTGTAATGAAAGGCATGGAATCCATGATAATAAATTATAGTTTCTTTGATATCTCATGAATAAACCAGAAATAATGCCCCGGGGATAAATGTTTTCTATCTTAAAGCATAAATTATTCCAAATGAATAAACACAGTAAAGGAATTTGATTTACGCATGACCCCTTTTATTTATGTTGAGAAAATTACTTTGAGATTTGCCGGGTGATTTTTAATGTCTGTAATTAAAGATGCGTATTTAAAAAAAGCAATTGCTACAACAGGGGTGAATTCATCAGTCACCACTTCTCAGGTTCCTAGCTGAAATGAAGTTATTTCTTCGATACTCAGAATTCAAGACAACAGTATCAATGTTTAAGGTTGTATTTTCTAACATAGCTCATTCTATTACCGGCTTCTGTGGCTCAGGGGTCGAGCGCAGTACTCAAAGCCGGGGAATCGTGGGTTCGAATCTCAGCCGAGGCCGTTAGGTTTTTCATGGTCGGCCCCCACCCAGGCTGAGTGCACTGCAGGCTTAATGGGAAGGCTGTGCCCCACATCCGTGTATCACTCACATACGAGTACGTTTTTTGGGGGGTTCCTCGGTGTTATTACCCAGCAATGGGCGATTTTACACACTCAGGACCCGCAGGTGCGGTAGACACCGGGCCTGGGTGACACCAGGATACAAAATAAAAATGATAGGAAGCGAGTGCAACCGCCCTGTCAGGTATTCCAAAACCGAAATGGAAACGGCAGATGTACATACTTAGGTTAAGAATTAGATAAGTCAACATTAAAAATGGAGGCGGTTACCTCCAACAAAAAAGAGGTCATTCTATTAGTTGCCAAGTCTCATGATATTGTAGTTGTTGTAGTTGAAATTTCTTCAAATGCAGACTACACCCTAACATTTTCTTATATATTATCACTTCTATAATCATTATATATAATTATGATTATTTAATTCTTATAAGTTCTTATAATTAATTAAAGTATTATTATAATTATTTATAATTACAAAGTAATTACAACTAGTATTACTATTAAAAACTGATAATAACTAGAGACAATATACCTTGGCTCCGATCTGATTACCGCACTGACCAGCCTGGATGTGTACGATTTCACGCATGATGGACGGTTTGTAACAACTGCTGTGTCCACTGAGTGCCCGAGGTTGATCCACTGATTAGTTCCTGCCCCTCCTTGGTGACGGTCCCGTATTTATACCTTGCGAAACACGCATCACCATTCAGTATCGTATACATCCGCCCTGGTGGCATCGTACCCTTGGTGTCATTGGCTAGCATGGAAGAAGTGCCTTGCCATCTGGTTTATTTAGTGTCAGAAACATAATTTAGTTCAAAATATCGTAAAAACCTATTGAAGGGAATTCGCCATGTGTCGTAATTAAAGATGCCACAATGCCATGTAATGAATTTAGAAAAAACTCTTTTTCATTCCCTGTGGCGGATGAATATATATATGGTTATCCGTCCGATGGGTTACATAGCGACCGACTTTAGCAACAAGTAGTTTGCTCAAAACATACCACGAGTAAGTCAATATATCTCAAATTGAGTACATGCCTATTATCCGAAAATTCTTACAGGTTTGTAGACCAAATCAAAGGCACTTGGGTTTTTGAAGCGCGTTTGTCTGTTAGGTCTGTATGGCTATATAAACAATTACTACTGATCTGTCTTTAAAAGAAACTTTTAGTGTCAAAAGAAGCGGACTGGGTCTTAAAACCGGGCATTGTTCCTACATGAGTACGGCCCATTGCACTTCCTTAGGAGGTTAATGCAGCGAACCTCCTGACAAAAACTCATTGATTCTCTGCCGGCAATTATGCGACGCAGATATTGTGACTGAAGCGTGCATGGTCAAATATATGTATGGCTATGCTTTATATATATATATATATATATATATATATATATATATATATATATATATACAATATTTGTGGAGGGCTTAATATTCGCGATATTCACAAAAACTCTAACAATCATCGGTAAGAAGCCAAATAAATATAAGCGAATAATAACGTTTTTTAAGGGAATAATTTATGTTTAGTTCACACCGTGAACTATGCACAGGCGCAGCGTTCACCGCCCTCCCTCTGGTACCGATTATGTCAAAAGTAGCTGATGCAGCATTAACCAAACTATGCAGACTCGTTTAATAAATATGTGATGTTCGAAAATAAGCTTTTTGTGGCTCCATCTATATTGGTCTACTTTCTTCTTGCTGAAATAGTTTCAATGAATCCAAGATAGGTCACAAAAGAGTATTAATATTTTGTCTTTCATGCATGCAATAATAGGCGATTCCTCAGAGGATGTGGAACAATATTTGGTCGACCGCAAAATTTGACAATTTGATCTGTTTGCATACATGATGCAATGTTCGTTACAAAAAAAATCTCTAGAACACCTGCAGCCTTGTGCGAAAAGTTTCATAGGAATATTGATCATATGACTTCTATGAGATTTTCAGCAGGAAGTTGGCGCTATTTACTTTGACTTGCACTCTTTTGGGGAGCGTGCGAAAATGATCCTTACCGTTTTTCCCCCCAAAATAGGCCATGAAGAGTAACTATTTTGGCTTTTTTCGTCAGAGTAGACGAATTGCTGGGAAAAGGGAATAAAATGACTTCTAAGACATTTTGAGCTTCAAGTGGCGCCACCTATGTTGTCATACATTATGCTGATAGAAATGGTATCTTCCTATGTTTCAAAGAAAAAAAAATGTCAAAATATCATCATTTTGAATGTCATTTCATATTAGACAATTCCATAAGAGAAAGGAAATGCAGTCAAATCAATATTATTATTATGGCGTCTTTTCGTAACTTCTAATTATGTCAGTTGCTAAACTTAACAATTTGATTGGTTTAGCTACATTTTGTATTGTCTGTTACCAAATATCTCAGTAATAGTTTCAGCATTCAGCACCATGTTACAGGGGAATATTAATTATGTGACTGCTGATTTTAAGCTGCAGTGGCTCCAACTATGCTGACCTACCTTCTTGGATCAAAAGAACTTTTCTGCCTTTTTTTTTTAAATGAAGAAAATTAACATCTTGGTTTTCATAGCATTATAGACGACTCCTTGGAGCAAGGAAAATTTAATGAATATGCGCTTAGAATTAGTTTCAAACTGCAACTTGCCATTGCTGAACAAGTTTGATTATATGTTTGTTGCCAGATATTTTCAAGATAAGCTGCAGCAATTTCCATAATATTTTACAGGAATATTGACAATGTAACTATTATCTGCTGAGATGCTGTAAGTGGCACTACCTGTGTTGAACTAGGCCCTGCATGACAAAATAAGCTGAAAATAATGTAACGGATGTCAACAAATATTTCAACATAGCTGCAACTCATTATATATGCTTGGATTTTACCGAGAATCAAACTCGGGCAAGACAATCTATTGGTCAATAGCAGAAGTATGCTACATGACGCAGTAGCCTTTCTAATTTAACTGACAGGCCCCACTTCAAAATGACCTCACGAACAAAGCCATTATGCCCCGCCCTTTTGACCTTATTATTATAATGGTTTCCAAAACGCTCCTACGCAGATGGTCTTTGCGACAGCTGATAACAAGACAATTATGACGTCACAAAGTTCGATGATGTAGAAAATAACACAAAGTGGCCTTGATGAAGTGCCTGCCAAACTGGTTTAATAAGTATCAAGAACATAATTTAATAGATAATTTTGTAAATACCTACTTTAAATTAAATCGCCATGTGTCGTAATTCATAAGGCATCAACGTCATGTTATAAAACAATATTTTCTCTCCCTGTCGCGCGTTTATATACATATGTATGACACAACGTACGCCAGCCTACAGGCTGCATGGCGACCGACGTTAAAATCAAGTAGTCTGATCTAAGCATACCAGGTTTATCGAAGTCTCAAATTTAGCAATTGTGTATATACCCGTTGTCCGAAAATCGTTATATACTGTAGTTGTGTATCAAACCAAAGGCACTTGATATTTTACGCGTCTTTGTCCGTAAGGTATAGCCTAAGTCTATATAAAAAATATCAGCCGAACTGTTTATTCAATGTCAAAAGAAGCGGACTTGGTCTTAGTACCGGGCATTGATCATACATGAATATACGGCACGTGGTATTTTGTTAGGAGATGAATCCTGACAAAAACTCATTGATTCTCCGTCGGCATGCAATCATGCGACGCTGATATTGTGACTGAAACGTGTTCAAATATACGGTGTCAACATAAGTATATATATATATATATATATATATATATATATATATATATATATATACTATGGATTGCTTCATGTTCGCGTTATTCACAATAGAAACTGTAACCCTCATGGGTAAGTTAACAATTGAATACAAGTGTACAGTAACTTTACTTTTTGGGATAATTTATTTTTTAGTTCACTCTGTGAACCTCTGCGCTGTCGGAGCCTGCTCCGGCAACAATTTCTCACGAAAAATACAGACTTGTTTAACATGAGATGAATATGCAAAATTAACTATTGGTGGCGCCCTGTACATTGACCTAAGTTCTCCTGGCTGAAATAAGCTTATACATTTTATCCAAAATAAGTCAACATAGAGTATTAATAATTTGGTATATTAGACAATTCCTTAGAAGAAGGTATTAAAATTTTGGATTTCATATAATAGTAGACAATTCCACAGGATAGGGGAAATAAATTGATTATGGATGCGGTCAAATTAATTTTAAGACGCCATCTTAAGGGAATTTCAAATCCGGTCGATTGAAAATTTAACAAATTGATTTGTTTGCCAACATGATGTGATCCGTTACCAAATATCTCATCAACAGCTTCAGACTTAAGCACCAGATTTCAGATTCATATGTTACATGTGACTGCTACGTGTTTTGAGCGGCAGGAGCGCCATTAATGTTGGCCCACTGTCTGTTTCGTGTAGAAACGTCGGAAAAGATTTACACTTTAGCTTTCATAACATAATACATAATCTAATTAATTTCAAAGTGGTGTAATTCTTAAACTTAAATACTATCTGCATATAATATGCAGGTGTCACTTGTGTTGATCCATGTTGTTAAAGTCAAAGTGATATTTAAAAATAATAATGACTGTCACCATATATCTCAGGAATACCTGCGACCATTGATCATTTGGTAGGCAGATGGAGCCATAGATGGTGGCACCTATATTGAACTACTGCTAAAATAATATTTCAGTTTTTGCTGTGACATTTCGTGATCACCCTGTACCAAGCTCAGTATGGTCTAGAGTGAACATTACACGCCTGGTTCTCTTTTATGGTACTTTATCACGACGCGTTCATGCATAAATCATAATTTTTCAAATGAAATGCAAGTGGTTATGTATCATCTGTATTCTATTTTGATCATTAGGAAACGTCTTTTGGCAAATATAATCGCTCGCCGTAGACTTCCAATTGGGTCTCCTCCGGCCATAAATGTTTAATTCGTCCTTATGTTTATGTGTCGCTATGTGCAATATCGTAAATATTTCGGGAGGATAATTCACAGACGTCAACCTCCGCCCCAGAAAATTTCAGAAATAGGATCGTATCCTAGATAGAGTGAAACCCTATTCCATAAAGCTCTATATACATACATGGAAAGAAAAATATGTTTTCTTTAAACATTTTATTTCTATGACTTCAAGAGGGTAGAAAGTGTGAACATACAGATGATGGTTTACTCATATACACTCGCTGGGTGCATTGAATATGCATATATAGAGTAAAACCTCGCAATCACGCCAACACAATCGGATCGACGGAGTTTTTAGCGATAGAGGGTGACGCCATTGTAGTGTATGGTGTTATGTATATGTTAAGTGATGTGCACATACCAAGCGAAAAAATACAATTTGAGCAACTATCTGCGCCTGCGCGTTCGGCCCAGGCGATGTCGAATGATTGAGGAGATCCATTAAGGATCACATTAGCTGAGGTTCATTAAGGCCGGTAGGCTTAATGGACCAATAGAAACGTAAAAATAATTTTTTGGTAATATTGGAACTCATTTATGTACATTTGTGTTAAAGACACCCCTGGGAAGCACATCACAAAGCTAAAATATTGTTTAACAGGGAACAGGTATTACGAGTTGCAATCGAAGAAATAACATAGATGAGCATTTTGTTTTCCACACTATCTAGCGGTTGACGAATTTGGCGAATAAGCGAGGTCATACGTCATGACGGATGTAAACATCTCTAATCAGAACGCTTCACTCGAAAATACCCACTCATGGGAAACATCTTTTTCGAAAAAAAACTAAAAATGTATACACCAAAATATTTGAGATAATAGTTGTTTCTGAGAGAAGCCACCAAGAAAATTAATTTACTGTAATTCGTGGCCTGACTACAAAGCTGAACCGTCAAAAAAATCACAATAGCGAGGTCTTGGAAAGTCCTCCTCTGACCGACCTCTGACCTCTTATTTCAGTTATTTGGCAACTTATATTTAATGATATATAAACGCCGTGGAAAATGCTGCCCCAATTCAAAAACAGGAACGTTATCTGTGTTTGATCTGTAGCTGCTGTTCTTGGTAACAGACAATTGCAACCTCTTCCTGGAGAATTGTTTATTTTGCCAAAATATTAATTTTCTTTTATTAGTGGGGTGCCCCGGAAACCAGTCATTTGAAATTGATGCAAAAATTTTCTTTTTTGTATCAAATTAAAGCTGAGATTCTAATCGATATCTTTAGTCGGAGTGAACAACGATCAGTCTACCAAGGGGTGCTTGGGGTCTTGATGAACCCCCTCTGATGACTAAAACGAAGAGATTAAACGGTTAATATCGTATGAATTGATGACCCAGTTTAAATATATTTGGTTATGCTTGCTTACAAATAATAGACCTTCAAAAACATCCCCAACTGTTGTTTCTAATATTTTTGCATTCATGTATAGAACGGACAATAATATTGGTATATTTTGGACAGTCCTTTAGATTATGTGTTTTTCATCCTCTACTCCTCGGAAGTCTTCCGGTTGATTTATGCTTCTTCTTCTTCCATTTCTTCCTCATCAAACTCTCCCTCCTCCTCGGCGGTTGCGTCCTGGTACTGCTGGTACTCGGACACCAAGTCGTTCATGTTGGACTCGGCCTCTGTGAACTCCATCTCGTCCATGCCCTCTCCCGTGTACCAGTGCAGGAAAGCTTTCCTCCGGAACATGGCGGTGAACTGTTCTGAGATTCGCTTGAACAGCTCCTGGATTGCAGTGCTGTTGCCGATAAAGGTGCTGGACATTTTCAGGCCTCTCGGAGGAATGTCACACACAGCGCTCTTGACATTGTTAGGGATCCATTCGACGAAGTAACTACTGTTCTTGTTCTGGACGTTCAACATCTGTTCGTCCACTTCTTTCATGGACATGCGGCCACGGAACATGGCGGCCACTGTCAGGTAACGGCCGTGACGAGGGTCGCAGGCAGCCATCATGTTCTTAGCATCAAACATCTGCTGGGTCAGTTCTGGCACAGTCAGTGCGCGGTACTGTTGGCTGCCACGAGATGTCAGTGGAGCGAAGCCGGGCATGAAGAAGTGGAGACGAGGGAAGGGTACCATGTTGACAGCAAGTTTACGAAGATCAGCGTTCAGCTGGCCGGGGAACCGGAGACAGGTGGTTACACCAGACATGGTGGCGGATACCAGATGGTTCAGGTCACCGTAAGTGGGCGTAGTCAACTTCAGGGTCCGGAAACAGATGTCGTACAGAGCCTCGTTGTCGATACAGAAGGTTTCATCTGTGTTCTCTACCAGCTGATGGACTGATAGGGTGGCGTTGTAGGGCTCAACAACGGTGTCTGATACCTGGAATCACAGCATGAAGAATATGGGTTAAAATAAAAATGTGGTACAACAGCATCATTATCTTTTTTTTATTATAGTTTGGGTACATTATAACTATAGTTGTGCTTCTGAAAAAGAAGTTGGTAGGGACAAATTATGGAAAATCTATTATCATGGTATATCATGGAGGTAGAATGAGATTTGTCGCGATAACGACAGACCGCGAGCACAATGAGCACCTCCACGAGTACAATAGGCAACAGCAATTAAACCTCTGGGACTTCGACGCGGGTTCCTTTGATACTTGACGTCGACCCCAGTGTTCTCTCCATCTAATTCTACATCCATGGGTATATATTAATCTTTGACTGAACTCCACTGGATGAAAACTGACTTTTCCTGTTATCATTGCAAAATGTATTATAAGAAGGCTTTGGTAAGTAGGCTCCAATCTGAACTTTAAAATGTGTTTGATGAATAAGAAATCAGGGATAACTTTTCCTACCTTTGGAGAAGGGACGACGGAGAACGTGGTCATGATCCTGTCTGGGTATTCCTCACGGATTTTACTGATGAGGAGGGTGCCCATACCGGAGCCAGTCCCGCCACCTAGTGAGTGGGTCAACTGGAATCCTTGGAGGCAGTCACAGCTCTCAGCTTCTTTTCTGACCACATCCAGGACGGAGTCGACCAGTTCGGCGCCCTCTGTGTAATGTCCTTTGGCCCAGTTGTTTCCGGCCCCGCTTTGGCCAAACACAAAGTTATCTGGTCTGAATATTTGTCCAAATGGACCGGACCTGACGGAGTCCATGGTTCCTGGCTCAAGGTCCACCAGTGCCGCTCGGGGGACGTATTTGCCTCCTGAAAAACAGAATTTCATAGTCTCGAGAAAATATTCTCCCAAAGTGATATAAAACGAGATATTTAGAGTATATTTCTATATCAACGTAAGTTTCCCTATTAATTCTAAAGTATTAATCATGTTATTTATTGGCCGCCTTTAATATTAAACCAACAGAGTTAAGTTTGAAATTACCCGTCCTTGATAGACTCTTGCACGCTGGAGGGGCGAAAATACCAAAATCACACGAAGACAACACATAAAAAAAGTCGGTGTTGTTATTTTGCAAATCTGCATTATTCAACCGTCAAAGAACTATCAGTGCATGGAAGCAAGTTATCGGTTCAGGGGATTCTACAAATCAAGTCTGTCAGTTCCAGGTTTTTTTACGTATGACCTGAAAGTTTTGTTACGTATATCTATAATTCCTTTTATGCTTTCAGTTACCTTCTTATATTGACAATACAAGGACGGAGTAGGTAATTCATCTCACACTAATTTGTTTGACAAATATTACCGTTTGAAAATTCTGCGATGCTCTGTGACAAGATGTAAATTTATTCAAATATTGGATTGGACTATAAAGATGAAGACTATCTGGAGAATCACATTGTACAGCGAATCAATTATAAATTGAGACCTTGTCAAACTGTGGCATCCCTTGGTAAACTGGAAACAAATAATAAATATGTATAATCTTTAGTGACGTACCTGTGGCCTCATTATAGTAGACGTTGATCCTCTCCAGTTGAAGATCAGAGTCTCCGTGGTAGGTACCTGTAGGGTCAATGCCGTGCTCGTCAGAAATCACCTCCCAGAACTAAGAAATACAAAGGTAATATTAAAATAAAAATGGATTCTGATAAAAATGTTGAGAAGCTGAGACCTCAAAAGTACAAAGTCCACAGTATTACAGATTCTCTCCTTCCATTCTCATTTTAGGCCTTCCTTTGAACTGTATTTATTTCACATGACATTTAGAGGAAATAGAGATGGAAATATAAGATCTATAAATTTTTATTGACGCAATGCAAATCCAGTCTGCAATGGATGTGCTGTTAACCTCGTTCTCGTATTATATTAATCACTGAATGGCCTAATATTTGACATGTTTGTCCTGCCATGTGCAAGTGGTTAGTGACTTTTCAAAACGCTTACGAATGTTAAATAAGATCACACATAACTGTGCGTGTATGCGTGTGTACCGATTTAGAAAACCGATACAATTGTACCGGTACTGTCAGTTCCAAACGCTCCAAGTGCTCCTACCTAAAATGTGTTTTTTTTATTTTTTATTTTATAATGAGAATACAAGGTAAACATAAGGTCAAGCCCTCCATACATTAAAGCTATAAATGTTACATACCTTGGCTCCGATCTGGTTGCCGCACTGCCCAGCCTGGATGTGTACGATTTCACGCATGATGGATTGTTAGTAACAACTGCTGTGTCCACGGAGAGCTCGAGGTTGATCCAATTGTTAGTTCTTGCCCCTCACCGGTCACGGTCAGGTATTTATACCTTGCGAAGAACGCATCACGCAATCAGCATCGTATACATCCGCCTCCGGTGCCATGATACCCTGGCTGTCATTGGTTGCTATGGGTCTAGTGCCCTGGTAATTAGATCATCACGGATATAAAACGTAATTTAGTAGATTAATGACACAAAATGTCAAAAATATATGTTAAAATGAAGTTAAGATTTATCTTTTTTTATTAAAGCTGGACAAGATTATAATATTTATAAAGAACTATTTTCTATCCTTGCCGCGCATGAATATGTCTAAGCTATGGTAACCCAGCTTCCAGGATGCATGGCAACCGGTCTTGACAAGTATATTGATCCAAACATACCAAGAGCATCACACTTTGAGCTCGTCTGAGGGAAGTTTCCAATGCCTATTTATCAAGAAATACGTGCACTTTGTAAATGTGGGACGAATCATATGCTATGGAATCGTTGGTTTACGCGTGTGTTTAGTTAAGGGTATATCAACAATTACCCCGGCTATTCTGTCGATTAATTACTTTAATTGCAAATAAATTAGGAATTGTTCTACTATATATTAATAAGATATGATTTGAACGTTTTGTGCTTTCTTTAGAACTTATATTATTGATCTAACGAAAAATATACAGAATATGAGATTGAGAAAACTTAGGTGAGAACCAAAATGCCGACGATCTGACAGACTAAGATAACGTAAACGTTTTATTTTGTGTGTGGGGGGGGGTGTCCTTCTTTTTGTGTACTTGCGATACATTCTAATAGTACTTAAATTTCTGTATTATAATTTATGTATTGTAAATACTGAATTGCAACCTTTCTTATTCGTGTATCATAGCTGCCAGTTGGGTCTATCGCAATGTCTATATTATATTGAAAATATATACCCGGTGGGAAGCATTTCTTCACATGAGCCTTGTTTCAGAGATGACAAGGGGAGGCGTCCACTCACTTTGTAGGGATGGGACCATAGTACATTTTGTCCCCTTTACTTTTTAAGGGAATAAAACACATACTTCTTACATTTTGAGATAATTTCGTCAATCTTGTTATAGTTTCATCATATTTCCCCAATAATCTTACAATTACGCACCTCATATTGAAGAAAATAGGATATTACATGTATCAATTGTAATAGACGTTAAGCCAGGTTTTTTTTATGTTTAATTCTAATGTTAATTATCAAATAAATAGAGTAGTGGAAACTGGACAAAAATTATTTTCGCATAATGAAAACATAGCTTTATTAATATGTGGTGAAAAATCGGAGTGGAGAAAACGATATGATATTACGGGAGTGGGATTTTCACTTGAATGTGTGTCATAAGAAGGGGGATGCCTCTCCGGAGACTTTGAGCTTGTGTTCTCATTTCGGGGGGGGGGGTGTCCTGAAAGCTAACATTTTTCAGCAAACAAGACTCTTTACTTTAACCCGGATATTTTTCATTTTAAACATTGGCACTGCTACCTAAATGATGCAACCCAAAATGTATTCATTTGTAGCGCTTTATTGCTACTTTACACTACAGCATAAGTTGTGAGTTTATTACATTTTTGACAGCGATGTATTGATCGTTAATCGTGTGCAGGGTTGGATACCCGCTATAACACGCGACAAACAGATCTGCGCATTAATATTACAGCGACAATTGATGCTGAGAGTCACCGGGCAATTCTTCACTGTCATAACACGCCCCGGGCGCACTTCGTACATAGGTGTTGATTAATTAAATCGATGAGAGACGGCGCCAGTGGAACCATGTTGTTATTTTATATCGTACGCGTCCTACGTACGAATTTTACATGCATACATACATAAATACATTCATACATACATTCACATATAGGCGTGGGGACTGGGGGGGGGGGGGGGGGGGGAGTGAGAGGCCGATATTTTCCAGTCCTAAATTTTAATAGTGTAAAATTAAATTAAGAAGCCCTATTTATATTTCCCCATTTATATTCACCCTATACGTACATACATACGTATATACATAGATATATACATCAGGGTTTCGGTTAGGTACAAATTCAGATTACCTATATCTGAACCTTGATTTCATTGGTAGGAAGTACCTGGCACCTCTGGAATATTGTACTCCATGGAGGTACATGTAAGATACTGGAAATGACAATTTGACCTGGTCCTTATTGTGTTTCAAATTTTTGCTCCTGCTTCGACCGCCAAATTAATTCCTAAATGCAAGGACTAAATTTTGTATCATAGGTATGCAGCATACCAAGAATGTATTCGATTCTTTGTTTTTTGGGGGTATTTTTCAAGTAACAATGAATATCCCTCCCTCCCACTGCAAAATCGAACGTCAACCTTCAACATTTTGGTCTGAGCGTTTCGGACTGTCTAAGTTCTATCTTTATAATGAAAGTCCTGATATACTATATAATTTATATATATATATATGCATACATACTCTTATATGTGCAGACACATAAATACATATATAATGTACGTATATATACACATTTCTTCGTTTTATTCTTCTTCTTCTTCTTATTATTATTATTAATGAGATGCAGTAATCAAATCGTCTCATCAAATTTTAATGCATATTTCTGTCCATGATATTCTGTCTTCAAATTGAAATCATAAAACTCCCGTGTTCTGCAATACTTTGTGCGTTAATAAAATGTATGAAATATTAAAGATATATCTATCACCTGAACGTATCACTGCTCTGGTATATTAACATTATCGGCTTATATACGTTCACTACATCATCAGCCTGCATGGCGGCTTGCGTGTTATACATATCATACGTTATAATCATACGTTGTATATTACATAACAGTCTTATTATTGAGTATATAGCAACCATATTCTATACCTTAATTAAAGTTTCCTGTGGGTCACGCGTACGTTATTAGGAATCATAATTAATTAGGCGTGTCGGGGCTTGTATTTGTTAATAAACGTCTGACCACATACTTTCATCAGGGGGTAGCCGCAGGGATGAACATTCCAGCCACTATATATCTGCTAAGAAAATTATATAAAAGTAATTATAAAATCGTAATATCAGCAATGTTTTCATCAAGTTTAGAAGTCTACCTCTGGGATTATTATTAAAATGTCATAGGAATTAGACACTAATTAGACACTGAAGATAATTAATCATGTATTTTATCAAATGATTCATAAGTTAACTTTTACCTTTGTGTTGTATCTTAAAATGTTACAAGGATATTAAAGTTCCAGGCTGATTCTCATATATATATATATATATATATATATATATATATATATATATATATATTTATATATATTAGGGTTTTCAATGAGTATTAACTTGAAGAGTCCGGTATGCTCAGGATAATTATTTGAAAACTAAACATCAGTACATTAGTTGTCAGTACAATGTTAACACAATTGACTGGTTTTTGAGTCAGTGCATGCTATAAATTAAGGGCCAAATATGATCCTCTCGGTCCAACCGCCCGAAATTCTGAGCGTGCAAATGAGATCTCGAGCGTCACAGACGCTTACCCCTGCCTTCTTATAAAGCCCTGATATATATATATATATATATATATATATATATATATATATATATATATATATATATATATGGGCCCTCTTTGACCAGCAAGTATGCGCCCCCCCCCCCCACACACACACACACACTTACGCACCTCTAAATCCTGGCTACGCCCCTGTTCATGAATACTTTTGTCGGATAAATTAAATACCTCTCTATATAAACCAGATTTACAATGTTGACCACTTGGCCAGGCCCCACACTGTGATGATGGGCTTATTAATAATGCCATAAATGAACACTACAGGACTGGTGTTATTGCCAGAATCTCGTAATCTCGTCACGTCAGCTCTCTGGAGAGACCGGTGAACAACACCCATGTTGCCACAGGGTTCAATAACATACCTCTGGGCTCGAAGGCTGCTTATTTATTAAATATGTATATACATATACTCATTTTGACAGTTACGTGATATGTAGAAATTTAGACTCTACATCATACTATAATACGTTTATTGCTATATCATCCTAATATGAGTTATATAAAAACAGAACTTATGAAATAATATAAATCATATAAAAACTATATATGTGGCAGAGTTTAAATAAATTTATAACAATAATTTGATTTACAGTTAGTAAATATTCTCAGTTCTTTTCTATACAATTCAGAAAGCTAAATCTTAGGATACTGTATATGAAGTATTTAATGGTTTTCTCCCTG
Source organism: Sipunculus nudus (assembly GCA_026874595.1). Lineage (NCBI taxonomy): Eukaryota > Metazoa > Annelida > Sipuncula > Golfingiida > Sipunculidae > Sipunculus > Sipunculus nudus. Next base: position 52,192,463 of record CM049321.1, read on the forward strand.
TACATTGACCTTATTTTACGGTTTTTAGTTCATTTAAATCATTTCAAATCTTTGCCTGATTTTATTGTTGGCATAATATGTAGCTATATATAACATATTACGTGTAACTATAAACTGTTATAAACTGTTAGATATAATCAACTGTTAGTGTCTGGACATCAGTCGATGGTACTGCGCCATTCTGAAACCTGATTCTCAGACATCTGGGATCGATAAACAGGTCTTACAAATCTTACTATCTGCGCCACATACACATACACACACCCTCTCTCTCTCACACACACACAGACACACACACACATATATATATATGTATTGTGCGTGTGTGTATAACTATTTGAGACCAGTATGCCTGACTTATTTTGCAAAATCTTCGAGAGCTCTGCATTGCGCTATTTTTGCCATGCTGGGGACACTGACATTGGTGCATGTCGTGCGTTAGGTATATTAATAGGTGGCGACATCTGTGGTTAATTTTCAGTATTACTGTTTATCTGGGAAAACGAGACCTGTGACAACCGCTCTTTGTCGTTTTTCCCTCAGGGGCTGAGATTAAATCGTAAGTTTTATATAAATACAAACAAGATTCTTCAACCTTTATGATAATTTACAGAACCTCTAAGTAACTGGGTCCAGAAAAAATAATAATATGAGACATTGCGGCGGTAGCCAAAAGCTTTTTAAAACTGTTTAATAGGACATAATCTACAAGCATCTTTCTAATATTTTGATTTACCCAATGCATCCCAAAGTTACCCAATATATCCTAAGATATACCATTCTGTTCTACAAACCTTCTGTAAGACAAGCCACTCTCAGAATCTGTATACAGGTACACCTTTACATTTTAGCCTGGGGTTGACATTTTAAAATTGGACAGAAAACAATGAATATGACACAAACTGCATGCGAATGACCAGTGTTTGGTGTTGATCATTAAGTGCAACTGCAAAGTAAACATTGCACTGAGACAGGGGAACCCTATCCTATTATTTTATCTCATTTTACCAGGTAATTGCATGGGTGAATGATCATTGCATCCACTTATGGTATTAATTATAGCAGTTTCTTTGCTTCATTAAAATAAGAAAGTCTATAGTGACCGTCAGATCAAGGTATGCTTATCAACCCAGTACGAAAATCTGCTGAGTGGTGCATTCACCTCTGGCTATAAACATCACAGGTAAACCCAGTCTTGGCTGAAGTCTGACCATACGAAGCAGGCACATGAAAGCACTCTAATTAGTATGCATGTATCCCATACCTAGCCTTGAGTCAAGAAGGCTTTTATCATGATTAGGCAATCAGGCAGTAATAGACCTCTGTTTTGTTCATCTGTTTGATCATTATCATTAATAGTTAAAATATAAATATTTAATAATTAACGGTTATTCTTATTACTAATATTTAAAAATGCACAATAAATAAAGTTTCTGAAGTTTAAATAGGAAGACACATCAACTGGGAAAATCGATAAAGTGCCCACATTAGTTCAGAAAAAGTGCCCACTTTACAGAATATAGAGTTACCCATATTAGCCAAACATAATAAAGAGAAGACAAAATGGGACTGGCCAAAAGTGCCCACTTTATAGAGGTGCGCACACGAAACTTTCTGGCTGGAATAAGGTTCATGTCCCAGGGAAGCTATGCAAATTTAATGTAGTTTTCTGTTCTTAGAGGGTAGTGGTTATCTGCACAGTGATGACTAAAAGCCTGCAACTGTTATATTTTACACCCGTAATTGTCACGGCCGTTAATCGCTAAATTGTCACGGTCGCTAAAAAACGACAACCGAGTGCCAATAACCAATTTGAAAGGACCTGATCACATACAAGTTATTATGAAATTAACAAGATATATGTTGTAAAAATTTTATGGTATCTACCACAATGTCGTTTTACAACCCTTCGAATACTCCTGTACACAAGTGCAAAAAAGTTTGACCGGGCGCTATTACATAAATATAGCACAAACGCCTCCCTGTGTCAGTACCGAAATGATTTTACCCGCCAAAACAGAGCATTTTGCGGATACTATGTTTTCATTCCGGTTCAGCCCCCGCCAAAGCCGCTTTCGTCTTTGGAGAATTTCTCTTAGACCCTTAGACCGATCTTTCCGAAACCCAGCATAATTATTGGCTTACATGTTATCTGGTGCATAACAAAGACTGGTGGTGCCACCTTTAATCCTTTTCGTGCAGTATGACTCTTGGTGTCTTAGTGATAACAGCCCATGTCTCAGGAGTGGTTCAATGAATTTGCAATATGTTGGCCTGAAATTGTTTATATTCATAGATCTTGGATACCTCCATCTCGTACTTGAGACCGGTGGCGACCCCTACAATCATTTACGCGTGGCGTCCACCCATGCGTTTTCTATCTGTTCTTCTTAGTGATTGGTTCAATGAATTGGCCTAAACTTGTGGATGTCCATAGATCTACGATACCTCTATCTCCTTCTCAAGACTGGTGGCGCAATATGTAATCGTATTTGCGTGACATCTACCCATGCGTCTGCTTTGGGAGAAATTCACTCATATCCCAGGAGTGGTTCAATGTATTGCTCTGAAATTTGGCGCTACCTACCGTCCCATTTTCGTGGAATACATTGCTGACTTTTATCAGGATTGGTTTGCCATTTTGGCTTGAACTGATGTATGTCAATAGATCTTGGATACCTCCATCTCATACTCAAGAATGTTGGCGTCATCTGCAATTGTTTTTAAGTGGCGTCCTTCCGTCTATATGCTTTGGGTGAAAATCGCTCATATCTCAAGAATTATGCATGTTTATCTGTCTTTGATAGTCAGGTTGTAGGTCAGGCGCCACCTGCCGCTTTTTTTTTTTTTTTTGTAGAATACATTGACTGAGCTTTCTGAGTAGTGGTTTTGTGTCTCGGTCTGAAATTCTGCATGTTCATCCGTCCTGGGTGGATTTATCAATCACGAAACTAGTGGCACTACCTGTAATCACGTATTTTTAGAATACGTTCCTGCATTTACCTCAAGACTGGTTTAATTTCCTGAAATTTCACAGATTTTGTACACAAGCCTTGTGGCGCCACCTACAATCGTTTCTCATAGCGTAGATCAATCATAAACAAGAAAGGTAGTGCCATCTGCCTTTTCCTTTTCGCAGAATATATTAATTGTCTTTATCTCAGAAGTGGTTGATGTATTCACCTGAAAATTTCCATGTCCATAGACCTTGGAATTGTTTACCTTCTATACAAGACTCCTAGGCCACCTACAGTCAATTTCTTCTTGTATCCATCTGTAGACCTGTTTTTGGTGAAAATTGCATTTATATAAGAAGTTTAATTTGTAGCATCTCTGATGCTACAAATTTCGAGTCATTTCATGTCAGGAACATTCAATGCATTCAATGTCCATTTTCCAGTTTTTTTTATCAAGCTTGTAGGCAGTGCTTTTTCTGTGTTTATTCTTATATGTTTCTTCCCCTGATGTGAGTGTTGTCGAGGATTGGTCTTCTGGTCACGCAGTTTTGCTTTGGTAAATGACAAACGTGTCCTGTATTTACAAACACAGAGAATCATAACAACATATAAAGCAGGTGTTTTGTAGTAGAGAGTACGTCCGTGTTCCGGCACAGCTATCTTTGGAGCTTTAGTATTCAGCCTGATTATACAAACAACATCAGATAATACACATATTATTGCAAATGTTTATTTAACTTTTACATTCCTTTCAATAGCCACCTAAAAATGACGAAACTGTTCGGATGAAATAAAAAAAAGTTATTTATGTAACATTTACAACCGGACAGGACAAGACAAAAGTTGCAGCTTGCTCTTGTTCCAGATAACTCATGTCATAATAGGACTGCCATAGCAACGTGATTAACGTCAGTTAACGGAGACATCAGCCGACTGGTCAGCTAAGTGACATGTTTAATTGTCACGTTCTCCGGTCGTTCAGTGCTGTGTTAGACCCTTGGAGGAATATGAATATTAACTATAAATTGTGCATTATAGTCATAATTCCCCGGTATATGGGTTTAACAGGTGGTCGTGGGGATGTACTGCACCGTTGTTTGGTATGTGTCTGGTCGGAGATCAGGTGCTTCGTGCCCTAAATAGGATTTAAGGGACAATATTATCAAATGTGGAGGCCCATCACAAATATAATGGACCCTTAAAAAGAGAAGGAGCACGCACACGCTTAAATTTAGAGATATACAAAAAGTAAACACTTAAAAATAGTAAGTTAAGCTTGAAACGAAAAGTAGGTCGGAGAGGAAGAACATAAAAGCAAATTTAAAACAATAGGACGGCGTGAACTGATAAAATAAGAAAAAAAGTGAAACCTGAGAAAGAGAAGCAAAGTGTGAATGTTTTGGAAAAGAAACAAACGTGGATGTGAATGTTCAGAACGAAAGCTCAAGATTTAGTGATGTTAGTGACGTTCGGTTCTTGACAGAACTTCAGTGTATTGTACTTCATGATGTTCATGGTATTGCGCAATAACCCTAGCTGGAACTGATGCAGAGCAGGGTCCAGCTTTTACTTCCCTACAGAAGGGTTGGGAATGTAAGAAAATTGTAGATCTTCAATTTCGTTTGTAGGCCGATCCCCTTGCGCCCCCTATCTGCTAGGAATAAGTACCCACGATCTATAAAAGTCAAACCTTTTTTTCATTGTGCAGTATACAGTTGATTCAATGACTGATGGCAGGATACACTGTCTGTAATCCACCTTTAATACACACCATATGTTTTGCTTTTCTTTTGTAATTTTAATGTTTTAAATGAAATAACATGTACAATAATATTGTGTGTGAATGTAACATGCTCTCTCAATACAATGGATCTCCTTGGGAATAAACAAGCTTGGAAGTGATACCAACTATAAAGCATGAAAAACTAGAGAATCATTTTAAAAATTTTATTCCCCTGACATCCAGGGTGTTGGAAGCAATGGCGATGAACACGTGGGTAAAATATGCATGTTCGTTTACAAAGTTGATTACCTCACAAGTACAGCACCGTAAGCTAATGGCTTAAAACTGGCTCGCCCAAGCACTTATCAAACCATATATAAAGACATCCACGGACCTAAAACCTAAACTCAATATTTCATAAATATCAGGAGTAGCACCTCAGATTTAAAATCCCTCCAGCCTAGAAGAGATGAATCTCTTGGTCCCGGCCGAAAGTTTTAGACTTCACACATATATCTTGCACGAATACACCAGTAACATTATCTATGGGTGACCTTTTTGTAAAGCCTTCATTTAAATAGTGTTTCACGTTAGTTGAATGCTTCACGTTCAATAAGGATACTGATTAACATGATCAAAATGCCGAACGTCACTACATGTACCAAAATTGGACCAATAGCTTCAAGCTCATACTGACTGACTAAAATATTTTATGATTATCTACGATGATATATAATATAAATATCATAACGGCTTCAAGCAAAATTGTACCATTTTACTGAAAGCTTATGTTTGTATACTTAGGTGCTTATTACATCGTACCCTTAGTGCATTAACTAACAGAAAGATACTTGCAGCTTCAATGGGACTTCGGCACAATTCCAGTTTGGAATATTTTTTATACATTACGACGGTATAAAAAAAGAAGATTAATGGTGGGTTATATTTTGTAAAGCAAATAATTTTTTGACAAAAAGTAGAATTTTGCACACCAATGGTTCTGGCAATATAGTTGTGTTTTGACTTGTTTGTTTGTTTAAGTATTACGTTTCTATAGTTATATCTTAGTCATCGTCCTCTTCTTCCTCTTCTTCCATCTCTCCCTCCTCTTCGGCGGTGGCGTCCTGGTACTGTTGGTACTCGGATACCAAGTCGTTCATGTTGGACTCGGCTTCTGTGAACTCCATCTCGTCCATGCCCTCTCCCGTGTACCAGTGCAGGAAAGCTTTTCTCCTGAACATAGCTGTGAACTGCTCCGAGATTCGTTTAAACAGTTCTTGAATTGCAGTGCTATTTCCAACAAAGGTGCTTGACATTTTAAGGCCACGCGGTGGGATGTCACACACAGAGGTCTTTACGTTGTTAGGGATCCATTCGACGAAGTAACTGCTGTTCTTGTTTTGGACGTTTAACATCTGTTCGTCCACTTCTTTCATGGACATACGGCCACGGAACATGGCGGCCACTGTTAAGTAACGGCCGTGACGAGGGTCGCAGGCAGCCATCATGTTCTTGGAATCGAACATCTGCTGAGTTAGCTCTGGAACACTCAATGCCCGGTACTGCTGGCTGCCGCGGGATGTCAGTGGAGCGAAGCCGGGCATAAAGAAGTGGAGACGAGGGAAGGGTACCATGTTGACAGCTAGTTTACGTAGATCAGCGTTCAGCTGGCCGGGGAATCTCAAGCAGGTGGTTACACCAGACATGGTTGCGGAAACCAGATGGTTGAGGTCACCGTATGTAGGCGTAGAAAGCTTCAGGGTCCGGAAACAGATGTCGTACAGAGCCTCGTTGTCGATACAGAAGGTTTCATCTGTGTTCTCAACGAGCTGATGGACTGACAGGGTGGCATTGTAGGGTTCAACAACCGTGTCCGAGACCTGAAATCATAAAACAAGATCTCTACATGGCAAATTGTAGTCAATATACCAGATACGTGGTAATAGTTATGCTTCTAATGTGCTGCACATTAGCAGAAAAATTACATAGCATCTCTGTAGGTAACATGTCACAGGTATCATTCTGTCGTCAGACCGTCATAGTATTTATATATTCCAATGTACATAATGAATCAGAATAAAACGTTCTGCATTCACCATGACACTGTTTGTCTCCTCATAACTGGTTGTATGACTTGAAAGATATCTATAAAGACCTGTCCTTGACCATCTCAGTTGTAAAATCATTTACATTTTAGTCCTGGGGCGGGGGGGGGGGGGGATCCTGTGTGCAATCATATGTCCCCTAATTTTGACTTCTGATCCAGGTAGGACACCCTTATGGGAGTAAAAAAAACTTGGGTAGACATCCTGGAATCATGGGCAGAAAGGGTAAAATTCAAGATGGCGTCCAAGATGGCCGCCGAACCATTGAATCATATATAACTTGAAAAGTAATTGAGATTTGATTTTGGTGTCTTTGCCTATGTTTTAAAGGTCAAGGAATCTATTGAAACCATTTCCAAGACAGTACCGTGTTTGGTTACGGTGATATTCAATATGGCTGCCAATATGGCCGCCGTACCATAAAATCATACATAACTCAAAAAGTAATTGAGGTAAGGGAAAGATTTTGGTGTCTTTGCCTATGTTTTCAAGGTCAAGTAATCTATTGAACCCATTTCCAAGACAGTACCGTATTTGGTTACGGTGATATTCAATATGGCTGCCAATATGGCCGCCGTACCATAAAACCATACATAACTCAAAAAGTAATTGAGGTAAGGGAATGATTTTGGTGTCTTTGCCTATGTTTTCAAGGTCAAGGAATCTATTGAACCCATTTCCAAGACAGTACCGTATTTGGTTACGGTGTTATTCAATATGGCTGCCAATATGGCCGCCGTACCATAAAACCATACATAATTCAAAAAGTAATTGAGGTAAGGGAATGATTTTGGTGTTTTTGCGTTTGTCTCAATATGGCTGCCAATATGGCCGCTGCAACATTGAATTGCATCTGACAAGCGTAGGAATCAAGGTACGGGGTTTATTTTGGTGTTGTCGTCTATGATTTTAGGGCCTAGGAGTCTCTTTTAATTATTTTCAAGGCTATACTGATCTGGTGAAGGGGATATTTAATATGGCTGCAAAGAGAGCAACCAATGAACCATTGGATCATGTATGACAAACCAAGGAATTAAAGTAGGGGTTGATATTTTAATGTCTTCGCCTATGATTTCAGAGTCAAAGAATCTATTTAAACCTTTTTTCAAGACAATACCGGATTTGGTTATCGTGATATTCAATATGGCTGCCATAACGGCCACTCTACCATTGCACCATGTCTGACTATCCAAGGAATTAAGGTAGAGGGTGACATTTCGATGTCTTGCTTATGTTTTAAGGGTAAAAGGATCGTTTGAAACTTTTTTAAAGACAATACCGTATTGGGTTATGTTAAAATTCAATATGCTTACCATTATGGCTACAAATATGGCAGCTGCACTATTGAATCATGAGTAACTCACTAAAGAATCGAGACAAGATTGATTTTGTTGTCTTTTGTTAAATTTTCAATGGCAAAAAAACTACCAAAATCATCATCAGGCCGGTATCTTTTCAGGCTAAAGTGGAATTCAATATGGCTCCGGCCATGTCATTGAATCATCAAAATTCCCCAAGGAATGCAGCTTGGTGATTGATTTGGGGGTCTTTTTTTTTGCATGCAAGTTTCATATCTAATGGGTACAAAGTCCATCACCTTATTCAGGTTTATTGTGTGCAACCTTCCACATTTCGATTTTACATAGGTGCGTTTTACTTACTTGAAATTCGCAGAATATGAAGCAGGGAAGTCTCTGATTACTGCATGACCTCAAACACTAGAAAAACTAGTGTATGTCTTATAGAATGCTTTAATAAAGGTACGGCCCTGGTTAGAATTGTTTGTTGGTGGTAGATCATGAAGTGAAGTTCCTGTTCGTTGATGCTACATTGTGTACCACAAATGATCGACAGTTGCTATGATTTCCAAGGGTTAGTATCTGAACAAGGTATTTTTCTGCATTGCACAGTCTTGTATATTTCCATTCATCCGTCTGAAATCACTAAGAAAGGATATTGGAGACAATTACTTTATTGTTGTTGCTTTGGTACAGTGGTCCAAATTTGCTAGCAACGCCATTTCCAGTCAAGACATGAACAGCTGGAAGAACATAAACATAAGCTGTCCGACTCTTCTGTCGGATCATGAATTGGAATATACCTTGTTTTTGTCTCCAGTTCTCCCTCTGAGCCACAGTTCATTAAGTCCACTTGACACAAACAGATGTGAAAAGCACAATACAAGTAAAATCACATCTGTTTTACCAGCGATGATAACGGTCTGATTCAGCTCATTTCTTACCCCAAAAGAGGACAAGAGGAATGATTGGGACATCCGCCTCTTCATGATCAGAGACTAATGCAGGATGATGTGTGAGCGATCCATTTTGACCGACTGTGTCTTAAGGGAAATATTAACCAACCTGCACTATTTTAGTGTAAAAAAATTTCACAGTTTAATTTGATGATGGAGATAAACTGTCCAGATCCCTTACTTGTTTGTTGTCCAGAGAAATTTTGCTAACAAGAACAGGAGTTTTCAATGTGCGCCTTTGTCTTTCACAGATACCTTAATATCAGAATAAAAAATGAAACCTATACGTTGTGCAATTGGACACATATCCGAGCACCAAGCCAAGGAACTGAACCCTAAAGGTGGTAACACTGTTTTTCATTAATTATGTTATGACACCAACAACACTGGAATAACATCTTTTGCTCTGGATTTGTCTCAAATTCTGTCATTTTTTCATGTTTGTTGTTCTTTTAGCTCACCAGACTGTACGTCATTTGCCTGGGCAAATATCCTTAAAAACAAGAAATTAGGTTACTGTGATTTATATTCTACCGGCAAAATGATCTGTGCACCCTGAATGTCAGATTGGCACTTATAGTATCTATAGGCCCAGAATCCTCTAATGCAACATAGGAGCTTCTGGAAATATCTTCAAGGAAATCTAAAGTTAATTCATCGTGACATATATTCTGCAAGCTACAGGGCTAAATGATCATGAACACCCAGACAGTCTGACTGGGTTCTAATGGTGTCCGTAAACCCTAGAATATTTTAACTAACATCCAGGGTAGTTCTGGGCAAATCACCTTTGAAACATGAAATTAGGTTCTAATATAACATCCAGAGAGGTCTTTGGAAAGTTTTTGTCGAATCCCTAAACTTGATCACTGTAATCTTAATGCTGTGAGCTTAAGGAAACGCACGAATTTAACACTGAAAGTCAGATTGGTACAAACCATTAGAGTTTGACCTAGAATCTTCTCACACAGAATTTTAGGTCCACCCTTAATCTCCATCAACAATTGAAACTGGGTAATGGTGATCTGTATTTTGTGAGCTACAAGCAGCAAATCTAATTTTGAGCAACCAGAATGTCAGACAGGGCATCAGTCTTAAATGTTTGATATAAAAAAATGTCTTAGCTAAAGTAAAGGGAGGTCATTGTAATGTCACCTTGGACATAAAAAATAAAGTCAATGGGACATATGTTCTCCAAGACTTGTGAAAGAACATTATTTCAGCACACCATATGTTAGATCAACATGAATTTTAGCAGTTATCAAAGAAACTTATATTGGCAGCTAATGTTAACTAACATCAAAACAAAAAAAAAAAACAATTTTCTTGAAAATAATTTAAAGAATCCAAGACATTGAAAACATAGGCAAAGATACCAAACTGAATCCCCAACCTTAATTCCTTGGCTTATCAGACATGACTTAACTATTAAGAAGCCATATTTGCGGCCAAATTGAATATCACCATAACCAAATACGGTATTGTCTTGGAGTTCGTTTCAGTAGATTCTTTGAACCTGACAACAGGGACAAAGAGCCCAAAATCAAACCCATACCTTTATTACATGGAGTGTCATACATGTTCAAATGTACAGTGGCCATATTGACAGCCATATTAAATATCCCCAGGTACAAAAACAGTATAGTCTTGAAAATAATTTAAACAGTCGTCACGGGACTGAAAAACATAGACGATAACACCAAAATCATTCCCTTACCTTAATTACTTTTTGAATTATGTATGGTTTTATGGTACGGCGGCCATATTGACAGCCATATTGAATCTAGTGTAAACAAGTACGGTATTGTCTTGGAAATGGGTTCAATAGATTCCATGACCTTGAAAACATAGCCAAAGACACCAAAATCATTCCCCTACCTCAATTACTTTTTGAGTTATGTATGATTTTATGGTATGGTGGCCATATTGGCAGCCATATTGAATATCTCCTTAACCAAATACGGTACTGTCTTGGAAATGGATTCAATAGATTTCTTACCCTGAAAACATGGCAAAGACACCAAAATCATTCCCTTACCTCAGATACTTTTCGAGTTATGTATGATTTTATGGTACGGCGGCCATATTGGCAGCCATATTGAATATCACTGAAACCAAATACGGTACCGTCTTGGAAATGGTTTCAATAGATTCCTTGACCTTGAAAACATAGGCAAAGACATCAAAATCAATCCCTTACCTCAATTACTTTTCGAGTTATGTATGATTCAATGGTTCGGCGGCCACCTTGGACGCCATCTTGAATTTCACCCTTTCTGCCCGCGTTTCAGGATGTCTACCCAAGTTTTTTTACTCCTCTAAAGGTGTCCTACCTGGATCAGAATTCAAAATTAGGGGAAAAACGATTGCACACAGGACCCCCCTTAGCCCCCCGGACTATTTAATGCCCTTCCTTTTTTATGCAACTAACACTTCCTAATGCTCTAGAGCTTTTTTGCGGGCTCCCTTTTGGAGTGTACTCGCTCTTGTTGCGCCTTCCTTTCAGGCGAAAGCTACATTTATACGAGTCCCGGTCTATTCCAGTTGTGAACCAGAGCCAACCAGAAACCGATTTCAACATAGCGAATAGCCAATGGAACTTTCAGAAGAAACTGCACGTATTGTCACAGACACAGCCCCTAAAAAGGCTGGCGAAGCGATGCTTCTATATATCTACCCAAATGATTTAAGACTGTGGGTGAAAGTCCGGCAAGGGGAGACACATGATGAAGTCAGATTAGAACCTACAACTCCTATTGCATCGTCTCAGTTTCCAGGCACTCTCACAACTCATCCATCTAGACTGATCATTCCCTTTTTACTTTGGTCTAAAACTCTAAGAAAAGGATCTCCTGTAAATGTAAGGAAGCCCACACACAGAAAATTGTGGTCGGAATATTCCATTGCAGTTTGTTAAGTGCGGTGGTTTCTGCCGTTATTGTTTCTATAATATGGGATATCTCTAATACAGATTCTCGTGTATATGGAGGAGAAAAACAACTGGTTGCAACAGCCGGAAGCCAATTATACAGGAAAACGACTCTTCCAGATATTCATTAGCACTGTCGTATCTTACCATCCCCACTATATTAGGTTATATACGCTATGAATTCTATTTACTTAATATGTTCATTGACAAATATGAGGCGACAAATACTTGTTGGTATGATGAAAAACAGAGTATATGAAACCTGCAAAGCAATACGTTTAGCCCTACTTGATCCCTTTATCACGTTTATACAGAAGTTGTCATTTCAACACATCAAGAGATGTTGAAAGCAAGATAAAATCAAATGTAAGGAAAATTTGTTATGAAAAGCGTAATCTTCAGTCCACGCGCAGCTGTTTTAAATGACTGGGCTGGACAGGCTGGACGTCAGGGGCGACGGTGTTAAACACACTAGTTGACCAGTGAGATCAGAAATTCCACAAGGTTAAGTGTTAGGTCCGTGTCTCTTTCTGTTTTATATAAACGATATCGCACAAGATCCACACTACAAAGCGAGACTGTATGCTGATGACACAAGGATCTATCTGGCAGCTGAGAGTGAAGGCGACGACAAACTTCACAAAGAAGATCTCGATACGCTGACTACCTGACAGAAGACATGGATGATGAAATGTCACATTAATAAGTGCGAGGACATCAACATTACACGTTCACAGAAACCTACCATTTACCATCTTTCCCGCACCGATAACAAATTGAACATCAAATATATGAGAGAGAAATTTAACAAGGACCTCAGATCGACACATCAGTATGATAATCAAGAAGATGAGGAACTCATCGAATTTCCGGAGAAGAAACATCCAAAACGAATTCCATAGATGAAACATCAAGCTTGCTACGATGGACCCGTTGCTAACTCTTGGAAGAGTTAGACATTATGCGACACTTTCACTAACACCCTAGTAAAACAAGTCGAAGATTCGTGACTGATCGATACTGACGCACATCAAGTTTGACCAGTATATTCTTCCATATATAATGGCAGACCCTCGCAGAACGTTATTGGAAAACCCTTCTTGTTGTGTTTTATTAGGTTCAGTATGGCTTAGTTGCCGTCAAGATGCCATTACATTCCAAGGAACTCAAGTTCCTCAAGTTCGAGTCCTACACGAGCTTTGAATAGTCAGGCAAATATCATCCCTGCCTCAAGGACAGATTACCATTTGATGCGCACTGCACGAAAATAGATCTTCCATAATCCGACCTCTCACCCAGAACGTTTGAAGCCTTTGCGTGTGCTCTCATCTAATAAACTTAATCGGGCTACGGACGTCTCAAAAGGTCGATTCCCTGCCAAGATAGGGCGAAAACCACCATACTAATTTTAAACAAGCAAACAAACAAACAAACAAATGCTTTATTCCGGAAATGAAGGCCACAGGCCCATAGTTCCAAATATATGTGAATGTAAAGTCAATACAAAAAAAAATAATATTACATGTATCAGTATTGTATAGATGTACTTATATATAAGTTATTATAATCATGACTTACAATAATTTTGATAAATAAATAAATACATTTCACAAGAAAATGCAATCCATTCATTCTGTGCAATATATTCTAATATGCATTTTATAACTGACCTGAAAAAAAAATTAATAATAATAAATTGAATACCTGGGTAAATATTTTTGTTAACTTTGCTTCAAATGTCTACTTCACTTTTCCTCTAACTCATTCTTTACTCAACTTAAATATACCGATGTGTACTAAACTGAAATTGTAATTAATAATAATAATAGTAACATCAACACCAACAACAATAAAGACAATAGTAATTCATGTCAGTTGAAGTGAAAAAAGAGAGAGAGAGAATAGGAAACACAAAGAATTAATAACTAATTAAATAATAAACAAACAAACAACTGACAAACACTCACCTGGAATAAAATGTAATACAAGTCTGTTCGGTATACATTTTATAAATATTAAAGGTATTCTTCTTCTTGTGTTCATACTCAATTTAAATAGAACAATTAAATATGATCCTGAATGACAATTGTGCATTTACTATTCATTATATATCATCTTAAGCAAAACACAACATGTAAGTTAAAAATATTGTACGCTCATAATGTTAATACTGCCATCTGTTCAAAGTGTGTTATTCAACCATAAAAATTCTGTCGAACATTGAATGACTGATAAACAAAAATTGCTAATTTTGATATATGTGTTGGATTTTTCTGAATTTAATATTTCTTTAAAATTAATTTCATTGGTTTCATACTTTTCAGCTCCCAAATATTTGTTCCTAAGTTCTGCATACATTGGACATTCTAATATGAAATGGATCTCGTCCTCTGTAATGTTGTATCCATGATTTAAGCAGTACATACATATTCTTTCTTCTATGTTAAGATTTTGATGTCTGCCTGTTTCTATGGCTAATTTGTGATTAGAGCATCTAAGTTTAGCTAATGCACATCTGTAATTTTTATTTGGAACACAGACAAGATATTTTTCTAACGATAACATAAATTTAAAAAACACCATATGAGTACAATTTATTACAGGAGTTAATGTCATTTTGCCAATCTTGAACTGCCATATCTGTGAGTCTCTGTCTAATACCAGATAAAAACATTTTCTCATCTCCTACATGTTGTGCCATCCATACATAGACATAACCTGCTTGAAATAATAATGATCTTACACCACTGACCCAGTTATTTTTTCCATTATTATCTAAATTAAATAAACATGAATATATATGTTTTGGGAATCTGTTTGTATCCATATGTAATAGTCTTATCCAGTATTTCAGGCATTTCAAAGAGTATTGAACAAATAGTGGTAATCTACCACATTCTCCTAATGCAGCTGCATTAGGTGTACTTGCACTTACTTTAAGAATATACTTGCAAAATTTATACTGTACTCTTTCTAAAATCATATATTTTGAATAACCCCACAATTCACAGCCATATAATAATATAGGTATCACCATGCTATCAAAAAGATAAAAAAGTTGTTTAACATTTAAATTAGTACATTTCCTATAGAAAGCTTTTATAACACATAATGCTTTGTTAGCTTGCATTATTTGTTGCTGATGTGTTTTGTCCATGATAATTTTGTTGTGAGGAAAATACCAAGATATTTGTAATAATTTACCACTTCTAACTTTTTGCCTTGGAAATACCAGTTTTCACTCTTTCGTAGTGGGCCGCCTCTTCTGAACACCATGACTTTTGTTTTTCCAAATTCACTTTCATACCATATTTAACACAAAATTGCTGAAGCTTCTCTATCTGCTTTTGTAGTCTGCCGACAGTATCTCCAAAATTCACGACATCATCAGCAAACATTAAAGTAGTTATATTTGGAAGGTTCTCATTAACATATACACCTTTACAGTCAGAATTGTCTAATATTTGTATATATTCATTGATAAATAGAGAAAAAAGTAAAGGACTGACCATACAGCCTTGTCTCATCCCTACTGAACATTGAAAGTACTCTGTTAGCCCACTTTCTGATAATACACATGACTTCATATTTGTATATAATGATTGCAAAACCCTTAAAATATTTCCAGTAATACCATGGTTTATCAATACATTCCATAATATATTATGTTGCACTGAATCGAAAGCTTTAGAAAAATCGACATACAAACAATAAAATCTGCCTCTTTGTTTTGTTATATATTTTTGGACCATGGCTTGTAAAATAAAAATATTATCGACAGTACAGTACCCTTTCCTATACCCAGCTTGTGCTTCTGACATCAAATTATTACTCTCAACATAATCTACTAATCTACTGTATAAGATTTTTGTAAAATTTTCCCGGTTATATTTAGTAGTGAAATACCTCTATAGTTACCTGGATTATTAATTGAAGCTTTCTTGTGGAGAGGAATTATAATAGCTTTACACCACTCATCAGGAAAAACTCCAGAATGTAAACTTTTGTTAAACAAAGATACCAATTAAGGCTGCAGAACTGGATAGTATGATTGTATAATTTCCAAAGATATTCCATCTGGACCTGGTGATTTCCCTTTTTGCATCTCATTCAACGCTTGTATTATTTCATCTGTAAGTATAGGTTTGTTGAAAGTAGGTTCTGCAAAATGCTCAATGTTTATGGTAATGTCATCATTTTGTTATTGATGATCATTTAAATAAGCACCCCACACCAAACTTTTTGTGCTATATTTTCAACATATGTGATCACATCCTGAGGGTTTTTAGCAATGCACACCGGAAGTAGCCTACTGAAGTTTGCACTAGTAGCGGAAGAAGAAAGAGGAGGAGAAACAGAAGAATACGCTACCCCTAGTAGAATGCTTACTATTATCAATGATTCAGTCTTTCTGTATCAGTATAAATATGCTATCTGTTAGAAAACGTAGGCAATATAACAAGCACACTTCTTGGCACAACATCATACTTTGAAGAGCCATTCTAAGGAATAGACATGGATCTTGTAGGACCACTACTGACCTGATCTGATAATGCCAGTGAGTAACTCACTACTTACGTACTGTATTGACTGTATTGAATACAGAAATAACTCCTAAAAACGTTAATCGATCCCAAGGTAAAGACTTCTCAAGGCTAAAGGGTCCTTTCCCTTTGAAATTATCCGAGAAAATATCGTGATAGTCCCAATGTGAATCTTGGCGAAAAGGGCAGAAAAAAAATCATATTCTCTTATCAGTACGTTTTGTTTCTGTATGACAACAAAATTAAACTATTGACCCTAGGGAAATTTACCAAGAGCGCCTGCATATAATATACTACATTGTGAAATGAAGGTCCATGGGTCCTTAAAATTTAAAACTCTGTATTTTCATTTCATTGTTTTTTAATCTCCGACGTCTACGACCATAGAACATTAGCCTTATGACTGGTACACATTAACATGAATAAGAATCCAATAAGTTACCAAGTAAGGGCCTGACTTAAAGATGAGGACTTGTAAAAAATCAACTTGCTCTACTAAACGTATGAACCATAGGTGGACGACTTGAAAATACTTTGATAAAGAGTTTGTGCTCCTTGATATCTGAGATAGTTTTCTTTTTTAAAGTTTGTTGACCATAATTGCTTCTCATTGCCATCTAGTGTCCAGACCATGAACCAAAGTCTTTTGATAAATATATTATATACTGAAAGCTGAGTTAAATATAAAATCGGTGCATCGTAAGAGAAGAGTCAGCTGTCAACACTGCAAAAAAAAAACACACACACACACACAAAGAAATTGGGCTTCTCTCGGCTTTCCGTGGCCTCTGTTACGCCCGAATACGCTCTGTTAAGGTGTTAATATTAAGCAATGAAACTGTTTGCTCTTGCCTACCTTTGGAGAAGGAACGACGGAGAACGTGGTCATAATCCTGTCTGGGTATTCCTCACGAATTTTACTAATGAGGAGGGTGCCCATACCGGAACCGGTGCCGCCACCTAGTGAGTGGGTCAGCTGAAAACCCTGGAGGCAGTCGCAGTTTTCGGATTCCTTTCTGACAACATCCAGGACGGAGTCGACCAGTTCGGCGCCCTCTGTGTAATGTCCTTTGGCCCAGTTGTTTCCGGCGCCACTTTGACCAAACACAAAATTGTCTGGCCGGAAGACTTGTCCAAATGGGCCAGATCTGATGGAATCCATGGTTCCTGGTTCCAAATCCAGAAGGATTGCACGGGGCACATATTTTCCACCTGGGATATAAACAAAAGTAAGTTTTAAGGAACTGTTATGGTAAGGCTTTAAAGTCAATACATCCTAAGTGGCGTTAAATCAATAAAATATTATGAAGACAACTCTGATAACCACTATGATTAATAGTTACAGTACATAATAGCTTAATGATGCACCTTTATATATAATCAGTGTCAGTAGGTATTATGCATTTAGTGTTCTACATAAATGCTTATTTTAATATGATGATTGCATTTGGATCTAGATTAGTTTATGTTTTTAAATAAATTACATTACTTCAGAAAAATTCACCATCCTATTCCGAGGGCTTTTTGGTTTTCTTCATAGGTTTCCGGACGTTACATTGTTCAATGCGAATACGTATTAAACTGAATTTACAGTGTTTTCTCCTATTTTATTTTATCCTCCGATCAGTGGACGTTAAATATTATAATAAGATATGAATGTAATTTGCCACGTACCTGTAGCCTCATTGTAGTAGACGTTGATCCTCTCCAGTTGAAGATCAGAGTCTCCGTGGTAGGTACCCGTTTGGTCAATGCCGTGCTCGTCAGAAATCACCTCCCAGAACTGTCGGGAAAAAAACAAATAAATGTTAAAGGGGCCCTGTCACCTATCTGACCTTTATAAACTAAAGGTAATCCCTTGGAGCTTTCATAAAAATAGGCCAGAAAACGTGGATATCACCGCACACAGGTTGCTTGTTTTGTTTATATCAACGTGTTTATAATGTGGGGGCCATCCAAATAATCAAAACAAATTCAACAAGGACATCTGGCGGAAAGTCAGATAAGCCAGAGCTTTACAAAAGGCGTTTTGGAACATGTGACCTTTCTACCTCCGCATATATGCAACCTACCACCTCAGGTTACATGTTTTTCCCCAATGTTTTTTCCGATTGCTGTGTTTACAAACATAATGTTGATAAACAAGTCCATACATCATTCACGGAGGCCTTATAAGAACTTTTCACAACCAAATTACCCAAAATTCTTTTTCAAAAGGTTGTTGATTGGGCACCATTAAGTATACCTAAGGTTCAATATTTCTTTATGGATGTGAACCCTGCTTGAACCGAGTTTTCTAATCCATGGGACAAACCGGGTTGCCTGTGTTTACCAATATTTTTCAAGAATAGGAAGTTACCCTTTGGCACTTTTAATATATTAAACATGAACAGATAAAAGGTACAATTACCCTAGCAGAGCTCCGTAGATCTTCAATATATTCCATTAAGTGTACACAATGGGCGTGTGTGAGAACGTATTATTCCAGGGTTAATCCACACGCAGGTCATAATCAAATATATATTTAACCGAAGTCCAAGGAAATACGTGCCCGTCCTTTTCAACAAATGGCGCATCATCCCTTGTGTAACATTTCAGTTTACAAAGGCCTTGTTGGAAGAAGAAAAGGACAGGAAATAAGGATTTTCTTCACTTCCACCACATATATCTAATATTTATTTTATTTTTATTATAGTAACTATTGCTCAGTTTTCAACAATTGAGTTTCATTAATTTTGGTTTGACATAATTCACATGAAAAGCATTGACCTCATCACCAGAGCCTTTATGCCCCGCTCTTTTGACCAAATTATTATAATGAGCCCCCAAAATGCTCCTACACAGAAGGTCTTCCTTACAAGAGCTGTTCACCAGACAAAAATGATGTCACAGTGGTCGATGACGTAGAGGTCGCAGTGACTGACGTCATCAACTGGAATCACTTCACTAATGAATATATCGCAGTCATTGTGAACTGTCTTGCAATATTTTTGATTATTTGTCTCATACGAATCACGTGCCATGCAGATAAGACATACTCCATTCGGAGGAATGGCTCCTGCAACCTTTGGCCTAGAACTTTTTATGCTGTGTCCTTTGTATAAAAATATATCCCGGAAAACATGCCGACATGGGTACTGGTACAGACTACACATGTTCTGTTTGGGAGAAATCTTCCAAATTACGCAAATTTTATTATTGTCAGGTGACTGACGGTTTACAGTTATATCGGCGACCTGATTGGCTGCAAGGAACAGTTATGCTCATGATTATTTATTAACTGAATATGCTATTAAGATCACGTAAAGTTCATGGTGAGGTCAATTGACACATACCGGATCCTAAATTTTCTCTAAATGAAATGCATATATGATTTTTACCCTTATAATACTGTGCTATATTTCCTTAACCTTTGAGGTACTGCTGCCATCCTACTCCTAGAAAACTATAGAGGGGAAGTGTATGTCCCACTGCCCCCTCCTGAAACAAGGGCCCATTTTGTTCTGAAAATGATGATATTAACTTGTTCTAAAAATATAGAAGACATAATTTAATTCAGAATTGAAAGTTGTAATATTAATTTATCATAAGTTTGGCTCACATAAACCAAACCCTGCATACATATATATATATATTATTATTATTATTTTTTATTAACTTGCGTAGCAGTCAAATTTTATTCTTTTGCTTTCATGGCCAACGAAACCTTTTCGCTCCTAGGCGTACTGGAGATCATACACGATGGTCTCTGTATGGTGCATGAGATGCATGAAGGATTCATACAGGGAGGTGTAGTAAAGGTAGAGCATAGGCCTCAAAGCCGGGAGATCGTGGATTCAAATCTCAGAAGAGACAGTGAGATATTTCACGGTCGAGCGCTCTGCAGGCTTAATGGGAAGGCTGTGTCCCACAGCCGGCCGCGTAACACTCACATACGAGTGCGTATTTTTTTTTTTTTTTTTTTTTGGGGGGGGGGGTCCTCGGTGTTTTGACGCAGCAATGTGGGTGCACAGGTGCGGTAGACACCGGGCCTTGGTGACACCAGGATACATAACAAGATGATAGGAAGCGAGTGCTACCGATCTATCAGGTATTACCAAACCGAAATGGAAATTCTGCAGATGTACATACTTAGGATAAATCAGAATTAAAAAATGTAGACGGTTACCTTAACCAAAAAATAGGCTGGTAACTTCTCTCCTTGTTTCAAGTCATATGGTTATACAAACAAAATCAACATAATTATAATAATCAATCATATATTATGGTATTTTTACAAGTATTTATGTATTAATATATGTGTTTGCGTGTGTGTGTGTGTGTGTGTGAGCCTCATTTGTGAACGTAGAAACGAATCGGGAGTGGAGGGGGTGGAGGGGGAGTCCGGTCAAACCCTCTTCTTTAGTCGCCATAACCATTTTTCAGGGTTTCATGCTATGTTTTTCTATCAGACATGAGGACCATTTTATGATTTCTCATTAATCCTCCTAGTTTTGAGCGCCCCCCCCCCCCCCCCCCCTTCCCGAAATCCTTGATCCGCACCCGTGGTGGATATTGGTCATGTGCCACTGTGATATACAGTGTATGTTTGTAGGCAATGTTATGCAGACAAGAGTAAATATTCTTGACTTAAAACGATCAATAAGACATTTTAATGCTGCTTTCTGAGGTGAAGCGGTAGCTCTGGAGTACCCAGGAGAATATCATGTCATCAACAATCAAATTTTGAGAAAGACAAGCCCTGAGCATGCGCAGTGGGTGAAAAAGGTCAATGCCCTGGCGTCACTTTTCCAGCGTAATAAGCGATAAGGGTGAGACAGACGTAACGATTAGGCCGGGAAATAAGGGGACATTCGGAAAACACATATCGGCTGATTCTGAGGCTGCTGTATCAAATCGCTCAGGTCATCAACTCCCCATCAACTGCTGAGACGGTTAGTCAGCTGACTGCATGCAGGCGCGACAGCCAATCGAAGTTGGGGCTTGACCTGCCAGACAGCCCGATGACGCAGCATTGCAATTATGTTCATAGGAACCCTGTTTCAATCCATAAAATATTCCAGGATCTCTTATTTTTTCTAATTTCACTCAATACCGCCTCCACCCGTGTTATCTCTAGTGTCTGTGACGTTGAAAAAAAATCACATAGCAGTCATGATTGATTCGTTGATTAAACAGTCATGTCCAATTCAGGATTATCACCACTAGACGTGTTTTCAATGAAGCTGTGCTGCTTTTATAAATGCTAATAACTGAGCAATGCTCTCGTTGTGTGCCGAATCCTGGATGTTTATTAACCATGGATCTTTATGTGAAGTTTGTCGCAGGAAAAAAAAATCGAATATTTATGAACGTGGCATGAGTTATTACTCATCCAGAACATCCATTATGACGTCATCACGCCCGCGTATTCATTGGGTCATCTATATGTGAGCCTATAGCTTGACCGTAACGTATTTACTGTATCATGTAAAACTTAATTTAAAAAAAATATATATATATTTTCAAAGAACAATTTCAACCATATTTAATTCTTTGGTTTATTTTTCTCATTTACCTCTCAAGGATGACATTCACTTTGTTGACTTTTTTTACAACTAACATATGTTGATCGATCAAATTTAACTGACTCACGAAATAATCCGTCACAGAAATCTTTCAGGGTTAGTTTTGAGAGATTAAATCATTAAACCTGCAAATATTTTTTTTATTTGTATAAAAATAGGTAAATAATAAGACACTGGCATAGAAGCAGCCGTATGAACAATAACTGAAGCGATATTTCTCGTACATATTTTCAATAAGCCCCAAATGTGAAATAAATAAATAAGACATTACTTACATAGTATACTGATATACACATTACAATTTCCTTCAAATGGCCCCAGGGTATAGCATATGAGGGAATCTGCTATATTTTATAATGATGAAGCAAGCCATTTATAAATATAAAACCATACCTTCCCTCCGATCTGGTTTCCGCATTGTCCCGCCTGGATATGAACAATTTCACGCATGTTGTCAATACCTCCTTACAAGGCAGCTTCACAGTCTAAATATCACAGGTTGCTTTTGCCAGTTTTACTTGAGCAAGAAGGACTACAACATGTTGCGCATATTTATAATACCGTCTGGGCGGCTCGGTGTGTCGGCAGTGTATTAATCCGCTGTGACATCATCAATCTTAGAAATTATTGGATCAGATGGTTCCATTTCCATGGTAACGGATCCCCTATGGGTCCCATCTTGGAAATATTCCGTTATTTTCAATGCCAAACTAGAAAATTTACACTTAGATTTTGATGTTCAGTTTTGTTTGCTATTCAAAATGCATTTGTTCAGTGCTTGCGTTCTTAATTATGCAATAATAATGATATGAAGAACTATTTTGTTGCCCCGCGCACTGATATTTAAGCCATGGTTACCGAATCTGCTGTTACGCGAGTGGCCCCAGTTACATCACCCGATCAATAACCAGAGCAGACGATCGCGAGACATCCGGTCTCCCAAAAACGGGAGGTTTCGACTCCAGCCAATAAATGGAATATGTTGAGAGGATAATTATAGCAACGCACTTCATAACAAATACAAAACATACAGAACTGTATTTTTTCCTGTATCATCAATTAAACTGCTTTTTCTTGCAAGTTCAAGAAAATATTCGCAAATAATTTTCTGTATATTCCATGTACGAAAGTCAGTCAATACTCGTGCATTATGTTTGGTTTATGTACAGCAACTGGACATTTTAAAGAAGCATGAAGTTTATAAACTAATAATAATCCTTTGAACAGAAAAAAAAACGATTCCAACACAGGTTGTACTTTTTTTTATTTATATCCACGAATCAATAACATTTAGGGTACCCGCCAAAATAATCCAAACATATTCAATGAGGATATCTGGCGTCACCTTATTCGAACCCGAGTTTTGCCTGAGTGTTTTGAATTAGGGAAATTTCCACTCCCGCAACCAACCTTCTAAGGTAACATGTTTTTTCCCCCTTTGTCAATATTGATGTGAACAAGAGCTTGTGGAAAAACTAGCTCATACATCAAACACACAAGCGTTGTAAGAACTTTACATAAAAGGAATTACCACAAATTAATTAATATAGGGTAAGCCAAAAATTATAGAATATCTATAAGAAAGCAGGTGAATATATTCTTTTAGGTACAATATATGTGCCCTAAAATGGTAGAGATACGTCAGGTGTTCCCAGGTCTTTAAAACAGGGCTAAATCTGGGTATGTGAATTCAGGTGCACGTGCACGGAAACTTAAGATAGTGTGTACTGGTCAACTGGCGGGAAAATATTTACAAGGGAGGGAACATAGTGATATAATGAGGTAAATATTCAAAAAGGTCCGCAAAATTTTGAAATGACGGGAAAAGTATTTAACGTTGGATAATGTGATTGGGAACATATTGAAAAGATGAAAATATTGACATGGAGAGAAAAACATTGCACAAGATAGTGCACTTGGACATGGTGAGACAGGTACTGACAGAGTGGAAACATTTTCGGCATTGATGAAAATATATATATATTAAACAAACTGCATGTGGTAATATGGACATAATGGGAAAGGTATTTACAGGACATTGTAAAAATGTATTAAGAGCTAAAACGGGTTATTATACTATTTGGTAAAAAGAAAACTCGAGTTATTTTAAATTAATGTCATGTTTACAGCTTGAGTTCAGTTCCAGTGTTGTTTTGGATCATTTTTATCTAACAGCAAGTAAACAGATTCCTACTTGTTTCCCCGCCATGTGACCGAGAGACTATGAACAGAAGCAGTCCTATTTCCGCATGCCCTGATAAAGGACTATATTTAACAAATACGTAAATTAGCTATACTAAAAATATTGTTCTTATTCTTTCCCGGATATTTGGTGCTAACAGGTGGCCGAAAAACTAAGCATCATAGAGATATAAAATTTCATGACACACTATATTTTTGCCTTGTACGTCACTGTAATGTTTTTGAGTGCCAGCAGTCCTGACATGAACAATTCGTTTAGTCAACATTTCTGTGGCCATATGTTTTTTTTTATGATGATATAATAGTCCTTTGAAATTTCAATACATTTTCTGGACCATCCAAATTCACTTTATAATGTTAATTACGATTTACTGATGCTGTTGTTTTGTGTATGGACAACAAATGATTCATTGTTCACAGCTTTCGTACACTCATCAACATCATCTGTTCCGAATGCAAGTGCATTATTTTTTTTAATTGTACAATTAATTTAGCGAAATAAACGCAATAAACTCTTGGTTGTCTGGCATTTTCGTTGTTCAAAAGACGAGATCCTCATGCATGGATAACCCTGTACTAATGACTGTATATATGTTATATGAACATCAGATTCTGTTTGCTCCGACATGGGTCAATAGGATTAAGAATATTATTTGATATTATATATATATATATATATATATATATATATATATATATATTGTTAGGAAGACAAATTGTTGACTGGGATTCGAACCCATGTCGATGGCGCACAAGTCCAGGGTACCAACCGCTTCGCTAGAAAAGCAAGCTTCACTGGCGAGACAGTTCGGTCCGCTTTTATGTCACCTCATAATACACCCCCTCTTAAGAGCGTTCTGCTATCAGAACAAGACTAATTATCCTAGGAGTCACACTTTGGTGAGCTTATTCCCTGGGCCACAAAGTTTAACCGTCATCCCGGACGAGCCCCCATTTTGTTACGAAGACAAATATATATATATATTATTATTATTATTATTATTATTATTATTACGGGGTGACATAAAAGCGGACCGAACTGTCTCGCTAGTGAAGCTTGCATATATATATATATACATATATATATATATATATATATATATATATATATATATATATAGGGGCACTTACCAATATGTGGCTTCTTGTTAGGTTCGTAATAATATAGTAAAGTCCTTTCCAGTTAAATTAAAGAAAAAACTGAACATGCATTCAGGACCATGCATGTATTAAACTGATTTGATATACAGTCAGAAATGTCAGCACACTCTCAGACGTTATCAATGTTGTATTTACTGAAATATTTCGAAAAGTCGTGCTCGGCATAATGTTCCTGTAACACGACTTTTGACTGTCCAAAGAATAAAATCGGCCATTTTGAAGCGGCACCATAAAGGTTAGCATTCGCCACACATGAGATCTGTCTTTGAAAGCCAAGGATAGATCTCATGCAGACATTCATTTTCACCGCACGCTTTTACGCCGAAATCGAATCATTTCGTCTGAGAAGCGTAAATTACAAAAATATAAGTAAATGGAGAAAATATTGAGTATGCATCGACATCATCTATTCCAAATATAACCAACAAAATGTATATGTCCTTAAAATATTTCATATATTGATAAACCTGTTGGTCTATATTTTGTGGTGTAATATCCGTGACGCGGTATCTAATACTTATAAAAGGAATTCGGTTCACGTCTGTTCGCAATGTTCTCTAAAACCTCGTTGTGTACAATATTGTGCCATACATCATTTGAAAGGTTATTATCCCCGGAGTGACATAGGCGATATGAAAATATTTTTTTTTTAATTTAGAGTGATTTTCCGTTTTTTACCGAGCACAGCCGAACTGCCTTCGGCAATCACCGGAATGCGTGCATCGTGGTCACTTAACCTCTAACACTAAGGACTATTGTTCATATGAATAACGCTTGCTTTCAATGAGGGATTTGACCCACGTGCGTGGTCAGTAACAGAGAAAAACACATGATTCTCGCTTTATGAAATGGAGAGTTCAACCAAGGAGGATTAATGACAAAACCTAATTCAATGTCACAATTTCAGGAACAGGGCTAGGGTGGGGTTGAGTGGTGGCGGGTGTTCCAGGCCTCAAAAGTTGGCTGTTACGATGAAAGAAAGGTTTCGGGTCCGCTTCTGCTACTTACGATGTATGCATATTTCTGTTTCCTTCTTCAGGAACAGTTTCCTTGCAACGTACATTTAATTAATCTTTCATATGTTCCTCAAATCAATTCATTCTTTATACGTCCAACGACAGAAACCAGTCAAATATCAACGAAACACTGTATGCCTCCGCGTCTCATTCCGGTTCGCAATGTAAACCATTACTGACCAGGTCTTCAAGGTAAACATACCGGGGTATGAGTTTTGCCACGAGCACAGCGCCACAAAATAACAGTAAAAAAATATTTGTAAATATCGTATTCCGAGATTATCCCACTAAAAATCTATATTTTCTTTTAACTTTTATAATAAATAATGAGCCAACATTCAATATCTCAGTAAATATATCTCCAAAACCCCAGTAAAAAGCAGCCCGGTATACCGGGTTTATCATCTGGTTGTAAATATAAACAGAAACTTACGCACGTGCTTCCTTGGATAGTTTACGTGATACAGTTCTGTTTCCAGAATTGCTGGGGATATTAATAAAAGGTGATAGTGCAGTGACACTTGTTGTGGTCATTCTAGACTGGTACCCTGCTCTATTAAGGCCCTCAGCCAAGCATAGATTCTATGATTGGCCTAGAGCCCTAGAGCAGCGGTGCCATAATAGAGCGGGGTACCAGTCTATGGTCATTCCAACATCGAGTGTTTGGCATCATATTATACATCAAACTCAAGCTCACCTCCTGCACTTCTATTTTGTTTCACGAATACAGGGGTTTGATTAGCGCTTTTTGGATAATATGGCAACTTCTAAAACTGGCCACAGATGTCGCCACTAGTAAAGCATTTTCACATAAAAGTACATGTGCACAAATTTCATTCCCTCCAACAGATAAAGCCAACACCGAGATTTTTTCATTAAATTTATTTAAAAAATTTATATACCCTAAAGGTTAGAATGACTTATTTCCGGATTAGGCCAGGTCAAATTTTGATTAAGTATATATTACATGGGTACGAGCATCTGTTTTTCTTTAGATATCGAATTACATTAATTATAGGGTCTGCATGTGCACTAATTCTTACATAGATTGATCACAGTTGCTCAAATCGCTGTCTGTGTTGTTATGCATAGAGACAATATGTAAAGTCGTTTTTACTACACACATATCTTTACATAATTTTACATATTTATTATAAAGATATGTGAAGAGTAAATACGACTGTATATGTATGTTGCTTTTTGAGTAAAAACCCCCATAGCACAGATATAGAGATTCGAGAAACTAAAGAACGGGTGGGCCAGAGCGAATGTCCCCTGATTAGAACAAGATGCACACCTCATTCTGTTAACTGGCTTATAGTTGTTCAAGTTGTTTTTAATGGGGGGTCGGATATAATCTATATCCCACTTGTTACCAAAAGTGGAATAAAAGGATTGTTATGGCCTTTATAAACACTTTATAGTTCTGTCACATACTTTATCAATTTATAGATGTACTTCAACCTAATAAGCAGACGACAGGTGCAACCGTGCAGGTCAGTGTTTCAATGGCATTATTCACGGCAGTCTCGTGATAATTCTGTTCTCTGTTCGAAACAATATAGTACTTTAATCTGTGTTTGTCATAATGTTCTTTCCACGACATCAGTGAGATAAAACTGCTCTATTGTGCTATACAAGTCGATCAGTACAGTGGCGCCACCTCCAGGGAACAGTGGTTGAACTGGGATGCACCGGAAAATTAAATTAGACACTGATGAACTACTACAACATCTTGAAATTGAATTACTCTATACTCGAATGTAAGACGGATCTGTGCATTTGTGTGCAGTGAGTATATGTGTGCATACGTGCATGTGCAATGTTAGGCGAATCTGTGCATGTCTCCATGCTACTTGATGCCCTGCAAGCCCAACGGGGGTGCTGTTTGCCTGAATGGCATAATGTTGTCTTAATTTAAACGGTGTTCATCTGGAGAATTCCTTTTCGGTTTCAGACTACATGACAGGCGGTAGCACGTACACGCTTCCTCTTATTTGTATCCTGGCGTTAACCAGGCCCGGTAACAACCACACTTGCGGGTAATATAGTGAAGGTGTAATCAACCCCATTGCTTGGTCCTATCACTGAGGATCCCCGAAAGGCGCAACCGTTTGTGAGAGAAACGCGGTTAGAGGACACAGTCTTCCGATTATGCCTGCAGAGCGCTAACCCTGTGTGGGGGCCGAAAGTAAAAATCCTCGATCACTGCTCATCGCCCGTCATGATATAACTCACAATCTCCGGGCTTTGAGTCCTGTACAAATTTCAAATTTTTCCAGGTATACCAACTATTAACCATAAAATCAATTTCCCACCAAAACAAACATGCTGAAATATTGCATGCCAAACACTGACATCAATTCATGATTATGCATGCAGAGCAACTTCATCTTTAAAGGAATTATGGTTAACATGTTAAGTTACAGTAGAGAATAAGTTTTGGGAGGACACCGATGTAGGACCCGTGACCGGACTTACACTACAGTCCAGACTCGAGACCTCTCTTTTATAGGGACTCCCACTTGGTCTCGAGGGTCCCGGACTCGGACTTGTACTCGGACTCGGAGGTAAGTACTAAGGACTCGAGAAATCAGAGTCCGCCTCAGGAACAGTCTAGAAAAAAAGGCTCGACCACATGATACGAAGTAGTATATACAAGTACGAACTTTTAACAGAAGACTTGAAGTAAATACTATATGAATACCAAGTTTTAGTCCTGCATCGGGAGCTTTAACTAAAATCCAAATAGGCCTACGCATGATAGGCCTAATCTCATTATTTCCATATTTATTTTAAATCTTTCAATAAGCGGGAGAATTATATTTTACTTAGATTCCGATTTGGACATCGGTCCCAAATGAACGGCTCGAAGAAAGGGGACTTGAAACCTAAAAGACTTGGACTCGGACTGGAGTGTCCTGGACTCGGACTGGAGTGCCCTAGACTCCGACTGGAGTGCCCTGGACTTGCACTTAGATTCGACTACATCACTGTCGGGGACCCCTGCTGACTCACCTGAAATATCACACGAACACACCATTCAGTAAATGCATATTTCAAAAAGTGTCTCCGATTAACATAAAATATAACAAAAATAAAATTGCAGAGGGCGTGTTTACGACACAGGGGCTAAAATGCTTCAGCAGATTTATATAAAAATGAGAGCTTGTTTATACAGACCTGTATTACCAATATAAACCTTGACTTCTCTTCAACCTACTTACAGTTTGGAGTACGGTTTCTTGGATATGTGGTTCATGTATGGACGTCAGGTATAAAATAATTTAGCAGCCACGGGAAAGCTACAAAATTTTATCTTGGGGTGGGGGGGGGGGGATTTGATCAGATATTTTTATTCAGCATTTTTTTTAGTTGACAATGTGTTTTTAATCAATAACTACGTAAATATGCGTGACTGTATGCTCTCATTACAGTTTACAAATGTATGTTTACGAAGTGTTGCAGTGGAATATTGAACGAATTACACTCCAGGGGTCGCTTCAGTCACAAAGTGCAAATCGCTTTTAATTCGTCATTGTAGTCCACGTGACCATATTTACATACCTTACAATTAACATGCGTACAATCACCATATCAAGGGACGTTTACTCACAATAACCTGACCCTCGTGATCACATGAGTGTTGAATGTGAATAAGTATAAAAAGGTTCAGTAAATAAAATGGTTAGGTCGCTATACCTAGTCTTTCTCTGAATTCATGCTATAGGCTCCAGGCTGTGTTATACGTACGTGACATGCATATATGAATCACGTTTGGTTGATTTGCCATTGAAGTAGAAATATTACGAGCCTGCTCAACGTTTAACATATTTAAGACTCAAGCATTTAATAAGAAATACAAGACTCAGATTTGAATATTCTTTTTTATTACCAAACCCTTTTTTTGTACAATGGAGGATTATAGTGGGAAAAAAATTACAAAACAAGGCTCTGCAGGGTAAATGGGTAAACTGCGCCCAACAGTCGATCGTACGTGTTTCTCCAATGAACGAATGTGCCTTTGGGGGGGGGGGGGGGGGGGGGAGGGGTTCCTCGTTGTTATGACCCAGCATTGATGATGACAAACTCAGAACCAGAAGGAGCGGTACGCCGAGCCTGGATGATACATGGATTATCGCGTGTTTAATTATCTAAGCCCCTGTCACGAAATTAGAAATTGTAATGGAATTCTGCATGTAGATATAGGGGCCTACATAGAGTACTTTTAATTAAAAATCAAAAATACAATACAATATAAATTTTTTACAATAAACTGTACTTTCTTTTTATTTGAAGTCGGCTAATTAGCATTACTTTTTCTGTAGAATTCATGTGATTTTTGGTAATTCTTGCTAAGAAAAATTCTTTTACCGCCTCTGTCATGGATGTTTGAGCTTGTATATCTGCAATCTGTTAGTACAAACAAGATACATGCGCCAAAATTGACCAACATGCTAAGTACGTATCGTTGGTTGCGAATGCATGTGCGGAAGCCAACAGTCACTATAGTTGCAAAACCATATATACGGTTCGTCTGACTTGCCGCCAGATGTCCTTGTCGTCTTTGTTTTGGTTATATTTTGTCGCCCCCCCCCCCCCCCCCCCCACACACACGTGGATATTAACAAATTGAAGTACCTGTTTATTATGGAATTCGCTGTTTCGTCTATTTACATAAAAGTTTCAAGGTATTATCTTGAGTTTACAAACCCCAGATATCAGAACAGGCTCCTTAAGTGTAGTAATGGACGTGAGGGAATGCTATACATTATATGTTGCACTTTATTGTGCTAGAGAACTTTAATAATAATGATTTAAGAAACAAGTTACATGCATATGCAGGTATAATTAATAACTTTTAAAAAATAAGGCCAAAAAAATTAAAAGGTATGGTTCGCAGGCACTTTTATTTTTATTTTTTTTTAATGTTTCGATAATAATGTCAAATGTTTTTGCTAAACAGGTAAAAGCGCTACATAACAAAGGAAATCGTATCAAAATTGTATTATTTTATCTTCTTGAAACATGAAAATCAAAATAAAAATATTTGATGCGGGGGGTTAAAATTGACGCGGGCGGTGTCTGAGAACCATAGCTTTTATTTTATTTTGGCCTAACGGCTGAAATGTTTCAAAATGCAGGCCTACATGCAGTAGTGCTTGAGCCCTTCTTTTATACTCGAGTAATCGATAACAATAACTCGGACTCGAGTGTACGCATGTATACTCCTTTCTGCTTTAATTTTTCCTGTAACCCCTGTGCATACATTGTTCCATCGCGCGTAACTATCGAAGATTAATGATTCGAGCAACTATTTGCGAAGGTATTTTTTTTTAATTTGGTGATGCTACTTTATGTACTTTGTTCAAACAAAGGTGAATATATATTTTAGTATAATAAAGGCATTATATATATAAATATATATACTATGTCTATAAAAAAATCCTTTCTTGCATATTGATTATTTTTATTTTGCTATACCTTAGATACCTTCCGATCCCTGCAGTGTAAGTCTCTTTTATTAAAACAAAGTGGGGCAAGTTAAAAATTCGTGGCGGAAACGGTCGGAGAAATTCGATTATTGATAAGTAATTACTATGATACGGTATACTTGATATCTGAAGTGGCATCTGAAATGCCCACAGAGTGCCTGCGAGTCAAACATGAATATATAGTCAGCGTTCGTATATTAATGCTTAATGGATTAATGTCGATTTCAAGTAATTTCGGCTCCGCTCAATCTATACTGGGATGGATAGAGCAGGGCTCATTGCAAACCGTCCGATTTTACACCATCACTATACTATTGTCTATAGTATGTGCATGTACAGGCTATAGCCACATTTTATAACTACACGTATTTATGGTATATGTATATAGATGCATGAATTTTAATTGTCCAATATTTTTTCTACTCTACAAGAAAAGGTCGTCAATTAATTTTAGATTATATATGTGAATGGTCTGTAGGCCCACAATAAGATGCCAACCAACCCCCCCCCCCCCCCCCCCCTCCGCGCTCCACACACAAAAAAAAATCTCAATATTGACGAACTAACTAGTTATTGGAGTTTAATAACGTAGAACGGGAATAAAATATTTAAGAAGGATTCTGAAGTTACACAATGGCCGGGGGATTCCTGGGAACCTCAGAATACGCTTAAGACTTATATAGTATTGCTGTCTGTCTGAATAATAATAATAATAATAATAATAATAATAATAATAATAATAATAATAATAATAATAATAATAATAATTTTACAGGCATTATTATTATTATTATTATTATTATTATTATTATTATTAATAATAATAGTAATAATAATAATAATAATAATAATAATAATAATTATAATAATAATAATAATATAAATTGACAGAGATTATTAATTATATATGGGTAGATCTATATTGTGTATGTCCGTTCAGGCGTCTCGTGAAAAAGCAAGTCGAAGGAGGTAAATATGTATATATAACTGTATATATAACCGTATATATGAGCCTGTAGGCCTACAGATATTAAATTAATATATTTACATGATTAGGCCTACACTTTAATTATTTGTTCGTACTTAAGTTCGAGGAACCATGACAATAAATAGGGTTTTGTGAAGAGTTCATATTTTCTTTTCCCTTTGAATTTATGTCACTTTACCTATGCAAAAATAAATGGACAATCTACACTAAATTAACTGGTCCAAGCTGTTTTGACTTATCTCACCAAAAAAAATCACACATAGGCTACACGTATATAATTTGCATGTGCTGTCCTCTTGTGTCGCATATAGGCCTAATTAATTTGCTTTTCTCTACTGCATTAAATTTCAAATATAAAAATTCATTTGATTCGCCCAAGTAATTTTTAATTTATTCAAAGTAACTGTACATGTAGCGTTATGCTTTAAAATGTTGATTATTGTGATTTTATTCTGAATATTTAAATTTATTTGTATTTAAACACGCAGTCTCATAGATCACGCTACATATAAAACTGGTGGGAATTTAATTCATTTATCTATTAAATTAATCTTGAAAATTGTATGCTATAATTTACTTATGGCGAAATATTATGCAGCAAGATCAATTAATATAATCAAGTGACTATGTATAATACTACGTACAAGCACATGAGGAGTATACCGTGTAGTAAACATGTTAGGCCAATAAAAAAAAAGGTATGGTTCTCAGGCACCGCCCGCGTCAATTTTAACCTCCCCCATCAAAAATTGTCATTTTGATTTTTATCTTTCAAGAAGATAAATAACACATTTTTTGTAGTGCTTTTACCTGTCAAGGAAAGAAATTTGTTATTTTCATGCTTTTTCCTGATCATATGACATTATTATCGCGATCGACATTAAAAAAAGGGCAAAAATAAAATACCGCCCGCCCGCACTGATTTCTGAAAAAAAGTGCCTGAGAACCATACCTTATTTTTTTGGGCCTTAGACACAGTATATGCAGTATCCGTCTCTAGCCTATATTATTTATTAGTATACGTAGGATATGAACATTTGGGCCTATAGTTATTTTTAACCGGAACAAGTGTCTCACTTTTAACTTAAATTAAGAAGAAATTTGCTGCTTTAGCATTTATTTGCATTTCTTGTAATAATTTAATTAATTTCTTCAACTCTTCAGACAGGATATTCTGGTTGTCCGGTTGAAAGCACACGTCACTAGGGGCTTTACGTAAGGTACGAAACCAAGCATGGCGTGATCACACCGCTACCAAGCACGCCAACCGGATCGAGCATATTGAGTAAGATTATATGAGAATTACACGTGCCCGCGTAACATTATCCATGATAAGGGCGATATAAGGACAAAGGTCAAGGTCTGTGTCAACGTGATCACTACCAGGGTCATTTTGCCGGTTTATCCACGGCTGTCAGTTAACATCGGGCTGTGCAGTCTTTTTAGGAATTTGACAGCACCGCCTCGCTCTAGAAAGGTAAGTACTGCACACAATAACGATATGAAAAACCCTCCCAGCCTGATTTAAAATCATTATTTGCTAGCTGACATCTTGTTTTAGTCAGCGGTTTCTAAGGTCCGGGCAATATTTGTGAGGCCAATGCACCCCTGGTCTGAGCGGGGTTATTATCTCTGCATGGCTTGTCTTGGTTACACAACCTACCTGACAGCCATGCCGATTCTGGACTCTAAGATATATCTGATATCTTAATATTATTGTAGAAAACGTTTTTCCCAGTGTAATTTGTGGCCAGATCAAAATAGGAATCCCAGGTTTCAAATTTAAAAGTGTACGTGATGTGGCAAGCATATCAGAAATTTCATGTCATTGATGAAAGGAGTTACAAATTACAATGACTGGATCAGTAAATGAGAAAAAATAAAAAGTAACTCAATATTACTTTATAACAATAAGATTAAGAAATTGAGATTTAATAAATGTGACATTTTTAATATCAAGAAATATCTGTCTTTTGCTCTGTTGCATGATTTTTTTCTTTAATTCTGATATAATATACTAATTATAAAATATAAAAGTATTGTTTTGAATATTATTAATAAATAATTTGTTAAGATTTTTTTTAAAAGAAATTATCCACTCTTTTGGGCATTACAGCCAATACCTTTGCTAATACTGTTATCCATATCCAATCTGCCACAAAATTCAACCAGTCTATTTTAAATCTTTT
Source organism: Sipunculus nudus (assembly GCA_026874595.1). NCBI lineage: Eukaryota > Metazoa > Annelida > Sipuncula > Golfingiida > Sipunculidae > Sipunculus > Sipunculus nudus. Next base: position 52,227,593 of record CM049321.1, read on the forward strand.
TTTTGCCTGTACAGGTCAGGTGGTCCATCAATTTCAGTTAAACTTCTTTGATAACCTTTGTAGAATTTGTGTCTATGAAACAGACTGACACATGCCACAGTTAAAAATGACACAGTTACAATGGCCAAAAGGACCTTGGGTTGAAAAAAAGTCAACCTAATAAAACAAGTATGAAAACCTTCAAACAAATAACATATTAATTGTTAAAACAATCATGATATGTTTCATTTTACAAACATCTTAAGCTTGATCAAATTTCACAATTGACATAAGATCTGCATCATGACAGTTGACCTTTTAGACAAAAATGAGATTTCATGATTAATATTTCTTGCTTATTTGAAGTGATAAGTGTCAGTGGTAGAAATCAAACAAATATATATGTGGATATGATCATATATATGTTTCAAAACTGGGGTAAAGATGACATAAAATTCATAAATTGAAACATATCTGTCTTCTAAGGAAGCAGGCTCTGGTCTGCTTATTCCAGCATCACTTGACCTTTGACCTCACACCTTGTATACCACCTTAGACATGTATATACAGTGGAACCTGTCTGAAAGACCACCTATTTCTTGAGACCACTATTGGATGAACCAAAAGCATTCACATGGGTTGTTGCTGACCTGTCTAATAGTTTCTGGTCTCACAATGGCCAAGAACCCTTTAAAGGGACCTGTTGTATAAATTGACCAGAAAATTCCAGTCCTAGCACACACAGGCTGTTCGTTTTCTTTATGCTCGTGTACCAGTATTTATAATGTTTGGGGGGGGGGGGGAGGGGGAGGCAGCCTGAATAAGCCAAACAGATTCAATAAAGACATCTGATGCCAAGTGGCTCAAGTAGGATGAGTTTTAGATTTAAAAGGGTATTTTGCAGTAAGTGACCTTTGACCTTTTGCATATAAACCTTGCAAACAGTAGGAACCAACTAACAGCCTGAGGTTACATTGTTTTTCTGTTGGTCAACATTGCTGTATTCACTGACAGCTTGTAGATAATTAAGCTTTTACATCCATCAGAGAGGCATTATAAGAAGTTTTGACTTTTCTTTACAGGATAAATAGAGTTCATTTTTATGTACCGTAAATTCTCTATTATAAGCCACATGTCTGTTATTAGCCTTACTTTTTCATTTCCTATCCTTGATGCACTGTGTAAAAGAAGATCCTGTGCATGAGCCCATACCATCTGGAGCCATTTAAGTGACAAGAGAACTTTGGCTGATCCATGATAATATAAATTAAAAGAAGATTTATAAATTGGTGAGAAAGAGAAATGTTGATAATTAAAAAAAATATTATATCAGATATTCGATACAGATTAGAAGGATGCTATAGGCTGACTCTCAATGGATTATGCAGTGTCAAAAGGAACCAAGGCCCCACAAGATCTGCCCACGGGTGAAATGTAACTGTGACAAGAGTTTATGACTTCTAGTGTTATTTCTGTTAGAAGAGTATTCAGAGTAAGTCGCAAATCACAGAAATTCTGAAGAAAAGGTTGGTGATTATCTGGCTTGAAAGAAAACATATTATGGCCATCGAGGTAACTTCAAAATTTAAAGGGTTGTTCCATGGTCACTACTGCAACTGTCAAAAAATTACTTTGTGTGTATGAATCTCGTGAAGCAGTTTATGAATTTCCCCTGTCAAACCAATGCAAGTTGGAAGAATAGATGCCTTTTAAAGACCTGTGCTCTCAAATTAAGAGTTGTCTGGACAGTTCCTGGTAGTATCTACCTTTGCAGGTTTGTTTTCACACAATATTAGTGATTTGTTTCAGATCAGGTCTATCAGCTGTTGTATCTGCTATCTGGTATGTCGGTGGTTACAGTTTCTCAATATTGTGCTCAGTTAAGATCCTTGTTATGCTTGATACTAGTGATGGGCTGATGATTGATTGTAAACAATGATCGGTCAGGCTGCTGCAAACAGTCTGATGATCCTTCTTGCAGTGCCATAATTGATTGCAAGTTTGTTCCCATAACTTGGGCTTTGTGATGTGGAAACATGTGATTATTATATGTGCAAGCAAACTAGAGAAAAAGCTGCATGTACTAAAAAACTTAATTAGCCTTGTAGATTTTAGAATTATGACATTACAGGGAATAATTTATTAGGGCTCGCATCGCTGTTTGCTGATCAATTTGAAAGTCCTGTGAAGCAAACCAAAATTTGCATAGCAGTCACTGCGAACTAAAATTATGTGTATGAAAATTTCATCTGTGCTGAACATTTTATTTACTTCTGAATTCCAAAAATAAAATAAGAATTCCACAGGCGTCCGTCATTCAGCGGTGACAAGTAAGCTGCATCAGACCGTTCACACATGTATTAACAGTCTCTTAAAATGGCCACTAGGCACCACCGCTAATATCGGCATATTTTTCTGAAAACGGTGGTATTCTTAATGGCTACTATGCGTCACCACCTGTATAAGTGTCAAGCCAATGACGACTTCCGTCTAATTTCAATTCTGTGAGACGCTCAACAGGGAGAGACACTCAAACGTTGACATTTTGTTATACTGCTTGGATATCAGGGTAAACTTCATATTATGTCTTTATTTTTATTAGCTGATAACTATCCCTATCATTTGCAATTGTTTCTTATATTACCTTTATTTAAATATCTTCGTTAAAATGGCTGCTAACGTGTCACTACGAGGTTTTCATTATGGAAATCAGTAATTTCGGTAATGTGGGTATCCGATCAACGTATGTATGCTTTGAGCATCGCATTTGTGAAGTCTGGAACTGTTGCACACGGACTATTACCCGCCATGAAATCACATGAATGGAACCAAGTAAACACGCATGCGCGTAGTATATTATGGATCTCTGATTGGCTCTCTTTTTGGGGTTGCTGGGCAGGGTCTATTACCCTGAAAGGCCCTGAAAGGTCGGCACAAGCATATAAACTGTCAATCAAATTCTCACAAAATAAAACGCTAAAAAAAGCTAAGGCGCCTGCATTTGCGTTATTTAGAGTGGCCAATACCACGTTATACCACTACCGAGTTAAGCCGCTGCTTGAAGGGCTCCCAATCTTTTGTTAGTGATAGATGTAAGAACCTTGTGGCAAAAAGTTCTAAAATAATGGTCATCGTTATATATTTTTGTTTGAAATATTTTTTATATCAGCTTGATCTTTTATTTTTGCAATTGTTTACATTTCTGAGGGCTAAACTTTTACCTCATTTGATATACTTTGCTTTTTATATTTTTTTTTCTGAGGTGTTTTTTAATGATTGACAACAGATCGTATCTAAAAGATGATTTCACTGATATTTTAAATAAAAAGTGCTGTTTGCTTTAATTTTTCTTGATCTATATGACTGGGTGACCCTGATGAACCTTGACATTGTTCTAATGTGCGTTTGTTTTCTTTATGGTATATTGCATGGTTATTTTCATTTGTCTGAACTTAATTTATTTGTTGTAAGCTTTGTATTTCCACTGACCATACAACATACTTCAAATTTAACTGTTAATTTGGTAATTAGTCTCCTATACAGGTTATTTTAAACTTTCCAGCTATTTTAGTAAGAAAGTTGTCTGATTTGATTACACAGATGTTAATTTAGTGAAAATGATTAATTTATTAACAGTTTATTTAAATCAATGAAAGTTCATTTAAATAAAAAGTAAAAAGTCATGATTTTTTTAGATAAGTATTTTTATCAGCCCTTTCAGAAAGTAAAGAGGATCTCCTGCAGATACTAAGAATACTTTTTTGTACTACACACTGAAGAAGGGCACATATAACTCCTATCTATTCATTTCATCATTTGTAAAATTGATATGGAAAAAGGCATTTTCATTTTTTAACTTACAAATTTTTTTATTTTTTTTCCCTCGTCCTCCCCACCTCTTTTCATTTCTTTGTTCCAGAAACTATCTACTGGATATGTAAGGCCAAAATGGGAAATGTATATGGGTTAAACCCTTGGTTTAAAAAAATATATATTGAATTCAATGACTATCACCTCCTGCACACAAACATGCTAATTAAATTGAAGTACTTGCTAATCATTTTGTAAATTGATTAGCTATCACTGCTAGGAAATTTTGAAAAAGTAAATTATACCCTGCATTATTATCTCCATGTAGACCTACATATATCATTTGAGATGATGTTCAGGGCTATATATGGTCTGAAAGTTCATTTATAATATTTCTGATTATTTCTGAGGTCAATTTGATAGGAAAGAGGGAGTGACATGGTAGGGTTTTGGAGGTTGGAGGGACAGGGGGGAGGGATGGATATGCTTTCCCATTTGCAACTGCTAAGTAATATATAGACAGAATACCTTTGTAAGATAAGTGAGAAAGAGGAAGACACAATATATCTGTAAGAGAATGAATCATGGTGTAGAGACTGTTGATGATTCCTATGTAAATAGGAGGTGAAGGATAGTCAGGTGTAGTACTGAGTCACCAGGGACCCCAGGTAAACATGGCAAGAATGCCTGTATACATTTTGAGAGGGTTACATTCAATTCTCACCATTACTGGAAAAGGAGCACCCCCCCCCTTGCCAAGAGATCTTTTATAGTGTCTGCATTATTTAATACTGGATTTTTCATAAAAACTGAAAAACTAAATAATAACACATTTGTATTGCCCCTGCCAGGACGGTATGCATTCATTCCTGTTTGTGTGTTTATTCTCAACATATATCATGCAGTCATGAACAGAACCTCAGGAAATTTCCAGGGTATCTCAAGAGTGGGCCAGTGAAGAAACAATTAGATTTTGGTGTGGGCCCAGCTCATGATCTGGAACTAGGAAGGACTTCCAGGAATATTCACAAATGTGCAGTCACATAAGCCCGATTGAACATGTGGAATATGGGCTGAAAAAGTGAATGCAAACACTTGTCAGGGAGCAAATGCACCAATGAACTTGAGAATCTGGGCCAAAAAGTGTACAAAAATACTGGTTGTGGAATACCCCACTTTAAGGACCACTCAGTCACATTCATACAAATGCATGTTTCTTCTTTTTATTATTATTAATACTATTATTATGAACATTTATTCATAAAAATAATTAAAAAACTGTTGAGTCAAAAAAGGATTATGTATACAGTGGAGGTAATAGAATTGTCACTGGAGACATACTTCTTACCTTTCAAAAACGACAGTTATCTTATGCTTTATTAAAAGATGTTAAGTATATAGATTGATGAACAGATGATGGCCCAATAAATGCTGTAGCTGATCCATAAAATGAAATGCATAATAGTCTTTTCCTGCTGATCTGCTCAAACCTAACGCTGTTTCTCACTAATTTTTATACTTTAACTTGTTAGATAATTCAGACTTTCAACAGCTAATAGTTTTTCCCATTTTTTCATTTGCATGCTTATCTTACAGTTCATATATGTAATATATTTCTCCATGTCCATTATCAGTTTAATCAGTGTTAAAACTATTATATTCCCTCCCAAAGTCTAGTTTCCCCTCCTTACACCTGCTAATGTAAATATATCTTTAAACTTGTCTACCAACCAAACCTGCATGTGTATTTACCAATGATATTACAGCCGATAGCAATGAGATTTTACATGGTCAGACCCTGCCTTGGGTGAAGCCTCTGTAGGCTTAATGGGAAGGCCGTGCCCAACAGCTGTGTTTCACTCACACACGAGTGCACCTTTCAGGGGCTCCTCAAAGGTGTGACCATGCAGTCATGAATTGGGACTATTGCACACCCAGGGCCTGCAGGATATAAAATAAGGAAGCAAGTGACACTGTCCTGTCATGTTGTCTTGAACTGGAATGGAATTCTACAGATGTACATATGCATAGTTAACCTTGCATTTAAAAAAAACTGAGGCAGTAATCTCCAACAAAAAGAATGAAAAAAAACATAAAGTTCTAAAGCCATAAAGGATGTGTTTGTTAAATCATACAAAACAACTTTATGATTGAAGTGTTTATTATTGGCATAGATCTAACAGACGGTGGGTGCACGTGTTGTAAACATGTTTGAATAACTAACCTTGTCTGTCAATAAAAAAATAATATATATTTGTTTGTGCATGATATGTAAGTGGTATGTCAACAGATAATAACAAGTACAGGTTATAGTACAAAGTACATACTGTGTACCTTTGGACTTTATGGCATGACTGTGTCAGTAGTTATATGAGGCATATTATATTGTACATCATAACATTTTACACTCCACCCAGAGTCAAAGTACAATCGGAGAAAAAGGTCCAGATTGTTCCTGCTGTACCTTAATGCAAAACAACAGCTGTGTCAGTATTTGGTTCTATTATTTATATACATAATGATATAATATATAAAATATAAAAGATGGTTCTTTTATACATATACTATATATATATAAATGTATATATATATAAATGTATATATATTATATAAATATATAAAATATAGAATATAAAATTGTGTTCTTTTATATATAATATAATTTCAATGATGTTTTACCAACTTCCATCTGCCTTTTTTGAGGGTAGGGATTTATAAAAAAAAATTATTGATAAAATTAATAAAATCTTAGTTTGTTACCTGTTTAAGGTCAGTGTATTGAATAAAGAAAGTCTGTTTTATTCACTAATGGGCCCCTATTTAACCACAGTTTTTGGACAAATACAACTCTAAATTGATGATTTGCGTGTTTTATGCAATGGCTGGGAATCATCTGGGTCACCTGGCTGTACCAGTTGCTTTGCTTTACCACAATAGAATCGGTGATGTATGATTGTACGTGAACCTGCCCATTGTGAAACGTGGTCATTAATATTATATCAAGGGTTGTGTATCCTATATGGGAGCAATCTTATAGCTTTTTGGTGGATTAATCGCAACTTATGTAGGGTTTCCTCATGTTCATAACTTCCATGAAAGTTAAATCATTCAAAACAGCAAAATTAGTATAAAAATATTCAGGGTGTAACAATGCGTTGAATAATTAAAGCATTCAATTGTAAGCCCTTGATTAAATTGTAATTGATTATTAATTTAATGTCTAAATCGATTCATTACGATCATCTTTCCATGCACCATCCAGAAGTCCTCCACACTTCTCTATGTAAGAGTTACGTTCAAGTCGCCAGCATTCCCGGGTATAGATGTTTACCGGCATATGCTTGGGTGTTGAGACCCCCCCCCCCCCTTTTTTTAAGATTTTCTATTTACCCCTGCTAATTCGCCATAAAATTTGATTTGAATATCTTTATGACAAATAAAACTAAAAAAATCTGCATTCTAGTGAATGGAAGCCTCTGCCCTGTGTTTGCATTCACTTATTAGGCCCAGGTTCCCAGATTATTTTGTGCATAAGTGATTGCAGATTTGTGAATATTCATTGGTGTTCCTCAATCCAGATCATGTGTTGGATCCACACCAAAATGTCATCGCTTCTTCAATGGCCTAATCCCGAAAGGCTCTGAACATTTCATGAGATATCATTCATGATTGTGTGAGTTATGTCATGAACAAGCACACACAAACACGGATGAACGTATACCCTCCTAGCGGATTCAACAAGCAACTCCAACATGAACATAATACTTACTTTGTTAATATAATACTTGCTTTGTTTACAAGATACTTGCTTGTTTACAAGATACTTGCTTTGTTTACGAGATACTAACTGTGTTTTGTGTCGTTACAGGATGGGGAAAGGTGGTAAGCGTCAGGTTTCCCGGAGCGACCAGGACTGGACCTGGGATGAAATCCGGCTCCATAACAAACGTAACGACCGCTGGCTGGTTATAGATAACGAAGTGTATGACATCACAGAATGGAGCAGACGACACCCAGGGGGCAGCAAGGTCATCGGCCATTACGCAGGACAGGATGCCTCCGTAAGTAGTGATATAATGCTTTATACGCCTGTCTTATACCAAAGTATATCACCCACTGGAGATTTTCTGTGACCCTATGCAATGCGACTAGAATTGCGACTCGATATTGCTTGTATCGTGACTCAAGTGGACTTACCAGCCCAATTATCATTGCCTACTGAGTAGGGTTGTCACAGCTATGGTGAATGGGTCTTGCGAAGCGACATGAACCAGCAGACATTGTGAATTCCGCTTGGGACTTGTTGGGTATTGTTAGTAGTGGGAGTTTTTGTCTGGCGACTGATTCTGTGACTTGTCCTTCCTTCGTGGACACAATTTTGGTGTTTATTACAAAATTCTGCTTAAATTATGGTTTACAATGAGGAAGCATATACGCTCATTAAATTCATGTGCGATCTCTAGAAAACTGTTTACTAATAATTATAACATACATACATTTAGGAAACAGAATCATTAATATATTAGGTGTTATGTATGCCTTTATACCAGCTGAGATAATGTATAGGTATGTATATTGTCAGAAATTCCATATTCCTACCAGTGTACAGGACCGATTCTTTTTGAATATTGTTCAGTGGAGATCAGTCAATTTTTACGGATGATCCATCATGATCATTAGTCATTGTAAGCATACAGTTATATAACAGTTCTGTGCCTCTCTTACTTTTTCTAATTAGAGATTTGTACTCTCATCAGTGGTGTGCGTTACAACCAGAAAAATCCTTACATTATAAAGGTACATCATCAGTCCAATATATACAGCTTATGTGGCATATATCCATTACAACTGAGTGATTTATATCTAAATAGAGAGTTGTACAGTTAATCCAGATAGGACAGTCACCTAGTGAATTCAAGGTATGGGTGATGACCTAGTTATGAACACGTGGATGTCTGGGTCACAGATCATCTGGTGTAGACCTTGGATATAATCTGAATACTCATGAAATTTGATCTCGTTATTACTGACCTGTATTATTGCTCACCTGGTCACAGTCAGGTAAGCCAGGTGGGCATTATACTGGCGAGCGTTAAGTGTATCTAGACAGTTACATATCTGTAAAGGTTGTCTAGTGATATAGGGGTTGGTCTGGGTAAATAAATGTCACATGGACTACACGCACAAAAGGGCAGAGTAGAAATGTCTGTCAGTAATATATAAAGCAAATACATGTATTTATATACACTTAAGGTCCTGCCAGTGTCAGTTGTTTTATTTCCCTAGTGGTAATCCTTAAAAAAATGTTTGCCTTGTGTGTGTGTGTGTGTCATTGGTTATATCTTATTACCAATGTCAGTGAGGTCCGTCTTCCCATGTAATATTTTTACACTGTTGGCAAGGAGCTAGAGAATGGTTTTAGCTTAAAGCAAGCTATACACATGTCTTACTTGTAGAAGTTATGGGATATCCCTGATAATCCCTGAATCCCTGGTAAGTGGTGTATAGACCTGTGTAACTATGTGTAAACATGATACAGGTGCTCATGACAAACTAAATATCCACATGGCCAAAGTTGAAAGGTCACTTGTTGTTGAGAAGATGTGAAGCAAAACCATCCTTTATCATTTACAAATCTCTGGTTTGTCTAATTTTTGATGATCATTTAACTTTATGCATAACCCCCTCATTTTATCAACTCACAGATATAAAATAATATTAATTCATGTAATAAAGCACTCTGTGTATGTTATGGTATGGTGAATATGGAACCCTGACTAAAAAAATTAGAAATATAACCCTACAGTCATGAAGCCAGGTACCACAGGGCTAAAAATATACTGGAATGCAGTTCTAGTAGAATGTGCATAAAATCTCTCTCCTTGGGCCAACAAAACTCAGTGACTTTTTATGCAGTGTTCTCTGTTGGTAAAATACCCTGTACATGCTGTAGCCTGAAAATAATATCATTCTCCCAAATTCACAGCAAGTTTCAAAACAATGATACTTTTCAATTACTTTTACAAGGCATTCAGTTTAATGATTAAATGGACCTGGTTTCCGTGTGCAGTAAAAGGATTTAATAACATGTTTGAAAACGCTGCATAAACAAAAGTTCTTAATTAATTATGCAAATGGGAAGCTTAGTACAAATCCCTGTAATAAGCTTGTATTCATATACTTAAAGAAATGTTAATAATTGCAAAATAAATCAGGTAAGGGGTTGGGGGGGGTGGAACATGTGAAATGTTTCAAAGGCAAATTTTCTGTCCTGCCAGCCCCTATAGACCAGTGGAAATTTTTTTCAATTTTGACCCCTGCACAGTATACACAGGTCTACTTCCAGATAAAATAGCCCCTCAGCCAGTACACTGGTCTGTAGGATAAAGGAATGCCCAGTCATGTGACTACAGAGGACGTGATTGGTCAAAGAGCCCATTGGTACATTAGGTGGGTATGTACTAAGCTAGGTACTGTTATATAATTTAGTGGAACAGTCTTTGAAGTCCTCCACAATGGTTGTCAGGGACCACTAACAGTGCTGACATGCAAAGTCTCATGCTTCAGTGTGAGACTCGTAATAATAATAATCCCATATTAATCCCTCACCACTGGTTCTCACAGTAGGGGTCAGCAGTCTTGCACATGCTGTATATATAAATCTTTGTTACACATTTTCATGGACAAAAAGATACAGTACACATAATATTCACTGGGTACAGAGTTGATCAGGTCCATTGGTATGCCATTATCTAGCCTACATATTGTGTGTATGAAATCATATTTCAAAACCAAAATGTAAATTAAAAATTTTTGATGCTCTGATTAATTCTTATAATTTGCAAAGTGGGCAGGTGTGACAGGAAATACACCATATAAATGTGGAGCATAGTTACGTAATGGTTAAGGTGCTGGGCTGGTGATGGCAAGGTTGTGGTTAAGCGTGCCTTTCCAACTGTTGTTCGTGCTAAGACTCCCAGCCAAAGTCTTTACCACAAGGGTGCCCTCTCTCGACTCAGAGTGAATGGGTACTGGTCATGAGCGGCAGGCAAATGTAGAATGAATAAATTTCTAGCACCTGATATGCTTGGTTGTATGCTCCACAGGGAGCCAAGAAAAGATACAAGAATGAACAAGCCCAAAAGACCAGAAAGGCAAAGGGTAAAGTCAGATTAGACTTGACATCGTTGTGATATCAGATTATAAACTTCCCACCTTTCCTTTAAATGTATCCGCTCGAACCTGACTGACTTATGGTCAGCCCTGCAATGGTGATCCACAGGATCCGGAACAAACAATGTGTGGTTGCCCCATTGAAAGTCCCATGTCTGTGTAGGGGTAGACCTGTTTTAAAGGGTAGATGGAATACAGCTTGTGTTTGTTATATTGTATGTTCTAAGTTCAAAAAGTGTCTTGGGTTTGTACTGGATCAGTCTTATAGATGTAGTACAAAAAAGGTAAAAACTATTTCATTTAACCATTAGAGCTCGAAGTTCTTGCATAAATACCCAGACAGGTCTAGGTGAAATCTCTTGTGCAAAAACCTTGAAAAAGGTCACTGTGCCCTATATTCTGAGTACACTCAGTGAAAACATGATTTTGAGCACTTAAATAAAGTGGACTCTTCTGAATGTTCAGTTAAAGCTGGAAAAAAACAGGTGGACCTTAAAATTGAATGATTTTACCTGATTCAGCATGCAAAGTTTCACCAGAATTGGGCCAACCAGTTCATAACAAATGTTCCTACTGGGACTTTGCAGATTTGGTTTTGCATGAGAGTCAGTCAGTTCTGAGTAAAATTTAATACAAAAACTCCCAGTTGTTTAATAACTAATACATGGGATGTCCTGAATTTACTGAACTTATTCATCTGTTATCTAATGCAGGAAACTAGTACAGCCATCTGTATCCTTAAATGTTTATACAGCCGGCAATTTGTCCATCCATTAGAGGGGAACAGATCATAACTGTAGTTTTAGCTCAAAATCCAGACATTTCAAACTCTGGGTAAAATGTCAACAAGGTCACCATGATCTATATTTTGAGCACTGTTTTTCAGACTAATTCAGCTACCTATATTTTTTATTGTATTATTAGGATGGGGCAGATGGATTTTGAAACTGACAGCTGACATTCATTTGATTTTGACTGTTTAAACTCTGCTGTCATATATCTGACTTTGGATGATAAAATTGAAATAAAGGATCTCTACCAAACCTATTTCCCTCCCATCCTCAACAGTTTTAACAAAGGCAAACTGTTCATCAAAAATGTAACATACAGATATAAATGTCAGGCCAATATGTCATGCTAGTCAGGTGAGCATCATGACCCATGGGTCACTAGTTTTCATGTGAAGTTGTCTTTGTGAGCATATGCGTCTTAATTTTTGGAGTACAAGGAATATTCTCATCAAGGACATGATCATACTGTGTCACCATAACCATGGGTTGTTTACCAGGTTATTATAACAAATAAGAAACGTGATCATAGACATAACACAATGTTGGTTAACCAGATAACCTGATCTGCTACATGATAAATAGTAACATGACTGTGACGGTGCTGCTATTTATCAGAAGTTTTTATGGTGGATATATAATTATATGCAACATACTGAATATGTTTTTTACTCAAAGGGCATGAAATAAGTTGTAACCCATCTTGCTTGTTTTGTACAATAGTGAACAATGGTTAGCATATCATAACCATGTGTCATTTAATATCCTGGGTTATTTTTTCAACTCCAAAGTATGTTATGAAGTTTTGATGTCATGTTACATACTCAGTGGGTTTGAAGAAAATTTGCCTATATTTTATCCCCTATACTCGGGAAAAGTGACCTATTTTGGTCATGTCTTTCCCAATGTTTTAAGGGTTAAAACCCTACTACCCCCAAGGAGTCATCGATTCATTAGGATAGTTCTTGGTTGCAAATTACAAACCTCTCCCTTGGTCAAATCCTGGATTACCTGTGCAGTATATATTACCCATGTACAACAGAGCATCGTTAATCCAAACACTATTTGTATAAAAAATCATTTATCCAAAATTGAGAGAGAAGCAAAGCTTTTCTCATTTATCCATAATCTGAACAAAAAAAAAAAATCAGAACAGTTGTTCTGAAAGATCATATGATTCCACGCAAATTTACAGAGATGAGCACAGATGGTAAGAAATGCAGAACAATTTTCCAGGATCAGTTACCAGTGAAATCAGTGAATTTTACATGAAAGATTGATTTTAAAAAATGATGGAAAACAATACAAAATAATGTTTTGCAAAGGTATATTATGCACATACTTTAGTAATTGTGTCTGTCAATATCTGATAAAACCCAGTGCTTGATAGTCATGGTGACTCCTACAAAATCTTCATCAGAATGATTAATTATCCAAAGAAAAACCCTGTCCCCAGTGTTTTTCACATAAACAGTGCTCGATTTTACAAGTGTAGGTTTGGCACAGATTTCTTAAATTGATAATCTCGTATTCTTTTTCTCTACAGGAGGCATTCCGGGCATTTCACAATGATCCCACCTTTGTGCGCAAGTACATGAAAGCCATCCACATTGGTCATGTGACCGACCAGGATAACGCTCCTAAACAGGCAACAGATGAAGAAGCAATCAGGACAGATTTTGAGGCTCTTCGTCAAAAGGCGTACAAAATGGTATGTTACAGTACTGAGTGCTGCAGCACCCGCATGCATAATGGGCATATATATATATGTATGCGTATGTATGTGTGTGCAAAAATAGCTGTGTTTCTATGAGCTCATTTCTGTGAAAACTGATAGATGTATATATTGGTACAGTAGATCTAGCAAGTCTTCCTTATAAGTTAAACAAGGTGCTGAAGTGACATCATTTTACCCCGAATACCTGAGCTGATTCATACCCTAAACGTGTGAAAATAGCTTCCATGGCGATTTTCATTCCTATTTGCATAAACACTGAGACGCATGGAAACACAATAGTTACAAAATCATAAGAGTGACTTGTCACGCTTAAAAACACACTCATGGAAACAGTTTAATTGATGTTCATATGCTCCCCTCTCCCAAAAAAAACTCATCTGACAAAATTTTAGCTTGTATCATACATTGAGTTAAGTAACCTAAATATATTTTATTTAATCACAATATTGTACTGAACTATCTTGAAGCATTTAATTTCAACACAATTTAATCTTGAAGTACCTGGAACCCTTGTTACCCAAGCAGTTTATTTCATCTCACTTTTCTTGAGTACCTTGAGGCTAAGTTTGCAATTATCTGAATCATTGCAAAATGTATGTGAACATGTGAGAGTAAACACTTGTCCTGGTCTTTGAACCTTCAACAGTCTCTAAGAATAATTTGCATACTTTACAGATATGGGTAATGACTACTGAGTACTTAGCAGGAGAGACATATATTGATCATGTGACCTTAATCCTGTCATGTGACCTAAATCCAAAACTAAGCCGAAGGTGGTACCAACCTTGTTGAATTTTTTTATTTGAACACAAGGGGTATTCTTAATATATTACAGTAAAGATATGGGTTATTCAGTCTCATGCAACATTTATATTAATCCAAACAATTCCTATGTATTCCTATGAATAATTAAATATTTTATTATTGAATAATTAACTAAATAAAATTTTTAAATATTCTCTCTATAGTTATTTCAAATTTAATATTTTATTTTAATTTTTTTAATTTTAAAACCTTGTTCATTAGGTTAGTTTTAAACTTCTAGGAGAAACCTTAAATGTGCACACCTGTCACTCAGACCCATTTAGAAGTAGTTTTTCCTTACATTTTAACCTTTTTATCTCAGTCCTTCTCTTGTTACTATGTTCAAGATACATGTAGTTCAGAAAACCATGATGGATCAAGGGAAATCATTAATTTGATATCCTCAAGGCCAGAAAGATTTAGTTAAAGTTTTAAGTTAGTCTTGGGTAAGTTGTAATGTTAAACCAGTTCATATTGTGTGTTTTACATGTATCTGTTTCATTTACAGGAATACTGCTATTGCTGACCTCTGGTGGCACAAAATCGTTACCCTAAACTCATCTGTAGTCATGTCTTAGAAATGACTGTTTATAGTCTTGAGGTATCTGAAATGATGCCCAGTGTGTCCTAAGGGGGAAAATAACACATTTCCCCCCAAATCCTGTGAAAATTTACATTATTTGGGTAATGTTGCAAAAGGTTCTGTGGCATTGCCATCTATTAGAATAAACACCAGTGTATCCAGCCGATGGACTCTGCCCTTTGGAAAACTTGTCTCAGATGAACCCAGATTAGCCATGACAACATGACATTCAGGCCTTTTTAAATAAACTGACAGGGGCCTGCATGTGATGATACAAGTCATAATAGTACAACCTATTCCAAGGGTTGGATCAAAATATTTGCTGTGTGTTGGTATTTGACATCAGAGGCTTATATGGTCATGTTTAATGCTAAATAATACAGAAAAAAATGTTGTTACACAAATTTGTGGTGGTTTTCCTGGGGACGAGAACTTAAGTTTGGAGCAATTTCAGCAACCACAGTTTCTGCTGTCAAGCTGTCTTGCAGCCATGACAACATGACACTCAGGCCTTCTAAAATAACTGGTAGGGGCCTGCGAGTCATAAGAGAACACCCATTCTAAGGGTTTGATCAAAATATTTGCTGTGTGGTGGTATTTAACATCAGAGACTTATATAGTTATGTTATATTTGCTTAATAATGAAAAGAATGTTGTTACACAAAATTATTTACATAAGTTACCTCCTTTCTTCTCTGTTTCACTGATTCACACGAAGCTGTCAAGCCATAATGACGGATGCAGAGACATACTTTTTGAGTAAATCCAACCTCGTTATTAATAACTGCTGCATGAATACATGCAAGTTAACCGTGAAAGTAATATTTATCATTTTTTCAAAACAGAATAACATGGATCACTTTATGTCTTACCTTGGAAAAATGACAGTTCCACAAGCAGATGAAAAGAAAAACGTACTGTTAGAAATGGCGTGCACATCTGCATGTACTAGAATTGTTGCAAACCCAATAGCTTGTACTGCCACCCCAACGTCTTCAGTCTATTAAAAATTGACGGGTGGGTGGCAGGCTACCACTACCTGTCTTGATGGATGGAGAGGCAAAATTTCTTAGGAAAACAAGTCTTGTTATTAATAACTGCTGCATGAATACACACAAGTCAACTGTAATGTATGTATTTTATTTTTCCCAACAGAATAACGTCACTTTCTGTCTTACATAAATTGCCACCTCTAATAGCTATTAAATGCTGATATCTATTGATTGACAATAGGGTTTCAATCAAGAGATGTAAATTGTTTCAATTTATCTTTACAGGGCCTGTTTAAACCAAGCATCACATTCTTTATACTGACTGTATTACAACTCGTCGTATTTGAAGTCCTGGCCTACTTGGTCATGTATCGCTATGGTACTGGATGGCTGCCATGGATTGCATCCATCTTTCTCATGGCAACTGCACAGGTGGGTTATGAATTTCCTAATTACCATAATAACACTTGTCAAATACAGGAGAAATGTTGTTAATTGTATCTGATTAATTATCATTTAAATGTTTGGAAATTATGAAAGAAATTCAGAGAAATAGAAATAAGAATAATAATTCTCTGTTGCATGTTTAAAATTGTCATATTTAAAAATTAAGATTTGTATAAAGTTTCTATCTAATATTTTGAAAGAATTTTATATTATATATGTTTGATTTATATTTCTTTGGTTATTAAATTTCATGTTCGTGAAAGTAAGGAAGGAATATTTATATTATATTTAATATAAGGAATATTTGAATTATATTTAAAAAAATTATTTAAACCCAACCAAAACAGTTTTACTTTGAATGAAAGTTTGAAAAACATAAATTTATTTCACTTGTGAATTTCATTTTTATACCAGTTTTTGATGAATATTCATATATGTAATGGCTTAAAATGAATATTCATTATTTTATTGGAATTTTGTGACTTTAAGAACATAGTTTAAAGCAGATGATAAAGATATAATTTTGGTCATATAGATAGATTACTGTAACATAAAAGGAATTCAAAATTAAATATTTTTCTTTGCAATTTTCAAAGATCTACACATGGGGTTGGATGTCATATTCACCTGAGCACCATGGCCCATGGGTCATTGGAGAGTGAAACTCAAAACTTGCAGCCCTAGATATGATGAAGTGAATTTTTTTGTGAAATGACTAAATTTGAAGAGTATTCTTGAATATGCATGAAGGGTTCATAGATATGCCTGTAGGAGCCTCATGAATATGCATGAACACATCATGAAGCAGGGTTGTTAGTTGACTGACCTCTTAGACAGCATGGAGTCTAGTCCTTACAAGATTTGATTGTCACATGATACAATGCTGGCCTATACCAACAATTATAGTCACGGCATGGGAATTCCAGCATGACAAGCTTGCAAATAACCAATCAGATCATTCCATTGCCGTCTATCATCCAATCAGGTTCCCCCTTCAAGAGGTAGAGCACAGGGCTCAAAAAAGGGAGGTTGTGAGTTCGAATCTCAACCGATGAGCGTTGAGATTTTTCATGGTCAGACCCCACCCTGAGTTAGCGCTCTGCTAGTGTCATATCCACCTTGTGGCATTACTAATCAGATAACTGGCTGTCAGAGTGCCTTTACATCTAGGTCTGAGGAACACTTAATAAGGCCCAATGAGGATGCAGATATTTTTATCATTTTTGACAAAGCCTCATGGCCTACAGGTACACTGTCAATTAACATAAACCAGACTATTCGTTAGTATTTTTAGTGTACTTCTGACAACACCAAACATGAGCAAGAAAAGTTCTGTTTTAACTCAGCATATTGGTATAACCCTCCACATGTTTGTTGAATTTCTGAATGCATGAATACAGGCATGGCTCGCACCGATTACTGGACAAAGCCAACTTGTACGTGATACAGGAAATGACTCGTTACCATAGAGATGGAGTTTCAGTTTGGGTAGTGAGTTATTATGGGCTGTTTACCACAATATGAATGCAACATTGCGGAAGACCACTGTGATACATTCCTCGATATTGCATGTATCACGACTCAAGTATGCTTACCAGCCCAGTTATCATTGCCTACTGATTTGGGTTATCACTGCTAGCACTCTGCAGGCTTAATGAGGTGACAGAACCCCACAGTCGTGTTTCATTCAAAAAATTTGTGTAATTTTTGGGGTTCCTCAGTGTTACAGAGCCAGGACATGCAGTTGCCGTACACAGAGCCTGGATGACTGGAGGATAATCATGATGTTTCCACATGAACACAAAGTCCAAAACCTGATTGGAATTCTGCAGACTTATATAGTACCTAGTTAAAACAGCATTAAAAAATGGCATTAGTTACCTCCACCAAAAAAGTGTAAAAGGAAAAACTCATTGATGTTCCCTCATAACCAACTACATAATTCCCAAAGTTATGTTGATCCCCATATAAAACTTTTATTCTAAGAAATTATACTTCTGGATTCTGGTGTTTAGTCAGGTAATTCATTATACATGGTTTTGTTGCGAAAAATGCATGGCCTGCTGTAGTAGATGGGGTGAGTTGTTTATACAGTGGAACCTGTTTAATAAGACCACCTATCAAATAAGACCACCTGTCTAATAAGACCACCTGTCTAATAAGACCATCTGTCTAATAAGACCACCTGTCTAATAAGACAACCTGTCTAATGAGATCATCTGTCAAATAAGACCACCTGTCTATTAAGACCATCTGTTAATTAAGACCACCCTTCTATTAAGGCCACCTGTCTAATAAGCCAACCTGTCTAATAAGACGCCCTGTTTAATAAGACCAACTGTCTAATAAGAAACCTGTCTAATAAGCCCATCTGTCTAATAAGACCACCTGTCAAATAAGACCACCTGTCTATTAAGGCCACCTGTCTATTAAGGTCATCTGTCTAATAAG
Organism: Sipunculus nudus; assembly: GCA_026874595.1. NCBI lineage: Eukaryota > Metazoa > Annelida > Sipuncula > Golfingiida > Sipunculidae > Sipunculus > Sipunculus nudus. Next base: position 52,246,358 of record CM049321.1, read on the forward strand.
ACCACCTGTCTAATAAGACCACCTGTCAAATAAGACCACCTGTCTAATTAGACCACCTGTCTAATAAGACCACCCGTCTATTAAGGCCACCTGTCTAATAAGCCCATCTGTCTAATAAGACCACCTGTCTAATAAGACCACCTGTCTAACAAGACCACCTGTCTAACAAAACCACCTGTCTAATAAAACCACCTGTCTAATAAGACCACCTGTCTAATAAGACCACCTGTCTAATAAGACAACCTGTCTAATAAGACCACCCGTCTAATAAGACCACCCGTCTATTAAGGCCACCTGTCTAATAAGCCCACCTGTCTAATAAGACCACCTGTCTTATAAGACCACCTGTCTAATAAGACCACCTGTCAAATAAGACCACCTGTCAAATAAGACCACCTGTCTATTAAGGCCACCTGTCTATTAAGGCCATCTGTCTAATAAGACCACCAGTCTAATAAGACCACCTGTCGTATAAGACCACCTGTCATATAAGACCACCTGTCTAATAAGACCACCTGTCTGTTAACACCACCTGTCTAATGAGACAAACTGTCTAATAAGATCTGTCAAATAAGACCACCTGTCTAAAAAGACCACCTGTCTATTAAGGCCACCTGTCTAATAAGACCATATGTCTATTAAGGCCACCTGTCTAATAAGACCATATGTCTGTTAAGGCCACCTGTATATTAGGAGCTACTTAAAACAATCACATTGGGTTAAACTGACCTGCCTAATAAGACCACCTGCCTGTTAACACCACCTGCCTAATAAGATCTATCAAATAAGACTTCCTGTTTTATAAGACCACCTGTCAAATAAGACCACCTGTCTAATAAGACCACCTGGTTATTAAGGCCACCTGTCTAATAAGACCTCATGTCTATTAAGGCTACCTGTATATTAAGACCTCCCTTGAGTGAACTTAAAAAAATCACATTGGTTTAAACTGACCTGCCTAATAAGACCACCTGTGAATTAAGACCAATTTTTTCCAGTCCAACTGGTGGTCCTTTAACTCAGGTTTCACTGTATTTGTGATGTTTGCTGTTTCTGGAGATAAAAATTGATGTAGGACTGCTTGCGTGAATCGTCGACTCTTTGGCCTCTTTTTCAGGCACAGGCAGGATGGTCGCAGCATGATTTTGGCCATCTTTCAGTTTTCCGTCAATCATGGCTCAACCATGCTCTCCACCATCTAACTGTAGAATTTATGAAGGTACCAGTATCAACGATGTTTTGGAAAATTTTTTTACAACTCGCATGTTGTCTATTAACTGGCTGGGGACATGGATATCTTTTTTCTCATTTTTTCCTCAATGTTATATATATCTTGCTTTCCATCTTCCCCATCTGTGATGTGTTTAGCTAAAGATAAATTTAAGTGTTCCTGGAACCAATCAGCATGTTCTACAGGTCAAGGTTTTTCAAAAAAATTTTTATGATTAAACAAATTTCAAAGAAAAAAATGTGAAAATCTTGATTCAGTTATTCCTCTATGTAAATTGCAGTTTGTCTAATTAGTGAGTATTCAAATACCTTCCATCCCCTCAAAATAAAAGAAAACAAACATTATTTGCATTTAATTTGAGTCGAAAGATCTATTTTCTCTGAAAAAGGAAAAAATCTAAAATGAACTGCAGTTATTTTTGGTTTAAATTCTATAAAAAAAAGAACAAATTCAAACAAATACCCACTGATGTTTTCTGTGTAAATCTTATATAAATCCTAAAATGAAAAATGCCCACCCAGAGATTCAGAGGCTGTAATAGGCATGATATACATAATAAAAACTGGACACATGCTTTTACAGGTCGCTAATGGTACTGCATGGGTTATTGGAGGGCCTGGCATGGTTTATATATTATTAGGGCTGTAACGACACAACATCTCACAGGAAAGTTCTATGTTCGGTGAAACATTGCACCCGATGGGATACATAAGAGAAATATTTTAGTTCAGATTAAATTCTCTACAATTTCTTTACACAGGACTCAAAGCCCACAGTTGGAATCTCAGCAGAGGCGATCAGATTTTTCACATTTGGCCCCCACCCAGAGTGAGCGCTCTGCAGGCTTAATGGGAAAGTTATGCCTAATGGTCCTGTTTCACTCACAAATGAGTGTGCCTTTCATCGGTTTCTCCACAGTATGACCCAGCATTGGGGATGAATTACACACCCAGGGCCCGCAAGTGCAGTTGTAACCGGTCCTGGAAAATACCAGGATATAGAAAGAGAGGAAGCATGTCATGCTGCCCTGTAACATAGTCTGAAACCAAAACAGAATTCTGCAGATATACTTATGCTTAGTTAAGCAAGCATTTACTAAATGGAAGGCGGTTACCTCCAACAGCAAAAATATTTAAAGAAAATAAGAACATAGGAGGATATCACTTAGATGCCATTTAAACTTTGCATGGCATGTAAGGTTCTGACTGTTTTTCTGTGTCAGACATCAGTTTCCATTTGATGAAAAAAATCATCAACATCAATATGGGGCCATCTGACAATACAGATGTTTTGCTCTTTATTACAGTGTATCGGTGCTTGGGAGTTACTTCGTTACAGCCCTGTTTTATATATTATATTTTGTGCATTTTCAGATAAGCTGCTGCTATAATGGTTTAAGAAGTACAAACATGTACATAATGTTTTTCACCCATTTATTGAAATATGAGAATGATATTGTTATATACTGTATTTATTTTATTTATTAGATCCCTCTAATAATTCAAAAACTAAAATTTTGAAATCATTTGATCCCTTTAATCCTTTAACCACCCAAATTTTGAATGACCAGTGTTATTATTTAAGGATTTATGAGTTTCTTTACAATTAAAAAAAATTCTCTCAAGTAAAACATTATGTATTTGTTTGGACTTGCGTAGCTCCTGCAAGAAGGTGCATGTATTTGCTTTTGTATGTATTAAGCAAAGTTGTTAAACCAACTCATCAAGAGAAACCTAAAACCTTCAGCTGCTGAAAGCGGTTTCCATTAAATAACAACAACTGTATCGGAGCATCTTGAACCTGAACTGCACATCACCTACTTACTTTGAGGTTATGGCTGTTTCATATAAAAATAAGATTGTCACAAATTACAGCACCTGGCCCAGTTACTAATATTGCCTGGACATCTTTTCAGCTTGCGGGATTCAATAAATACTAACTAAATGTTGGAGTGACTATAATATGTTCATCCTTCAGGCTTGGGTTTATCAGTGGAAGTGCTTGCTGTCTAGGTATTATTTAGGTGCTGTGTGAGGCACCTGTGAGGTGCCTGTGGTACCTAGCCCAGGTGTGTATGAACTCTGTCAAATGCTTTCTCTTTTGCCCTGGTTTTAGGTCTTCAACTGAAGGTGCCTACTTGCCTTGTAAGGGGTTTTGAGGCAGTATGGTTCTTGAGTCCTGTCATGTTATTTTTACCCCCCTCCCCCTGTGATAGATGATACCAGTGGGTTTAAGCCCAGTAGGGAAGGGAGTAGCTCTTTCTGGGGGCTGTGGGACCTACAGAGAACACAATCCATTATTTTTTTTCCCTCTGTTGCTTCCACCTTGTGGTAGGTGCCTGGTAGCTAGGTGCCAATACTTGCTGGTTGCTGGTGATACCTTAGCTAGATTTCAGGGCATGACGGTCCATACCTAGTCAGGTGGCAAAATGGTTTAGCATCTGATGGAGCCTAGGGTTCTGCAGTCTGTGTGAGGAAACCAAAGGAACTACTACTTGCTAGGCACTGGTAGCACCTAGGCTAGGTTTACGGGTGTAGGGTTCTAAGTTTTATGCTTTTTGTTATTTTGATGCTGGTGTTAGGCTCAGGCTGGGTGGTCACAGCACGACTTTGGACATCTGTCCGTGTTCAAATCAACCTGGGTTAACCACGCCCTGCATCAGTTCACCATGTGTATCATGAAGGTAAGTGGGGACTTGGGTGGTAGTGATCTGGTCTCTACAGTGTGAGTGTGTGTGTGTACCCTTGTCACAGAGTAAATCAACACTCCCTCATGCTTCAAAATCCATATCAATAAAAATTACTGGTAATTTTGAAAATTTTCCTGAATAGACCCTGAAGTTCTCTCTGATGGCAATATGTAGCAAACCATGCAAAGGATATACTTTCCAAGGAAAGGATATATAACCTGTTGTAAAGTAGCCCTTTTTTATAAAAATAACATTAAAAAAAATACTTTAAAAGAAAAAAGCAGGGGGAGTAGACAAATTTTCATCATTGAAAACATTGAAAAGACCTTGAAATATCTTTCGTTGCAATCTGTGCTCAGCAGTGTATGTGTGCACCAGTACTATATGGTCACACAAATTAAATTATAATTGGTCTAACTATAACTGCTTGTATTTGCCTTTTAAGTGCTCCCAAACTATTTTTTCACACCTTCATAATGTGACTTTGGTGTATGCACAAGTATGACTGCTATGTAACCATAGTAAAGACTGCAATTTCCACATCAAGTCCACAAAGGAAATTTATACCTTAATATGTTTTGCAAAGCAACCCATTGCTAAATTTGCCAGTTGTTACCCTATAAATGGCTTAGATATATGTTGGTGTAACAGATTTGTTTTTAAACTGATTTTGTTCATCCACATTACCTAAAAAATTTAAAGTCCTGTTTGTGTAAAATGGTATCAGCTGACCAGGGTATATACATTCGTGTGGGTGTGTGTGTATGGCAAGTCCACCAGTATGTCTCTGTTCACATGTTTGTGGATGTCTCTTTTTATCACACTGTGCACCTTTTTCCATCACCTTGTGTGTGTGTGTCTGTCCATCAGTATGTGTATGTTCTTCCAAATGGGCTTTTTTTCTGCTAGATAATTATCAGTTCCCTTTGTCCATCTGTGTGTGTGTTTTCCAGTGTATGTTTGTGTGTTTGTCTTTCCCTGCTCAATTTAAGTGTATACATATTTTGTGACATCAAATGATATAAACTTAAACTTTTTGAAAATTGCTGTGAGCAGTTAAGTCAGTAAGTGACTATTTTTTTTCCTTATTTTACACATTAGATTTGATTCTTCTTAAAGAAAAAAAAATTAAATAAATTAGCTGAATTTGTAATTTTATTTGTATGAATAATCCCGAAGCGTATCATTTGATGATTTAATATTTTATCGCAAATTTAATGCTTTTAGATGATATATTGTGTTTGCCTTGATGTGAGCATGAATTATGTTGTCAAGGAGGGATTGTTGTAGCTTTGATTGTATCAGTCAATATAACAAGAGAATTGATTGACATTTTGATTGACAGCACAAGGGTCATGTATTCAGCTCTTTTCATCATTGACTTAGATAAGCGCTTTGCACTTGTCTGCTGTCAGTTTAGTAAGTGTACACATGTATGTGTGATAAAGTTTGAGCAGTTTCTCAGGATCTCAAATATTGGATTTAATACAAATTCATAGTCTGATAATATGTTCGTAATATTTTCATATTCATTATGAATATTTATGTTGAATCTTCATATGTTCATAATGTATACTTCCTGAAAACAGCCTTACAGAGATATAGAAATTTTCCTAAAAGGGACCTAATCTGCCCAGGAAGACACGAGTGGCAAATTTAAATATAATTATCCCTTTTCTTAAATTGGAAGCTAGGAATACTCATTTCAAATAGAGCATAGTACAACAATGTCATACAATTTCTGATATAAATTTAAATTCATATTTTGTATAAAGTGATTATTATTTTAACATTCATGTCCTGATTTTCTCAACTAAATGCCTAATTTAAATTAAGTACATGAGGTATGAATATGCATGAAATCTTTATGAATATTCATGAATTATTTATTTCAGGGTGCATCCTGTGATTGGTGGAACCACATGCATTATCAGCACCATGCCAAACCAAATGTGGTAGGTGGAGTCAGTGTGAATGATTGACAGTTAATGATAAAATTAATAAAAATTGTAAACATAAATTTTATCATTTTAAATTATACCACCATTGATGATATTAAAATAAAACAACTAATAAAAAGTAGAAAGCAAAGTTTGGTATCAAACTCATATTATTCTGTGCATTAACTCAACATAATTAAATAAATCAAATAAAAACTTCTGGAGAGTCACATTAAAAAAGAAAGCCCAACCAGTTTATTTACATGCTCAGATTCGCTTTAAATCTGATAATTCTAAGAAGACCACATATTTGACAATATACTTGTATATGTTCTTGAAACCCACATTTAAAAATTAATAATAACAAATATGTCTCATATTTTATTTAAGTCATGAAAACATAGATATCCACTCTGAGAAGGGCAGATGTAAAGGAAACTGTGGTAGTTGTCAAGAAATAGTAATATTTTATATTTTCAGATCCATAAGGACCCAGATGTGAGATTAGATGTGGTGTTTGTTGTTGGAGAAACCATACCTAAGAGAGTAAGACACTGTATTGTTGAACTTATGAGACTCAGTAAATTTTGAACATTTTAACGTATATTATGATCAGTAAAAAAGTATATCTGTTCCCTTGTAATTCTGCATTCAATCAGCTGGTGATATGCCAACAATATAAACACATTTATTTTTATGATTTATGATATTTCTTTTTTATAAAAATTTGCTTATATCATTTGGTATGTCTTTTTCTTACATTAAATATTGATCAATCATTTAAAACAAATATATTCATAAATTTTAATTAATAGGAAACTTGTGTATGTGAAAAATATTCAAAGTAAATTTTAATGGTATCATTTCTGATATTTGGATGGATTGTGATATAGAGTAATTCATGCTTTGTTAACCTTACATCACTGGCATATATTTTTTGTTTTCTTGGGCTTAATGTAGATTTTTTGTGAGTTATGATTCTTTTTCTTTTAATACAGGTAGCCAAAGAAAAGAAAAGCATCATGCCGTACAACTGGCAGCACCAGTACTTCTTTGCAAGTAAGTTCAAACAAAAATTTTATTTTCTTATCTATATCATGTTCATAGAATTGTTACAAGTTTTCTTTTCAACTTCATTCAGTCCATATGTCTCTGTATCTATACCATATATCGATCCTTGTTACATAAATGTTGTTCTCCATTGTAACTTTATGTACCATATTTATGCGTATATTAGTCGATCTCGTGTATAAGATAAGGGTCAATTTTAGGGACCAAATTTGGGTAAAATGTTTTCTTCAAATGTACAGGAGGTGGCACCCACTAAGAATTAGCATGTCAGAGTCTTCATTACAGGGCATTGAAACCTTACACTTGAAAAAATTGAATTCATTTCAGTGAAAAAACTACCATGATGCTCTACATAACCAGGCTTTCTCAATTAATATCCCTTGTTAATCTGAAACTATTGAAAATTATTTTTTCCTGGCTTGTCCACCCCAATGTCAAAGTCACCAAATTTTCCCACAAATTATTTCATGTTAGAATAAATGAGGCTGATTATGTTCAGATTAATTCTGTTGTGCACGTGTGGAAGGAAAAACATGTTATTAGGTTATAATTATGACCCAATAAAACTGTCTAAACTAAATTATTTTACGACACTTAACTGTGTGTGGTTTCAGTGCTATTGTATAGAAACTATATTTCATTTCCCAAGAGGATGTATGCACCATATATGGGGATTCATTTTAAATTGTGAGGAAATTCATCATATTTATGTCCTGCGGAAACACGGTTTCTTTCTTGAGTTTTGTTGACTTTTTACAATTCATTCATTTCATGACGGAGTCCAATACAACAAGCCTCTCAAATATTGCATTTTTCGCATCACCTAAGAAAGACCACTCTATTTTTAGCTCAGCTGACTATAAGTCATCTGAGCTATAGTTGTGGTCCATTGTCCGTCGTCCGTCCGTCTGTCCGTCCGTCCGTCCGTAGATGTGGCACGTTTTGAAACAGTAAGACCTGGGAATTTAAAATTCAGCATAATGTTAGATGTCCCCAAGATCTCCTACCAAGCCGAAAACTGGGTCTTTGCGACTTCGTTCCTTTGAGAAATTAAGGAAAAACCTCAATTTTTTATTAAAATCCTATTTTCACACTTCAGGACTGCCTAATATCAAAACCACTCATCTGTTTTTCCCTATATTTACCAAAAATATTCCTCTATATAGTTCCTATGTACATGCCAGAAATTAAGTCTGTAAAGTATAAATTCTTTAAGTTATGAGCCCAAACATAATGGAATTTGTAAAAAATCAGGAAAAATAATAACTCACTTAACATGAAAAATTTTCAAACTAGAGTCTATTTTCTCAAGTATATAACTATGTTTAATTAAGATTCAATTGTTTACCCAAAATTAGATCTGAATTTTGTTAATTTTTTAAGTTATTAGCATAAAAAAAAATCAGTACCTTAAATTTTGCCCAACTTTGACCATGGCACGTTTTTTTCCTGTAAGCACCATTGATTTAATTTTCACAGCATGTAAACATAAATATTTAGTTTGTCTAAATCTGAAATTTGAAAATAAAAGCTTGAAAATTAAGCTAGTTATTGATTTTTTTTTCTGTAGTCACTTGCATTGATTACAGATGCAGGGTCCCACTCCAGGTCACTGGAAGTCAGCTATGCCAGGGTTTCTGATTTGTTACAGTCACTGGGGGAGATCCCCTGCTGTGACAGGTGTACAGTTATTCTCATATCACCACCCCAATCATCCCCCCCCCCCCCCCCCCCCCCCCCGCAAACCCAACCCACCAAGTATTATGCAGTAATTGTTATTGTTTTCACTGTATCTCCTTAATTGTGATGCTGTTTCCACTCCGATATGCAAAAACTTTCCTTGAAAAAATAATTCAAGGTGTAATCCAGAAGATGTAATGTAGTGTAATGTAGCATTTTTAAAGAAATCAATTTTCCTTTAAATGATTTTAACAAATATAAATGAACCCATCAGTATGCTTAAATTATTATAAAATATGAAACACATTATGGATAAATAAAGACACAATTAAAAATTGTGAAATCTAAATCAAGTATTATTTTTAGATATTTATTGTTTTGCAGATTTAAAAGATATATTTTTGTGGTAAAAAATAAATAAACATTTGTATGCATGATGTGGTGTTATCTGACAAGATTGAGATTTATGATGATGCAATTGAGAATTATGAATCAACTTTTATATTCAGATATATATGTTAAATTGGAAATGTATAGAAATATAAACTTAAATTAGATAATAATTGATGTGATAAAAAAATCAGGATTTAATACAAACATTTGTTCATTATTTTCCTGCCTAAGCAGAATTTGAGATCAGGCTTTGTTTGTCCTGTTTTATGTTGTTAATTAGCTATATTTCAACTGTATACATTTCATAAAAAAATACATATATATTTAATAATATATATTATACAAAAAAATAGATTCAATTGAACAAATGTGTAAACTACTGAAATGTCAACAGTTTATCGAAAAACCAATTAATGATCATGGTAATGTACAGATCATTTGTTCACAAACTGCTCACATGCTTTAGTTTCAACATAAGGAAACACATGGTCAGGTCACAAAATATTTTTTGCAACAATTTCTTGCTCATCAATACAAACCAATCATATAAACCAACCATGGCCTTTATTACCTCTTCCTCTCACACTTTATCTCCATTAGATATTATTTTAGATTTTTACCTTCAAGGTTAACGTCAGCTGAGCACAGTGACCCATAGGTCCCTTGTTTAAATTATTATGCAGATAGTTTTCTTGTATTGAAGGTGTCATGTGCAAGTCACCATGTATGACAGTGTCCAAGCCAGCTGACATCATCTTCATTCACTAAAATCGTAAACATTTTATTCTGTAAATATGGCTACCTGTAAAAAGATCATCCTTGTTTTGATATATTCATATTATGTGCTACTAGATGGCATATATAGCCAAGTTCCCAGCCTGCCTTGAACAACCACTGTGTAACGCTTAAAAAGCCAGTTCAGACCTTGTGTACATTAATGAGCCCCCACGCTGTTGGTGGCACCAGACAGTTTTATCACTGCACTTGCATTTCAAGTGAATTGTCAAGGTATTCTTCATAAAAAAATACATTAAAAATTAAACATTTCAGTATTGGGAATTCTGTTTCAGTCTGTCCGTTGCACAATTCCATCCATGATCGAAAGAAAATCAATGGTTTTACTGTCAGTAGGGCTTTAATACATCAATTCTGTTAAAATCCTTTGTCATTGCAACAAGGGCAAACCTTTTCTTATCAATTGTTTAACTATGTGCATTTCTAAATTTGGTGTATATACCACATATTTAAACAAAAAACAAAGCATTGTTCTTTTTTGAGTGTATATTAACATTGTACAGACTTGATCAGCAATATTTATGGCGGCCAGTTTGACCAATGTAATAATGCTGATCCCTGCTGCCCTGAAGTCACTGAAAAAACTTGTACATTTGTGTAAGAGGGCCCCCCCCCCCCCCCCCCCCGTCTTGGCCAGATATTTTAAGGATAAAATTTATCGTCTTGTACACACAAAAATATGGTAAGATTTAAATCGAAACTTTAAATGTAATGCTCATAGGGCTGATTCAGTATCATTATTCTTTTTGGAGTTAAATCACATATTTTTATGATCTCCATACCATTGTGTACACCCTTCAGGAATAATGGAAAAGCCCTTTCAATGTGTTTGATCCTGCAACAGTTGGCCATTCAGATGTTAGATAACTGGTTTCTGACCAATGATGTTTCATTCCCAACCAATAAATGCTAGAGGTTACCACTCTCTTACTAAATCTCATACTGTCTTTTCAGTGATCATAAATTATCAGAGAATTGATACTTGGACATCTTATTATTCCATATTTGACTTGGTATACAGCAGTGTTTTAGTACATTGATGAATCGTTTCAGTTTCACTCACCAGTAGAAGTGTAGAACCTTTTATGATAATTATGTTATGATATATTTGTATCTGCCAAAACAGAGTTTTGCGAATAGTATGTTTTCATGTGGTTTTTGCTGCTGCCGCTTTTGTTTCTGAAAAACTTCTCTGAGACCCATGGACTGATCTTTCAAAAACCCAGCCTAATTATTGGGTCACATGTGAACTGATGTCTGACAAAGACTTGTGGCGCCACCTGCAATTCCTTTCATGCAGTATGAATCTGGGTGTCTTAGTGATAACAGCCCACATCTCAGGAATGGTTCAATTTATTGGGCTGAAATTCTGCATGTCCATTGATCTTAGATACCTCCATCTCATCCTCGAGACAGGTGGGGCCACCTACAATCATTTTCCATGGCTTCCATCCATGCCTTTGCCATCTGTTTGTCCTAGTGTTTGGTTCAATGTATTGTCCATAGATCTTGGATACCTCCATCTTGTACTCTAAGAGAGGTGATGCATCTGTAAGCATATATGCATGGCTTCCAGTCATGCGCTTGCTTTGGGTGAAAATCACTCATATCGCAGGAGTTGTTCAATGTGTTGGTCTGAAATCTTTCATGTCAATCCATATTGGAGAGTTGCCTCATAAACCAGAGAAGTGGCTCCACCTACCTTACCATTTTCTTAGAACATATTGATGTCATTTTCTCAGGAGTGGTTTGACGTATTAGCCTGACATTATGCTTGTGACTAGTGTCACCATCTGTAATTGTTTTTTTGTGTGGATCCATCAGTGCATTTGCTTTGGGTGAAAACTTCCCAATTTTCAATTGTGTGGTTCAATGTATAGGTCTGAAATTTGGCATGTCCATCCATCTTGGAGAGTTTTCCTCTTAACCAGACACATTGCACCCTCTACCTTTCTGTTTTTGTGGAATACATTTAGCTCAGCTGACTGTAAGTCAACTGAGGTATAGGAATGGCGCTTTGTCCGTTGGCCGTCCGGGTGTCCGGCCGTCCATTAGCAGGGCACAAATCGTAACTGCTGGTCCTAGAAACTTCTCAGTGAATATCCAGGGAGGTCAATAAAAAATCTCCTTGGACACCTGAAATTAGGTCACTACGACCTATAATATCCAAGCTATTGGGCTTGAAAGTACCCCCCAGAGTAATAAAAAAATTGATACAAAACCTCCAATATCTTGATAATTAATGCATGGATTGTCATGAATCTTGCCTTGAATAATGACCATGACTAGTTTTGTCAGTTCCCAAAAAGTGGTGGCGCCTCCTGTATTTTTTATATTTTACTGAATATTTTTCTATTTTTTTTACTATAAAATGACAACAATCATGTCAGTTTCTCAGCTGTGATTACATCTTGTGTCCCAAAACCTGGTGTGTTTACTGATTACAAGTGGATGCCCTAAAGTAATCACCCTGTCTGTCTGTCTGTTTGTCTAGCTGTCTGTCCACCCCTTCACACAAATTTGTTTCCAGATGATAACTCGAGGTTGGATTGACATATGGATTTCAAACTTGACTTACATATGGCCCACCACTAAAGCAAGAACATATATGATTTTGGGGTCACGAGGTCAAAGGTCAAGGTCACAGGACACACTTATTTAAAAAGATTATGGCTGCATTTTAAGCCAAGCTTTTCATCCCAAACTTTCCATTTTGCGCATTTAGCTGACTTGCCAGTATGGGGAGAGCATAAATGAATTTGGGGTCACACGGTCAAAGGTCAAGGTCACAGGGGCCATCTGTTTACAAATTAGTTTCCAGATGATATCTCCAGTTTAGTTTGACATATTGGTATCAAACTTAACTTATATATGACTCACCACTAAAGTAAGAAACGTGTGGATTTTGGGGTCCAAACAGTCAAAGGTCAAGGTCACAGGACTCATTTCTTTAAAATGAATGCATATGCATTTTAAGCCAAACTTTTCATCACAAACCTTCTATCTTCAAGATATTGCTCACCTGGCAATAGTGGGAGATTCTGTTCAATTTTGGAGTCATGAGGTCAAAGGTAAATGTCACAGTACCCACTTATTAGGAAGATTGTGGATACATTTTAAGCCAAACTTTTCATCCCAAACCTTTCATCTTGCACATATAGCTGAGCTGCCAATAGGGGAAAGGTCAAAGGTCATGGTCACAGGGGTTCATCTGTCCACATATTTGTTTCTGGATGACATATTGGTTTCAATTTTGACTTATATATGACCCACCAATAATGTAAAAAACCCTTTTGATTTTGGGATCATAAGGCCAAAGGTCAAGGTCACAGGTCCCACTTTTTTTAAAAGATTGTTGATGTATTTTTAGCCAAACTTTCTCTCCCAAACCTTCTATCTTCCAGATGTTGCTCACCTGCCAATAGTGGCAGTAACTTATGGATTTTGGGGTCACAAGGTCAAAGGTCAAGGTTATTGGGGCCATCTATCCACATATTAGTTTCCAGATGATAACACCAGTTTGGTTTGAAATATTGGTTTCAAACTTGACTTATTTATGGCCAACCACTGAAGTAAGAACTGTTGATACTGGGGTCATGAGATCAAAGGTCAAGTTCACCGGACCCACTACTTTAGAAAGATTGTGGATGCATTTTAAGCCAAACTTTCCATCTCAATCCTTCCATCATCGACATGTGGTGCACCTCCCAATAGGGGAAGTTTCCTTTTGATTTTGGGGTCACAAGGTCAAAGGTTAAGGTCATAGGGCCCATCCATTCACAAATTAGTTTATGCATGATAACTCCTGTTTGGGTAGACAGGTTAGCTTCAGGACCAATATTTTGGAAAACCTCATAAACATATATCCTTATAGACAAATGCAGCTGAGCGTTGAGACCCATAGGTCCCTAGTTATTTCCTCAGGAGTGGTTAGCAATATTGGCCGGAAATTGAGCATGTCCATACATCTGATACGTCCATCTTGTACTCAAGACTGGTGGTGCCATCTGCAATTTTTCAGCCCAGCTCACTATAAGTCATCTGTGCTATAGCCATAGTCCTTTGTCCATTGTCCAGGCAGCCCTGTTAAGAATGCACATTTTGAAAACATTAGACGTACAAATCCAAAATTTGACACAGAGTTAGATGTCCCAAAATCTCCTACCGTACGTCACTACGACTTCGTTCCTTTAAGGTATAAAGGAAAAACGTCAATTTTCCATTAAAACCCATTGTTACACTTGAAGGCTGCATATGATCAAAACCACTGATCTGATATTGATCATATATTTAATTTAACTATTCATATATATATTTCCTATGAACATACAATATATATGAATAATAATTATCTCAAATTTCCCCCAAATTTGACCATGGCACATGATCTTCCTGTAAGCACTATTGATTTAATCTTTTATAATTTGAAATTAAAACCATTTGGTCAAAAACTGTAGATTTTATTCAGGTTTTTGAGCACCATGTCAAGTATTGTTTACATGAAGCCATCAAAGAACAGTGGTATGCAGTGTGCTAGAGCTAGCCCTCAGCTCCCCGGGCTGTTTTTGTAATCACTTCAATCCTGGCCACCTCCGTCTAGGTGAGAAGGTCAGGCTGTCTGCAGTAACTACCACAGCCTATAGGTTACTATATATAAAAACCAAAAGAAATAAGTATATTTTGCATTTTCTAAAATTTCCAAAATTCAGCCGAGCGATGTGACACATGGATCCCTTGTTTTCTTGTGGCATCCATCCCTCTGTTTGATTAAAAATCTCAGGAGTTGATCGATGTATCAGCCTGAAATTTTGCATGTTTATCTTTTATTGAATAGCTTTTGGAGTAGTGCCATCTTAGGAGCATTCAGTGCCTTAATTTACCAATGCCTCTTTGATTAGGAGGATACCTGTAGGTGCTTCTGCTCATTTTCTGGTTGTAAAACCTGCTTTTAATTTGTTGATCAGATACATTATACCTTCCCAGTTTGAAGCAACCAATCACATTCTGCAATTATTTTCTGTGCAGGGCTCAACCTTCCATGCAACAACAAGAACATGGCTGTTGTTTACTTTAGCCGTCATCAAGGGTAGATCAATTTATTTATATTTTTATTTTTCAGTTGGACCGCCCCTGTTGTTCCCACTGTATTTCCAGTTCATGATCTTCAGACATGCAATAACCCGTAGGAGATGGATTGTAAGTACCCCATGTCATTTAAAAATACAAAAATTACAGTTATTATAGTCTTTAACTGTTCATTATTTTTCTTAAATTAAATCTTCATTATACAGTCAGCTGTATAATCAATGTAGCTAAATTGTGTTCATGTGTGGGCTTTGAATTTGAAGAAAATAAGTTCAGACATCCCCAAACTTGTAAATATTTGAGATCTTTAGGGAATAGCTTTGTACCTGTGTTTATGTAATAGTAATTTTTAGCTCAGCTGACTATAAGTCATCTGAGCTATAGTCGTGGTCCATTGTCCGTCGTCCGTTCGTCTGTCTGTCCGTCCGTCCGTCCGTAGATGTGGCACGTTTTGAAACTGTAAGACCTAGGAATCCAAAATTCAGCATAATGTTAGATGTCCCCAAGATCTCCTACCAAGCCGAAAACTGGGTCTTTGCGACTTCATTCCTTTGAGAAATTAAGGAAAAACCTCAATTTTTTATTAAAAACCTATTTTCACACTTCAGGACTGCCTAATATCAAAACCACTCATCTGTTTTTCCTCATATTTCCTATAAATAATCCTCTATATAATTCCTATATACATGCCAGAAATTAGGTCTGTATTGTATAATTTAAAAAAGTTATGGGCCCAAACATAATGCATTTTGTAAATAATCAGGAAAGAAATTTTATCACTTAACACAAAACTTGTTAAAGCTAAGCACTTTTTTCCAGTAATATTACTTTTATTAATCAAAATTAAATTGTATACCCAAAATTAGATCAAAATCTTTAAAATTTTTTAAAATATTAGAAAAAATAAAAAATTGGTACCTTAAATTTTGCCCAACTTTGACCATGGCACGTTTTTTTCCTGTAACTGCTGTGGATTTAATTTTCAAAGCATGTTTTTGTTACCATTTCAACTGTTAACACAAAAAATTTGAAACCAGTTGATCAAAAACTGTAGATTTTATTCAAGTTTTCAAGCACCATGTCACATATTGCTAGTGTTATGCAGTTTGCTAGAGCTCAGCTCCCGAGCTTCAGCTCTAAGTTCCTTAAATTTGGCATACAATTAGATTTCTCCAAAATCCCCTACCATGCCAAGAATTTGGTCACTAGGACTTAATTCCTTCGAGATATCAATGAAAAACTTCATTTTTCCGTTAAAAACCCATTGTTACACTTTAAGACTGCCTAATATCAAAACCACTGATCTGACTTTGATCATATATAATATACATATTTTTTTATACATTCGCTATGCACATGCCAGAAATGATGTCAGTATTGTGTATTTTTTAGCTCAGCTGACTATAAGTCATCTGAGCTATAGTCGTGGTCCATTGTCTGTCGTCCGTCCGTCTGTCCGTCCGTCCGCCGTCCGTCCGTCCGTCCGTAGATGTGGCACGTTTTGAAACCGTAAGACCTAGGAATCCAAAATTCGGCATAATGTTAGATGTCCCCAAGATCTCCTACCAAGCCGAAAACTGGGTCTTTGCAACTTCGTTCCTTTGAGAAATTAAGGAAAAACCTCAATTTTTTATTAAAAACCTATTTTTACACTTCAGGACTGCCTAATATCAAAACCACTCATCTGTTTTTCCTCATATTTACCATAAATATTCCTCAATATAGTTCCTATGTACATGCCAGAAATTATGTCTGTATTATTTAATTTAAAAAAGTTATGGGCCCAAACATAATGCATTTTGTAAAAAATCAGGAAAGATATTTGATCACTTAACACAAAAAATGTTAAAGCTATCGACCTTTTTTCCAGTAATATAACTTCAATTAATCAAAATTAAATTGTATACCCAAAATTAGATGAAAATCTTTTAAATTTTTTAAAATATTAATAAAAATAAAAAATTGGTACCTTAAATTTTGCCCAACTTTGACCATGGCACGTTTTTTTCCTGTAAGTACTGTGGATTTAATTTTCACAGCATGTTTTTGTTAGCATTTCAACTGTTAACACCAAAAATTTGAAACCAGTTGATCAAAAACTGTAGATTTTAATAAGTTTTCAAGCACCATGTAACATATTGTTTACATCAAGCTAGTGTTATGCAGTTTGCAAGAGCTCAGCTCCCCAGCTTCAGCTCTTAGTTCCTTAAATTCGGCATACAGTTAGATGTCTCCAAAATCCCCTACCAGGCCAAGAATTTGGTCACTAGGACTTAATACCTTCGAGATATTAATGAAAAACTTCATTTTTCCATTAAAAACCCATTGTTACACTTCAAGACTGCCTAATATCAAAACCACTGATCTGACTTTAATCATAAATAATATACATATTTTTCATTCTCTATGCACATGCCAGAATGATGTCAGTATTGCGTAATTGTTTTAAGTTATGGGCCCAAACATAATGCACTTTGTAAAAAATCAAGAAATATATTTACTCCCTTAACAAGGGCATTGCTGAAGCTAGAGATTTTTTTGTCAGGGATGTAACATTATTTAATCAAGATTCAATTGAATACTCAAAATTAGTTCTGAATTTTTCAAATTTTATAAGTTATTAGTATAAATATAAAATTAGTACCTTAAATTTTGCCCAACTGTGACCATGGCACATTTGTGTCCTGTGAGCACTGTTGATATAATTTTCATATCATGCACACATTAGGATTTCAGCTTTTTAGTTTAGAAAGCTGAAAGAAATTGGCCAAAAATTGTAGCTTTTATTAATGTTTTTTATGAGACCCTGTCAGACTTTGGCTCTATCCAGCCCCTCTTGAGTCACCTGTATGTTGACCTTGTTGACCTTTCATCAAATTATGCACGCTTGAGGCGAGGCATACAGGAATCCAGGCAGCTTATGGCCAGCCACAGTTGATCCAGGTGTCCAACCCAACTCATCTAGTAGTTTTAACCAACAACATAACAATAAACAATAAATTAATAAATTTTTATTGGTTTTTAATAACAAATTAAAGAAAAATAGAAAAGAAATTTGTTAGTTTATAATAACAGGAAATTAACTTGCAGTTACTGATGATATAAGAATCTTGTATCGATGTGTAGAATGTCACATATTCCAAATAACACCATGCAGTCACCTATGGCATTTTTCAGTTCAATTTTAATGATAAAGAAGTAAATCATATTATTCATTACTAATCATTAGGGATCATATGAAGGAAATTAATGATAGACAAAGATGCAGTTGATAATATTAATCTAGATTCCTACTGTGTCTAGTGTGTACATTGATGTGAAATTAGTCCAAAATGAATTTTTTACAGTTATTTTTTAATATAAATAAAAGCCATAATACCAGGTACTTATGATCATTATTTAAATGTGTGAATTTTGTATATTCTGGATTTTCAACATCATTGGTTGGTGAAACTGAATAAATACCAGACATGGTGCGAATACTTTGTATTTGTATTTAAATACGAATATGATTATGTACTCCATTATAAAATTTCTTGCATAAAGAATAGGAATTCAGGTAAAAATGAAAGTATATGAATACTCGTGCAAATACTTTCAAAATGTATTCATGAATGCATTCATGAATATATTCTTTAATATTATTTTAATAATCATATCAGTTATATTTCATTTAAAAATCATATGATTCTCTTATTATTTTTTATAAAAATTATATTTGGGACAATATTTGTAATTTTTTTAAATAAATAGTTAAACTCTTATATTATATGTTCTGCTTATAAGTTATATGGCCAAGTCAAAATCTGTGTGACAATAATACTCCATTTGTTAATAAAATAAATGAAATCAATCCTCTTCCCTGTCTCCAAAGGTACTATCAAAATCATACATAAGCTAAACAACAACAACTCATAATACAGCTTATATTTATTACCACACAAAACCAGCATGTGCCTCATTTCTAAAAAATATTTTTTAATTTTTTTATCATATATAACAGCTGAGCGTCGTGACCCATAAGTCCCTTGTTAATTATAGACCCCCTGTTTAGTCATCACACATACCTAAAATAGATTAGAATTTTGTAAGATTTTCAGAGAATCTATCAATACAGGTTTATGAGAATCAAAAGAATCAAAATGCTGGAGAAAAAGTTTGAACATTGCTTTGAAAACTTATTGCTAGGAAGGTAAACCCAAGATTTTACAGCTTTTTATACAATTGCATGACTGTTTCCTTTGAAGCTGATTTAGGTTCTTGACATTTTCTATTGTATTACAGGACTTCTTGTTTATTGTCACTGATTGCTTATGATACTGCTATTAATGACACCAAATTTCTATCTGTTGTTGAATTGTAAAAGACCACATTTAACTTGCATGTATCATTAAATTATTTTATTGTGATGATTGTTAATTTCATGATTTTGTTCCTTGACAGGACATGTGCACCATGATGTTCTTCTACGGCCGCGTGGCGTACCTGTACAGCAACTTGCTAGGTGTCGGAGGATTCCTGCTCTGGTACTTCCTGGTCAGGTAAATGCTTTTAATTAAAAGATGTACTTTTCGTGTAAATATGCATGCAATATGCAGGCCTGCCAAATCACTATTTTTTAGCGAACCTGTGAGCTTATGCGATGGTGCGTCGTCGTCTGTCGTGTGTTGTGTGTCGTCCGTCGTGCCTCGTCTGTACGTTAACCATAGCTATCTCAAAAACGGCAGGAGCTAGCATCGCCAAATTTTTTGCAAATAATCAGTCATCCAAAAAACTATATCGGATTTTGTTTATTTTTTTTTCTAACTGCATTTTCTTAGATTTTATAGGGAAAAAGCTTAAAAAGTTTTAAAAATCTTCTTCTCCGAAACTGTCCAGCCAAATTGTCCAATATTTCACAGAAATGATCCCTGGAACAATCATTCTCAAGTTTGTTCGAATGGTTCCAGGTCGGAGATTTTTGGCCGAGTTACAG
Source organism: Sipunculus nudus (assembly GCA_026874595.1). Taxonomy (NCBI): domain Eukaryota; kingdom Metazoa; phylum Annelida; class Sipuncula; order Golfingiida; family Sipunculidae; genus Sipunculus; species Sipunculus nudus. Next base: position 52,266,217 of record CM049321.1, read on the forward strand.
GAGGTTGAACTTTGTTAACTGTGCAAAAAATCATATTAAAATTTAAATCTCAGAAACGGCTGGAGCTATCATCACCAAATTTTATGCCAATGTTGGTCACATAGGTCATATCTGAAATTGAGGTATTGGTGGCACCACCTGCATCGGCCTTTTTTGTACGGGGTCATCAGTGCCTGTATCACACTGAGGGCTACAAAAAGCTTCTTCTCTGAAACCATATGGCCAAAATGTTTAATATTGCACAGATATGATCCTAGGGTAGTGCTTTCTCAAGTTTGTTCAAATGGTCTCTTTTCAGTGACTTTTGGCTAAGTTTTTGGAAGCTGAATTTAGTCATATGCAATAACAGCCGATTTTAGCTCAGTCGCTACAAAGATCTTCTCCTCAAAAACCACTGGGCCAAATTCTTAAATCTTACACATTAATTATCCTCAGATGTTGATAATTCAAGTTTGTTCAAATGGTTTTGGTTCAGTGCTTTTTGGCTGAGTTACAGAAAACTGAACTTAGCCAGTTTGCTGTATCTTCCTATATGAGTTATAAACCTGGGAAACGTTTTTCAACTGGTGCCACTGAAGCCAGTTTGTTTAATATTTTACAAGAATAATCCCTACAATAATTCTTATAATAATTGTCATTAATGGTTCCACATGAATGATTTTTTGCTGAATTATGGAGATTTAATTGAGTCATTTTACCATATATGTTAGCTGTGTTATGCTGTTACATCTAGCCTGGCACCAGTTTATCAGCATCTATTACATCATGCCACTAGACATTTAGATTTCAGGATATCTTTGGTTAATATTGACAAGAAAGTATTTTTAAAAGCTATTAAGAAATTTAGAATTATGATTTAAGTTATTCATCATACCAGGCAATGTTTCAATCATTGTTATTCAGTTCTCTGTGGCTATATAAAGACAACTGTACATGGATTATTAATTATTGGTATCCCTACTCAACTTAATTCAAGAATTTGCCATCAATGAGATATATCTGTATTTTAATTTTGCATTCAGTATGCGTCCGTAATAATTTTACGTATATTCCTGATTTCTTTTTTTTATAAAAAGTCAGCTGAAATGCATTTTGTATTGGGAAAATAAATTTCAAAGTTATTTCAAGTAGGGACCACTTTTGTGTACAGATGGCAGCACTTGGTTTACCATTGGCAGATTGTCAGTGCCTTGATGTTGGCTAAGCCCAAAATGATGTCAGCTCTATAAATAGTTTTGGCACAGTGCCAGGATTGGAAGAAGTGCAGCCAGGTAGAGGTCAAGAGTTCACTCAGTGCAGTAGCTGCATTCTATTTATAGCTTTGGCAGACTGCTCATTGCATCATATTTGGCACTCAAGTTCAGCCTGAATCTATTTATAGCTTTGGCAGACTGCCAACTGTGTCTGATTATGCAACAGGTCAAGAGTTCACTCAGTGCAGCCAGGTACAGGTCAAAAGTTCACTCAGTCTAGCCAGGTGCAGGTCAAGAGCTCACTCAGTGCAGTAGCTTGAGGCAGCAGTTTGTCACAGGTCACTCGGGGGCAACTGCCTTACTCACCTAAGCCTTGTCAGCCCAGTGCATCGAATTCTGGAGAAGTTTGACCTGTCTATGCATCATTGATGGTATTCTCATTAACAAGACAGGTGGTGCCACCTACATTTACTTTTGCAGTGTATGCGCCTGCTTATTTCCATAGAGGAATTTGATACATCAGCCTAAAATTGGGCATGTTTATACATATCGGGTAGCTTTATAGTGTACAAGACTGGTGGCGCCACCTACAATAATTTTTGCACAGTGTATGTCCCTGCTTATTTCACAGGAGGGGTTTGACATATCAGTCTGACATTGGGCATTTTTATGTCTCTCTTCGTTGTATATAAGACTGGTGGTGCCAGCTACAATCATTGTATCCGCAAAAACAGAGTTTCAGTTGGACCCCGACTCTGCCGCCATCGCGGCTTAAGTTTCCGAGAACTCCTCCATAACCACTGGGCAGAATTTTTTAAAATTCGGAATTATGATCTGTCACATGTGAACTGCTGCGCCCTCATTTTTGGTTGACCTCTGACCTTTCCTCTCTGCCCAGCGTCCATTTGTGCGTCTGTTTCCATACATAAACCCACATATCTCGGGAACCGTTAGACCGATCAGGCTTAAAATTTTACACAAATGTAGCCCTTTGATAGCTTTATAACATACACTAAAAATGGTGGCGCCACCTGCAACCATTTTTGCACAGCCTCCACCTGTTCATCTGCTTTGGGATAAAATCACTCGTATCTCAGCAGTTGTTTGACTTTTCCACCTGAAATTTTGCAGGTTTATACATCCTGGACAGCTCTCTTGATTTTATGACAGGTGGCGCCACCTACATTGAGGTTTACTCTGCAGACATCCAAGCTCATATCTCGGGAACCGTTTGACCGATTGGGCCAAAATTTTGCATGTGTATAGATCTCACATAGCTCTTTATCAAAGGCAAAAGTGGTGGCGCCACCTGCAACCATTTATGCACAGTGTCCATCTGTTCATCTGCCTTGGGATAAAATCACTCATATCTCAGCAGTGGTCTGACTGATCCACCTGAAATTTTGCAGGTTTTGCATCCTGGACAGCTTTCTCGATTTTATGACAGGTGGCGCCACCTACATTCAGGTTTACTCTGCAGACATCCAAGCTCATATCTCTGGAACCGTTTGACCGATTGGGCCAAAATTTTGCATGTGTATAGTTCTTCATCAAAGGCAAAACTGGTGGTGTCTCCTGCATCCACTTATTCACAGGGTCAATCTGTTCATCTGCCTTGGGATAAAATCACTCATATCTCAGAAGTGGTTTGACTTATCCACCTGAAATTTTGCAGGTTTTGCATCCTGGACAGCTTTCTCGATTTTATGACAGGTGGCGCCACCTACATTCACGTTTACTCTGCAGACATCCAAGCTCATATCTCTGGAACCGTTTGACCGATTGGGCCAAAATTTTGCATGTGTATAGTTCTTCATCAAAGGCAAAACTGGTGGTGTCTCCTGCATCCACTTATGCACAGTGTCCATCTGTTCATCTGCCTTGGGATAAAATCACTCATATCTCAGAAGTGGTTTGACTTATCCACCTGAAATTTTGCAGGTTTATACATACTGGACAGCTTTCTCGATTTTATGACAGGTGGCGCCACCTACATTCACGTTTACTCTGCAGACATCCAAGCTCATATCTCTGGAACTGTTTGACCGATTGGGCCAAAATTTTGCTTGTGTATAGATCTCACATGATCTTCATCATAGGCAAAACTGGTGGCGCCACCTGCAACCACTTATGCACAGCATCCATCTGTTCATCTGCCTTGGGGTAAAATCACTCATATCTCAGCAGTGGTTTGACTTATCCACCTGAAATTTTGCAGGTTTATATATCCTGGACAATTTGCTCGATTTTATAACAGGTGGCACCACCTATATTCACGTTTATACTGCAGACATCCATGCTAATATGCAACACACCTCACTCTATTCCCCTTGCCACTTAATCCATGCCTCACTTCACACGTCCCACTCTGATTTCTGTGGATACACATATTCGCTTTTTGACTACCCATATTCTAGTTGTATCCGCCAAAACAGAGTTTTGCGGATTCTATGTTTTCAGCTGCACGCCGCCGCCGCCGCCGCTAGGTGTCCGGAGAACTCCTCCGTAACCGCTGGGCGGAATTTTACGAAACTCGGGATTATGTTTGGGTCACATGTGAACTGCTGCGCCCCGATTTTGTTTTGACCTCTGACCTTTCCTCTGCGCTCTGTGTCCGTTTGTGCGTCTGTTTCAACACATAAACCCACATATCTCGGGAACCGTTTGACCGATCAGGAAAATTTTTTACACAAATGTAGCCCTTGGAGAGCTTTATAACATACACAAAAAATGGTGGCGCCACCTGCAACCATGTTTGCACAGTGTCCATCTGTTCGTCTGCCTTGGGTTAAAATCACTCATATCTCTGCAGTGACTAGACTAATTCACCTGAAATTCGGCATGCGTAAACATCCTGGATAGCTTTTCTGATTTTTATGACAGGTGGCGCCACCTACATTCACGTTTACGCTGCAGACATCCAAGCTCAAATCTAGGGAACCGTTTGACCGATCAGGAAAATTTTTTTGCACAAATGTAGCCCTTGGACAGCTTTATAACATACACAAAAAATGGTGGCACCACCTGCAACCATGTTTGCACAGTGTCCATCTGTTCCTCAGCCTTGGGTTAAAATCACTCATATTTCTGCAGTGACTTGACTAATTCACCTGAAATTCGGCATGCGTACACATCCTGGATAGCTTTTCTGATTTTATGACAGGTGGCGCCACCTACATTCACGTTTACGCTGCAGACATCCAAGCTCATATCTCGGTAACCGTTTGACCGATCAGGAAAATTTTTTTGCACAAATGTAGCCCTTGGACAGCTTTATAACATACACAAAAAATGGTGGCACCACCTGCAACCATGTTTGCACAGTGTCCATCTGTTCCTCAGCCTTGGGTTAAAATCACTCATATCTCTGCAGTGACTTGACTAATTCACCTGAAATTCGGCATGCGTACTCATCCTGGATAGCTTTTCTGATTTTATGACAGGTGGCGCCACCTACATTCACGTTTACGCTACAGACATCCAAGCTCATATCTCGGTAACCGTTTGACCGATCAGGAAAATTTTTTTGCACAAATATAGCCCTTGGAGAGCTTTATAACATACACAAAAAATTGTGGTGCCACCTGCAACCATGTTTGCACAGTGTCAATCTGTTCGTCTTCCTTGGGTTAAAATCAATCATATCTCTGCAGTGACTAGACTAATTCACCTGAAATTCGGCATGCGTAAACATCCTGGATAGCTTTTCTGATTTTATGACAGGTGGCGCCACCTACATTCATGTTTACACTGCAGACATCCAAGCTCATATCTCGGGAACCGTTTGACCGATTGGGCCAAAATTTTGCATGTGTATAGATCTCACATAGCTCTTGATCATACACAAAACTGGTGGCGCCACCTGCAACCATTTTTGCACAGCTCCTGTCTGTTTGTCTGCCATGGGATAAAATCACTCATCTCGTCAGTGGTTTGACATATCTGCCTAAAATTTTGCAGGTTTATACATCCCGACAGCTCTCCTGATTTTATGACAGGTGGCGCCACCTGCATTCTAGTTTATGCAGTAGACATCCAAGCTCATATCTTGGGAACCGTTTGACCGATTGGGCCAAAGTTTTGCATGTTTATAGTTCTCACATAGCTCTTTATCATACGCAAAACTGGTGGCGTCACCTGCAACCATTTTTGCTCAGCGTCCATCTGTTTGTCTGCCACAGGCTAAAATCACTCATATACATGTAGTGGTTTGACTTATCTGCCTTAAATTTTGCATATGTATACAACTTGGACGGCTTTCTGGATTTTGTGGTATGGGGGGCAACGTACACAATTTGGCTGCAGACATCCATGCTATAGTCCGTTTCATCCCCTCATGTCCACCTGTTTTTTGCTATGAAAATTTTTATTAGGTATATTTCAAAGGAAACAATTATAGTGTAGAGGAGAGGATTACAGAACCTAATTTTCAACTGGGTAACTAAATTCCTACCTTATTCCATATTTTAGTAACAGAATTTTCTGAAGATATGAGAAATCAGTCTATATTTTACAACATATCAGACCCACTAATGGCGGTCAAGGTCATTGGTCACATGCAAAAACAGCCTCAACTGACAGCTGCTGATTGGATGATCTCATGTAAACACTCTAAAAAATATAACCAGCTAAAACAAAGATGGCTACTTATGGAGGGACACACAATATCTGCCAGATCATGATAAAGAGACTAAAATGTTGTGAAACATGAACGAGGGATTTATTGTAAAATTCTTATCTGCCATATTAGGTTATCACTTCCATATGTTGTTTACTTGGAAAATATTGAAAAATATAAATTTTAAGTAAATTATCTACAAAAAACAGGTGGACAGCAGGTAGTGAAATGGACTATAATATGCAACACTCAATTTTCCCTTGCCACTCAATCCATGCCTCACTTCACCCGTTCCACTCTGATTTAGGCGGATACACGTAGTCGCTTGTCGACTACCCGTATTCTAGTTTTAAAATGTCCTAGTCTGAAACTTGCAGGTCAGAAATTTCCATTTTGCTATAATAATAATGACTAAGGTAGATATGCAGGACTTAAGAGGATCAATATTAAATTTTAAAAATAAACCTCCATTCATACTCCCAAACTTTGCACAGGTTCGCATTAGGCCTGTAGGCCTTGTTTAAAAAAAAGTCACTTTTTTTTTAGGATTCCTGAAAAATTACACTAATAACTTTTTTCACTTATTTTTCAGCAGGACTTTTTTTTCCAACATGTCACGACACATTGAAAATGCCCTTATTTTAATGCAGAGGGATGTGCATCTTGTGTGTTGCTGATTTTGGGAACGACAAATATCCACATTTCTAGTATGCAAAACACATCTTTATTCAGTCTGTGATAAAAAAATATGGGTCATGAGGCTAATTTTACACTTTTTCACTCTTTTATTTCAAGGATGTCTACTCATTTTTTCCTGTGCACTTACTCCTTTTTCAGTCATTTACCTATGGCTGACCTGGATATGCAATACTGATATCAGCTGAAATGTCATTGACCTCAGGTCTTTTAATATACCATAGGTGTATTATGGTATACCTCTGTCTTTTGGTCCATTAGTTAACTTTGATGTCGCCCTGATAACTTACCAGGGCTTTGATGGGTTTTCACAAAACTCACTGTAACCAATTACCAATAGTTTATATTCCCCAACTTGTTTTATAGGGAAAAAAACAAGCATATTTATTGAGGGAGGGTAAAACAACATGAGTATTAAATGTCCCATTGCCATGTCTGGCTCCTGTGGTCTAGAAGTAAAGCACAGGACTCAAGCTCCAAACTCAGCCAAGGAATTGTGAGAATTTTCAAATCTGGCCTCCACCCAGGATGAGTGCCCTGCTAGCTTAATGGGAAGGCAGTGCCCGACAGCTGTGTTTCACTCACAAACAAGTACACCTTTTGGGGTTCCTCTGTGTGATGTGACCCAGCATGGGTGATATGGGAGATATGGCATAGCCACGCAGGTAAAGGCCTGGTTAAAACCAGGATATAAAAAGAGAGGAAGTGTTTGCTTCTGCCCTGTCAGGTAGTCCTAAACAGAAAAGAAAATCTGCAGATGTACATATACTTAATTAAGTTGGCATTTTAAGTATCCTTTCCCTTGATGAACATTTTAGTTTCACTTTCACAGCAGCAGAGACTCTTCCAGAGCAGCACAGACAGAGCAGTGTTGTTGTTATTTCTCTGTTTTCTTAGAAATTAACTGAACTACAGACCTGTCACTTTCCCTGTAGGAGATACTTTGAAGTTACCAAGGCAAATGATCTCAGGCAGTTGTAAAAGGGTCATTGCGATTACCGTATTTATTCTTATTTGGCGACCACTTAAAAATAATTAATTTTCTCAGAGGTTGAGACAATCGAGGATATTTGAAAATTATCTTCCTGCAGAATTTGCGGTGGTCGAGATTTTAGAGGCACGCGGTTTAATAACCTTCCCTAGAGCCGCAGAGCCGCTCTGACACTCGAGCGGTCATATGAATTGAGTGATAATTTGGTCATTTATAAGTTTGTTTTGTTAGCTAAACAGTATTTCCTACAAACGGGCTTCCAACCGTCACATGAATAACACGGTATCCGCAAATGATTAATGAAACTGAGCTCAATCACTTTACAAAATGATCACTACTTCGCGTATAGGTACGATGACATAGACGGCAACTCATGCAACTACCAGTTGTTTCAAGTTAACCCACCAGGCGGCGATACCAGCGGGCCGAAAAGGGACAAGCAGATAACCAAGTTGGAAGAAGACTTTATAAAAAATAACACAGTTGTCACAGTTGTTCCACCACGCGTGCTTCCCCGTACTTGGTAAATATTATTGCTAATTATCCCACGTGAATCGCACACGAGACACGTACGTACCAGGAATGGTACACGAGTTTGCTTCGTCACGGACACCCATTTGGAACTTGAACGCTTTATCATGTTTATATATTATGAAAACGCATCTTTGTATCTTCAAAAATTTTATTGCAAACAAGTTTGATGTGGATGCTCAGTGTAATAAGAATCTAGTCAAATACAAACTGCGGTGCCCGTGAGAGAAGAAGGCATTACACCTTAACATCGTCGACAGAAAACATCGTCGGCAGTCGCGAAATTAGAGTCATTTTAGAAATTATGCTTTCAAAATATTTTTAGGGGTCGAGAAATAAGAGGGATTGCCAAATTGGAATAAATACGGTACTATGTCAACATGTCTTCTGTTTCTTGAGATGAATTACTTTGTTTCATGACGTGCTAATATTTTCATGCATTATGTAAGGCTCCATAGGAATTATATTTTTCATTGCAGGGTTGTAGAGTCTCACTGGTTTGTCTGGGTCACTCAGAGCAACCATATTCCCATGGAAATTGATGATGACAAGGAGAGGCCCTGGCTGGCTCTACAGGTACTATATAGTGCTGCCCCTGTCAGGGATTTTATGCATGAATACTTTGACTCCATCCATATATCAAATAAAATAGTATTTCTCTATAGTTGCTAGATTGTAAAATAATAAGACATTTTTGTCCATTTATTACAGTATTTACAGTTACACAGTCATGCTGAACCATGGATAACTAAGAAACTAATAATATATGTAATATTGATTTCCATCATTCAAATTCCCTTAGATTTTTTGCTTTTAAATATTTTAATTTTACAACAGATTTTTTAAAACGATTTTTGTAACTTAAATTGTGTTGAAAAAATTATATAAATAAATTAATTTTTTGCCTGGTCCCAATATTTTTCAGTTCCTTTTAAGCTTATATACATATATATATATATATATATATATATATATATATATATATATGTATATATATATGTATGTATGTATGTATGTATGTATATATTAATATGTAATACATGACAAGTATATTTTAATATGTGACCAGTGGAAAGAATGAGGATAATGAATTTGTGAAATTGAGTATAATTATGGTGTTCAAAACCATATTAATACGTCAACCTCTCAACTTAACAAACCAGTATAGTGAAATGACATTAGACAAGTTGTAAAATACTTGCTTTTGGACAAAGATGGTTTGTCCAGATTTTAGGAGTGATCACCAGTTTGGGTTTCACTGTCTCCTTACTTTTCAGCTGCATGCCACCTGTGATATTGAGAAGTCCTTCTTCAATGATTGGTTCACCGGCCATTTAAACCACCAGATAGAACACCAGTAAGTCAAGAATAAAGTACGATTATACTCTTGTTAAAAATTAAAGCTTTTAGTGTGAAGAAAAGTCATGAAATAACTGGCATGTCATCCTTGAATTGTAAGGTCTATCATAAGAATGGTTAGTCCAGTCTTGCTTAAGGGAAGATGGTTGCACAAGTTGATAAACATTGTATTTTTTTGTTAATTGATAAGTCACATCTATTATCATATCAGTTCTTGTCATAGCCATCTGGAATCATATCAGTTCTTGCCAGAGCAATCCATAATCAGTTCTTGCAGAGCAATTGCTAAATGTAGTATTTACCTTGGATCAACTGTTTTACTGATATACCATGCCAGCCATAACTAAAATGTCTTTATTTTTGCAGTTTGTTCCCCACCATGCCTAGGCACAATCTGTATAAGATTCAACCTGAGGTGGAAAAGTTGTGCAAGAAGCACAACATTCCGTTCTCCGTAAAGCCAATTGGCAAAGCATTCTGGGATATTATCAGGTGAGAACATTCTGATGTATGTAACAAGTTCCAGATTATATTTATCTTTAAAGGGGCGCAGTCAGATATCTTGACATATATTGAAGAAAGATATCCCTTTGAATTTTTTTAGAAATAAACCAAAAATTGCATTCCCCGGGTGCACCAGTTGTCCATTTTGTTTATATCCATATGTTTATAACCTATGGAGAACCTGCCAAAATGGCCGACAGTCATAATTCTAAACAAGGACACCTGATGGCCTGAGTTTTGTAAATGACAAATAGAGACCTTTTAACTAAATTTTTGCAATCAACCACCTCCAATTACAAGCCTTTTATGCATCAGTCATAGAAGTTAGGTGGGTTGTATTATGGCACTGTTAACTTTTAGTGTCACCACGATAACTTAATTGGGATTTGATGGATTTCACAAAACTGCCAACCAATATATTATCTCGCTCATGCTCAATTCTGCACAAAATCCACACATATTTATCAAGGTCAGAGGTCACGAGGCTACTTTGTGGTGTTTTTGTGATAACTTACCTTTGATATGATGCATTTTGATGAAACTCAACAGAAATATTTAAAAATATATTATCTCTACTAAGTTTTGATTCTCAGCAAAGTCCACGCATATATAATACTCAAGGGCAGAGGTCACCAGATTTTGAATGCACCTTGATGACTTGCTATAAATCTTGTGGATTTTTATTAAACTGAACACAAATTTGTATCAGCGGAGTTCTCACCTGAATTTAATTCTCTGCAAAATTCATGCATAATTAATGAGGTCAGAGATCACCAGGTTTCTTTGTGGTATTGCTGTGATTACTAGGAATTAGAGGTGTTTTTATGACATTCATCAGTTTGAATGTTAACCATTAAAATAACTGGTTCATGTCTGCAAAATATATGCATATTAATAAGGTCCAAGATCACACACCATATGATGGGCTTATTATTTTTCAGATCACTTCAACACTCCGGAGAGATTTGGCACCACTACTACACTGCCTACCACAGTTAAATGACCGCAGAAAAAAAAAACCACTGATTCTGCCCACTCCCCACAGAGGCCACCACCAGTTTACCAGCCATGACAGCTAGTGACCTCTGGTGAAAGAGGAACAAATGTATCACTTGTATAACTTGTGTGTTTGATTTTTTTTAGACATTAACATTTTTCTGTTCAAATGAATGAATACATATAAAATATTTAGAATATGCATATTTTAAGATGATGCTTCAAGAAAAAAAAATGTTTATTATTAATAAGTGATTAGCAACTGGGAAATTTATTTGAAAGAGTCGTTGAAAGAAAGAAAAGGATTTGTCAGCTGTAGAGCAGATTTCCAGTAAAATGATATGAACATTTCTTTAGATTTCAAACACATTGTGTACACATCTATTTTTGACTGAAACAAATAAAAAAATGTATTTTTTTTATAAATAAACATTTTGTTTGGTTTCAAATATTTATAGATAAAATAAGAAATTAAAATCATCTAAAAACAGGAAAACTTTGATTGCATGTTTGAATTATATCACATGTTAAGACATATTGGGTGGATCAGCCATCCAAACACTTGTGGACTGAGATTTGTTTTTTTTTTTTTGCACAGAGTAAATATTTCAAATTATCCACTGGTCCAGTCAAATTGAAAATCTTAAGTTCTTCTGACCATGACACTCCCATGCCCCTAAGTATGGCTCTCTTTTTACTCTGATGTGTACAGTTTAAATACAAATCAACATTTTATCTGGAATACAAATTTTGCAATTAGGACGGGGATTAAATTATAGGAGCTGAGTTTTCATATTTTAAAAATGTCAGTTTGAATTCTGTTTTAAAATAATTTTGTACCATAGCATTTTTCTAAACAGAAAATTCAGATGTGATTATTAAGAGATAAAAGGTAATAACTATATAGTCTATAGGTTGAATTATATCATTGTTACACTAAGTTAATATTTTGTACTGCTAGATATCCATCTATTAGATACAGATACATACCATCTGCATTTCTGAGGTATATTTTGGTTTTATAAAAATATATATAAATACTTGCACTTAGCATTAATGTATATTTCTATATTTCTGTTATTACCCATGTACAGGACACTTCTGTTTGTCATATTTATTCAAGTTAGTGTCTTTCACAACGTATGGCCTATTTGTTGCTGTCTGCTTTTCCATGTGATCGTGCCCTCCGAACTTAGAAGTCCTTTTTATAATTATTACAATATATTGTAATATGATACATCTGTTAGTAGTACTCTATATTTATAACAGATATGTGTTTTGTTATTACAGTGTAAAGTTTTATCCATATTGCCATTTTACTGTAATTTGAGGATTTGGGTGTGCTCCAGGTAAAGTGTTATTCCATGCTAACCTTTCCGATACACATCCTCTTGCCTGAATGCTGTCCTTAACCTGGATGTCATAGGTTGCATCCCGGTGTCCCTATAAAAACTTGACAGGTTAATTTCTGACAGTTTCATGGTGCTGCCATTTTGCGTACACACTAAAATCTGGACGTCACAGGTTTTATGTGGATATGATGGGTATACCACTACTTAATGTAAAAATTTCAGGTCCTTGAAAAAAGTGGAAATGCTATGTTCAGAGGGCACATAAAATGGAGAGACTTTGTAATCGCAGTTTTATGTGGAGTCTTTACCTCATACTAGATCAGTGTGAATGTGAACGCAAAACTGAACATTAAGGGTAGTGTATTTAATTATTCTCTTTTATTTCTTTAACTATTTATGTTTTGCAACAAAATAAGTTATTTATTTACTTCTATTGCAGTTGTTGTCAATATCCCTTAAGATGGGTGATATTTCATGTCTTATATAAAGTTTGAACAGGTAACATAATTGAAACTCAAAATTGGATACATGGTGTGAATTTACTTTGACAGCAAATGCAACATGTTCGCAATATAAAGGTGCAATATGAATTGAAAGTTTTTTTCTGCCAGGTATTTTAAGCAGGGAACCAGTCTACTTACCAGTCTTTATATGGGGGCCATTTATTTTTAGCAGAGATCTATTCTATAATCCAAATAACAGCAGCGTGTTGCATTTCGTGATCTCAACTATACAGGGAGTCCTTAGTCCATGGACTCAGGGAGAAAAGTTGTCACTTATTTTATTCTTTCCAGTATATTTACTTATGCTTTGTGGCATATATTATCGAATTAAAGCTTCAGCCTTTCATGACAATATTGCTTATTTTTGTGCCATGGTTATATGACTGATAAGTTAACGATTTTGTTATAATTATTGTGTTATTAAGAATGATAAGCTTTACATAGAATACTTACTCCATAAGTGCTTGTTTTGGTGTATAGTTTGATTTTTGTGATACTAACTATTTATGAATGTGGATAATGTTGATTTGCTTAGTTAATCAATGGAATATAAGTTAAGTTTTGTTTTATTTTAATCCTGTATTTAAAGTTATATATTGGAAAATCTAAATTCAAATCTTGATAAGTCTGACCATCAGCATATTCTTAAAAAAAAAAAAAATAGCTTTAATAACACAAATATAAGGTTTGATCTTTTGAGATGTATCTTTGGATAAAATTATTTTGTGCAGGAAGTTTGAAATCTTCAAGATCCGAATCATGGCAGAACATTGTTTGGATTATGAACTATAATGTACAATAAAGTATCATGTACAAGTCAATCCGACTTATACACAGGTCTATATTTTTCACTTAGTGTATCACATTATGAGGGAAATATCCTGATGTATTAGACAGTATATGTATCATGTTCAGAGATAATGTATTAATACATCCATAATATCAAAGTTTTCTCGGCACAAGAGATTGGGAAACAAATGGAAAGTTATTTATTCCATATTTTGATATTTACTTCATTTGTATTTCTTTACCTACTGACCACAGGCCTAGCTTTAAAAAAAAAGTTGAGGCGGGAGACTGCTGTTAAATGCACAATTATTGGTACCCGGTTCTTTCAGGAGTTATGGCCAGACGCATGACAGATATACACATTCCCGGTTATTCAGAAAAATATCCTCCGGTGACTTTTTTGTGACAAATTACAAATGTCCATCGGTGTATTATATATTCTTTTCTCTTGGCTAATTTGAATTTACTTATGCTTATATTTTTAGGAGTAAGGCCAAAAAAAATTAAAGGTATGGTTCTCAGGCACCGCCTGCATCAAATTTAAACCCCCGCATCAAAAATTTTTATTTTGATTTTCAATAAAAACTTTCCAATTTTGAGCTGCTGCCGCTCCAACATTTCTTTCAAGAAGATAAAACCATACAATTTCCTTTGTTTTGTAGTGCTTTTACTTATTTAGCAAAATAAAACTGTTATTATCATGCTTTTCCCTTATCATTTGACATTTTTATCGAAACATACCAAAAAATTTAAAATAAAAAAAGCGCTCGCCCGCATTGATTTCTAAAAAAAAGTGCCTGAGAACCATACCTTTTTTTTATTTTGGCCTAAGATAATTATTTTCTGAATAAAAATATTTTTAGGCAAAATCCTGAAACCAGTGAGACTGTCAAAGACATCTATATATGTTCATCTTTTCTTCTATGATACTTTAATATGTATAATATATGTATATATGAATATGTATGTCATATGTCATTATAAATATGTATGACATTATGAATGTCTGTGACATTCTGTATGAATATTTTCACAATTGTATGTTATTTACCATCAATGGAACCAGCTGTTGTAGCCACTTGTAAATGGAGGACACCTTTGCCTTAAGGAATATCTTTTTACTAGGATATAAGGATAATCAAATATGAACAAAGAAAGGTCTCATAACTCTTTAATATATAATTCCTGATCTTCAAGATCTGATTTGTAAGTTTTTCAGTACAGAACCAATAAACCAGTATTGAGATTTTGTGTATAGAAAATTCACTACTTACCACCATTCACACTTAACGTTAATGAGAGTTAGTTCATGGTGGTCCACAATCCTTATATGGTAGTCAGGCAAAGATCCCCAGAGTGCCAAAAAGGACTTAATTTAATGAAAGGAGACAGAAAAAGCCAACCAACCACTGAAACAATTATTACTGAAAAATTGCTAAGATCAGTAGTAAGATCAGGATTATATAATAAGGAGTTGTAATAAAGTGGCTGTACAGTGCAGTCTTCCTATATCTCCTTCGTTTGAACTGCTGCTTTGTGTAGCAAGATTCTCTGGGTTCCACCACCAGGGCTGGCAGAGAGCAAAGAACTGTAATCAGACCAATGACAATGTGGCATTGCATTATGCATCCTGCTCCACAAATATTAAACATGCAACACCCTCTCTATTAAGCCAGAACTGGTGTAATCAGACCAACAAAATATGGATAATACATGTTTAAATTTTGGAGCTGGATGCACAGTGTGATACCATGCTGTCATTGGTCTGACTGCAAATCTTTGCTCTGTGCAAATTCTGGTGGTGGAACCAAGAGAACCTTGCTACATAAAGCTTGAGGAGTGTAGATTTCCTAGTGTCAAGGGTCAATTTATTGTCTGTAGTAGCTTGGTTTTGATAGTACAGTGCGGTACATGTATATTTATCATTCTTCTCTGTATTGTACATTTGCTAGAATTCACACAGATGAACACCAGACACACTGAGGTTTTTGCCAGTTTTTAGCCCTCAGCCCTTAGGCTGATGGGCTATTGTCGTCACCCAAGCTATCCGTCCGTCCGTCCGGCGTCCGTTAACTTTAACCTTGTGCGCGGGATAT
This sequence comes from Sipunculus nudus, assembly GCA_026874595.1. NCBI lineage: Eukaryota > Metazoa > Annelida > Sipuncula > Golfingiida > Sipunculidae > Sipunculus > Sipunculus nudus. The sequence goes on from CM049321.1 coordinate 52,281,845, forward strand.
CTTGAAAAGCATTCACCGTCAGAAATTTATTTCCTCAGTAAAGATGTATATCGACAAAATCTTGGTCAAGTTCGAAGATGGGTGACCTTGACCTATTTTTCTACATTTTAGAGCTGATTATATAAAAACACTTAGATGCTTATTACTCAGGAACCATTTGGTGGATTTTCACAAAACTTACTATGATTATTGGGACTGATAGTCTGTACCTGCTACACAAGTTTGGTGGCGCCACCTACAATTTCTTGATTTTTAATGAATTTTTATCGGATTTGTCAACTTTGGGCTTGTGAGCGGGATATCTCTAAAACTATTCATCGTAGGAATTTTATTTTTTCGGTGAAGATGTATATGGACAAAATCTCAGTCAATTTCGAAGATGGGTGACCTTAACCTATTTTTCTACGTTTTAAAGCTGATTATAGAAAAAACATTTGGAAGCTTATTTCTCGGGAACCATTGGGTGGATTTTCACAATACTTACCATGATCATAGGGACTGATAGTCTGTAACTGCTGCACAAGTTTGGGGGCGCCACCTACTATTTCTGATTTTTAATGAATTTTTCTTGGATTTTTCAATTTTGGCCTTGTGAGCAGGATATCTCTTAAAGGATTCACAATAGGAATTTTATTTCTTTGGTGAAGATGTATATCAACAAAATCTCGGTCAAGTTTGAAGATGGTTGACCTTGACCTGCTTTTAAGATCACAGAGCTTATAATAGAATAAAATTTAGAAGCTTATTTTCAGGAAGCATTTGATGGATTGTTATGGATCATGGTACATACCTCTCCATTTTAAATTTATAACTGAGACATGTACAGATATACATCCTTGTGAGAACAGATATTTAGTACTTGTTACTGTTACCACTTCAAAACACTCTTCTTTTTGTTTAGGACTTTTGTCAGCTTCTGCTGATATTCTAGTTATATACACCGTATCAGAGTATTTTGTTACCAAAGTGTACCGTCGTGTTTGTACTTGTACCAATGTGCTTGATGCTATAAACATTATACACATGAGTGACTGGACCAAATAAAAATAACTACCAGCCTGTAATAAATTGGTGTTGCTTTGTTGTTCTGGATTAGTTCAAGTGAGATGCATTTTTATAAGGTCACCATCTACCAGCTGCTACCAAATATCCAAAATATCCAAACAGATGCTATAGCTATTATCATGAATCTTTTCAGACTTCTTTACCATGAAATGAATGTGCACAAAACAAGTTTTTGGTGGAGCCACCTTCCATTTATGGGTCAAAATGTTTTTTTCCTGTGAATGTGCCTTTCTGGTATATAAGGACAATCATATCTCTGCCATAACTTACCAATGCTTTGATGGATTTTCAAGAAACTCCCCATAATCAGGAACTACTTACCAATAGATTATCTAGCCCTAGTTCAATTTTAGGCAAAATCCATGCATATTTAACGAAACAAGAAGTTGTTGGCTAACTCAACAGGAGTAAGATGGATTTTGATTAAACTCAACAGAAATATTTAATAAGATGGATTTTGATTAGACTCAACAGAAATATTTAATATCTTATTATATAGCCCAAGTTAAAATTTCCGGTAAAAGCCATACTTGTTTAACAGAGACTCGACATTGTGACGGATTTTCAACAAACTCCTATATTATAGTTTCTCACCTGAATTAATTTATTTTATGCAGTCAGAGGTCACCAGGGTACTTTGTGGAGTCCCCTTACTTTCTGTCTACTTAAACTTCCATTTACTTGCTATGTTGCTTACTAGTAATCGCTTACTAGGGCTTTTTCACAAACCTTTACTACTTAATAATATAATATCTCCGTTAAGGGAGGTTCCCAACAAAATCCATGCATATGTAAAAATAAGGTCAGGGGTCACCAGGCTTCTTTATGGTGTGGCACTTACCATGAACATTAAGCATTTTGATGAAACTCAGCAGGATTATTAACAAATACAAGTTTAGTGTCCCAGCAAAGTCACAAATATACAAGGAACACAAGATACAGCACTGCACATATTTTATTCTGTGATCCCAATGGGTATGGTCCACTTGTTTTACTCTCTTATGAATTATTTGTTCTGCATATAAGCAGGCATCCTAATGTGAAAACAGAACACAAAAGAAAAATACCGGTTTACAGCACAGTTGCATTTCCTACTGCTAAATATTATTATTAATTTTCTTTTCTGCCCAAAGTACAGGTTTCTTATAAAACTACTCACCCTGGGCAAGTTAATAACACTCTGACAGTTGTCACTCTGGCTACTTCTCTACCTAATCTTTAACATGATTGTTTAGCTGTAAAATCATACATTATACTTTCATGAACTTCCATGCTTAGTTTGTCATATTACGTGTCACTCTTGGACAATGATAGCATTTGAGAGACACAGTTAAGGTATCAAACCTGTGTGAATATTACTTGAAATGCATAATGTAAGAAGATTCATAGATTCTAGAAAATAAAACCTGTAAAGTCTCAAGTGCTTGCCAGTATTCATTACTGGATAGCTGTAGAACTTTTGTCGGGTGTGGCCTAAGTTGAATACAGAAATTTCATACAAACTAAATCCAGTCTTGCTTGAGGTCCTAAATAACACATGGTTTATGGATCCTGAACGGATACTCAATTTCTGCATTATGCAATACCCATTTCATTCAGGTTTTAGGCTAAAGTCACCAGTTTTCTCTGACACGATCAAAAATGCATAAATATGATAAAAATTACGTATAAGCTTCTTAACCTTTGTTGGAAGTTATCCTCGGGTACAAAAGAAATTTTTTTTCAGATAATTCAGGAAAATTATGACCATGGAAGTACACTATAAATATAAAAAGTATCATCACCATATATAAACAGAACACTGCAGTGTTAAGATACATCTTTCTTGCTGCAGGAAATGACTTTCTGTATTAGTGTATTCAAAATGTTTTGATTCATAACTTAGAAACAGTAATTTTCATCTACAGTGATCAAATATGAAAAACAAAATGTTTTTGCATTTACACACATATATATAAATATATATATATTTAATATAAATATAATGAGGCAGGGGGAGAGAGAGATCTGAAACAGACCACTCCGACAAGGTCCTGACATTTCTGTGTACCGTATTTATTCTTCCTATACATAAATACAAGTATGACATATCTGCAAGTCAAAGTTAACGTAACATGCACAAATGTGCTCCTTTATTTTTCTCCTATATGTTTACAGACATACCAGGCTACATACTTACCAGTATCCTTGTGCAACATCACAATGCACAACAACTGACCTATACTCATCTGACGGTGCATATCTCACAAAACATCACATCACCGGCTAATGTCTTCCAGTTGAAAGTTGATAATGTTATTAACAATGAGGATGAACGCATCGGTAATAAATATACTGAAAAATACACTATCATACATCCTGTACCCTGGTTAAGTGAAATGAAAATTATATGTACAGGAAACAGGCAGACTTCAATGGGAGCTAATATATACCAAAATTTGCTAAAACCATAGCAAAGAAACCCCTGTTCACATATGACTGCAAAGCCAACATGTCTGAGCAGTTCAACTTGCAAGTGTGATAATAAATGTTGTTACTTTAGCAATAAATAGGGTTTTTTATTCGCTTGATAGATTTTTGTGTTTCACTCTTTTCTCTCCGTTTCTTGTTAATGTCATACTTAACTGGCTTGGGACTGAAATAGGAAGCAAACCTTCAGCTTAAGCACTTCAGACGAGTCAATTGACCTGAGAAAATCTACTTGTTATCATGGTGGCAAACATACCCTGAAATATTTTAAAAAAATAAAAAAATGGGGGGGGGGGAGGGAAAACATTTTTCTTAAGTCACACCAGCTTCTCTGGTGTAAGAGTAGTGCACAGGACTCAAAGCCGGGAGATCATTAGTTAAAATCTCAGATGAGGCAGTGAGAATTGTTCAAATTGTCCCCATCCAGGGTGGGCAGACTTTGTAGGCTTAACGGTAAAACTGTGCCCCACAGCTGCATTTTGCTCACAATCGAGTGCGCCTTTCAGGGGTCCCCCAGTGGCCAGCAGGTGCGGTAGTCACCGGGTCTGGTTAACACAGGGATATAAAAAAGAGAAATCATGTGCTAATGCCCTGTCATGTACTGGTAGTCCAATGTCATCTGCAAATGAAAACACTTGGCATTAAGAAAATGGAGGCAGTTGCCTCCAACCAAAAATTCACATCCGAGACTTATCATGCTGTTTACAGTATGGAAGCAGGTTTAATATATGAAGGTATAATGCAGTGACCGAGTCCAGACCATCCGAGTCCGAGTCCAGACCATTCGAGTCCACGTACGAGTCTTTGGGGTTCAAGTCCAAGTTCTTCAATTCTTATTTATTTGGAACTTGAGTCCAAGTCGGAGCCTGATACAAATCTTCTTATTAACAAAAATTTTAACAAAAAATATTTGAGATAATCATTTAAATTTTATGTCAGTTTACAAGTGCCCTTTACTTTAATCCTTTATAATATTTAGCCTCTGATGCAGAGCTATGACTTGATGTGTATAGTCTTATTTTTTTTATAATTTTCTATCAGTAGTTCACCCATGTGCACACTTTTATATAATATATATAGTTTTTTCCATTAGACATGAGATGGACTCGGGCTGATTTCTTGAGTCCTGACCTGCAAGTCGGAGAACAAGTCAGAGTCAAAGGACCCTCGAGTCCCAAGTCCTTAAAAAAGGACTGGACTCATGTCCTACACCACTGGTGTAACAACTCTGCATGTCACGAGGTATGGTATGTCATTGGTGCAGTCACTGTTCATAAGAAAAATTTTGATTTCATTTAAAGGTAAGGACTAGATTGAATATAATATGTCAAATGCTCAAAAATACAAGTCCAAATGAAGTTTAATATCCCATTCAGACCTGGTATAAACTTACAATCACTAAAGACTTCAGTGCTTAATATTCCTTTCCTTACTAAACCGCTCAACAAAAAACCATGTCTTGACACATTTATGCTCTGCCAGAGCCTCTGGTCATGCTGGATTAGAAGAATTATCAAGGGCAAATTTACTTCATGATTTAAGGAATACAAAAATGTAATTTTTGCTCCAAACTGAAGGTGAGATATATTTTAATAGGTTGTCAATTAAAAATCTGGAGCTTTTTGTGGGGAGATAATGAAATACATGTATTCACAAAAATACAAAACACCTACCAGTAGTCCAGTATGTATGGAGGAATAAATTGTACAAAAATACTATAAAAAGCTAGAAAGGCTCAGTTTAGAAAAGTAATGATTTTTTATAAATAAGTGAAACATATATTTCTTCAAATGAGATTCAGAATTAATATAAAGAACATCTGGAATTAAAAACGAATTACAATGGTATCAGGGCATGCTGGTTCTGCTTGAACTGACTATACTGCCACCTGGTGTCAGACCAACTCACTAGTTGCAACTGGCAGGAGAAAACAATGAAACACTTGATAATTTTTCCTTCTTTCTAAATAAATATTATTTTTTACAGAAGACCTTTTTGCAAGTTGTAATAAATATATTAATGTTTTTAGTAACCTTTTTTTCATATTCTCCAATACAAATATAAAATTTTTCTGCTGATTCAGTCATACTGATCAATTTACTTTAAATTTATATTAGTACTAAGGTACTTTATTGAGTTTGTGAAGTATCATGTTCACAATCTCATAATAAACCTATAAAATTTTATAATACAAAATACAACTTTCATTGCTTCATTAATTAACTGGGCTGTTTCTCTTAGGCTCTTAACAGGATGTAAATGTTTGTGTTTATTATAATTATCTCCTTCAAAATTAACTTGCATATAATTAGGATCAGTTGTGATTTGCTGATTTCTGATGAATGCTGCTGCAAATAAGATATTCCTGATATATAACAAAGCTACATACATCCCTGCAGTCTACGTCTCCATACTGTCTGAGATCTCACTAAATTTAAAACATTAAATAAATATGAAACACAACAAGCACAAAGTACCCAATATACCAATAATATTTCTCAGATGATAAGTGACAAAGGTACAAATCTATTTTGAAAAGATACTGAGAAAGGTACAAATCTATTTGTGTAAAGATGCCATGTGAGAAAGGTACAAATCTAATGTGAAAATATGCAAATTGAGAAAGGTACAAATCTATTGGGTATAAAAGTATAATGCACCAGTCTAGATGGATTAGGAGAAGAGCATCTTTCCGAGTGGATCAGAAGGGAACTCATGGTTCAGTCAACATATTGTGCCCATCAGAATACCTTTTACCTAAGCACTTTCATGTGCTTCAAGTGGGAGCTGTTATCCTTATTATCAGTGCATTATAAGAATAAATATTATCATAATTTATTCATTATTTGTGTGATATCGGAAGCGTGGTGACACGGAAGCTGGAAACACACTCAGCATCCACAGGAACTCTCGAAAGAGAGGCTACGTCTCTACATACAAACAACATACCCTGTAATTGTGCAGTTCGGCAGGTGGCTTACATACCATAAATACTCCTAAAAAGTTCAGTGCACCATTTAAGATCACTCAATATAATCTTTGACACACTAATTCTTCTTTCTCAACAGCTGTTAAGCCTCGAATCTATCAACAACTGCCATATACATGAACTAAAATGCATTGCCTAGAATTGTAGGTATATACAATTAAAACGTACAAATATTCATTTTTCTCACTCATGCATGGACTATTTGGTTATCATTTTGGCCACAGATATACTCTGTGCATTCACAGGTATTACTCAAAGATACAGCACAAAGTGACAAATCAAATCTTGAATTAATCATGCCACTGTTGAAGTTTATCATCTATGCCAAAACACAAAGCTAATGTCTACAATTCAGCAAGTCAGTTGAGGTCCCTTTCAAAGGTCAAATGACCATCACCTGCGATGACTTACCGGTATTTTTCATTAGAAGGCCAAGCCCATGAAAGTAACATTTAATCTATGTACCAGTCAAAAACCAACCTGAATTTTTGATGGGTACAAATCCTGAAACGACCTTGACCGTTCAGGCAGTTATCTGACCTTGACCTTTAAGATGGTTTGTGGCATGGCTTCCAACAGTGCACTTGATACTGATAAATATATAAGCTATATATATAGAACCGTCGTCATGATATAATGGCCTTGCTCTGCTTTGGTATCAACGTCAGTCCGTCTAAACTCTGCGATCGTTTCATATTGGTCATGAGTGTTTGTTTCAGTTTATCCTCGCAAACATTGGACAACGCCTGAAAATAAAAATAACAATTGATAACTGATGCAAGATTAAGAAGCATAGGCATGAACTAATATTGTGCTAAAAAGTGGGCACACCCTGCCAGGCAAATTAATCTACTTTTATCCACCCCTTATCTTGATTGACACAAAAAAATATAAATTTAGGTCTTCCTTTGCCATTATCCAATCACTCCACAGTTTTGCAGGAATCAACAAACACAGGTGGAAACATAACTTCCTTGGCTGGAGGTAATAAACTCAGTTAAAGTGAACTGGCTCGCATTCTGTTATAAATAACATCAGAATACCAATCTTTATATAATGATTTTGCCATGTGCGACTTCTCCTGCCTTGCACTGGGAGGTGTGGGTTCAAATCTGGCAATGGCAGAGTATTGGAACAATTGGAATGATACTAAAATGTGCTGCTTATTGAACAATTCTGTCACATAGCAACCATACCAGTGGAAATGCAGTGAACATGTCTGTATCCATGTCCACACTTCCATCCATACTGATTAAATGCATATTTAATCTTCAATGTACAATACATATATGATTTTACTTTGAAATAAGAATTTTCAGGAAGAATTTCTAAACAATTTTTGGGAAAAATAAGTATATTTTAAAAATATTTTAAACATTTCATGACTTAACATTCCACTTCAATTTGAAGGAAGTTTCAGGGATTTTACTGTTTTACAAAAATCCTTTAACAAAATGGAATTTCTAAGCATCAGTATACATTTAAAGATGCTCATTCACCTACCTTTTGAAAAAGAATTTATGTGATTTCTGGCTTCCTCTGTGTATATATAAATGATCTAAGGGTAATTTTGGTCGTGCAAAGTTCTTATAAGGCCTGCGTGAAGGATGTATGGATTTGTTTATCAACAGCAATGTAGACAAACGGGGAAAACACGTAACCTAAGGTGGTAGGTTGCATAAATGACGAGGTAGAAAGGTCACTTGCTGCAAAACGCCATTTGCGAAACTCTGGCTTATCTGACTTGCTGCTAGATGCTCTTGATGAATTTGTTTTGATTATTTTGGTGGGCCAAACATATTATAAACACTTTGATTAAAACAAAACAAGCAGCCTTTGTCTAGTGATATCCATGTTTTCTAGCCTTTTTTTATAACAAGGCCTACAGGCCTAATGCAAACCTGTGCAAAGGTTCTGAGTATGAATGTTTATTTTTAAAATTTAATACTGATACTCATGTCCTGCATATCTATCTTAGTCATTATGATTTCAGCCAAATGGACTTTTCGGACCTGCATGTTTCAGACTAGGACATTTTAAAACTAGGATGTATCAGTCAGATTATTTCCAATATGTTCCTTTTTGCCAGGGAGGGATATTGGGACAGATGAACGGACAATTTGGCAGCACGGTTTCGGAGAAGAACATTTTAAAATGTTTTTTAGCTTTTTCCCTATACAATCTAAGAACAAGTTCCTCTCTTAGCCTTAGTATTGTGTCACACCTACTCATGTATCTTGGCAAAGGAGGCTCAGCTTTCCCTCAGGTCAAGGGTACTTTATGTGCCACATGTAACCACACCACTGGCTCTTACAGACTGAAATTTACCACTGGCTCTTACAATCTGAAACTTGACCTGTTGGCAGATCTGAAATGGTTGGCAGTCTGCCACAGTTATTTATAGATACAGAGCGTAACTTGAACTATTGTAAAATCTAACACAGTTGGCAGGTTCTAGGCGGTGTTTCAACAGATTGTCTAGATGGCTAGACTGTATTTGGACACCAGGCAGAACCAGGTCAGTTGCCAGGGTGATGTCTGGAATGCACCTGAGTGCACTAATGGACCTTTTGACTAGACATGTTGAAACTTGCCATGCTGCCAAATCTGTTTTCAAACACTGAAAGCCTTTTTCAATTGGATACACTGCTTTTTTAAAGCTGCATTTACCCAATCCATTCTTATAAAACTGACAGAACAATACCATAGAACAGTTCTTGTAAAGTTTAAACCAATCAGCTCAACATTTTCTTTAAACAAGTGACCCATGGGTCATGACGCTTAGCTGCCAAGCATGACCTGCGACATCATGGGCTGGGATTCACAACTTCTAGTAAAATTGTTGCATAACCTATATGCCAACTTTGTTTAAACTTTCTACGTTGCCATAAATTCTTATAATATATGTCTGGTTAAAACATAGTGAATGATGGTCTGAGGCAAAATGTATGGTTGTTGAGCTATCAGGAACTAATCCAACAGCTTGCTCAATACCTGTCAGTCTCAAAAGGAATACCACACAGGCTACATATAAGATCAAAATATAGCAAAAGATCAAGGAAATCCATGCAAGAAATTATTGTGAAACGGGTGCTTCCATATTAATATTTATTCAATACAAGCATACTGTACTGAGCTTTCATAAATGATAGTCATATTTATTAAGAAATCTTTGACCCAATGCAAGATCACATTAATATACATCCCACTGCATTCACTTTAATAGTTCTTGAGATAATATGTTCTAAAGGAATTTAAAGATGGCTTCCTGGTGGCCTTATTGGAATATTGACAGGTCGGAAATTGAACAACAAACATCCTCTAAAAGGGACCAAACATCATAAAAAAATCAAAGAAACTGCCCTGGCAAAAGGATTTCTAAAATGGCTACCTGGCAGACATAATGGTTTTCTGACAAGTCTGACATTTGATATAACACATCCTCCAATAAGACACTTAACTTGTAGCAATTGCTCCAAAGAATGTAACAGTTATGAATGTCCAAAACAATTCAAAAGGCATGATCAGGTTGGAGAGCTCTCATATCAGATTTATGAACATGCAAATGTAAAAAGTGCAAGTCCAATTTGTTTTAATTATCAGCTTGCTATTCAATGGGGTCAGCAGGGTAGGTAAACTGCAAAACCTAAAAGAAAAGAAATGCAGAGAGCATCACTAAGAGTCTTGTAATCAAATAAAGCCATCCTAAATCCAGGTACAGACCCAAATATTATCAGAACAAACACTTGCTGGTATATCTGATGATTTGTATAATAATATTCAGATATCTTGAAAACTAAGTTTATTGTTATGATTCCATGATATAAACTGCAAAATGTTCCCATCATTTTATAAATCAGTAGCTAAACCTTAACACTTAAATCTCATAGTCTTAATGCCTGGCCAAAGCATTCCGGCAACAGTGTTTTTGTTATGCACTAATGATATATCCTTATCACTCCATTAGCTGATAAAAAAGGGAGTCATATATCACAAGTGTCACTGACAATTATGGGCACACAGTGAGATGTACCAGTTGTGAGTGCCATGGTTATATATACAGGAAAACAAGAGATGGTCTACAAAATAAGTTATTGTGAACATCCCTGACCTATGACCTTGGCCTTTTGCCCACATATCAACTGGATTCTTTCTAAATGATGGATAACTACTAACCACTTACATCTGGCCGGGTGTAATTACTTGGCAACCAATGAGTGAATAACTTAGACCTGCAACCTTTAACCTCCTGACCTGCTGACCTCAAAATCAATTAGTTATTTCTTCATGCAAAAAGACCCATAAATATGAAGTTTGAATCACATTCAGTGATGCATAGATGTGGCATATGTGAAAGACTGAAGGTTTGGGTTGAACAGTTTCACTTGAAATATGTTCACAAGCATTCAGAACAATATTGTGACCTTGACCTTTGACCTTTTGAACTCAACATCAATAGGTAAGCCATATATGACAGATGGAAAGTATAGATTGAAAAGTTTGTCTGAAAATAACTCCACGCAAGAAGAGGGTGCTGTGAACTTGACCTTTGACCTCAAAATCAACAGGTCTTTTCCCCTGTTGGCAGAGAAGCGATATCAGTGCTGAAAGCTTTGGAATGAAAGATCTAGCTTGAAATGTGTCCACAACCTTTTCAAAGATGTGGATCATGTGACCCTGACCTTTGACCTTGTGACCTCAACATCTATAGGATTCTTCTCCCACTTAGTAGGTGAGCTATATGTAAAAGATCAAAGAATTGGGATGAAAGGTTTGGCTTAAAATGCATCCACAGGCTTTTCAAAGAAGTTGGTTCTGTGACCTTGACCTTTGACCTTGTGACCTCAAAATAATTATGGTTCTTCCCCTGTTGGTAGGTGAGCTGTATGTGAAAGATGGAAGGTTTGGGATGAAAATTTCGGCTAAAAGAATTATTTCTGGGAGGTGCACACACACCCCATAACTTTGAGAATATAGGTCGCACTGACCTAATTTCAGGTTTGCAAGGAGATCTTTTTAGAACCTCTAAGACTGCATAGGGATCATGGCCCTAGCCTCTACGGTTACAATTTGTGCCCTGCTAACGGTGGGACAGCCGGCCGGATGGCTGGCCGGACGGCCTGTTGGAAGGACGACGGACAAAGACCCATCGCTATAGCCCAGCATGACTGTAAGTCAGCTGAGCTAAAAAACAGTGTATAAGCTGGATGAGTCTAAACTTACATTTTTGCTCGTTATAACAGATCAATGTAGGTGGCACTTCCAACACCTCAATTTCAGATATGACTCATGTGACAAACATTGGCATAAAATTTGGTGATGACAGCTCCAGCTGTTTCTGAGATTTTAAGTTTAGTATGCTTTTATGCACAGATGACTAAGTTAAACCTCCTGTAACTTGGCCAAAATTCACAGAACTGGAGCCATTCAAACAAATTTGCGAGAGATTGTTCTAGGGATCATTTCTGTGAAATATTGGACAATTTGTCTGGAAAGTTTCGGAGAAGAAGATTTTTATATCTGTTTTAAATTTACCTGTATAAAATCTAAGAAAATCACTGAATCAAAACCATTTGAACAAGTTTGAATTATCAACATCTACGGATAATTCATGTGTGAGATTTAAGACTTTGGCCCAGTGGTTTTTGTTGAGAAGATCTTTGTAGCCACTGAGCTAAAATGGGCTGTTATGGCATATGACTAAATTCAGCTTCCCATTCGAACAAACTTGAGAGAGATTGTTCCAGGGAACATTTCTGTGAATTATTGGACAATTCTGCTGGACAGTTTCAGAGAAGAAGATTTTTAAAGGTTTTTATGCTTTTTCTCTATAAAATCTGAATTAATGCAGATACCCAACAAACAGCTCTAAGGCACTAAGTTTTACATGTGACCTATTCTTACATGAAATTTGGAGCTGCTAGCTCCCACCGTTTCTGACTTACAGCCATGAACAGTGGACAGCCAACCTTGGAAGGCGGAAGGCTGACGGGTGGACAGATGCAGCTGTGCCATCGCATAAGCTCAAGGGATTACTTCAGTTTATAAAGGTCAGATAGGTGATTGGGCCCCTTTAAACAGTTCCCCTTGAATTTTCCCCTAATGCTCATGTTATATTCATGTCATTCTTGAATTTTCAAATACCGGTATTTAGATATATATTTTAAGCATATATGAAGAGTTTTATGAAATATATGAAATATATGGAATATATGAAATGCCATAAGCTTCCAATAAGCAGTTTGAATATCTTTTCAAATTTAATTTATTATTCCTAAAGGTACATTTTGATTTACGTATTCATGTGAATGTTTCTGAATATTAAGCAAGCATATTCGAAAACACAAAATTATACTTAAGGTGCATTTTAATATTCATGAAAAGAAAAACATTATCATATTCATGGTTAAAGATTTAAATATTCATAAATCTGTTTAAGGGTCCTTGTGCTGCATAAGAAGTGAGTTCTATCAGCCTTTAAACTTGTCCATTGTGAAGTCTTATGAGTAATACATGTAGTTACGTTACCTCTAGTTTCGCAGCTCGATCTTTGCTGAGGGGCTCCAGTGGGAACGACAGGTCATGAGCATCTGCTAACGCTCGTAAGTCGAAGTAGTACTTGGCGTAAACACTAGAGGGCACATTAATATTGAACTGTAGCATCTCCAGAAATTGCCGTTCCAGTTCATTCCTGCGGGAAATGAAACCATAAAAGTAAACAGGTCAAAACATGCTGAAATCATATTGAACAATATTAAAGATAACCAGATATAATTTAAATTTGACATGATGAAATTACATATCATGCTGAACTTTGTAAAACCTATATAATCATGAACTGAGATAGGATTCACGTTTCTTCAAAATATAAGAGACTTAATGATGATGGTTTCTAGGCATTCTGCTATGTCAGAATGAACACTTGAATGACAAGTATATAACATGGTTATTCTTTCATGAAATTTTCATTCAGCCAAGAACAGACATATAAACCTGAATGTTTTTACTGTGGTGCCATTGTGATATCCTAGAATTTATTAAGATTTTATTTGAATTCATTGGTGATATTTTTATCTTTCTTGAAAATTTGGTACTAAAGCAGTATTTCAATGTGCATGTATATGGGAACAGGAACTCTCGGCCCCAGAGACACTCGGCCCGGAGACACTCAGCCCAAGCGACTCTCGGCCCCAGTGACACTTGGCCCAAGAGACACTCGGCCCCAGAGACAGTCAGCCCCTGAGCATGGAGACCTAGCGACACTCGGCCCCGAGGCCGTCGGTCGTCCCAGAGACACTCGGCCCACAGGTCCTATTCAAGCCCCGGGAAACCCCTCGTTAACACAATTGTTCAACTTCCCGTAGTTATATTGAGTCGCCCTTGCCCATTTGACGCGCCACTTCATATTATTGAAGTTAATGCTATTTTTTTCACATAATGCGGGGGTAAAACACTTATAAAAACAATAAAAAAAACATATACATCCTAAGTGTATGCATAGTTATAATTCTAAATGCTTAACGTTTAAGGGTGCATCGCAGAAATGTGTTGAAAGCAGTTATAGCAAATGGATTTGTTCATCAATTTTATATTTTTTAACTGCATCTACAAGGATTTTTTTTGCCATTAACACTTTAAAATTCTTTCAATTTTTATTTTTTTTAAAATTTGATTTAAAATTTATATTAAAACTACAAATTTACTTATGTTACTTCATTACAGTCGAATTAAAGAAAGACAACTTATTGCCCCACGCCCTTTACATGAAATGTAAACATCAAAGTTTTTACACTGCCCAAAAAGCTGATGTAAACCCTAATTATAAACAAATATTTAATTTTTTAATTACGGTACTTAAAGTAGCTTAAAATTGTAAACCTTCAGGCTTTTTTTTTTTTTTTTTTAATATTTTTTTTGTCGGAGGTAACCGCCTCCATTTTTTTTTAATGCTGCCTTAACTAAGTATATGTACATCTGCAGATTTCCATTCCGGTTTCAGACTATGTGACAGGGCAGTATCACACGCTTCCTCTCATTTTATATCCTGGCGTTAACCAGGCCCGGTGACTACTGCACCTGCAAGCCCTGGGTTGGTAATCATACCACCGAGGACCCCCGAAAGGCGCACTCGTTTGTTAGTAAAACACGGCCGTTGGGCATGACCTTCCCATTAAGCCTGCAGAGCGCTCACCCTGGGTGGGGGCTAACCGTGAAAAACCTCACCGCCTCGGCTGAGATTCAAACTCACGATCTCCAGGCTTTGAGTCCTGCGCTCTACCCCTGAGCAACAGAAGCTGGTAAACCTTCAGGCTTGAAATACGCTGAATGACAAAAAATTACATTTTGATTCAATTTGGCTCGTCAAATTGATGATTAGGACTAATCTTGCCCTTTTATATCCAAAATAACAGTAAGGGGTTAAATTTTATATGGCTTTTTATATTTTAAACTTTTAATTTTAAAATTTGGAGGTTAAAAATTGAAATAGAATTTCAAAATTAATTTTAATGGATTCAGCACATCAAAATTAGGATAGGTGGTAGGTCTGATTGAATTCAGGAATAAACATTTCTCCACATAAAAATTTCATTATGTAAACCCTTGATATTAACCCATATATTTTCAAAAAGTTATGTACCGAGGTTTGTTTATAAAATTGCCGATTTCAAGCCTTTTGGACACTTTTCCAGTGGGGTAATGTTTTAAAAATATGATCTCCATGAATCACTTTAACAGAAAATGGCATCAAACATTATAATGACGGGGGGTGCAGCAAAACTTAAAATTTCAGGATTGACCCTATAGGGCTATCTTTCTTCATTTTTTCTCTGTTTCCTTTGTCTTTAATTTATTCCACCACCAGCATGTCCAACAGGCTTGGTAATGACTTCTTGGTAAGTTGATTATGGATAAGCTCAATCAGGGGTCTACCGAACTAACTATGCACACAATGGTCATTGTTATGACTGCACTAATCACTTCCATTGACTTTACAAAGACGGCAATCAACCTTTGATCAAACCATGGTAAATGGCATCAGTTTCTCTTGTTTTATCAGTCTGTTTCTTTATTCATTTATATAAACCATTATAAAGATAATACACAAATAAATTATGACCAATGAATTGATATGGATCCCATTGTTTAATGTAATTATATATATATATATATATATATATATATATATATATATATATATATATATATATATATATATATATATATATATATATATATATATATATATATATATATTTGGTTTTTAACACTGTGGAGCTATTGTACAACATCATTTATTAAGTCAGCTATATG
Source organism: Sipunculus nudus (assembly GCA_026874595.1). Lineage (NCBI taxonomy): Eukaryota > Metazoa > Annelida > Sipuncula > Golfingiida > Sipunculidae > Sipunculus > Sipunculus nudus. Next base: position 52,297,680 of record CM049321.1, read on the forward strand.
AATTTCAAATAAAATATTAATATTTATTAAAATATACATACATAATTGTATTATATAAATATATATAATATGATATATCATCATTTAGACTATCATAGAATAATGCTTTTGATTGTTTCAGAATTATGCACGGTTTCATTATATCTGTATATATATATATATATATATATATATATATATATATATATATATATATAAAACTTTGTGTGTGCATTATGTTTTATTCATAGAAAATTCAGCTTTTGTTGCTTAAATTTGTGACATTCAAGTACCAGTATTTGTAGACGACCAAAGCACTGCTCCATTTATGCCGAGTCGATCTAGCTTGTTTCTACGGGAACGATTGTGTTAACGAGGGGTTTCCCGGGGCTTGAATGGGAACGGTGGGCCGAGTGTCTCTGGGACCGACTGACAGCCTCGGGGCTGAGTGTCGCTAGATCTCCATGCTCAGGGGCGAGTGTCTCTGGGGCTGAGTGTCTCTTGGGCCGAGTGTCTCTGGGGCCGAGAGTCGCTTGGGTCGAGTGTCTCAGGGCCGAGTGTCTCTGGGGCCGAGAGTTCCTGTATTTGTGTATATGCATATGTGTGTATGGTTGATAAAATAGCTGTGTTTCCATGTGCGCATATATATTTGTGAAGTGGATCTAGCAGATCTTACTAAAAAGCTGCTGGAGTGATATCATTTTATTTGCAATCCCTGAGTTCATGCATATACCCATATACTTTGACAAACATCTAGATACATGAAATACTGGGCCCTTATTAAAAGATCATTCACGACTTGTAGTGAGAATGAAACATACCTATCAAAGGTTTCTTATCTTATTTAACTCCACCAGAAAACCAAGTATCTGACATATTTGGCATGACTTTTAAACTTGTATGCTAAAACCTGAACCGGGTGAAAGACAGGATTATCTGCATTTACCATGAACTTTGCCATTTTGAATGGCTATTTTGTCATTTTCAAACTGGGTTAGTATGTGCTTGGAAAAAATACAAACAAGCCATGCAGGACAAAGCAGACATTTCAGACCCAGCATTACGCTGCCAGTTTACAATTTCATTCAATTAGGTCAGGTTAATGTGATGTCCCCATGGACCTTTCACTCGTGGGGGGCTCTTTAGGATCGAGCATTTCTTGTCACATGACCATTTGCGGTGGCTGCGTCAGTGCTGGATGTGAAGGCAAGTGCTCTCAGCTACTTAACAAATCAAATGGAGTCAAATCTTTTATGGGGAAAATGATAGAAAAATATCAAGGGAAGGATGATTTTCTACAGCTGAGTGCTTTTTAAGATATGGGGTTTTGAATGTTTGGTTGACCTGTACTGGAGTCAAGATGGCGCCGACTTTGAGGATTTTTATGTGCTTTTTACATGATGATATAGTGATTTATGTACACAAGAATGAGTACTTACATATCTTCTACAGTAATATCTTTTAATATCTGGCAGTAATCTACATTCCACACTGCCTGGTCGTCCCACACCTTAGACGCTAACAAAATGGCCCCTAGTACAATTCGCTTCCAGTTGGCCGGAACAATTGCTATTTCCGCATAGGTCAGTAATCTTTCTAAATACACCTGTAAATAAAAGTATATTGATCATAAATCATCTCTGGTTGCAATCATTTACAATACTGTGACATCATGAAAATGGTTCTTTAGTAAAAGTTTAAAAACCTTTATGAATCACATGATATTTGTTCTTCAGAGTCAGCTAAAATAACTTCAAATGGTTCTTTAAAAAAATATTTAACAACTTTTTTTCTCCACTAAATGCAAAAACTTTACTAAGACTGTTCCAATTATCAAGAACCCATATTTTTTTTTCATAAAATAGTTTACCTTTCAAGAAACAATGATTATTTTAAAATTTCTTCCATGAATATGTTTTATTTGAGACAAAAGAACAAATTAAGCATTACAAAGAAATTACACTGCAACAATAAGTGTTTCATGAACATAAGCAAAAGAGCGAAAAGAAAGATTTAAAATTAAGACAACTTCAACAGATAAATGAGGAATGAGTGGTGTTATTAAGAGGGCGGCCAACTAAAATAAGGCATCACCTTATGCCTGTTTTTTCGAGGCAGTGGGGGACAAAAACTAAATGTACTCTTCACACTGCTCACACACCATCTGAACAAGAACATGTATCAGAAACAGGACTGGTTTACAAGGCTTTATTTGAATGGTCAGATTCCCAATGCCCTTCTCGGGCTTAAGGTTTGATCAAAATATCCCAAAAGACATCCGCATGGAACAAGTGTACGCAAGTCATTTGGTTTGTTCAACTGCCTTTTTCACTATACATGAAACCGATGCCAGAACGGCTCGCTGAATCAAGGTCTGTGAAAACATAGTTTGCTGCCACAGATTTGATAGTATGAAGATGCCAGACACACAGCAACAGGATCCACCAGATTTGTTCCATGTCAAAAGTAAAGGAGACCCTAAACATTACCAATATACGACCACTTACTGTCACATGATCCCAGTGGTCATGTGACAACCCTGACTCATTGTCAAGAATCACAGACTGCTGACAATAACTGTGGGATTATACGGTCTTATGCTGAGGCTTCCCAAATATAAGACCCTGAGCTGAGACTTATTGTTAACATTTTGTACAGCTGTGATATTTAAGTTAGCTGTTTTGATCGGATATTTCAAACTACATAAGATAGTGAATACGATACTGATATACTCACTAATGTTACAATGGCACACTCTGCAGTCAGCTGGGCAGCGTTGAACAAGGTTCGGATAAATCGGTAAATAGTTTTATGTTCAGGGTCTCGTTTATCATAGTCTTCTGGTACAGAATCTCTCTGGAAAATAAACAGTGACAAGTCAGGAAAAAATAGCATTAAAGAACACAGATATTAGCAATAGGAAACAATACACCAGGGACTATACACAAAGGATTACAGATCCCAGCATATTACCATGACTTCTTCATGGCCTTTTCCAGGACAAAATAAATAACATGATTCAGTGGTAAATGCAACGATTTCAGGCAATGATTTATCTTAGTAGACAGTAACTGTTTATAACACAACTGTGTCAAAAGAGACAGCAATATTAAATGACACTAAACTAAATCAACAATAATTAGGTTTAAATCAAAGGTTTGGGTACATTTAAGAATATATATAAATGTGACTGAAGATCTGGAATAATGACAATACATGAATAGGTTGATCTATTAATAGACAGGTGGTCTTATTAGACATGTGGTCTTTCAGACAGGTTCTACTGTACATACAAAGAAAACAGCATGGAAGTAGAGTTCACTTACTGTTAAAGGATGAACTTTTTCATCAAAAATATCAAGTAGTTTTTCCTGAAGTTGATTTGGGTCCCGGCATTCTCTGTTTTTGATGTGAAAATAAATTGCCAGAGCCACAGCCTTTATTGTGTTTTTAAGGTTGGGCTGGCTAACTGTGGAGTCGTCTATGTAGATTGTCGAACATGAGCTGAACTTCTTAGATAGGTTCCCTTGCTCAATAATTTCATGTTGATGATGCTGAAAATATAAAACAACATTAAAATTTGATAAATATACTATAATCTGCAAGTCGACATATTTTAACACTTTATTACAGATTAATTATGCAACACTGCCCTAGCAGAGCAAACAACTTTTAGCACTAGGACAAAGTATTCAAAGGTCAACCCTGACTGATGGAGCCATCCCATTATACTTCAAATTAAGAAAATGTTTTTGGCTTCACATTTCCCCTTCTTTTTTATACATCACATGTCAACCAATAATTACCTCTGCAAGGGCTTGGGGTTATATCTTTGCTGGCGTTGGTTTGTCTTTTTGTTTGTTAGCAACATTTACTCAAAAAAATTATTCAGGAATATTGATGAAATTTTCAGGAAAGCTCGGCAATGATACATTTGGTTACATTTTTGTGATCTGGATCACCTTCATGGATCTAGGAATTTTTTAAAGATAAATGCTGCATATCTGACAATGCCATATGGGGGTAATGAGCTGCCTTGGCGGAGGTCTGCACTGTAATGTATGCCGAGACATGTAAAGATAGGAGATCAGCTGCTTTTCTAATTAAAATCTCCATTTAAAACAATATATGTATCACAAGTGTTTCAATTTGTGAATCTAAGAATCCAGAATCACGGAAATTTAATATCTAAACCTAAAAAATTATTCATAATCCACAGTGTTCACAACACATTCATGTTCAATATGCTATTCCCCCCCCCCCCCCAAAGATATCGTCACATTATGTAAAGATAGAAGAACAACACATGACGTAAGCATTATCTTTCAAATGCAGCCATCACCACCATCATATGAAGTTAATTTAATAAATTAAAAGAAATTATAGGACCATATAAGGAATCTCACATGATGGTTGTCATGGTGACTCCTCCTTCTTCGCATATTATCTGTAAAAACAGAAAGGCCAATAAAATATAATATTAAATCTCTATTTAATATAGAATATACTGCATAATATAATATTAAAGACTGATCAAGACATGTCTCTCCTTCGGAAGTATCCAAACATCCTTTTTAATATTTTCAAGGGCTTTTTCATATACCAGATATGTTAAATATACTTGAAGTATGGTGTATCCTCCTTTTAATATTATGGTTTTTGCCAATATTTTGTTCTGAAACTGTTTGCTTACTCCTGTTCTCAAGTGGTTATAAACTTGCAACAAGTGAAACCACTGGCACGAAACATAAATGTAGCACACATACCACCTGGTGGCTGTACTGCACAATTTCATCAACCTTGTTTAAGCTTCCAACCAGATTGCCTTTTGTCCTTATTTAATTTTCTTCTCTTTATTTGGATGTTGTAGCTCATGTGCATGATCAGAGCTCATTTCGTGCAGTTTTGTTATGGTACACAGACACATGGACTCATTGGACTGTGTTTACTCACACACATTACCATAAAACAGGTGAACAGGAGATGATTATTTGGTGCGACAGGACACACTAAAACCCAGATGTCAAAGGTCTAGTGTCGAAATTATGGGTTTAGTGCTACTTGTTTTTAGCAAATTTTGTCATTTCAGAATCATAAATTAGAGTGGAAACATTAAAGTTGCATATGACAAGACGTACCTGGTCTGTACAACTATATACTGCCTCAGCTGGGATTATAAACTTTCTCCCAAAAACCAGCCCTTACAAAATTATAAGTGAAAGAAAAACTTGACTTCTGTGGCTCAAGGGTAGAGCACAGGACTTAAAGCCAGGAGATTGTGAGCTGGTATCTCAGCCGAGGCAGAGAGATTTTTCATAGTCGGCTCCCACCCAGGGTGAGCGCTCGGCAGGTTTAATGGGAAGACTGTGCCCAACTGTCGTGTTCCATTCAAATATGAGTGTGCCTTTCAGGGGTTCCATGGTGGTATGACATACTAGTATAACATAGTAATGGAGATGATAACACACCTAGGCCTGGTTAACACCAGGATATAAAATGAGAGAAAGTGTGTGAAAATGCTTTGTCACAAAGACAGAAACTGGAATGGAATTCTGCAGATGTAGATATATGGAGTAAAGCTGGCATTAAAACAAGGGACCTATGGGACACTGTGCTCAGCTGACGTTAACCTCGAAGGTAAAAATCTAAAATAATATCAAACGGAGATAAAGTGTAAGAGGAAGAGGTAATAAAGGCCATGGTTGGTTTATATGATTGGTTTGTATTGATGAGCAAGAAATTGTTGCAAAAAATATTTTGTGACCTGACCATGTGTTTCCTAATGCTGAAACTAAAGCATGTGAGCAGTTTGAGAACAAATGATCTGTACTGTTACCATGATCATTAGTTGGTTTTTCGATTAACTGTTGACATTTCAGTAGTTTACACATTTGTTCAATTGAATCTATTTTTTTGTATAATATATATTATTAAATATATATGTATTTTTTTATGAAATGTATACAGTTGAAATATAGCTAATTAACAACATAAAACAAGGCAAACAAAGCCTGATCTCAAATTCTGCTGAGGCAGGAAAATAACTAGATATTTCTTGGCACCGCAGGTGCCATAGTATCCCCAGACAATTAATCCCCCCCCCCTTTAAGAATAGGCCCCCCATCTTCAGCAACAATTAATATCCGACCACACTCTTCTATATAGAAAAGGTCATTCTCATAGAAAAGGTCATGATCCAAATTTCAATATACATCATCCCCTAACCCATGTCTATGTATATGCAAGAAATCTGTCCATTAGTTTTTGACTTATAATGCTCACAATACTGTTAAGTGGCAATGGTGGGGTATTAAACGGCACGAAAACAAGTAAAAGAATAATAGGTGGCACCACCTGTTTCCCGTACATGACAACACTATCCAAGATCTTCGGTCAAGTTGATTTTTGGACCAATCAATGCATCCCTTATTGAGAAATTAATAATTTTGTGTGATTTTCACCATATATGGCAATATTCAAGGTCAAGGCCACTCATTGGAAAGGTCATGACCCCTATTCAAATAAACATTATCCTATAACCCATATCCATGTATATGCATAATATGAAAGAAATTTGTCCATTAGTTTTTGACTTATAATGCTCACAGTACTGATAAATGGCAATGATGGGGTATTAAACGGCACAAAACAAGTAAAAGAATAACAGGTGGCGCCACCTGTTTCCAGTACATGACAATACTTTCCAAGATCTTCGAACATGTTGATTTTTGGACCAATGCATGCATCCCTTATTGAGATATTAATGATTTTGTGTAATTTTCACCATATATGGCAATATTCAAGGTCAAGGCCACTCTAATAGGAAAGGTCAAGACCCCAATTTATATATACATCATCCCATAACCCATGTCTATGTATATGCATAATATGAAAGAAATCTGTCCATTAGTTTTTGACTTATAATGCTCACAGGTTATAAATGTACTGTTAAGTGGCAATGATGGGGTATTAAACGGCACGAAAACAAGTAAAAGAATAACAGGTGGCGCCACCTGTTTCCGGTACATGACATTACTATCCGAGATCTTCGGTCAAGTTGATTTTTGGACCAATGCATGCATCCCTTATTGAGAAATTAATGATTTTGTGTGATTTTCACCATATATGGCAATATTCAAGGTCAAGGCCACTCTCATAGAAAAGGTCATGACCCAAATTTAAATAAACATCATCCCATAACCCATATCTATGTATTTGCATAATATGAAAGAAATCTATCCATTAGTTTTTGACTTATAATGCTCACAGTACTGTCAAGTAGCAATTTTGGGGATATTAAACGGCATGAAAACAAGTTAAGAATAATAGGTGGCGCCACCAGTTTCTGGAACATGACAACCCTATCCATGATCTTCGATCAACTTGATTTTGGGATCAATCCATGCAAGTTTTCTTGAGATATTTAAGAATTTGTGTGATTTTCCCCAAAATTGAACCTATTCAAGGTCAAGGTCACTCTCCTAGTTGAGGTCATGACCTCATTTTAAATAGGCGTTGTCCTCTCACCCATATCTATACATATACCAAGTTTGGTAAAGATCCGTGAAATATTTTTTGAGTAATTGTGTCCAAAAGAAATCTCTGCGGCTGCGGCGGCGGTGCGACCGTGCCTAAACCATTTATCTCCAGACTATGTCTGGCGATACAATGAACAAATGTTTGTATTAAATCCTCATTTTTTTATCACATCAATTATTTTCTAATATAAGTTTATATTTCTATACATTTCCAATTTAACATATATATCTGAATATAAAAGTTGATTCATAATTCTCAATTGCATCATCATATATCTCAATCTTGTCAGATAACACCACATCATGCATACAAATGTGTATTTATTTTTTACCACAAAAATATATCTTTAAATCAAAATAATAAATATCTAAAAATAATACTTGATTTAGATTTCAGAATTTTTAATTGTGTCTTTATTTATCCATAATGTGCTTCATATTTTATAAAAATTTAAGCATACTGATGGGTTCAATTATATTTGTTAAAATCATTTAAAAGAAAATTGATTTCTTTAAAAATGCTACATAACACAACATTGCATCTTCTTGATTACACCTTGAATTATTTTTTCAAGGAAAGTTTTTGCATATCGGAGTGGAAACAGCATTACAATTAAGGAGATACAGTGAAAACAATAACAATTACTGCATAACACTTGGTGGGTTGGGTTTGCCGGGGGGGGGGGGGGGGGGGGATGATTGGGGTGGTGATATGAGAATAACTGTACACCTGTCACAGCAGGGGATCTCCCCCAGTGACTGTAACAAATCAGAAACCCTGGCATAGCTGCCTTCCAGTGACCTGGAGTGGGACCCTGCATCTGTAATCAAAGCAAATGACTACAGAAAAAAAATCAATAACTAGCTTAATTTTCAAGCTTTTATTTTCAAATTTCAGATTTAGACAAACTAAATATTTATGTTTACATGCTGTGAAAATTAAATCAATGGTGCTTACAGGAAAAAAAACGTGCAATGGTCAAAGTTGGGCAAAATTTAAGGTACTAATTTTTTTTTTATGCTAATAACTTAAAAAATTTACAAAATTCAGATCTAATTTTGGGTAAACAATTGAATCTTAATTAAACATAGTTATAGACTTGAGAAAATAGACTCTAGTTTCAATATTTTTCATGTTAAGTGAGTTATTATTTTTCCTGATTTTTTACAAAGTCCATTATGTTTGGGCTCATAACTTAAAGAATTTACTGTACAGACTTAATTTCTGGCATGTACATAGGAACTATATAGAGGAATATTTATGGTAAATGTGAGGAAAAACAGATGAGTGGTTTTGATATTAGGCAGTCCTGAAGTGTGAAAATAGGATTTTAATAAAAAATTGAGGTTTTTCCTAAATTTCTCAAAGGAACAAAGTCGCAAAGACCCAGTTTTCGGCTTGGTAGGAGATCTTGGGGACATCTAACATTATGCTGAATTTTGGATTCCTAGGTCTTACGGTTTCAAAACGTGCCACATCTACGGACGGACAGACAGACGGACAGACGGACGGACGGACAACGGACAATGGACCACGACTATAGCTCAGATGACTTATAGTCAGCTGAGCTAAAAATGGAAGCGGTAACCTTTAAAAAAATTTTTTTTTAATTATAGATGAAAAAAAAGGTAAGAGGAATAAAATAATATTAATGAGCAAAGGATTTCCAGTGAATACTCACTCTTTTTTACATCAGTTTTGGATCGATCCAGAAAAATAGTCGAGGTAGTGGGGTGATTGGATGGGTCACCATCGATATCTGAAAAATAATAAACAGAATCAATATGCATGTATTGTTTCACATAGTAAATACATATACATGTGCAATACTGTACAAAGTAATTATTGGAAGACCAAACTCCCTGCCTGGCTTGAATGCAAGATATGCATTGTAGTTTAAAATGGAATAAGAAAATAGGCAAATTTATTTATAGATACAGATTTCATTAAAAATATGAACCATGTGGCAAGACCGAATCAGATGAGGAGACACCTACTATCTATAGACTACTAAAATTCTCCTGTCTGTTTGTCCCACAAAAACCCCTAGAAACAGGCCATGAAAGTGGGCCAGTCCAGCTGTCAGTGTCAGTCAGAAGCCCTAAATTACAGAATGCACACCAATTTGGCCCTTCAACTTGCACACAATGAAATTGCCCGCAGCATCACATCACAGGTCTGTTGCACAACATGAGACCGCTCTCCACCTTGCCATTGCTGACCTTAACCTTGGCCCATTACCACAAAGACAAATTATTGGATCCAGGTGATATTTCAGGTGAGAAACTCTATAAGTAAATATGTATAATGAGTTTAATGAAAATCCATAAGATTTTGGTAAGTCAGCAAGTGCCTCCAAAGTGTGGTGACTTCTGACCTCATTTAATTAGCATGGATTTTGCTAGAAATCAAACTTAGGCGAGATATTTCATTGATTAACATTTCTAATGAGTTTTATCAAAATCCTTCATACTCTTCTTAAGTTATCGCTGCAACACCACAAAGAAGCCTACTGACCCAACAAATATTTTTTAAAAATTTTAAATGAAAGACACAAAAAAGGAGTTAAGAGGAATAAAATAATATTAATGAGCATAAGCAAAGGATTTTCTTGAATTAAGTATGTAAATTATTCACTTGAGTAAAAGCACCTCTGAATGTCAAGGAGTAAATGTATAGGTACACCTGTCTGGGTACGCTCTGAACACAGCGTGTGAACTCCCGGGATCTTCCCGGGATCAACTGTAACCATTGGGGTTGAATGTGAATTTGGGTTTGGAGGTGTATATGAAGACATGATTGAGTGTGATAAAAAATTAAAAAAATGTAATAAGTGGTTTCATTTAAAAAGTGCATTTGTCTTTTAAATAACTAAAACAATTAATGAAATGGTTTTGCCAATGTGAAGATTGTACAAATAAGTTCTTGGACTATTGCTGTATGTATGTGTACATTGTGCTATAATTTTCATTTTTTTATTATTATTATTGTACTCTGTATTGTTATGGTCAGAAAGAAGTGTGGTGTATTTTTGTACAGACTAAGAAAATATAATTCTTCAATCAGAATATATATTTACTATTTTTTTCTTTTATTTTATTTAATCCTACTGCCAAATTGATTCATTAGCTTAAATGAGCAATCTTTGTTTGTGTATAAAGTCAAATGTCTGTGTTTCAACTTTTATTTGTGCATGTAACTTAAACTGGGTCTGCACATTATTCAAGGTGAGTGCTTTTTTATCTATCAATAAATGTAGATAAACGTATGATTTATTTATTATATTATATATTTCGTTCACCACCTTTAAACACCTGCATGGTTTTGATATGTTTTGCACAATAAACTGTTGAAACATTAATTAAGAGTGTTGCTGTTGAGTCTTAAGACCTGTCAGTGTCAGCTGGTGACTCAGACGTTTGTTGCATTTTGCGTAACATTCACACGGCAGTGAGTCTTCACTGTTAAGCATAAAATGTACAAATGTTTTAATTATTTTGGTCATTTAACATTGCAAAAATATGTTAAGAGTAATATAGTTGGAGATTTATGTGATTTTAAAGTTGATTTTAAAATATCGAATGTTGCATATAAATCTCTCCGCAAATTCTCCACGAATTCTCCATCTCTCCGCGTTTTAGACATACCCGTGCCTGGACCGGCAGTTATGATCCAAGTAGAGTGACCAGTGGTTCTGCTTCCTAGGGCACTTTAATGGCCAGAACAAGCAACAGCCATGAAATAGCAAAGTACATCCCTCAGACTGCAGGTCTTTGATGACTAGAATCAGTAAAATTATATTGCACATCACGAGTGCTCAATTAAGCATCAAATTTGTTGACCTTGCTTTTTATTGTTCGGTAATACAACATTGATCAGCCCCCATCCTCCCCTGCAATTATGATAATTGAATGTTTTTTCATCACCCAAAAAAGAAAATTTGCATATAAATCAATTGTACTAGTAAATAATGGCCACTCATTTGTAATCCATATGAACTTTTACCTGAATTTAGGAAGTTTACCTGATCTTAAGGAATAATTGCCCAACATAACAAGTGAAAACTATCTGCCTGATATCCCTTATCACAGGAAATGGTAAAACACATAAATTACTGATATTTCATTCAATTTTGGAGCAAATAAAAGTTCTGTAAATGTGCAAAATTATTAGAACACTTGTGATTTTGCTCACTGCACACCAAAGAAATGTATTCAAATGATTGCAACTTTTTAAATTGCGAATTGAATTTGAATTGAATAAAAAGCATTTGAACTGAAATTGGTATTTTTCTCCCGCACATTGAAGTTTCATAAAAGTTCTTGAACTGGAATCGAAAAATTTGAATTGACTCCAGGTCTGCTGGCAATGTTTGTTTCCACCACGAGGGTGCACCCTATCTGCCCAGGATTATATCATATACATTATATCAAATTTGTTTCAAACTTTTTACTCAAAGCGGATAGGTCAAACGGTTTCAAACCCTACTGTGCGTTCAAACAGGCTTCTGACACCAATGCAGGTGGTTTACATTTCACATGTGGAAGCAATGACACGTGCTGTGATTCAGTTGCTGCTTCTCAACTTGGTCTAAACCATTTTGACTGTAAATTGAATCTTCACACAGCACATTAGAGGAGCAGATAATTCATTTCACATTGGGAATGGTTTGAAACCACCTCCTGAGCTGGTTTCAGTTTTACCAAATCTCCTTGAAAGCACTTTGGACTGATAAATTTGTGTGTTAATTCACATTCAAAACAGTTCTGCAAACAGTGTGAAAGGGGTACATTGTTACGGGGTGACATAAGGGCGGAGCAAACTGTCTCGCTACTGAAGTTTGCATTTCTAGCGAAATGGTTGGAGAGCTGGACATGTGAGCCACTGACATGGGTTCGAATCCCTGATCGGCCTAAAAAATTTCCCCCAAGCAATTTGTCTTCGTATCAACATGTATACACGTTCCCTAACCATCGGGTGGTAGACCATTGCATTAATTATTCAATGCACTGTCAAAAACCTAATATTTTAATGGAATTCAATATATCTTCAGGTTTTTTTTTATTATATAAACATATGATCCTTTCTCTAAACATAAAGTGATTCATACCCTCTGGTTCTCTCTCACTGATGTGTTGGAGGTTACTTGAGCTTGGTGGGCGTGGGGGCGTCCCCGGGACTGGCTCTGCTGGCTGATACTTCTCTTCGACAGTTTTTCTGGACCCCCTTGGGTCCTTGTAAAAGCAGCAGGACTGTTTATTTCCCATGATTCCCTTTGCGTTTCACGTTGACAAAATCAGAATCTTCCGTGTCCCCTTGCTGTCTGGGGCACTATATTGTACAAGAACAATTAGGCCAGGGCTGCCTGTTTGGAAGAATCAGTTTTGTTCCAGATATTTTGTGATCATATTCAGTTCAACTTGAGCATCAAATTATAATTTTTTTTAAGATGATCCACAGGTATATCAGAAACTGCTTATTCCCATGCTAAGTAAAGTTAGGTTAATGTATCTTATTCACTCTTCGAAATGCAGCAATTTTAATCCTGGTCACTTTTGGATTATACAGTCATATCGATTTATAATTTCTTACAATTTTATTAATCTTTAGCTTTTTTTTAATAATTTATAATTTTGGCCCAGATGTTGATATGGTCCGCACAAATGCAGATTTGGACGAGCTAAATTTTTAATGATGTAACCAATTAAGCTGTAATTCATCAGTCTATTATACATGCCCCTGCATGCAAACAGCCAACTAAATTTGCTTGTATCATGTATGCCTTAATATTAATATAATTATGATTTGCACAGGCAATAATATAAACTTTGATTAGCGAATCCAACGAGAATAGTCAATAAAGGATGCCTGCATTATGCAGATATCCTTAGTGTTACCCTCTATAGAACCGGAATACCGAAGGATCCTTGTTTTTAGGGCTCACACGTTTCCGTAATTCAGATTTCTTCTTTGACAGATATCAGCTGAGTCGGTCCATTTCTGGGCAGGGCCAGTTTGTTTCCTTGCTTCCTTCAAATCCAACACACAATGCCAACTTTAAGGAAGCCCGAATTAGGCTTAATTATAGCCCGTGAGATCCTCAGCTGTTTGCACGTCTTTTTGCACCACTCTGGTTTAATCCATGTTTTGCCAGGGCCGCCCGTTCGGTGTTTAATTGGGAATTACACCGCAATCTAAACATAACAAAAGCCGACTTTCCAACTGACAGGCATGAGTGACAAAATGTCTTCCCCGAAATGTAACAGCGATTTTCATTGGTCCGATCTGGGAGTATGGTCTAAATTCTGGAAGTCCTTTTTCGGATGTTGGAAAGGAAAATGCTATGATTATAACCAATCGGGACATTGGGGATACAGGCAGTAATATTGTAAAACTTGACTTTATTACATTCAAATAACTTGTGAAGGTCGTGTTGATTTCTTAAACAACCTACAACGTGTATGATCAGTTTTAATGTCAAACAAAATGTAAAATGTAACTTTTCCTTTTTATACACTATTTCCAAGATTATTTCAAGAGTACTAGTTATTCAAGTTTAATATATATATATATATATATATATATACTTTAAATGATTGATAAATCACACTATTTTATTATATTTCCTTTCATATGCATTTATGATAATACGAGTTTGTAATATGCAAAAAATTTTTTTATTACTTAAGTCTATATATATATATATGCGTTAAGTATCCATAGGTGGAAAACATATGCTAATGCATGTGTGCATGTGCGCCAGCCGGCAAAAGTTTCCACTGGTACAGCTACATATAGATCTAATATTATTCAAAATATGAGGTTTTATATATATAGCCTAATGTCATCTTGCCCTGAAATCTCTTATTTCACGCAGACGCTATGCTAAAAAATCCGTAGCGAACATTATGCACTCAAATACGCACATGCCAAAATAAGCTTACTGATTGTTTTCAATTAAAAGTCTTATGTTTCATTTTCATATATATATATATATATATATATATATATATATATATATATATATATATATATATATATATATATATATATATGAGAATATGCATTTTTAGCATGAGGGCAGATCACTTTTGTCCGACGTGGCTCATTTGCGAATATTTTGTTTCTAATTTTACTGTCTAAATAAATAACCTTTACGACAACAAAAATTAAATAAATCTACACTGGCCTAGCCGTAACCGCGGACGGCGACGCAGCGGATTTCTAAGTCTTTTGCATCGCCTGTCCACCAAAGTGCTATAACTATAGGATCATAACACAAAACGATCTGTTACTCTTAGAATGGAAATGAAATAAAAATATTTCCTATGGTTATAAAATACCAATATAAAAAACACCAAAGTCTGTGTATTATTATATACATATTTTCACTTCCAGTGAAAAAATAGTGCTGAGAATGGAACATTATAAGTTTTGTCAGTGGTCAAATATTCATTAGAAATATAGACGTTCTGAACATTCACCGATGGAAATATGTTAATTGGCACAGTTGTGTGTATATATGGAATGTTATAAGCATATAATTAACTGCAGGGGCAACCTATGGACTCCACATTGCGCCAGTTTCTAGTGAAAGCATTTGAGAAGTCCATTCTTATGGGTTAGCCCAGTCGATGCAATGAAAGCACAATATTCAAAGATGCAATTAATACTAAAAGTATATAAGTACTAAATCTCTTGGTAAAATCTTATTTGTGAATGTATATCTACCATATCAAGGTTGTTCCACATATGAAGATCACATGGAGTATTCAAGATATCTTCGGTCAGTTGTTGAAACATCTGACACATCAAATAATATTGTCATTTGTGACTTGAATGCAAGCAATAAGACCGTGTTTGAAGAAGAACTTTTTGCCTTTGGTATTGTAACAAACATGATTTTAGCTGATTATGATAAGTTTGGTAGAGAGAGTGGATTCTACACTTATATCAGCCATTCACACGATACCACTATTTTGTGTAGTAGTAATGTATATCAACTAATTGATAACATCTTTGTTAGCCAAAAAGGTCCTTGCTCTGAACACCTTGCACTTCATGCTGTATAATGAACGTAATGCTTAATTAGGATAAATGTACTCCGGTGACTAAAGTTACAAAAGGTTTAGTAAATCAGTTATCCATTGTAAATTGGTCAATCTCTGATGAGATTAGCTTTAATTGTTATAGGGATCGATTATACTCAGAAATTGCTGTTGGATATTAAATTACCCCCAAAAAAGACTTTATTGTGTAAGAATGTGAGATGTATACAGACTTTATTCATCTGCGTGATATTAATGCCTGTACTGTATAAAAGCATTTTTGAATCTCAGCGATATGCTGGCTACAAAACGCAAAATAAATGTAATAGCAGTACCCCTAGAGATTATATTAGGTTGGAATGATTATGTAGAAGCCCTTCATACTAAAGTACGATATAATTATGTTATCTGGAGAGACCAGGGCAATCCAAGGTCTGCATGGACCAGCCTGCGAGTCCATTAGGCGATCTCGTTTTCTGTTTCAATATGCTCTTATAGACAATTTCAACAGAATGAGGATTAGTTAAGAGCCGATGCTATATGGCAAAATGTGTTGAAGACAGAGTTCCAAAATCTTTCTGGAAGGAATTTCGTAAATCTTATAATTCTAAGGTATCTCTTTCTACTAATATTAGCAGTTTAGTTGCATGGTGAACGGAATATATCTAATGTGGAAAATCTACTATTGTAACTTACTGGATTGCATACAATCGTCAACATATAAATATCAAGTCATGTACCAGTGTAACAATATTTGCAGTGAAGGAATTAATTTTACGTCCTTAGAAGTTGCTGACGCAGTTTAAAGTTTGAAGTCTGGTAAATCTGCTGGATTGGACTGTCTAGCTGAGTGCTGAGCACTATAAATATGCTGTTAAGTAAATCGAGGTGTTACTGTCTTTTTTGTTCTCATCTAGTGTAAATCATGGCTATATTCCTATGCAGGTTTGACGGATACCATAACTGTTCCCTTAGTAAACAATAAAAATCGTAAAATAAACGATAAGAATAATTATAGACCAATATAGCTTTTGTTACTATTTTGTCAAAAATATTTGAATTGCTACTGTTGCAAAAAATATTATTGGTCTACATGTGATAATCAATTTGGATTTAAAAAAGGACATGCTACAGATTTTGCACTGTTTGCACTTAAAACTGCAATTGAATATTACAGGCAATTTAATATAGCCCTTTCTTTGTTTGTTTCTTGGATGTTTCTTAAGGATTTGACCGAATAAATCACTGGACATTGTTTCGAAAACTTATTGCCAGAAATGTACCTATACTTGTTGTTCAATCATTATGTACTGGTACCAGAATCAATTAAACGATTTTGTATGAAATGGGGTTCATGTACATCAGAGTCTTTCTATATGACGGAAGTGTTTTATCCCCAAACCTGTTTGCTATATATGTGGCTGACCTGAGCTATTTACTAAACAAGAGTAATAATGGATGTCAAATGAGTAACCTTTCAGTAAATCATATCTTTTATGCAGATGATATTTGTTTTGTTGCCCCAAGTGCAAAGGGACTACAGAATCTTTTAGACAGTTATCTAAACTATAGTATTTCTTGTAATATTATGTATAAACCTCAGACAACAAAATGTTTAGTGATTAGACCAAAAAGGTTACAAACTTGTTTGTTCCAAGTTGACATTAGCAGGTTTAGAAATTAAGTTTGTACCAAAAGTGAAATATTTAGGTGTTGTAATTCAAGACACTGCAAGATCATGGAGATATGTTAAAACAATTAAGAAGTTTATATGACCGAAGTAATATACTTTTGCATAAATTTAGTAAATGTTCGTCGCCTGTCCTTGTATCCTTGTGCCAATTAGCGTACTGTTTTAATATTTATAATGTCACACTGTGGTGTAATTATTCAAACAGATGTACAGTAAAATCATGATTGGTTGTAATAATGTACTCAGACGGGTTCTTAACTATTCTTACGCTCCCGAGGCAGCTGAAATCTTGCGCTTCTACAGAAGCTACTGATGTTCCCGCTGCCTGCTTGACCGTTTATGATGCACTAAAACACATGGTGGTGCACATGGGCCTGTCTGCTGAAAAAAAAACAGCTGGCGTGACTAGCAGCCAACCAAATGCAAGTCAACAAACACTCGACATGCAGGCATCAGGCTCCGCCAAAAAACCACGTGAGGGGCAATTCTCTCGATCTGAGCCTGTGGCCTATTCAAACAGTCGCCAGGGCGATGAGCTGTCACTCAAAACGAAATGAACAACTTTGGCTTGGTGTATTCCTCGTTTGGCTGGTATACCGTTTTGTCTTCCAGCACAGGGTCTCATCTGATTGGACTAAAATACAGTGCTCCCCTCTGGTGTAGCGTTTCAGGATACAAGATCATAACAAACAGCGCTTACGATATAGGTAGTTGGCATATTGGTAAAGCGCTGTGTAAAGAGCGTAAACTGTTCTATGCTTGGATAGTTCCCATTCATGTATGTATCTAGTTGACTAGAAATATTTACAGAATTATGTGTAGATTGGAAAACAGTTCAAATATAATCATAAGGCGTTTATATGGTAACAGGACAATCAAGTTAAATTTAGTCCTGTGGTCTATACTTGGCAAGGTCAGCTGAATACTCGCATACACCAATTAACCAGGGGTGATTTGTATGCACCCAGGAAGTGATTGTTCTTAATGTAAATCCATCTTTGACTGTATTCTTTTTTATATATTTTTCACCTGAAATAAAAATATCTTATCTTCTATTATGTCGCGAATGGTACATATATCACAGCCCGATATATTAGTATAACTACACCATTGAACTAACCCTCTAGGCTATATATCAGCTCGGCCTATGTAAAAACTAGTCCCGCGCAAATCTGGTCAAAGTTCCACGGACTTGTTTCTGCGTAAGATAAGAAAATATGCTAGTATTTCTAATTAGTATTAGATCCGTGATAAGATAAAAGGTTGAAGATATATATCAAAAGAATATGTTAATTATCTTACATTTATTTATTTATATTGCATAAAATAGCCTCCTATGCCAAATGTTACAGTTTTATATTTAGTCATGCACAGATATACATACATGATGGACATACATGCATATACATCCTGGTTTTAATGTTGCTGGTTCTCGGTATAACATATTCAAGCTCGACGTCAAGAATAGAATTGGACAATCCTCCGTCAGCTAACTTTCGACATCTAAATTTTATCTCCTATCATTCCGGGGTCTGACGTCCTTGAATACAACTTCCGGTTCCCTGTCGTGTCGCGGGAAACTTTGTATGTTTTCGTCAACTCGCTGCAAATTGAACCAAAACAACCATTTATGTACAGCTTTGAGTAGTCCTGTAGCCTATGGTGAGTATCGATAATATTCCCCCAAATCGTAGCAATTTTTTGTTCGAGGGTATGACACGTCACGGGCAATATAAACTTCTTTGGTGAAGTTTTCAAGTGCACGCGCTCGCGCGTATTGTTTACGGTGACAATTGCTTGCCGAAATTCCATATTGTCAACAGTGTTATATATCAAAACTAGGTAAAACGCTGGTATTTAAACGGAATTGAATTTGCTGTGGGCTGTGTTGATACCAGGTAAATGTTTATTGTCCAATGAGAAGTCCATAAGTTCATGTTGAGTCAGGCATTGGTTACTTGAAATTTATTAAATTGTGACCCCCCCCCCCCTCTTTCCATGGTCCATGATGGGTCGGTCAAACCCACCCTTCAGCCAGGTGTTGTTTCTACTCACAACAAACATCACGTGGTTAGCAATGCGGGAAGGCTGGGAATTTGTCATTTTTAAACTTTAAAATCAAAATTTGTTACATTTTCAAGGAAAGACCTTGTTTACATGTCACATGCATATGCTTTCAAAATATTACGTATTCCATGATGGCATGAAATCCTTACCACAATTACATCCATTATGGCAATTAGCTTGAAACAACTTTTTCCAATGAATTCTGCAGAATAAGATTTTTACTGCTTTTTTGCAAGTAATCGGTGATAGTTCGTATGTATTACTGTGTTGTCTATATTTATAAATATTTTAATGGTTACATAACTGGTGGGTTATAACGTTGGGTGAACATGAGATTGTCACACAAATGACCGCCCACCTACATTAAACTGACATTGCCTCGAGGCATCCTGAAGTAAAGCATGTCCTCGGCCGAGAGGTCAGACAGTGATTTTACATAATAATTATGAATATAAATGATCCTTTAGTGATATAATCTTAAAAAAGTGGGTTTTTTGGGCTGTGCCACATGATTAATTAATTATGGCTCCTCTTATTTCAGTAAACCAAAGCCTTTATACTAGATGGTAAACTCCAAGCCTGGATTGGCCACCAATTGTACCTGCACTAAATTTTAATTCAACTGTTTCAGCTCTGTATTGTGTATATTCATCAGCAGGAATTCATTTTGAAGAACCACATGACTTGTTGACAGGGGCAGATCAAGGATTAAGGAAAAGGAGGGGTCCAAACCTGGAGGACTTTTGAAAAAAATTAACTGAACGTCCCCAGGTCTGGCAAGGGGGGGGGGGGGGAGCATCCAGGCCTCAAACAATTAGTCTCTATACCCTTATGAAAAGGTTGCAACAGCTGAAAAGAGTGGGAGGGTGTGCAGACCCCCCCCCCCCCCCCCCCCCGGATCTGCTTCTGGTTGAGATATTTTCAAGGACCCCACAAAATTAAACAGTTCCTGTTGTTAAATATTAAACTAACGGTTAAATGCAAGTGTATGTTTTAGAAGTAGGTCAGCAGATCTGTTTTTAAAAATACCTAAAGCGATCTGTAAAGAAGAGTATAATCTGGTTTTTAAGTTGACACCTTTCAGTACCATACTGAGGTTGGCTTTATATTTGTGAGGCTGAAATTTGTCAATTTCTTCAATTTGAATGTTTTGCGATTGAACTAAATACTATAAAATCTTAAGTGCAGAAGTATTTGTATATATTTTAAAGTTTGAATGAATCCTATAATACCTCACTAATTACTAGTTCAGTCAGTAACTTACGAATTGTATCACATTCAATATAGCCTCTGTGATTATGACAGGTTTTACAATAATTGATGCTTGGCTGTATGTGCCAGTTTTGC
This sequence comes from Sipunculus nudus, assembly GCA_026874595.1. Lineage (NCBI taxonomy): Eukaryota > Metazoa > Annelida > Sipuncula > Golfingiida > Sipunculidae > Sipunculus > Sipunculus nudus. The sequence goes on from CM049321.1 coordinate 52,318,353, forward strand.
TACCATGCACAGATTTGGTTGCTGATTAGGTAGTTTACAGAGGTCATCTTAGTTGATGGGACATCTTATTCAGGAGGGTTTCATGTTTGTGATTATTTCACATTCACAAATTTCACGAAATTAAAACCCTCACAAATAAAAAAGCAACCACAGTATGTCACTGTCAGCTTATCACTACACAAGAATGAAAAGTACTGTAATAAATGGCTGTTTAGTCTAGAAAGCAGAAAACTTCTTTTCCATTGAGTTTAGTCCCAAATCATGATTTATAGAAAACTTCAAAAAAGGCAGCCACCAGCACCAAGAAACAGCTGATAACTTGTTAAAAATACTAGGTTATTAATGTAATTTGTCATGAGCTGATATAGGTCCAGGTTTGGGGCAAGGTACTTGTACCTGAACCTAGGTACATAATTCAGAGTACCTGTACCTGCAGTACATTATACTAGGTACAGGTACATTAGTTCCAGGTACAAGGAACTCCCTACTTAATCTGTACAGCCATCTCGGGCAGGTGTTACTACCTAGTAATCATCCCTGCTGCCTTTGAAGTTGAGTGGGCCAGCACGGCTAGCAAGGTGGCCAAGCCTCTAAGCAGAATTTATTGTGGCATAATCAGCACAAGTAAAGGGCAACTTCATACCCAACATGCCCAATGTAGTAAGTTGTCTAGTATGTACACATAACCCTGGTGAAGAGTAAATGAAGGAGTGACGGAAATACATATAATATCCCTGACCTCACCACTCAGCTTAGTATATCTATCACTTCAACCAAATGCAGTCCAGTATATTTGTAAGGCCTAATTTTTCATGAAGACATAGGGAGTGTTTATATTTAATAATTTTCATTACCCAGTTATTATCAGAGTAAATACTGAACAGGATAGAAACCTGCCAACCCTGTCCATGATATTCATCAGCTTTATCGATTCAGTATAGTACCACAATGGTGATACATTTATAGTCCAATCACAATCAGCTGAGTGCCGTGACCCATGGGTCCCTTTGATTATCACAGGGTTATACATGTAATTGCAAATAAACATTCAAAATTAACTCCATGATGATTCTTGCAGATTCATCAAAAAACTGGTGGTGTGTAAAAATCCAACATTCTCTATCAATATGTAATTTAGTTTGTACGTGATAGTCTCGAAGTGAAGTTTAAAATTGGGCATATTCAAGATCTCCAAAGTTTATTTAAACACTCATTTGGTCCTATTTTTGGTGTAAATATTTGCAATAAGAAAAATTGATTCATTTGGTAAAACATTTTATTATTAACTCATTTGTGTCACGTCTGGGTTGCCAGGATTTTCTATGAGGGCCAGCAAATGTCCTGCTGAAAAACAGGCCCCATCAGCATGAGAGAGTTCCTAGTATAGATCTCCAGTTGAAAGTTCATCACTGAAACACTTAAGTTTAGTATAAGCTGCACGTTCATCTTGTTTATTTTTTACTGGATATTATAAGTTGTTCTGTTTTTCAGCTGCTCAGTAGTTCTGAATTTCTTTTAATTAAAAGATATATGACATTGAAATATATGACAGCAACAATCTTGGTCATCTATCATATCAGATAGCACATACATTATAAGATTGCTAGCATGCAAGATTTTGTTGCAAAGACCTGAAATGATATCTGTTATCATTGAAAATGTGAAATCATTAAAAAAATCTTAAATCATGAATCAGTTTTGAATTAATTGAATGTCATCTATAAAAGGTATATATGAACAGTTGCAATGATTAATACATGTCAGGGATCGAAATATTACATTCCAGAATTCCCGAGGAAGCTAACTCCGCTGTGGGGAATGCATGGTTTTGACTCGGAATTCCCGAGCGGGAATTTAGAATTTTTTTACTTGACACTTGGCCTGGATTAACTGAAAAACAGATGTAGAATTGTTATTACTTAGTCACCTGAAACGGCCATTTTTAATTTAGCAGTGAGCTCAGAAAGCCAGAATCGTTTAATATTAATTTGCGATGGCGCACTTGTACCCACATTCATTGTCAAATAAGCGCTTTCCACTGCAAACAACATGGGCATGTTGCATGCAGTGACCCTTATACAGGTGTCACCTGCACCTAATACAGGTGTCACCTTGGAGTGTACCCAAAACGCCACAAGGTTGACCTTTATTCAAATTCCGCTGTGCGACTCATTCGATCAGGGAAATATCCTTTCCCCAAACGACAATGCCAGGAATGGAAGCTGTTTTTTTTTTCATTCTGTGCCCAGAGTACGAATTATCAAGGTATTTTACGTCAGAGTATGCTATTATGATTAGAAGTAACTTCGTGCGGGTCTCCCCAATCTCACTGAAACAGTCTCACGGCAGACCAAATCGAGCCAATCAAATGTCGCCATTTCTTTTATTTGCATATTTCTATGCTAGACTGAACCTGTCGTGTGTTTTAATTTGAATAGTAATTCCTCTCAAACTATTTGTGCCACACGACCATGTGACCTCGCTGAAGCCCAAGCCCGGGAACATACCTATACGAAAGTGAGATGTTTCTCGTGACTCACGATCGCAGTATAATTCATACGAAAGCGTCACAACTCAGAAGAACGGAACAATTCAATTGTCGACTGTTTTATATTTTCTCGGACCGGGAATCTGGACTTTTAATCGTTTTATACTCGTCAAACAATTATGTTGTGGTGACCGTCATCGTGAGGAGCTAGATTTTACCGGTCAAACCAACTTAGTTTCCACGGCTACTTTACATGAAAATTTCATGAATCAGGTGTACAGAATAAAAAGACTGTCGTTATAATAATCATTTTGAATTTTTTATTGAAATGTTAGTTTCTGCCAAACAATTATAATAAGGAAGCGCTAGCCACAAATTTTCAAGGCTCACAAGTCGCATAGTTCCACGGCTATACGCTTATGCATGAATGACACGGAAATGTTACATTTAGTTCCAGTTATGCTTACGCATGAATGACACGGAAATGTTACATTTAGTTCCAGTTACCGATTGTTTTAATTTATTGGGAAAAGAAATTTGGGCATTTAATCATTTCATACATGTCAAACAATTACTTCTTATAACCACAGACCTGAACAAACAGACATCGTACCAGGGCAATGAACGCTGGCACGGCCAACTGCCTAAACTGTCTATATCTTTTTTTAATTAATCAACGGCAAGTAGAGCCTTACATAAAGGTATACGCTATGTCTTTTTTTTTTTGCAAGTCCAGTTTTTTATAACATAGGCTAGCAATAAGTTTCAGTACTGATTTGACACTTTAGAACTACCTCAAAAAGCAACAAATATGATTGTATGTCAGCTTTTTCCAATCTACATATCGATGTATTTTTTGGATCTTGAGACAAAGGGCTCCCATCAGTTATTTAGGAAAAGCTAACGAGTCAGCTTTTCATCATAAGCCCAGTTCAAAACTTTTCTATAAGGTTAATTTTTCTTTTTATATTCTTTAAATGCAGGAAAGTATACCATATTGTGAGCAAAAATAATGGACCTGGCTGCCAATGATATGTAACGAAGTTGATAGGGATGATTTGAAATGCATGAATGAAAAGGAAAAGCCTTGTTTTTCAAACTCAAAATTGGCTCTAGTTCTAAGTGTTTAGTAACAAATTCAGTCATATTAAGTATGACTTGGCAACGTTTATAATCCATGCCGTGCCTTATAAATTTTTATTGTATATGGGTTTTCTGTCAAATTAATAGAAGTAAGAAAACAAAATAATCAAGAATATTTGTTGTTATGCAGATCCATAGGGAACAGATTATGAAGATAAAGATAGGCTCTTCAAAGGACAAGTTGTGTTGTTCATTTTACCAAGATAAACAAATTCTGTATGAGGAAATGTAACTTCTAAATGGGGAATGTAACAGCACTGCACAGCATTCCCTCAGGGGAATGTAACTTTTTTTCCATTTTTTCTATCCCTGCATGTGTATTAAATAAACTTTAAATTCACCTTATAAGGTCATTTTATCTGAGAAAAGTTTCCCCCAGCATAACTATCCTTGCCCATGGATTAACTATCTTAAATTCACCTGTTTTATATGTTGATCAACCGTGATCTCAACTTTTAGTGTTAAACTTTAAAATCAAAATTTGTTACATTTCAGGAACTGTCCTCTTGTTTACATGTCATATGTGTATGCTTTTAAAATATCACTTTTTCCATGAAGTCCTTACCACAATAACATCCACTAATGTAATTTGCCTTGAAACAGTTCTTTTCCAATGAATTCCACAGAATTGATATTATTGCATTTTTGCAAGTAATAGGTAATACATTTATATTACTTGAAGATATGTATAATTAAATTTTCAATATTTTGATTTACATAACTGGTGGGTTATAACGTTGGGTGGACATGAGATTGTCACACAAATGACCGCCCACCTACATTGAATTGACATTGCCTCGAGGCATCATGAAGAAAAGCATGTCCTCGGCCGAGAGGTCAGACAGTGATTTTACAAAATAATTAAGTAAATGGTTCTGTGTGTGAGTTAACAGTTGATGTCTCTCTGTTTACTATCACAAGACTGCATGACCTCCGACTGCACACAGCAGGCACACCTCCCTAACAAGGAGAGGAAATACAGGAGTCAAATATTTTTTAAGCTTGAGAATCTTGAGTTGGGGTATCAGATAGTGTGCATGTGATGGATATGTTTTGAAGATTGAGTGCACCCTGGACAAATTTATTTCCTATAAAATTTGTGTACAGAAAACAGCAAACAGTTTCAAAACTAAATACTGGCAGATAACATGATACTTTAAAGAGGAGACCCTTCAGTCCATGTATATTTACAATACCTAGTATGTACATAGGTCCCCTTAATTGCATAAGTTATTCAGTTTATTGATACACCCTGAAATGGTGATTCGATTACAGATGGCGGGGGAGGTGGTGGTTCATGGGACACTTAAGTATGCTTCACAGACGCTTGGGAACAAGGCGTGGGTGTCTGGTATCATCAAAGCCCAGGAAGATGGCAACCACTGGAAAATATCTGTCTGTACTGTTGCCAGGCCGGAGAAGCCGCTATTTATTATACCGGTAGAGTATATACTTCCATTCAATAATGTATATTTTATAAAGGATACATTGATCATTGATTAAGTAAACATAGGAAAGGTTTTGGTTTTATACAATTAAATGGGATATACAATTATTGGATATGCAGTTAAGCAGGACGAACTGTATATATATCATATCATTTAACAGTGTTTTGCTTTGGCAGGAGTATGTGCTCCACTGAGTCTCATTTCAGTTTTCTTTTCTGTTCTAGTTAAAGAAGGGTTATGTGACCAGATTCACCACGAAGAACCAGCTGATCATCCACACAAAGAACTGTGTCCAGGTACAGGTGAAGAATCTGAAGGAACACCAGCTCAAACAGCTGCAGAAACTGTGGGAGGAAGCAGCTGTCAGCACACCAGGTACAGTAAATCCTCTAATAGAAGCCGCCCTTTTATTAAGGTCACTGATTAGAAGGCTTATCAACTTTCCTTGTGTAGAGTATGTAGACTGTCCCCACAAAAACTAGGTTTAGTTTCCCAGAAATGCCTGAAGTAAAAAAGAACAATTGTTAAAACAGCTGAAAAGTCATCGAGATGCAGAGGATGTAGCATACTTAGTATTTTGGACTATTTCTTACTTGCCTTACAGTAGATGCTACTGTTTATACTTACAGTACTTAAAATCTTTGTATTGCCAGATTTTCCACCACAGATATTCACTGCAACAACATTGAAGATGTATCAGTTTCTAAATAAATTAAAAAATATTTGAATAGTTATAGTTCATGAGTGAAACTCACTGGGAAAATCAGGTTATTTGTCTTGTATACGACAGAGGTTTCTTTGTGTATCCAAACTTGTGTTTGATGGAGGGTCAAATTTGCCTGCTTATCTTATTTCAGTGAAGCAACCCATGGCTTTAACTCAGACTCACCCTAAATCATCTCCAAAGAACAGAATCAACACAGCCTCTCCACATTTCAACAAGTAAGATTTCTTCTGTTGGTGTATTTCTGAGATTTTGGTGAGGACCTGTAAATCCTATATTTTCCACTCCTCACAGAAAACATGCATTTGCAGCTATGAAACTGTTCATTGAAAAGCCCAACAAAATTAAAGTAGGAAATCTTGAGGGACCCAAATTTCAATAAAGATATATACAGAATCAGTGTCATGACTGAATAAAAGTTTTTCTTTGTGACAAGGGGCCTGTTGGCTTAAAATGAGAAATATGTTTCAATCACTGTAGCAATTACTGTCATAAATAAATATGTGAAAGCATTTTATGGGAATGGTAGTTTAGCCAGCACTGGGTTTGGCAGTATGTTATTTTCACCTACAACAGGTGGCTTAAAAGAATTATTACGAGTGTAAAATAATTGTGCAAAACAAAAATAATAACCCCTTTTTTCTTGACTTTGTATTTTGTTTGTTTAGAGCACTAGTTGGGACCCCAGTGTCACAGAAGATAAAACAGAGCCCTTCCCCTGTACAGTATACAAGGTAGGTTTTTATTAAAGGTTCCCCTTTATTGAAAGGGAATGGAGAGGATAATCATTTGTTTAGCTTCTAATTTATAATAGATGAGGTCAGGTTGGTATACTGCAGCAAGCTGCAATGGAATGGGGGCTTAAAAGCCCTGAGAGATTAAACCAAAAACTCACCAGTCCTCACACAAAATCAGTGGTCTTTAAGAGGAATTTTCATATTTCATATACATACTTATTAAATTATTGGCACACCTTTGGTAAGTAATAGGACTGGTTCAGTTGAATCTTGCTATGAGCTAGTAATGTGGGAAAAGTTTAGGCATAAGAAGATATTAAGATCATCTCAGTTGCAGTAGTCTGTATTTGATGAATTAGTTACTCGCATAATTATACAATAATTAAATTCAGGTGAATCCTTATTTCATATTTCTTCTTTATATACTTATTTTATTACAGTAGTTATTAGCCCCAAAATGTTTGATGAAAGCTTTTAAAGCAGTGAGTTAACTGGACATTAAAATATCAAGGGATGTCCAAGTACAGTGAAACCTTGCTTGATGACCACCCCACTGAAACAACCAGCCCACAGAGACAACCTCCCCACTGAGATGACAACCCCACTGAGACGACAACCTCACTGAGAAGACCACTAGTTTTGGTCCACGACCAATATAAATCATCATAAAAACATCCCTGCTGACATGACCACCCAAGTTACATGACAAACTTTGCTGGTCCCACAGGTGGACACGTTAGCAAGATTTCACTGTGTATATATGACACAAACAAGGCTCAGTCCATTAAAGTTGTTTTGGTCAGTCTTTCAAACATTATATTGTTTTCTCGAAATTCTAGCATGAAGTCTAGCAGTAAGAAGAATAGAGATGAAAAAGTTTCAAGGGGGCTTTCAGACACCTACTGGTAAGGTTTAACTGGTAATTTTAACAAGTTGAATCAAAGCCAGTTTATAGTCAAACAAATTAGTCTGTGTGTCTTTAGCACTTAGAAATCATGATACTTTTAAGTACCCATCATATTATGTTATTAAAGAAATTCCAAATAAAAAACATGGAAAATCTTGAGCTCTCTTTCAATTGTCCAAGTTTTTAATGAGTGGATCATAAGGGCATTGCATAATAACAAGCCAAATAATTTCTGGTGTGCGATATCAGTTTTGTGCTGCCTACTGAAGCAGTTCCATTAAAGTTGCACATAATACTGACTTTCTGTTAAACATTGTTTCGTAAATAATTTAGAATATGTTATATGAAATTCCTTTGTTCATACTTAAGAATTTTGTTTTCAAACTATTAAAAATTTTGAAAACTTTTCCTTTATTGGCATGTTAAATTTTCTACAGTGCTAATGCAACAGATTTGAAAATAACCAAGGATGATTTCAAGGAGAATACAGAGTCCCCTGTTCCAGCTAGGTAAGAAACACAGAAATATGATAATATCTGGTGTAAATTTATATAACAAGGGGCTTCTGCATTCTTAAATAATAGATGGCAAACCAAAGTCCATTGATGTGTTCTTTATAGAAATAAAGGGAAAGAAAAATATAGCTTGTAACATCCTGAAACCTTTTTAATCGTGGTACTTTGAAGGAACATTGGAAATTGATGTTAGCACAACTAGCAACCTTTTCCAGAAGAAGGGTGCTAAATGAAAGCTTTGTATAGAGAGCCACATCTGTGTTGTCTCAGCTACAGACTTAACATGTATCTTACTATCATTTGTGAATTTGGGCATGGTCCAAGAAAGTGTTATTCCATATTAAAAATTGCAGCTGCTCATCCCTGTTGCCACCAAATTCTTTCCTGCAAAAATATTCTCACTTTGATGCTGTCAGCCGAGTACGTTTGTGTCACATCAATCCCCGTGTCCTTATAGAACCCTGATATGTGATTTTCTTCCAGTTTCCTGAAACTGCTCAGGGGGGGCTGCCATTTAATGTTCACACTAAAGGGTCAGATGTCACAGGTCATGTAGAAATTATGGCTTTACTGTTAGTATTTAAAAAAATATATATATGTTAAGCTTGCTGTAAATTAAGTATGCTAAGTGTGATCTAAGAATGGTTTGAAAATTGTGAACACTTCATCTCAAATTTAACATTGGTTTTACTTCCAGGAAATCTGCCTTGAGCTTCCTGGAGAAAGGTGTCGAGAAGTCAAAAGAGGTGTCAAGAGAAGCATTAACACCTGTTGGTTTCTATAGCAACAAAGATGCCACTGCCTCTGGTCCTCGATTTTATGGTCAGTTTTCCACCCACAGGTATGTCTCTGGAGTCACCTGGTTGAAATGTATGTAAATCATAATTTTGTTTATGGGCATGGTAAGATTACAATGTAAATCATAATTCTGTTTGTGGGCATGGTATATTTACAATGTGAACCATAATTCTTGTTTTTAAAAAGCAATTTCTCTAGAGTTGGAAGTGCATATATTGGTTTTTGGTTGTTTTATAAATACTTAAATTAATTTCAAAATTTTATATTTGTTTCACTGTCAGGAGCATAGAATATTAGAAATTTTAGGAATGCATTTTGAAAAAATGTCCTGTTCATAGTGTAATTGTCCTTATATTAGAAGGCAGATATTAAGTTTTAAGGTGGTATTCCTAAAAGAAAAAAAATGTCTAAAATATTAACAAAGAAATAAACATATAAAAGAAACCATTAAAATGATTGAAAGATAGTGTGAAGGGATTTTATATACATGTTGATCTGCCCAGTAAATGTCTTGGTTTTTGTTGCAGTTCTGTCAATAGAGGTCCTCGTCGTAGGACATACAGCGTTCCGCGACCCCCTGGGCTGCTTCATCTTGAGGATAAGTCGAACGTCAAATACAGCTGGGCCAAAACCCCGACGCTCAAATCAAGCCAAACTACATTACAGGGGTTAGTAGTAGCTCAATGTTTGGAACTCCCACACTTCTGGTTGTTCATCTAAATAGACATACTGTCAGGGTCTATCAGTCCCATTATATATTGGAATCAGTGCCATATCAATTGAATTGTCTTCATTGACTGGTATGATATATTGTGGTACATTATCATAAGTTATGATTTTCTTAAAAAAACTGCTAAGAAAAATTGACTTATTGTTTGCTACATGCTCGTAACTCTAAAAATTATTATTCAGAAACTTACTGCCTATAAATTGATATAATATGGATGACTGACCAAACATGGGGATTATAAACTGGGGATGCACGTTTTCCTTAAAGTCAGCTCAAACTGTGATTATAGTATATCTGTTTGTCATATCTTATATCTGTTTGTAGTGGACGAGATGACCGACCCTTTCACATGATTTGAAAGTTTTAATCCTTGCAGAGATATAATCACTGTCCCAAGAAAAATCAGGCTGGTTTTAATATGATTCTAGCCCCTTTTAAATTCCTTAAAAAATAAAAAGTCTCATGTTCACAAGAGGCTATTTGTTAAGTAACATGGTGCCAACAAATTCAGTTGTGCCTTTCGAAAACTATACCAACATTTGGCCTACTGTCATGTATCAGATTTGGAACCTTGCAACAAGCTGACCCCATCAATTACATATTGTTATTATAATTATATTTCCAGATTTTCTAACTTGGGTAACACATGTTACATGAATGCGATACTACAAGCCCTATTTGGCCTGGACAGCTTTACCTGGGATCTACTCGTCGCCTCGAGGAGGTATGCCAAAGCTGTTCCAGACAACTCCTTGGTACAGTGAGTACACTTTATTTGATGTGTCAAAGATCTGTGTTTAATGAACGAAATGTAGGTTTAGGGGTAGGACATAGTCTGATGTAGTGTTGGGATGAAAACTGATATCTGTGATTATCTTACCTGACACCTTTGATAATTGTAAATTGTTAACTTCCTTATTATCATGACATGCAATTTTCTTCACAGATATGACACACAGACATGGCCTTTTAGTATATAACTCAAAGATAATGGCATCATCAGGGTACTTCTGTGTTCAGAAAATCAAAGATAACATTTGTTTAATGAATGTCATAAAATGCCATATGGAAGTAACCATGATAGTATGAAACATATATGGTGAGTGGTATGTTCATATTTGTGGTGTTTGACAAACTGAAGGAATCACCTTGGTTGAATAAGAAAGATTTTCATGCATGTAAGTAGTCCCAGAAACATATGTCGGGGGGGGGGGGTATTATTTAAAATTTGAAATAACGAAAAGTGCTACAGTGCTGATGATAAACTGCTCAGCTCATGAATATTCATTCATTGAATATGTTATTAAGGTCACATATAGTTCATGGTTAGGTCTGTTGTACAACTAGTTTGTCTCCTGTTCAACAGAATGATGATTAATGACATCACATGCTCTTCATTATTTATTTTAAAAAAAATGATTTAAAATGTGCTCTCAAAAATAATTTCCTTCTGTTATTTCTATTATATCTAGCTGATGAACCAGATGATGTTCACCTTATTTCTGAGCTGTGACCTCTCACCTTGCATGCCAATTATGGTATTGATCAGTGGATTAATATAGGCACATCTGAGGATACTGTTAAAATGTTTGACTTGCATGTTTGATGTATCAGTGCCCAGACATATTGTTATAGCTCCCCTAAATAAATATTGATTATTATTTCCTGCCTAGCTCAATGGGTGAACTCTGCCGAGCACGATGCAATAAGAACAACACATCAGCCGAACAGAATACAAGGTTGTTGAAAAATCTTAAGAAAGCAATATCCTCAACTGCCAGGAGGTTCTCAGGAAATGAAGAAAATGTAAGTAAACGTGCTGATTTTTCCATGCAGCCCTTTCTGTATTTAAAAAAAGTTCATTTATATTGAAGTATTACCAGTCTTTGTCACATTCATATTTCTTGGAAATTCAGTGCTCAGCATTCATCAATAAAATCTTATATAATGCAAGCTTTTTTTCCTCAAGCAACTTTTGAAAAATTAAGTAATTGTGACCCTAGATGGTAAGGTCTCTGGTTGAAACCCCTCCAGTGCCCTTAAAAGACAAAACAGGAAATTTCTGTGAGACCTCAGATGATTAGGTTATAACGTCATGGTTTATTTCTAGCCCCATGCCTGTAAAACCTGAAACCCAGAAGGCGTAATATTAACATATTTAGTCTGTGGATGACTTCATTCAGGCTGTGGGCAGATCATTAAAAAAAAAAATTGCATGCACCCAGTTTGGCATAATTCTTGTAACTTTGATGCACTCGAATTTACTTACATGTAAGCTACTTTAGTTGAATGTGTGTAAAGTGACCAGTTTGCACAGCTTGGGCATTGTCTTTATGCTTTAGACATCACATTATTTTATTAACCAAATTTGTTCTTATTTTCATTAAATTTGTTTCAGGATGCCCATGAGTTTCTGAATCAGTTGTTGGACCAGCTGAAGGAAGAATTGTTAAAAATAACCAAAGGTACACCAAGTCCTGACAGAAACAAAGAAAAAGATGACGTCGTCCTCGGTCAGGATAATCCTACCATGCAGAACTTTGAATTTGAAGTATTACATAGGATCAAATGCTTAGAGTAAGTCCATCAGTATGAAGCAATGAAATATTAGAGGATTTTTGTTTAAGGTCATATACTTTAGGCAGCATAGGCACCCATATCCATCCATGTGGGGCATTACAGCTTTGATCTTGGCCAGTCTGATGCCAAAGCTAGAATATAAAACACGCACAGCTCAGGAGACCAGCTTGGTCAAACTCATTTCTTATTTCCCTCTTTGTTGCAGCAGGATACCAGAGATTCGGTATTAGTACTAAAATATGCAAACAGTTTCAACAGAAAATTGATCAATGTTAGACCAATTGTGCTTATTTTTAGCTCAGCTGACTATGAGTCATCTGAGCTAAAGTCGTGGTCAATCGTCGGTCGTCTGTCCGTCTCTCTGACTGTCGTGCCGTCCGGATATCCGTCTGTAAGACTTGCACGTTTCAGCACCATTGGACCTAGGAATCTGAAATTTGGCATACAGTTAGATGTCCCCAAAATCTCTTACCATGCCAAAAATTGGGTCAATAGAACTTCATTCCTTTGAGATATTAAGAAAAAACCTCAATTTTTTATTAGAAATCTATTTTCACACTTCAGGACTGCCTAATATCGAAACCACTCATCTGGTTTTCTTCATATTTACCATAAATATTCCTCTATATAGTTCCTATGTACATGCCAGAAATTAAGTCAGCATTATTTAATTTTAAAAAGTTATGGGCCCAAACATAATGGACTTGGTAAAAAAATCAGGAAAGATATTTGGTCACTTAAGACCAAAAGTGTTAAAGGTAGGGACTTTTTTTCAGTAATACAACTTTAATTAATCAAAATTTAATTGTATACCCAAAATTAGATCAAAATCTGTTAAATTTGTTTAAATATTGGCAAAAATATAAAATTGGTACCTTAAATTTTGCCCAACTTTGGCCACGGCAAGTTTTTTTCCTGTAAGTACTGTGGATTTATTTTTTACAGCATGTACACATAAGGATTTAATCTTTTTAAATCTGAAATTTGAAAATAAAAGCTGCAAAATTAGGCTAGTTATTGAATTTTTTTTTAGGCTCTTGTTGTATTCCCTTGCATTGTCTAGCAGTCCACTTTGGTGACTGTAGGTCATTCAGTGCATATCTCTATGCTCCCTAGGCTGTTGGCATAATGTAAGATGTCCCAAAGATCTCCTACCAAGCTGAAAACTGGGTCTTTGTGACTTTGTTCCTTTGAGAAATTAAGGAAAAAGCTCAATTTTTTATTAGCTCAGCTGACTATAAGTCATCTGAGCTATAGTCGTGGTCCATTGTCCGTCGTCCGTCCGTCTGTCCGTCCGTCCGTCCGTAGATGTGGCACGTTTTGAAACCGTAAGACCTAGGAATCCAAAATTCAGCAAAATGTTAGATATCCCCAAGATCTCCTACCAAACCGAAAACTGGGTCTTTGCGACTTCGTTCCTTTGAGAAATTTAGGAAAAACCTCATTTTTTTATTAAAATCCTATTTTCACACTTCAGGACTGCCTAATATCAAAACCACTCATCTGTTTTTCCTCATATTTACCATAAATAATCCTCTATATAGTTCCTATGTACATGCCTGAAATTGGGTCTGTATTATATAATTTAAAAAAGTTATGGGCCCAAACATAATGCATTTTGTAAATAATCAGGAAAAAAATTTGATCACTTAACACAAAACTTGTTAAAGCTAAGCACTTTTTTTTCAGTAATATAACTTTTATTAATCAAAATTAAATTGTTTACCCAAAATTTGATCAAAATCTTTTAAATTTTTTAAAATATTAGCAAAAATAAAAAATTGGTACCTTAAACTTTGCCCAACTTTGACCATGGCACGTTTTTTTCCTGTAACTGCTGTGGATTTAATTTTCAAAGCATGTTTTTGTTAGCATTTCAACTGTTAACATTTAAAATTTGAAACCAGTTGATCAAAAACTGTAGATTTTATTCAAGTTTTCAAGCACCATGTCACATATTGTTTACATCAACCTAGTGTTATGCAGTTTGCTAGAGCTCAGCTCCCCAGCTTCAGCTCTAAGTTCCTTAAATTAGGCATACAGTAAAAATCTCCAAAATCTCCTACCATGCCAAGAATTTGGTCACCAGAACTTAATTCCTTCGAGATATTAATGAAAAACTTCATTTTTTCATTAAAAACCCTTTGGTACACTTCAGGACTGCCTAGTATCAAAACCACTGATCTGACTTTGATCATATATAATATACATATTTTTCTATACATTCGCTATGCACATGCCAGAAATGATGTCAGTATTGCGTAATTGTTTTAAGTTATGTGCACAAACAAAATTGACTTTGTTAAAAATCAGGAAAAATATTTACTCAGGTTACATGAAAATTATTGAAGCTGGAGAATTTTTTTCAAGTATATAACTTTGTTTAATTAAGATTCAATTGTATACCCAAAATTAGATCTGTATTTTGTAAATTTTATAAGGTATTAGCATAAACATAAAATCAATACCTGAAATTTTACCCAACTTTGACCATGGCAAATTTTTTTCCTGTGAGTACTGTTTTTTTAATTTTCTCAGAATGTAAACATAAATATTTAATGTGTTTAAATCTGAAATTTGAAACTAAAAGGTTGAAAATGAGGCTAGTTATTAAATTTTATCTTGAGGCTCTATTGTAGTCACTTGCTTTGTTCCAGATGCAGGTAGGCCACTCCAGGTCACTGGAAGTCAGCTATGCCAGGGTTCCTGATTTGTTTCAGTCACTGGGGGAGATCCCCTGCTGTGACAGGTGTACAATTGTTCTCATATCACACCCCCCCCCCATGAATATATAAATATACATTTGTATGCATGATGTGGTGTTACATGACAAGATTGAGATTTATGATGATGCAATTTAGAATTATGAATCAACGTTTATATTCAGAAATATATGTTATATTGGAAATGTATACAAATTAAACTTAAAATAAAAAAATGAGGATCTAATACAAACATGTGTTCATTATTTTCGAGCCTCAGCAGAATTGGAGATCAGGCTTTGTTTGCCCTGAATGTTTATGCAAAAGTGTTGTTAATCCCATCTCTTCCCCCCCCCCCCCCCTGGCTGTCATTGATCCATAGCACCTCACCGTCACATGTGCACTGGGACATTAGTTATTATTGCAAATGTGTACAATTTTTTTCAATTTGAAAGATAATTGGATTAGAAAACATTAAGATCTAATATTGAAACATATTCTTGCCCCAGGAGAATGGAACATAAAGTGATCAGCTCTTGTCTATCCATCATCTCTCAATTATCATTAAATATATATACTAATTATGAAATTTTTCCTTTAAGCACTGTTGAAATAACTTTCATATGCTGTATGTGTATTGATTTAAGCCATTAAAGTCTGAAATTTGAAATCAAATTTATGTATTCAGATGTGTAATATTGCAGATGAAAAACTTTAAAATATTAAAATATATTATCAGCTTTGTTTGTCTAACAGTCTGTCTGTCCTTTTTTAAATATTATGTAATTGTGAATGAACTATTTAATCCTGTAAGTATTGTTGAATTAAGTGGAAATCCTATATGTATATACACTATGTTAATACAGAGATGTTGTAACTCCCATCATTCCAGCCCTCCCCCCCCCCCCCCAACCACCACCACCAGGTTCTTGCATCTGTGGACTGGAGACATCAGTTATATTTCAACTGTATACATTTTATAAAATAAAAATACATATATTTAATAATATATATTATGTAAAATAGATCAAATTGAGCAAATGTGTAAACTACTGAACTGTCAACAAATTGTCAAAAAGCCAGCCAATGATCATGGTAATAATATACATCTTATGTTCACAAACTGCTCACATGCTTCAATTTGACATTAGAGAATGCATGGTTTGGTCACAAAATATTATTTGCAACAATTTCTCACTCATCAATACAAACCAATCATGTCAACCAGCCATGGCATATATTACCTTTTCCTCTTAGACTTGATCTCCATTATTATTTTAGATTTTTACTTTCAAGGTCAACTTCAGCTGAGCACAGTGACCCATATTTATAGCACCATGTCTTGAATGTTTACATCAGGTCATTGGTTAACAGTGTTCCAGGCTGTTACATAACACCTTCACTCCTTGCCTACTGCTTCTGTGAGTGTCTGGGTCAGGCTGGGTCAGGCAGTAATTACCAGAGAGCCTTTCTCCTCTCTCTCTCTCTTTCCCTTTCTCTCTTTCTAGCTCTCTTTTTCTCTCTCTCTTTCTCTCTCTCTCACCCCTATGCCTCCCATCCTCCCTCCACCCCATTCTGTTGACAGGTACTATAAACCTTATTTATTAGATATATATGTTGATGCAATTAAGAAATGTGAATCAACTGAAATATTCACATATATATGTTATACTCTAAATGTATAGTTACATTTTCAAACCTGGAAAAAATGATGTTATAAAAAAAGGAATTTATGTAAAAATTGTTCATAATTTCCTGGCTCAGAAGAATGGGAATTAAAATTATTTGCTTTGTTTCTCTAGCTTTCTTGCCTGTTTTAAATATTTAATAATTATGAATAAACTTTTTTTTCCTGTAAGCTCTGATTAATTAAATTTCATATCCTGTACGTATATGCAAGGGTATTGTAACTCCCACCATCCCCTTCCCCCACCCCACTAAGTCCTTGCTCCTTCGCACTGTCAACAATAGTGCTATTGCTATAGCATAAAATTTGATAATTTGAAGAAAATATATACAGAGAGACAGAGGCGTTGTAACTCCCATCATAACCCCCCCCCCCCCCTCCATCAAGTCCTTCCGCCTGTGGAGTGGGGATTTTATAGCAACTGTATACATATCATAAAATAGAAAAAAAAGTTTAATTAAAGTTTAAATTAAAAAAATTGGATCTCATTAGACAAATGTGTAATATGTTGAACTGTCAACAGCCTGTCAAAAAGGTATCCAATGAAAACACAAGGTCAGATCTTAAAATATTATTTGCAACAATTTCTTCAATCATATCAACCAACCATAGCCTAGATTACCTCTTTCTCTCAGACTTTATTTACATTTCATAATATTTTAGATTTTAACCGTCCAGTACTGTTGAATGCTCCGTCCCTCTCAATCTATCTCCTTTTCTCTCTACATCCAACCCTCCTTGCTGCCCACACTGTTTCCTTCTCCAAACTCCATCCCAATGTCAGCTTCAGTAAATGAGAACAAGTTGAATCAGATATATTCATATTTTTATATATTGTATAACTGTTTGTTACCTATGTACGTGCCAGAAATTATGTCAATATTGTGTAATATGTAGACGTGGTGGGCATCAATATAATGTACCTTGTCAAGACCTAAGAGATATCATGTCATACAGTCACAATTCATAAATCCACTCTTCAGCATAGTTAATAATAACATTATATATGTCAAATTGAAATCTTGCGGACTTCCATACACTATAGATCCTTCAACAAATAGCCTTATCATCATTCTACCACTGCTTAGTGTTCTGTCATTGCATTCATATTTGCTCAAATATATTGCTATTTTCAACAGCTCCCAAATAAATAAAAAATAAACCACTATATTTACTCCATATTAATCCATCAGTCAGGTAATTTCATACATGATTTACTCACATATGACATTATATTCCTTTATAATAGCCTAATAAGTCCATGATATTCATAAGGTTTGTCGACTAAATATAGTATCACAATGGTGATACATTAATAGTTCAATCATGATCAGCTGAGCGCTGTGACCCATAGGTCCCTTGTTAAAAACATATTTTCACACTTCAGGACTGCCTAATATCAAAACCACTCATCTGTTTTTCCTAATATTTACCATAAATATTCCTCTATATAGTTCCTATATACATGCCAGAAATAAGGTCTGTATTATATAATTTAAAAAAGTTATCGGCTCAAACATAAACATTTTGTAAAAAATCAGAAAAGATATTTGTTCGCTTAACACAAAACGTGTTAAAGCTAAGGACATTTTTCCAGTAATATAACTTTAATTAATCAAAATTAAATTGTATACCCAAAATTAGATCAAAATCTTTTAAATTTTTAAAAATATTGGCAAAAATATAAAATTGGTACCTTAAATTTTGCCCAACTTTGGCCACAGCACGTTCTTTCCCTGTAAGTACTGTGGATTTAATTTTCACAGCATGTGCACATAAGGATTTAATCTGTTTAAATCTGAAATTTGAAAATAAAAGCTGCAAAATTAGGCTAGTTATTGAATTTTTTGGAGGCTCTTGTTGTATTCCCTTACATTGTCAAGCAGTCCACGTCGACGACTGTAGGTCAATTAGTGCAGCTCTCTCCACTGAGTTGAGCTTGATCAGGCTGTCTGCAGTTAATACCATACCACAGGGAGCCTTTTTCTCTGGCAACCCCGCTTTGATCACCCTTTGTTCCTAGTCTGTCTGGCCAGATGGACAACCCTTTAACAGGTACATACATTTAGTGTAATTATAAGTTTTACAGTTGTAAACCAGTTTCATTGGATGTGTAAGACCAGCAAATGTTGTGCACCGTATATGTCATTTAGGATGATGGAATTTTAAAATTATTCATTCCCAGTAGCTACACTTAGATCGCTGTGATGAGTTGAATAATGAAGTTGTATAATTTGTTTCAGTTGTGGAGAAGAGGTGACAAAAGCAGAGCAGTTCAATGATCTTTCTTTAGAGCTTACAAAAAACAGGTACTAACACAACTTTAAGACTATTTATTAGAATTTAAACTGAAATTTTCTTTAGCTCAAAATTCTTGTTAAAAAATAAATTCAGTTACATCTGGACATGTACCCCTGTAAAATTGTTATAGAAATCATGAATATTCTTCTCATATATTATAACATGAGTGAAAAGAAATCATACTTACTTGTATATTATTATATATTTTGATATTTTTATCTTGTGCTTAATTACTGTATACATGTTTCATGTGTGTAGGTTTTATACTTTAATTAACAATCTAGAATGGTTCAACAGTAGATGGGCAGAATATGAAATGGTTGATGACTTATCGGCAGTAATAAAAATATTGTATACTCCTGCTTTATCTCTGTATTTTTGTTACATTATTTTTTTCTAAATTATCAATTTTATATTTGTTGTCCAGGGATATGTCCAGTACAAGCATACAAGACGCGCTGGATCATTTCTTCTGTCAAGAAAAACTGGAATATACGTGTGAAAAGTGCCAAAGTAAGGCTGCTGAGGTCAGCCATGAATTCACTCGTCTACCCAGGTAATGACCAAGAGTGAGCAATGAATGCTTATGTTTATTTCTTTATTTTCAGGTGAGAGGAATTACAGGTAATTTCCTTATTCAGCAATGTGCAGGAAATTTTACCTCATTCTCTCTTATTTTTGCATATATTATTCTTGAAACTGGGAAGACCTCACCCTTTTTCAGGAAATTTCCTGCTCATGCCTGATTTTAAATTTACCCAGAGTAGTTGTTAACTAAGGAGGCTTCCGTCCCTCTGCTGGACTTCTCAAACACCTGATGAATAAAGTTATGGCCAGAAAACATTTAAGATAAACTACTGAATTTCCAGGTCTGTATGAGTATCATATGCAGTGCTTACTTAGCCCACAGCTTTCTGACAGAAACATCTATTAATAGCTAAACAATAGGAAGAACAACAAACAACACAGTATATATTAAGTCTCCATACAGTCCTTAAGAGACCACAAGTTAGTTGTGTTCACAAAGCTTGTAAAGTCACTTCCTTTGTGTTTAGATCTTACTTTGCCTTATTTAAATTCCACTTAATTTTTGGCTTTGCTGCTCTCAAAAGAAGTTGCATCATTCTGCTGACAGTGACATTCTAAATCATGTGGAGCATTCTGGTCATGTGTACCTGTTTAGTACTACCCCGAGACAGAATGTACTTGCTCATGAATGTTATATTCTTATCATACAAGAATTTGTATTTAATCTTATTTGAATAATCATAAAAATGTATTGAGCTTCTTATAAATCATTTGAGCATTTATGATAATGTATCTGATTAGTGTTAATATTAAGAATAATAAATATATTTTGTTTAACATATTAATGCAATTTGCTTTTGAATAATAAGCAAGTAATTTTGAAAAAAAAGACAAATTATTCTTAAGTTATCATACAATTATTTTTTAATATATTTATGAACAAAACAATTTTCATGTTAATGGATATAAATTTAAAAATATTTTTTTTAGAGTCCTTGTGCTGCATATGAAGCGATATAACTACAGCAGTAAAAGTTCTATCAGCCTTAAAAAGGCACAGGAGTTGTGTATACCTCGGTTCTTAACTCTCAGTGCCCACTGTACAGAAGAAACGCAACCAGCGCTGCCACCTGTATTACCCCGGATAAGGTACTGGCTGTGTTTATTAAGTATTATATGTGTTTCCCTCATGAATTTCTTTGTACTCACAGTGCAACATAGCTCCAGGGGAAGGGAAAAACAGTCGGGGAGGGGGGGGGGGGGTTGTTTAAAATGTATATGCATTAATGATTTGTTGAAAGAAAGACCTGTGTAATATACAATAGAACTTGTTAGTTGTTTTATGGCAAAGCTAGAATGAATCACTTATTGTATAGGTACTTTGTAAATTTCACAGGCATTGTCTATTGGTGAATCATCAGTTATGTTGTTATCCTCTGGAGGTATTTATTATTAGTTTTGTGTTTGTTTCTCTCAGGTCTCTGGTCGAAGGGACAGATTACGCTAAATGTACAGACGCTCCAAAAAGAAAGCTGGACTTTCACAGGTAAAGGAGTCCTTTAGGTTCTTTATTTTATCTGATCTTATTATTTTCAGTCTGCAGGTAATTTATTCTCTAAAGACATACCAGAACTGTTCTTATTTAGCTATCTGGCTTCAGTTAATCTTAATGTGAACTGCTCTAAATACTTTTTACAAAATTGTGAACATATTATATCTTAAATATAGTCCATACACCATATATACCTCATATAGAATCTATTCGCCTTGTTGTTTACTTTGTCTCCGAGTACTTATTCTTTACTTGTGTGTACTGATTTCTTGTGTGTATGATTTTAGAGCAAAGAACTATAACATACAAGTATGATAATTACATGATTTTACTTAATGAGGCTAACATATTTCACTTCACATTTAATGACCAAATAACACATTGACCTGTTGAAAATCCTTGACCACAGAATTTGCAAAAGCTGAGCCAATTTCCTAGAAAAATAGGAACTTTTTGCTGTTTATTTTTTACCAGAACCTTGAGCTTGTGAGATTTATTAAGGAACTGTAAGCGTTGCTATGGACATTTCCCTCTTTGCAGTGAGTTTGGCCACAGGAAAGAAAAACCATCTGACATGAAATGATAAATCTTAATGTTAAAGTTAGTAATGGCATTGTAAGCACCAAATTTCCAGGAAAGATTGAAAACATTATTAAGTGATAGTTTGACCTTTTTTATTCCAAATTTAATTTATTGCATTACATTTGCACCAGCCAATTTCATAAGGGGTCCCATCTGTGTACTTGGTTTCCTTTTTAGCTCAGCTGACTATAAGTCATCTGAGCTATAGTCGTGGTCCATTGTAGTCCGTCTGTCCGTCCGTCCATCCGTCCATAGATGTGGCACGTTTTGAAACCTTAAGACCTAGGAATCCAAAATTTAGCATAGTGTTAGATGTCCCGAAGATCTCCTACCAAGCCGAAAACTGGGTCTTTGCGACTTTGTTCCTTTGAGAAATTTAGGAAAAACCTCAATTTTTTATTAAAAACCTATTTTCACACTTCAGGACTGCCTAATATCAAAACCACTTATCTGTTTTTCCTCATTTTTACCATAAATATTCCTCTATATAGTTCCTATGTACATGCCGGAAATTATGTCTGTATTATATACTTTAAAAAAGTTATGGCCCCAAACATAATGCATTTTGTAAAAAATCAGGAAAGATATTTGATCACTTAACACAAAACATGTTAAAGCTATGGACTTTTTTTCCAGTAATATAACTTGATTAATCAAAATTAAATTGTATACCCAAAATTAGATCAAAATCTTTTAAATTTTTTTAAATATTAACAAAAATAAAAAATTGGTACCTTAAATTTTGCCCAACTTTGACCATGGCACGTTTTTTTCCTGTAAGTACTGGGGATTTAATTTTCACAGCATGTTTTTGTTATCATTTTGTCTGTTAACACCAAAATATGAAACCAGTTGATCAAAAACTGTAGATTTTATTCATTTTTTCAAGCACCATGTAACATATTGTTTACATCAAGCTAGTGTCATGCAGTTTGCAAGAGCTCAGCTCCCCAGCTTCAGCTCTCAGTTCCTAAAATTTGGCATACAATTAGATGTCTCAAAAATCCCCTACCATGCCAAGAATTTGGTCACTAGGACTTAATACCTTCGAGATATTAATGAAAAGCTTCATTTTTCCATTAAAAACCCATTGTTGCACTATACATTCTCTATGCACATGCCAGAAATGATGTCAGTATTGTGTAATTGTTTTAAGTTGTGGGCCCAAACATAATGCACTTTGTAAAAAATCAAGAAATAAATTTACTCCCTTAACAAGAGGATTGCTGAAGCTAGAGATTTTTTTTCAGGGATGTAACATTATTTAATCAAGATTCAATTGAATACCCAAAATTAGTTCTGAATTTTTCAAATTTTATAAGTTATTAGTATTAATATAAAATTAGTACCTTAAATTTTGCCCAACTTTGACCATGGCACGTTTGTTTCCTGTGAGCACTGTTGATATAATTTTCATATCATGCACACATAAGGATTTCAGCTTTTTAGTTTAGAAAGCTGAAAGAAATTGGCCAAAAATTGTAGCTTTTATTAATGTTTTTATATGACCATGTCAGACCTTGGCTCTCTCTAGCCTCTCTTGAGTCACCTGTTTGTTGACCTTGTTGAACTTTCAGCAAATTATGCATGCTTGAGGTGAGGCATAAACTGGGGCAGCCAGGCAGCTTATGGCCAGCCACAGTTGATCCAGGTGTCCAACCCAACTCAACTAGTAGTTTTAACCAACAACATAACAGTAAACAATAAATTAATAAATTTTTATTGGTTTTTAATAACAAATTAAAGAAAAAAAGAAAAGGAATTTGTTAGTTGATAATAACAGGAAACTAACTTGCAATTACTGATGATATAAGAATCTTGTATCAATGGATAGAATGTCACGTATTCCAAATAACACCATGCAGTCACCTATGGTATTTTTCAGTTCAATTTTAATGATAAAAAAGTAAATCATATTATTCATTACTAATCATTAGGGATCATATGAAGGAAATTAATGATAGACAAAGATGCAGTTGATAATATTTATCTAGATTCCTACTGTGTCTAGTGTGTACATTGATGTGAAATTAGTCCAAAATGAATATATTACATTTATTTTTTTTTTATATAAATAAAAACCATAAAACCAGGTACTTATGATCATTATTTAAATGTGTGAATTTTGTATATTCTGGATTCTCAACATCATTGTTTTGTGAAAACTGAATAAATACCAGACATGGTGCGAATACTTTGCAATTGTATTTAAATAAGAATATGAATATGTACTCCATTATAAAATTTCTTTCATAAGAATGGGAATTCAGGTAAAAATGAAAGTATATGAATACCAGTGCAAATACTTCCAAAATGTATTCATGAATGCATTCATGAATATATTCTTTAATATTATTGTATCCGCCAAAACAGAGTTTTGCGGATACTATGTTTTCAGCTGCACGCCGCCGCCGCCACCGCGTAGGTTTCCGGAGAACTCCTCTGTAACCGCTGGGCGGAATTTTACGAAACCCGGGATTATGTTCGGGTCACATGTGAACTGCTGCGCCCCGATTTTGTTTTGACCTCTGACCTTTCCTCTGCGCTCTGCGTCCGTTTGTGCGTCTGTTTCCACACATAAACCCACATATCTCGGGAACCGTTTGACCGATCAGGAAAATGTTTTTGCACAAATGTAGCCCTCTGAGAGCTTTATAACATACATCAAAAATGGTGGCGCCACCTGCAACCATGTTTGCACAGTGTCCATCTGTTTGTCTGCCTTGGGTTAAAATCACTCATATCTCTGCAGTGACTTGACTAATTCACCTGAAATTCGGCATGCGTAAACATCCTGGATAGCTTTTCTGATTTTATGACAGGTGGCGCCACCTACATTCACGTTTACGCTGCAGACATCCAAGCTCATATCTCGGGAACCGTTTGACCGATCAGGAAAATTCTTTTGCACAAATGTAGCCCTTGGAGAGCTTTATAACATACACCAAAAATGGTGGCGCCACCTGCAACCATGTTTGCACAGTGTCCATCTGTTTGTCTGCCTTGGGTTAAAATCACTCATATCTCTGCAGTGACTTGACTAATTCACCTGAAATTTGGCATGCGTATACATACTTGATAGCTTTTCTGATTTTATGACAGGTGGCGCCACCTACATTCACGTTTACGCTGCAGACATCCAAGCTCATATCTCGCAACCGTTTGACCGATCAGGAAAATTCTTTTGCACAAATGTAGCCCTTGGAGAGCTTTATAACATACACAAAAAATGGTGGCGCTACCTGCAACCATGTTTGCACAGTGTCCATCTGTTTGTCTGCCTTGGGTTAAAATCACTCATATCTCTGCAGTGACTTGACTAATTCACTTGAAATTTGGCATGCGTATACATACTGGATAGCTTTTCTGATTTTATGACAGGTGGCGCCACCTACATTCACGTTTACGCTGCAGACATCCAAGCTCATATCTCAGGAACCGTTTGACCGATCAGGAAAATTTTTTTGCACAAATGTAGCCCTTGGAGAGCTTTATAACATACACAAAAAATGGTGGTGCCACCTGCAACCATGTTTGCACAGTGTTCATCTGTTCGTCTGCCTTGGGTTAAAATCACTCATATCTCTGCAGTGGTTTGACTAATTCACCTGAAATTCGGCATGCTTATACATCCTGGATAGCTTTTCTGATTTTATGACAGGTGGCGCCACCTACAATCAAGTTTACACTGCAGACATCCAAGCTCATATCTAGGGAACTGTTTGACCGATTGGGCCAAAATTTTGCATGTGTATAAATCTCATATAGCTCTTTATCATAAGCAAAACTGGTGGCGCCACCTGCAGCCATGTTTGCACAGCTCCCGTCTGTTTGTCTGCCATGGGATAAAATCACTCATATCTCGGCAGTGGTTTGACATATCTGCCTAAAATTTTGCATGTTTATACATCCCCGACAGCTCTCTTGATTTTATGACAGGTGGCGCCACCTGCATTCTAGTTTATGCAGCAGATATCCAAGCTCATATCTTGGGAACCGTTTGACCGATTGGGCCAAAGTTTTGCATGTGTATAGTTCTCACAAAGCTCTTTATCATACGCTAAACTGGTGGCGCCACCTGCAACCCTTTTTTGCACAGTGTCCATCTGTTTGTCTGCCAAGGGCAAAAATCACTCATATACAATATAGTGGTTTGACTTATCTGCCTTTAAATTTTGCATATGTATACAACTTGGACGGCTTTCTGGATTTTTTGGTAGGTAGCGCAACCTACATACACAATTTGGCTGCAGACATCCATGCTTATATGCAACACTTCACCCGTTCCACTCTGATTTAGGCGGATACAAGTAGTCGCTTGTCGACTACCCGTATTCTAGTTTTAATAATCATTTCAGTTACATTTTATTTTAAAAAAATACGATTCTCTTATTATTTTTAATAAAAATTATATTTGGGACTATTTGTAATTTTTTTTAATAAATAGTTAAACTCTTATATTATATGTTCTGCTTATAAGTTATATGGCCAAGTCAAAATCTGTGTGACATAAGCACTCCATTTGTTAATAAAATATAATGAAATTAATCCTGTTCCCTGTCTCCAAAGGTACTATCAAAATCATACATAAGCTAAACAACAACAACTCATAATACAGCTGATTTTTATTACCACATAAAACCAGCATGTGCCTCATTTCTAAATCATATTTTGTTATCATATATAACAGCTGAGCGCCGTGACCTATAGGTCCCTTGTTAACTACAAATCCTAGGTAAGATTGAAAAAAAAAGCACTGGATTTAACTTTTATTTTCTCAGTAATGTCCATTTTATCACGTTTGCAACAGCTAAGTACATTAGGGCCCTTTCTCTATACTTGGTTCATTTTTAACTTTACATAACCCAGACATCATGCTGACATGTTTATTATACTTTTTACAGGAGCACAGAAAAGAGAAGCTTTAAGTTTTCAAAGACTCTAGGAGGAAGTCCTCTGAGGGGAGAATCCAGGAACGGGATCACAGAGTCAGATCACTTGGACGCAGACATGGCTAAGGTAGGTTAGGAAGCTCTTTGTTTGGAAACTGCAAGTACAGGCATCTTGACTTGCATACAGGATAGTCAAGTGGTAAAATGCTCTGTGCTGCCAACCCAGGTATGATCCCTGGCGTGGTTATTAGAGTGGGTTGTAGTGACCTGTCCAAGGCAAGTGGTTTTCTCCAGGGCCACTTGTTTCTTCCCCTCCTACAGACTACCGGAGGCCATCATCTGAGCCATTGAGAGTGCCTCGCATTAGTTATGTTAACTAGTTTTACGATTCATGTAAAATAAGTGTTTATTTAAATAAATGTGTATTTAACTGGCAGTTATGCTGATAAAAAATGCCATTAAATATGTTCAGTATGGACCCTGAATGGGTGTGTCAGAATTAGTAATTCAGGGAATTTCTCATGTACACATTTGTGCTCTGCAATGTTGGTTGTTTCAGTTTTGTTAACATTTATATTAAATATATGAAATCATTTTAAGTAATTGAAATATATATATATATATATATGAGGCTCACAAGTGGTAGCTATCACAACAGAGTAGGAAGATAAACAAGATGATCATGTTCTTATCTGCCTCCTCATCATTAGGCATTGAAGGAAAGTCACCAGGAGCTGGAACGAGAGAAGAGACAAAAGGAAACAGAAGAACGATTGTTCACTGAAGCCCTCAAAACCAGTGAGAAGGAAGTTCATGCAGTGGCTCACCAGGTATGTGCTATTATTTGCTAAGAGTAAATATTGAGAGTAATTTGCTTAATAAGTCAAGACTTATAGGTAATGGTAAGTGATAGGTGAAATTATAGCTTTTCATTTTATTATTAATAATAGTAATAAAATGTAATAATTAAGAGGCAAAGTATTGCATACTGCGCGGGAATGTTAACGGTGTGTCAGTCTGAGGATGACTGCCATGAAACAAGCCAGTCAGTGGTATAAACACTGACAACTAACATTTATACTTCACAAAAATTAAATAATCTTACATTAACACAATATCTGTTCATACAGTGATACAGTAATCAAATAAATTACAAAGAAAACTATTACGTTCTTCATAACAATTCAGATTTGACACACACATATATTATCTTCCCTTTGGTTGCTCCACACTCAAATGGGACACTTCCATGTTTTGGGTTGAACATCCTGTACTCTTCAAACTTTTGTTGCTATTAAAAGCCGTGGTGTTTTAATGTTGTTAGGATGTGAAGAAGGAATCTGGGTTGTCTGATGAAGCCAGCGGTCAAAACCAGCTGTTTGGTAAGTACATCTGTGAAGCATGAAATGAAGAATTTACAACTACTTGATTTAAAACAGCCTTATCACCTCTGTATACAGAACTGGTATTGTTGGCCAAAATACTCATAACTGTGTAGTCCCATAAAGTATTGGTAAATGCAGGGCTAGGAAGTTTCTGTATTTTGGAAAATATGCCTGGACTTGCGGAACTGAAACCTCAAAATGGAAAGATTATTTTTTTTAAGGAAAAGCACGGAGATGACAGTAATTTTTCCCAAATTGCTGTGTGCATGTTTCCAAGGTGTGTTTACTTGAATACTGGAAGATTGTTCTTAATATCAGATCTTATTTGCCCTGGTCAAATAGGTAAGATTGAAGTGCATTTTAAAGTAGCGTTCCCTAGTTGCATAAAAACCAGCTGTACCCATCACGTGCATGTTTTTTCATCTTATTAAGTTCATATCCTCTAGTAAACCTTGTATCTGAAAAATTAGTCATGACAGTTCAACCTGAATGCTACTTTCATTAATTGGTGAGGCAACAGGATAAGTGACATTCAGTATATAATACGTCTTCATTTTCAACGGCTACATTGTCGTGTTTAAGTGTGTTTTTGAATGAGCCATGACCTAGTTGATCCTGAAGTGCTGCTGTGTGTGTACACAACAGATTACTTTCATTAGACCCACAGACATTCCACACCCGTGCATTATTTGGCCAGTCCAGCACTTAGGGCCCAAAGAGGTTGGGTGAAGGGATTATTTCTTAGATCTCAATCGTTTTGTGACAGCTTTGTATGTTAGTAAATCTATACCCAACTAGATTTATCTTCTTTAAATAATCATCAGTATAATAATGGAAGTGCAATGTGTAGGTTACTAGAGACTTGACTAGATCTATAATAGTTAATTCTCAAAATATTGAAAAAGTTGAAAAATCTAACTCTGTGAATATGAATTTACCACAATAACCCATAATTGATTCTGTTTCTTTTCAGGTGTGGAGGAGTTTACTCTAAACATGTCAGAGGAGGAACAGCTTAGGTTAGCGATGGAACAGTCTCTTCTTGAAACAAATCTACCTTCAATTGCAGGAGAGCAAGGGGAACAAAAAATGGAGTGTATTAGCACAAATAATCATACCCAACAAACACTGCAAACTTCAAGTAGCAAGGATGACTCTGGTGTTGATTTATACGCAGGATATTGTGATCCCAATAAAAGTCACTGCGAGTACGAGTGGGATAGTATATTGAAGGACAGCATGACAGTCGCATCAAGTGACACACAGATTGATGCAGCGACTAGTACAGAAACATCACAGGACTCAGATCGTATAGAACATACTGTCGTCAAACCAAGCCCTGCCAAAACTGACCAAGCCTTTACATCTACAAACTTTCAGTGGACTTCCACAAGTGTCAAAACTGAACAGATTAATGGGGATTTTACTTGTAATGATGAGACTGATTTAGTAGACAGTGTGGTTTCAAATGGTGGGAAACGAAAATCAGGGGAGAGGCATTTTAGTGACAGTGTGACAGCAAACAGTAGCTGTGACCCCATGGAAACTGAAGTTGATTCACCATCCGCACAGAAGAAGCCAAAATTTGACTCATCATTTTCGGAGGAGAATCTTAAACTTGAACTGGAGGGAGATGAGTTTAAAGATACAAGTCAGTCAGATCTAGAGAATCCAAAGCTTTCTGGTGATCATAAAAGTGACTTGCAGAATCAGGAAGTGTTTGAACCTCTGGATGATGATGTTGTGATTATGAAAACTGAACCAGGGGTAAGCATCACAGGGACAGCTATCAGTGAATCACCAACCAGACCTGCAGACACTGGTGATGTGAACACATTAATAGACTTAGCAGGTATGAATTTAGTAGTAGAAATAATAAATAGGTTTCATTATTGATCCAAAATCTTAATTAAAGTATACACTAATAAAAACAATCCTTGCTCACTTTCAAAAGCCTCTCCTTACATTTTCCTCTGTCTTTAAACAGGTGTTCATCTGTTGTATTTTGAGATATGTAAACAGCTGAAAGATATGGCTGGTAATCATCAATAGCCTGGCATGAAAGATAATATCTTTATACTTGCTTTGAACTGAGTATGAATCTAATCATGTGGATTTCAAACCTTGGGGCAATAAACCTTTCAGGACATTCTTCTACTTTCATATGAAACTTTGACCAGGCTTATTTTAGAAATAAAAGGACAAATTATTCTTTTGCCAAATAGTAACATAAATTTCCTGTGTCTTAAGAGGAAGAGTGTTTCACCTAAAACATGAACCACTTCATATTCATGCCTAGTTTTGCTGAATTTGATACAAATCTAGATAAATAATTGCATTCAGGCATTGAAAGCACATCCACCATTCATGTCTCTGTAATGGATCCAATTTTCAGCAGGTTTCATCCGGAGCATGTTCTGTTTATGGGATTTTTCAGGAGATAATAAAGAAAACACTACTCCACCTAAAACAAATCAGAAATCAGAGACTGACTGGGGGAGGTCACGGGCCGACCAGGAGGATAACGACATACAGCTCGCGATGCAGAACAGTCTGAAAGACCAGGTCAGAGAAGTACACTGTAAAAGTAAAATATTTACTTGACTCTAAGGATAGAATGGTAAATCAGATATATTTAAATCATTGTGTTGTCAGCCTAAATTATATTAGTAGAGATCTAAATTATCTTATTTTTTTCTCTACATGATTTAAAACCCTACCAGGAGTAAGTAAATTTATATTTTAAATAGTAGTTTTAAAATAACCTGATAATATCAGTTTCAGATAATAGTTTATTGTACATATCTGATGTAGTTCCATCTCTTCTGTTACAGGAGGTGCTTGGAGATTTTGATGAACAGCTGAGGAGGGCTAAAGAATTAAGTCTGCAAGGTAAAACCACGACATAATTGATTGTTAAATGTTTAGCATATGTGCTTTGGATCAAGTATAGTTCTATAAACAGCACTCGGCTTTATATGGGAAACTATTCTTTTTTGCTGATGAATTTCAGGATTCTCACCTCAGTCATTGTAAAATAAATCTTAGGATGTGCCGTACAAAACATTAGGGATTGGTCATTTGGTCTGATAGCTATCAGAACCACCTATTTATTGTCTCCCGCTTCCGCAGAACAGGGGACATTGATTTTGGTTTGTCTGTCTGTCCATGTGTGAATGTCTGTCAGGTTTTCGATTCTGTGCCTTAACTTTCCTAAATATTATCCGATTATATGGGGTCAGTGATTGCTCTCTTGCATACCCTGCTTTGGGATTGGTTTTGGAGTGTCCAAAAATTTATTATCACCAGCTCCCAAAATAAAAAAAATTTCCTTTTGGTTCCCAATTCACAACTAAATTATGATATATGGAGACATCTTCAGGGGAATATAAAAACTAAAACATATTCAGAAGGCAAGCATGAAGATCACAGGAACATAAATAACAACAGGCAGAAGAGGGGGACATAAATTCTATGAATTTGCTTGTTGTAGTGTGAAGTATCTCTTTTGTCTTACCATTGACAATCTTCATACTCTAATCTGAATTTTTTAATTTCTATTAAATATTGTATTGTATATCTTCATCTTATACTTTTCAGAGTTTAACCAGATCCCAGATGTTTTAGAAGACCAACAACCTGTGTTAACAGTAGAGAGGTCTGAGTCAGAGAAGAAAAAATTGAAAAGAAATGCAGAGGTGAGACAGTTTATATTTGGTGTGTTTATGCAGAGTAAATAGAGTTATTGTTATAAATTGTAGAATGTGGTGGCTTAATTGTTAGGGTGCTGGACTTGTGACCGCACAGTTGTGGGTTTAGGTCCTGCTTTAAGACTTCTAGCCAAAGTCTTTACCACAAGGTTGTGCTTGTTTGACCCAGAAGTGATTGGGTACTGTTCATGGGCAGCGAGCAAATTAAGAACAAATAACCTTCTAGCGGCTGTTATGGCTGCTTGGTTAATATGCAACCAAGGGTGCTGAGAAAAGCTACAACAATGAACTAGACCAGGAAGGCAAAGTGTAAAGTAGGAATAGACTGACATTGTTGGTGGTATCAGGCTATAAACCCCCACCTTGACCTTCATCATTTAACTCTTGATTAGGGCAATGAGGACTTGCCTTTGTATCATTTGTAAAATTTTGATTGGTTGGTTACATCCCTGCGCTAAGGTGATCCTTTGCTCTGTGTCCCATACTTAATGGGACATGTTTCAAAACCATTGGCTGCTGACCTTAAATTCTGCATACATTTAATAAGCACAAGAATGACTCAAATTAATGCATTCTTATGAAGCTTTGCTTGTA
Source organism: Sipunculus nudus (assembly GCA_026874595.1). Taxonomy (NCBI): domain Eukaryota; kingdom Metazoa; phylum Annelida; class Sipuncula; order Golfingiida; family Sipunculidae; genus Sipunculus; species Sipunculus nudus. The sequence goes on from CM049321.1 coordinate 52,350,356, forward strand.
TGTACAGTGACCTTTCATCATTCATTTTGGCCACTGGGTTATAAAATAGAAAATGCATCATCACATTACTTCGACTCTTTAATAGAATGTTGACCACTTCTATTATGGCTTTATACATATCCTAAAGGGTTAAATAAATTAATAGATAAATTAAGGGTTATAGGCCTAAATTTATGATGACTTTTCTCTTGCGTAAGCAATACTAAGCATATTCTGTAAATGACCTTTGCTGCAATTAAAGAACTGATCATGTCACCCAGAGAGAATAATAGTAAATTCATTTATGTTTTTTTAATCGTTTAATGCATTATAACTTGATTGGTGGTTTTGTTTCAGTTTGGTGATCTGCCATACTCGTATAGACTAGTCAGTGTTGTTAATCATCTTGGTTCATCGTCAGCCTCGGGTAGGTTAAAATAATGTTACATTTTAATTAGAAAGTGAGTATCTAGAAACAAGTGGTTTTATTCTCATACTACTTTTAACAGTCAGATAGTCTCAGTGGTTATGTTTCAGACTGCTGCAGAAAAGTATGATCATATTTTAATGCTTTATGAAGGGCTTACTGATGAGAGAAAGGTCAAAATTGATTGTTAATATCAACACTAATTAGGAATTATCTGAATACTGTCAATGTTTGTATTTGTTTTGGTTATGATCCATGACAAAGCCCGTCAGCTTGTTATTATGTGCCAATCTAGGATGGGTTGTAATGTGGTATTTGCTTAGGCTGGCCATCTGTCTTAATCTATGTCTGTCCATTCATCCATTAACCTTTAGTGTCTGTACAATAACTTTTCAGGAGTATGATCAATTCTAATGGAACTTGGTATAAATATTGAAATATATAGTATCTTGGCTGAGTTTCTTGGCAAAATCCAGGCATATTTAATGAGTTCAGAGGTCACCAGACTTATTTGAGGTATTGCTGTTATATCTAGTATAGTGAATTTAGAAAGTTTGATCTGTTAAATAACTCACCTAAGTTTAATTCACTGCAAAATCTTTGTATATTTAACTAGGTGTAAGGTCTAAAGAAAAATGATGGGCTTTTTACACAATATTGATGTGTATACATCATATCAGACCTATTTATTTGCCCACTAATACTTCGTTATACTCATAAATGGACTGTTTCAGACTATTCTATATAATGACATATATCTTGTATAATTTACCTTCTGTACAATATCACAGTGCAGTATTACTACTATTTGGAATATTATGGATCTGGTATGACATATTTATCTATTAACTTTTTACAGGTCATTATGTGAGTGATGTTTACAACATAAAGACCAAACAGTGGAAAGAATATGATGATCTGAGTGTGATGAATACAACAGAACAGAATGTCCTGTCACGACGACAGAAGACGGGATATATATTTTTCTATATCAACAAGTCAGTATCAGTTCATGACCACAGTAAAATTACGCTGCCTGTTAAGACTTTAAGACCTATAAAATACTGTACGTTTTCCTAGAAACATATTTGTGGAAAGAATCAGTTATGAAATTATATTTGATGATTGAAAGATAGAAAAAGCCTATTCATTGATAATGAATTGATTACTTTAGGTACTATTTCTCTAAATGTGAAATATGATGTACAGAATTGTAGCTGATATATTGATCAAGCAAATTTAGTCTTAAGAATCACGCTGAAAGATCAGGATAATGGCAAGTTTGTTGACCAGTCCTTATATATCTGACAGAATAAGAATGTCTTACAGAATAGTATGACTTCTTTCAATGTGCATTCAAAATCATTTGTGATCACTTATGCAATCAATTATTCTGATTATGAAAGAAAATGACGAATCATTCATGTAATCCAATTATTGGCACACCACTTAAATATATAAATAGTAACATGTTTGCTTGATTTCATAAATTTATGGTGATATATAAATATATATATAATTACAGAGATGTGTTAGAAGACTTACAGGAGAAGAACCATTTCTCAAACATCGCCATGTCTCCAGTTAACAGAGGACCTTACCCAGCAAGACCTGTCTCACGATGAAATGATCAAAACAATATTTGTGCAGGCCTGTCGTTTGTGACTGTTCTTAACGTAAAACGTCTTCACTGCACATTAAGAACATACTCCCACACTTTCCACTGAGAAAAACAAATTTGCAGCAGTTGTCCTGGTGTTTAACTTTAAGTGTCTTATCTATAGTTGATGAAATGTTGAATTCTTCATCAGTGAAATATGATCAATATATGGAGAGATTTTCCATGGAAAAGCATTTGTATTCTTGAACAATGCAGTGCAAAATAATACAGTAGGATCTCTATCCATGCAGCAGAGGAGTTTCTCACCAATACCAGTGGAGAATGATGTTGGTTGAACTTTTAAAGGAGTTGGTCTATTACAGACATTACAGTATGTGATCACATCAACAAAACCATAATTTGACCGAAAAGGATTAAGATATGATAACCACAAGGCTGACAAAACCTGCTTTTTTTCATCTGTTCTTTGTAAACTGAAACACTTAGGAAATAACCTGTTTATATTTATATTAATAAATGTATTTTTAAGTCATTCATCATCAATTTTGTTTCACTCACACCATGCAGCAAAAGACATCTGATAAATACAGCATAAATGTTGAAGAGACAAACTTCTCTTAGATATTTTTTTTTTCTTTTAAAAAATATTGTACATCGTACACTAACTTCAATTTTGATCCATTTCAAATAGATGTAGTAATTAAATAATTATATATAATCAGGTGGTTCTGAGAATGTATGGCAGGACAAACTTCAAATCATCAGTTTGAAGAACTACAGATTGTACATAGATGACCATATGTTTGAGTGTGCATGTATGCAAGTGTATGGAATATATGTACAGGCATTTAGTGGGATAGATAATATATTTATACTATATTTCTGCATATTCACTGTTCATAAACACTAGAAACTTTAAAAGATCAGGTTAACGGTAATTAGGACACCACCCAGGCTTTTGCCAAAATCTGCACAAAACATTAGCTATAAACCATTTACAGAGAAACCCTTTATAGCAGACTTGACTTAAGTGAGAGGTGTTCTTATCAGAGAACTGTTGAATCTTTTAGTTTCCATTTCATGGGATGACCTCTGGCAGCTGCATTAAGAATTTGTATAGATGTCGCTAACTTCGGGAGCATTTCATAAAACCCACTTAGTGTCCATAATGACTAGGTGCTGATAAACCTGCGAGGTTTTGCTCTGTTTATGGGATGAGTGTCTGGGAACCAGTGTCACCATAGATGCAAGTTTCTATATTTATTGGTGTTTGGAATCAGTTATAATTTCCTGATCTGTAAAAATCTGTTGACTTATACTAACCAATAATCGGAATTGATCAATTGTTCAGTCTGATCATACACAGACCAAAACATCGTCTCAAATGATATATAGGCCCACATGTTTGCTGATATATGTAATGATTCTATAGCCTATAAGTGAATGTAGTAACAAAAGGTTTGAAGTTATTACTAAACAAGAACCTTTCTATGAACCTTCTCACATGAAATAAATGAAAGCCTACATTTCCTCATCACAAAGCCTCAGTTTATTTAATATATCAAGAAAATGTGTAACTGATTATGGCACTGCAAGATCGATGACCAGATCACTTTGCATCAACCAACTGATTATTGATTATAATCAATCATCGACCCATCAGTATTTATAATGTTGAACTCAAAAAGAAGTGCACATGAATTATGCTTTAATGATCAACTTTCTCTACCTGTGTAGTATGCTGTTGTAGCATATTGATTTAGGTGCTTTACAAGGTTTGGTCCATGCTAGTGCCCCAAATGACATTATGTTTGAAACTCAACAGAACCAAAATTCTCTGTCCTAAATACTGGTTTTCACTTGGGTATTATGTAGAGTACAAGGCATATCTCAAGAAATCAGATGGGGCTTGATAACATATCATTCTTATCATACGGTTATCTTCATATTCATACAATAGACAGTGCCACCTATAGGTGATAAATAAAAAGTCTGTGACTACATATCTATATAACCAGTGTATTATCTCTCAGGGTCATGACTTTTAATGAACCATGTTTTTAAGTCATGATTGAACCATGTTTTGAAGACGAATTGCTTTTATAAACAAGACAAGTGCTGATCTCAATAAACTGCATAATGATCTTGACTGATAACGAATGGTAAAATTCAAAATTAAGTGTGAATGAGGAGTATTTGGAAGGATGTGACTAAGTTTATTACTTTGTAATGTGGTGTTAGTAAGACTTGATAACTACTTAATTAATTGCTGTCAATTTAAGAAAATTCATTTGAATAAACATGTTTATGAACATTAGCTGTTTATTTAATGTTACTGCATATTTTGTATGTTGTTTGTTCATGCTGCAGTCTGGTTAAATTTATCATTGAGGTCCAGTTTGGGTAACTCACTTTGTTGGATCAATGTAAAAAAAAAACAAATGAACCCCATATTATTAGGTCCCAACAATCGGCTGAAGTTGTCTTTGAGGACATTTTAATGAGTTTTCAAAATTTTTGTACCAATCACCTATCTGACTTTTATAAACTAACTCTGATCCCTTGGAGCTTTTATAAAAAATAGGCCAGAAATTGTGGATATCACCATACACGGGCTGCCTGTTTTAATATCCAGCGTATATAATATGTGGGGGCCCGCCAAAATAAACCAAAGTAACAAGACCGATAAGCAAGAGCTTTTCAAATGGCATTTTGCAACAGGTGACCTTTCTACCTCCGCATATATGCAACCTACCACCTTAGGTTACATCTTTTTTTCGAATTTGTCAACAAAGCTGTGTTTACAAACACGATAAACATGGTCGCACATCTTTCATGGAGGCGTTTTAAGAACTTTTCATAACCAGATCATTAATAATATATAGCGGAAGACCGAAATCACATTAATTCTTTTTCAAAAGGTAGGTGAATGGAAGAGTCCTATGACTTTGGGCCTTGTGACCTTAAAATAGTGTTCTTCCCTCATGTGTAGGTTAAAATATATGAAAGATGGAAGGTTTGGGATGAAAAGTTTGGCATTAATGGTATTAAAAAAATCTTTCAAAAGAAGTGGGCCTTGACTGACCTCGTGAACTCAGGATCTACGGGTTTCATATCTATCAGGTAAGAGTCATTTAAAGATGGAATGTGTGGCATTCAGTGTTTGGCCAGTTCTATAAAACATGAGTTCATAGATATCCTAAATGTCCGCTGATATGAAGTTCAAGGTGACCAAAAACATTCCAAGAACTTGGTCGAAAACATTGGTGTGTCAAATTTGAGGGGGTAATCTGCAATACTTCAAATGTTATGGGGTTCACAACAATTTTACATTTTGGCTGATTTGCCCTTTAATTATATTTCAACTGAATCTTTGCGCGTTACTGTTGTTTACGCTTCATATATTAAAAAAAACTTTGTGTATGGTCAAAAAGAAAGGGCAACATATTAATACCAAATGTGTTTGGTTTCCGGAAGATTTATATCAAAATTGCGATCTTTACCAACTGAAAATGAAGAATTTTCATACAACACGGCCTGAAGCAGAAAAAAAGCATGCAGAAACCTGATATTGATAAGGTGATTTGTTATGTGTGGTGCACAAAAATCGCTCCCATGGCCACCGGCGTGTGTATACGGACTACGCATACGGATAAATGTTAAAGACCAGTTAACATTCTACAGACCGATTTTGCGGACTACGCATACCAACAACGGGTACGTACTACACACTTTCGAAAACTACATTTAATCTCCATGGAAACAAAGGCGTTACAGCTGATCTGTATACATCCTGTGTCATGCCTGTGTGAATCTAGACCCAGCTGTGGCGCGGTAGTACGTAGACACAGTATGGTCTAGTGAAGTGGCGTATTCAGACAGGGGCGCCCTGTTCCCCCCCCCCCCCCCCCCCCTTTTGAGCTGTAAGGCCAAACAAATAAAAAAATACTGTTCCCAGGCACTTTTCTTCAGGAATAATTGCGGTCGGGCGGAAATTATTTATTTTTTTTTTTTATGTTTCGACAAAATTGTCATGTGATCAGGGAAAAGCATGAAAAAAACAGGTTTCTTTTGGTTAAACAGGTAAAAGAACTACATGACAAAGGAAATCGTATCAAAATTGTATAATTTACTTCTTGAAAGATGTAAATAAAAAAAATTGTGATGCGGGTGTTAAAATTGACGCGGGCGGTACCTGAGAACAAACCTTTTTATTTTTTTTGGCCTTACTGCTCTCATGTTATCTATTTATTTTCCCAGTTCTTTGTAATTAAATTAATTTTTTTAAACCTTTCTTATTCTCTGGCAATTATTACGTTATCCACAGTTAATTACGTTGACATGCATAAGTCAAGAATATTAATGAACTGCTCTGTGATTTGTGTCATGACAACGATGTTTATAGCCTAACATGTTACAAACGATTTAATATTTGGACTTTCCAGTTGATACCCTATTTTGAAAAAAATATATACATTAGAGCCGGCAACACGTGAACCCTAAAGTTTGACAACTTTATTCAAAGACATTCAAGAGAAAAGTATTTGAGGAACAGAAAATCCTCACAATTTTTTTTTGGTGAAAGATGCTTTCAAATTAGTCCATACATGGACCTCTATGTCCTATGATACTTCTGCTGGACGGACATTACGTAAGTCCAGTGTTGATATTTATGATAATAAAACACCCGTAGCTGCACATGACGTCATTTGTTATAAAACTGAATTATGGACCTCTAGGAGAATTTTAAAAAAAAATATAGGCCTGAAAATACCTTTTCCGGGCCATTCAGAATTTCTTTTTGTACACGTGTAAATCATAGGCATTTTTGTTGAGGAAAGTACTTGACAATAAACATAACTGATAAAGATCTTTAAAATGTTCAAAAGAGAGAATGAAAAGTTATGAATGGACGCAAAGCTCGAATAACCGTAACAAGTGACCCATGGGTCATGGCGCTCAGCTGACTGGGAAGGGATTTGCAAAAGGAAATTTTATCATCTGAATGGTAGTATAACCATTCAACTGAAGCATCAAACAGATTAACCAACAGGCTGAGATTGTGTCTGTATTAATATATCTCAAAAATAGAGAGAAAATGCGTAAACTTTAAAAAAGCTACAGGTGGCTCCACCAGTCTGCAGAAACTAATAAAAACACTTAATGGTCAATATCCATGCAAAGAAGCATGGTGGTCTCTGGATTAGTTGTTCAGATACTTCAGCTTTTGTATCAAATTTTCCATTATTCTGAGGGATACTTTGGGAGTCTTATAGCTTGAAGGACATGGGTAACAGAGACCTAATTTCAGGTGACCACAGACACTTTTCATGGGCCCCCTTGCATGACAAGATTGAAGATTCTAGGTCCAGTTGTTACAACTTGTACCCTGTTGACAGATAACCACATCTTTAAAGGTCTCAAAAATAGAGAAAATAATTCGTAAAAATTTGAAAAAAAATAGAGGTGGCGCACCCAGTCTGCTGAAACTGATGGAACATATGTCATAATCAATATGTATGCCAAATATCATGAGCATCAGTGTTGTAGTTATTGAGATACTGGAGTTTTTGTATCAAATTTTTCATTATTCTAGGGGGTATTTTGGAGCCATACAGCTTAATGGATATGGGTAACATAGACATAATTTCAGGTTTCAATGGAGACTTTTTATGGGTCTCCCTGTGTGTAAAGAATGAAGATTCTAGGTCCAGTTGTTATTATTTGTGCCATGTTAACAGATGTTCATATCTTTAAAGGTCTCAAAAATAAAGAAAAAAAAAATCGAAAAAAAAACCTGAACAAATACATGTGGTGCCACCAGGCTGCAGAAACTGATGAAACACTCCATGATCAATATCCATACAAACAATTATGGTGATCTCTGCATTAGTTGTTCAGATACTTCAGCTTTTGTATCAAATTTTCCATTATTCTGAGCGTACTTTGGAGTGCCATAGCTCAAAGGATATGGGAACAGAGACCTAATTTCAGGTTTCCATGGAGACTTTTCATAGGTCTCCCTGTGTGTCAAGAATGAAGATTCTAGGTCCAATTTGAACCCTGTTGACAGATAACTACATCCTTAAAGGTCTCAAAAATAGAGAAAAAATTGTAAAAATTTGAAAAATACAGGTGGCGCCACAAGTCTGCAGAAACTGATGAAACATCTCATGATCAAAATGTATGCCAGAAATCATGCATGACTATCATGCAGTGATGTAGTTAATGAGATATTGAAGTTTTTTTAATGAAATTTTTGACTATTCTGGGGGGGGGGGGAGGGGGTACTTTGGGGCCCCATAGCTCTAAGGATATGGGTAACAGAGACCTAATTTCTGGTTTCCATGGAGACTTTTCATGGGTCACCCTGTGTGTCAAGAATGAAGATTCTAGGTCCTGTCGTTACGATTTGTGCCCTGTTAACAGATGTTCACATTTTTAAAGGTCTCAAAAATAGAGAAAAAAAATTGTAAAAATTTGAAAAATACAGGTGGCGCCACCAAACTGCAGAAACTAATGAAACATCTCATGATCAATATGTATCCAAAAATCATGACCATCAGTGATGTAGTTAATGAGATATTGAAGTTTTTGTATGAAATTTTTGACTATTCGGGGGGGGGGGGGGGGAGGGGGTACTTTGGGGCCCCATAGCTCGAAGGATATGGGTAACAGAGACCTATTTCCAGGTTTCCAAGGAGATTTTTCATGGACCTCTCTGGATGTAAAGTAAGAAGATGCCAGGTCCAGCGGTTACGATTTGTGCCCTGTTAACGGACAGACGGCCGGACGGACGACGGACACAGAGTGATCGCTATAGCTCAGATGACTTACAGTCTGCTGAGCTAATAACTACATTGTACTTAGTACATGGTGGCCAAAGTTCTTAGTAGTTATACCCATATCTTAGTTCCGTTAGTTAACAAAGAGCCTACAAGGTGGCAGCACCAACAAGCATGGGTTACATCAGCTCCGGTAATATTAAAATGCGTTTTTCGACTCTTGAATTCATGATCTACCCCCATGTCAATTAAATCGATTTCTTATTGTAACAATAAAAAAATAACAGCCATTTATACGTGATAACAAAGATATTCAGGCTTTCAATAATATATAAGAAGGCAAACATCAATTTGTCCTTTGATGGCATTTAATTGATTCTATTGAAAGAAATGTCTTTGAATAAATTATAAATAAAGCATTTTATCAGTAGTACTGATAAGTTGGGAATACGTTTTTATGATAGTTAAAATATAGTATATAGATCAGTGCGCTGTTGACAGCTACGGTTTGTATCTGTATACTAGATCTGTCTGTATGATACCCACTTCCTGAAATTGACAAGCGATTCGCTGCACAAACACACCTGTAGCCGAACGGAGTATACTTACAAGTAACTACGGACCATAACTTTCACATTTTACGAGGTAGGTTGAGACTTATAAAGATTTTAGCTGCACATGATGTCATAATTTAGTTTCATTACATATAAATGTCATTTCGGTAGATTTTATACTTTCAAATTGGTGATAATATCACAGCCGAGATTCAAGATGCCTGTAAAATTAAATGATTTGTGTACGCCTTGTAAACGGCCTTTACCGCAGTCATAGCATTGTTATGTCTTCGTGAGTACACGCTGAATAGAAATGAGACATGTTTGTGATTTTATCGATTGACGGAGTTTTCACATTGGACAAAGTACAGAATATTTTTGGTTTGCAAATTGTGCAACCTCGATTGTATCGGTCTCCATAAGATTTCTATGGATGATTACAGATTATTCCTAGGAATATACGGTAAAATATAGATAGTACAATTAAAAGGCGACCCAGGTACCTATAGAATCCGGTCTTCATTTACAAAATGGGTCTAAACTGACTGGACCGTCTCAAATTAGTAGTAATCAACATAAGCCATGACATGCCTGATGATATGACATCGACATACCTCTTACTTCTCCTTTACATGGATCCAAAACATTGATCATTACGTTCGTCTGTATCCACCCATAAACTCGTCTATGTAGACCTGATTCTGTACTCACTCCAAATAGGCCTTTATAGTTCTGTTTATTTTGCGCTATGTGTATGTATACAGGGTGCAGTTTTAAATATAATTCATGATATATACCTTCTATCACAGGCATCTGTCACAAATAACAGGTAAATCAAGGTCATTTATGATGTATTTCCTATAGAAGGCCAGTACTGGGATATGTCTCTGTATACATGCAATACCAGATGACCTGGCTCCTTCAACAATGGGTGTTTTTAATTGATTTAATGTTGTTGTCGCTCATGAACTAAGACGTTTTCGTCGACTGTACCATTGTCCATGTCTAATCCAGTGTGAGACACTAAGCTTTCCGCTTGAGTCGAAGCTGGCCATGCTCTTGTTTTTGGCCCACCGAGTTTAAACCATAAACAAAAAAGCTCTCCGATCATTCTCCAGCCCTCAGCGGATTCTCAAAATTTTCAAAGTCCCTTCTGCTACGCATGTACCGGAAGTGCAATTGAAAGGATATCATGTTTTTGTGAGAATGCAAGCCAATTTGATGTAGTTGCGTAAATACCTATAGACACATTTGTGGTGTCACCAGGAAAAAAAGGTAGTGCTCTTTGTGTCAAACATGGATTTTTGTTCTGTTTTGAGGAATATCAGTTAAGCAGTTGATATAGGCATGCCCGAGTCTGTGCAAGTTAAAGATAGGTATCTTGTTCATTATATGTATGTATACAGAGACTTATTATTATGGGAATTATGGGTATTATTGTGGCAATGATGCCTTCTCAAGGGCATTGTATTTTAATTGGAGCTATCAGTACTCAGTAAGTTTTAGACATTTAAAACTATTCAAATATGTCTAAGTCACTTGGACAGATAGTATAATAATGGCATAAATAAGCAATTGCTTTTCTTTTATGTGCCTCAGTCAATATTCCTTATATTTCCTGTTTCCAGTTCATGCAATACATATACAATCCGTAAACGAAAACTCATCCAGAGCTTTTTGAAACGCATATCTCTGTAGACAGGTGTGGGCTGTTTTATCTATTCATATTTTGTATCTATAGCATACATGTACAATTTTATAAAACTTCTGTATTTATTGTGTGATTGTGTATGTAATATTTCATGTATGGCCTGCGGTGATTGTATTACATAGTACAGTGGAACCGAGCTACCTGTATATTCAAGACCAAAAAAAGTATTGGTAAATACTGGGTGTGGTCGCAATTGAGGGGTGGTGGCAAGGTGGGGTTCTACTGTACATACATATGGTAGGTGTTCCTGGGCCAGGTAAACATTATTGTGCATTGTAATACAACATCAAAGGTGTTTGTGATATGTTGACTGTGTCAGATATGCACCAGGTATATCTGTGCTGTTAAACAAACCTACCAGTCCATATATTTATAAATATGTATAGTGACACATCTCCAAATGCAACATCAGTCATTATGGCCATGTTTTGTGCAAGTATTTCTGTTAATGTGTACATGCATGTTGGTTCACCGACAAATAAATTAAAAAAAAAAAAAGCAATGATCTGATTGGTCATTGATTTCTCCATTGGTATCTACAGTTTAGATCTAAAAACTTGCTCATGTAAATGCAGAGAAGGATTTGAAAATTGTTTCATGCACTGACCAAAAGAGGCTTAAATATATCTAAAAATTGAAATCTAAATTTCTTTATTCCTTATGATTAACCATAACATCATTAATTAAAGGGTGAGATTATGTAAGTTGTAAAATAACTGATTATACCACTCTTATCCAATATGAATCATTTAGGCTGATTTAGCCTAGCAACTTCTGGACATCATGCATGTTCCATTCATGCAACTGGTGACCATGCAAAAAAAAGACCATTCAGTGTCAAGATATATGCAAAAAAAACCAATGCAACCAACCAATTTACGTTGCATGTTGTTTTCATTTGTCAACATTGCTGTGTTAACTTACAGCTTGTAAATGAACAAGCTCATACAGCCATTACAGAGGCGTTATAAAAATGTTTCCTGAGGGGAATAAACTGGAGTCTAAATATATATATGCAGACCTAGACTAAGCCTAAAAATAAATTTTCAGAAAATGGAGGTCACAGAACAGCTTGATTTAATAGTTTCTTGAGATGCCCTTCCAAAATGCAAGGACCAGTGCAAATGCAGCAGCTAGAGAGTCCATACCATTTTACTGTGCCCTATAGAGTCCATACCATTTTACTATGCTCTGGAGAGTCCATACCATTTTACTGTGCCTTAGAGGGTCCATACCATTTTACTGTACCCTAGAGAGTCCATACCATTTTACAGGGCCCTAGAGAGTCCATACCATTTTACTGTGCCCTAGAGAATACACACCATTTTACTGTTCCCTAGAGAGTCCATATCATTTTACTGTGCCCTTGAGGGTCCATACCATTTTACTGTGCTGTAGAGAGTCCATATGATTTTACTGCGCCCTAGAGAGTCAATTTACCATTTTACTGTGCCCTAGAAAGCCCATACAATTTTACCGTGCCCTAGAGAGTCCATTTACCATTTTACTGTGACCTATAGAATCCATACCATTTTACTGTGCTCTAGAGAGCCCATTTACCATTTTACTGTGTCCTACTTCTGCCATGTCCTGTAGACAGTGATGTTGTCAAGTCAGAGTAAAGAGTGACAGTGTGAGTCCTTGAGATTTGAGTCCAACTCTGGACTTAGGTCCTCCATCACTGAATACAGAGACAGAGACACCCACTATGCTCTTCTCACCCTCCTGTTTTTCTTCTGTTTTAAGTTCAAATTCCTCTAAAGCTCTCAGTCTAGTCAACTGTTTATCTGATACCTGGTTACCTTTGCAATACAGTATGAATAATTCACACATGGAATGTGTGAACATCTATTACACAAACATACAGTTATTATTGCACCTGTATATGCAGTTTTATATATACCTAATTTTATTAGCTCAGCTGACTGTAGTAAGTCATCTGAGCTATAGCGATCACCCTTTGTCCGTTGTCCGTCTGTCTGTCTGTCCGTCGTCAGACCTGGCACAAATCATAACCGCTGGACCTAGAAACTTGTTACTTGACATTCTGAGAGGTCCTTGAAAAATCTCTTTGGAAACAAGAAATTAGATCTCGGTTGCCCATATCCTTCAAGCTATGGGGCCCCAAAGTACCCCCAAGAAAAGTAAAAAATTTCACACAAAAACTTCAATACCTCATTAACTACATCACTTATGGTCATGATTTTTGGCATACATATTGATCATGAGATGTTCCATCAGTTCCTGCAGACTGGTGGCGCCACCTGTATTTTTCAATTTTTTACAAATTTTTTCTCTATTTTTGAGACCTTTAAAAATGTGAACATCTGTTAACAGGGCACAAATCATGGAGACTGGACCTAGAATCTTCATTCTTGACACACTGAGAGACCAATGAAAAGTCTCCACGGAAACCAGAAATTAGGTCTCTGTTACCCATATCCTTCAAGCTGTGGGGCCCCAAAGGACCCCCCCAGAGTAGTCAAAAATTTCATACAAAAACTTCAATATCTCATTAACTACATCACTGATGGTCATGATTTTTGGCATACATATTGATCATGAGATGTTTCATTAGTTTCTGCAGACTGGTGGCGCCACCTGTATTTTTCGATTTTTTACAAATTGTTTTCTCCATTTTTGAGACCTTAAAAAATATGAACATCTGTTAACAGGGCACAAATCGTGAAAACTTGACCAAGAATCTTCATTCTTGACACAGTGAGAGACCTATGAAATGTCTCCATGGAAACCAGAAATAAGGTCTCTGTTACCCATATCCTTTGAGCTGTGGGGCTCCCAATTACCCCATGGAAAATTTGATAAAAAAAAAACTGTAACATCTCAATTACTACAACACTGGTCATGATTTTTGGCATACATATTGACCAAGAGGTGTTCCATCAGTTCCTGCAGACTGGTGGCACCCAAAATTTTTCCAATTTTTACAAAAAATTTTTTTCTATTTTTGAAACCTTTAAGGATGTAGTTATCTGTCAACAGAGTACAAATCGTAACGACCGGACCTAGAATCTTCATTCTTGACACACAGGGAGACCCATGAAAAGTCTCCATGGAAACCTGAATTTAGGTCTCTGTTACCCATATCTTTTGAGCTATGGTACTCCAAAGTACAGCTCAGATTAATGTAAAATTTGATATAAAAGCTGAAGTATCTGAACCAATATTGCAGAGATCACCATAGTTGTTTGCATGGATATGGATATTGATCATTGAGTGTTTCATCAGTTGCTTCAGACTGGTGGCACCATAGATATATCTGTATTTATTCAGGTGTTTTAACAAATTTTTTTCTCAATTTTTGAGACCTTTAAAGATATGAACATCTGTTAACAGGGCACAAATCATAAAAACTGGACCAAGAATCTTCATTCTTGACACACAGGGAGACCCATGAACAGTCTCCATGGAAACATGAAATTAGGTCTCTGTAACCCATATCCTTTAAGCTGTATGGCTCCAAAATACCCCCCAGAATAATGAAAAATTTGATACAAAAACTGCAGTATCTCAATAACTACAACACTGATGTTCATGATTTTTGGCATACATATTGATCATGAGGTGTTCCATCAGTTTCTGCAGACTGGGTGCACCACCTATTTTTTTCAAATTTTTACGAATTTTTTTCTGTATTTTTTTCGACCTTTCAAGATGTTGTTATCTGTCAACAGGGTACAAATTGTGACAACTGGACCTCGATTCTAGACCACCATGATTCTTTGCATGGATATTGACCATGTGTTTTTATATTAGTTTCTGCAGCCTGGTGGAGCCACCTGTATTTTTTTTAAAGTTTACACTTTTTTTCTCTATTTTTGAGATATATAAATACAGACACAGTCTTGGCCTGTTGGTTAATCTGTTTGATGCTTCAGTTGAATGGGTATATACTACCATTCAGATGATAAAATTTCCTTTTGCGAACTTCTTCCCAGTCAGCTGAGTGTCATGACCCATGGGTCACTTGTTACACATCAAACAGCTTTTCTGACACTTCACCCAAATTTCTTATTAGACCTACCGGTAATTAAAAATCTAAAAACTGAATTAAAATAATATCAAAGACACATTAACAGGGTTGGGTTTTAGGCTGCCCAAAACCTGTTTTCGGCAGGGCAGAGCCTAAAACATGCCTTTAACTGCCTAAAATAGGTTATAACCTGCCTAAAACTGCCTTTAACTGCCTAAAACCTTATTTACCCTTGCCTATGACTTTTAGTTTAACTATGTTTTATTGTTAAACATCTAAATGCATTAAAAAAATATGCTCAACAAATTAAAATTGAGGATCACTTTTTTCAAACTAAACAAATTAAACCATGACACAAAAAAAAGCAACAAATGAATTCAACACTACTTCAGGGATTTCCTTATGAACACAGTTCTCCGACTCTCCTACCTCCATTACTGCCAATTTATAAAAGAATGCTCTTACTTTAAGCTTATAACCAGATACTTTTATTGGCTTTATGATCACAAGGGATTAAATTTTGTGATAAATGGAAAAGAAGTTTTCCTGGATTTAAAATGTTGTTCCATTTACACTGATGAATTGTTCTTTATACTGTAGCTTCACTAACATAACATGTGTATTTTGTATGCCTGTAGCTTCAATGGCGAAAAGCATTGGATTGGATTTATAAATTATTACATATCTTTTATGCTAGCCATAAAACTAAAAATATGATAATATCCTTTACATTATCTGATAATGAACAAGAATTTCCACTATTTGTTTATTCCCTTAGCTAGGTCATCCCTTGTCAAATTTTAAGATTTTGTGCACATACTTATCTTCTATATAATGATGGATATACTCTGTTAATTGTATGATGAGATTGTGAAAATGGAACCCTCATTAAACACTGTAATTAGTATAAAACTGAAAATGTGAAAATATTTTGCAATGAATATGTTGCAAACCACAGAATATTCATAATTACTCAGGGGCTGTGTTAAACCTGAAGGCCTGAGGGGCACATACTGCATCACTCAGTAAAATGTTTGCTCAAGAACAGTCTTCAGGGCAAGGGCTTTGATTGCATCCTCCTAGTCATGTATGAAAGTTGACATGAACATCTACTAGGACACAGCAGTAGGACTTATGACCATCGGGTCTTATGACCCCATCACCCTGATAAATTGTAATTAACTTGTCTAATCAAGTAGTCCTCCCCTCTGATAGTGATACCCTGTCTTACAAGGGCAAACTGGAGGCTGTATTACATCATTCAAGGTAGCTGGGCACTCATCAGGAAACCCAAAAGGTCCTGATAATGTCATTACCTTTGCCAATAAAACTATGTGCCACACAAACATGGTCTCATGTTCAGACACCTATACAGGCTCTTTGAAGACTGCATGGTACCAGCCAACAGGATATCATGCATTTCTAATACTTGATAGCTTCCAGAAGCCCAGCAAAGCCTTGTGACTGCTTCACCCCAGCCAGTATGGTAGTTTTACAGATCTTTAAGTAAAAAATGTAAACAAATATAGGTTTTGGGCACTTTTGGTGCCTAAAACCTGCCTAAAACCTGTTTTAGGCGGGGCGGTTTTAACCAGGTTATAACCTATGGTTAAAACCTCCATGCCTAAAACTTGCCAACCCTGCACATTAATATACGCATTTGTAAACAATAATTGAGTGTCAAGGATTTGCATTAACACCTCTGTCATCCATTCCTTATTGCAGAAATGGTCAAATGGGTACCTGCATCAGGTATGTCACACTAGATCAGTAAGATCATATGTTTGAGCTGATGATTGGCCCTGTTCCCAGGTTTTACCCATTACCCAGGTGAAACCTGGGGTTGGGCTGGATAAAAAGGTAATCTAATCCAGGTATTACAGAGGATTCCAGGGTTTTACCCCTATAATTCCTGTATTGATAAGTGATGTGCTCAGCACAACAAAACAGAGTTAAAAGTGCAAGAGGTAAATGGGTTCTTTCAGACAGCGTTCTGTGGTTATATACTTGGTTTGCTACCAATTTATATTCACAAAATTTGTATATTACTTCTGCTGACCATAGCAGTGAATTGTAAGATTGCATAATATTTGGATGAGCATTTTTAGTTTGAAAATATTTTATACTAGCTTATAAACCCGGTATTCAAGGCTTTTTACTGCGGATTCGGAGATATATTTACTGAGACATTGAATGTTGGCTCATTTTTTATTATAAAAGTTAAAAGAAAATATTGATTTTTAGTTAGATACTCTCTTAATACGATATGTACAAATAATTTTTTAATGTTATTTTTTGTGGCGCTGTGCTCGCGGAAAAAATCATATCCCGGTATGTTTACTTTAAAGACCTGGTCAGTGATGGTTTACTTTGCGAACCGGAATGAGACGCGGAGGCATACTGTGTTTTGATGATATTTGACTGGTTTCTATCATTGGACGTATAAAGAATAGGTTGATGTGAGGAACACATTAAAGATTAATTAAATGTACGTTGCAGGAAACTGTTCCTGAAGAAGGAAAAAGAAATATGCATACATCGTAAGTAGCAGAAGCGGACCCAGCGGGACTTCATGCAGTAGGTCCGTATCCCATTTTCAGCCACCACAACCCTTTTTTCATTGTATCAGACAATTTTGAGGCCTGAGACCCCCGACAGCACCACACCAGCCCTGTTCCTGAATTTGGGACCTTGAATTAGGTTTGGCATTAATCCTCCTGGGTTGAACTCTCCATTTCATAAAGCGAGAAACATGTGATTTTCTCTTTTACTGACCACGCACGTGGGTCAAATCCCTCATTGAAAGCAAGCGTTATTCATATGAACAATAGTCCTTAGTGTTAGAGGTTAAGTGAACATGATGCATGCATTCCGGTGATTGCCGAAGGCAGTTCGGCTGTGCTCAGTAAAAAAAACGGAAAAATCACTCAAAATTATATTTATATTAAAAATTATTTATTTTCATATCGCCTATGTCTCTGCGGGAATAATAACCTTTAAAATGATGTATGGCACAATATTGTACACAACATGGTTTTAGAGGACACCGCGAACAAACGTGAACTGAATTCCTTTTATAAGTATTAGATCAATGTCAGCCAGACCAAGAGCTTTTTCATCTGTATACTATTATAAAGGATGCACGATGGAGTGTTTACTTTCACTTTTGCAGGAAGTCTGTGGTATCACGACACAAAATAAGGAAACGTGTATATTGTATTATAATGAAGTTGCACAAGAAGGTGCACATTCACCTACTTTTTTTAAAAAGAATTCATGTGATTTCAGGCTTCCTCTGTGTATGTTTTAATGATCTAAGGGTAATTTTTGTTGTTTAAAGTTCTTATAATGCCTTCGTGAAGGATGTATAAACATGTTTACCAACAACATGTTTGTAAACACAGCAATGTTGACAAAACGGAAAAACATGTAACCAAAGGTGGTAGGTTGCATATATGCGGAGATAGAATGATCACTTTTTGCTAAACGCCATTTCCAAAGCTCAGGTTTATCTGACTTGCTGTCAGATGCCCTTGTTGAATTAGTTATGATTATTTTTGCAGGCCCCCACATGTTATAAACATGTTGAAATAAACATAAACAAGCAGCCTGTGTGATGTGATATCCATGTTTTCTGACCTATTTTTATAAAAGCTCCAAGGAATAACCTTCAGTTTATAAAGGTCAGATAGGTGATTGGGCCCCTTTAAACAGTAACATTTAAAAATTAAAATACAGGTCTCTTAGCACAATAAACTAAAAAAAATTGATTTATCAATTTTTTTTATCACAGAGCATGATGTTTTATTTAATAAGGTATTGAAAGGTTGTGAAGGCAGCCATCAAACCATACATTATTAGTTTCCATTACCCAGGATGTAGTCTTCATGTTTTAATAAATTGTGTCATATTGTGAGGATGATTGTGTTAGTGTTGGGAATTTGTTGTAAATTCATGATTGACCATCAGTGAAAAATCTGTTGACTTCTACCAACCGATCATTTGAAATAATCGCTTGTATAGAAGTGTGAACTGACAGACTATAGGAAGATCAGTAATTAATCTCAATGTGAAGGCCTAATTTCAGACTAATAATGTCATTATTCTATAGCCCACATGTCAATATATTAGTGGTAGGAATTTGTTTAAAAATCATTATCAGTGATTGAAAAATGAAAATGACTGATAATAGATTATTTATTGATTCTTTAAAAACTTTGTATATTACCTTGAAATCTGCTGAATACTGTGTCTAAGGTCGACTTGCCGTATAATTGTTGGTTGCACAAGGTTCCATTTTGATGCTGTTCCTTACTTTGTGTTTGTATATCTCTGACAGGATTATATTCTTTGCATGTGGATTAACCATTGTTTTTAATTGATTATGCAAAATTGCAATTGCTTTAATTGATTTTTGAAAGAAAACAACCAATCTTGATTGTTTAATCGGCACACCAGTACTGTCTATAGTAATTGAGGAATTAATTTTTTATAGTCGATGTAGACTTTTCTCTAGTTTGCTTGCATAATTATATTAAAACACATTTCCTCATCACAAAGCCTAAGTTACGAGCAAAAATTTGCAATCGATTATGGCACAGTCACTGGGGGAGATCCCCTGCTGTGACAGGTGTACAGTTATTCTCATATCAGCACCCCAATCACCCCCCCCCCCCCCCCCCCCCCCCCGCAAACCCAACCCACCAAGTGTTATGCAGTAATTGTTATTGTTTTCACTGTATCTCCTTAATTGTAATGCTGTTTCCACTCCGATATGCAAAAACTTTCCTTGAAAAAATAATTCAAGGTGTAATCAAGAAGATGCAATGTTGTGTAATGTAACATTTTTAAAGAAATCAAATTTCTTTTAAATGATTTTAACAAATATAATTGAACCCATCAGTATGCTTAAATTATTATAAAATATGAAGCACATTATGGATAAATAAAGACACAATTAAAAATTGTGAAATCTAAATCAAGTATTACTTTTAGATATTTATTATTTTGCAGATTTAAAAGATATATTTTTGTGTTAAAAAATAAATAAACATTTGTATGCATGATGTGGTGTTATCTGACAAGATTGAGATTTATGATGATGCAATTGAGAATTATGAATCAACTTTTATATTCAGATATATATGTTAAATTGGAAATGTATAGAAATATAAACTTAAATTAGAAAATAATTGATGTGATAAAAAAATGAGGATTTAATACAAACATTTGTTCATTATTTTCCTGCTTCAGCAGAATTTGAGATCAGGCTTTTTTTGCCCTGTTTTATGTTGTTTATTAGCTCTATTTCAACTGTATACATTTCATAAAAAAATACATATATATTTAATAATATATATTATACAAAAAAATAGATTCGATTGAACAAATGTGTGAACTACTGAAATGTCAACAGTTAATCAAAAAACCAACTAATGATCATGGTAATAGTACAGATCATTTGTTCACAAACTGCTCACATGCTTTAGTTTCAACATTAGGAAACACATGGTCAGGTCACAAAATATTTTTTGCAACAATTTCCTGCTCATCAATACAAACCAATCATATAAACCAACCATGGCCTTTATTACCTCTTCCTCTTACACTTTATCTCCATTTGATATTATTTCAGATTTTTACCTTCAAGGTTAACGTCAGCTGAGCACAGTGACCCATAGGTCCCTTGTTTTGTTTGTGTTATCTCAAGAATTATTCAAGCAATTGCTTGTCATTTTAGTTTATATACTAAAACATAAAAAATTCTGTATATATTTAGATATTATCTCTGATTTATGATGCAGTTATTATGTTTACAATGTGAAAGAAGTCAACTTTTGTGTTTTTGTTGCAATTTAATCTTCATCTCCAGTTTCATAAGCAATGCTTAACCCCTCACTGTTATACATACTATATATATATATATACTTATGCATATATTAAAGGGTTCATATGGTATAAATAAATAAATAAATAAAAAAGGAAATACTTTGCATTGATCTAGGAGTTGGAAAGGATATCAACCTCCCCTTAATCATCCATTTTCTTGCAAATTGGTGAATATAACATGAGATTCATTGTATATGGAAGAATTTATGCAGAATTGAACAATGTTTGAACCATTGTTTATGAATTAGCCACTTCGTTTGTACACGAGTGTTTATTATCAATATCTTTGTTACCACAAGTACTAACATATGCCAGGCTATTTACTCCAGATTGCGGGGAGCTCTATGCGCAGAGAGTCATGTAAGTATGGACACCAGACAGCAGGTGTCACTAGCAGTAAAAAATATACTAAGGAAACAGATGGCGAATGTTACTAAACGTAGAGAAAGTGGATCTAATCTCTCCTGCAGGTCTCCCCCTGAGAGATGTTTTGCCGATCACAGTACCATATTAGCTAAGGTACTGGCTCGTAAACTACTTGTCACTGTAGTTTTCATTGAAACGGACTCCATCTCTAATAAATACAGTCTGTCTTTATTTTTAATTGAGAAAAAAGGGTAAACTCTTATTGAAATTTTTATTAATTATATATATATAATTAATATATATAAGATAGAAGTTTTTTTATACATTATATATATATATATATATATATATATATATATATATAATATATATATATATATATATATAAATATATAATATCAGGTAACTTTACTCTGAGTACAGGCCTGCAGGGCAACCTGTGTGAAAAGAAATTAATTGCCTCTTACTTGTAAGATCTATGAGACATGTTGAAAATCCTCTCCTTATACCATCAAAAGAACTCTCTTGAGAGGCCATGCATGGTCACTTGGTTATAAAGATAAGGCTGCTGAAGCATTTGACAGCCACTTATAATAGCATCTCCTTGCAGCCAGAGAGCTTCAGTTGCACATTTGTCTGAGCATTGAACACCCCCCCTCCCCTTCCACCCTTCATTCTACAGTCAGATGTCCTAGGGACATTCAGTTAGACATATGTGCAAGTTAATATATTTTGCCCTGAGCGATGCTACTATACTTGTACCTGTTGTTAAAAAAGTTAGAAATTCTTATTTTATTTTTGATTTGTTGTTGTATATATTTGTGGATGCATTGATATAAATATATGCACGAGTGATTTTATATAAATACAGACTTCAGTGAACATATATTAATAAGATTTATGGAATGATATATAAGTAAAAAAAATGGACACATCAGAAGTATATATGATGATTATATTTTAACAGATGAAGGAAAATTGCTTTATTAACAAACACTAGCTCTAGTGACAGTTCTGTTTCTAGAAAAAAATGATACAATTTCGGATCAGGATTTTGGTATTGTAGAGAATAGACACAACAAGAGTATTTGTCAAGTTCTTACAAGCAGATGCATGGAGTCTTCAGCAGGAACAAAAAGTGATGTGAGGAAACTGAGCTACAGGGTAATCACGCTTTTTGTGCAAATGAAACATGCAAGCTGGTCACGAGCAGCTCAGGCCAAGAATGAGTAAATGTATTTGTGGAAAGTACTGACGAGGCTTGTGGCCAGAGGGCAGTGTCACAATTTTACAGACACCAAATACTCCATTTCTATTAACTTTAAGGGCAGGGGTGTCTCATGGGTGCAATTGCAGCTCTCTCAATTCTGTTAAGATGGCCGTTTTGTTGAATAATTCATAAACATGAAAATAATTTCCTCTCCTGAGCAGTTCAAGTTGAATCACTATCGTAAATTCTCAGTGACAGTTTCCGAAGACGAAATGTTTCAGGAGCGAGACATCGTTTATACAGGTAAAAAATGTATCAATCTTTTATTTCAGTAGGACTTAAGCAGTTTATTCTTAACTAGTCTCTGACGTAGCCAGCTGGTTTCAACATTAAGATGGAAAACCTTAGGGAACTTTTTATGAGTGTTGTTTTTGGTCGGAGTCTAGCCCAGTGGTTGGTCTAAATACCATGGTAACGGGTCATGATGTCATAATGGCTATTGCACATTTCAGTCAGATACCATGGTAGCAGCCAATGGGGTGTCCCTAAAAATATCATTAGGATATCATAATGGTTGGCAGAGTGTCGTGGCTATTGGACGTTCCAGTTACAGTTTTCTATTGGCAAGAGTAAAACCAGTTACATAACAGAAGAATTAGTTGACAAGCTGAAGATAAGTGTATTGAAAAATTTTGAATGGTGTAGCAGAATATTTTATCACTCTGGTAGAAGCCCTGCTGTTAATGCTGCATTGTTAAAACAGGTAATTATATTTATTATTTCTAATCATTTTCATCATCTAGTTAATTCAGTGAAGTACCAGTCATCCTGGTCTCACTCATTGCACATTATGTTCAAGAATTAGGTGATATGTTGCAAGATGTCATTGTCATTGCTATAGGGTCATACATAAAACTGACAAAGTATCAATATATTTGCCCTAGTATAATATATTTGTCGTTTTAGGTTCACGTATATTTGTCACAGTTGTTTTGGAAGAACTAATATCCACCATTATCAATTCACGCCTATTAAAAATTAAAAAATTATTGTGTATATATATATATATATATATTTAAATAGTTTTGTGACTGAAGTTTTGGCCCAAAAGTTGATTGTCATGATCTGAAGCTAATGAAAAAAGTTAAACCTGTCCATTTGATACAAATTAGGGTTTTGTGATCTGATACAGTGCAGTCATGTATATGGAGACAGAACATATATATATATATATGTTCTATATATATGTTCTATATATATGTTCTATATATATATGTCAGAGACGAGATTGAAATCCAGGCGGATTTTAAATTCGCCTAGACGAGATTGCGATTGTGATCTCGCCTAGGCGAGATTGCAATTGTGATCTCGGCTAGACGGATTTTAAACTCGCCTAGACGAGATCACAATCGCAATCTCGCCTAGGCGAGATTAAAATCCATCATGGAGGAGGCCATGATTTTAATCTCGCCTAGACGAGTTTAAAATCTGTCTGGTGTCATCCAGGCGAGTTTAAAATCTGCCTGATATCAGTTGGGCGAGTTTAAAATCTGCCTAGGCGAGATCAAAATAGTGATCTGATCTAATTTCCCAATAAATGCTGCATTGTAATTGACTTATGAAAGATGTTTTCAGTCAGATTTTCAATATTTTAACACTGAATGGTTACGTATAGTTCACAAGTAATATATTTATTAATATTTACAGAATATTATATTATTAATTAAATAATTAACGTTAATTTTGGAAATGGAATATTTTATATTATATATTTTTTATTAATATGGTTATGTATAGTTCACAAGTAATATATATTTAATATTATTCACAGAAGATTATAATATTTATGTAATAATTAACATTAATTTTTTTATTTTATATTTTTATTTATAAACTATGTAATAAGAAACTTACATTGGTATTGTATATGGCATATTCAAATGATATATGATGTGGGCTGCTGCTGATTATTTACATAATAATTTTGTTGTCAATATTAATTTGAAGGGAAACTGGTATTAGTAATGTTAGTAATGTAGTATTTTAAAAAGACAAAAGGAACATAGCTCATTTATTTTTTATCAATATAATTCAATGCTTGTTCACATGCATAAATGATCTATTACTCAATGAATCTAGAAATCATATTTTTTCTGATATGATATAATACTGTCCAAAAAAAGGCAGTTATCTTGTAACACAGTCTACATAAATATTGAAGCTTCACAAAATGCCTCATAAAACATTAAAAAAAAAAAAGATCAGAAGAATATTATATACATTATAAGAAAAGACTAAATAAGACAAAGAAATATTCACTTGCATACATCTGTGTATCAACTTTTACCTTTTCTCATATGATGTTTAATTACCTAAAAAAAGGATTGTGTATCAAAGTCCATTATAAATACTGATACCCTGCATATTTTGTACCATAAGTGTACATGTTCTGACTGTTGAGTGTTGAATACCTGGGTGAAAAGAAACATTTGAACTAGATCAACCAACTAATTTGTTCTGTTTGTCCTGTAGGAATTATCAAATAGGATGATTGTTAATGTTAATGTGTAATATACTCATTAAATAGTGAAGTAATAGCTATCTAAACTAATCTATCTATCTGTCTATCTATCTATCTATGATTGATTCAATATGCAAGTGGATGACTTTTTCCCCCAGATTTGCTCTTCATAATATCTCATAAGTGTGCTTCAATATACCTCTTGTTACTCTTTAATTGCCATATATTTAAATACAATTACAAATTATTTTTTTTTTGTAAAAATTATTAGTGATATTTACAATCCCAAGGTTGTTAAGAAAACTGGAGAAAAAAATAAAGATTAATTAATGTTTAGCAAATAATTGGTTTGATAAGGATGCTGTAGACCACATGAAACACATCAAAGGTTCAAATAATAATCAAATATCTATTTCATAATTCTGTTTCCAAAATTAATGTTAATTATCACATGAATAATTATTACATTACTGTAAAAAAGTTAATTATTACATTAATACTATAATATTCTGTAAATATTAATAAATATATTACCTTTTAACTATATATGACCATTCAGTGTTAAAATATTGAATATCTGACTGAAAAAATCTTTCATATGTCAATTACAATGCTTAATATACTAGGAAATTAGATCAGATCACTATTTTAATCTCGCCTAGGCTGATTTTAAACTCGCCTAAGTAATATCAGGCAGATTTTAAACTCGCCTGGATGACACCAGACGGATTTTAAACTCGCCTAGGCGAGATTAAAATCATGGCCTGCTCCATGATGGATTTTAATCTCGCCTAGGCGAGATCACAATGGCAATCTCGTCTAGGCGAATTTAAAATCCGCCTGGATTTCAATCTCGTCTCTGACATATATATATATATATATATATATATATATATATATATATATTTGGATCTGTAGTTGCAATACTCAGAAATGAAGCAATATATGGGGGGTCCTATAGTATGAAAAATTCAGCTGAAAGCTAAAAGCTGCTGATACAGTAACATTACACCCAAAAAAATTGTTTATATTCTTTTGTTTCTTTTATACATTTATAGATAAGAATTGTACTTTTTTTTGTAAAGTACATAATGGCTTTCAGCTCTGGTATAGATCTAAGACAGGGACCTTGTAACATGTTAACAGAATGCTACAAAATATTACTAACAGTAACAGGCAAGTCTTGTTAATGCATGTGTCTGGGTTTTACAGAAACTACATTAGTAAAACTTGTTGGGCTGATAGAAAGAGGCCCCCTGGATCAAATAGTTCACCGACAGACAGGGTGCAGCTCACAGGCTTAAATCCCCTGTGTAAAGTTTAGTTTACCAGCCATGCAGTGATAACTAGTAGTGCAGCTTTCTGATACCCAAGTCAATCTCAAAAACAGTATTTAAGGCACTTGTGTTTGACTTAAGTCCACCCTTTTAAAGGACACTGACTTTGACTTGGGGGGTCTAGTACCGGTACTTGGACTTGTGCTCGAAGATAAGGACTCAAGTAATCAGGCCTAGTTCATTACGAATCCAGTAGAAAGGAAAACTCTGTCACATGCTATGTAATGATAGTAAACATGAGTGAAGTACTAACAGAAAATTATAACAAATGAGCCTATACAAACCAACTTTAGTTTTAGCTGTGCATCTGGGGCCTCACTTAAATAAACACTTGTGAATGAACATAAAATTGGCCTGATTATGTCAAATGTCCCATTTTAATTCTTCTGATGTTTTCAAATGTCACAATACAATATTTGACACGGGTTCCAAATGACTCAGACTCAAAGAAGGTGGACTTGGACTCGAACCTCAAGGACTTGGACTCAGACTCGAGTTACCTGGACTTACACTCTTTGATGGTGTGGACTAGAGTACATGACTAATTCAGGGCATCAGAGATCAAGCGAGTAATGACTAATGTTCTTTAAATTTTTTAGTTAAAATAAGAAAAATATTACAGATGTAAGATTAAGAGTGTATGGGTGCATGCATATGCAGCTGGTAATCAAACCTAATATATTATATTTTTTTCTTGGAGTATTTTCCATATATGCCTACATACAGTATGTATGCATGCGTACATATGAATGTTTATGCAGCCTCTTGAGATTGAAAACCCATTCCCACATAATACCGTAACAGATGGGAGAATTCCCCATTTTCACATCAGTAATAGCTAGTTAATTCCTAAGGAAAATGATGGCTCTACGATACCCTAAGATTTGCTGCACTCGTACCACATACACATACGTTTTAATGGAACCACAGCCGCCCCATTTTTAGCTGCCTATACATGCGTATTGCATACACATATATAGAATACTAGCTTTTGTTGTAGGAATTTATGCTACTCAGTACAGACTATAAAAATATCAAACTGTGTAGTGTGATCGAATATTGTTTGCTCTCTCATCGGTTTTTGGTCAGGTTCAATGACTGCACAGTTGATAGGTTTTCTAAAGGTTTCCCATATAATTTTATTGTGCCGGTCTATGATTTTTTTTTTGGATTGCTCAATAATTTCCATCTGTTGGTCTTTAGGAGAAAATGGATCGTTGGCATGCAGCCACGTACTTCAGTTCCCTAAATCAAACATTTGCTGATACTGCTTTGTGTAAATTGGCATTTATAACTATATGCTGTTTGAGTTATGCATTTTTAAGATGTTTCAAAGGGGCAGTTATTAACAAACTGTACGGCTAAAGATTATTGCTACTACTAGCACTAGGTAAGTCACAAACATTTAGTAGTACATTGAACTAGGGTTGGGATGATATCAGTTTTCATATCTTCATAATGAAACAAATATTTATTCCGATACATTGTGATATATCGTATTATCAGTATTAGCTTTATAGTATATTACAGAGGCTTTTATCCCAGACTTGAGATGAACTCGTGTCCTTACCTCCGTATACAAGTTGAGTCCAGAATGTTTGATTCTCTAAAAGGCTTGAGTGTAGACTCAAGTCCAAGCTTTGACTTGGGTCTTACATTACTAGTGTGCAGCATGTTAATTTTTTTATCAGAAAGTAAAATTATTTTTTTTTTCATAATATGTAAGATAGTTACACTCAGCAATTCCAACATGTTGCTCATACAGGACTGGTGTGCTTCCATTGTTGTGCAGCTGTGCTATTTTACTAAAGGAAACCAGCCCACACACTGTTAATGTTTTTTCTCTCCATATCATCAGTTTTCCCATTTACTTGATACAGCAACAGATCAGACTTTGATTAATGGAAAAGGCTTCAACAATCCTCCAGGGGGGTCTGTTGACTTTGTTCTTTGGGTGGGTTAATATCATTACTGCTTTAAAGTCGGCTTCAGATGGGAAACTTAGGTAGAAAAAAATATAAGGAAATGTCCCTCATGCTCGACACAGCTGTGCTTAATTATAGAAATGTGTTTCTGTTCTTTCGCAACAGAGTTAAGCATCTGGGGAAAAATAAAAAAAGAAGATCTTGTGACTTTTTTTTCTGTCTTCTGCAGCCATTATTGAAATTAAAAGAATCTCTTTGAATGGTTCCTGTTATTTAGAATCGTATGTTGGTGATCCGTATATGCCATATATTTAAATGGTGACGTGGTTTGATCAGTTGTATATATCAGAGACATACCCATAATTCAACGTGTGATCTGTGACATCTGGGCAAAATGGCATCTTTTGATGATCTAGACTACCTGTATGACTGTAAATTGTTTCCTTTTTGGTTACGTGCCCTGTTTGTCCACCCACAAAATTTTATCAAAATCTGTAGCTTTAGAGTTTAATTGCTAACAGATGAATTAACCAAACAACTGACCAAGATAGTACCAAACAATGATTCTTTGGAGAAGAATTAAATTTCCTTTCAATGTTTTCCAGTGAGTTAATTGTGTCTCAGTCGATCAAGAAAATATTCAAAAGCAACTATTTCATTTGCAGACGTTTGATTGTAATTGCAGTCAACTTTTGAACTTTATCAACATATTAAAATCTGCAAATTGGGGGAATCAAACCTTAATTTTACAGCCAGAGACTTTATCAAATTGGGTTTATGTCAATGGCTTGCACAATTGGAAGACAGCTTCAAAGAATATATTGCAGTTGCTGACTCTCTGAAGTTCTTAGGCCTTCTGACATGAAAACTAGAATCCACGTAAGATGAGGAAGGCAAAAGGGCAAGTTACATCATCAAGTATTACTAAGTTGTTGAATGCAAAATGCCAGAAGCATAGACCTTGTCTGTTTTAGGTCACCTTCTTCAAAGGACGTCCTGACCTCGTAAACATTGGAGGGATTGTTTTTAGGTTGATCTCCAACTTTGTTAGTTATTATTCAAATGTAATTACTAGGAAGACAAGGTTATTATCGCAGAGTTATAATTGAGTTATTTTCCCTGGAGGTTTCGTGCTCAGGCAGAGGGCACCAGACACTGTCTCCAGCATTAATATCATTTGCCTGACTGGTTGCTTCCTAAGTGTCATTTGCTTTGCTAATGGATCTTTATGCACATATTCCTTGCATTAACTGATATCTTCACTGCACTGAAATTCCAGAAGCTGGACATTGCAGAAAAATTTCATATCTTGATTCTCATTTTTCCCAGGACAAATGAGAATTCTGGTTTTTCCCTCAAACAGCTTGAATTCAATTTTTTCCCCAAAACTTAAATATAAAGTGATATCCTTTTATAGGTGCCTGCTTGAGGCAGATCATACAATTAAAAAAACCCACCTAAACAACACATCATAGTACTGCTTGTAGCATCAGGTGTGACCATTCCCAACTTTTTTAAATGGAAAGTTTTTTAAAGAATCTTTAAAAAAGAATTAAGATGAACATAAAAAATGTAATCAATTTAAGTGATAAAATTGAGAGTTAAATATTGGCAAGAAATGCATGATCCTACATGTTCTTGAACATCTCAAGATAAATGAGAATTTCATGCAAATTTTTGCCAGGTTTGAATTTCAAAATTCCACTCTCTCCCAGAAAAGTGAGAATTCTCAATAATCCCCGAAAAGACTAGAATTCTGGAATTTATATTTCTACTCAAAATGAACTTCTTCCCATTGAGCACTGTCGGATGGCAGGGACTACTTGTCTCAGCTGTCAAACTTTAAAATAAAAATTTGTTACATTTGAAGGAAACACCTGTTTACATTAAACATGTGTATGCTTGGAAAATATTACTTATTCTGTGCAGTGTTTAATTACTACAAAGATACCCATGTTTATATAGTTTGCCTTGAAAAACAGTTCTTGTAAAACATATTTCAGTGGTCTACATGACCGGCCTCTTCACTACATTTATACCTACGCTGCTGGTGTATTTAGAAGCCACCGGTGCATTGTGGGTGGCGGGTTTTGAAGGTCACAAGCCCTAATAATCAGAGTTATACTCTTGTTAGTCCGGTTGGGGTGCATTTTGATTGACCCCTCTAAAAAATTGTTCCCTGATGCCACAATCTAGATGAGGATGGATTACAGAAATTTAAATCAATATCTGTACTTCATCCGTTGTTTATTGAGATCTAGGGCTTTAACAATGCATTGAATAATCAATGCATTGAATCGAAGCCAGTCATTAATCAATAACCAAATAGGGCATGAAATAATCGATTAATTTCAGATATTTCATTTTCATTCATTTTCTTACCTTTTCGATCTCTAGCTCCTACCTAGGAGCAGTTATACAGCATACATAATGAAGTAGCGCTGCTATACAACAAAGAAAGTCATCTTATAGTTATATCCTTTATTAGATGTTAGCACAATAATGGATGAGAAGGTTAAATATTACTTTGTCTGCATAAATTCACAGGTATATAATAATCTTAATCTTTTAGCTTCACATGGGATGAATACTTTTAGTAGACATACGTCTCTGACAGAATATTTCGTAGGTGAACAATAATCAAATTGAGAATCAAATTGAAAGGCAATAATCGATTCTTGAATTGAAGACCCCTTTGCAATTTACCACCTTTTAATTTTTGTATTTAATTTGGTTTGGTTATAGAGATGTCAGTTGTTTACTTTGACTTAAAAATTGAATTGGTTGTCCACATACCATGAACAAAAAACTGTACCATTCTTTACCGTATGATAAATCCACAGACAAAAAGTCCATAGATGAACATTTATGAAAATGGCACATGGTCTCCCAAAGGAATGAATCATATGTCTCCATAGTGAATCATACTATCTTACATATCAAGTTGTACATTTATTGCTTGAGAAAGCTTGAATGAAGCTTCCGACTAAAGTAGTCAGATACAGGGAAACCTCACCCATGGTCTGTAAATACTCGATCAGTTCTATTCACCTGAGGGCGTGTAAAGTACATTTGCATGTTTGCAGTTAGCAATTCCCAATGAAATAGTCTGAATGGGAACAAGGCTGCCAGTCATGGTGGTAAACATTATAGGTCACTTCAGAGGTCAGGGTAAATATTCAAGGTCAGGTCAGAGGTCATGGTGGTCACATGATAAAATGCATCAGTAGCTGTGTCTCAGGTCAACAGTTTAACTATGAAATAGTGTCACTCAGTCTGTCAAGTAAGGGCAAATAATAATTCAGGGATATCTGGAACCCTATCTGAAGGGTCCCTGACTTGCAATTATATATGGGCTGGTACATAATTAGACATGTTTCATCAATGACATCTTGCGTCCAAGATCTATCCTTCTTAATATTGCAAAGTCTGTAGTGAAAAATAAGAGGTTTAGATGTATAGATCTTGTAAATTTTACCACAAGACTTCTACTTAGTCAGATTTAATAGGTAAAATCTCATAGTAAATATAAAAATGCCAGGTGCAACTTAACTATAGTTTAATACTGTAGTAATTAACCTGTACTGCTCAGAGGACCATTCAAGACAAATGGAAACAGAACTCCATCATTTTGCTAGATTTTCAGTGGCCAAACTTGATACATATATAATTTATTTTCATTTTTTGAAAAATTCCATAAACTTATTACATATCCAGATGTTGGTAGAGTCTCTAGCTATGAACATTAAGCATGATATTACCTGTAATTTTAT
This sequence comes from Sipunculus nudus, assembly GCA_026874595.1. NCBI lineage: Eukaryota > Metazoa > Annelida > Sipuncula > Golfingiida > Sipunculidae > Sipunculus > Sipunculus nudus. The sequence continues at coordinate 52,382,448 of CM049321.1, forward strand.
TATATTTCCTGTAGTGTTTATATAAAGGGTGTCAGAATTTATTGGAAATCTAAAATTTATTCTGAGCAGTAAAGATCAATATCAGTGGAGTCAGATATATATTAGGATTTTATCAGATCTGTATTTTGAGTGTATATATATAAACTAGGACATGGAGGGAATTGTATAACTGATGATACAAAAACTTAGGTTGTATAAATATATCTTTTCTGATATATGTATATATACCTTATCAAATTATAATGGGAAATAACATATGTCTTTTTTGATACCAGAAAAAAAACAATGTTAAATGGTTATAATTAACTCATGGTCTTGTCATTTGTGGGTGGCATGCAAAAAGGATGTCTACTGGTTGGTAGTATTGCCTACTAAGGTATGTAATTGTATACTAGTACAGTGAAACTCCTACTTGCGGACAACTAAGTAAGGCGGACAACTCACTTATGCGGACACTCAATCTGAGTCCCTTTAATATTGCCTCTATATTATGTTTAACGAAAATTCACTATCCCAGACAACAGACAAACTTTCACGTCCCGCCAGCATATCCATTATATATATAACAACCCTCTAAAGTGGACAGACATCAGGAGTTCTATTTTGTTTATATATTTGCCGTAAGATGGTGCTCCCAGGTCATGACCTTGTGTGACCTGTTTTGGTCAGCCCGTGACAGCCCGGGGACATGAGTAATTTGGTGAACCATTGGAATGTTTTATGTAAATATACAGTATTGAAAACATTGTTTATTTCTAGAAATGTGTTGATAACACAATCATTTTTAAATTAAGATTGGCAGGTCAGTTAGGAAAAAAATAAACTTTCAAACTGAAACAGCTTTTAATTCAACAAGACCACCATCATAGACTACCGTTTATACTTTGTGATCAGCTTCCGGCCTGGGGAGCCATAATTAAAATTTGCAACAGTTTGCACTTTGTTATGGTGAATGCAAGCTGAAGACTATCCTTTAACAAATAATCATTCCATCCGAATGCTGTCAATAATCAATCTTTAATATGCCAATGCAACCATCCACGAACTGCCGCTTGCTTAGAAGATGAAGCATAGTACGTCAAAGTGAAACTGCCAAGATTAGTTTGCGAGGCCTAGCTGATTTTTGTCTTTTTTTAAATATTTATATTTATGAATTGCAAGTGCATATTAAAGCTAATTTGAAAATGATTTAAATCAAATTTATGTAGCCTATTTCAAATTACGCATACATTTTATGATAACATAGGATATCAGAAACATTTAATGACAAATTGACGCAATATGCCGAACTCCTCTAAACAGGACATCTCACTAATACGGACAAAATCCTCCAGTCCCTTGAGTGTCTGGCTTAGGGGAGTTTCACTGTATATACTAAGCCAGTAAGTCCTCTGGAGTTGAGGATTTGAACCTGACAGGAGCAGGTGTTTGGCCATACATGTTGAAGTACTCAAGATTTTTCCCTTAAATTTAATTCACCTGTTGTTTCTGCCAAAAAATGACCAAGAATTATTCCATCATTTAATAAGGTATATTTAAAATCATTAAAATTGTCTTTTCTTATTAAGAAACTTAAAGATTCTAAGTACACATAAGTTAAATATATGCAAATGGGTGCTCCAAAGTACCATGGAGTTTATAAGCATGCCCATTTAATGATTACATGGTGATTATAAAAATTAAATTTCGTAAAATTCAATATTTAATAGAAAAATAATCCCATATTCAAGCATAATATGAATGACTGCTCTGGTGAATAAAAAATATAAGTGACTGCTCTAATAAATAAAAATATATGCCTACACGACTAAACCCCCCCCCCCCCCATGTTCTGAATTCAGATTAAAACAGTAGCTCAGAACTGGAGTACTCCAGTGTTCTTTCAAGCACTGCAATAAATCTATGTTCACTTTTTAATTTGAAATCTGCTGGCCAGCCACATGGTACCCCTGCTGAAATGCAATCGTTAAGACCAAGAGAGACACTTAAGCTTAGGTATTAATATTGAACAAGCCCTCAGTGCCGCCAGTGTTGAAACACTAGCTGTGTAACGGTAAAGCACCTTTTTATAGAAAATATACATGAAATATTAATCCAGTGGCCATAAGATGCCTTGTTTGAAGTCCACTGAATCATGTATTGTTCAAAATGTTTTATAGACGACCCGTGTTGGTCCATGTAACAGACATTTTCATGGTTTCCATGGTGACGAATGACCTTTGGTGCTATAAAAGTGTGATGAAACCAGCCATAACAAAGATTACATCAATCAAGATCTTTTCTTTGATCTAAGGATATTTCTTCCTATCTAATCTAAAACCTTGACCTTCAGTAAAAAGGTAGTTTTATTTATTGGTAATGGTTGCGAAGACACCAGTACATGATCGGACTGAGTCAAATATTTTTGAGTGTACTGTAGACTGTGACTTGTTCGGAAGGGTTTAATTTTCGTGAAATTTGTGGGTACCTTTCTCTCAAAAGATTAAAACCCCATGATCATTTAGTTTATTATATATAAAAGTTTTAAATAGCCAGCCCTCATGGCTTTGCATGCATTGAGTAATGACATTGTGTGGGTGATCTACATTACCGTCTTGTCTAAATATTAGTCAGAGTATGGTCATCAGTAAAGTCAGTAAAAACAACAGAAACTATTTAGGAAGGATTAATCCTTGAAAGTTTTAATCTAACAAGTAGAGTTTCATGTCAAAACCACAAAATTGTATGTCTGTTATGAGCCTTGCAAAGGCTATTGTAGTCCAGCATACTACATGCATTTGTAGTTCAAGTTTACAACTTAAACTGGATTGAGACATAGGTATGGGTATACATTCATGTAGGTGATCACAGATGTTCTTTACTTGTTACTGTAACTACCCTTAGACAATGTTCTTTGGGCCGTGACTTACTGTCAGCTTCTGCTGATATTCTGGTTTAATTCATACAATGTGCCACCTTTCCTACAATCACACCAAAATGGGGACAGGGTACTGGGGAACATATGACAGGGGAACACAGGGACTGGGATTGAATCATATAAGTAAGGGACACAGGGACTAGGGAACACAGGGCTGACCCTACAAAGATGTTTATATGGGTAGTGGATACCAGGGTAGGGGATACCTTTGAAATTTATTCCTTCTTGTTTCGGTCAGACCACATTTCATGAATGCAATAGAGAGTAAGCCTGTGAATCTAAATTCTAGGGTAATCGTGTTAATTCCCATTAATTAGTCCTTGGTATTTTATTTAAAGACTGCTGTTACTGATCAGGATTCAAGCTAAAGTAAAGAAAAAAAATACCAAGTATCCCCCTAAATATTTTAATGCAATAACTAGAAATCCTTGTTCACTTATTCGGCCCATATTCACAGGTTCATTCGTGCATAAATAACTGTACATTTGTGAACATTCCTTGATGACATTCCTGAATCTGGATCATGTGTTGGATCCACACCAAAATCTAATTGCTTCTTCATTTGCCCATTCCCGAAATGCCCTGAAAATTTCATTTGATTCTGTTCATGATTGCGCAATTTATTTAGTGAACACATACACACACACACACAAACACATACATGAACAGGGGTAAACACATGCCCTTCTGGCAGAGGTAATAACTTGAGTCGGGGGGGGGGGGGGGGGGAGAGAGGAGAGCAGGAATGGATATGTTGTTTATGAAGTCCAGTGGCCAATAGATCTTGTAAATTATATTACTTTATACAGCCTGTGCGGTAACTTAAGTTGTTAGTACTATACAACTTGCCGAGTGTTCATTTCTTATGTTATTTATGGTAACACAGTAGAGCTCACATCTGTTGTGTTTCTCAGAATCATGAAGCGTGATCTATTCGCCTTGACCTTCTGCATTAAAAACAAGTAATTTTATCATTGTTTTAAGCTAGACTGGTTCTTGCCTCTATGATGTCATTTAGCACTCCAGTGACCTGGCAATTTGATCCGCTGTATTTTCTTCAACTTAATGAGAAACACTTGTTCAGACCAACTGTTTCTTCCACATTACAAATAAATGTCATGCTCAGCTATATTGGTATAATGTACTTGCTAAAATGCAAGAAATTCTGTGTCATTGCACCAGGGGCTTTACACAGAGACTTTGATTTTCAGTCCTTGGGTCACTCAAAACTCGAAAGAGCAAGGTTAAAATCAAGATCAGGAAATTAAGACTAGTCATTAGGTGTATTCGACTGGTACGTATATTGAGGAGTAAATTTAAGCTCAGCCCAGCTGTACATCCAAGGAATGGTATGTACTCAGAGGTGGACCTGTCACATTATGTCCTGAGAAAAAGTCCCATAAAAATGGCTAACAGTGACACAAAAGCCAAAAAGTACTGAGATTTTTTTATATAGATCATGGATTTTTGAGAGTTTGTATGTTCGGCATGTACTGTCTCTCTGACATTACAGGAGGTTCTCATGCTTGAGAACATTGAAGCTGCTGTTAATGTACACGGTGTGGAGCTTACTTCTATAAATTTAGCCAGCTGTCCATTACCTTATCTGTAGAATTTATTTATGTGAATTTTTGCTTACTCTGCTAAAATTTTAGTTAACAATATTTAATTCCTGCGGTTAGTAAAAAGAGCAATGATGACAAATGGAAAAAAAAGTAACCAAAGGTGTTTGAATGCGTATGTGTAGGAGTTAAAGGGTCACTAGTTTCAAAAGGCTGTTTGCAAAATTATCGTTCTTCTGACTTGCCAGCAGATGTGGTTGATGAATGTGTCTGGGTTATATTGGTGGATCCCCCACATGTTATAAACATGTGGAAATAAACAAAAGAAACCACTTTTGTGGGATGGGATCAGTATTTTTTGGCTTATAACTTTGCCTACTGTCATATTAACAGTGTTTAAATGTTTTTCTATTCTAATATAGGCCCCTTTAAGAAGATATAACTTTGCATGCTGTCATATTAACTGTGTTTTAATGTTTTTCTATTCTAATATAGGCCCCTTTAAGAAGATATAACTTTGCCTACTGTCATATTAACAGTGTTGAAATGTTTTTCTATTCTAATATAGGCCCCTTTAAGAAGATATAGCTTTGCATACTGTCATATTTACAGTGTTTACGTGGTTTTCTATTCTAATATAGGCCCCTTTAAGAAGATATAACTTTGCATACTGTCATATTAACAGTGTTAAAATGTTTTTCTATTCTAATATAGGCCCCTTTTTGAAAATATAGCTTTGCATACTGTCATATTAACAGTGTTTAAATGTTTTTCTATTCTAATATAGGCCCCTTTAAGAAGATAAAGCTTTGCATACTGTATTATTAACAGTAATAAATGTGTTTCTGATTGTTTCAAAGAAAAAAGAATGAACAAACATATTTAGGGTGGATCGTAAATACAGACTATCTGGATGGCTGTGAAGTTGTTAACACCTCGCAAAGTTTAGGAGCTTTGAGGAGTGAAAGATGCAATTATATAGGGTGGGTAATGAAATGCGTAGGCTTCGTGTACAGGATGTTTCACTCATTAATTTATGGCTAGGTTTCTTCTAAGCTGCGTCTCAGTAATTGGTGACAGCTTTATGGGACAGCATACATTTTACAGAGGTGTTGAGAGCATTAAATAACAGAACAAGAATTCTGTAATCAGTGATTTAGATTGAGTAAGGGTTTACTGTGTGTATGGTACATATTGTGCAGTTATCAAGAAAAAGGTTATATCTGTTTCAGATTAAGGGATTAGGGGGTAATTTTTTCCACTTGATAAAGTCCTATATAATTGTACATTACTGGCATGACTCGGTTCAGATAACTAGCAGACATTTTATAAGTGTTGTTAATTATAACACATTCCATCACTATTAAGTTACAGCTTAATGCTATATGAAGACATCTAGGCAACTTTAATAATGCTAAGGACATTGATAAACCAACCTTTGGAATGTAACACTAGTTGATTTCTTTATTTTCCAGTATTGGTATGGTTTATAGGTGTTCATGTCTGTACTATATAGTTGACTCTCATTTATTTGGCACCTGTTTATCCACCAAACTCGCCTTTGGCCAACAGTTAACTATATAAGTCCAGATTTGTCTCCTTTATAATTATCTCTTTATATATATATATATGTCAAACTTGCAGTGTCTGTACAATTATATCCCACCTGTGTATCCACAAAACTCACCTTTTGCCAACAGTTCACCAAGTCTCAACTTGTCTCCCTTATATATATAATTATCTCTTTTATATGCCAAACAATATACATGCAGTCCACTCCCATTTATTTGCCATACGACTATCCACCAAACGTAAAATGGCTGACTTTAGAGTGGAATAATGCTTTTGGTGACCACATCAAGTTTGCATATCATATTAGGATGTAATAAACCTCAAACTTGTATCAGAGCATGTCTGTAATTTGATAGTTTCATTCTGTAAGCTCGGTTCATATGTCCTTAAATATTTCTCTTAAAGATACGAAATTTTAAAGTGAAATTTAATCACGCAAAACTTCATGAAAATGGAAATTTAAAGATATATATAAGATGGGTTTTAAAGTTCATGTGCCTCTAGTGTGATTAGATGTGTTTCATTAAAAAATATTTTAAAATATCCTTTAATCCCTTAATATCCTTTAGTCCATGAATAAGTCATGAAGTTTTAGTCTTCTATGATGTTAGAGTGTCTGGTGGAATATTTTGCAAAAAAAGGCCATGACCTTCATGTGTAAAACTGTTTATATTTTATGTTTGCACCCATCTCTTTTATTTAAGTCAGGCAAATATGAGAGAGTTTAAACCTTTAAACCTCATTCTATCATGGTCCTATAATGTATAGATCAGAGAGACATGTCAGGTCAAGCAGCCTTTGGAGCGAAAGTGTCATCAGGAGCTGATTTAAACACAGGATCTAACCCTAGCAGGTTAACATAGTGTTGATTTAACCTTATGAGTCTGTCCCATGGGGTGTTAAGGTCCTGACATATTTATTGGACTTCTTTAAAGTGTTTGACCTGCTGTCATGTTTACCAAGTAGCCAGACAACCAGCTTGTAAACTTTACCCTTGACCTCAGAAGTAGTGGTCCAGACCCTACCAACACACCTATACTTGTGCCTTAACCCGTATCCCATACATTTGTGCTGTTGTAAATATGTCCAAACTTGAGACTTCCTTTGTGATTATTGTGACACACAGGCCAGGTATATACACACAGCACAAGACAAAATCTGATTGTCGATCCTCTTAGGAAACGTTTCGACCAAAGTTAGTCCAGGGTCAGGCTTGGATCATGCTTTATGCTACAATCCTACTGCAACAGTCACATTCTGTTTCTAGTAACCCATTTCATTCTACCCAGTGCCCACTTCTCCCAAGGGGAACATTTGCTGTAGACCACCACCAGGGCGCTGTGTATATATTGGTGCCATGCAAAATTTTAAAACACAGATTACACATGAAAATACCCAGCTCCCCTGGTGGCAGTCTCCAGCAAAAGCTTCTTGTGGGAGCAGTGGTAGAATATGAAATGAACTAGAATGAATGGAAAGAGACCACTGAAGTGTATAGGTATGGTTTATGCTGGTATGGTTTAATTAATGTTTCTAACAAGGCTAAGTTCAATTGGATTATGCTCCAGATTAGTAACTAATCAGTTACCGGTTGGACTTAAATCCTGTAGATTAACATGGAGTATATGAACATATAGGCCTTTTATATTGTCCCAGTTAACTCTGTGTTGGTAGGTTATGTTATCACATGTGTCAGTTTGTTGGTCTGTTTGTTAGTTTGTCAACTAAATTTGATCCCTATGAGATGGTTAACTTTGAAAATTTGTGGGGGGATTTAATATTGGTGATAAGAAATCCTGTTCAAATTTCCATATATTTTATATCCTGAGTAAAAATCATTTGAAATTCATGCAAAACCTTAAATCTTATACAGTCATTTAACAGAGATTTATTCCAGAATTATTTCACCCTGATAGACAGCCGAGTGCTGTGATCCATGTGTCTCTTGTATATCCTTATCAGAGTCCTTCATCATCATTTGGCAGGCAGCTCCACCTACAGGCTACAGCTGTAATCATTAAATAATCCATTATCTTAAAAGAAAGCCTGTGATTCTAATACAGTAACACATCAGAGCTGTACAGACTCACATAACTGTAGATAGAGAGACATGAAACATTTATATTAGGCAGATGGTACAATGAATCATCCGTTTGTCTTCTATTACTCAGTAAAGAAACAGAAACCATTTCCCTGATAGGTTTTTAGGCCTCTATAAATAGGGGGTTTGTGTGTATTATGTCTCAGTCAGCTGTCATTTAACAATTTTGTTATTGTTCTGGGTCTTATTCTGTTTTCTGTTATTGCTACAGGGTATTACTGTTAGTTCATTTGTCCAGAGAGGTTGCCTTTCTTCCCCTCCAAGGAGGTTATGTTTTTATCTATGTTTGGTTGATTTCAGGATCTTGCAGATTGAATATATTTATTTGTGGCCATGAACGTGTAGAATACAGTGAATTCCTAAGCTCTTAAGATGCTTTTCTGATTCAAAATGGGCCTTCTAGCTAATATAGTAAATAAACTGGCTGCCAAGGGAATTAAAGAAGAAATGGCATATATATTAATTTCTCAAGTACACCATGCAACTCCTATATTTATAAGATTTAAAAAAACTGGTTCTGATACTATACACATATATGGTTGCTGATTAATGAAGAGATTTCAGAGGTGTGATAACTAATCCATTTATGCAAATGCATCATCTTTGTTCCATTTGTGTAGATGCCTCAGCTCCTCGTTTCCATCTTAGTTGATGGGGCATCTTATTCCGAAGATATTATTTCCCATTTGTGAAACAAAACACACTCGCAGACTAAATAACAAAAACATTAAATGCTGATGTGTATACAGTTAACATTTCTGGACCTGTGTGTACAACTATATATGTTTGTCTTCCCATCTTCGGATGGGTTATTTACAAGTTACCACTTTGACCCTTGTTACAGCTGAATGACAGTGGGAATGTTAATTGCCTGCCAGCTCCTTTCTAGGCTTTGCTTGGTTACTCATGAAGTAATTGGAATAACTCCACCCTACCAGAATATCTATGTATTAGAGCAGTGGTGGATAGAGAGGGGGGTCCAGGGTGTCCGGAATCACTCCTTTTGAGCTGCAACAACCTTTTTTCAGGGGTTTAAACAAGATTTTTTTCAGCCTGGACCCCTCCCTTTCTGGATATAAGGGATCAGGGAACCCTTTTTAGCCCTCAGCCCGTAGGCTGATGGGCTATTGTCGTCACCCAAGCTGTCCGTCCGTCCGTCCTTCCGTTCGGCGTCCGTTAACTTTTACCTTGTGAGCAGGATATCTTGAAAAGGATTCACCATCAGAATTTTATTTCCTCGGTAAAGATGTATATCGACAAAATCTCGGTCACGTTCGAAGATGGGTGACCTTGACCTATTTTTCTACTTTTTAGAGCTGATTATAGAAAAACACTTAGATGCTTATTTCTCAGGAACCATTTGGTGGATTTTCACAAAACTTACTATGATTATTGGGACTGATAGTCTATACCTGCTTCACAAGTTTGGTGGCGCCACCTACAATTTCTGATTTTTAATGAATTTTTATCGGATTTTTCAACTTTGGGCTTGTGAGCGGGATATCTCTGAAAGGATTCAACGCAGGAATTTTATTTTTTCGGTGAAGATGTATATTGACAAAATCTCGGTCAAGTTCGAAGATGGGTGACCTTGACCTATTTTTCTACGTTTTAGAGCTGATTATAGAAAAACATTTAGAAGCTTATTTCTCAGAAACCATTGGGTGGATTTTCACAATTCTTACTATGATCATAGGGACTGATGGTATATTGTAACTGCTGCACAAGTTTGGGGGCGCCACCTGCAATTTCTGATTTTTAATGAATTTTTCTTGGATTTTTCAACTTTGGCCTTGTGAGCGGGATATCTCTAAAAGGATTCACAAGAGGAATTTTATTTCTTTGGTGAAGACATATATCTACAAAATCTTGGTCAAGTTCGAAGATGGGTGACCTTGACCTACTTTTCAAGGTCACAGAGCTTATAATAGAATAAAACTTAGAAGCTTAATTTTCAGGAAGCATTTGGTGGATTGTTATGAATCATGGTACATACCTCTCCATTTTAAATTTATAACTGAGACATGTACAGATATACATCCATGTGAGAACAGATATTTAGTACTTGTAACTGTTACCACCTCTAAACACTGTTGTTTTGGCTGAGGGCTTTTGTCAGCTTCTGCTGATATTCTAGTTTAGGTTTTTATTATAGTCATCCTGGCTTGGACCCTCCCCTTTCCAGTTTCCTGAATCTGCCCATGTAGAAGATGTGAATATCTGATGTATGTGTTTATCAGAGGGTGCTTTTTGTAGTAATATAGCAAGTTACACTATGAAGGATAACAGGTGTCTGCAGATCAGTGCCTGAGTCTAGTGTACTTTTGATGTTACCAGTGCATTTGTGTGTTTCTTGAAAATTTTCAGTAGTCAATATCTTTGCACTGTTGAATTAGAAAACATTCATATAAACATGATTCTAAAGTTCATTATCTCATTTGTCAGACTTCTAAATATCATAAAAATAAAATTTGGTTATTTATGAAAAATTGAGAGTAATATGTGGTTTTAAGATAGATTTCAACACTGATTTTGTTAAAATACTAAGAGTTTGTTATTAAGTTGTATATCAGGCATATAAATTTTAACTGTAGGTTGTACAGGTGGCTCCCTGTACTTCACCTGTTGGTTTGTTTATTTAGATGATACATATATTTTTCAGTAATGGTCATAATAAAGGCCTTGGTTTTTAATCTTACCAATATCTTATTTCCATCATAATCAATAATGTTAATGATAAATACCTCCAAAAAGGTATTTAAGAAACATATGCTTTCAGCATTGCATTTTTTGTTTTATGTCAAATAAGGAGAATATTTTTTTGGAGAATAATGATATTACTTATATGAATTGAGAATTTTGTAAATTTTTGTTCCATCTAACATTAGGATTGATCATGTGATATTCTGAATAATTATAAGTTGGACATGTAATAATAGTTTGTTTTTAAACAGAATGGTTATGTGTTTATTTATTCAGCATGATAATATTTTTAAAAGTAAATATTTCATAATGGCTGTGCATCAGTTATATCTTACAGGCATTCTCATTACACAACAATGGATATATATATATCCATAAAATTTACCAATTAAGAGATGCATTAAATGAATCAAGTTGTAAACAGACTTTTAACTTTGTGACATGCATCTTAAGTTTGATACTACAGAACACTAAAAATATATAATTTCCCAAAGTCCAAGGCCAGTACCTGATAGATCACATGTATTACAATTTTTACCAGTCACTGATAGGTGACATATTTTATTCGTGTTACAATTTTTATGAGTCACTGAAAGGTCACATATGTTACAATTATAACCAGTCACTGATAGGTCACTTGTATTACAATTTTTACCAGTCACTGATAGGTCACATGTGTTACAATTTTTACCAGTCAATGATAGGTCACAGGGATTACAATTTTCACCAATCACTGAAAGATCATTTGCAATACAAATTTACCTGTCACTGTTTGGTCACGTATTACAATTTTTACCTAACAATGCAGAAAAATGTACTCCAAGCCTGCAGTGCTGACATATAAATCAATGTCAGTCATATTAATAGACAGCTTCAACCCTAACAGTAAATGGTCATGAACTGGAAGCATATATTACTCCTCAATAACAGCAGGGCTTTTATACGATCTGTGATGTGGGGGTAGGTCAAAATTGACATCTGTTAATGGAACAAAAATTGTCACCGACAGAGCAGTTGTTTGGAGCTCTGGCCATACACTGCTGTAAATATCCATTGAGTTTTTATGCACTTGTTCAGGCAGGTCAGTACGATCCATTCTTATTAACATCAGGGACATTATAGAGGCACTATTAGTGAGCTGTGTGTGTACTCAGTGTGAGCTGGGACATATTGACCTTGTGAGAAGAGCCAAAATCGGGTAGTAGTGATACAGAAAATTTTAAATCTGAATGGATCAACCAGTTACGTACTGGACACATATATATGCTTTGGGCTTTGTTACTGTTTGATTACTATTTTTAGTATAAAACCCTGTTCTCTCATTGGGACAACCATTGGGACATATTTTCCGTGAAGGAGTTCACCTGCTGGAACATTACACACAGTTATTGTAATTTCTGATATCTAGACCATGTATGGTGCTGTGATAGATACTCCACAAAATAATGTCAAATTTCTCAGGAATTATGGGAATGAAAATATGGAAAATGCCCCCTTTAGGATACACTGGGCTTTTTTTGACACCTCCGGACCAAATCTAGCCATGACAACACGACTTTGTAGGCAATTATATTGGGCTGGTAAGCCTGAGTTGTGATATTGTGAAAAGCATTGCAGTGATCTTCATCATGTTGCCTTTATATTGTGGTAAACAGCCCATAATCTTAACATTATGCTGCAAATGATGAATTAAAACAAAAAAAAATTTATGTGAACTCACAATCCAAACTTGAACTCAGTCTCTATGGTAACAAGTCATTTTCCGTCTCACATACAAGTTGGGTGTGTCCAGGAACCTGTGTGAGCTATGCTTGTATTCATGCATTCATAAATTTAACAAACGTGTGGAGTGATTGACTACATATATGCTGAGTTAAAACAGGATTTTTCTTGTTCATATTTGGTGTTGTTAGAAAGTATACTAAAGAGCTAACGATTTGTCTGGTTTATGTCAAGTGACCGTGTACTTGTAGGTAATAACGTATTGTCAGAAATGATGAAAATATTTGCATACTCATAGAGTCTTAAAAATTGCTTTCCTCGCTGAATGATGTAACAACACTCTGACAGCCAGTTTACTGGTTGTAGACTCTCTAATGTCAGAGGGCCGAAATGGTGCTACTCCAAGGCATGGTCATAGGGAAGTTGTGTGACAACAGTTGAGTGCAACCACTGTCAGTTATGGTATAGTAGAATACATGTCATGATCTTTGAATTATAGTAAATTTTGCAGGATTGAAATAGTTTCCTGGTTCTGTTATGTTAGTATATATGTACAATAAATTCTCCTATCAGAGTACCCAATATAAAATACATAGGGGGAGCCTTCAACAGCAACTTTTTTTTCTCTTCTAAATGCAAGTCTATAGATGAATGCAACATGATTTGGTCAACAATGCTTGTATGTCATCTTCATCATCATCATCATCATCATCAATGTCAGGAACACCCTCGGCATCTGCATGCAGCATCAATGATCATAGTTGTCATCTTCAACTTCATGATTATATCTACAATCACAGATAATATGAAACGAGAGCTCAAAGAATCAAGTGCATGGTACTCATCAAATATCTTTTTCTTAACACAATAACTGATGTGCGTTTTACATGTATATCCCTGCCTCATCAAATAACAGTCGCAACCCATGTCTAAAACGTGATCTCTTGTTCACTTATAACAGCAATAACATGAGGTTTAAGCTGGAAATTTATTTGAGGAAAAAATACAATTACAAGTATAAATATATAATTTCTATGTACATACAAGTGATATCTATCAGTATACACTGAAAAAGAAATTTGCATATTAACATTACAGTGGGGCACCTCTGTACTAAGGGCACCTCTTATTCAGTTACAGCCACTGACAGGCAGTTCCATGAAAGTTACTAAGAGCACCTCTCTATTGCAGGCAAAATGTTTGGTCCAGTCATTATCCGTAATTCGGAGGATCTACTGTATGTGTATGTTTAATATGAGGCCTTATAGTAGCTGGAGGTCACAGCTGGGGAAAGATTCCTTGGGCTTGACCCTGTACATGTAATATTGATCCTGACTGGTGTCCCACAAGGTTAACAAGTGTGTTGTCTCGAGTTTATTGATGCCATTTTGTGAGAAGAACATCCTTAGAGTGCGTCAATCATCGTCGGTCAGGGAATATCAATAACGCACCTGAGACAAGAGAAGCAAGTGCTTGGTACAGTCTAAACACCTTATAACTGAAGATCAGTATTATGGCATTTGTACAAGAATTTACAGGAAAATTATCATAAACTAGAAATATGCATTCTTAGGGGTGCCGGCCTCTGCCGTTATGGAAGTCCTTAATGTGGGATGCTCTGCAAAACATGTTTGCATTCTCTTATTCAGCCCATGCATACTCCCAGGTTCATTCAAGCAAAAGTTCCCCCAACCCATGTGTGTATTCACTAATTTGGCTTACATTACCATGTATATTCATGCATTATTGACTGTACATTTGTGAATATTCATGAAGTCCCTTCTGGACCCAGATCATGATGCAGATCCACACCAAAATCTGATCTACTCTTCCTTGGCCCATCCTTGAAAAGGCCTGAAAATTTTTTTATCCCTTAGCAAAAAAATGAGCTTGCCGCGCACTGTTGCTGCAAACTTGCTGCAGCTTTGCAGCAACTTTGCAGCAAGGTCACAATTTGCCATGCAAATTAGTTTGCGGCAACCTTGCTGCAGGCTTGCTGCAACCAATGTTCCCGCAGCCCTTTTCCTGCAGCCTTCTGGCACACTTTCCCACAGCCTTCTCGCACACTTCCCGCAGCCTCGCACACTTCCTTGCAGCTTCTCGCACACTTTCCCGCAGCCTTCTCGCACACTTCCTGCAGCCTCGCACACTTCCTGCAGCCTTGCACACTTCCTGCATCTTCTTGCACACTTTCCTGCAGCCTTCTCGCACACTTTCCCGCAGCCTTCTTGCACACTTCCTGCAGCCTTGCACACTTCCTGCAGCTTCTCGCACACTTTCCCGCAGCCTTCTCGCAAATTTTCCTGCAACCTTCTCACACACTTCCTGCAGCCTTGCACACTTCCTGCAGCTTCTCGCACACTTTCCCGCAGCCTTCTTGCACACTTCCTGCAGCCTTGCACACTTCCTGCAGCTTCTCGCACACTTTCCCACAGCCTTCTCGCACACATTTCTGCAGCCTTCTCGCACACTTTCCCGCAGCAGGGGTCAATTAGATAGCAGCCATGATATGTATAAACAACAGCACTTGGGCTCAGTTATTGTTTACAAGCAGACATGCCATGTCATTAGTCAGTGACTGTCTCTGCTCCAAATATAAATGCAGGTACTCAGCAGAACAAGCTCTCATGAAACTCCATTTAATTTGCACATACAATTAAACCTTTTAAATATAAACCAAACTTAAGTATTTTAAAATTTGTGTGAAGATGAAAACAAAACCTTATTTAAAGTTACTGTTTCATATTCAAATCAATAAAACTCAAAATGCATTGGAGTTCAATAAATGCATGATATACACGTTAACCACAGAATTTTATTCATGCTGCCTTTGATAATCTGCCTTCCAGCTTGAATACATCTTTCAATCCCACCATTAATCTTAGACTTAGTTTTTACTTTTACACAAAAAATAAATTTAATACTACACTTTCTGTGTATAAAATTTCTTGAGGAAAAATCAATCTTATCAGTGCTGGGCAGCCCTTTATCAATGCTTGCTGCGGCAGCCCTTAGGGTACAAATATGTAGTTCAAACTTACTGGTGGTAGTAACATAACACCCTCTCTTTGTTCCTCCCATCAACTGATTGTATGTTCTAATTAATCCAATAAGTCCTCTGAACATGCTGAATCTGTTGAATGTTACTCTTACTTGAGCTATTTGGCACAGATCTTCATATTTTTAGAAGAGCTAACAAAGCACTGTCTTTTCCTAATTTTGCAAAAATGGCTGCCTTTCCCTCCAAAATCAGTTTATGGGCAATCACAGCAGGGTAAGACAGGAAATAGTAGAGCAAATAAAACTCTAAAAGACTGCGGCTAGCTGCAATCCTCCCGCAGCCTTCCTGCGCACTGCATCCAGTTAACTCTGTGAGACAGCGGCTAGCCGCAACCCTCCTGCAGCCTTCCTGCACACAGTATTAAAATACTCTATAGGACTGCGGCTAGCCGCGACCCTCCCGCAACCTTCCAGCACACAATTCAGATTTGCTGCACACTTTCCTGCAGCCTTTGCCAAGCAGCGGGAAGCATGCAGCTAGCTGCAGCCTTCCTGCACACTCTTCTTGCAGCCTATTTTGGTTTCTGCTGCTTTGCAGCACGGTTGCAGCAAAGCAGCGGCAAATTTTTCATTTTACTAAGGGATGATTTTGTTCTGAACTTCATAATTGCATGAGATATGTTGTGAACAATTGTGCACACACACACAAACACACACATGAATGCAATCAAACACATACACTCCTTGCGGCAATATTATCTATCTACATGGGATTGAAACCCCAGTCTTTGGTCCCTTTGGGTGTCTGCTCTATACACTGGGCTTACCAAGTTATTTATCATCGGCTGTATTTCTTGAGTTACAAGTTAGGTCAAAGCACAATAGAAAAAGCGATCAATTCATCTTGATAAGTTCTACCCCGTGGTGATTGGTATGATCTTCTGGGTAGATTACTTAACCTTAGAAGTATTTTCTTGTTGATTTAGATCACCTTATGATTTGATGGCACTTCTTTTAAAAAACGCTGTTCTTTTTCATGATGTCCACTTATTGATTCAGTCAATGCTAGCTCTTACAAAAACTGATTGGATTATTGATGCCCCTGAAAGAAACACAAAAAAAAACCAAAACAAATATGATTGTTTCAAATATTTATGGTTTTTGCAAAAAGTTGATGTAAAATTTAAATACACTCTCCATATAAAATAGTATGGCAATTAATCTTACAAATGTTCATGTTATTCTCAAATCTTAATCATATGCAAACACAATGAAAGAAACAAAAAAAAAACAAATATTATTGCTTTAAATATTTATGGTTTTGGCAAAAGTAAATGTAAAATATAAATACATTCTCCATATAAAATAGTATGGCAATTAACCTTACAAATGTTCAGGTCATTCTCATTCATATACAAAACAAAGCATAATAATAAAAAGTATTTTATAGTATATCAAGATATTTCAATTCAGATTTAAGTGTAGTTGAAAACATGTGGCCAGTTTGTCAACTTCATCAATTTAAGATAGTTAAACTAACTTTGAACCTTTGATTTTGCTTATTTGTGGCTACTTTGCTGCCAGGAATTGCTATATAAAAATACATTCCAAGATTATGTCATATAAAAATAATGATATCTTATCTCATATTGTGCTGATTCATATTAATGTATTTTATCATCAACCAGGATGTAATCGCTGATGATTAGCTGATCTCTGACCTGTATTTAATAATAACAGTTCTTCTCGTGGTCAGCTTACGGTTAATTTTATTATGTCTTTATTGTCTGTTATTGCTTTAGATTTTCCTTGTGCAGAACCATAACCTTGAAGTGGCAGCCTGTATATGTTATATCCAGTTGGGATGGGAATTCTCATCTCAACTAATTGTGTTCCGAACTAAACTGGATTCCCATCTACACTGCGACATATATATAACACCAGGACTGAGCCTCAGTAAAAATTGATAATTTTCATCTGCAGGTTTGCTGTCGCATTTACTTGACACCAGGTTTGGGATGACAACCAATATCGAGGATTTTAACACAATCTGACAGCTTGATAATTATATCATTAACTTCCCTGGTATTGTGGTATCATGATGGATGTGCATTTTTGTCCAAAGCGTCAAGGCACAAATATGCTCTCATAGGCTTGTTACTTAAAGATAATGGTATTATCAGAGTGATCCTGTCTTAAGAAAATACTTATCTTCAAGGATAACATTAATATTAATTAAGTGCATGAAAAGATATATTGGTATTGGTATGTTCAAATTGATTAACTGACAGGATCACGCTCTCTGAAAACTCTAGGAGTTTGCCAGCTTATTGGTTGTCCCCACCCCCCCCAAATGGCTGAAAGAACTGACAACTGTGATATGATCACAAGCGCTAGATATACGTTATTGTAATATCACAATATACAGTTATAAATAATATATCATTATCAGTATCATGATACAATAAACTGATGCCATCCCAACCTTACTCAGGAGCATCAGAGGTGGTATATCAGAACCATTAAGCTTTATGGTACCTCCCACTCTGAGTATTTGTTGATACAGCTTATATGTTACTACAGGTATTGTTAAACTACAGAGATATCTGTTTGTGCAGCCGGCAAACAAGCCTTATGAAACTGGTCTGGGCTGTTATTCAGTTGGGCTACCTGTAAATGTGTTTGGTTTGTTGCCCCATGTCAGTTTGAGCAGTCCCATACAATCAGGCATAAAATAAAGTCTTTAAACGAGGTATCAGTAAGAATTAAAGACCATTCAGTTCTCTTTGTGGTAAGTGAAGGAGAATTATAATTTAAAGTCTTTCATTAATATATTTTTTGTTGGAAGACGGAAAATCTGGGAGGATCCTGAATCTTTCCGGGAAGAATTTCCAGTATTCCTAGGAAAATGACGATCAGGAGATGGTATGAAATGATTTCTGTTCTTCCCAAGAAAGTGAAATTCTCATTCTTTCCGGGATAAATGTTAATCTCAGTCTCTCCCAGGAAGATTGAGAATTGCTGTTATTCCTGGTAGAGACTGAAATTTGAAATTCAAATCTGGGAAAAATTATTATTCTCAAGCAGAAGGAGAGACATTTTTCATTTACTTGCAACAATTTTCTGACATCTAATTGTAAAGTATTTGCTTTATATATAAAAAAAGTCTGAAATTTACTAAAAGATTTGAATTATGAAATTAAATTGAAGGTAAAGCATTGATAATTGTTTTGATTCATAGGACACACACAATTCACAGGCCTAGATCTGTTGCTCATGTTTCACAGGGTCATGTGCTGCCTTTCTGCTCGTCCTGAAATGGAAGCCTAGGTGTTGTGTACCTGAAAATCTCCTGAAGTCTCTAAATGGATCATCCCATTGTATAGTTGATTGATTTGACATGTTTCATCACCATATCTTACACCTATAATCAGCAGACGAGTCTCCAAGAAGCTCTTACCATAACCTATCTCCTTTGCAAATTAGAAGTGTCTGTACAGACTCTGTTCCATCACCCATGTTCACAGTGCTCATATTTTAAAAATTTAATATGCAGTGTGGGTGTTTGTGAGTGAACAGGGACACATTTATTTCTTATTAAATTACAAATAGAATTCTCGCTGTTTTACAACCTGTTGAATTTAGAGTTTAATGTTTGGTGTTTCATTAAAGTAGTTATTCCCCTTAAAATCTTTAGCAAATGGTGTATTAACAAATGCCAACAGAGATTTGTACTCAATACTACTGTGAAACAGTGGTAGAACCATTAAAATGGTGTCCAAATCAAAATTAATGTTGTTTTCATGCAATTCTAAGCTGCTATTGTATCAGACTAATTAGATGATACTGTGTGGTCATATGTAATGACCAGGCAGGGCTGAACTTGATAGAAAATTAAGGTTGAGGCAACAGCTGCCACACAGGGCAACATACTGGCTGTTAACTTTGTTCATGCAGCAGAATATTTGGTATGTACAGAGGATTCACAAAAGGTGAAAGTATTGGGTATGTGGTCAGGTCGATTCTAGGAATTTATATCTAATTAATTTCTATGCAAAATATTGGTAGGGTGAGATATGCCTCAAACTTACTGTTATCATAATTAGCTGGCTGTGGTATACCAGTATCATACTTAAAAAGAATAGTATTTTTATTTCACTGTAATAATCATGAATGATATAAGGCAGATTTCTGGTTTTGTAAAAAATTAAATTTTTGAAGTTTTATTAATTTAGTTTATGTCATGCTATGAGAATTTTTGTTTTCTGTAAATTAAGGAACATGTTGTGCAGGAAATAGATGAATGCTTGAGTTCTTTAACAAGTGATTCATACCAACCTTCTAGAAAGGTGTATTACTTCAGAGGTGTAATTGATCAAATATGGTTTAATTCAGTATAGTGCATGTATGGGTGCCTTGTTTATGAAGGGAGGCATGTCCCCATGACATTTTACAGGAATGTAGATAAAGAACTTTTTTCATGCAGATCAGAGGTCACCAAACTTTTAAAGCAGAGTAATGATTTAATAAAATAATGACTGACTTTCATGAAACTCTTTATAAATATGTACCAGTAGAAATTTTCACTTGAAATAAATTCTCTTCAGAATACAAGCATAATTAATAATGTCAGGTGTCATGAGGTAAACAACAGGCATATATTTTGCACTTGTTTGAGATTATGCCTTACATATAAAAATCTAATATGTGAGTGCTTTAATTATTGGTATGCCAGCTGAAGTTATGGCCAAAGGCCAACCAGAGCCAACCTAAGTACATTGACTGCTGCACTTTGTCTGCATGACTTTGTTGCCCTTTCATGAATATTATCCAATGAAGTAGCTAGACTACAGCCTTGTCAGAGCTGATCAGCTGGATGCACCTGGGAGAATAGTGCTTAGTAAATGTCAGTGATCAGGACCTGGCTTCTAGGAGAGGGGGGGGGGATGTATAGACATTATATGGTTCATTATTCTTCTTCAAGCTTTATACAGCACTTATAACAGCTCCAACCTCGGTTGCTGAAATATATTAGGCAGCTATATTATTTGCGATATAAATATTGTTTATTAGTTCAAGCCTGATTGTCAAGTATTGTTAGCCTATTGATTGAGCTGGTGTATTGTTTACACCACATCATGGAGTTCAGGGCCCGACTTTTGAAAGGGCAACAAGTTGCCATACATGAATCTTTACTTTAATTCCCTTCTAAAATCAGTAATTACATCCCCCTGTGATGAACACAAAGTGTTGCTTGTTTTATTCCATATTATACAACAGACTTAATCATTATATTTCTTTTTAGTATTGAATATTTGAAGAGATAAACACACAGGTAATTTAAGATGCAGATGTATTATCAGTATGATTTCATTTCTTCAAGAAAGAAAATGGCTAACTGTACATCAGTTCAGATTCAGACCTTTAGGTGAAGACTTATGGTGGATGCACTGGCCCAAGTAGGAGCTAAGTTTTGGTTGCCCTACCACCATTTTTCTGGAACTTTTTTTTGCCTCGGGCAAGCTGTTAACCATAAATGTCAATCCCTGGAGCTGGAGGTTTAAACACATCCTGCCAGATGCTCATGCAAAGACTGAACTGTAAAATCTTGATAAATAAGGCTGTAATAATTTTTTGAACTGAAGTCATGCAGTCATCAAATGATAATTGAATCAATAACTGATTAAATCAAATTTTTGCATTTAAAATCATATTCATACCTTTCATATCTCCAACTGTAACAGTGTTACTTAAAGACAGACAAACACTATTTATACCTGATGATGGACAAACAGTATACATCATGTGTTAAGCACTAACATCTTTAACAGATGAAGTCTTTTTACTTAATTTTGTGTGAAGAAATCATTATCAGGCAGAAATTTATGATAGTTTACCATTATCAAATTTAGATTTACCGGGTAAAGGGAAAGACTAATTGACAACCAGATTGAATCATAGACCCCATAGTTCACAGGCTTGGTCTGCTTTAAAGTACCTCAAGAGATTAATTCACTCTTCCTATGTCTTAACAACAAGTCATGATTTTGTGATTATTCTGTGTCATACATGTGTATATAAAATCAGAAATCCTGACGGCTTAATAATGAGTTGTGACTTTCAGTTTCACATTGATTGGACAGGGCTATTAATAGACCTATCCTTTCAAAAGGTATATTATCATGTAGCTCATGTAAAATTGAAAGACAGTTACTGTGGTTGGCTTCATATTCGCGAGGCTGAAATTTCGCGATTTTTCCATTTTTAATGTTTTGCGAGGGTTTCATTTTCGCGATCTCACAAGAACCTATATCAAATCTTTGGCAAAGCCATATACCTGTGTGTATTATAAAATGAGAATAAGTCATGAGTTTGTGACATTTTCTTATATAATGATAGGCCCGCACACACAGCATAGGTGGTTTAGTTCAAATTTAAGGCTTACATTTCCCTATACCTGCAAGGATGTAATTTATTAAAAAAAATTCTGTCTGTTTTAATCTATTACCATACAAGTATTGATTACACTAAATAAGAAGGACATTCTCAATTGGCCGATTATTCCCGAGGGTTTCATTTTCACGATTATTTCCCATTCACGAAATATCGCAAAATTAAAACTCTCGCGAACAAAAAGGCAGCCACAGTATACTTTAATCCATGTCTGTCCATCCTCCTGTCTGTTGCTATCTCATCTTTTAAACAATATTTATTATCAAATGTAGACCAATACTTAAAGACAGGGTTATATGTTAGTGTGTAGTTTCAAGCTTACACTTTAATCTCCATAAAACAAAAGGGTTTTCTGACAAAGTATCGAAGTATTGAATTCGGTGGTGTGTGTAACATAGTAATGTCTGTGAAATGTTCACTCGGGGGTCATTGGTATCCTGCACAACTGCCCCACTGTAGTGAAGTTTATTTCTGTGGTAAGCACTTTAAATGTATCTATTCATTAAATCTGGGGTTCATTTCTTTGGAAAGTTTTAGGTTTGTGGTCTCAATCCCTTGGAGATCATGCCCTCAGATATTTTTATTCATTGGTATGTATACTTTGCATGGCTTCCTTTAACATAAACCATCAAAGCTTTGTATGGGTGTCAACAAATTCTGGGACACTGTCGGCCTTCAGGGAGTGCTGCTTTGATTGAATGGCTGGCTTTTCCAGTGAAAGCACAAAGGACAGTAAAAGAGAAAATTTACTTTGAGGAAGTTCATGGAAAAAAATACTCTCAGGAATTTCTCCTGGCATTTCTTACATGAATGTCAATGATAGAAAAATTTAGCATTGTCTATTGTGATTACAGCATTGATTTATATTTGTAACAGGGAGGTATTCACTATACCCATTTTTGTGGTATGTTAAAACAATACTGAGTAAATATAGTGTACATTGCATATAAATGAGACTATATAATGCAAGTATGGAGAGTTTTTCCCATAATGCTTGTAACTGTAAGTGATCTGGGACCTCTGGCCCTGGTTTAGACTGGTACATGCTTACAATTTGTAATAACCTTCATCAAGTCATCTGTAGTCTTCAGATCGTAAGGTACACTCTCTAGAGTGCACCAGAATTATGGAGTGAGCTGTACTGTTTCGGAGTGTAAATGATCTGGCTATTTTGTGTGTTGCATTTGGGTATGTAGAATTATATAAAGTGGTATGATTATATATTCTATGCAAGTCAATTTCATAATAGCCCACTTACTGATGATGAAAACAAATGCAAAAGACAAGAAGTAGACATATCTTTTCCAACAACAAAAGCATTAGCTTTTTGATCTCTAGACACAGATCACTACACAGCAAAGGCCGTCCATGCCATTCACAACAATTTTATAATCACAATATTGATTATTTTCCTTAATTTTCTTTTCATTTTACAGGAATAAATTAACATAAAAAAATTAAATTAGATTATTATTGTATCCGCCAAAACGAAGTTTTGCAGATACTATGTTTTTGACCGGGTTCCGCCGCCGCCGCGTTTGTTTCCAGAGAACTCCTCTGAGACTACTGGACAGATTTTTCCGAAACTTACACAAATTATCGGGTCACATGTGAACTGGTGCCTAACCAAGTGACCTTGACCTCTGACCTTTCGTCTCTGCCCAGCGTCCGTTTGTGCGTCTGTTTCAACACATAAACCCATATATCTCGGGAACCGTTTGACCGATCCGGAAAAAAATTTTACACAAATGTAGCCCTGGGAAAGCTTTATAACATACACAACAAAAGGTGGCGCCACCTGCAACCATGTTTGCACAGTGTCCCTCTGTACATCTGCCTGGGGTTAAAATCACTCATATCTCTGCAGTGATTTGACTAATTCACCTAAAATTCGGCATGCATATACATCCTAGATAGCTTTCTCGATTTTGTGACAGGTGGCGCCACCTACATTCACGTTAACGCTCCACACATAATCCCATATATCTCGGGAACCATTAGACCGATCCGGAAAAAAATTTCACACAAATGTAGCCCTGGGATAGCTTTATAACATACACAACAAAAGGTGGCGCCACCTGCAACCATGTTTGCACAGTGTCCATCTGTTCATCTGCCTGGGGTTAAATCACTCATATCTCTGCATTGATTTGACAAATTCACCTAAAATTCGGCATGCATATACACATCCTAGATAGCTTTCTCGATTTTGTGACAGGTGGCGCCACCTACATTCACGTTAACGCTCCACACATAATCCCATATATCTCGGGAACCATTTGACCGATCCGGAAAAAATTTTTACACAAATGTAGCCCTGGGATAGCTTTATAACATACACAACAAAAGGTGGCGCCACCTGCAACCATGTTTGCACAGTGTCCATCTGTTCATCTGCCTGGGGTTAAAATCACTCATATCTCTGCAGTGGTTTGACTAATTCACCTAAAAATCAGCATGCATATACATCCTAGATAGCTTTCTTGATTTAATGACAGGTGGCGCCACCTACATTCACGTTAACACTCCACACATAAATCCATATATCTCAGGAACCGTTTGACCGATCCGGAAAATTTTTTTTACACAAATGTAGCCCTAGGAAAGCTTTATAACATACACAACAAAAGGTGGCGCCACCTGCAACCATGTTTGCACAGTGTCCATTTGTTAATCTGCCTGGGGTTAAAATCACTCATATCTCTGCAGTGGTTTGACTAATTCACCTAAAATTCGGCATGTGTATACATCTTAGATAGCTTTCTTGATTTTATGACAGGTGGCGCCACCTACATTCACATTTATGCTGCAGACATCCAAGCTCATATCTCGGGAACCTTTTGACTAATCAGGAAAAAAATTTTACACAAATGTAGCCCTTGGATAGCTTTATAACATGAACAAAAATGGTGGCGCCACCTGCAGCCATTTTTGCACAGCTTCCATCTGTTTGTCTGCTGTAGGATAAAATTACTCATATCTCTGCAGTGGTTTGACTTTTCCACATGAAATTTTGCATGTGTATATATCTTGGATAGTTTCTCGTTCAAATAACAGGTGGCGCCACCTACAATCATGTTTATGTGGCAGAGATCCATTCTAATATTTAACACATGTAACTCTATATCCCCTTGCCACTCAATCAATGCCTTACTTCACCCGTCCTTCTCTGATTTTGGCGGATACACGTAGTTGCTTGTCGACTACCCGTATTCTAGTTGTAAAAATGAAATGGTGTATATTTACAGATGAGGTGACGTTTAGAGATCAGCTGGGGCATGAGGAACTTGTACCGCCTGCTGATGCGCACCCCAGTTGGATCGCGCCGCTTCGGCCTCCTGCTCTGTCTCCTGGGCTTCGTCTGGGGAATCACCCTCATACAGCTCACCTTCTTCTCCTTCCAGCAGGGAAACTCGTACGTCGAGGCGGAGCATATACAGGTCAGAGGTCAAATTCTCTCATATCAAGTTTAAGAATCATGTAAAATATCTGAAGTTTCTCTGTCTGTGACATATGGCCTAAGAAACATGTGACCTGAAAAAAATGGAAAAAAAGTCATCAGAATTAAAGTCACATTTTTTGCATGATATAAAGTCACAGAAAAAAGTCACAAACTTGGGTAGGAAACAACGGGTTGGTATTGGGAAACGGCCACTCTAAGTAATATGTCACCATTTATGTAGGGCAAAAAGTTGCACATATAATCAAAAGCTAAAGTCTGTTGGGCTTTTACACCATATTTACTCCCTAAGCAAAATTAAAAGTTTGCAGCTGCTTTGCTGCAACCATGCTGCAAAGCAGCAGACCCATTTTTATTGCTGAGCGGACAGAGACACTTGAGGTTGTGACCTTGCCTAAGGGTCTTGGCACGGTGGGAGTCAGCACTTATCAGAGGCTTCTTCGGGAAATAAATAATAAAGAGTAGCCTTTGATATGTTTTATTGAGCCGTAATTTACTCAGAAGATGCCATAGAGGTATTACAGGCTGTATTGAGTGTTTATTCTGAATTACTGTCAAGCATAAATAAAGCATTTAAAAATATTGTTTAAAACTTCAATACTCAATTGCAGAAAAAAGAGTGATATAGTTAGAATTTTAGGGTATACTTTTGTCAAATAAATTTGTCTGTTTCTGACTCAAAATTATGTCTTTAATTCCTTTGAATTTATTTCATGCCCAAGTTTGTGACTTTTTTCTGACTAATTTACTACCCAAAATTGTAACTTTCATTTCCTATAACTTCATATCCTATGAGTCTCGTTCCCTATAATCAAGAAACTTAAAGATTGAGGATATGCAGGTGAGAAATGAAAGTCTCTCATATAACTAGTTTCAGAATATTGTCTCTCATATCTGTTTTATCATACAGCGACTAAGAGAATCTTCTTTGGTACACAAAATTTCTTGTAACACCTCTGTGCTGAATGGATGAGCTTGTTTATCCACAAGTTGTTAGTAAACATGGTACATGCATCAATGTTGACAAACAGAAAAATCACAAAACCTAAGGTGCATGGTTGCATTTTGGAGAAGCTGAAAGTTTGCTAGTTGCAAAATGCCCTTTACCAAACTCTGTTTTTTCTGTCTCAATTGACACAAGATGTCCTTGTTGAATGTGTTCTGATTATACTGGTGGCCCCCCACATGTTATGAACATGTGAATGTAAACGAGTGGGATCGCCATTTCTTTGCCTATTTATATAAAGGTTCAAGGGATTATGTTTAGTTAATATGAATATTGGAATAGGCACGTTTAATTTAATTCTATAAAAAGAATATTTCTTAATAAAATCATTTTAATTGAAGCAGGATTAAGGATCAAGGATTACAAATTTGCTTTTTTTTATTCCATCAGATGTAAAATATCACCTCAGTCCAGAACTCCAGACATAAATGAGAGGAAAATGCACTGAGAAAAATCCAATAGAAAAGCAAATTTATTATGAAGCAACTGGTCAGGCACATGTTCTTAATGCTGCATGCTTCATCCAGTGCCATAAGCTTAAGTATTAACTCCCCGAGAAAATACCTCTGTTTTAACTCCGTGATAATAACCCTGTCATCTTGGTTATTACGTTTGAATAATAATGAGAAAAGAAGTGGATTAGGCTACAAAAAGAATCCTCTAATGTTCAGGAGTTCAGAGTAGCCTTTGAAGGTGGTGACACAATACAGAGGAGGTCAGATTGGGAAACTTGACCTTTGGCAGTGCGGTAATATTTGATGATGTTCTTTTATCTTTCCTCTATTTCTGATTTTCATCAGCACCAGTTACATGTCTTAGAATTGAACTGCTATTGAGAGTTGGAAATTGCAATAAATTCTTTGAAGTTGCTTCAGACTAATCTCACCACAAAGATAAACCATTATCAGCAATTTAGGTAGCTGTTAAGTTGCCATATTCATTAATCTTAACATGCTAATAATGACATGCAATAACAGACACTTTATAATTATTAAATCGCTACAGGCAGCGTTTTCAAAACTGGAAGTTTTTATTTTCCATTTGATTAATTAATAGCCGGAATGGGTACTTCACTCAGTTTATTTTTATTAATTATAAATCTTCAGGGAAAATAAGAATCTCAATCAGGACCAAGCAAATTGTGGCAATTTCAATTTATAACATATGCCCAAGGACAAATACCAATTAGGGAAACCTCCATGCAGAAGATATGTAAGGCTATTATCTGCAGAATAACATCTTACCAATTACCGTTTCTCTTTGATCGTGAATAACGTACTGTCCTACTTTGCATTTATGTGTCTAATTATATTGGTCACCATGGAAACCAATTTTGAAATGGTTATAGCCAGCATCAGATGTCATTTTCTCATTCGTTTTTTTAATCCTTGAGGTATCAGATTTGAATGTTTATTTTAGTAGCTTAATAATGAAATAACTAGCCCATTGAAATTCCCCGTGACCATTACAGCCATCAGTTAATGGAGTGTTTATGGTAACTTAATTTAATACCGCAGTAGATTACGACATCAAGGAGACCATGACGTAGATTAATGACAGAATCACAGCAAAATCTAGTCGCAATGTTGTTCTTTACAAATTCTTGACAAATTGCATATATCATGCAGTGTCCATAATGAAAGAGAAAGTGACACATTCAGGCTTTAGTGAGAGACTAACTTTTTTCACTGATCTATTAATAAAAATACTACTTTTACTACCCTCCAAAACTGCCCTTTAGGTAGAGGGTTATATAACCTTTACAAATTTTGAACAAATGCTGCAAAGTAAGGTGATTTCTTCAAGTAAGGTGGAGATGAATTTAACCCAATTATAATGCTCCATCAGGGTCATCCCAGTTGTGTGTGTATATATATATATATATATATATATATATATATATATGTAATTACAGAAAGATTCTGTATCATTAATTTATAAAATATATAAATGTATTACCAACATTGATGAAAAATAAATCATTAAGTTTTTATCTGTATTCCCTTTTAGCAGTGCTATTTTCTTGCAGAGGATTAGTAAATATTTGTATATGAAAAAAATATAACTTCTGTAAACTGCAGTTCTGTCCCTGGTATTGAAAAATAGTGAAGGCAGAATTTCTCATATGATATAGTGTAAAGATACCAGTCCCACAAGTCTCGCTTGTCTTTTTTTTTCAGTGTGAAGCATACATACACCCCATAAACAACTATTGTAGGTGTCAAAGGGTTATATGTTTTATGGTTGAGATCCTCTTGTGACCAGTGTAAATTCACTCCTTGGTGAACTGGGTAGAGGTAAGGAGTTGTGGGGTAGAGACCTTTGCCTGGGGTATTCTCTTCTGTCAACAGTTCAAATAGAATACAGAACCACAAAATTTTGTGTCACAGGTGCATATATTGTGCAGCAACCCAACTTTGAACTAAAGGCCAGTGGGTGTGACACTGTATGGTCCTCCAGATATTTCCTGTATAATATGTATCTATAAATCTAATTTAAACTTGTTCCCCCATAGGAGGTTGTAAAGCCCACAAGGAAATAAGACCAGGGAATTGGTCATATATTTGTCTCTTTCGCACAAATCTTGCTTGAATGACAAATGAAGTTAAAAAAGTTACAGTCTAAAATCTGCAGTTTCAACATGCAAATACTTGACCCACATTCTTTATACTCGCTTCCAAGGAGGTTATGTTTTATCCTAAGTCTGTTTGTTTGTCTGGATCCATAAGGACTGCCTTAATTTGCCTTGAAATCTACTGTCATTAGCTCAGCTGACTATAAGTCAACTGAGCGATAGTCGTGGTCCATTGTCCGTCGTCCGTCAGTCTGTCTGTCCGTCCGTCCGTCTGTCCGTCTGTCCGTCCGTAGATGTGGCACGTTTTAAAACCGTTAGACCTAGGAATCCAAAATTCGGCATAATGTTAGATGTCCCCCAGTTCTCCTACCAAGCCGAAAACTTGGTCTTTGCGACTTTGTTCCTTTTAGAAATTAAGGAAAAACTTCAATTTTTTATTAAAAACCTATTTTCACACTTCAGGACTGCCTAATATCAAAACCACTCATCTGTTTTTCCTCATATTTACCATAATTATTCCTCTATATAGTTCCTATGTACATGCAAGAAATTATGTCTGTATTATATAAATTTAAAAAGTTATGGGCCCAAAAATAATGCATTGTGTAAAAAATCAGAAAAGTTATTTGATCACTTAACACAAAATATGTTAAAGCTATAAACTTTTTTTCCAGTAATATAACTTTAATTAATCAAAATTAAATTGTATACCCAAAATTAGATCAAAATCTTTTAAATTTTTAGCTCAGCTGACTATAAGTCATCTGAGCTATAGTCGTGGTCTATTGTCCGTCGTCCGTCCGTCCGTCCGTAGATGTGGCACGTTTTGAAACCGTAAGACCTAGGAATCCAAAATTCGGCATAATGTTAGATGTCCCCAAGATCTCCTACCAAGCCGAAAACTGGGTCTTTGCGACTTTGTTCCTTTGAGAAATTAAGGAAAAACCTCAATTTTTTATTAAAAACCTATTTTCACACTTCAGGACTGCCTAATATCAAAACCACTCATCTGTTTTCCCTCATATTTACCATAAATATTCTTCTATATAGTTCCTATGTACATGCCAGAAATTATGTCTGTATTATATAATTTAAAAAAGTTATGGGCCCAAACATAATGCATTTTGTAAAAAATCAGGAAAGATATTTGATCACTTAACACAAAACTTGTTAAAGCTATGGACTTTTTTTCCAGTAATATAACTTTAATTTATCAAAATTAAATTGTATACCCAAAATTAGATCAAAATCTTTTAAATTTTTTAAAATATTAACAAAAATAAAAAATTGGTACCTTAAATTTTGCCCAACTTTGACCATGGCACGTTTTTTTACTGTAAGTACTGTGGATTTAATTTTCTCAGCATGTTTTTGTTAGCATTTTGTCTGTTAACACCAAAAATTTGAAACCAGTTGATCAAAAACTGTAGATTCAAGTTTTCAAGCACCATGTAACAAATTGTTTACATCAAGCTAGTGTTATGCAGTTTGCAAGAGCTCAGCTCCCCAGCTTCAGCTCTCAGTTCCTAAAATTTGGCATACAATTAGATGTCTCAAAAATTCCCTACCATGCCAAGAATTTGGTCACTAGGACTTAATACCTTCAAGATATTAATGAAAAACTTCATTTTTCCATTAAAAACCTATTGTTACACTTCAAGACTGCCTAATATCAAAACCACCGATGTGACTTTAATCATATATAATATACATATTTTTCTATACATTCTCTATGCATATGCCAGAAATGATGTCAGTATTGCGTAATTGTTTTAAGTTATGGGCCCAAACATAATGCACTATGCAAAAAATCAAGAAATATATTTACTCCCTTAACAAGGGGATTGCTGAAGCTAGAGTTTTTTTGCCAGGGATGTAACATTATTTAATCAAGATTCAATTGAATACCCCAAATTAGTCCTGAATTTTTCAAATTTTATATGTTATTAGTATAAATATAAAATTAGTACCTTAAATTTTGCCCAACTTTGACCATGGCACATTTGTTTCCTGTGAGAACGGTTGATATAATTTTCATATCATGCACACAAGGATTTCAGCTTTTTAGTTTAGAAAGCTGAAAGAAATTGGCCAAAAATTGTAGCTTTTATTAATGTTTTCATGAGACCTTGTCAGACTTTGGCTCTCTGTAGCACCTCTTGAGTCACCTGTATGTTGACCTTGTTGAACTTTCAGCAAATTATGCATGCTTGAGGCGAGGCATAAACTGGGGCTCCAGGCAGCCTATTATGTAATGGCCAGCCACAGTTAATCCAGGTGTCCAACCCAACTCATCTAGTAGTTTTAACCAACAACATAACAATAAACAATAAATTAATAAATTTTTATTCGTTTTTAATAACAAATTAAAGAAAAATAGAAAAGGAATTTGTTAGTTGATAATAACAGGAAATTAACTTGCAGTTACCGATGATATAAGAATCTTGTATCGATGGATAGAATGTCACGTATTCCAAATAACACCATGCAGTCACCTATGGTATTTTTCAGTTATATTTTAATGATAAAAAAGTAAATCATATTATTGATTACTAATCATTAGGGATCATATGAAGGAAATTAATGATAGACAAAGATGCAGTTGATAATATTATTATCTAGATTCTTACTGTGTCTTTAGTAAGTACATTGATGTGAAATTAGTCCAAAATGAATATATTACATTTTTAGGGAACCTGTTAGCTTATGCGATGGTGTGGCGTCGTCCGTCGTCTGTCGTCTGTACGTTAACCCATACTATCTTGAAAACGGCAAGAATTAGCATCACGAAATCTTATGCATAAAATTAGCCATCTAAAAAACTCTATCGGATTTTGCTTATTTTTTGGCTAACTGCATTTTCTTAGATTTTATAGGGAAAAAGCTAAAAAAGCTTAAAAAATCTTCTTCTCCGAATGTGTTCAGCCAAATTGTCCAATACTTTACAGAAATGATTCCTGGAACAATCTCTCTCAAGTTTGTACGAATGGTTTAAGTTCGGTGATTTTTGGCCGAGTTACAGGATGTTGAACTTAGTCATCTGTCCAAAAAAGCATACTAAAATTACAATCTAATAAATGGCTTGAGCTATCATCACCAAATTTTATGCCAATGTTGGTCACATGAGTCATATTTGAAATTGAGGTATTGGTGGCGCCACCTGCATCGGCCTTTTTTGTACGGGGGTCATCAGTCCCTGTATCATACTGACAGCTACAAATAACTTCTTCTCTGAAACGAAATGGCCAAATTGTTTAATATCGCACAGAAATGATCCTAGGGTAGTGCTTTCTGAAGTTTGTTCAAATGGTCTCAGTTCAGAGACTTTTGGCTAAGTTATGGGAAGCTGAATTTAGTCATATGCCATAACAGCCCATGTAAGCTAAGTGGCTACAAAAATCTTCTTCTCAAAAACCACTTGGCCAAATTCTTAAATCTCACACATTAATTATCCTTAGATGTTGATAATTCAAGTTTGTTCAAATGGTCTCAGTTCAGTGACTTTTGGCTGAGTTATGGGAAGCTGAATTTAGTCATATGCCATAACAGCCCATGTAAGCTAAGTGGCTACAAAAATCTTCTTCTCAAAAACCACTGGGCCAAATTCTTAAATCTCACACATTAATTATCCTTAGATGTTGATAATTCAAGTTTGTTCAAATGGTCTCAGTTCAGTGACTTTTGGCTAAGTTATGGAAAGCTGAATTTAGTCATATGCCATAACAGCCCATGTTAGCTGAGTGGCTACAAGAATCTTCTTCTCAAAAACCACTGAGCCAAATTCTTTAATCTCATACATTAATTATCCTTAGAAGTTGATAATTCAAGTTTGTTCAAATGGTTTTGGTTCAATGATTTTTGGCCGAGTTATGGGAAGCTGAACTTTGCCATTTTGCTGTATTTTCCCATATGAGTTATAAACCTACAAAACTTTTTTCGACTGATGATACTGAGGCCAGTTTGTTTAATATTTTGCAAGAATAATTCCCTGAATCATTCTAATAATAATTGTCTTTTATGGTTCCAAAAAATGAATTTTGGCTGAATTATAAAGATTGAATTGAGTCATTTTACCATATATGTTAGCTGTGTGAAGCAGATACATCTAGCCTAGCACCAGTTTATCAGCATCCATTACATCATGCCTCTAGACATTTAGATTTCAGAATATCTATGGAAAATATTGACAATGTTTTTTAAAAGCTTTTAAAAAATGTAGATTTATGATATTACCTATCATCTGTACACTATTCATAATTTCTTAGGAATAGCAGGAGCTACCATCTCCAAATTTTATGCAATTATCAGTCACATATCAAATGTTATAGATTCAGCTTATTTTTGCTATCTGCATTTACTTAGATTTTACAGGGGAAAAGCTGAAAAAAACTTCTTCTTCTTGTAAAGAGTCCAGCCAAATTGTTCAATATTTTACAGAAATGATCCCAGAGATGAGCCTTCTCAAGTTTGTTCAAATGGTTTGTGTTGGATAAATTTTAGCAGAGTTACATAACAGGCCAAGATTGTGTATGTTTCTTGAATAGGTTGAGAAACTGCCAACTGTTTCAGATTTGGCAACAGATCAAGAGTTCATTCAGTGCAGCCAGATTTAGGTCAAGAGTTCAATCAGTGCAGCCAAGCACAAGGCATGTGATCACCTCATGGGCAGCATGTGATCATTTCATGGGTAGCATGTGATCACCTCATGAGTATCATGTGATCACCTCATGTTCATTCAGTGCAGCCAGGTACAGGTCAAAAGTTCACTCAGTCTAGCCAGGTGCAGGTCAAGAGTTCACTCAGTGCAGTAGCCTGAGCCAGTAATTTATCACAGTACACTCGGGGCAACAGCCTTTCTCACCTAAGCCTGGTCAGCCCCGTGCATCAGACTCAAGGTAAGTTTGATGTATTGGGCTGATATTCTGACCTGTCTATGTGTCTTTAATGGCTTTCTCGTTCACAAGACAGGTGTTGCCATCTACAATGACTTTTGCAAAGTGTATGTGCCTGCTTAATTCTATGGAAGAATTTGATATATCAGACTGAAATTGGGCATATTTATACATGTCAAATAGCTTTGTCGTATACAAGACTGGTGGTGCCACCTACAATAATTTTTGTGTTGTGTGCACCCATGCCAGAATTTCAGCAGTGATGTTTGTGTATTGTTTCTTGTTCAAAATGTTTAGTACTTGCATTGTTCATATATATGAAAAGTAGTGGTTCAGCATTGAAGCGTTATACCTGGTGTATATCCATATGCACAGGTTCGCATTAGGCCTGTAGGCCTTGTTTTTTATATAAATAAAAGCAATAAAACCAGGTACTTATGATCATTATTTAAATGTGTGAATTTTGTATATTCTGGATTCTCAACATCATTGTTTGGTGAAAACTGAATAAATACCAGACATGGTGCAAATACTTTGCAGTTGTATTTAAACACGAATATGAATATGTTCTCCATTATAAAATTTCTTTCATAAGAATGGGAATTCAGGTAAAAATGAAAGTATATGAATACCAGTGCAAATACTTTCAAAATGTAATAATGAATGCATTCATGAATATATTCTTTAATATTATTTTAATAATCATTTCAGTTATATTTTATTTGATAAAATCATACTATTCTCTTATTATTTTTAATAAAAATTATATTTAGGACAATATTTGTAATTTTTTTAATAAATAGTTAAACTCTTATATTATATGTTCTGCTTATAAGTTATATGGCCAAGTCAAAATCTGTGTGACAATCCCACTCCATTTGTTAATGAAATAAATGAAATTAATCCTCTTTCCTGTCTCCAAAGGTACTATCAAAGTCATACATAAGCTAAACAACAACAACTCATAATACAGCTTATTTTTATTACCATATAAAACCAGCATGTGCCTCATTTCTAAATCATATTTTTCTATCATCTATATCAGCTGTGCGCCATGACCCATAGGTCCCTTGTTTTCTGAGAATATGGCAGAAATGCATGATATTTAAATAATGGAGCTTTGTTTTTTTTGTGAGCCATATGCCATGACCCCACAACCAATCAGGGCTGGCCAAGCCATTTAGTCCTTGTTAACAAGTTCATCACATTTTGCTCTGCTGTCAGTAATGAGATCTTGTGGCTTATTAGTACAGTAGTACTCTACAAACAGAATGTGAAACTGTAACCCTGCCATAACCAATACACCACGACGCTCCACAGCCTAATAAATACAATAACATAGACAATGTTATGCATGTTTTTTAAGGCTGCCATCAATACATAAATGTATCTTGTGGACCTTGGAATTATTTATGTGTTTTGCCACTCAGCAGCATTCTCGGTCTCAGAATGTTACCATAAATATCAAATTACAGCAATATTGTTAAAGCATTCATTATTGACGGACCTATGGAATACATACAGATATTAGACATTAACATTCCTGTTATTTCATGATAAATACATGCATTTATATATTTTTAGCTCAGCTGACCATAGGTCATAACTTTTTGGGGGCACGCCAAAAAAAAAAAACATGTTCAACAAGGACCTCTGGTGACAAATGAGATGAACCAGAGTTTTATAATGGGTGTTTTGCAACTATATAATTATTATAGTGATTTTTCAGCTTACTCACATATGCTACCATGCAACCACCTCAGGTTACATGGTTTTTCTGTTTGTCAACATTATCACATGATAATTTTTGCAGGCCCCCCACATTTTATGTAAATGTGAATGTAAACAAAACAAATAGCCTGTGTGCGGAGGGATTGCCATTTTCTTGCCTATTTATATAAAAGGTTTAAGGGATTTGTCTAGTTAATATGAATATAGGAATAGGCCTGTTTAATTTATTGTATTAAATTAATGTTTCCTAATAAAATGCCACTTCTGCTTTGTTTAGGTTCAAGGTTTATCTGTTTGTAAACATTAAATGGCACATGTATGGTATTTATTAACAGCTGGTAGATAAACATACTCATACACCTGTCACAGAGGTGTTATGAGAAACTTTCTTTACAAAAATTACCTACATTTCATTAATTGGTATGCAGAGTTGGATTAAATCACATCAGTTTTACAGAAAAGTTAGGATTTAAAGCTGGATTTAAAGGAATTCATTTTGATCTGTAAGCAAGTAAGGTCAGTGTTAAGGCTTTATATATATATTTGTTTAATGGCCATCATTCCAGTGGTTCAAGTTGTAAGTTTATTATAAAAAAAGGGTGAATGTCTGCTTCAGTATAGCTGACCTTGCATGCCTACCTGATTGCAGTAGTCCTGATTTCACACTAGCTCTTCCTAAGGGGTGTATCAATGCTTTGAAGAATCAATGCATTGAATTGCAAGCCCTTGATTAAAATGTAATAAATTATTAATCTCTGAATTGATTCATTTCGATTATTATTTTTTTGCTTGTACTATCCAAATGTGATGATGAATTTGCGATGTCAAAGCTCTTTATTGTGAAGAACCCCTTAATTAAATATTTGATGGTGGGAGTGCTCCATTTTTCTTTTATTTGTTGAAATTTACTAACATCCATTTTGGTAAAATTGCTTTTATATTTCCTCTGTCTGAAATTGACTTCATGAGTTAAAATTGAATCAAGAATTAAATCTAAGGTTAAGAATTGAGAATTGAATTGATTTTTATGGGCCCTCATGATTCACAGGCCTATACTTTCTGGAGTACTTGAACGGAATAACCATGACTCTTTTTCAGCCCTAGAAAGAGTCCATAGAGATAAATCAAAGAATCTACGAATTTTAAGTAACAGTTTGTTTAACTTACATACTGCTTGAGGTTGTTACTCCTTAATGTAATTTTCATTGAAATTATACAAAATACATGATCTTTCATGAAACTAATTCCCTCAAACAGAAGTTTATAGAACAGCATATATTTTATAAACAGTGTATACTATACTACAATTCTTGTAATGTCTTGCATATCAAGCCTGTATAAGAAACTTAATACATGTGTATAAGTTGTGCACTCATAAGCTTGACTGGCATCCCTTTGTTTGCTTGGCCCATGTTTTATCAGTTGTTCACCTCTCTGAATCCTTTTAGCACTGTATGCCTAAAAAATAGTGTTTGGAATGACACAATGCAGCTCTTATGATACAGCAGGTAAGATGGTACAAAAAAAGGTAAGATAGCACAGGTTGCTATGGTTACATAGCAGCACTGTTTACTACTCTCTGTTTGACGTATAGGGATATTTCTAAAACTGTTCATTAATTGTTATACCTGATTAATCTGTCTAACAGCCATTTCTTTTTCTGGTTGTTCGATGACAGTTGCAGACCTGCCAGCCATGTGACCGGTATCTGTTGCTATCACGGCTGCAGTTCTTATTCCTGTTAATGTGACTCACAAGTACTGCAGTTTATTTTGATGAAACCATAGATGGTGAATTTACAGCAAAACATACCTCGATTGAGTGACAGTGCCATCTGGAGTTAAGCAGATGAAACTCATTGCAGATGCAGTTCATTGAATGTTCAGTCCATGTTCAGTGTATGACCTGGTATATCTTTCCAGATTACTTCCAGAATTAGTCAATTATTCATAAGGTGTTACCCCTGTGTTTTAAAAAATATAATCAAAATCTGTAAAAAAAAAAACAACCAATCAGATAAGCAGCCAAGAGAAAAAATTCTACTACATGTCACTACCTGGCAGCAACAGTCAGTACTTTTGCAACTGTCAAGCTGAACAATAAATGAAACCCTCTACCTCAGAGAAAATGTGATTATGTGGTCCTGTGATGTCATTTATATTTAATTAAAATCATATACAAAATGGCAACAATTCCAGTGACTGCATATTTGAAGTCAACCATGGAAGACACCTCAATTTTTTCACCAGACAGTAGGTCATAGAATACATATGTGTCATTTCCCTAATACCTACAGCTGCTACGAAGGAGATAGACTTTTTGGTGACCTTGACTTTGATGATGACCTTTGGTGACCTTAACCTGTTTTATTTTCATATTCTCATGATAGTAGGTCATTGAGTATGCTTGCAGTTACTGCTGTTATTTTAGATGTCTTTTGTGACCCTGACCTTTTGACCTTTTTCAGAATGAGATCCTGGAGCTGAGTAAGCGTTACATCAAGGTGTTGTCGCAGGAAGACCGGGGACTGCTGGATACTCCTTATTCAGGGAAGATGACGGGTTATGGTATGTTGTAAAATAATCATTGTTCAGATGTAATAAGTGTGACAGTATATTATCTGTATAAACTTAACTATATCTGGTAAAGTATTATAGCTATATGGCAAGATTGTGCTTTCAAGAGAGAACTGAATTTGTGTTAGTTTTACTAAATTTCAGGATTTGGGTGTGGTCCAAAAGGTGTTAACCCACTCTAAACTTTGCTGTTACATGTCCCATTGTCACTAAACTTTCTCTGCAAATAGATTCTTGCCTTGATGCGGTCCTCTGAGTATTTGTTTCATATCCTGGTGCTCTTATCAGACATACACGGACAGACAGGTATATTTCTCTCAGTCTCTCGAAACTGTATTCACACTAAAATGAGGATGTCATAGGCTGCTTGTCCAAACTATGGATATACTTCCTGGTCCATGAAATTCAGCAGTACCTGTATTTATGAAACCGTCACATGATATTCTTTATAAAATTTAATTGTTGAAAATTGTTGTTATATTTTACATTAGCTGTCAGCATAAATTCATTGTTAAGGCACTTTGACCATATATTTCTCTTGTATTTTTTAATAAATTAACACTCATGTTTTACCTTTAATTGACACTCCATTTATAGCTTTCATGTATTTTTTTCTGTCTGTTTATTGCTCATATTTATTTTTATCTAATCAGTAATTTAAACAAAACCATAGAAAAAACATGACACATATCCCTGTTAATGGTATTCAGTAACCTAGTTCCTTAGGTAGGTATATATTTAAACATGGCCCCTGTAATTGAGATTATTTTAAGCAAAAAATCTGACAAAGTTTGAAAATCATTTGAAGCTTACCTAATTTAATAGCTTACATATATGGCAAGTGATTGAATGACCAAATAGGAATACTGGTACGTAAAATATAGGGATATTCCTGAAACTTTACAGAAACTGTCCAACATTTTGTTATTCATCAAACTGGATCCTCTGATGTATATATAGTCAGTACTGGAAAAGATGATCTTATCAGAGTTGCCCCTATGTTTAAGTTTTTCATATGGTTCAAAAACATGCACACTTACATTTTGTGCATAAAAATAGATAAATGTCCAGATGGATTCAAGATATTCTAATATGCTGTGTCTATTGAGCTTAGTATATTAAGCTGTGTTTATTATGCTGTGTCTATTTAGCTGTGTTTATTAAGCGGTGTTTATTTTGCTATGTTTATTAAGCTGTATTTATTATGCTGTGTTAATTAAGCTATGTTTATTAAACTGTGTTTATTAAGCTGTCACGTGTTTCCACTTGTCCAGATCTAAGCTGTGTTCACACAACATGTGTATTTACCTAATAAGGTATCTAATACTGTTTAAAGTATGTTTTACTAGCTGCACATTCATTTCACACTGTACCAATAACATCTGTTTGCGTTTCGATGAACAGGAGGTATTTTCAATTCAGTTAAACCATGCCTAACAACCTCCTCTATTTAGAGACAACCTCAAATAACAACCACTTGTTGATGGTCCCGATTCTTTTTATATGCCCATCATATACCCACCATCCGTCCATTAACTTTTAGTGTGGCCGTGATGACTTACTGGAGCTTTGATGGCTT
The DNA here is from genome assembly GCA_026874595.1 of Sipunculus nudus. Taxonomy (NCBI): domain Eukaryota; kingdom Metazoa; phylum Annelida; class Sipuncula; order Golfingiida; family Sipunculidae; genus Sipunculus; species Sipunculus nudus. The sequence continues at coordinate 52,422,297 of CM049321.1, forward strand.
TTCACCAAACTCACCATAACTACTTACCAACAGATTATCTCACCCGAGTTTGATTATGGCCAAAATCCATGCCTAATTATTTAGGTCACAGGTCACTCGGTTACTTTGTCTGTCGCTGCAATAACTTACAAAGAATATGAAGGATTTTGATCAAACTCATCAGAAATGTTTATCAGTAAAATATCTTGCCTATGTTCAGTGTTCAGCAAAATCAACACACATTTAATAAAGTAAGAGGTCACTGCATTTTGGAGTCACCATGCTGACTTAACAAAAATCCAATGGATTTTCATGAATCTCATTAAACATATTTACCAATCAAGTTTCTCACCTTAATTAAATTCTCAGCAGATTTCGTGCATATTTAATGAGGTCAGAGGTCACAAGACATAAGACAGGTGTATTATGCACATTTGATGTTTGCTTGTTATATGAGACCTCGCTTACATGACCACCTTGCAAATGTGACCACTTTATTGAGGTCCTGATGGTGGCCACCATTTTTAAGGTTTTAATGTACTGTACAGTAGTCTTCAGGCCAGATTTCACTGGATATATATTTAATATGGGATTATTATTTTACATGAAAATCAAATACCTGGGCTTCTTATCCAAATATGACCATATAAACCTATCTATATCAGGGTCCTCCACTCCCAAATATTACCAAGAATCACAACAAACAGGTGAGTATTGACAAGCTTAAATTTGTGACAATTTCTACACTCTTTCCTGCATTGCAATCTCTTCTGAAAATTAAATGTGCCAACTGGCCTTGCTGTTTTGAAGAAATGGAGAACCCTGCTTCATGTATTAGGTTATTCAGGGTGGATGGCAGAGAGATCTTGTCATATTCATTCATACTGGTGCCTATATATAGGTTCTGTATCTAATATATAGAATAACATTATATATGTATTATAATATATTGATTTTAACTAATATATTATATGACATGAAATAACAATTATTTTAGTTTTAACTAATTCTGTCCAGTTAACCATAGGGAAAAACATACCTTTCTACCCTTATATATTTATCTGGATTACAAATGTAGAAATATAGCTTCATGCTCTGTGCAGGAAGTATTTGACAGGAAGCATTTGGTTTTCACATGTCAATGGCAAAACATAAACAAAAGAAAGAACAGATTGGTATGCCATCTGGTGACAAATTGAGCAACTAAGTGTTCACCCAGAATTGCAGCTTCCAAAATATTTCAGTACAGTATGTTCATTCAAAGATAATTTGAAAAGTGATTAACAATGACAATAACCTGTGACAGAGTACAGAGACAGTGGTTTGTACCATTATAACTTTACCTTCTTTTATGTCTGACTATAGATAAATATGTATATTTTAATTCGCAAAAAAAAAGAAAAAAATATGTTAGAGTTCTCATGATTTAAATTTCTACAATTTTATAGAAAATTTAATCTAAAAAATATCCTAAATTTTCAGATTCAGAAAATTGTTTTTTTAAATGTTCTTGAATAATTCTGATAGACTGGCAAGCTCTTTTGTTGATAACTTGTTTAAAATGATCTTTTCCCTTTTATAAAAAGCATGTCAAATATACACAAAATAAAGTGTTTTCTCCTTAAATAATTATGGTGTCTGCAAATATTTTGTTCTAAATCCATTTGCTTTAGTAGCTCCTGTACACAAGAAAATAAAGTTGGCACAGGGCACAATCAGTGGTGCAAATAATAAACATAGTGAGCACCCAACCTGGAGTCTTTACTGCATGTCTTCACAAAACAAGATTTTTCAAGCTTTCATCCTGTATTTCTTCATTCATATTACTTCTTCTTGTTTTGAATTGCCGCACATGCGCAAGATCAGACCTCTGGCGATGCAGTCGTGTAATGGTAAACAGAAATCTGGACTTTACTTACACACAGAACAGGGCACAAAATTAACTTTTTTATCCACTTGAAATCGGGTCCGACATCCAAAAACTTTACTCGGACCCCACAAAATTCCACCTGACCCCGCATGGTTGATTGTTCCAAGTTGTTAATCTACTTCATTCAGCTGGAAAACAAAACGATTGACCCGGAGGAGTGGGAGTGTGCTACCAGTCTATGACACTGTATGCAAGTAACTAATAAAAATTTTCATTGCAAAAAACATGTGGACATGAGGGATGAAAAGGACTATATATTTATGTTAAGTGAAGTAAAAACTTGCACACCCAACCACCTTCGGTCACATGCATAGTTTTCTTGTTTGTCAACATGGACACTTGTAGCTTGTTCACTAAAAGCTTCGAATGAACACAGATATAAAACCTTCCTTAGCAGGCATTACCTAGAGTTTGTTAATATGTATGCAGAGTAGCCAGAAATTACATCATTCTACAGACATTACTCATTAGGCAGCTGATTACCGGTATATGGCTTTAATGATAATATATCACCATATTCTTAGGAATAACTTCATCCTTCTTGAGTAGATAGCACCACCTACCAGCTATGAGCCTATGCTGTAATACAAAAAAACAACATACATGCTGGATACAAATTAGAAACAGTAATGGGTTAAATATTATTCAGTCTTCTGATTGGTTAAAATTTAATTTTCTTCAAAGACATGAAGAAGACGATGGCAGTGCTGCTTGACTCCATGATGCAGCGAATCGATAATCTGGAAGGTAAACTCGCTGCACTACAGAATCGTTCATCGGGTGGAAAACTGCTGTTTGAGACTGTGCCACCTGACGTTCCCTTGAATGTCAAGGGGCTGCCACCAAAAGCCAGTTTTAAAGGTAAGGGTGGATGCAGTGTAATAAATAATAATATTAGAATATAACCTGAAACAACCCCAAAACAAGGCTGACCTTGCTTTGTGAATTGAAAAATCATGAATTGCTACATAAAGGTTTTATAGATTTACATTGCATGTAATTTTATGAAAATCACATTGTATGTTCTTTATTTGTTGTTTTGCTTGAAGGGAGAAATTGTTTGTACAAATTTTACAAGAAATTATTGGTACATATAGGTGGGTGATATGAGGCAAAAATAAAATTTTACCTTGTGCTTTTCAAAGACGTCTCTGTTACTATTTATGACAGTGTTTCATGGCCACACATTTAACTTTTTTTTAATTATACATATATTTTTGCAGTTACTGGCACCAGTCAATGTAATTGTATGATAATGCCACTTTGAAAATATTTCCCCAAAAAGTAATTATTGGAGACAGCTTTTAATTAAAAAGCTTGTAGGCATTAATACCACGCATTGTCTACTTGCAGAAACTACTATAAAATCAATGGATGCTAAACCATTCAGAATCAGATATTTTACAAAGAGTGAACTTCTTGGTGGGTATTGTACAGAAAGAAGAGATAATGATTATAAAAAAAAACTGTACAATAAAGAAAATAAAAGAATGATGTTTCAAATATGCTTGTAGGCTTCTTGATTTGCATGGCAAAGTATTGTTAAATATTGCTTGATTATAGCAAAGCTGAGGTACTTTGGACTTTCAAACAGTAAATATTTTATAAATATTTAATTTTCCAAAACACAAAGTACGGATGGTTAAATCGCAGAAAAAGTTATTGGTCTTCATTAAGAAGACATAAATATTATTTATGAAAATAAATTTATGATTTTGATAAAAAAAATGGTTGAAGATAAAAGCTTGCTCAGTGATTATATTGTCTGGCTGAAATCACGCCGAAGGCTGCAGTCTCTGAAATGCAGAATTAACAGGTACTCAAATTAATTTTTGTACCTAAGGCGATTAGATTGCCTAATGCATAGATAAATCAGAATTACTACTTCATTTTTTTTTCTTTCTTACCACTCTTTATGTATTGTGTCTTTGTTTTCACTCAGCGTCTTATATAAATGATAAACCCGCAAAGCAAATTCCTGTATTAGCACTGAATAAATCATGTATCTTTTTCTTTTGCCTGTAATCTGTATACATTGCAGATAGTCATCCTACTGAGGTTGGCTTTTTGTTTGTAAGGCTTTCAAAATAACTATAATAATAAAAGGGAAATAATCGTGAAAAACTGAGAGAAATTGTCTTTTCCACCTCTAGAGACTCATTGTTTTCTTGTGATATTTTTGAAATTCTACTATTTCTGTTTAATATTTAAAGAAGTTGTCAGGACTTTTGGCTTAATGCTCGACTCTTCAAGACAAAGAAGAGAAATCTCAGAGTCATGCATGATCACAGCTAGGGGAGTTGAGTTACAGTGGTTGATATTATATTATATCAAAATATGAGTTGCATGAAAGTGTGTAAAAGGGGCATAATCACCAATCTGAACTTAATGAACTAAAGGTAATCCCTTGAAGCTTTTTAAAAAATAAGCCACAAAATGAAGTATATCACTGCACACAGGCTGCTTGTTTTGTTTATATCAACATGTTTATAATATGTGGGGGCCCACCAAAATAATCAAAACATTATTCAACTTGGGCATCTGGCGGCAAGTCAGATAAGCCAGAGCTTTGCAAATGGCATTTTACAACATGGATCTTTCTACCTCCACATATATGCAACCTTGCAACGTAGTTTACATGTTTTTACCGTTTGTCAACATTGCTGTGTTTACAAACAGGTTGTTGATAAACAAGTTCATACATCCTTCATGGAGGTGTTATAAGAACTTTCCATAACCATAATTACCCTTAGATCATTGATATATACACAGAGGAAGCCAGAAATTGCATAACTTATTTTACAAAAGGTTGGTGAATGGGCACCTTTAAACCATACATCAACATCACCGAAAAAAAAATCTTAAAACTTCATTTTTTCTCATGTAACACCAGACACTGTAGAAAAGCAACAGGATATGATAATTCTCCACCAAAGCTTCTGCAGCTTGTCGCATCTTCATTATCTGTTCCACTAAGTCACATTATCAATCAGTGCATTTTTAAATGTGTATATCCAAATATGTTAAAAAGAGCAGTTGTCATCCTGGTTTTCAAAAAGAAGGATAGACATACTGTTGATATTTATAGACCAGCAAGCATTTTACCATCAATGTCTAAAATATTTGAATCAAATGAAATCATTTAGGTAACTTTATTCTTGTTACCCAAAGTAAATAAGATATGGTCTACAAGGTTTTGAAGTCAACCATTAAAAACAGATATGGGTTGTGTTTGTTAATTTAGCCTCCAGGTTTCAGTAAGTCATTTGATAAATATTCTGCAGGAATGGCAGTCGGAGAATTAGAAGTAGGCAAGTAGCATTGGTTTCTATGGTTACCTCATTTACATTTGGTTCTATGGTTATATGTTCACACAGTTTATAATAAATAATATGGTTACAATGGCTCCTTATAGTAACTATGGTTGCTGAATACTAGATGGAGGGAAGTAATGGGAACAATTGGGTTAAGCTTACTAACCAGTTTTTGGCTCAACTGACTGTAAGTCATCAGAGCTATAGTGATCACCCTTTGTCCGTCGTCCGTCTGTCTGTCGGTCGGTCGGTCTGTCTGTCCGTTAACCTGGCACAAATTGTAACCTCTGGACCTAGAAACTTGTTACTTGACATTCTGAAAGGTCCATGAAAACTGGTGGCGCCACCTGTATTTTTTTATTCTTTACGAATTCTTTTCTCTATTTTTGAGACCTTTAAAAATGTGAACATCTGTTAACAGGGCACAAATCGTAAAGACTGGACCTAGAATCTTCATTCTTGACACAGTGAGAGACCTATGAAAAGTCTCCATGGAAACCTGAAATTAGGTCTCTGTTACTCATATTCTGTGAGCTATGGCACTCCAAAGTACAGCTCAGAATAATGGAAAATTTGATACAAAAGCTGAAGTATCTGAACAACTAATGCAGAGATCACCATAAATGTTTGCATGGATATTGATCATGGAGTGTTTCATCAGTTTCTGCAGACTGGTGGCACCACCTGTATTTGTTCAGGTTTTATTACAAATTTTTTTCTCTATTTTTGAGACCTTTAAAGATATGAACATCTGTTAACAGTGCACAAATCATAACAACTGGACCTAGAATCTTCATTCTTGACACACAGGGAGACCCATGAAAAGTCTCCATGGGAACCTGAAATTAGGTCTCTGTTACCCATATCCTTTAAGCTGTTTGGCTCCAAAATACCCCCCGAATAATGAAAAATTTGATACAAAAACTGCAGTATCTCAATAACTACAACACTGATGGTCATGATTTTGCACATACATATTGATCATGAGGTGTTCCATCAGTTTCTGCAGACTAGGTGCGCCACCTCTATTTCTTTTCAAATTTTTACGAATTTTTTTTTTCTCTATTTTTCAGACCTTTTAAGATGTGGTTATCTGTCAACAGGGTACAAATAGTAACAACTGGACCTAGAATCTTCATTCTTGTCATGCAAGGAGGCCCATGAAAAGTGTCTGTGGAAACCTGAAATTATGTCTCTGTTTCCCATATCCTTCAAGCTATAGGACTCCGAAGTATCCCTCAGAATAATTGAAAATTTGATACAAAAGCTGAAGTATCTGAACAACTAATGCAGAGATCACCATGATTCTTTGCATGTATATTGACCATTAAGTGTTTTTATTAGTTTCTGCAGACTGGTGGAGCCACCTGTATTTTTTTTAAGTTTACGCATTTTTTCTCTATTTTTGAAATATAAATAAATGCAGACACAATCTTGGCCTGTTGGTTAATCTGTTTGATGCTTCAGTTGAATGGGTATATACTACCATTCAGATGATAAAATTTCCTATATCTCTTCCCAGTCAGCTGAGCGTCATGACCCATGGGTCACTTGTTAAAAAGTGTTTGTGTAGATGATGATGCTTGGGAAAGCAGGTGTCTTGCAGTCAAGTCAACTGTCCACATCTTTCTTTGTCCGTCCGTCAGTCCATCTTTGGTGTAGTTGAATCTTGCCAATTTGAGACCAAGACTGGGACTATGAGTGATCAGTTACAGACAATTTAAGATCATGTGTTTACCCAGCTGTCTTCAGCTCCTTTGAACCAAAAGAATGTTCCCACAAAATACCTATAATCCCTTCTTGAATGGTCAATGATATAATGCTATAGGAGCAACAGACAAACAGTGGGGACATACAAGTTCATTCATTGAAGAGAGGAGCAAATCATGCATTCATAAATTGTTTGGTGCATATGCTTCATAAAATTCACTGTTTTTTTAAACAAATTCTGGCAGTTATGTTCTATAATTATGTTCTGTAATTCAACATTTTAACAGTACAATTTAACGTGAGCATTTTCATTGCTCAGCTTGATGTTGCCTTCCTAGATACCTATGATGTGGGGACACTTCTGAAAATATTCAGTCGAAATCTGCACTTTTATTTTCAAATGTTGGTTCAGTACTTTAATCATAGAGATATGAACCCAAACTTCAGTGAAATTAAAATCATCATAATTAATGCTGAATCTCCAATACTAATACAGTGAAGAACACCTGATATTTATCTGTGAAACTAACAGAATGTAAGCTCTGTATTGTTATAATGCCACAGCTGCAAACTAGCCTGGGTCTGACATACAATTGTCCAGCTTACAATGGTTGCAATGGTTTGACGACTTTCTGATTTCACAGTTGGTACTGGTGATTATAGTTACTTATAAGCCTAAAGTAAAATTGGGTCAAATGGGACACTTACATTTTTCTCACTAAAAGCAGATGTGAATTTTCACTTTTCACTTATATTTTTTAACTTTGTATGTTTGGACATCCATTATAACTTATTAATGTTGTATCTCTAAAACTATAGTTGATTAAAGAAAAACATTGCAAACCAGGCAGAAAAGTTTAAATTCATAAAATCATTGCATTATGAACTCTGCAGTTGAGTAAAATATCCCTACTTTAAAGGAATGAAGGTAAACATTTGAATTGTCAGTTAGTTTAAACATATTAATTTCAACAGGATAACAAAGTAGCTATCAGCGCTTAGGTAAATGCTCTCCAGTTACAGTGTGGATTAAATACATTATGCAGGTGAAATTATTCATATATATTTATACATCATTTGTAATTTTGTAAATTGACCAATCAGAAAGTAACCACCTGGCACTACTCATTTACATAATTATTATGAATGGAGCCTTATTTTTTGAGATGATCATTTCATGAATATTCAACAGAAGAGACAACAGAAGAGTTAGATCTAGGCAAGTAAACCTGGTTTCTATGGTTACCTTTAGCCTCATAGTTATCCTAAATATGATAATCTTCATTGTTATCATTGGTTTCTGCAGTTGCCATGGTTCCCTGTTTCTGTTGTTACTAATGTACTGAACAGAAAAAAGGGGCCCGTTGGAACAATTATGTTTTCTTTACTAACTGGAAACAGAATTTTTGCCACTCGAAGATGGTTGTGTTATTAAAATGTCCATATAAACTATCTAAATTATTTACTTTGGTTAACATATGACCTCATAATTCAAAAGAGGGAAAAGGATATGTTAACACTGAATTGTATCAATTACCCATCCCTTATTTTCAAGTTTTTAAACAAGGATGATTTCACCTGAATCATCCCCTGGTGACTCTGTAAATTTGGTTTCAGAATTTCAGTTACCTTTGGTGCTGTAATCAAGAGAAGATGCCAGAATACTGTTACAGTTATCAATGTCTCTGACAAGAATCAGTGTAAAAAGCAAATAGATAAAGTCTCAGCAAACCAAACATTTAATCTTTAAAACCTGGATATCACCGCACACAGGCTGCATGTTTTGTTTATATCAACATGTTTATGACATGTGGGGGCTTGCCAAAATAATAAGAAAAAAAAAGTCGAAAAGGGTATGTGGCAGCAAGTCAGATAAGCCAGAGCTTTGCAAATGGCATTTTACAACAAGTGACCTTTCTACCTCTGCATACATGCAACCTACTTCCTTAGGTTTCATGTTTTTCCACTTTGTCAACATTGCTGTGTTTACCAACATGTTGTTGATAAAAAAGTTTATACTTCCTTCACGAAGGCATGTAAGAACTTCTCACAACTAAAATTACCCCTAGATCATTAATATACACAGAGGAAGCCAAAAATCACAAAAAATTCTTTTCAAAGGGTAGGTGAATAGGCACCTTTAAAGGGGGCTAGTTTGGTGTCCTTAGTACATGCCGTTACAAGTGCTGTTGATTTGACAGGGAGAGACTGCTTGGATTTGCTTACTAACAGGATAGTCGGAGACTGCAGACCCTTGCTATGCTGCCATCTGGGGATTGAAGAATGAACTACAGTTTTATATAATAGTTACTATGTGAATTCTGTAATTCAGATCCCAGATCTTGTTTGTGAGAGATATTTTAGAGGTCTGACTTGTGTAAATATGTCAAGTTGAATTTTTTCTTATTATAGGTCCAGACAAATATACATTTATTCATACAGACTGACTTAATTGATAAAGACGTACAATACCCTGACCCTGCCATTACAGGCAGGAGTTAAATATGAAGTTACCAGTAATTCTATTTCTTTCATTAATTTTACTGTCAATATAAAATATTAATCTTTTTAACATGGAAAGTTAGATCTTAAATTTTATTTTATGATTTAACTCTTTTTTTATGTAAATTAATGTGCTCATTAAGCTAGGAATGCCAATTATGATATAATTTGACTAATTGCTCCTTAACCTTTTCATTTAAATCAATCATTTAAGTTAATCATTTAAATTGTCATTTAAAGATTATCTTGGGGAAGAGACAACTGAAAATTTAGACGTAGGCAAGTAAAGTTTGTTTTATGTTACTTTGGTAACTGGGTGCTTAGGTATTAACCTAGGATAAATAATTTATTATAACAAAGATTACTTGGGGTTTTTTGGTTACTATGGTTACCTGTTACAGTTACTATGTAAAATAATGAATAAGGGAGAAACAGAAAATGATTAATTTGCATGTTTACTAACAATAATCTAAACATTTATTTTTTATGGGTACTTTTATTTAATTATTGTTTGCAGTGATTACTATGCAAGCACATATTAAGTATCTGACATGACAATACTTTAGTTGTATCAATAAATAAAACTGGTTATAATGATAATGTATCAGCTCTGTCAAACTGCTCATGAATTAAATATTGTTTTGTATTATAGTCACATATATATACATTTGGGTGCAAATTGTAGTTTGTGAATCTTTTCTTAAATTGACAGATCAGTAACAAAAAGTAAATTTCAATGGAGGAATAAGGCATAGGCCTTATTAACTAGAATGAAACTAAAACCATTCCTTGCATAATATTTTAGTATTCATTAATATCAATATCTGAGAAAACAGTATTATTTACAGCTCATTCCCATTTGTGAAGGTCAAAGTCACTGGCTACATGCTAAGCCTTTGCTCCCTAATCAGCTTTAATGTCAAACTGTGTGATAATTAAGCACAAGAGAATAATCGGCAAATTTTAGTAGATACCAATTGGTGGAACAGACTATTGCCTTTTTTGTCTCCTGCCGTAAGGAGGGAGAACTATTAAAATAGTCTGCATCTGTCTGGCCCACCCATCACTGATGCCAAACTTTTCTAGTTAAACATGAGCAGGGGGCTGTTGTGCAGATAGCCCTTGTTTTGTCATATTAATTAAACATCAGTATCATCTTCTGTTGTTTGAATAATATATACTTGTGGACATAAAGTCCAGTTATATTCCAAGAAGACATTGTTGCAAGCTGGACTCATGCATATGGATAAAGCAAGTCCATAGTATTTGATTACTTTAATTACAGCCTCACATGCACATCAATACCTTAAAGCCTTCACACAACACTTAGAGGGCGCTAGCTGCTTGTAACAACTTCAGGTCAGAGGAACAGGTATACTTTGCAACAAAAATGTTCAGTTTGATAGTCTGTATGCACCAAAATAAGGGACAGAAAAGATAAGATAAGATGAAATATACTTTATTTCTCCCTTGCAAGGAAATTGCATAGGGCTGCACATAATCAGCAGAGCATTTAATACAACAGACCAATAATGGATCATCTGCTCTACAATAAAATAATTGCAAATTACACCCCAAAAATCTGGAATATGCTCCATTGATCTACTGATAAAGAATTTGTAACTGAAATGGAAAATAATGAAGGTTCATTAACATTAGAATGGAAACAAATTTTTTATTCAAATACCAGTTAGTTTTCGGTACCAATTTTAGGAATTGGTTGAAAATCATGTTCAGTGGTTGAAAGGAAAATGTGACCAATGGTTGATTATTCATCAACAATTTTATGTTCCTGTTACATTACTGTGAATTCCACTGTATGGAATTTTATATCAAATATTGACTGAGTGGAATCAGTCTGACTTGCACATCATGGAAAAAGGTCAAGACAGTTATGTTGTTGACAGTTGTTCTTTGCACAAGTTCCAGTTTCAGTGCTGTTTGTCCACATGACTTCTTTGCATGTGCTTAAATAATCATTTGTGATTGATAATGCAAAAATTTAATTATATAGACTTGGTGGTGTATTAGTCTTGATTCAGCATAACTGCATGTTGATCAGCAAATGTAGTTCTTAGCTTTGACACTAGGTGTCATGCATGTGTATGTACCAGTATTTCAAGTTGGAAATCTTCCAACAAACTTAAATGTGGAAATCATGGGTGTAACTTTCTTCAAGTGAAATGATGGTTATTGGCATCTTAATTTTTAACTAATTTGCATAATACTGTGGTTGGCTTCATTTTCGCAGGGAAAAGTTTCTTGATTTTCATTTTTATCACTGTTCCGTGAGGGTTCATTTTTCAGATTCTGCCTGTAGTGTAAACTGCACAGATTATATCCAGTATAACTAATTAATTCAGTTATGACATTCAATGATGACATAAGGCAAAATGGGACAGGTGGGAAATCCTGTGCAATATTGGCAGATTATATGAAAGATTTGATATAATTTATTATGGCAGTCTTTGATTTAAGGGTAACATACAAGATCCTTTAATATATATATATATATATTAAAATTTTGCTTATGACTTCCCTTTAATGATGGAGCATCTTATTCACGAGTGTTCTTTTTTTGTGAAAATTTCCTTTCCCCGAATATTGCAAATTTGAAACCCTCACAAACAAAAAGGCAAACACAGTATCTTTTTTTTAGAAAGTTTTTAAAATTATCATAATCCTGTAATCTGTTTATCATTACTTCTCAAATATTTTATATTTTGGTTAATACTAAATACAGAAATATGCATGTTTTGCATTTTAGTTGTCATTATTTCTTACTTCAGTGACGTTAGCTTAAACTTGACTTTAGCTTATATGTTTTTGTATAAAGGGAAGAAGATTTTTTTTTTCAGTTCTGTTTGATTTGCTCTTTTTCCACCATTGAAACACTGTTTAGTTCAGCATTAATTTAGAATGATATGTTGAATAAAGTCTTGCTCCCCCAGTGTAGACTTTTATAGATCTCCAATTTTCATTGTAAAGCCAAATTTTGCTTTTGGATCCTTTTTATGAATATTGTAGGTGCATGAAGGTTTCTTTTGTTTCAGTTTAGTTTGCACTGATCATTACAGTTAATTTGTGACATTTGAGTGAATTTCATTGTTCAAGATAACATTTTTTTATAATGATAAAATATAAATTTTTAAAATTTTTTATTTTAACAGATCTCCTTGCTGGGAAAATGGAAAATTGTGAAATTAGTGAAACAGAAAAAAAGGATTTTCCTCATTGCACTGGCAAAATGGCGGTAAGTCAGCCAAGAAATAAAAAAAAAAATGTTTATAACAAGACTGAACGTGAAATACATAATCATGTGTCTATTTTCAGTTTCGGTAAATTAACTCTGAGGGAGACATTAATGCTGGAAAATAATTTCTTGATTTTCATAAAAGATTATATTAAATCAATACATGATAAAAACTTCTGCTATGAAAAAGATACTGAAAAAGAACTGGAGGTGAAGGTTGATGTTCACAAATTGGGCTGTAGATCCAAATTACATACAGTTTAAGGCATTGCTGAGATAAATAATTACTGTAATTAGAGATGGGGTGCTCTGTCAGCATCTTTATGATAAATGCTAGAGATACAACAAAAGCTCTTAAAAAAGTTAATGTAGTTATTGATGGCTCTGACAGTAAAGAATTGATATGATTATTAATGGCTCTGACAGGAATGGATATAAACAATATACACAAACTGGTACAGAATCCATATTTAAAAAAATGTGTATCTGTATTGCAAAAATATATTTTAAATAATTGTGGCAGTTTCTACAGATATATCAGGGAAAATGAATTTCTTTTATTGCTTTACAATTGATGCATTGCTGCAAGGCATGAAACTTTTAAATAAATTTCATTGTTTTGTCATAAAATTACAGATAGTTTAACAACAATCATACTCTACATTTTACGATTAAATTTTTTCAGTAATTGCACAATAGTGTTAATTGTGATCCTTATGAATTTCAGTGCAAATTGTCTCACATTGTAACAAGGAGGGTGTTTTTAATAAGATTTCTCCAGAAAAAGTTGGGTATCTTCTATTATTTTATATTTACTAAATTATCACGCTACTTGCAGTGGATGAAAGCGCACTGGCAGTCAGACAAATGTTACCAGGAATATGGAGTGGACGGATCAGATTGTTCATTCAGGGTCTACCTCAGTGAAGTATGGATTAATTTATACCATTTTCAACCTAATATTTATTATAAGTTGATATTATATTTATGAAGGGGCGTATTATGGTATACCCAGTGTCCATCAGACCTTACAACTGTTAACTTTTAGTGTCGCCATACTGGGTAATAACTTACTGGGGCTCTGATGGGTTTTCACGAAACTCACCAAAACTACCTAGCTACAGATTATGGGCAACATCCACGCATATTTAATAAGGTCAGAGGTCACTAGTCTACTTTGCGGTGTTGCCACAATAGCTTATACAGTGGATTTTGATAAAACTCAAAAGAAATAATAATCAATATAGTATCATGCCTAAGTTGGATTTTCAGCAAAATCTGTGCTTATTTAATGAGGTCAGAGGTCACCAGACTTTGGTGGCACCAAACTTCACAAAACTCTTATGAATTTTCACAAAACGCATTATACATATTTACCAGTAGAATTTATCACCTCATTTAAATTCTTAGCAAAATTTACTCATATTTAATGAGGTTAGCGGATACCATGAATGCTGCTTTGTACAGGCCTAATTGTGGGGTGTCTGTGATAACGTACTAGGAATATGATAGATTCTAAAGAAACTCAACAGAAATATTAACCAATATAATACTTCACCTAAATTTGATTCCAAGCAAAAATCACTTCATATTTAATAAGGTCAGAGTTTACCAGACTTTGATGGCACCATGGTCACAATATCATATGGATTTTGATGAAACTCATTATAAATATTAACCAAAAGAGTTTCCCACCTGGATTTCATTCTCAGCTAATTCTCACATATTTAATGAGATCAGGAGTCACCAGATAAGTGACAGGCATATTATGCACCATATGCAATGCTCTTGTTATTTTATTTATCATTAACACAGCTATGTTGTGATTTATTTGGTTTACAGAATCTACAGGTTCATTCATGATTATCTCGTATTTTCTTTGATGGCTTCCATTCGGCGCCAGTTTTCATATCTAATGATGTGTCAATATGCTTGTTTCCATAAAAACGTGTACTTACCTTTAAATAAACACTAGGAATCCGTCTAAATTTTGTGTGATAGAATTCATATGTAAAATTTCCTCCCACAAAGGAAAATTATATGCGTACTTTCCGTATTTTCATGCTTCATGACCATTAAGTGTGATTCAACATAGCTGCCATCGCAGCCCATTAGGGATATTATTTGAACCAACTTCTATTTACTTCTATTGCAATTAATATTTAAAAAATAAATATCATCAAAGATTTTATAAGACATAACGGAAGAAATTTCAATTTTATTTCTTTATTAAATGATCTCAGATCTTGTTTTAACAACGCATGGCAATAATGCATTTCGATTGGGAATCCCTCATGTCAAGGCTATGGGGGGGGGGGGGGGGGGGCAGCATTTTCCAGCATTCACTGCGAGATTTTGACACCTGTAGTATATATAATCTTTATGATACGTTAAGAAATAAAAATGTCACATATTTCGAAGATCCTTTCAATCTTTTGACAAATTCAACCTTAACATCGTTTATCGCATATATTAATCATTACTTGTCAGTTCTGTGCCAGTACCTGAGAAAGATTTAATATTTAACGCTAAATTCATGGTAAAAAAATAAAATAAAAAGACTCACACCTGCATCATTTCCTAAAAAAAAGTGCCTGAGAAACATATTTTTTTTTGGCCTTAGCTGTCCTATTACATCACTCAGCAGACATTTACATAATAGGCATAGAAAATGACAGTACCACTTTTATGCTACTGCCAATGAAGTCAGACTTAAGTCTTGCTAGGAGCCAAGTCAACCTTCAGTTTGTGAATTAGTTTCATCAGCTAATGTTGCTGACTTTTGAAATGCCTGTCTATTACTGGATGTTTTATGATATACCCACGGTCCATCCCTTCGTCTGTCGTGACGTCAATCTGTTAACAGTGTCGTTGTGACTACTTTTCAGGTTTGATGGATTTTCACAAAACTCACCATAATTATCATAAATTATCTCACCTGAAAGAGAATACCTTTATCTTAAACAGAAGAAACTGTGATATAGTAATATTTAGAACTTTTAATTGTTTGCTTTGTTTCTTCTGCAGATTGAGAAGTGGTGCCCCCTGTTGCCAGGAAGGAGTGTCGCTCCTCCCCCAGAAATAACACAGTCACGACCAATGGTTTGTTAATTTTGTATATTAACAGTAAATTTTGACTCCATGAGCTTGTAAATATATATATATATATATATATATATATATATATATATATATATATATATATATGGTATTTTATACAAATCATACGGACCATAGGTATTTATAGTAACAGATACAACATGCCCCAAAATTTCATGCATCTGTTACTTGAACAATCAATTTAAAAAGGAACATTTAAATGTCTGATGATGATGCATGTATTTTTGTAGATTTAACATGTATTGTGTATATTTTGCAGGCTGTTATTCGCACCGATCAGCAAGAGCTTATGAATTTACTGAAGGATCCAGGTTCCCGTGGCAACTACGCCTGGATCCGGTCCAGGATAGAACGCATGTGGCCCAAATGGATTGGGGCCATCCACAATTTAACCCAGATCCAAGATCTGTCAAATAGGCCACAACAAAAGGTAGGTCATGTAAAATGTCAAGGTCACACAGATCATTTTGTCAGTAGTTCAAGGTCAAAAACATTATGCTGAATGTCACTGATAAAGCAAGGTAGTATGAAGTCTGTTATGATCATTCTCAGAATAGGATCTCATGTTCTATTCGAATGAATAAAAGGTTAGGTTTAAAAAATTAGCAGTGTGACATATACTGATTTTACCTTATATATATACCTTCTGTTTCTGAAAGAAAAGGTAATAAAAAAATAATAATTAATAACTATAACAAGTTTTATGAAAAATATGCATGGATACATACATAAAACAACTCTGTTTTAAATAGTTCCTTAAATGAAAATTAACTTATATAATGAAAATATCACAAAAAGAAGTTTTTCCTTGTATAGGCTTATCAATATGTCATTTTTTGAGGTTTAGTGATGAAAAAATAAGTCGCATTTTAGAGGATAAAATTCTGCTGTAATTTCATTCATTCACTGGTCTGATCAATATCTTCATTGTAGCCAATGAAACTTGTTTTTCATGCACAATGTTAAGTTTCTTAAAAACCTTCACAAAGTAAGCAGGCTGAAGTTTTTCTGAGCTGAAATTTTATTAATTCATTCTCTTTATTGGAAGTTCTTCGTTAGTTATATGTAAATTATAAACATTTGCTGGTTATGAATATTTAAATTTTCATTTGAGGAGACTGTTCACAGTGAGTTTTCAGAGATGATTCGTTTGATTGGTAACATTATCATATTTAATTGATTTATCTAATGTTTACTTTATTTTCAGGAGAGATATTTAACTTCATTATACTCTTATAAATTTTCATTATTTGCCGTCACCCACAAATATATTATAATGGATATTACAAATGTGGAATATCCTTGTTCCAAATATTGGTAATACACTCACCAGTGTCACCTATGTCATGTTGTTTTGAATGATATTTTTGTTCATGTTCAGTTCTTATTATAGAAGATATAGATACTGTAAAATTCTTTGCAGAAGTCGCATCTTTATTACAAGTCACACCCTGGCCAGGGAACAGCTCATTTGTTTTAAATACCAGAATGCAGATTCCCATAGTTACCCGTGTCCCTATATACTGGACTTACAACTGAGCTCCTTTTCAGATTGTGGTTCATTTGGGGTTGTTGACCAGAGCCAGCAAATTTGGCATTGCAGAATCTGCTGATAAGGGTACTATGGTGTTGCCAAACAACAATGACCCCCTCATCATGATAAAATAATTCAAATAGCCCCTTTTCTGCATTTCTTTTTCTGTGAACTGTATTAGTAATCAAATGACCTAAGTAAACTGTAGAGAATTAATGACTTATCACATAAAAGTTCTTGTTTCTGAAACATTGAAGCGATCACTAAAAATAATTTATCATATTGCAAAATACAAAAGAGAACCTTTCAGATAAACATTTATATATTTAGTGATATATTGAAAAATGCAGAAAAGTGGTTATATATCTGGTATCTGCATAATTTTGCTTTTACCTTTACCTGGGCAACTTGCTTTGTTGGCATGGGAACAGGAATACCTGTACCTGTGTACAACTGATGGTTTATGGGATTCCTGTGTTGTGTGGTCAGCAAATTATGCCTTGTAATTGACACAGCTACCTGCTTACCTCAGTCTTCTAATTACCATAGCTGCTGTGGTGAATTGCTTCTAATAATTAGATCTTGTCCTAGGTGATGGAGCCATTTTAATTTCAGATTTGTATACTAAATTATTTGAATATTTTATAATTTTTTATATAATATTAATATATTTATTTTTAAATTTGATTTGCACAAGATAAAAAAAATACTTGACCTGCAAGGTTCATTTTATTTTGAGAATATGCTCAAAATGTGTAAAATTTGAAAAGTGTAGCTTTTCATATTACAAGTTACAGGTGACCTTAATCTGCTGGTAGTCAACTAATGCACAGTTTGATTTACAGAAAATGGTGCAGTCAGTCTGTATTAAAATGGATGGACCAGACCATAATTTTTACTTCCAGAAGAGAGAAAACATTTTTTGGCGTAAACATGCAGTAAAGATATTTGAAGATGCAAAATCTTAAAATGGCAGAATATAAGTGCAAGTACTAAATCTTTATTACCAAAATATTATTATAAATATTTTAATCACCTGAAATCAGTTGAAGTCCCTACATTACTAATTACTGTGGTGTTAAAGTTCTGCGTTACACTGTCATCAGTGGAGATTTCTAAATAAAAATAACTCTGCATAATAAGACATGCGTGAAGTCTTAAATTAAGGTTTTTAGGTTATTTTGATTTTGCTTTATCCTAGTGGTGTGGGCAGTCACTGGCCTTGAACTGTGGGTCAGGGAATGACCTCTGCTATATTTCAGCTGAACTGGTGGTTTTTCCACATTGATGCCACTCAATTGCCCAAATTATTCAAGAAATCTTATCAATGTATGCATGAAAGTTCTTATACACCCCCTTACATGTTACACTCAGAGATCAGATCTCAGCTTTGTTTATGTGTTTGTTTGGTTTATTGGCATTTTGCATGTGGAAAATGGTTAAATAATGAGGAAGCTCCACTTGAACTTGAGATGGATCATCAGCCAGCAGAAAAAAAACTTTATCAAACTAATATGTGAAAAAAATGTGTAATGAAAGCTTCCATGTGAAAAAAATCTAAAAATTGAGTTTTTATTGATCAAGAAAGGGAAAGTGAGAAAATAAAAAAAAATTATGCAATTTAGGGAGAAGTCTGTGAATTTAATGTGAATAATTGCCAGTCTGGTATTATTTTATTCATATTTTTTCCCCAGTATTGACTTGCTTTTGCAGCAAGACAAGAAAGAATAATTTCTAAACCTGAGATGCAGTGATGGGACCAAAAAGCTTAACACTATTACAAATATGTTCCACACCGTTACCATGACTTTATACAGATTTTTCTTTTATTTTCTTTGTATCCTCCAAAAAAACACAAAAGGTATTTCAATTCAAAGTCTGAAGGTTGATGTACCCAAGAACTTTGTCCATTATATTCTTGCAAATGTATCTCACTTGTAGAAAAAAAACGAACAAAGAAATATTTCTTTTTAAAATTTAAATTATAGAGTAGCAAGTGCAACATTTTTGGTAGAAATGCCCATATCCTTTCTTCACTCTCATCAGCCCATGTTAATCCTTCACTGAACTTGTCCCTGATAGCTAGGACCTCATGTATTGTAATCTTTTACATAGGTAGTAATATGTAGAGAACACTGGAATGTTAACTGCACTGTAGATTTAGAGACTAAGGCAGCCAGTCAGCCATGCATTGTGAGCATGTCTTAGCCACAGTTCTTTAAATTTGAATCACTTATTTAGTTAGGATGACCCTGTATTCCTGTAAAGTTTTCAAGTGCCAGGTAGCTTGATGACATCACCCTCTTCAAACAGCAGTTAGTATTTTACATTTAAATTTGATAAATGACTTAAATGTTAGAGATTAAGACCCAAATACTTAGTTTCAGCCTATGGTGCTAGGTGTCATTAGTTTTTTCTGGAAAATTACAGGTACTTTGGGGAAAACCATCATATTGAAATAACAGTTATGATTTATGAACTGTATAATAAATAGAGTCCATGATTTTGTATTTTCTCATATTCTGGAGTCTGGAAGAGTAGCATGTTCCCACAGGAATATGAGTGGAGAGTGGGTATTTGATTGGAGAGTGGGTGTAAAGTAATAAATAGCACCCATGATTTTGTATTTGCTTAGATCCTGGTACACCTTGGACT
Organism: Sipunculus nudus; assembly: GCA_026874595.1. NCBI lineage: Eukaryota > Metazoa > Annelida > Sipuncula > Golfingiida > Sipunculidae > Sipunculus > Sipunculus nudus. The sequence continues at coordinate 52,442,294 of CM049321.1, forward strand.
CCTCACCAAACAATCTGGTTTTAAAATAGCTGAGGGTGCATCGAGGGGTATGTGTACACTGTGTGGTGATGAAATTTCTCACTCTGTCCATTGAATATGTATAGATAGTGGAATGATTATTTTTCTCTGTCTAACTTTTGCAGGATTTGTACTGTTTTTGGAAAAAAAGAAAATCTGCAAAATCTAATTTTTAATTTTTATATGTAAAATAAACAACATTTTTAAGCTGATATAGTTTTTCAGGTTTACCATATGTGTTTAATTCTGAAAATTTAAAATGATAAATATATATATTCAAGAAAATTAATGAAAAAATATATCTTCAGAGCAGATCAATTTCTTTTTAGGTTTAATGCAGAAACCTTTTCAAAGATTTATGCTAGTTGAGCCTTTGATGAAAATGGCCTTTAATTTGGCTTGACAGTAAATTTGACATTTGCATGGATGCAGATTTTTCTAAAGATGTACTAACCCTGCATTTAGTCTGTCATTTATTTATTTTTCCCAAAGGAAATTTGTATATTACATCCACAAGGTGCATGAGGACTAATATACTTTTTTTCACCAGAGGTCACTCTGTTTCAGCCAAAATCACCCCTGCCAAAATCTACTTCATTTTGAATGAAGAAAAAGTATTTAAACTACTGACAAAGATGCTGCACAAATACTAGATCTGTCAAGTTACAATAAACGGTTTTAGCCACTAAAATATATTAAATGAAATGTACACCATGTAAAGATATTTGTGAAACATGTTATCTTAAAATTATAAATTTTCTTTATTGTAACACAACTGCAATGCATTATTTGGTAGTTGGAGGCATTACTGAAGCTTATGTTTTCAGCAGATTTCAGCAGGGGTGCTTTAGGCATTGCAGCATGGTAAAAAATCTGTATTAAGTTTTACAAATTATGTCATTCTGGTTTTCCATGTCATGCAACCTTGTAACCTGATATTAATCTAGATATTAAACTGTCCTAAATCAATCAGTTTTATTTGTCATTGGTGGGTGAATGAAAACTGTGAACAGAATTTCTTTATTGATAATGTACTTCTAGAAAAAGGCATATGCCTACAGAATGAACCAGTAGGTTTTCAGAGTTTAGTGTTCCAAGAATATTTACTGGACATGTTACAAATTCAAATATACAAATTTTGAATTTATAAGAAAAGACTTGCATCTTAAGAAATAACTGAACCAGCAAGTAATCTTGGATGTACATAGAAAAAAAATCTCTGGAAGGATGGTGATATTTGTAAATTATAGAAAGAAAAAATATTGATGTTGTAGCCATAGAAACTTAGCTGTCATGGTAACACCAGGACATCCTGTTCAAAACTGGAAATACCTTGTAATTAAGTCATGTGATATTCTTGAATTGTTGAATTGCATGTGCTTGATTTGCATGATCTGAAACTTATAGTCTGTTTCACCACCTGCTGTCCACCTGTTTTGTGTAGATAATTTTCTTAAAAGTTCATATTTTTCAATAACTTAGTAGAAAAATACATTTTGAAGTGGCAATTAAGAATTTTACAATTAACCACAGTTGAAAATTCACAACTTTTTAGGTGTAAGATAGGTATTTATTTACAATGTTGAAAATTAAGTCCTTTAATCCTCTACACTAAAATTGTTTCCTTTGAAATTTAACTAATAAATATGTTCATAGCAAAAAACAGGTGGACATGAGGAGATGAAACAGACCATAGTACAAACCAGTCTATGATATGTTTGTGTGTTGTTATGACTGTCACTGTCTGAAGACCCTAATATCAATAGTTATATTCCAGTAGAAATTAAGAAGATGACTGAATGCATATCAGTGCTTATGATTAACATATAGCACAGAAAAGAAGTCACTTGTGCCATTTAACGTCTATTCATAAGTAATCAAACACTTCAAATGCTTTTTTGAAGTCAGCTAACAGTTGGTTAACTAGACCACAGCATGTCTATCCATCTTCCCTCCAGCTATTTACATGTTCATTTAACAGGGGAGGATTGTCAACCAAATCTAGGTTACTATGACAGTAAAGGGGATAATATTGGGTAATGTTATAATATTAGCTCATTAAACATGGTGTTCTAACAAAGGTTTTATCTATAATAATATAAAAAATACTAAAAAATATAACCGTGAACAGCAAAAGTTAAAAAGAATATATATAGTATACATGTCCTTTTTGGGGTCTAATGTTAAATAAGCTGGTTGATGTTAAATGATTGTTTGAAAATCACTAACAGTGAGAAATAAAAAGCGAGATAAAGGACTGTATTCTGTTTAATATATCACATCAAAGTCAGAATTTTCTCTTGCACTCGGAGTTTATATTAATTATCCCTTTGTAATAAATATCTCTCATATTAATATATCTGTTCATTTATCAGAAGTGTGCATCTATTCACAGTTTGCAAAAAAAACTGGTAATTATACCAGTTAAAACTTTGAATACATCTTTTACAAAAAAAGTTGCAAACTGTTTACAAACTTCTATGCAAATCTTTAGTTATTGCATGAATCCATGAAAAATGCACTGCTACCTTGCCACCAATACTTAAAATGATCTTGACTGCTTTATATTACTTGCTTTAAGATATGGTATATCCTATTTCGGATTTTGGGATAACCCCAGACACTAATATTTTATTTAAATCCTGGCCCACAGGATTTGATATGTTAACGGTTAAATTTGGCAGAAATAAAATCATGTGTAAAGAAATAACATATTACACACCTTTTTTTATGTGGACTTGATCACAGAAGATCCATTTCAAACCACCCCAAAAAAGGGGGGGGGGGGGGGGGTGTTGAATGTATGTTTCCTCAATTAGTAATATAAATTTAGCAAATTTTATTTTGGATTTGCACACCACCATTAGTGAAATTATTTCTCAACAGGGGGTACCACTGTTGGTCAGGAACGTTCATGTGACTATATCTCACCTCCATCATCTACAGAAAAAAGTGTTTGTCCCATAAATTGACCCCGTATTAACATGTGATATTGTTTGCTGTATCACAGATATTTATGCATTTGGGGTTCCTGAGCAAGGCTGCTAACTTTAACATGGTGGAAGATGCCGACAAGGGTAAAATTATAATAAATACAAGGAAAAAGATATGCTATGGCAGCAGAGCTGATTTTGGTGAAGGCTTTGCACTGGTTTAATTAAAGGACTTATTCCGATATCTGATGTTTATTAAGTAAAGATAATCATTTGTAGCTTTTATAAAAATAGGCCAGAAAACGCTGATATCACCGCACACAGGCTGCTTGTTTCCTTTATATTAATATGTTTATAACTTGTGGGGACCCGCCAAAATAACCAAAACACAATCAACAAAGAACATCTGGTAGCAAGTCACCCTAGAATCCTGGTGACCTCTGATTAAATGCATTAAATATGCATGAATTTTGCATATCTCAGTGGAGATAATCTATTTGTTGTTATAGTTGTAATATATGTAATAGTTATTGTGAATTTTGTCTTTAGCCATCAGATCAGTGGTAGGTTATTGTGATGACACTTTAAAATTAATGGATGGAAGTTAAATCTGTTAATCATTGGAGAACTTATATGAACCATACAAGATTATTTCAAGGTAAAAAATATCTAAAATTTAATGAAAGAGTGTGTGCATTTCCAGAATATTCATTGGATATATATTCTCATTGATTTTACCCTCAAATGACACATTTTAAAAAAAGCATTTTAAATAAAGGTAAATGGTGCTCTTTCAATATTTTGAGTGATCTCTCCCTTATTGTCAAATGCAGATGAGACTGCATGCACATTTTACAGTTTTATAATGCATGTATGAGAGCTTCTTATTAGCCTGTGCCTATATTGGTGGTGCTTTTGTATAACTTTTATTTCCCGAGTTTTCTAATCAAATGCCATATTTAATTTGGTATTCTTTTTGGTGTGTGGTGCTCTTACATGGTCATGTGATCTGGGGTGGTGGTCATGTGATTTCTGTGTGGTAGAGGTTTTGTGTGTGGTATTTTAAAATAAAGATAATAATGTGCTATGTATATATAATTATGTAGAAACTCTTTCTGTCTATAGTTGGCAGTTTCAGTCTTTTCCTGTCCATTTCAAATTATTCATAAATGTTGAAGATATTAAAAGTATGTATTAAAATGTTAAATATTGATGTAATCTTCTTCTCTTGCATTGTTTTAGTCTGATAATCACTGAGAATTGGAAAATGGAATTATGTTTTCAGTATATTGATATTAAGAACATAAAGGTTACACAGATTAACACAGATTTTGAAAACCTGTAAATCGAGTAACTCTTCCACCATTCAAAGAAGAATGTTTCCACATTTCCTGTTTTAGTATAAAATATCAGATGTCTCTTTCTGGATATTTTGTTTTATTATGATAAGTGTAATAATTCTTGTATTTGCATGTAATAACATACTTAAATTATTTTATATGTTGTAGGAGTTCCATTTAATGCTTTTTCTTCATGTTGTAGGGGGGCCATTAGGAGAACTTGTTCAGTGGAGTGACATTATATCATCTCTGTTTATACTTGGACATGATCTCACAGTTACCAGTGAAGTGGAACAACTATCATCGTGAGTATGCATTGGTTCATTAGAGATTTTCTTTATATCTGTGACCAATACCAGTAGTAACTGGTTTTATGTAAATTTAATTTATATGTATATTTTGGTAATTTACTCAAATATATATGACCAAAATAAAATTCCTGTTGGTGTATGATGAAAAGTATCTTGTTTATCTCAATGCTTCATTATCATTAACAAAAAAAAAATGTGTTTTATATCTAGATGATGGGCATTTTCTGTTGAATTTACTTGAGATTTGGTAAAATCCAAGATCACTTTATTTTATTATTATTTCAGAAACTGTAAAATGTTTCATTGAACTACATCTTGTTATATTCAGATATTATCAAGAATTTTTTACATATTTTAAGTGTTTTAAGTACTATTTAATATACATGAAATAATATCACATCACATGCCATTCTGCTTACACTGTCTATAATAACATTCCTGCACATTTATCATTCCTGCACATTTAGTTTAAGAATGGTGACAATCTTTTTCATGACTTGGTTAGAGTCTTTATACCTTCACCCCAAACAGGTCTTGTCCCAATATAGTATAGAAGCCCAGTGTAAATTTCTTAACTTATTCCCAGTGTTTGTAGCTATATTTAGTCCCCATGCACTCATTCACCTGAAGGCAAGACGATGATTGAAAACCCATCCAGCCAATCAGATCCTTAGTTCATCCATGCTGACAGAACAATTTTAAAGCATGCTATAAGTATTTCTTACCTCAACTGTTGAAAATTAAGGTGAAAGAAGAATCGGTGATCCTTCAGACTGTGCCTCTCTGATCGGATGATATATGGACCAATCATAATTGTCCAGGCTGAAAATGAGGCCACGGATGGCCAAAGCTGATTGGATAAGCCATGTATCAAGTATTCTTTATTGGCTTGGTTTTAAGTCACTCAATGTACATCAATTGTATTCCTGGCAGAAGGGGTCAAATGTTTACCCTGAATTCATTTTGATCACTCTGTGCCCTGCACTGAATAATGTAACTGGATACCACAATGCTTGATGATAACAAAACATCCCTTAAAAATCACCCCACATTTACAAAAGGCAGGTGGAGCCACCTACGTTTATGTGGCCCATAAATGCACTGAGGTCTTCTTTATTACTTGCATTGTAAAGTATTTCAGGTATGAATACAAGGTATAAATACACCATATCCCTTACATATGATAGAAAGACAAAAAAAGTGCAAAGTTGGGGTGAATAGCTAACCGAATTCTTAGAAATTATCACTTTAGCCAATCAGACACAAGAGCCAGATGGATCCCACAGCTTGCCAAAGGATGAGTGTTTAAAATGAAAACTGGAATCGTCTCCATGCCCTTTATTCCTTTATTCATAAAGTGGACATTCTACTTTATAAAAGTATTCAGTAACTGTACTTCAGGTTTTGCATTTTCTTTTATGAAACATTGGACCCTGAATTAATCTTGGGTTAAAGGTTGTAGGTCTGTAGTCTTATATCCTGACCATGTTTTCTGAATTCCTTAAGACCCTAAAATTGAATGAAGATTAAGGTTTTACACTTTAAGTTCCAAAGGTGACTAAATTGATGCTGTGATATCAGTTATGATTGAAAAGGAAATTATGTAGTGTCGATCAGAAGAATGTGACATTCTAAAGGACATATTAGTCCTTCAGGGTGCTAGCATTCCCGTATCTCAACCCTTAATTCCCAAAAAGCGCTGCTAAGGTTTCTGCAGGTTATTGGCTGAAGACTGCTCTTCTGGAATAATGACCTTTTATTTCTTTATTTAACTGGTCATTAACTTTGGAAAATCAAACTGTAGTTTTGACCATTGAAAAGTGCAGGGGGAACTTAACAATACATATGGAATAATTTTGGAGTTTACTTATGATGCAAGTCCATAAAACATGTAATACAATGATGAAGAAAAGAATTGTGCAACATTATATTGTTTAAAAATATACAAACATATATATATTTTTTAATTAGGCACATCTTTTGGTGAGGTCACCTGTCTCCTATGTTTTTGTTGCATACATATGTAACTTCCTTGCATGGTTTGGCCGTTATCTGTACCAGCTTTCTGAGGAATAGTCCGTATCACCAGAGCAATTGTCCGACGAAAGGCGAGTCTCAGAAACAACTAGACCTGATAGTCTCTGACATCATGGGTTTACGACAACTCAAGAAAATTGTTCGAACTGGGTTTGCAAAGTATAGGTTAGTGGAACCAACAGATGTTGACTGCAGTGACCTCTGGAAGTGACCACAAGCACTTAGAAAGTCATGTGACCTGATATATGCAAATCACCTCATCAAATATCCAATGAAGCTCATGATAATATGCAAACTATGATATTGATTTGCACATAACTCTGTTTTACTGTTCAGAGAATGTTTTTTAATATTCATACTTCTTTTGATATGCAAAATAATTCTTTTTTTTTTATATTCAGATAATTCTTTTCTGATATTCAGATTCTAATATTTCAACATGCTGATTACCACAGCTTTTTACCTATTTATATAAAAATAGATTTTATGCCATTACATAAGGTGTATCATGATTTGTTGCCTCATTTGAATTGATGAGTATTACGCTATCAGATCACAGTGACTTCTTTTCGTATATAATTTTCTTGCACTGTATCTTAATATTGTATACACTTTTTCTTCTGAATGTACACTAATCCACATGGATGGTATATCTATTTCTTATGCAGGTCATGCTTAGATCACAGACTTGTCTTCCCTGCGAAATAGTGGAATGACCTTTCTCAGGTAGAAAGGGGGAGAGCTCATTTCACACTCAGGGGGTGTCAGTATATAAATAACAAGGTGTTCCGGAATCATACATATTCTGTAATTTTCTTTTATTGCAATTACTATGAAAAACTCGTGGACAAAGAATATTGATAAAAATTGTGTGACATGGTTGTGGGGTCACATGGGATTATGGACGATGCTGCCATATTTTTTGCTGCCTGCTTTGGGGCATTAGAACATAATTGTCATGGCTATAGTTGAATATGGAAAAACCCAAATGTGTTGTTTCATTGCTCAAATTTGGTTAATGCCAAAAAAATTTATATATGGTGAACCCTCACTAAGAGCCAAATCTAAGACCAGTTAATATGGATTTTATTAAGCTTTTATATCAATAGCAACATGGCCAAGACCCAAAACATGGTCATCATAAAATATCTGTCACTTTACTGAGGTGTCAGATGAAAGTAGTATACAGTAATTCTCAGTAATGCGACCATGTTTTGGACTACTATTAGAGAAAGATCACAATAAAAATGTCATATTTCTTGACTTGGACACAAAAAAAATTGGTCATTGTTTCACTTTGGTAATGTTGTGAATGGAGCCAGAAAGAGGACAAATTTGATACACAAAACCTCCAATAAAATAATAAAAGCATGGACCACTTTTATGTATTAAAATATATACAGAATATGGCCATGATAAAGGTGACCTTTCTTTAGATGTTCTATGATTTTCTTCTTTTCACTGGATTCTTAGCACAGCATCTCTGATGCTACAACAACTACTTATCTGTTTACTGCAAATGTGGCAAATGTTAAATACAACAGGTTTCAGGAAGAAACGAGATATACATTTTGTCTGTCAGTAGTATTTCAGTTATTCCAAAGAAAATTCAAGTGATTTGGTTTATAATATGAAAGTTTAGCTTAGGTCAGAGAGCTGTTTGCAAATGTTGTTAAGTATTAAACCGAGCCGTTTACAAATTTTCTTTAAATTGTAAAATATTAAAAAAAGAAAGATTATGTGTAAATTCAATATTAATTTCTGCATGTTGAAAACATGAAACTTTCACATGGCTTTTACAATTTTTACCAAGGACTTCAAGATACTAATTCGATTGAAATTTTAATTTGAATATTTTGGAAAAAAAATATAATTGTAAACCCAATGAAATTACAACATTTGTCAGTTTGCAGCCAAAGAAATGTTTGTAGTAAACAGATGTGTATAATATAGTAGCCTGAAGACTTCCTGGGAAAAAGGCAGCTTTTCACAACAAACATCAGGCTGTATTAACAAATACAACATGGTTGGTGATTTTCTTCAATCTCAATTAACTGTCATTGCAGAATTCTCTCTCAGTTTTCTACAGCTGAGTCACAGTGTCAAACAAGAGAAAAGCTACCACTTGATATCATAATAACCGATATCATAGGCCTGACCCAGTTTCGAAGAAAGGTCAAAAAGGGTTATGGGAAATTCAGGTATATTTTTGCATGTAATACATAATTTATTTCATATAATTTCTCTGGCTTGCAAATTTATGCATATCATTTAATTTGTTTTTCTCTTCCATGCAGCATGCTACATTCGATGATTGCATGCATTATTGAAAAATTTTTCTGGCATGCAAATTTAGTCACATGACATTTTTAACCAATATGCTTTCAGCATTTCTGATTAGCATGCATATTTGCAATGCTGCTACTATTAGGTCCTTCACTGTATATATTATTGTGTCTTAAATGAAACAAAATGTATTTGTATTATATAAATTTTTATGAATATATGGCCATAAAAATGGCATGTATGTTTGTACTTTAGGTTTAACAAATATGAAATAAAAATCCAGGATTGGCCATAAGAATAATATCATGCATACTGTCTGGAGCACATACAGAACTAAATTAAATAATTCTCTATGAAATAATTTGCTGTTGTCCCAAGTTTAATGGATTATTCTTACCAGTAATATGCATTTAAACAATTTGAAAAAAAATAAATATATATGTGAAATAGACATATAGGCTGTGATTGATAGAAATTGGGAATTACTCTGTAATGAATAATCTGTAAGCTTGTTATTTTGCTTAAAGTGTACTTCTCATGCCAACATAGTTCAGAATTGTATTGAAGTTTTTACTGTTAGAAATTTAAATAAATGAAGTTTTAATTAAATAATTGAGTACATGCCAGAACCTTTGGTTAATGTATCAGAAATCATGTGATTTTAGGACAACATTGCCCTGTGGTTTTGACACTGGATTTGAAAATTTCAAAATTGAATTATGAGACAAATCTACTGAGATACATTCTAAAGTTTAAATTCGAGGATTTAATTTCTGGATTATTCCTGGCCCTGTGTGCATATTATAAAACTTCATCCAGAAGGCCAGTAGCAACATATTCTAATGTATTGTTAGATACATTCCCATTAATAAGAGTGGGCTACCTAGTGCCTATAAATTTATCGTTAATTAAATTATTCAGTTAATCATAATTATTTTGCAGGGATACTATATAGATATCATTTTCATGAATAAAAGTTCTCTTTTACAGTTCACCAAACTGCTTTGTTCCAGATATCATTGCAGTTATAGAGAGTTCTGTGTAATGTAGAATTAAGAACTCTTTCTACATACATTAATATTGGCTCTTTTTCTCTTACAAATGTTAGAAAACCAGCATTTATCAAAGAAAGTAGGTCACTGTGACATAATTTAAGATGTATCTTTAAATCAAACATAATTTTAAAAGTGAATATATTTGTAACTCGCTCAAGAAATATAAAAAGCAGAGAAGTTAACATTTTAGTAAATAAGGAATTGCTTCATTTAAACATAAAAGGTCTTAAAAAAATGAGATATGCATATGAAAAAAGTTGCTTATTTTTCTGGTTTTCAGAGTTACTGTTATTAAATTCTTTTTAATATTTCTTTTATTGATTATATTTCCACTGCTTTAAACAATCTAAAATCTAAAGTAAAGTTGGGATATTGTGTCTGTGTTGTGTTTGCCACTACATATTTTAGTGGGCAGCAATATAAGCATAATATTTATTTAAAAAATTTGGAAATTCAATTAAATACACCATAAGTTCAAAGGCAGCCTTTTTACACACATCATTGTCCCTATGCTCTAAATGGTCAGACTCTCCTGATGTATGTGTGTGTCCCTGTTCTGTATGTGTTAATGTTTTAATACAATGTATTTCCTGTTTGTTAACTCCACAAATACCACAGAGCATGTAATACACTATGCCCCTCACAGAGTGGTTATACACCTCAGTAGTTTTATATCCCCTTTGCTGCTTATTATATCAAGTTATTCCAGGTTTCTCCACCAGGCCTGGCACAGGGCCAAGAATTGTAATCAGACCAATAAGAGTCAGGTGTTGCATTATGCATCCAACTCAGAGTTATAAATCTGTGACTCCAAACTTTCGTTGGTCTGTAAACAATTTTTGGCCATGTGCTAAGCTTAGTGGTGAACAATTTTTGGCCATGTGCTGAGCATAGTGGTGAACAATTTTTGGCCATGTGCTAAGCTTAGTGGTGAACAATTTTTGGCCATGTGCTAAGCTTAGTGGTGAACAAAGCAGCGGTTGAAGCAAAGGAGATTTAGAACAACTGCAGTGTATTACCACCGTGTAAAGAGCGTGGTACAGCACAGTCTGTGTGAGACCAAACCTTTACACGCATTATGAAGTGGTTACACTACACTCTTTCTACAACTCCTTTAATATAACCACCGCTTTCAAAAGCAGAGTTTGCTGTGTGTGACCACCAGGGAGTTGGCACAGAGCTAAAAGTGTTCTGATCAATTAGAGCTGGATAATATAGGTCTAACCAGTGTGAAACTTAGCAATACTTTGCTCTCATTTGTCAGAACATTGTCCATGTGCATGCTGTCTGGTGGCAGTATCAAGTAAATATTGCTAATGGAAGCAGTGGTTGAGTGAAATGAGTTATAGAACCAATGCAGCATGACCACAGTGTAATATGTGTAAAAGCCTGTACACTCCCAGCTTATTGAGGGCTTTATATATTAGTGAATTCTGCTGTGATTCATCTACTAATAATATCATACATGTTAACATGCTTGAGGTGTTTTTGCTTTTTTAACATTTGTGTTATTCGACCAGGTATATATTGATTAAAGTGTCAATCATGTGAACATCTAGGAAAGCAGGTCGTTATTTATAAAAATGGGTGTCAGAAAGATAAGAAATTTGTAAATATTATGTTAAAAATTGAGTCATATGGTGGACTGGTGTCAAATAGTCTACACAAACCAGAAAACACAGTTGTTGGGTTTTCTCTCATTTTCAGCAAACAGGAATTCTTAAAAAAACATTTGTTTATAATCTAGCTTCGAAGATGCTGATCTTAAAGGGGCCTATTAACCTATCTGACCTTTATAAACTTAAGGGAATCCCTTGGAGCTTTTATAAAAGCTCATATATATATATATATATATATATATATATATATATATATATATATATATATATATATATATGCCAGAAAATGTGGATATCACCACATACAGGCTGCTTGTTTTGTTTATATCATCATGTTTATAATATGTGGGGGCCCACCAAAATAAAACAAATTCAACAAAGGCATCAGATGGCAAGTCGAATAAGCCAGAGCTTTGCAAATGGCCTTTTGCAACAAGTGACCTTCCTGCCTCCGCACGTTTTCCTGTTTATCAACATTGCTATGTTACAAACACATTGTTTATAAACAAGTTCATACATCCCTCACAGAGGACAGGTGTTACAAGAACTTTTCATAACCAGAATTACCCTTAGATCATTAATATTAAAATAGAGGAAGTGAGAAATCACATATATTCTTTTTCAAAAGGCAGGTGAATGGGCACCTTTAAATTGTTCCACATCTTTGTTGTCTGATGAAGGAATTTCTTTAATCCTAAATAACCATGTTCAGATGATTGACACTCAGCTATATCTGTCATAATTTATTAGTTTTAATCCATAAACAGATGAGGGGCTTAGCTTTTTTGGAAATATGTTATGCTAATTTGGTTCTCCCATAATTAGACTGACATCCCAAAACTAATTTAATGTTGACCATACCTTGGGGAAGTATACTTGGGTTTGCCATTTGTTCTCAGTGGGTTCAATTTTATACTGTTTAAAAAAAGGTAAGAAAGTAAAATTGATGAATAGCATACGGTTGAACAGCCGTATGTACTGCACTTTCATTTGCAACTCATGTATCTTATATCTGTAAGTTTGAAATTACAAAAGCTGAAAAATAAGATTGAAAAAAAAATGAATAATATATATCATATGTTATCTCCTTATATATAAAGAACAATTAATTCCACTCAATAGATGTTCCCTGGGGGGATTTGTTAGATTGTTGAAAGTATGTAGAAATATAATAGACATGCAATTCATTTAAGAGTGGATATACTTTGTAAAGGGTTAATGTTGTATAGTGAAACAGCAAAAATAGAACCATCTTAAAATAACATTTAAATATTAAATTCATGTAATTTATTTCAAGAGTGGATATACTTCTGTATTTAGATAAATTATTTTATGGCAAGATGCAAAAATGAACCACAATAAAATCTGAAATAGTAAGAAGCACAAAATTAAACCTGATGGATGGGATATTAAACAGAGTATGTTAAGCCAAATACTGTGGATGACTTCATATTTTGAGATTCAACTTTCTGTATGAAATATTTGATTTTTTTTCTCAGCTAATTTCAAATTTTACACCTTTATATACTAAGGTTTAATAATCTACATGTACTCCCTCATTTTTTAGATTCCTCTAACTTCATTTTATGTTACGTGTTAAATAACCAACATTGAAACAGGTTTGACAGTAATTAATGTAATTTATGTTTCAGTCTACATGTGTGTTTTATTTAATTGTCTAACGGCTAGAAACAATTAAAACCAACAGTAAATAAATACTTTATTCAGTGACTGGACTTTTTGCCAGTAATATTTATCATTAATTTAAAATTTTTATATTTTGAGAATATTATTTTGAGACAAACATATAGATGTCATCCTAGCTGCAACTCTCCTATGTAAAGGCAGGAATCGATAATTGTATTATTGCAACCAGTGATTTGTGCTTTCATCAGTCTTTCAGAATTCATATAATGCTTCCCATGAGATTATTTGAGTGAACTTTAAGAAAAAATAGTGTGCAACATTTTATCCTCAGTGCTTGAGCACTATAGTGGATGAGTTAGTATGACTGCGATGGTTTTGATTTGCTTTTATGCAACAATGGCTAAAGTACACTTAACAACACAGGAACAGACTCTAAAAATTCCATTTCATTTCAAGTCTGTCTGTAATTTGCTGGTGTCAGTGTATGAAGTGTATCAAAGCTATTTTGAAGAATTTGTTTTCCATAAAACTTTGAAAACTATAGATTGGTATGTATGAAAGGTGTAAAGTAACCTTGTACTACTTGCAGCATCCTGTCACTTGGTATCAGAGTTCTGGTTAGGATGAAAAGAAATGTACAATAACAATTTAAATACCTCATCTTATTGCAGTCACAGCAGGGTGTGGTAGATAAATACATTCTGTTACAAGGATAATTCAGTGTATTTATTTTACTAACACAACACAGCTGCCTCCTGAGGATTGTGGATTCCTTTGGGACAGAGCCGTCATTTAACTACGATGCCTATGCCAAGGGTCATGGGATGAAAACACAGTGGGGCATGCAGAACCTGAATCCACAGCAGTTTTTCACAATGTTCCGTAAGTATATCTGAAAATAGACTCCCACTGTTAATAAGAAACTACATTTTTCTAGTACAAGTCGCAACTTGTATCAGGAATTTTACAGTACCTTAAACTTCTTGAATGCACAAGAACCAGTATAATGTTTCCCTTTTCAGTTTGCATACAGCATTGGCTCATATATTATTAGAAAAATTAAAGAATTAATGAATTTAAAAAAAAATTATTTAATAATTTATGAAAAGTGAGAAAAAATAATTTTTGGACAGTATGAAATGTCCTTATTCTTTCATAAAATGAGAAATATCTGCGCATCCCCTGTGTTACTGGTGGCTTCATCTTCATTTGGAGGCCATTGTCTTAAAAGCTTTAACAATTATTTATTGTGTTATAAGATAATAAAGTGTTAATGATATTTTTTTGTTTATAGCTCATACCCCTGATAATTCCTTCATGGGTTTTGTGGTGGACTCAGAAACTGCAGAGGTTAACGTTCCTAAGAAGAACCAGGCAGTTGTGTATGGAAAAGCAGAATATATGTGGAAAGTAAGACAAAAACTTCTGACTTGCAGAGGAACGCGGTGTATCTATACTGTTGTGTATATTGAGTTTATTTTTAGTTATCACTTACATAATCAGTCAAATTTAAATTTCCACATTTTTGCTTTGTGGTTTTTCAGGCCTTTTCATTCTGGTAGCTGTTTTCAAATTACTTACAACACAAAAGTTTCCATAACAGATCCCCAGCATGATCTTATTGTTTCTGCTCGAAGAGTATATATGCGTTCATCCCTTATCATGTGTTTGTTTGTTCACAACACAACTGATGCAATATGGGAAGGAATCCCGTGAAATTTTCAGGGCATTTCTCGATTGGGCCGATAAAGAATAGGATTTTGGTGTGGATTCGGCACATAGTCTAGATCCAAGTATGTCATCAATGAATAGTCACAAATCTACAGTAATGCATGAATATGGGCCAAATAAGTGAATGGCGGAGGATTGCATTCATAAAATGCAGATTTCTAGTCCATTTTACATTTTCCTGCTGTACATGTCCAGTTTCGAGTCATTCCTGTTTACAGATTTCAAGTAAATTTGAAGATGCATGTACTATAAATGACATGGGTTGTTTGATTGCAAAAACTTATCCAATCATGCAAGCCATAACTTTTTTATTCAGTGCACTATACAAGGCCTGTATAATCTTTTAAAGTGTTTAGCATGATTTATCCTTCTTACTTATGTAAGCCTTCTGTTAAATAGCTAACTTAAATCACTTAAATTTAATCTTTGATGTTTTTAAAATGTACCCTCATCACTTGTGTTATATATCACATCTCCTGCTTGCCGTTTTATTCATAAAACTTAAATGCAGCCTCAGGAACACACCACCTTTTGTTGCCACCAGCTATTTTGGTCATGGAGATGTTGAGATTATACTGTATATATAATCTTTTCTTTCTCAGGATAAGAAGACATACCTTGATATTATTAAAGAGTTTGTTGACATCCACGGCACCGTGTACCATGATACTAAGAAGAACATCAATGCTGTACCTTCATATGTACAAAACCACGGGATCCTTCCGGGACCAGACCTGCATAAACTACTGCAGGAGTCGAAGGTGGGAAAACCCATGTGCAATTAAATGTACAATTAGGGTTTCAGCCCCATATAATACAACTCAATTTTACTTAAAGAAGCATTTTCTAGGTGCATAAAAAAATTAGCTGTACCCTTCATGTGCGTGTGGCAACAGGATAAGTGGCTTCAGTATACTATGTCATCATTTTCAATGGCTATATCGTTGTTTTCAAGTGAGTTTGTATGAGCCATGAGGCTCATTCTGAGGTGCTACTTCGTGTGTAAACAACAGGTAATTGTGTCCAACACACAGACATAACACAACTGTGCAATATTTTGCCAGTTGAATACCTAGGGCCCAAAGAGGTTGTATGAAGGGATTAGTGCTTAAATCTAAAGTGCTTTGTGACAGCTTCATATGTTAGTAAATCGTTACCCAACTAGATTTATCTTCTTTAAATCCAAGCTTAGGTTACAAACCCTATGTTTATGAAATGTATGTTCGGTATAATCTTTAATAAGGGTACTTACAAACATTTTTAACTGCCTTATGAGGTCCAGGGTTAGGTCACGATTTTCAAAGAAGTGAATTGTGAGTTGAAATCTTAGATCTGTGAGTTTTTAGCTCAGCTGACTATAAGTCATCTGAGCTATAGTCATGGTCCATTGTCCGTCGTCCGTCCGTCTGTCCGTCCGTCCGTCCGTCCGTAGATGTGGCACGTTTTGAAACCGTAAGACCTAGGAATCCAAAATTCAGCATAATGTTAGATGTCCCCAAGATCTCCTACCAAGCCGAAAACTGGGTCTTTGCGACTTCATTCCTTTGAGAAATTAAGGAAAAACCTCAATTTTTTATTAAAAACCTATTTTCACACTTTAGGACTGCCTAATATCAAAACCACTCATCTGTTTTTCCTCATATTTCCTATAAATAATCCTCTATATAATTCCTATGTACATGACAGAAATTAGGTCTGTATTATTTAATTTAAAAAAGTTATGGGCCCAAACATAATGCATTTTGTAAATAATCAGGAAAGAAATTTTATCACTTAACACAAAACTTGTTAAAGCTAAGCACTTTTTTTCCAGTAATATTACTTTTATTAATCAAAATTAAATTGTATACCCAAAATTAGATCAAAATCTTTTAAATTTTTAAAAATATTAGCAAAAATAAAAAATTTGTACCTTAAATTTTGCCCAACTTTGACCATGGCACGTTTTTTTGCTGTAACTGCTGTGGATTTAATTTTCACAGCATGTTTTTGTTAGCATTTCAACTGTTAACACCAAAAATTTGAAACCAGTTGATCAAAAACTGTAGATTTTATTCAAGTTTTCAAGCACCATGTCACATATTGCTAGTGTTATGCAGTTTGCTAGAGCTCAGCTCCCGAGCTTCAGCTCTAAGTTCCTTAAATTTGGCATACAGTTAGATTTCTCCAAAATCCCCTACCATGCCAAGAATTTGGTCACTAGGACTTAATTCCTTCAAGATATCAATGAAAAACTTCATTTTTCCATTAAAAACCCAATGTTACACTTTAAGACTGTCTAATATCAAAACCACTGATCTGACTTTGATTATATATAATATACATATTTTTCTATACATTCACTATGCACATGCCAGAAATGATGTCAGTATTGTGTATTTTTTTTAAGTTATGGGCCCAAACATAATGCACTTTGTAAAAAATCAAGAAATATATTTACTCCCTTAACAAGGGCATTGCTGAAGCTAGAGATCTTTTTAGTCAGGGATGTAACATTATTTAATCAAGATTTAATTGAATACCCAAAATTAGTTCTGAATTTTTCAAATTTTATAAGTTATTAGTATAAATATAAAATTAGTACCTTAAATTTTGCCCAACTGTGACCATGGCACGTTTGTTTCCCGTGAGCACTGTTGATATAATTTTCATATCATGCACACATAAGGATTTCAGCTTTTTAGTTTAGAAAGCTAAAAGAAATTTGCCAAATATTGTAGCTTTTATTAATGTTTTTTATGAGACCCTGTCAGACTTTGGCTCTCTCCAGCCCCTCTTGAGTCACCTGTATGTTGACCTTGTTGACCTTTCATCAAATTATGCACGCTTGAGGGGAGAATCCAGGAAGCTTATGGCCAGCCACAGTTGATCCAGGTGTTCAACCCAACTCATCTAGTAGTTTTAACCAACAACATAACAATAAACAATAAATTAATAAATTTTTATTGGTTTTAAATAACAAATTAAAGAAAAATAGAAAAGGAATTTGTTAGTTTATAATAACAGGAAATTAACTTGCAGTTACTGATGATATAAGAATCTTGTATCGATGGGTAGAATGTCACATATTCCAAATAACACCATGCAGTCACCTATGGCATTTTTCAGTTCATTTTTAATGATAAAGAAGTAAATCATATTATTCATTACTAATCATTAAGGATTATATGAAGGAAATTAATGATAGACAAAGATGCAGTTGATAATATTAATCTAGATTCCTACTGTGTCTAGTGTGTACATTGATGTGAAATTAGTCCAAAATGAATTTTTTACAGTTATTTTTTAATATAAATAAAAGCCATAAAACCAGGTACTTATGATCATTATTTAAATGTGTGAATTTTGTATATTCTGGATTCTCAACATCATTGTTTGGTGAAAACTGAATAAATACCAGACATGGTGCGAATACTTTGTAATTGTATTTAAATACGAATATGATTATGTACTCCATTATAAAATTTCTTGCATAAAGAATGGGAATTCAGGTAAAAATGAAAGTATATGAATACTCGTGCAAATACTTTCAAAATGTATTCATGAATGCATTCATGAATATATTCTTTAATATTATTTTAATAATCATATCAGTTATATTTCATTTTAAAAAATCATATGATTCTCTTATTATTTTAAATAAAAATTATATTTGGGACAATATTTGTAATTTTTTTAATAAATAGTTAAACTCTTATATTATATGTTCTGCTTATAAGTTATATGGCCAAGTCAAAATCTGTGTGACAGTAGTACTCCATTTGTTAATAAAATAAATGAAATCAATCCTCTTCCCTGTCTCCAAAGGTACTATCAAAATCATACATAAGCTAAACAACAACTCATAATACAGCTTATATTTATTACCACACAAAACCAGCATGTGCCTCATTTCTAAATAATATTTTTTTATCATATATAACAGCTGAGCGTCGTGACCCATAGGTCCCTTGTTTTATGGCCGGATCAACACAGGATGAGTGGACTGTAGGCTTAATTGGAAAGCTGTGGCCCTCAGCTTTGACTCCCTCACAAAGCATACATCTTTTTGGACTTGCTTGGTTTTAAGACCAAGCAGTGGGAATTATTACACACTGAGGACCGACAGGTGTGGTAGACACTGGGTCTGTGGGAGACCAGAATATTATATGAAAGGAAGTGAGTTCGGCTCTAACTGAAATTGATTTCTGCTGATGTATTTAGCTTAGGTTAAGATAGCATTAAAAAATGGTAAAAATACTTTTTTTAGCTTAGCTGACTTTCAACAATGCTTAACCTTAGCTATTGCTTTCTGTCAACTTGAATTTCTTTCCTCATAGGTCTCTGAGTCAGGTGATTTAGGTCAGACAAATCAAACTGGGCCTGTTACATTAAGTAAAAAACTATGTTAAGCTCAGACTATTCTCATATCTACCTAACTGAATCAAGTGTGATTTCCAGAGAGTATATTTATAATGACATTTTGAGATCCTTTCAAAAGTTTTATATAAACTTGGCTATTCTGTAGTCATTTTCATATGGTGGAATATAAATTACACATGTATAACTATATCCTCTATAATTTTCATCTGGTCTGGTGTACTATATTTTTAAGCTGAATTTATCTTTTGTCATTTCAGCTTTTCATAGGTTTGGGGTTTCCCTATGAGGGGCCGGCGCCGCTAGAGGCTATCGCACAAGGCTGTATTTTTATCAATCCCAAATTTCTTCCACCTCACAACAGTGCAAACACTCGTTTCTTTAAAGGAAAACCAACACTCAGACAGGTAAGTGTATAAAATCTGGTAATGGTTAATACTTAAACAAGGAGCAGCGGTATAATGCTAGTCTCCTTTGGTTGTCTGTTAGCAGTTTCATTAAAAAAAAAAAATGCTGATTTATTATACACACCGGTCTCAGATAGGACATATTGTAGTATGCTCAACTGTCCATCAACTTTTAGTGTCACTGCAATAACTAACCATGGCTTAGATGAATTTTCACAAAACATTTTAATACTTAACAACAAAAAAAAGATATACACAAAAGACTTTATATACCAAACTTAAGCTTCACATCTAAGGCTAAATGTAATCAAACATTTAAGTTTTCAGTCTGTCATGAAAATATGTTTATTGATCACAAATTTTAAATTTCTTTTAATGAAGAGACTTTATTGGACCCAGACTCAGACTTTGACACTGGATACAGACTCTAAGAAGATGGTCCTGAATTTGAACCACAAGGGTTTGCACCAGACTTGTGTAGTGTGGACTCACACTTGCACTATGTTTTAGGCTCAAGTCCGTTACTGGTTTGAGAACACTGTAGTTGCCTTCTTCAATGGCTGACAATTTTCAATATGCTATATTAGCAAATGGCAACTTATTAAGAAAATAAAACTTTTGTAATAAGAAGCCTCATCAGTGGAGGCAAGTCAAACAACATTACATTGATGTATAAATAATAATAGGCCTTTTTGTGTTACATGTAAAAAAAGTTTGGTATTTTAAATAATTTCAGTTTTTATGGGTAAAGTGAAAAACAGTTCCTGCTTATTATATTCACTTATTCCCCTGTCCAGATGTAACACTTTTTGGCACACATTATTTAATATGATTAAAAATAAAATAATGGAGACCCCATGTGTAGGTTATTGAATAGTGCAATTGTTAAAATGGAACCCTTATGAGATGAAAGTGGTGAAATTATAACCTCACAAATAAGAATGCACTTTAAATATAAGACACAGTTGAACCTGTCTGAAAGACCACTTGTCATATAAGAGCACATGTCTATTAAGACCACCCTTGAGTGAACCAAAAACTTTCAGTGTGGTTATAAATGGTCCGTCTAATAAGACCACCTTGTGAATTAAGACCACTTTTAGGTGGGTCCATGGGTGGTATTGGTGGTATCATATCACATTTCACTGTACATATGCAGGACATAAGACCATAGTGAGTTACACTAGAGTTGGCTTGCTGGGTAGGCCTGACCCATCAGTTGCCTTCCAAAGTAATCAAGTAACAGTGAAACCTGTCTAAAAAAAACCTTCTGTCTATTAAGACCAACCTGGAGTGAACCAAAAGCTGTCACTGACCTGTCTAACAAGACCACCTGTGAATTTTGACCACTTTTGGCCAGTCCCACTGGTGGCCTCATAACACACGCTTCACTGTATACAAAATTAAATTATAAATCTGATAAGATGATTTATAGCCATTTTATGTTTGTCACCTGTAGGTAACCAGTCAGCATCCATACACAGAAGATTTTATCGGAGAACCACACGTTTACACGGTAGATATTGACAGACCAGGAGAGGTGAGAGCAGCCATACAGAAAGCTCTCAAGAGTTTTGATGAGCAGAAAGTGAGTAACCAATCAGGATCCATGTTCACATCATGTGACTGAAATTTTTTTTCTTATAAATTGTTAGAAATTAAAAAATGTCTGTATTGGAATTGTGTTAACATACCAGTTAAAAAATGGTTATTTATACATTTTAAGCTCAGCTGACTTTCAGTCATGCTGGGCTGTAGCAATGGGTCTTTGTCCGTCGTCCTTCCGTCTGTCTGTCTGTCCGGCCGGCCGTCCATCCATTAGCAGGGCACAAATCGTAACTGTACGGGCTAGGGCCATGAACCCTATGCAGTTTTAGAGGTTCTAAAAAGATCTCCTTGCAAACCTGAAATTAGGTCACTGCGACCTGTATTCTCTAAGTTATGGGGTGTGTTTGCACCCCCCAGAAATAATTCTTTTAGCCAAAATTTTCATCCCAAACCTTCCATCTTTCACATACAGGTCACCTATCAACAAGTGAAGAACCATAATTATTTTGAGGTCACAAGGTCAAAGGTCAAGGTCACAGAACCAACTTCTTTGAAAAGCCTGTGGATGCATTTTAAGCCAAACCTTTCATCCCAATTCTTTGATCTTTCACATATAGCTCACCTACTAAGAGGGAGAAGAATCCTATAGATGTTGAGGTCACAAGGTCAAAGGTCAGGGTCACAGGATCCACTTCTTTGAAAAGGTTGTGGACACATTTCAAGCTAGACCTTTCATTCCAAACCTTTCAGCACTGATATCGCTTCTCTGCCAACAGGGGAAAAGACCTGTTGATTTTGAGGTCAAAGGTCAAGTTCACAGCACCGTCTTCTTGCTTGGAGTCATATTCAGGCAAACTTTTCAATCTATACTTTCCATCTGTCATATATGGCTTACCTACCAATAGGGGAAGAAGCCTATTGATGTTGAGTTCAAAAGGTCAAAGGTCAAGGTCACAATATTGTTCTAAATGCTTGTGAACATATTTCAAGTGAAACTGTTCAACCCAAACCTTCAGTCTTTCACATATGCCACATCTATGCATCACTGAATGTGATTCAAACTTCAGATTTATGGGTCTTTTTGCATGAAGAAATGACTAATTGATTTTGAGGTCAGCTGGTCAGGAGGTTAAAGGTTGCAGGTCTAAGTTATTCACTCATTGGTTGCCAAGTAATTACACCCGGCCAGATGTAAGTGGTTAGTAGTTGCCCATCATTTAGAAAGAATCCAGTTGATTTATGGGCAAAAGGCCAAGGTCATAGGTCAGGGATGTTCACAATAACTTAATTTGTAGACCATCTCTATTTTTCTTGTACATATAACCATTGCATTCCAACTGGTACATCTCACTGTGTGGCTGTAATTGTGAGTGATGCTGGTGACATATGACTCTCTTTTGTATCAGCCTGTTAAGTGATAAGCTGAGTGATAAAAACCTCGTTACTGCATAACAAAAACACTGTTGCCGGAATGCTTCAGCCAGGCATTAAGACTGTGAGAGTATAGTATTAAGGTTTAGCTACTGATTTATAAGATGATGGGAACATTTTGCAGTTTATTTAATGGAATCATAGCAGTAAACTTAGTTTCCTAGATATCTGAATATTTTTATATAAATCACCAGATATAAAAGCAAATGTTTGTTCTCATAATATGTGGATGTGTACCTGGATTTAGGATGGCTTTTTTTTTATTACAAGACTTTAAGTAATGCTTTCTGCATTTCTTTTCTTTCAGGTTTGGCAGTTTACCTACCCTGCTGACCCCATTGAAAAGCAGAGTGATAATAAAAAATATTGGACTTACACTTTTTACATTTGCATATCTATAAATCTAATATGAGGGCCTGAAAATGGCTTTTGAATTGTTTTGGACATTCATTACTGTAACATCCTTTGGAGAATTTGCTACAAGTTTGGCCGCTTATTTGAGGATGTGTGATATCAAATGTCAGACTTGTCAGAAATCCATTATGTCTGCCAGTTAGCCACCTTAGAAATCTTTTTGTCACTGCAGTTTCAGTGATCATTAGCTCAGCTGACTTTTAGTCATGCTGTGCTATAGCGATGGGTCTTTGTCTGTCGTCCTTGCGTATGTCCGTCCGGATGATTTCTCACATCTTCTTCAGTGTCAGCAGCTTATGACGGAAAACACAAATGATCATGGCAGTATTATTGATCTTGTGTTTTCAAACTTCCCTAATACATCAACTTCTGCAATAGAGAGTTCCTGGTCTGATCACAAAATCCTGTTTACTGTTGTTCCTAAAAACGTTTTCCAGTTTCACTCAGTTAATTGATATAAGGCCTTCACTTAAATAGTAATCTAACAATTCACAAATAATGTTATAGTTATGCAATTATTGTTATGCTTGCCCTTTGATACCATAGCAGGACAGGTGTTGGGGAAGGCTTTAAATACAGGTCATGCTTGTCAGCTGAGCGTCATGACCCATGGGTCACTTAATACTTGTTAAAATCTCCTTCATCTTGCATATTAGACACTAGCTGATAGACCCGGTATACCTGGCTTATTACCGGGTTGGGGAGATTTATAAACTGAGATGTGAAATGTATGCTCATTTTTTTATTCTAAAAGTTAACAGAAAATATAGGTTTTCAGTGGGAAACTGTCTCCATAAGATATGTATAAACATTTTGGCTCGACTTCAGAATAACTCATGAACCTCTATGAGGCACAACAGTTCTATGAACAAAAAACGTTTCTATGTCCAGCTGCCTTTATCTTAATTTTGCCACTTATTTTTATCTGCCTCTTACTTTTAAATTACATGAATCCTAAACATCATACCGCCCATCTGTATAAACTCATAACCTGGTGGAGACAATTCGTGAGAGATCCTGCAGTCGCTCCAATATTTTTAACATTTATTTTGCGGGGCTCTCCTCTTGGCATGAAATTTATACCCCGGTATATTTACCTTGAAGACCTGGACAGTGATGGTGTTTACATTGCGAACCGGAATGAGACGCGGGGGCATTCAGGTTTTCAATGATATTTGACTGGATTCTATCATTGGACATATAAAGATTAGGTTGATGTGATGAACACATGAAAGATTTATTAAATTGTACGTTGCAAGGAAACTGTTCCTGAAGAAAGAACCAGAAATATGCATACCTCGTAAGCAGCAGAAGCGGACCCAACGGGACTGCATGCAGAGGGCCCGTATTCATTTTCAACCGCCGCAAACTTTTTTTTTGTCGTATCAGACAAATTTTGAGGCCAGAAACCCCCGACACCACCCCAGCCCTGTTCCTGAAACTGGGACCTTGAATTAGGTTTTGTCATTAATCCTCCTGGGTTGAACTCTCCATTTCATAAAGCGAGAAACATGTGTTTTACCCTTTTTACTGACCACGCACGTGGGTCAAATCCCTCACTGAAAGCTAGCGTTATTCATATGAACAATAGTCCTTAGTGTTAGAGGTTAAGTGACCACGATGCACGCATTCCGGTGATTGCCGAAGGCAGTTCGGCTGTGCTCGGTAGAAAAACGGAAAAATCACTCCAAATTATATGTATATTAAAAATTATTTATTTTCATATAGCCTATGTCACTGCGGGGATAATAACCTTTAAAATGATGTATGGCACAATATTGTACACAACGCGGTTTTAGAGAACACTGCGAACAAACGTGAACTGAATTCCTTTTATAAGTATTAGATTTAGATATTTCTTAATTGGAAATCCCTTTAGCCTTGGGTTTTTAACAGTTTATATATTATAATATAAAAGTTAAATACATTATATGTATACCTGTGTGTCCACTTGGTGAACCCACATGATGGTAATATGTCTTCCACTGTTTGACATGGACAATGTTGGTACTATAATTGTAGGACTAGTCTCCCTTTCTATTCTTCTTAACTTTATTTGGTACACAAAATAATATTTAATAAATACCTGTTACACTAATTAGTCTTAGCTGAAAAAAATTTCTCGAAAGAGATAACAAGCTGTTATATCAGTAACACAAGTAAATAATCTTTCAATTTCTTATCAGTGTCCTCAATAATTCATATAATCTCAAAGTGTATGAAATGTCAACCTCTGAACCTCCATACCTAGGTATGATTTCTCCTTGTGAAAATCCCAAACAGTCTCCTGACATAAAAAACCCAGATATGTTGGATATATATTCAACAATGCATTGCTTTTAGGTCGAATAATATATTTCTCATTTTCTTCTCCATATTGAACAGGTAGTTTCTGAACATTATTCTTATAATGTTTATTCAGATTTATCATAAATGCACTTCCTTCTGTGAAAAGTACTCTGGTTGTCTTTATAATTGTGAGGTAAAATATTTATATGTTCCCTTTGTCTATCTGTGTCCAATTGACTATTCACCAGAGTAAGAAATATATAAAAATTGCTTTTTAAACTGAATAAAGTATGACACCTTTCATCATTTACTTTTTACCCAGATGCAGTTATCAGTGTTTGGCTATCCACACCAACTTTCAGCTCCTCTTTCCCAAGTATTAATTAATAGGGGGTGGATCCAGGATTTAAGAAAAAGAGGGGTCCAACTCTGGAGAACTTATGACAAAACTTAAAAAAAAAAAGTTCCCAAGTCTGAAAAATTGTGGAGGTTCCAGGCCACAAATATTGATCTGAAATCTGAAAGAAAAAGGTTGCTGTGGCAGGAAAATTGGGGTCCAGATCCCCTTGACACGCCCCCTGGATCTGCTTCTGTTTATATGTGCTTTATTATGCTGGTCCTAATCTCATAAATGGAGAAGGCTGCTGAATTGCTGACAATGTTTCAACCAAAAAAAAAAAATCACAGGGGAACACCTTATGTAAATTTTGTATGGATTATTGTTCAACATTGCTGTTTGGATGTTGAATTCATGAATATTTCTTTTGATCAGAAATTAATACTATTCATGAATATTACAAATTTTAAACCATCTACAGGATTCGTATATATAGCAGTATGTCATATGTTGTTATTTGTTTCACCACCAGGTGGAGCCCTATATGCCTTACGAGTACACAGCAGCAGGAATGCTTCAGAGATTGAACGCTTATATTCTCAACCAAGATTTTTGCACAGCCCAACCGTCACGTAAAATATGGCCACCAAAGGAGAGCATCTCAGTCCTACTGGCTGACCCAGGCGTGTCCTGTAAGAAAGCCTGTATGGATAAAAGTAAGTTTACTATATATGGTAAAATACTGTAAATATGTGGTATGATATATGGTAAATATATCATAGAATTCTGTAATGTGGTAGAGTCCTGTAAATATATGATAGAGTGCAGTAAAATGTATGGTAAAATCCTGTAACTATATGTTGTAAATATATGGTAGTCCTCTAAATTTATAGTGGAATACTGGAAAAATCTGGTAGAATCCTCTGAATATATATCTCAGAAAGGTCAATATCATCAGTTAAAAGAAACACCACATGATGCAATGAACCTTGCTCATCTCATGAGCACCATCTGTTGGTGATGACTTTCAGTTCTATTGTATTGACTTGAAAGGTCGTGTTATGATGTTTTATGTTGCAGTAAACAGGTTCCCAGGAATTCTTGAAATCAGAGAAAACATGACAAATGGAGTTTTATCTTTTTTCCAGTAATCAATAAGTAAGGGAATTGGGAAAACTAATGACTCAAATCACTGAATTGTCAGTGAATTTTCTTTGCTGTAAAGAGAAAGTTATCAATCTGTTGCAGGGTTTCTCACCTCCATGCAACATGAACTCTGAATGAATTTCAGTTTTGGATTTCCTGTGCTGAAATCTCTAATTTTGGTTCAAATTATTCCTCCTGTAATTTGGATATTGGGGAAAACTTGGTGAGAAATGCTGGGAGTCCTGTTTGAAACTGCATGCAATTTAACAAAGGTTAGACATGAAACGCTTTGATTTTGTGTACATTTTTACGTTGTCTCTTTTCAGATTTAATCTGTGAGCCGTCCCACTTCCCGTTCATAAATTCGCAGGAGGCAATAGAAAAACATGGAAAATGTGACAGTATTGCGGAGAAAGAAGAAATATTTGTGCCAGGGATAGACAAAGGTCGAAATCAGTGCCTTTTACAAAAGCAGACAATGCTCTTCAGTTGTGTTGGTGAGCTGCCTGGGCTCTCCCGTATTTGCCCTTGTAGAGACTTTATTAGAGGTCAAACAGCACTGTGCTCAAAGTGTTTGTGACCTTGACCCCAGGTGACCCCCACTTAAGGTCAGCAGGGACCATTTCTTGTACAGATTACTCAGAGGTAGCCTCCTGCCTTGCAGTGTACTACTGTGCAGTCCTGTCAAGCAGCAGAGATGCAATTTTTCACACGTTCATGAATGTAAATAAACTGCACATTCGTCATATTTTATAAATTATGCTCTGTTCCACCAACCTGAGTCCACCTATTTTTTCAGAGTATTATACCTGATGTATATCCCATTGCACAGGTTCGCATTAGCCCTGTTAGCCTTGTTTTTACTGAGTATTTTATTTAATGGATTTGGCTGTACCTGCCTATGTGCCCATCTGTCCAATAAACATTGGCGTCACTGCCATTACTTACTAGGAATATGATGTATTATTATTATTTAACTCGCTGTAACTATTATCCAGTGAACCATTTTGCCTACAATTGATTTTTAAAATCAGCACAGGTTTTATAAGGTGAAAGGTCAACAGACCTCTTTCTTGTGTGGCAATGATAACTTTCCAGCAATTTAATAGATTTAAAAAAATAATTACTTTGAATTCATATCCCATAATATCTCACTTGAGTTTGATACTCCGTAAAATCTGCTTTCATATTATGAGACTTTCATTATGGCCTATTGTGAATATTTGTTTTCCAATGGAAAGTTCTTTATAAAAACATATTTTGCAAAAGAAACCAGAGAAATATACTTAATTTACAACTAGGGAACAAAAAAATACCTACCTTGAAGAATATTATGAGAATATATAAAGAGAATGAATTATTTGCAAATCTATTAAAAGAATCTGTGCAGCACAGCAAGGAGGTAAAGGTCTTTGGTCTCGTATGAAAAAAGACCCTGTTGCGGATGGTTTGATGCCATATTAACACAACATAACAACAGACCTAGCTGATACATAACCTGTGCAGAGGCCACTTTGATTTTTCAGATTTTTGGAAAAAAATAAAAAAAAGGTACTCTTTTTTTTTAGTACTTTAATTTTTAATTTTTAATTATCTCATTTTAAATTTTAACTCAAATTATGCATGTTATTGTAAGGCGCCCCTGAGCAACACTGAGTGTTGGAAGGTGGCACGGTATTAAGTGAATAAATTATTTATTTCTTAGTTATTAAAGATGTTTCTCAAAAATTTAAAATATTCAGTAATTTTTACATAGCTGGTAAAAGAAATAACCTGGGCAGAGGCCAATTTAATTTGTCAGATTTTTGGAAAGAATAAAAAAGGCATTAAACATAAACTTGATGTTTCTCAGTTATTAAAGAGGTTTCTTAAAAAATTAAAATATTCAGTCATGAGATAGGTTTACTATGTGTAGGGGTCTATGAATTTACACCAGTACAAAAAATAACCTTTTTTCAACCTGGACACATGTTTGTAGAACAGAGCATAATATCATTACCTTTTTTATACAGGGATATCTTATTTCAGAGGAAACACAATTTAGATAGCGTTAGCTTAAGACGAGTTGAATTTGACAATCTATGATGAATGTATTGATTATTGTATTTTTTGTAATAATACCACCTCTTTATTAATTCGATCATCATATTAATTGTTTGATGCATCATATTGATGAAGAATGAGGAGAAACTATGTCATATTAGCCACAATATCTTATTCACTAAGTAGTGAGTTGAATTTCAGCATCTCCACCAAAGACAAAATGTCATTGTCAATTTTACCATGTGCAAAATCGCAACACGGAGTGCATGAGATTGCATTTGCCTAAAACAAAACCAAGAAATGATTTTAGACTTGAATCCGTGATGAGAAAGATTTAAAAAATGGAGAATTTAAAGAATACTTGTGTGCGGATATGTTAGTAGTTTATATGATGTATAAAGTCACCAGTCCCAACTGTAGAATGGAGTTAAACTGCAACAGTGCAGTTTTCTTTCATATGAATATTGGGATATAGGAATGTACAGAATTTTAAGAAATAAAATCAGTCTAATATGTAAATAATTATGTAAGATAGTCATTTACATCACGTGTGATCGCATATTCTAAATTGAAAAATCAAATATATATGTAGTACAAGGATTAAAGTTTGTTTTCTATATTTAGATGGTATTTATATATGAGATTATAGGATATGCATTTGTCACAATCGTTAATGCCAATTTTATCAGGCCAGAGGTTTTACACATTTGTGTTAATAATTAGATTTACATATCCAAAATTATAGCTTAGGATTTTTTACCATAGATTTTTACTTTGACAGAATTCACAGAAAAGTCAAGCAATATTTAATACTAGTACTGGCGTGTAATTTTGAGAATTATGACCATATATACGACACCTGATAGGACATTCATTTTGATAGTGCATGTAAATTGAACCTTGTAATCAGAAAATTCTTATAGACTGTGATTTTAGTCAGATTATACCTAACTTGGTTTGTGTCTTACAGTTTGAATAACTAATCGATCTCTCTTTATTGTTTATTCTCATATGATAATTCCTAGCTGTAATGTATATCTTTAATATCTGATGTAGAAAGGGTTTTGCTACTAGTACTAATTCCATAAAATTTTCCTGTGGGGAGAAGGAAGAATGTATTTCATATCTAATTTATTTTGATTGTGATGCTTTAAACATCTGAAAATGATTTCATAATGATCTCTTTGGCGCACTTTGTAGAAAACATGACGTCTTTAATTACTGCCAGTTTATGACAACACAAGTGATATTGGGTTCCATGATTTCCTTAGAGAGTATGAGAACTAATATTTTTGTGAGGCATAGTTATGTTTTGATGACAATAGGTCATAGTACTAATATACAAGGAACAAGTTTGTCACCACCATGTCACAGCATGATAAACGATCTAGCAATTCTACGCTTCATATTGAAAGCTTTCCTATAAGATAAGTAAAATAAGTAGCGAGTAATAATTGCAAGTAAGTTGTAGATCGAACGATAAAATATATGAATAATTATTTACACGTGGTTACAGGGTATAGGGGTCGATGAGTCCTTAATCCGATGTGATTTGTCAGGTATTATCTGATTAAAATAATCGAAATATGTATCTCTATATTTGTGAAATGCAGTCATTTATGAGGGTAAATATTCAATATTCCAGGATTTGAGATAAACACACACACACACATATATATATGTAAATCTGATATTTTGTCATACTGACCACGTTTAATATAAGGGCTGTAACGATACTCCATTACACTGAAGTTATCATATGCTCCAGTATTGATATGTTGAAAATATATGACGATCCAATGGAAAGCATTGCTTAATAGAAGTTTTGAAGTTCGGGTTTCTTTTTACGAATAAGGGGGAAGATTCATTAGGGATATATACTAACATGTCCTCTATGTTTGGCACCATGTATTCAGGGTTCCCACTGACTCTTTTTTTCGTATATTACAGCGCATATTCAAAAATTTTAAAAAATATTTCGAATATTTTCCAGCATTAGTCCATAATCACCTATATTGTATCTGATGTTTCTGATACATTATTTTTATTCCTGACTGCTTATATACACCTATTATCATTGCAAATTTGGAAATCGTTCGTTGCACTGTCCATGAAAGTGATACAGCAGACAAATACAGCCACCTAAACGAATTAAAAAAAAAAATTTTGAAGCTGCTCGGAAAAGTGGTGGTCATGTTAATTTACCGTGTAAACCACAATTCCAATAATTTTATTTAAAAAACAAACTCATATTTTTTTGTCTCGTCCTATACAATAATTATATTTTTTTCACGAGTCTGGTGGGAAGCCTGTAACATATCGTGAGCCAAGTATCATGATAGTTAAGGTATTATGAGACACAGTATCGTTACAGCTCTAATTAATATACAAGTTCACATATTCCAGTTAGATTTATCAGGATAGGACAGGATAAAGTCATCAATATAACAAACCAAGAGGATTCACCATTTCTGAGATAGTTTTAAACAGTTTGATTTAATGTGTGATTAGAAATGTTTTGTTTAATCTTGTTATAAGGTATACCTTCCCTTTGCACTTTGTTATCGTGTGATTTCAGTTTTCATGTATACTTACACTGTTTTTTCTATATTTATTGTATAATTTGCATTCCATGATATATACTTAATTTATACCCATGATTCATTAAACGGATGTCCTTGTATCTATAATAAACAATGTTTGTAGTGAGTGTTTGTAGGTCGCAAGAAAACATTTTTACATGCTGAAAAAAAAGGATTATATGAAAAGGGGACTCGCGCTTGACCAATGTTGTCTGCAATTTGCCATGGTGTGACATGCATCAGCTTTCCATTGGCGGCCACATTATTGGCGATCAGAAACTGTTAAGTCACTGGTGAGACGTAGATAAATCGGAAGTTTTTAAACATGGAAAAAAATTTCCTTTTCTTTTTGGGATCAAGGTGACATAAGGACACTGGATTCACTGGTCGACATCAATTGAATTCGGGGTGCAATTGGGACCTGATATGGTCAAGCCTCCTGGCTTTGTATGAACAGGCGTTAATCATTTCAATTTTCGATTGAGCAGCAGTCAGATCCATAGTAAATGTTCGTTGATTTAATAGGAGTCTTGGAGGACATTTAGGTTTGCAAAGGATGTCGAAATCAAAAAATGAAATCGCATAAGACATATTGTTACAAACCCTCAACTTAGGCGAAAAATATAAGGTATGGTTCTCAGGCACCACCCGCGTCAATTTTAACCCCCGCATCGATTTTTTTTTTATTTTGTGTTCATCTTTCGAGAAGATAATATGATACAATTTTGATAAGATTTCCTTGTTTTGTAGGGCGTTACCTGTTTAGCAAAAAATTCTTATTTTCATGCCTTTCTCTGATCTTGACATTTCTATCAAAACATACAAAAAGATCTATTTGCATCTATTTGTGAATCTGAAGGGATGCACATCTCTGATTTGTAACTGTAATCGTACGCATATTTATTTGAAGTTTTATGAGGTGCTTATTGTTTGTATGTTACATAACATGGATGTGGTCAGCTTTATCAGACCTACCGCTTGCATGTGACGATATAATTTCATTTCTCAACACTTAAATTTTCTGTCATATACATCCTTAAATTGTCTCATCTTAAAAATGAACGTTGTTGATTAAGATGAGAAGTTTTAAGAACATCTCCTTTACGGTTACCTGCCATTCGTGTATGTAATTCGTCAATTCCTACTGAATATGTAAAGTGAATAAGGGATTAAAAAAAAGACAATTTTTGCATCAGAACTTTCTTGGAAATGTTCTAATTTTCCAAAGACCACATGTAATCGGCCAACACCTTTGGAAAATCAGGCCTGTAGGCTCTTAAAAAACCATCCCTTTGTAGTACAAACACTGTTTGATACACAAGGTCTTTGTTCAACTTTCAGCGTGTGTTCTAGATCTGAATATTAATATAGCAATACAGAATTTTGATTATCTCGGAACGCCAGG
This sequence comes from Sipunculus nudus, assembly GCA_026874595.1. NCBI lineage: Eukaryota > Metazoa > Annelida > Sipuncula > Golfingiida > Sipunculidae > Sipunculus > Sipunculus nudus. The sequence goes on from CM049321.1 coordinate 52,475,232, forward strand.
ACTAAGGGGTTATTCAGAGAAACTATGTACATGCGTTGTATTATAAGGATAGTGATACGCATGTGGACTGCATCATTGCACGATTCAGATATCATACCAGTTGTCCCTATATCGATAAGTTCACGTAACCAACTTTTTGAAAATGACATTTAACAAGAAGTTTGTGCACCACCATATAATTGAATCATGTAGAATAAAATGTCATTTATAAGAAAGGTGTCGCACAGTAATATCAACCCAATATATATACACATCCCTCAAGGAAACTATGGTAAGGGCATGCCTATCCTGTTGGCATTAATAGATAATACTATTGAGCTTTTACTTTTATCTTTTAGAATGTGAACTTGAGAAAATTAAAATTTGATAAAGATTCCAATAAGGAGAATAACGTAATGTATATAGCCCGTCGTTACATTTGATTGGCTAGTATAATGGAAAATTAATTTAAGATAGGGTTCGGATTTCACATGTAAAATTAGATAATTTAAAACTGTGGGGAATTTTGAAGCAATTAGATTAGAAATAACACTTTGCATGCAAGAAAACCTGACGATACCATCACGCCAGAAAAGTGCGCATGCACATTTTTTCACACACATTCATTTACCGAGCTTTGTTACCCATGGGTTACTCGTTTTAGATGGGTCAAATTTAGAAAATTTATCCAGTACGACTGTGATCACATTTATATCTTTCGGTACTATATGCAGTGTCGATTTGTTTTTCTGTTGTATATTTACAATTTGTTACAGTGCAATACCATGAAAGTTGGTTACACTGCAATAAATTGTAGATATGTTTAATTGCATTGTAAAATTGTTACTCTGAGGTGAATTGTAAATTTGTTGCAGTGCAATGCATTGTAAATATATCACAGATGTCTACTCTCACCATTCCTGTAAATATGAAGCTGGACTTACTGCCGGGTTCGGGATTAGCTTTGCTTCTCTGCAGTTTTTAATCATTTCAGCACTTTTTTTTTATTAATTTTTAAAAAATTTTAATTTCCAGTGTATATTAAAAAAATAATGATATTTTCCAGAGATGTCTCTTGTTTTTTCCTTTAGGTTGCATATTTTTTTTGCGTTGCTTGCTACAGTGTGAATATTATCATAATAAATGGAATAATACAAACAAATAGCACTGTTGATCAATTCCAGTGAACATGAATTTGGTATTACTGTATATGAGTTTTTATTCATGTATGTCTGTCTGCCTGTCTTCGTGTCTGTTTCTGATGGATGTCTGAAATCTCTGAGGATATATTTTCAACTCCGCTGACTCCGTCGTCTGAGCCATAGCTACCCTCCTTTGTCCATTGTCAGTCCCCATTTTGTCCATCAATGATCCATCGAAAAATTAAGTAAACCAGTCTCCTTTTTCACTTAAAAACCGATTGCATGTTACACTTCAAGATGGTCCTATATCATAACCAAAGGTTTTGTATCCTTCATAACTCTTAGGCATGATTTGTGTTGATAATGATAATTAAGTCAATATTGCTAAATGTTGACGCTAGAGTTTTATTTTATTATCATTAAGATTTAACTGCATGCATTAAAAAGGTACAACAGAAATTATATCCTGATATAACTGCTAGTGTACATTTTAAATTTTTAAGTTATTATGTTAAATGTCTACTCTGAACATTTATCGCACATTTTTTCTGTTATGTCTGTTGCCTTGATTTTCACATAATGCACACACACACACACACACACATATATATATATATATATATAAAATAAAATATTGTAATATAATCAGTAGGCCAGTATTTTGATAAGACAAGCCAAGATTATTATAATGGCCAATATTGTAATGAAAACTGCCAGTATTGTAATAATAACCAAGAAAGTTATAAAACGGTCTATTTTGTAATAATCATATCCTATCAATGTTGTTATAAAAACGAAGAACGAGAAACAGCAAATAATGTTATAAGAAACATTTTAAAGCTCAAGAATGATTCCCGTATTAAACATTGAATGTATCTAACAACTTCTTGATATTGACCCTTTGATAATAAAACTGGGATTTGCCGTGACAACCCGACTTAGTAGGCAGTGATAATTTGACTGGTAAGCCTACTTGAGTCATGAAACAAACAATATCGAGGAATGCATCGCAGTTGTCTTCCATCATGTTGCATTCATATTGTGGTAAATATCCTATAATCTTATCATTATACTACGAATGATAAATTAACACAAGGGAATACATGTGAACTCGCAACCAAAACTGCATGAAACCCTGTCTCTTTGGTAACGAGATTTCCTGTATCGCGTACAAGTTGGCTGCGTCCAGTAACCCGCGCGAGCCACGCCTGTATTCATGCGGTCAGAAATTCAAAAAACTTGCGGAGGGGTTTACCAATATGCTGAGTTTAAACGAAATTTTTCTGTTTGATGTTGTTAGAAATTACACTAAAAACGCTGACGATAAGTCTGGTTTATGTCAATTTACAGTATACCTGACACCTGTAGGCCAAGTTCGAGGCGTTGTCAAGAATGACGAAAATATTTGCATCCTCATGGGACCTTATAATGCGTTCCTCAGACCTAGGTGTAAAGGCACTCTGACAGCCAGTGATTTGGTCGTAATGTCAGATGGCCGATATGGCGCCGAACTGGGATATTATGCTTTAAGTGTGACAGGCATTTATGGCCTACCTGTGTCTCGTTACTGTGTTAAGGATTATTCAGTACAAATCTGAACAAATCTTTTGTCCCCGTTCCTAAAGGGAAGTTTGGCTGGGCCTGGTTCGACTCTCGAACCTTCCCTCACGTTTTCTTTTGATAACCTTCCAAAATATCACCCGATTCTATTTTTTTATTTTAAAAAGGGATGTATGTAAAGGATAACTCTCTTTCGGACTGATATTAATCAAAAATTAGTTTAATGATTGCAAGTTAAATTGAATGGGATTGAACTGTATGTCCGCCTGTTCATCGGAGAGTATGTTAAAGTTGAATCGTGCCAGGTCGGTGTCCCATAGCTCAAAGATTTGCATTGGTCTTCAAATATCAGAGTGGATTGTTGTCTGTGTTACGATATAAAGGTAGACTTTAAACATAATATAGATTGATGGGTTTATATATATATATATATATGGGTTTATATATATATATATATAATTTTTAGCTCAGCTGACTATAAGTCATCTGAGCTATAGTCGTGGTCCATTGTCCGTCGTCCGTCCGTCTGTCCGTCTGTCCGTCCGTCCGTCCGTCCGTCCGTCCGTCCGTAGATGTGGCACGTTTTGAAACTGTAAGACCTAGGAATCCAAAATTCAGCATAATGTTAGATGTCCCCAAGATCTCCTACCAAGTCGAAAACTGGGTCTTTGCGACTTCATTCCTTTGAGAAATTAAGGAAAAACCTCAATTTTTTATTAAAAACCTATTTTCACACTTCAGGACTGCCTAATATCAAAATCACTCATCTGTTTTTCCTCATATTTACCATAAGTATTCCTCTATATAGTTCCTATGTACATGCCAGAAATTAGGTCTGTATTATATAATTTAAAAAAGTTATGGGCCCAAACATAATGCATTTTGTAAATAATCAGGAAAGAAATTTTATCACTTAACACAAAACTTGTTAAAGCTAAGCACTTTTTTTCCAGTAATATTACTTTTATTAATCAAAATTAAATTGTATACCCAAAATAAGATCAAAATCTTTTAAATTTTTTAAAATATTAGCAAAAATAAAAAATTGGTACCTTAAATTTTGCCCAACTTTGACCATGGCACGTTTTTTTGCTGTAACTGCTGTGGATTTAATTTTCACAGCATGTTTTTGTTAGCATTTCAACTGTTAACACCAAAAATTTGAAACCAGTTGATCAAAAACTGTAGATTTTATTCAAGTTTTCAAGCACCATGTCACATATTGCTAGTGTTATGCAGTTTGCTAGAGCTTAGCTCCCGAGCTTCAGCTCTAAGTTCCTTAAATTTGGCATACAGTTGGATTTCTCCAAAATCCAGGGGCTACCATGCCAAGAATTTGGTCACTAGGACTTAATTCCTTCGAGATATCAATGAAAAACTTCATTTTTCCATTAAAAACCCATTGTTACACTTTAAGACTGCCTCATATCAAAACCACTGATCTGACTTTGATCATATATAATATACATATTTTTCTATACATTAGCTATGCACATGCCAGAAATGATGTCAGTATTATGTATTTTTTATAAGTTATGGGCCCAAACATAATGCACTTTTTTAAAAATCAAGAAATATATTTACTCACCTTAGATGAGAATTGCTGAAGCTGGAGACTTTTTGTCAGGAATATAACTTTATTTAATCAAGATTCGATTGTTTACCCAAAATTAGATCTGAATTTTGCAAATTTTTCAAGTTATTAGCTTAAATAAAAAATCAATACCCTAAATTTTGTCCAACTTTGGCAATGGCATGTTTTTTTTCTGTAAGCACTGTTGATTTAATTTTCACAGCATATATACATAGGGATTTAATCTTTTAAAATCTGAAATTTCAAAGGAATTGATAGAAAAGAGTAGCTTTTATTCAAGTTTTCATACACCATGTCAAGTGTTGTTTACATCTAGCCCACCTAGTAGTAAAGCCTTCACTTGCATTATGTAACCCACCCCAGGCAGCTTGTCTTGGCTCAGCTGGGCCACTACTAGCAGGCTCCTTCTCTGCCCTGCACACCCTCCCCCCCCCCTAGATGATGCATTAACTAGATGAATGTTATAATTTTCTGTATTTCATTTTATTCTTGGCTATGCTACATTTTAGATTTTGTATTTACCACCAGGGTTACAATGATTAAAGTGCACATTTAATTGTGTCCACAAAGTGGTGTATTGCTATGAAAGTGTGGATGTTCATCAGATAAGTAATTCCTTCCTTGAGAAGAGTAAAAACTTCACAAGGTGTGAAATTGACTATTAATTCCAGGAATAAATTAAAGCTTAGATTGTAATTAGCATAATGATATTGTTTGTCCCTCATTCAAGCAACAGTGTGTATACTTAATTGTAAAAGATGTTTTTATTTTACCAAATTTACAGAATCTTATTTTATTTTGGTGAATAAGATTAAGCATGTACTGAAAACTCCAATGTGCAAAATTTTTCAATAGTGATTCAAGGAATAATCTTGCAGATGCCATGTTGTGGCATTATTTTCTTTTAAATTCAGTTTAAAAATTTGTGATTTAAAAATAATAAAAATATATGTGTATGCATAATATGACCCAATACAAGCTACACTCTGGATGTATAATGATTGCAACTAAGAATTCTAATATTTTAACTTATATTTTCAGTGTTTTTTTTAATACAAATTTATAAAACTTGTAAATAAAAAAAATTAATCAGATAAAAAACTATTTTAATGGAAAAAGTGGATATGCTTAAATAATATATAAACTTAAATGTATTATTCCCTTGAATGTGAAATAAAGGTATTAGTCCAGACCTAGGAATCCAAAATTCGGCATAATGTTAGATGTCCCAAAGATCTCCTACCAAGCCGAAAACTGGGTCTTTGCAACTTCGTTCCTTTGAGAAATTAAGGAAAAACCTCAATTTTTTTTATTTAAAACCTATTTTCACACTTCAGGACTGCCTAATATCAAAACCACATATCTGTTTTTCCTCATATTTACCATAAATATTACTCTGTATAGTTCCTATATACATGCCAGAAATTATGTCTGTATTATTTAATTTAAAAAAGTTATGGGCCCAAACATGATGCATTTTGTAAAAAATCAGGAAAGAAATTTGATCACTTAACACAAAAAACGTTAAAGCTATGGACCTTTTTTTTCAGTAATATAACTTTGATTAATCAAAATTAAATTGTATACCCAAAATTAGATGAAAATCTTTTAAATTTTTTAAAATATTAATAAAAATAAAAAATTGGTACCTTAAATTTTGCCCAACTTTGACCATGGCAGGTTTTTTTTACTGTAAGTACTGTGGATTTAATTTTCACAGCATGTTTTTGTTAGCATTTCAACTGTTAACACCAAAAATTTGAAACCAGTTGATCAAAAACTGTAGATTTTAATAAAGTTTTCAAGCACCATGTAACATATTGTTTACATCAAGCTAGTGTTATGCAGTTTGCAAGAGCTCAGCTCCCCAGCTTCAGCTCTAAGTTCCTTAAATTTGGCATACAGTTAGATGTCTCCAAAATCCCCTACCATGCCAAGAATTTGGTCACTAGGACTCAATACCTTCGATATATTAATGAAAAACTTCATTTTTCCATTAAAAACCCATTGTTACACTTCAAGACTGCCTCATATCAAAACCACTGATCTGACTTTAATCATAAATTATATACATATTTTTCATTCTCTATGCACATGCCAGAATGATGTCAGTATTGCGTAATTGTTTTAAGTTATGGGCCCAAACATAATGCACTTTGTAAAAAATCAAGAAATATATTTACTCCCTTAACAAGGGCATTGCTGAAGCTAGAGATTTTTTTGTCAGGGATGTAACATTATTTAATCAAGATTCAATTGAATACCCAAAATTAGTTCTGAATTTTTCAAATTTTATAAGTTATTAGCATAAATATAAAATTAGTACCTTAAATTTTGCCCAACTGTGACCATGGCCGTTTGTTTCCCGTGAGCACTGTTGATATAATTTTCATATCATGCACACATAAGGATTTCAGCTTTTTAGTTTAGAAAGCTGAAAGAAATTGGCCAAATATTGTAGCTTTTATTAATGTTTTTTATGAGACCCTGTCAGACTTTGGCTCTCTCCAGCCCCTCTTGAGTCACCACTTTGTTGACCTTGTTGACCTTTCATCAAATTATGCACGCTTGAGGCGAGAATCCAGGCAGCTTATGGCCAGCCACAGTTGATCCAGGTGTCCAACCCAACTCATCTAGTAGTTTTAACCAACAACATAACAATAAACAATAAATTAATAAATTTTTATTGGTTTTTAATAACAAATTAAAGAAAAATAGAAAAGGAATTTGTTAGTTTATAATAACAGGAAATTAACTTGCAGTTACTGATGATATAAGAATCTTGTATCGATGGGTAGAATGTCACATATTCCAAATAACACCATGCAGTCACCTATGGCATTTTTCAGTTCAATTTAAATGATAAAGAAGTAAATCATATTATTCATTACTAATCATTAGGGATCATATGAAGGAAATTAATGATAGACAAAGATGCAGTTGATAATATAAATCTAGATTCCTACTGTGTCTAGTGTGTACATTGATGCTAAATTAGTCCAAAATGAATTTTTTACAGTTATTTTTTAATATAAATAAAGGCCATAAAACCAGGTACTTATGATCATTATTAAATGTGTGAATTTTGTATATTCTGGATTCTCAACATCTTTGTTTGGTGAAAACTGAATAAATACCAGACATGGTGCGAATACTTTGTAATTGTATTTAAATACGAATATGATTATGTACTCCCTTATAAAATTTCTTGCATAAAGAATGGGAATTCAGGTAAAAATGAAAGTATATGAATACTCGTGCAAATACTTTCAAAATGTATTCATGAATGCATTCATGAATATATTCTTTAATATTATTTTAATAATCATATCAGTTATATTTCATTTTAAATAATCATGATTCTCTTATTATTTTTAATAAAAATTATATTTGGGACAATATTTGTAATTTTTTTAATAAATAGTTAAACTCTTATATTATATGTTCTGCTTATAAGTTATATGGCAAAGTCAAAATCTGTGTGACAGTAGTACTCCATTTGTTAATAAAATAAATGAAATCAATCCTCTTCCCTGTCTCCAAAGGTACTATCAAAATCATACATAAGCTAAACAACAACAACTCATAATACAGCTTATATTTATTACCACACAAAACCAGCATGTGCCTCATTTCTAAATAATATTTTTTTATCATATATAACAGCTGAGCGTCGTGACCCATAGGTCCCTTGTTATTATATATCTATTTTTATATATATAATTTTTTCAATAATGTGTTTAACTAAGTTTAAGGCTTCTGTTCCGAAAATATGCGATCAGCGTTATCGGCTAAACAAACTAATGGCACAAGCTCGTTGAACAAAAGTAATTTAAACAGGGGCCTTCATTGTTTGTAAGATATTGTATAAACCACATCACTTCAGTAAGAAATTTAATTCTGGTCATGATGTATTTGAATTTAACGAAATATAGACTGTTTTATATTTTCTGAACCTTGAAAGAATAAAATATTATATTGTTTTTTGTTGGTACACTGAACACATTTTTCACTCGATCGCCGAAAAATCGCTGCAGTGTATAGCATATGTCCTTTTTCCATGCATGAAGGCGGAGACGCGCGCAGGTGAGTCCTCTGGTGAAAGTCAAGGACGCGAATGCTGAATAAATGTCTGTGAGACACTGTCGGCCCTTAAAAAATTAACCTTTAATTCGCAGATTACTGAAATCATCTGGTTACATCTTTTCAAGATGTGTTATTTTTCATAATCTTATAATATTTAATGAATGTTCTTTGCTTAAAAGACATTATATTAATAATCAATGATAATTATCATTTTTACCTTCCATCGATCACCATTTTATTCAGCATAAAATCAAGGTACCTATGATTGTTTATAATCTAAATTCCTTATTGTACACGGCAATTATTCTGTTATTTTTTCTCCGGTATTGTATCAACATTTCAAGGATAATTTCAAACATAAAAGTGAAAAATTAAATGTTTGACTTTCTTTTTATCTGTGTATAATATCATGAAGAAAAAATTTCAAGAAAGAGAGTTTTAAAGGGGCCAAATCACCTATAAAGCATATTGTATTAACACAAAAAATAGCTTATTCCACTGAAAATTAATCTGTACCTGCCAAAATATTGCCTTGAACCCGTTTGCTTACTCCTGTAAACGAGTGTTAAAAAGAGTGGACCGGGTACGATCACAGGTGTCAACATAAACACGGGGCAAGGGGATGCATGTGCATAGCGGAGCCTCTTCACGTGTCAATCAGGAGATGCCAATTGACTGACTTGGCCCAGAAAATATAATACATGTTCCCGCTGGCTGATACACCGGTCACCTTCGGTCACGCGGACTTATTATGGTAAACAGAGACACGTGGACTGTGTTTACTAACACGCAGAGCCATAACAAGGTGTAAAACAGCCGAATGCGAGGAACTGAGAGTGCATGTGTGCTTGGATGATTTTGCTAGGAAACTTTTGTATAAAGGAAAACTAAATTGACATAATGAAGGAATACGCATAATATTGCCCCTGATTATATCCCTTTAAAACTTTTATTTGCATCATGTACAATGATTTCAGTTGAAAATAACATTTCATTATCAGGACGATATGCCTCATCTTTTCAGTATGAGGTACAGGTCTCAGATACAATAAAAAACATTGATTATTTATGGTGAAAAAATACTTTTGTTGCAGATCGAGTATCTCTCAGATATTGAATATATGAAGAATATATGGACGTAATATTTAAATATTTTACTTGTATGATAAATATAAAAAAGTATATTATTAAAAAAAATAAACCAGTAAACATGTTTCTACACATTCATAAATAAATTACACTGATAATATACATATATTTATTTATGCTCCTTTTGCTGGTAGGCCCCTATTTAGTACATGGTCGCCGGGATTTATGTCGGACTTCTCGACTGAATTGGCATCCGACTTACGACCTCCGGATTTTAGTCCGTTTAAAACTGTCCGAGAAGAGTAGTGTGAGATTCAGACACTCGTCTCAGAAGCTCCTACGCTAAATCAAGAATTTCGGGCTCTTAAATATAAAATCAAGGTAAGATGACATATTGGATAGTATCAAGACTTATGATAGATAAAGGCCATTTGACAGAATATCTTTGATTTCCAGTCAATTCAGCTCACACTTTTGTTACTAGTTACCAGCTGGTTACTGTTTGCTCACGCCATACCAACTGGGTGTGGGGTCTGTCTAAAACGCGGAGAATCCGCGGAGAGATGGAGAATTCGCGGAGAATTCGTGGAGAATTTGCGGAGAGTTTTTATATTCAATGATACTTTTACATGCACATTAAAATCACTTAAAATCTCCAACTATTTTAATCTTGACATATTTTCGCTCTGTTAAATGACCGAAAATTTTAAAAGCTGTACATAAATAAGTATTTTATGCTGAACAATGTGGACACACCGCCGAGTGAATGGGTTACGCAAAATCTAACACACGTCTGAGTCACCAGCTGACACTGACAGATCTTTAGACGAAACCGCAAAACACCTAATATTTCAACTTTCTATTGTGCAAACCAAAACAAAACCATGCACATGTATCAAATTTACAGGTGGTGAACGAAATATATAATATTATAAATAAATGAAAAAAACTATCACCATTTAGACCTATAGTGTAAAGACCCAATTTACATGCACAAATAAAAATTGAAACAACAACATTCGACTTTACACACTTTATACACAAAAAAAAATTGCACCTTTAGGCTAATGAATCATATTGGCAGTAGGATTTTTAAAAATAAAAGAAAAAATAATCAATATATATTGCGATCACAGTAAAAGAAATATATTTTTTAGCCTCTGTACAAAATACATCACACTTCTTTCTGACCTTAACAATACAGAGTATAATAATAATAAAAAAAAGAAATATATAGCCCAATTGCAATCGAAAAAAATAACCCACAGTCACCTGGTGCTATTCGTGGACTCTGGCGTGGCACAAATAAAATCTTAAGAGAAGAACCTGCTTGCCCAATCAATTGAGAGCTGAATTTTACTTGATGTACAGATTTTTAATCGTTTCGGTCATTTAACAGTAAACAAATATGTTAAGAGTAATATAGTTTGAGATTATAAATGATTTTAATATGTATTTGAAAGTATCATTGCATATAAAAACTCTCCGCGAATTCTCCATCTCTCCGCGGATTCTCCGCGTTTTAGACAGACCCCTGGGTGTGCACCCAAACAGGGGTGACTATTTACCGTCAGGGACCGTCAGACACCGTCCGGGACTCCCAGAATACCGTCCGGGACCCAGCTGTACCGCCCGGGTCACTAAGACACCGTCCCAGATAGCCCATAAGAATGAACTCCTCAATTGCTTTTTTCAGTGACTGACGAATGGTGGAGATTGCACCTGCAGGTAACTGTGTTTATAACACTCCATACACAACTGTGAGATTTAACATATATCCATTGATTAATGTTCAGTACATCTATGTGTTTTGTAAATTGGACCACTAGAAAACATTACTGTTCTCTTCTCAGCCCTATTTTGCACCAAGGAAGTTAAAATATGAACATAATAGTACACAGGGCTAAAGCCTTATACAGGACTGCCACCAAATGCAAGATGTCTACCAGGGCTGTTAATGCTTCAATTCTCTCTGGACAAATACTATCAGTTGTTAATGTTACAGGTGCTTCATGCTTTCCAGAATGTTTATTTTTTATTACAGGCATTTCGACATACAACATTATGTAAACATTGGTTTGCTTAAACCATAGGAAATATTTTTATTTAATTTTCTTTCTAAGAGTAACAGATCGTATCGTGCTATAACCCACGTTAGCCCTTTGGTGGGCTGGTGACGCAACAGAAACCTGAAACCTGTTGCATCGACGTCGGCAGCTACGTCCCAGACACCAGAATAAGCCTAAAAGTATTACTTAAATGCATACAGACCGTTCGGGACCGACCGGGCCAATAAAAACCAGCCCTAAACAGACCTGGCTGTTGCGCACAAATGCACAATAACGAAATACTACATTGCAAAACACTCGAAGATCATGTGATTATATTCCACAGCTAGTTATTATTATATTTTAATATGAATATATCAGTTTAATGCCATGTTAATGATTATATTATTATTATTAATCTATTATTATCATTATTATTGTTAATCATATGCATTCTGAATATAATTCATCTGCCAAGTATATCGTAGGGGGCAACAAAAACCAGCTCTGAACAGGCCTGATATCAACCATGCGCAATACTACATTATAATATTATCACTCAAAAGATATTACGATTATATTTTTAATAAGAATAAAATTGTTTGGTAGGCCTATATTGCCATGGTAATGATCATGTTAATATTATTATAATTAGTAATCATATGTATTCAAAATGTGATTATACCCGCCAATATACCATCCGGGGCAACAGAACTAGCCATGAAAACTTCTCACCTAGTCGAGGACGAATGTCGGGGAAAACTGACCCTTGATCACTAACCGCCTGCCACTAATTGCTCCACTGAAACCCTGCATGCCTGTTGGTGTGACATAATTAATTAGCCAAGTGGTGTGATAAGGAGTTTTTATGCAATGCGTTGAACCGTTACCATCTTCCCGGTTTGACGGCTGTGGTCTATGGTGCTGTCACTGATACATGCCATGTGCTTATCGGTATTGTTGTATTCATATCGTGTCATTAATTATATAAATTTGCAATACATAATGCTTTCAGCAATACGCATATCAATAAAGGCCTAATCCTCATGGTTAACAAAGGGGATCCTCATTGATATATTTTATTATATTCCATATTGTAGTAATCATAACTTGTCATTAATTATATTTGCAATACATAATACTGTCAGCAATACACACATCAATAAAGGCCTCATCCTCATGGAAAAAAAATGCGACCCTCATAGATATATTAATTATATTCCATATTGATGATGTTACTTATTTTTATAAAGAGAGAGAGAGAGAGAGTGATAAATTCATTCTATCATTAATATATTGTATGTAGTTGTTTGCACAATTGTGGGTGTGCATGGAAATTATAAGGTATCTTTTATCTCTCTTTAAACAGATAGATTCGTAATTAAAAATAACCAAAATCACTGTACAGTCGCTTATTAAAGCAATATTTCTTGGGATCTGTACAATAAAATTGTGTACTTAACATCAATAAGTGTCTGTATGCATTTAAGTAGGCCTAATATTTTTAATCTAGTTCTGGTGTCCTGGGCAGTACAGCTGGGTCCCTTATGGTATTCAGGGAGTCCCGGACGGTGTCGGACAGTTCTGGACGTCCCAGACGGTAAATAGTCACACCGTACCAACTCGCTCCATACAAACTCGCGCCTGGGGCAAGTCCCACTCCCGGATCTGTAGCGGTGTTTGTTTTCCCTGTATAACACCTGAGGTTTGGGCCTCTTTTGAATAATTTTCAAAATAAATTGGCATATAATTAAACTCAGAACTTTCTGGAAAATCTTAGAAACCTGATAAAACTTTGAAATAACTTAGAAATGTGATTTTATGTTTCGGTAAAATATGGCATAATAGCACTTACTTTATAAAACCTATAACCAATATGTCAGTGAGGTGAATTCAAGAACATATCTCAGCAAAATTACAACCATACTTTTTTAATGATCACAGATATTGTGACAAATTTAAAAGCCTCTGCTTTTCATCTCACTGGGCCCTCCTAGTTCCTGCCCAGGTTCCCCAATTATTAACATGAAAGTCACCTACAGTTTGGTGAATTGCTTAAATTATACTAGCTGTGATGGTAGAATGTATATGAACTATTTTAAATTTAAAAGCATATATACTAGGTTTTCTGATATGGCAGTTAAACAAAGTGTGTGTGTTGAATTTATTTGATTACCCCAGGGGATATTGATTGATTAAATATAGGTAGTTGGATACATACATATAAAATAATATTCATTATGAAATACAGTATCTTGACATAACCAAGGATAACACTAAAAATTTAAAAATAATGAACTTATTTCTGTAGTGGTCCTTGTGATCATGATTTATACAACAGAAAAAGTGCATGCAAGGAATTCCTGATATATAAATTAAATTATATATTTAGTAATTAACAATCAGTAGTATTAAAAATAGTTGTGAACAATAATTAAGGATTACAAAACATAGAAGTATTGCAATATTTTTTTGAAAATGTGTGTGTATAGGACTGATCATACCAAGGATATTTCAAAAGATGGAACAACACAGAATACTGTGGTTGGCTTCATATTCACGAGGCTGAAATTTCACTATTTCTCCATTTTTAATGTTTCGTGAGGGTTTCATTTTCGAGATCTCACCAGAACCTATATCAAATCTTTGGTAAAGCCATACCTGTGTGTATTATAAAATAAGAATAAGTCATGAGTTTGTGATATTCTTCTCATATAACGATGGGCTCGTACACACAGCAGAGGTAGTTTAGTTCAAATTTAAGGGAATGTTTTCCCTATACCTGTATGGATGTAACTTAGTATAAAATTTCTCACTGTTCTAACCTATTCCCATACAAGTATGCGCTACACTAAATAAGAAGGACATACTCAATTGGCCAATTATTCCTGAAGGTTTAATTTTCACGATTATTTCCCATTCGCGAATATCACAAAATTAAAACCCTCGTGAACAAAAAGGCAACCACAGTATATAAATGTCTAAGTCATGACTAGGCACAGTATCCATCATAAAGAAAAGAAAAGAAAAATAATCATCAGTTAAAGTAATTATAAATAGTAATTAAGTGTACTTTAAATGTTTAGAGACCAATGTAGCATATCACAGAGTATATATCAAAATATTTTTACAGAGAGACCATGGTTCAAATATGGCCTCCACAAGGAATTCTTTAGATGATCAGTCTGCTTTACATTTTACAGTGTGCTTTTAGTGGTTTCAACCTTTTAAATGAATATATACCTATGGTATAATTGCACTGAACACTCCTCTATAAAATTATTTATTTGAAGTAGCCCCATCCTTCCTTGTGTTTTATTGATATTCCAGCCATTTTTTTAGGTATGATTTCTGAGAATTTTTGGAAATTTCTGAATTTTCCGTTTTGTAGCTCAAGCTGACAGTAAGTCACCTGAGCTATAGTCATGGTCCTTCATCCGTCTGGCCGGCCGTTAACAGGGCACCTTTTGAAAAGGGACCTACGAATCCAAAATAAGCATACACTAAGCTGTCCCCAAAATCTCCAACCATACCAAAAATTGGGCAACTACTACTTTGTTCCTTGGAGACATACATTTAGACAAAAGATTAATTTTTCCATTAAAAAATTGTCACACTTCAAGACTACCTAATATCAAGACATCTTATCTGTTTTTGATTATATTATATAAACATTCCTCTCTATTATGATCTATGTACATGCCAGGAATTTGGTCATTATTGTGTAAATTCCTAAAGTTATTGGCCTGAACAT
Organism: Sipunculus nudus; assembly: GCA_026874595.1. NCBI lineage: Eukaryota > Metazoa > Annelida > Sipuncula > Golfingiida > Sipunculidae > Sipunculus > Sipunculus nudus. The sequence goes on from CM049321.1 coordinate 52,490,484, forward strand.
AATGCACTTTGTAAAATAACAGGAAAGATATGTACTCACTTAACAAGGGTTGGGAAGTATTTTCTTGATTTTGCCATGCCAGTGGCATTTTCTGGAATTTGCCAGTGTAATATGGAATTCTCTAATATTACCTAGTATAATCTGTCAAAATCTCAGCTTTTATTTTAATTTTGTATATAAAGATCAAATGCTTATTTAGCATCCCAGTTTCATAGTGTGAATCACCCTGGCACTTCACAGTTTGAGATCAAAGGGTTGTAAATTTTAACACTACTCTCACAAACAAGTACTCATTAAAGATATCCATATGTTTGACTAATGACATTAAGACTCGTGGCTGAATCAGCTGTCACAGGATACCATGTCAGTCCTGGGCTTGGACGTAAACAGGTGTAAGCTTGTGGTTAGTGTCTGTATACACCCTGAACTTCATTTAATGCAACCCAGAATAAATTATGCGGCATGGGATACCCACAAGTTGTCTAAATTCTTCAAATACTCGTTAAAAAACTGCTGAATAGCTTGTGCTAATGACCCTTGGATAAACAACACAATGACTTGAGGGATAGAACAGTGTCCTTTACTATTGTGTAATCGTCGCCAACCAATGGTGGCTTAGTAAAATTAAAGATTTGTTTGTGTTACAAGCCTGTAGCTAGGGCATGTATTGGAAAGAAAATGAGATAATGCTTCTTGTCAAGTGGCACTGGACTCTCTATATCTTCTGGTTGTAAGAGACCAAAACAATCCTTTTTTTTTTAAAGTAATACCAAGGTTCATTCTGCATTAAAATAGGTAATTACCTATATATCTGGCCTCTCCTCCTCCATACATCAGTAACTAATTAGATATTTTACACAGACACATATATTTGAATACCTTGGCATGGGTTCTCCATCTTTCAAAAATAGACATTAAAGAATGGATAATTGCTTGTGCAGGTCTGTCCCAATATGTGCAATGTCAGACAAATATGTCCCCAGAGCCAGGAGTTAGGTTATCAAGTCATTTGCAAGAGTAGATAAAGAATTCATTCATTATTTTAATTAGCTAAATTCAAGCACATGATAAGGTGTTCCAATTCCCTTGCTGTTTGAAGCATTCCAGTGCGCTGCCTCTAATATTTTTGCAAGCATTTCTGCTCTGTCTCACAGTTTTATGTCAACTCATTCACAAAAAAAAAATATATATCTAGGCAAATTGATAATTACATATTTATATCTATAAAAAGCCAAATATGAAATGTTATATGGACATAACTTGTCCATGTTACACTGTTTTATACATTACAAGTATAAAGTGTAAGATGTGAGCCCTTTATGTCATCATTATTGCATGTAGAAATTAACATGTCAACTCCGTCACAGCTTAATTATCCTCAGAAATAGATAAATGGGTAACATTTTATTATGTTCATGATAAACATGTATTTTTTGTTTAAACTCTTCAATAACTGGCTTATATCATGATTATTTAAAATGTTAAAATTAAAAATCAAGCAATTGTCCCAGGGTTGCCTTCAAATAAATTTGTACCTGCCAAAATATTGCCTTGAAACCATTTGCTTACTCCTTTAAACAATTGTTAAAAACGGTGGACTGGGCGCGATTGCAGGTGTCAACATAAACACAGTGCGTGGGGCCGTGTTCAGAATGGAGCCACAACACGCGTCAATCAGGAAATGCCCTGACTGACTCGGCCAAAAAAATGTAATACATGTTCCTGCTGACTGACACACCTGAGTGTGGCACCTCTAAATCGGACCTCCAGTCACGTGGCCTTGTTATTGTAAACAGACACACGTTGACTGTGTTTACCAGCATGCACAGCCATAACAAGGTGTTAAACAGCTGCATGCGAGGAAATGTGACTGTGTGCTCAGATGGTTCTGCTGGGAAACTTTTGTATAAAGCATTACTGAACTGATAGTGTGGAAGAAAAGGCAAAATATTTATCCTGATTTTGTCCCTTTAAGTTTCTTTGTCTTGATTATACTTGAACTTTTATTACACCCATTAGGTTGCATTTCTAACACTTTTGAAGATAATAAAAAGATAAAAAAATATTGTTACATTTATTGGTCAGAGAGGGTTTGTGTTTTTAGCTCAGCAGAGTATAAGTCATCTGAGCTATAGTCGTGGTCCATTAGGCCTGTAGGCCTTGTTTAAATATTAAGTAATTATGAATGAACTCTTTTTATTTGGAAGCATTGTTGAATTAAGTGAGAATCCTATGTATATACACTGTAATAATACAGATATGTTGTAGCTCCCATCATTCCACACCCCCACCCGCACCCCCACCCCACCACCACCACAAAGTCCTTTCATCTGTGGACTGGGGCATTAGTCTTATTCCAACTGTATACATTTAAAAAATAAATATATAAAAAAATACATATATTTAATAGAATATATTATAAAAAAATAGATTCAAATGAACAAATGTGTAAACTACAGAAATGTTAACAGTTAATCAAAATGCCAACTAATGATCATGGTAATAGTACAGATTATTAAACACATAGTTAGGTCACAAAATATTATTTGCAAAAATTTCTTGCTCATCAAGAACAAACCAATCATATAAACCAACCATGGCCTATATTACCTATTCCTCTCACACTTTATCTCCATTTGATATTATTTTTAATGTTTCAAGATATCTGCAGACCCCTAACTGACAAGAAACAGGAAGTTTAAATCAACTGCAGGATGTCTCATCATTTTAAATAACCTGTACTATATACTTAAAATGGTACAAACATGCAATAAAGTTGTTTTCTTGAAGTTTGCAGAGAAAACATTCACCTATGTGACAACATTTTTCCATATGTCAGCCAGAACTTATATATGAGCAAATTGATGTGACACATTTAAGTGCTGGTCAATAAAAAAACTAAAAATATTGATACAATGGGTGGGGTAGGGGATGTCCCCACCTGTATCACATACGGTTGCTGATGCGCGTGGCAGACAATGTTCCAAGACCAGTTTGATGATAGAAGTCTTTATTCAATAGCAAGCGGTCTGGGACAGTCTCTCTCTCTGAGAGAGCCGCCCAGCCTCCCTGACTCACTCTGACTCTCAGTGCGCACTACAGATAGTTTTGTTACAGAGCTTTCACGTGACACATGAGACGTACATATCCATATTTCTGCATTTTGTCATAAAAGCTAAACCTTATTGGATGACTCAAAGTAGGTCACAATTACATCAGAGTTATAAGTGTTCCTCCTACCTTTCGTGAGTTCTGATTAGACAAAAGTTCTGTGGAAAATCCCAAGTCTGACCTGACATACATCCAGTTATAGACTGACCTACAGTGCTATTTGGAGGACAGTGCTTATATACACATGCGGAGTCTCATAAAATAACATGTTTTAATTGTGTTCTACCATTCCCTCATAAAGACTAAACACACAAGTCATTCTGTGACACTATTTCTGTTTGTACAGACTTAAAATAGACCTTAATGGTTTGGTGTACTGTTCTCTGATTAAACTGGGAGAGAAGCCTATATGTGTGTGATCGGATGACTGGTTGTTGGGTGTCATCAATTATGAGAAGTCATTAATTGTTCAGTCTGACATGCCTGAAACACAGCTTAAATTTGTGAAATATTAAATGTGAAATATTCCTTGAAATATGTGTTAAGTCACAAATATGCACTTTCCTACTCCATAACAATATCTAAATACCTTATAACACAATATTTTATTATGGAAGACTTATGCATGAAAATAATTAAGAGATTGATCAAGTCATATGTTGCAGCATCCTGATCAGAAGCCTGTTTAAGTCAATTCCATCACAGATACTTTTCTTATTTCCCAGTTAAATATTATCAAGAGAAACATTTACTTGCAAAGATTGTTCTGTTATAAATGTGAAAAAAAGAACTCTCGATTTATCTTATGATGATTTATTTTCACTTGAGAAAAAAAAAATTAAAGAAAAAAAATGTTTTTTTGATAAAATTTGCAGTTTTCCTGAATTTTTTTTTGTAAATATATTAATCTAATTCAAAAGGCAAAGTTATATTTATTGTATCCGCCAAAACGAAGTTTGCAAGGTTCTGCCGCCGTATTCGTTTCCGGAGAACTTCTCTGAGACTACTGGACTGATTTTCCAAAACTCACACCAAATATCCGGTCACAAGTGGATGCCTAACCAATTCGTGTTGACCTCTGACCTTTCCTCTCTGCCCAGCGTCCATTTGTGTGTCTGTTTCCACACATAAACCCACATATCTTGGGAACCATTTCACCTATCAGGAAAAAAAATTTGTACAAATGTAGCCCTTGGATAGCATGATAACATACACAAAAAAACGATGGTGCCACCTGCCACCATTTATGCACAGTGTCCTTCTGTTTGTCTGCTGTGGGATAAAATCACTCATATACATTAGTGGTTTGACTTATCTGCCTAAAATTTTGCATATGTGTACAACTTGGACAGCTTTCTGTATTTTGTGGTAGGTGGCGCAACCTACATACACATTTCGGCTGCAGACATCCATGCTAATATGCAACACACCTCACTCTATTTCCCCTTGCCACTCAATCCATGCCTTACTTCACCAGTCACACTCTGATTTTGGCGGATACACATAGTCGCTTGTCAACTACCCGTATTCTAGTTTTACATAAAAATAATATTTTGGCATTGTCTTGTATTATTTCAACAGTGTCATCTGCTTAAATTTTCTATTTTGTATTTTGTGCTACAAATTTAAGCCAGATATAACCAAAACAAAATTTTAAGCAAACAGTAACACCACATTTCCCAATTTACTGTGATCCCTCGAAAGTAATTTCAAATGGATTCTACCATCTGTATTGTACACAAAAATATTTTAAAACTGATTTGGGAAAAGCAATTTGGATTTTCAGTGGGCTACTGTCCCAATAAGATATGTACAAATACGTTTCAGTTATTTTGAGGGGCAGTTCTTGTGGTAAGAAATTCATAATATATAGGTATGTTTACCTTTAAGACCATGTCAGTGGTGATGTTTTCATTTGTGAGCTCGAATGGGAAATGGGATCTACAGAATTTTTGAAAATCTTTGACTGGTTACATATATTATCATTGTTAGACGTATAAAGGCTAGATTGGTGTTAGGAAGATGTGAAAGATAATTTATATACATGTATGTTCTGAGGTAAGGAAGCCATTCCAGAAGAAAGAAATGGGAATTCATATGAACACCTCATTAGTTGCAGAAACAGATTTTTTTTAGAAAGTCAGGCATATTGTGACATGTTAGACAAGATCAAATCCATATTTGTATGAAATTCTTCTGAAGATTTGCCTTATTTGTTTTTGATTACTTGATAATTTGTGGACCTGTTAAACATGACCGTCGAGGCTTGCTCGATGCTTCTTTACTGAGAATCCCAGTGTTTAAGCATGTCTTATTGATGAAATAACTTAGGTATAGATTTTCCTAATATAATATATTTATATATAAATGCAAATGTGTTTAAAGCTAGTATTGATGATAACTTGTATTGATTGATGTTATATTTTGCAGTGCCCCAATGGATACTGATACAACTACTGATGATATGGAGATATATATTAAGCAGGAAAATAATCAGAAGTCTCCCAGGAATTATTCAAAAAGTGACATATTCAGCACTATATGTGATCAAGAAACTGATTATAAAATAAAAGAGCAAGATTGTGATGGAGCTCTGTCAAGGTCATCAGATCTGTGTTGTAAAGAAGAACAAGGAATGTATTTCATGGATATATCGGGTTGTGGTACTTCATATGGAAATGATACCAGCTCACAGATTGACAGTGAAATATCCAGTGTTTCAAACAAAGAAGAGTGGACAGACAAAATAACAGTACATGTAGCTACAGTAATTTCTGATGATTCAGCAGGAAAGGGGAACATGAAAGGACAAAAACTATCACATTCTAAGAAAAAAACATTTGAATGTGACCAGTGTGGCAAATGTTTCTATACTAAAGATCACCTAAATCGGCACAAGATCACACATACTGGAGAGAAACCATTCAAATGTGAATTCTGTGATAGATGTTTCTCATACAAAAGTACCCTAAAGGTTCACATTAGGACACATACTAGAGATACACCATTCAACTGTGACCAGTGTGGCAAATGTTTCTATACTAAAAGTTATCTAAATAAGCACTTGATCACACATTCTGGAGAGAAACCATTCAAGTGTGATCATTGTGGGAAATGTTTCACCACAAGTAATACCCTAAAGGTTCACACCAGGATACATACTGGAGAGAAACCGTTTAAATGTGAATTCTGTAACATGTGTTTCTCATACCGAAATACCCTGAAGTGTCACATTAGGACACATAGTATTACTAGAGATGCACCATTCAAGTGTAACCAGTGTGGCAAATGTCTCAGTACTAAAGGTAACCTAATTCAACACAAGAGGGCACATACTGGAGAGAAACCATATGAATGTGACCAGTGTGGCAAATGTTTCAGTACTAAAGATCACCTAAATCGGCACAAGATCACACATACAGGAGAGAAACCATTCAAATGTGAATTCTGTGATAGGTGTTTCTCATACAAAAGTACCCTAAAGGTTCACATTAGGACACATACTAGAGATACACCATTCAAGTGTGACCAGTGTGGCAAATGTTTCTATACTAAAAGTAACCTAAATAACCACAAGATCACACATACTGGAGAAAAACCATTCAAGTGTGATCATTGTGGGAAATGTTTCACCACAAGTTATACCCTAAAGGTTCACACCAGGATACACACTGGGGAGAAACCCTTCAAATGTGAATTCTGTAACAAGTGTTTCTCATACCAAAATACCCTTAAGTATCACATTAAGACACATAGTATTACTAGAGATACATCATTCAAGTGTGATCAGTGTGGCAAATGTCTCAGTAGTAAAGTTAACCTAATTCAACACATGTGGGCACATACTGGAGAGAAACCATTTAAGTGTGACCATTGTGGCAAATGTTTCAATACTAAAGGTCACCTAAATATACACATAAAGATACATACTGGGGAGAAAGCTTTCAAATGTGAACATTGTGGCAAATGTTTCACCACAAGTAATAGCCTAAAGGTTCACACCAGGATACACACTGGGGAGAAACCGTTCAAATGTGAATTCTGTAACAAGTGTTTCTCATACCAAAGTACCCTGAAGTTTCACGTTAAGACACATGGTATTACTAGAGATACACCATTCAAGTGTGACCAGTGTGGCAAATATTTCTATACTAAAGGTCACCTCAATAAGCACAAGATCACACATACTGGAGAAAAACCATTCAAGTGTGACCAGTGTGGGAAATATTTCTATACTATAAGTAACCTAAATAAGCACAAGAAGGCACATACTGGAGAGAAACCATTTAAGTGTGACCAGTGTGGCAAATGTTTCTATACTAAAGGTCACCTAAATATACACATAAAGAGACACACTGGGGAGAAACCTTTCAAATGTGATCATTGTGGGAAATGTTTCACCACAAGTAATGAACATAAGGTTCACATCAGGATACACACTGGGGAGAAACCGTTCAAATGTGAATTCTGTAACAAGTGTTTCCCTTACCAAAATACCCTTAAGTATCACATTAAGACACATAGTATTACTAGAGATACATCATTCAAGTGTGACCAGTGTGGCAAATGTCTCAGTAGTAAAGGTAACCTAATTCAACACAAGTGGGCACATACTGGAGAGAAACCATTCAAGTGTGACCAGTGTGACAAATGTTTCAGTACTAAAGGTCACCTAAATGTACACATAAAGAGACATACAGGGGAGAAACCTTTCAAATGTGATCATTGTGGGAAATGTTTTACCACCAGTTGTGAGCTAAAGGTTCACATCAGGATACACACTGGGGATAAACAATCAAATGTGAATTCTGTTAAAAGTGTTTCTCTGAAAAGAGTTCTCTAGATACACATGACATGACACGCACTTGGGAGAAACCATTCAGTTGTGAATTCTGTGTCAAGTGTTTATGTAGAAAAGATCATCTAGAAAGGCACACCAGGACACATACTGGGGAGAAACCATTCAGATGTCATCTTTGTGGCATATGTTTCACCGCAAGTAATGAACATAAGGTTCACATCAGGATACACACTGGGGAAAAACCGTTCAAATGTGAATTCTGTAACAAGTGTTTCTCATACCAAAATACCCTGAAGTTTCACGTTAAGACACATGGTATTACTAGAGATACACCATTCAAGTGTGACCAGTGTGGCAAATATTTCTATACTAAAGGTCACCTCAATAAGCACAAGATCACACATACTGGAGAAAAACCATTCAAGTGTGACCAGTGTGGGAAATATTTCTATACTATAAGTAACCTAAATAAGCACAAGAAGGCACATACTGGAGAGAAACCATTTAAGTGTGACCAGTGTGGCAAATGTTTCTATACTAAAGGTCACCTAAATATACACATGAAGAGACACACTGGGGAGAAACCTTTCAAATGTGATCATTGTGGGAAATGTTTCACCACAAGTAATGAACATAAGGTTCACATCAGGATACACACTGGGGAGAAACCGTTCAAATGTGAATTCTGTAACAAGTGTTTCCCTTACCAAAATACCCTTAAGTATCACATTAAGACACATAGTATTACTAGAGATACATCATTCAAGTGTGACCAGTGTGGTAAATGTCTCAGTAGTAAAGGTAACCTAATTCAACACAAGTGGGCACATACTGGAGAGAAACCATTCAAGTGTGACCAGTGTGACAAATGTTTCAGTACTAAGTGTCACCTAAATGTACACATAAAGAGACATACAGGGGAGAAACCTTTCAAATGTGATCATTGTGGGAAATGTTTTACCACCAGTTGTGAGCTAAAGGTTCACATCAGGATACACACTGGGGATAAACAATCAAATGTGAATTCTGTTAAAAGTGTTTCTATATTACTACAAGTGTTGCCCTGAATGTATATGCAAAAGTGTTGTTAATCCCACCACCCCCTCCCCCGGCTGTCATTGATCCTTTGCACCTGTGCACTGGGACATTAGTTTTTATTGCAAATGTGTACATTTTTTTTTTTAATTTGAAAAATAATTGGAATAGAAAAAATTAAGATCTAATTTAAACATATTCTTGCCTCAGGAGAATTGAACATAAAGTGATCAGCTCTGTCTGTCCATCTTTTCTCCATTATCATTAAATATATATATTAATTATGAAATTTTTCCTTTAAGCACTGTTGAAATAACTTTCATATGCTGTATGTGTATGGATTTAAGCTATAAAAGCCTGAAATTTGAAAGCAACTTATATATTCAGATGTGTAATATTGCAGGTGAAAAACTTTAAAATATTAAAATATATTATCAGCTTTGTTTGTCTAACAGTCTATCTGTCCTTTTTTAATCATTATGTAATTGTGAATGAACTATTTTGTCCTTGCATCTGGGGACATCCATATATTTATATTTATATATATATATATATATAGAGAGAGAGAGAGAGAGAGAGAGAGTAGGGTAGGGGATAGCGGACGGACAGATTTCTGTTTGAGATCGGGGATTTTTGTCATATATATGTATATATATATATATATATATATATATATATATATAGTAGGGTAGGGGATAGCGGACGGACAGATTTCTGTTTACACAATTTACACAATTGTGTTGCACGCAGCCTTTAGGATTTCACTTCCGGTCAGTGGAAATATCTTGTCAATATCTTCTGGTGTGATCATTGCCAGCTTCTCCATTACACATTCTGGAGCAGTTGTGCATCGACGTGAAGCGTGGTATTGCCCTGCATGGGTATTGTAATAAAAATCACGTAACCTCATACCAAACACTTCGTTGAATGTCGGATGGAGACGATCTCTGTGTTTCTTGGCTTGTTGTGGTGAAGTGTCATTTTCACCAATGACAATGTTCATTTCTTCAACAGCATCAACGTTTTCACCCAGCGTTATTTCTCTCGCTTTGAGACGGAATGCTCCTGCAATGTTCATCACGGTGAGCAGGTTCGCTTTTGTCAACCTTACTTTCTGCACTCTTGTGGTCCGTGCAAAGTTGGCGATTTGGAAGGTTACGTTGACATCTCCGCTGGGTAGAATTTTCACTATAGCTGTCAGGTACCAGCTCTCGCCCAACCAAACATTCGGTTGTATCTTGCAAAGATTTGGATCTGTTTTTTCATCTTCTGAATTTTCTTGTTGGTTGGTAGTAGTTACAGCAGCAGCAGCATTTTTCTTTTTTTTCTTCTTCTTCTAATTTTGCTTTTTCATCTGCCTTTTTCTTTTGGGCTTTGGTCATTCTAGGTTTCTTGGCAGGTTTGTCAAATGCGGTTTTACCCCTTTTTCCTTTTTGGACTGTTTCTGATGCAGCAGGAGTTTCAGTCGCGGCTGTATTTTCAACTGTTTTACCATCTTCTTTCAAAACTTGTTGGCAGGCGCTTTCGAGAAAAGCTAGCGAGTCTAATTCAGCCATTATTGAGGTGTTTTCTGAATGTTGAAGAGAGCACTGAATTGAAGTTGTGTAGCGGTTGTTAGCTGTATCAGCTGTGTTATATGTCCGTTAAAGTACTCCTTTTATAGATAAAATTGGCGGTTTGTGAGAAGTTTTTAGGATGGAAAATAACACGACCGTTAGTTGGAGTGGTGTAATGCATTTTTCGGTTTAACGGTTATCCTGGAAAACAACCAAGGTGAGGGACTGCCGTGACACATTTTGCGGTTTAACGGTTGTGCAGGAAAACCAGATGTTGTTTGTGGCCAATTTAATCATCTTGTGGTAAAGGGGGCGAAACAACTCTGTTAGGCCCTCCGATAAGTATTTCGCTGTCAAACTCTGCGTAAATAACCGCTGTAAAAGCTGTGTTGTTTGTACTACCAGGCCACTGTGTGTTAGGGTACATTTCTTCTCCCAACGAATTACCGTAATCTATACGGGCTGTTAAATTACCATTTCTGGCTTCTTTTAAATATTTTTCATTTGCAGCTCCTTTGGGTGTTAAATCATAAGCCATAAGATTTGTACCTTTAACACAATCAAAGAAAATTAAATTTATTGGCGTGTCCCCAACCGTCAAACCTAAAGTTTCTAAATGTTGGAAATATGGTCTTTTATTTTTACCGTTTCTGTAATCCATTTCGAGTGGAATAATAGGTTCTGGAGTACCGTCTATTTTAATTTGAAATTGCCTGATTAAAAAAAAGTAGGGGTTCATATTTTCTCGTCCTTGAATAGCAGCGGTTTTTACAAAGCCTACCAATATGCGGCGTGGGAGTAACCCCTTGAAAATACCTTAAATTTTTGTTTGTACTTGATTTTGGTCTATGGTTTGAGTTCTCATTAAGACACATCTTGCAGGGTATCGAAATTGTAAACCTGAGGATATGTGGGATTCATTACTTTCAGAAAGTTTGACCGTGGGTCGGATCAGGTTAATATGAAGTTTACATTTTAAAATTTTTAATTTGTTGTTTCTTCCTGCTTCTTGCATAATGGCAAACTTTTTTGAATTTGTGTATTGGAATTCGATGAAAAGCGGTACCTTGTTTGCCAAATATCTTTCTTGGGAGGTGAGGTCACACTGTATTTTAGTCATGAAAGTAATTGGTTTGGAAGTGACATAGTTGTTAGGGAAAAACTGTAAAAATCTTTTTACGGCACCAGGGTTTCTAATGCAAGAGTAAAGTTGTTCTCCCATGGAGGGATAACCGTCTACAGGAAAGAACTGGTCCTGGTCGCTTTCTGGGCATTTAACAAAAATATCGGAAATTTGCTCGTCTAAACTTTTGTCTAGGTTAAGATTTGATTTTGTTTTACCACTTGCAAACTTTCTGGTGTAAGATCCGATCAGTTCTTGAGCTGTTTTTATTGAACCACCAGATTTACATTGTGTCATTCTATTCCATACTCTTTCTTTCATGTATGTGGGGACACCCTTTCCTTTTTCCATGGAACTTAATGCAAAACTCGTTTCAATGGTTTTTGTGGAATTTTCAAATTGTTTCCCGGTCCCGGGATCTGTTGAAGGCCATTGGACTAAATACATAGGTTTTCGGACGAGTTTTACTTTGTTTGTAGCGTTGTCGTAAATTTTCATGTATGTTCTACATTCTGGAATCGGTTGGGGGATCATTGGAACCATGTAACCACTATTATTTTTACCGTTTATCATAGTGTTATCTGATTGACTACTTTCAGGGTTTATAATATCTGTGTCAACAGTTACAGCTGACAGTGGGAGCTGACATAACGTTACTTCTTTCTTTCCGCTTTGAAATTGATTATTATTGTTACCGTTAAATTGAATCACGATACATCAAAGGGTTAGGAAGCTGGAGCCACATGGGCGGTTTGTCCGGCGGTTGTTCGAGGGAAAAATCATCAACCGGGGCTCTAGAAAGCGGGACAGAATTGTAATACCCAGGCTCGTCTTTGTAAAAACCGTTGGCTTCAGACAAGTACTGTTCTTTAGAACCTTCAGTATTGGACAGATTTTGTTCCATGAAACACCTGTATGGGTACATGGTGGTGTTTTCAGTAATAGTTCTACCGTTTAGTTTCATTGCCATATCGCCGAAAACGCTGGCGGGGATGCAGGTTACAGGGGCTATGATATGGTCCGTGATTCTCTGACAGGGCATGTCGTTTTCTTGCATAATGGCAAATTCTGTTTCCAGTTTCATCGTGTGTAGTTCGATAAGATTTATATCAAAACCCGGAATGTCAAACTGTATGGCAGAGTTTCTCTGCAAATCAACTCGGGGGGGGGGGGGGGGGGGGGGATTTTACCCATTTGTGAGAGGCGATTTGTTTCTGTACAACCGGGGGTGAAAAAAGATCCAAATTGTGAGAAATATCGGGAGAAGCCATGTTTCACTAATACACACTCCACACCAAATGATACTCATTTTCGTTTTCGTCCAATATATACAATACCCATCTTATAGCCATTGTCGCCATCCAAAATAAATTGTTACTTCCTTCCTCTAAGAAACTTTTGAAAATCTCCATGTTATCGCTGTTGAAACCTTTAATGTAAGCGTAATTAAATTCGGTCATTTTACTAAGGGTTAATAAATAATGTTCATGAAATCTTCTGCAGTGAAACCTGCAGCTAGAGAAATATGAGCCATCATCCCCAATCTTCCATGTAATAAACCCTAGGTCCTCTTGACCTGGGAAAAGAGTTTGACCTGCTGTAACCCTCTTCTAAATTTTCTTTAGCGTCTCTGCCGGCAGCAATCATTCTTTCTTGTAAAGTACCCATGCATATTTCAAGAGATTTCAATAGATTGGAAGAGGCGTTTTTAACGCATTTTCTGAATGTTTTGACACGCGTTTCCTTAGTTTCGTAACGCAAGTAAAGGTCTTGTAAATAAAGCAGTTCGTAGACTTTATTTTTAATCATGTCGACAGTTTCATTTTGAGCCGAAACGGAACCCGGTTCTGGGGGTCTTTTGGAGTTGTCTGGGGGCGGTGTGTTCTGAGAAGTTTCCGATCTGTTTTTAGAAACAGTGGTAAACCTTCAGGTCTGTCTCTTTCTTCCAAGACGGAAATCAGATTAGATTTGGAAGTGGAAGGTTTTGATTTTTTTTAATTTGAGAAGGGTCGTTTGTTTTATTTTTCCTAGACGGAAGAATTTCTTCGGGAGAAACAGATATCGGTCTGAAAAAAGAGTCCTCTATTAATTCTTGAGGCGGTTCTATCACAACGTAACTTCTTTTGTTTCCTTCTTCCATGTAATGTATTTCAGAACCGGAAGGGCGTTTAGCTAAAATTTCGTCTTCGTTTATTTCTACAGAAGTTAATATGTCAGCGATTTCTAAGTTTTCTGGGGAATGAGAGGGAGGAAAAAAAGTAGTAGGAGCTAATGAAGTGGAGGGTTTGGGAGAAGGAGTTTTCTGTTTATTTTTCTTTTTGGAGGATGGTATTTTCTTGAAAGCAGGATGATTTTCGGCTATTTCCAAGTGTTCTAAAGCGTTCAACCAGTAGGGGTTGTTTGGAACAAACCTGTAACGTTTCCTAGGTTTCTTTTCACGTTTTTCTTTTTTCTTAGGTCTGCCTCTTTTGGGAGGGGGTGTTTTACCGGGGGAAGTTTAGGGGGTCTACCGCTGGCCATGTCGCAAGACTACCAAAGCAATGTGAAAGCTTAGGCAAAAGTATGCTTTTATTTCTTCTTTCTGGATCTCTTTTCAGGAGGTTGGCCAGAAATCCTCCTGGCGAAAAATTTCAAAGTCTTGTTCAACTTCCTAAAACCACCGTTCTTCCTGTATATGGATTTCAATGTAGAGGGAGATAATTTGGCCGCTTTTAACATTTTCCTGAACCTGTCTTTGACACATTTTCCGCGGCCTTTGTAGTAATTCTTTTTAGCTTTTTCGTATTTCTTTCCTAGTTTGATAATTCTTTTCTTTAGGCCTTTGCTTTCGTTTTTACATTTAATGGCCGCTTTTTTTCATAATTGTGGCCACTTTTTTCTTGAAAGCAGTTTGCTTTTTTGGTGGATTTAGAAGATTTCTTTTTAGAAGATTTGGATTTGGATTTTGTAGTTTTCTTTTTGTTTTTGGAGGTCTTTTTGGTTTTGGATTTACGAGAAGATTTCTTATTGGAGGAAGTTTTCTTTTTAGGTTTGGCTTTAGGAGTTGAAGCCCTCTGGCGTTTCTTTTTAGAAGGACCTGGTGTGGGAGTCCTGGATTTTCTTTTCTTGGCTTTTTTCTTGGCAGGCGCCTCTGTGCCAGCGTCTTGCAGGGGCGAGAAGGGTGCCATTTGGGGAGGTGTGCTTAAATCTAAAGGTTTGGAATAGTCGCACATGGTCGAACTTAACCCTGAGAGGAAAAAGTTCAGAGTGAATCTAAAAGGTCTGAGGTGTGTTTTTTTCTGGAAGGCTACCGAAATCTTGCAGAGTTATTTCTTCGTGCAAGGAGTTGATGTAAAAACTTTTTTGCAGCTTTTTTAAAAGTTCACTTAATCACATTCCTCAAAGCAGATTTGCCCTTTCGTATTCTTTTAACAGGAGGCTTGAAAAAAAATATCTTCTTCAGGTTCGTCTTGAATATTGTATTTGGAAGTTGTTGGTCGGTCGAACAATATTTCATCATCTTCATCTCCCAAATCCAAAATTTCCTCTGTAAATCTAGAACCTGCTTGTTCCTCTGCAGTTGCAGCCTGTTCTGCTTTAGCTCCGGTAGTTTCTGCCAAACCCCCTACAGCTCCAGCTTCCCCCGCTCCGGCTTCTTCTAAATCTATCCCCGCCAATTCTTCAGCCCCAAATTTAGCCATGTTTAATTGCCTACAGTAACTCCTTTAGAAAGATCCAATATTTCTTCCCTGAAGTTAGCAAAACTATTAAACTCTAAGGGTAACAGGTCTAACTTATATTGCCTGTTTAAAAGATTTTCGTTCCAATGTTTTTGATCTTCGCCTGTAACAGTTAAATCTAAATCGTACTGTTCCCTTGACGTTTGCCCCTGTTTATTATAGCGTTAATTTCATATTCGTATGCTTTTTGGACGTAATCTTCCAAATTTTCAATGTGATTTTCAAAATAATCAGGTGAAAATAAGACCTCCTCTTTCGGGGACTGTTCTCTTGGTTATTATGCTTAAAGCGTTTGTGGCTTTTTGTTTGTATTCTTCTGTCCAGAAGGGTATAGGAGGCGGGCCTATCACTTTGTACACTAAACAGTCGTATTGAAAGATTTTTCTCTGTCACACATTGAACCTGTAGTATATTTTGGTCCAATAACATGTCCCTCTCGTGTCACCGAAATTGTAAGTTTTGAACAAGGAAAGAAGCTGTGCAACACCTTTCCTGCATGCTACATTAGGTATAGCAGGTTCTTCCGCCCAGTAATTATGAGAATCATCTAAATTTTCTGGGGCGTTGAAAGCTTTCAAAATACACTTCACAGTGGGATACTCTCAAATTTCTGTTTCTTTTTCGGTTGTGACGATTTTAAAGAGGCTTTTTTCCATTCTAAATTATCCTCTAAAATCATTTTTATATCCTGAGGGACTATTTTGGCAGGTTTGTCTTCTTGTAACCAGGCCCAGTCTTCCCAAGAATAATCTTCTTTTTCCACTGTCACATACATCCCATAGTAAAGCCAGGGTGAAATCTATGCAAAAACTTTAGCTGTTTCAGGTAATTAACGAGTGGGGATTTTTATTTGAAGGAACCCAACCCCCGTCTAACCCGAAAGCTATTCTTATTTCCAAAAGATCTTTCCTTAAATGTAGAGGGTGCATATGGTGAGGGGTTGGAAGTTCCATACTTGTACCAACACCACGAGGGTGCATCCCGTGTTTCCAAGCGCCTTCTTCCGTTTCAAAACCCGGGCCCTCAGGACCGTTCAATTCTTCCCAAACAGGAGTCCATTACTCTAAAATATCTGTAACCAGTTTCTGTTGTATTTCCAATATTTTCAGGTTTTGTAACTGTTTTCTAACTAAATACCTCTACAGGGCCTTGGGTTATAGGTAAAAACCGTAATTGAAATAAAAATAAAAAAAGTAATTGGCAGGTTCTCTTTTCACTTTTTCTTGCATGATTATTTCTTCTTTTTTAGAGAAACTGTCCATCCATACACCCTCATGCCTATCTTTCCAACCATACCACAACCACTTTCCATTTTCCCAAACACCTGGTACAGGTCTGATCAGATGTAAAAGCAATATAAATCAATTCGTGCCCTCTGATCATGAAAAGTTTAATATAATTTTGCATCATTGCACATGTTTTACATAACAGATTATGTAAAAGTCTATGGCTCGCCTGCCATGTGACCCAAGCCTCGCAAACCACACGGCTTGCATTACATTTCATTAAGCTATAACCAATACATGAAAAATAGATCATTTTATCGAAACAACCTTTTTGAAATATTTCCAGAACGTGTTGTGTTTCTGTCAAATTTTCTGTTGATGTCTCTAAAATATTTTCAAGCTTAGTTCTTTAGGGGCACATTTGTAATGTTTTTCATGTTTCAAACATCTTTAAATAAGGTAGAAGCTTAAAATATATTGATGAATTATTACAATAATGTTTTACAAAATAAAAAAAAATAAATGACCGTAAAATATTATTTAAAAAGCATCATGAATGTTACACAACAGATTGAATTATGAATAAATGTCATCTGGGAGATATTGAAAATGCTTGACACGCATTCTGACAATTTGATGACCAGTGCATGGCCGTGGTTTCCGAGTTTTACACCGTGACATTTGGATCACATCCCGGCACTTCCGAGTGACTTCCGAGATGGCTTACAAGCAACAAAATCGGCTATAACTTTCATTAATGATTAATGAATGGATAACAATGATTCTTCACAGAATAATATAAAAGGCCTTTTTCTATCAACAAAAATCAAAATAGTATTGATGTCGTGGTATTTTGTACATGCGTTAACGCTTTATTTCTAATAAATCCTTGGCTTCCGCCTTCCCGCTTCCGACTTCCGAGTTTTACACACAGCCGTTTATTTCCGAAGGCCTGAGTGTCATTTTGTCATGGCTAGCTTGAGACAGGCACCTACGGTAAATCAGAAAGTTCCCGCTCTTAAACTAATATCAAGGTAAGATAACATATTCGTATCAAGATTTATGAAAGGTATACAGAGGCTGTAGCTCCATTATGTACGGGTTGGACAAATCACCGGATTTGACAAGATTTCTTGCATTTCCAGTCAACTCGCACCTTTGTTACTGCACAGGCGCTTGAATCGCTATTTGTGTTGATCTTGGTTTAAATAGTGTTCAATTTACCTAAACAACAATCCCCTACCGTTTAATGAGCTTTAAACCATGTTATATCGTTTGTCGGTACTTGTTTATATAATAGGGAACCAGTCGTTTCGTCACCACAGTCATTTCGTCACCAAAGGAAATTGGTGACGAAGTGACCGTCAAAATGCAACAGGCTGAACTTGGCCGGGCACGTTCTTAAAATCAGCAATTCAAATGCATAGGGAATGACAAAAGAACAGACTATTGATTGACAGAAGAATGAAATATGGCTGGGAAAATAGTTACTGCAAAAAAAAAAAAACTTTTATACTCTGCAAAGGCCGTTAAAGATTTTAGAAAGTTCTTTTGGTGACTTGTTTCTCTGTGTCCATTGTGGACGTGGATTTTATTTAACGAAAACACCTGCGTGTGTGAAATAAAGGAACATTTCAAGCGGGCTGCCGTGAGGGAATCGTTTGCGGTGAGCAGTGACGTAAATAGCCTTGAATACCATTGGCGGCCAGTTGGCCATGCTGCGCAATGCTTGTATTTATATGTAATCCACTCCTTGCATGGTGTATCCTGAGCCGTTAATTAAAAGAATCAACAACCAAACAATCTTTTCAGTATAGGTATCATTCAGTGATTTAATTTTAATTGTAATAGATAACATTTTATCATACAAAATATTGGTGACGAATTGACCATATGGTACCGCATGTAAATTGGTGACGAAATGACTGTGGTGACGAATCGACTGGTATCCATATAATAGATACACAAGGCCGGCAACTAAGTCTGCCGACGGGTAGCCGATAATACAAGAAATCAATTGAAATTCCCAAATATTTCAAAGATTTTCGAAGGAAGAAACTTACAGTGGTTAAATGGCCAGTTCTCTTTTCTATAAAAGCATCAACAATTCCAGTTCACACAGTGTACCACGTGTAATGAGCTCTTATTTGTAACTAGTCTGCATCCATTAAGCAGCTATTACCCCAAACAAGGAAATTCCCATGTATCTTGGTCAGCAGGAAGGATTCCCCGCAGGAACCTAACACCTGATTGGTTGATAATGATGGAAATAGTAATCTGGGATAAATCTGTCTGTTCGTCGCTTAATGGATACAGACTCGTCCGCAGACTTAGATGCCGGCCTTGTGTATCTATTATATAAACAAGTACCGGCAAACGATATAACATGGTTTAAAGCTCATTAAACGGTAGGGGATTGTTGTTAAGGATAATTGAACACTATTTAAACCAAGATCAACACAAATAGCGATTCAAGCGCCTGTGGTTACTGTCAGCTCACACCATACCAACTCGCTCCATACAAACCTACACCCGGGGCAAGTCACAGGTTCAGGCCCGGCTAGAAAGAGAGAAGGAGAATGCAGATGTTGTAATGTTTATTTAGATAATTACGGGTGTACTTGCCTTAATGATTAAATCAAGGTTACATGATCAAGGGTGCATTAATGTTTGTATTACACTTAATGAGAATCCTTTCGTGGTGGAGCGGTTTTCGACTGCACGAAATATATATGATTTATATGACGCAAGCGGGGTTTCCCCAGGTTATCGTGATGAAAACATCCAAGCTAACATTTAAAGGTAAAAAAATATTTTTAAGGAATATGTATAGGCCTAATATCTTAATCATAATCACCTTTATGACAACAAATTAATTTAAATCCAGTTTTTTGTCCGTCCGTCAACATATATGTGTCATGAATGAAGCGAAAACAATCGCTGGGGGTAACTTAATATAAACCTGCAAGAATGAATATAAAGCTGACACAAAGACGTAAGATAAATAATAATTTAAATAAAGCAGTGTTTTAAGTAAAGCCGGGATGGCCTCACACGTACAAGTTTGCTTGGAGCGTCACGGTTCAGGGATCGCACACATGCAGTAAATCCGTGGACCCTATTCAGGACACCAGCCTCGACAGCAATGTCGTGATCTGGTCAAAAATGCTTCAAAAACTGGTGGCTCCTGTATTTAAATGTTCCTTGATGTCTTCCTTCATCTTCTTTTTCCATGACTGTTGTATATATGAACCGTGCAGGGTCCTTTTCTACCGTTAACGTTCACACATGGATATCTGGGCACGCGAATATTTGGTGAGCAGATATTTTGGAAGTGGATAACTGGGAAGCGGATAGCCGGGCGGACACCAGGTCACACTCCCGGATCCATGGCTGTATTTGTTTTCCCTGTATAACGCCTGCATGAGTTTTGAGCCTCTCTTAAATAATTTTCATAAAACAATTTGCATATTATGAAACTCAGATATTTCTAGAAAATCTCAGTGACCAGATAAAAGTTTAAAACTTGAAATAACTTTTTTTTTTTTTTTTTTTTTTTTTTTTTTATTAAACCAAAAATACATAAAACAATAACATAAAGACAGTATACAACATACAACATACAACATAAAATATATTACTTCTACATAATAAATCTGGATCGTATTATTCTTAAATCAAAAGTCTCTGTTCCGGATACCTAACATCATGTCCATCATGAATTTGATTATAGTTGTTAATAATACTATGATCCAATATGTCCAAGAATGTGTTCTGTATTAATTTACAAAAGAATACATATAACAAAAACATAAAGACAGTATACAACTTGCGACATTCAATATAATTCTTCTACATAATACACCTGGATAATATTATTTTTATATCTAAAGTCTCTGTTCAGGATATCTAACATTCATCATGAATTGGATTATAGTTGTTTATAAAAATTATGATCAAGTATGTTAAAGAACGTAATGGTTTCTCCTGAACAGCGCTGTATAGATTTATAGTGATGATCTTTTTAACTGTGTACAGTATGAAAACAAAAACGCATGCTTAATAATTAACATCAAAGGCTGTTTTCTGCAGATAGATGAATGTAATATTTGTAAAACCCCACACAATCTCATGATGATAATACTAGTATATCTGTGTCTCAGTTATATAAAATATTTAAACAAAATACTCAAATTTAATTTAAGATATACTAAAAATATGATAAACTAAAAAAAAAAAAAAAAAAAAAATGAAAGAATAGCAAATTTTAGTGGAATTGAAACTAAGTTTGTAGAGTATGAGAAATAAAACATTTCATTGGTGACCACTTTTTCTCGTGGTGATCCAGTTTGTTTTTGCTGACAGCTATATATTTTTCTACTGTATGTATTTCACTGATGAATTCTTTCAGAGTCACAACTGTTGGTTTTTGTTTATTGCATCTGCTCACATATATATGTCTCTTTACTAGTAGAGTCAGTAGGTTTATCGAGTCATTATCATAACATCCCAGCATTGCAGTTTCAGCTGTCAACTGAAAAGAATTGTCTAAAAAGCCGAATAGTTTTAATTGTTTAATTATTTCATTCCATAAATATTTGGAAAATGGACAATCCCAGAATAAATGCAACAGAGATTCTTTTTCATTTTTACAAAAAGTGCATTCAGCTGAATCAATTTTGTTAATTTTATGTAAAAAAGGATTCAGAGTTACACAGCGATGTAGTAACCGGAATTGAAAATATCTGAGTGGAACTGATATGGTTGAAAAATAAATGTGTTTAAAGCCCTTATAAACATTGACATCTGAATCTAGATCTAACTCTGCCTTCCATTTGGCAGTGATTTTTTCAGGCAATACTGCTTTCTGCATTATTAAATCATTATAAGTTAACTTGACAGGTCTTTCCATTGTCATAAGATTGTCTATTTTGAAAACATGTTGTTTTACCAGGTTTTGTTCATGGTGTTGCTTGATAACATTTTTCCAGCTATGAGGGATGGAGCGAAGTAAACCATTATAGCTTACAAAATCAATGTGCACTTTATATTTTTTACAAAATGCATGGTGACTTAACCATGAGATATTATTTCCTATTTTTGTGACCAAGTCTGAGATATATAAAACCCCTGCTGAGTAGAGTTCCTTTATAAATATTATCTGTCTCCCTCTCTTGATATATGAATTAAACCAAAGAAATTGTGACATAATATCAGCATAATTTAACGGAGCTTTATGGTTATAGTAACACCACTGGAACATTACATCTTCCCAGAATGTTGAAGGCTTATTCAATATGTGTTTTATATCCTCTGGTGCAACGTTACAACGAAAAGAATGGGTACCCAATTTAAAATAGGACAAAACAAATTGCCTCCATGCATTATTCTCAGATTTGCTTATCAACCTTTTAATCCATGAGATTTTTAGTGCTGTACTTTGGGTTAATAAATGTATCATGTTCAATCCCCCATTTTTGGGAGCAGAAATTAATGTGTTTCTCTTCACCAGTTCTCTTCCATAACCCCAAATAAATCTGAATAACATTTTCTCAACCTGACTATAGATTTCTTTCGGAGGGTTTGGAAGGACTGATAAAAGATAAATAAATTGAGAAATTATTAAACTTTTTGTTATTGTTATCCTTCCAATTGGGGTCAGTTTTCTCTGAGACCACATAGTTATTAAATTTTTTATTTTTTCTATTTTTGGTAAGTAATTAATATTAATTATATTTTGCGATGATGGAGTGATAGTTATTCCTAATACACTGACCTGTTCATTAGACCATTTAAGATTTAGTTTTTTTACTTCATCTTCTTCTACATAATTGCCCTTTTTAAGGGGCATTATTGTTGTTTTATCTAGGTTAATCCTCAAACCAGAAAACATACTGAATTCCTTTAAAGTATGGAGTGCTTCTTTCATACTTTCAGTATCTGTTACTAATAAAATGGTATCATCTGCATATTGTGCAATTTTAATCCTATTATTTTTAATATTAATACCTTTTATTTTCTTATTTGCTCTCACTGCATCAGCCAATAACTCCACACAAAGTACAAATAAATATGGAGAAACAGGACACCCTTGACGTACTCCTCTAGATACTGAAAAAAATTCAGAGAAATATCCATTATTAGTCACACAGCTGCTTATGTTATGATAAAGAGTTTTTATCATTGATATTATATTTTTGTCAATGTTCATAATTTCCAAAGCTGTATCTATATAGTCCCATTCTAAAAAATCAAAGGCTTTTTCAAAATCGATTGTCATAAGAAAGGCTTTTTGATTATTATACTTTACATGGTCTATTAGAGTAAGCACTTTATTAATATTTTCTCCTATATACCTCCCTTTGATAAATCCAGTCTGGTCATCATCAACTAATTGTTTAATTATTTGTTTTATCCTATTTGCAATAGTTTTTGAAATTATCTTGTAATCACAATTTAGTAGTGTCAGTGGCCGCCAGTTTTTCAAATATTGAAGGTTTTTCCCTTTTTTAGGCAATAGGCTAATTATTCCCTGTCTTTGTGTTATCGATAATGAACCAGTTCTAAAACTATAATTGAGGGCATTCGTAAAGTACTTTTTAAGATCGCTCCAAAAATATTTATAAAATTCTGCTTGTAGGCCATCAGATCCAGGCGATTTACCATTCGAAAATTATATTTTTTTATAAAAGAAAAAAGATTGCTGATGTTATGCGTTTTATCTGATGTATAAAGTTTTTCATAAAAGTACTTTTCTTCCTGTAGTATCTCATTTGGATCTGATATTATATTACCGTTTATGTTCAAATTGCTTATCACTTTTTTATTAAAGTTACGTTTTTCCAAATTAAAAAAATATTTTGTTGATTTCTCACCTTCTCCATACCATCTGATTTTACTTCTAATAATAGCACCTTTAGTTTTTTCTTCTATGAATTTATTAAGCTTTTTTTCTAATTCTTTAACTTCCTTTTGTGTGTCTTCATTCTGAATATTAGCATTTTTTAATTTTATCAAATCTTGTTCTAATTCAGATATCTGATTTTTAATGTGTTTCTGCTTTATGATACCATGACTAATACTTGTTCTTCTTATTGCCATTTTTATGGTGTCCCACAACAAGGATGGATTCGCATCTTTATTTTCTTTGACTGTTGTCTGTATACAGTTTTTAATTTTCTTCACGAATTCTTCGTCATTTAATAGGGAAACATTAAATTTCCAGAACCCAGGGCCTCTCTGGTTTTGGGAATATGTGATATTTATATCGATGGCCGAGTGGTCAGTTTTAAAACCAGGAAATATAGATGAACTTTTTGTATATTTGATTAGATCTCTAGATAACAGAAAATAATCTAACCTACTTGCAGTATAGTTAGGGATTAGACGCATCCAAGTGTACTGTTTTTTCTTTGGATTGAGATATCGCCATATGTCGATCAGATCTAGTTCGTCCATCCATTCATTAACTGATTTAATTACCTGGTTTCTTGTGGTGCATTTACTTGTTCTATCATATGCTGGATTTAAAACTATATTCCAATCACCACCTATCACATTACTGTTGTTATGGCTGTTCTCAATTTTATCAAAAATGTTTGAATAAAATTTTACATTCATTATATTTGGACCATATATATTTGTTAAGTTTAACCGCACATTCCCAATGGTGATGTCAATTATAATAACCCTACCATCTTCATCTTTGTATACATTATGAATTTCATATGACACTCTGTTCTTTATCATAATTGCCACACCCCGGGCATTGGAGCTGCCATGATTAAAAATGAAAATGTGTCCCCATTCTGCTCTCCATTGAGCCGCTGTAGCAGGGGAACTATGAGTTTCCTGCAAAAATATTATTCCATGATCTTTTTGCTGCAGCCAATAAAACACCTGTCTGCGTTTGTTGTAGTTGTTTAAGTCTCTCACATTGAGAGAAAGTATACTTAAATCCACCATTATAATTATATCAAAAGAAGAGAAAAAATTAGGTATGCTTCACAGCTATGAGGAAGAGTTAATTTGTGTATGACACTTACATGTGACTTAGAGAATAAGTTGGTATAACTGTTTATGCTATACAAAATAGGCACCTGATGGGCAGAAAATACATAAAATTGCACGGTTATTTGACCAAAGAAACATTTGTTCTCCCAACGAGAAGACAATATTTCGACTAAAAGATATAAAGTACATCTTTCAATTGTAGTATAAACACTTATGTCAGAACAATAGACTAAATTTGTAAAGTGTGACATGTTAAAATTAGTTATATTACTGTCGTGTGGAAATTGAGGTGACACAATACATATCCTGATATAATTAAAAATATGATATGTTATCATCAGATCACTATTGTGTTTAATTATACACTGTGTAAATTTCAGTAAATATCGTACGTTAGATCCTCTGGTTATTTTATGTATAATATCAGAGGTATGGTATTGCCGTTGGTTGGGATAGTAAGAGTTACTGCATGCTATTAATATTATTCTTACTGATGTTGATATAATTATAAACATTGTATGTGCAGAAGGGCCAGGGTAATATCCAAGCTTGAGTGGAATAATTAAAGCTAACGAGACTCGTACTGTATGAACATAAAACAAAAAATACATAGTTACATATAACATTAAAAACTTACAAGTTCCCCACATGACTTTAACTGCGTTCTGAGTCTTACTATACAATCCAGTCTTTTGAAACCATGTCATTGTCAGCATCCCACATATTCGCTCATGTTTACGAGTCGCCAAGGTTAGTATAACGTCCTTGAACTTCAATGTGCTGCCACCTATCAGCTTTGTCACTAAATAAACGAAAGTGTCGCCGCCTGTCTATAAAGTTTCTCACTAATGGTGGCTCCTCCTGCACATGCGCAGTTCGTGCACCACGTGGCAGCTCCGTCATGGTAGAATGCTTCACAAACCTATGGATTAGATATGGAAAAACCGCCGTCAGTCTGTTGTTGTGTCGCTTTGTGCTGCTGATCTCTCGTGGATCGAGCGAGGGGCAGGATCCTGAATGGGTACCGGCTTGCCGTTGACGTAGAGCCGTCCACGCCAGAACCTTACTCGATCACCGTCGTTATAGGCAACGGCCATTTGCGGTTTAGCCCTTTGTTTTAACAGCAGGTCTTTCAATGTTAAATCTTCGACTATTCGAATGCTTTTGTTTTTCAGTTTTGTTTTGCTCCCTACGATAATTTCATTTCTTAGTGGTCTGTTGTGCAACCTCACTACGATATGCCGTGGCCGTGTGCCCTTCTTTCCAGATCTGTGAGCCGTCTCTATGGCTTTTTTCACCTCATCCTCACTCATATTTACCAGTTTATTTTGAGATATGATTCTGGCAGCTGTATTTTTACAGTTTTCTATATCCCCTATCTCCCCTACTCCCACAATTCTCAGATTCCATTCTCTTAGGTATCTTTCTTGTTTATTTAGTTCAAATGATATTTGTTCCTGAAGTTTATTTATCAGTAATTCCTTCTCCTTATTTTGATTCTGTAATTCTGTCATTTCTTTTCTTAGTTCTGCAACCTCACTAACAAGCTGATCTTTCTGCCCTTTCAGACTATCAACAGATTTATCCAGGGACTCTAGATTATTTTCAAGACCTTGGATGTTTAAAACTTGAAATAACTTAGAAATATGATCATATATTTTGGTAAATTGGCATAATAGCACTTAATTTGTAAATCTTATAACCAATATACTTATCAAGTAGAATTCTAGAACATAAAGGCAAAATTAAAACAGTGTCTTTATGATCACATATATTGCGACAAATTTAAAAACCCTGCTTTTATCCTCACTGGGCCCTCCCGGTTCTTGCCCTCGGAGGTCCCCCATTTTTAGCTCAGCTGGTCATCTGAGCTATAGATGTGGTCCTTTTTCTGTTGGCTGTCCGTCGTCTGTCCATCCATCAATCCATCTGTCGGATTCTGTCCCTTCATAAAACTGGAATGTTTTGAAACCGTTGAACCAAGGAATCTGAAATTCCCGAAAAAAATCTCCTTCTACATCAAAAATTGAGTCACTAGGTTATTGTTCCTTTGAGAAATTAAGGAAAACCTCCTTTTCCAATAAAAACCCATTATTACATTTCAAGACGGTCTTAATATCAAACCACTAATATGTTTTTTGGTCATATTTAGTACGGATATTCTTCCATACATTTCCTATGTACATTCCAAAAATTAGGTCAGTAAATTGCATAATTTGTTTAAGCTATCGGCCTTAACATTAAGCACTGTGAAAAATCAGGAAATATATTTACTCACTTAACATAAGAATTGCTGAAGCTTGAGGCTTATCAGGAATATAACTTCATTTAATCAAGATTCAGTTGTACACCCAAAATCAGACCTGAATTTTTCAAATTTTATAAAATAATAAATCATTACCTAAAATTTTGCCCAAATATGGCCT
This sequence comes from Sipunculus nudus, assembly GCA_026874595.1. Taxonomy (NCBI): domain Eukaryota; kingdom Metazoa; phylum Annelida; class Sipuncula; order Golfingiida; family Sipunculidae; genus Sipunculus; species Sipunculus nudus. Next base: position 52,517,494 of record CM049321.1, read on the forward strand.
TGGCACATTTTTTTTGTAAGCACTGTTGATTTAATTTTCATTGAATGCACACATAAGGATTTCAGTTTTTAAATTATGAAATTTTAAAGGAAATGGCCAAAAACTGTTGCTTTTATAACAGTTTTTATGAGACCATGGCCATACTGAGGCCTTTCTTCAGTCGCCTGTATGTCACCCTAGTTGACCTTTCAGGCTAATTATTTATATACATGCTTGAAGCGGGGCATACTGGGCAGGCCAGCCAATAGCTGGCTGGCAGCAGCTGACCCCATGTGTCAGACTCACCTCCTCTAGTAGTTGTTTTGGCCAAAAACATAACAATAAACAATAATTAAATAAATTTTTATTGGTTTATAAAATATTCACGGTCGCTCTCTGACCGCATAATTGAAACCACGCTGTTATGAATGCATATATATACGAGGCCATGATCGTTAATTTTTAGAAGCTGCTGTTATAATTATAGCTGGCGACAGTTGAGATTGATCTTCAGCTACGTGGCGATGTCCAACGAGCCTCGTGCATATAATTTTAGTGATTCAGGGAGAATTTAAAACAGGGCCCATTAAAAATAATATCGGTTTGCTTAGATGCAAAAACCGTAACCCTTTGCAGGAATGTGCTGACCCGGTGGGTGCCCCTGGCAGTGTTTCCTGCCGCCCAGCACAGGACTGAAGTCTAAAAAGTGTCAATGCCCGCCGGGCAGTAATATTTTAAAATTACGTATATGTGTGCCAAGCCAGGTGACATCCACTGCCGCTTAAAATGAATATTGAATAGAAGGTACTCTTTCACATTGTGCCGTATTTAGTAATTGTAGATAAATAAAATTTGCTATTAAATTAGCGAACGTAGCCGCTAGGGTAGCGCCATCTTGTAAGTGTATAAAGGACTCATTCTGTCACTACCGAAATCATGACGCGCCAAACTATGTTTGATTGGCTAGTGATGACGTGAATTTTGAAAGTATATTTGAAAGGTCAAAGTTCATTATGGGGCCAAATTGCTGTAGATCAGTGGAATGTGAGTTGTTTTGAATGAATTACAGCCAGCAGGGTCAATGCTTCCCGCACGTGTCGGCTCAGCCGTCCGTGACCGTTCGAACATGCTATATCCTGACAGAGAACTAGTAGACCTGGATAACCATGAAATCAGCGGGTTATGATTTAATTTTGTCATTGCAGTTCATAGTTTCATATTTGATAATAAAATATACTACTAGTACTAGACTAATGATAGAGCACGAAAAAGGAAACCCGTGAAACTTTAAAATACAAAAACCGCGAAAAATTCAGCCCCGCTGATATAAAGGCAACCACAGTATACTGATGTTGTATGGATCCTGTATGGATGGCCCCAAATGTATTCCAAAATGACACCAAATAGTCACCTTTGGGTATTTTTCATTTCAATTTTTATAATGAAACAAAAATTAAATTGTTCTTTACTATCAGAGTTTATATGAAGCAAATTAATGAAAGACAAGGATGCAGTTTATTATATTAAATTAATCAAAATTTCATCTCTTTTTCAGGTGTTTCAGTTTGTAAATTTATATTTATTGCAAAAAAAATAAAATAAGTCAAAATTTAAAATAATACTTGAACAAGTACTCATTAAAGATGTCAATATGTTTGACTAATGACATTAAGACTCATGGCTGTATCATCTGTCACAGGATACCATGTTAGCCCTGGGCTTAGACATAAACAGGAATAAGCTTGCGCTTAGTGATTGTATTCTGAGTTCAGTGCAACCCAAAATATATTATGCAACAAGGGATACCCACAAGCTGACTAAATTCTTCAAATACTCATAACTTCTGAATGGCTTGTGCTAATGACCCGAGGATAAACAATGCAATGACTTGTGGGATAGAACAGTGCCCTGGGGTATTGTGTAATCTCTGCCACCAATAGTAGCATGGTAGAGTTAAAGATCTGTTTGTGTTACACTCATACAGGTCTGTAGCTGGGGCACATATTACAAAGAAAATGAGATGTTTCTACTCCACTGGCACTGGACTCTTTGTATTTTCCAGTTGTAACAGACCAAATAGATCTCATATTCTTCGCAGTAATACCAATGGGTTATTCCGCAGTAAAATGGGCAAAAACCTATCTGGCCTCTCCTATTTCACTCATCAGTAACTAGTTAGATGTTTAACATAGTCGGATATATTTGAAAACCTTAGCATAGTTCCCCCATCTATCAAAAATAAGGCAATAATGAATGGATTATTGCTTGTGCAGGCCTGTCCCACTATATGTAATGTCAGACAAATATGTCCCCAGAGCTAGGAGTTAGTTTATCAGGTCATTTGCAAGAGTAGATAAAGAATTCATTCATTACCTTAATTAGCAAATTTAGGTACATGACAAGGTGTTCCAATTCCCTGGCTGTTCGTCACAGCTTTTTTATCCTCAGAAATAGTTAAATAGGTAACATCTTATTATGTGCGTCGTCTGTACGTTAACCCATACTATCTTGGAAATAGAAGCAGCCAGCATCACCAAAAAATTAGTCATCAGTCATTGATTATTTTGGATATCTGCATTTAATTAGATTTTATAGGGAAGAAGCTTAAACCTTGAAAATTTTCTTCTCGGAAACCATCCAGCCAAATTGTCCATCATTTCACAGAAATAATCCGTGTAACCATCTCTCTCAAGTTTGTTCAAATTGTTCCAGTTCAGTGATTTTTGGCCGAGTTACAGGAAGTTGAACTTGGTCATCTGTCCAATTATACATATGTATACATCTCTGATACCTTTGTCATATACAAGACATGTAGGTCCACTCGAAAAGTAGTGGCCCACCATTGAAGCATTACACCTGGTGTATAAACCATTGCATAGGTTCACATTAGGCCTGTAGGCCTTATTCTTTCCTTCCTCCAGCAGTAGAGATCAACCGAGAAGCGCGCATGCGTACTTGGAGGTCATGTGACTTGTTTACTTTGGAGGAGAAAGACAAGGCTTTATATCGGCGTTATATTTCATTACTTTAAGTGATAATTTCGACAAGTTTATCCTGAAATTTTAATCGATTACTTCACTAACATCACCAGGACGACATCTGAACGGAGTTGACCTTTGACCGGCAAGTTGCTGAGTGTCAGAGACGATCTTATATCGCTCTCGGGAAGCCCGAGCTAAGCGATGGCGGCCAAGGGCCCAATGGCAATGGACCTAGTTGGAGAAATCATGCAAGGCATGAGCAAATCTGCCAAGGGCAGCACAGGAACTGTTAATGAAAACGTTGAAGGACAAAGAATTGAGGAAAGATCGGAAGCCGATCAGTCCATAAACTCGCCCGGCGAGCAGGTTCAAGGAAGCCGTCACACCAAACAAAATGGCGACGAAAGGCCGATTAGCGGAAAATCGGACGGTAACCTAGGCTCAGACAGGAGCACCAGGGAACCAAAAGACAAAAACGGTAAGAGGAAATGCAGTAGTTCCTCGAAAAAAGACACTTCTGATAAAGAGAAACAAAAAAGCCCCCGTAAACACGATGGAAAACGCACCGCTCGGCCGGACAGTAACGGCAGAGATCGAGATGCACAATTGACGGCAATGCAGCAGCAGCTGAAAACTCTGACCGAGACCATGCAGTCATTTGCCCCGATCCTCACAGATCTTAAATAAGCCAGGGAACGATGGCTCGATGAGGATGAAGATAATGATGAATCAGATGTAGAACTATTATCTGAGGCTGAGATTGATGAAGATAGCATACCAGAACCTCAGTCAAAAATAACCAAAACAAACAACATGGCGGCCACAACAAGCAACATGGCGGCCACAACGAGCAATATGGCGGAGGCTTCAGCTGAAACCAGCTTTTCTGTCAGCAATCTCAAAGACAGTAAAACAGACAGAGAAAACAGGGCCAGAAATAGACCAAGAAATGTCAGATGTTGTGACACAATTCCTGTAAAAAGGTATGGAGGCTGATTACTTGGGTAAGCTCATGGAAGAGGTATTAACCCCAAAGAACTGTGACAGGTTGAAGGTGATGCGCGTGAATTCCGGCATCTTCAACAATGTGTCAAAAGAAACAAAACAGGATGACATCGCCCTACAAAAGGTACAGAAACCCCTTATTGTAGGAATTACAAAGTTAGTGATGCTGCTTGACAGACTGATAAAAGGTGAGAAAAAACAAGGGAACCAACCCTCTAACAGAGAGGTCATGACAGAGCTGTCACAGACCATCGCAATACTTGGAAACACTTCCCATGATTTCGACCTTCGTAGACGGTGGCTGTTTAAGGGCGAAATGAAAGAAGAATATAAAACCCTTTGCTCAGAAACAAACCCAGTAAGAGGAGAGTTATTTGGTGACCAGCTCGGCCAAACAGTTAAAGAGCTGAATGAAACCAACAAAGTGACCTCACAGCTGACCAGGAAAAAGCACAGCAGACCACAGAGATCAAGGAACAAGACAAGCTACCCTTTTTTATACACAAGCTACAGGAAAAAAATTCAACAAACCAAAGCACTACCACCAAAACAACAACAGAGGCAACAACAACAGCCATCACAGGGGACGCCCCTACCTGTCAAAGACCAGCAACCCAAAGAAATAAACCTTGTACAGGTCAGTAGACAACACCTCATTAGTGAAGCTGCTTTTGTGGCAGGAAACATGAAAAATCACTTGCCAAAGTGGCAAAATTTGACAATGGAAATCTTATCTTTGATACAAGGGTGCAAGACTGAGTTTGATAGGGTCCCTTTTCAAAAAGTGCCTCCCATACCTAGTTAATTCACAGAACTAGAACTGAAAGCAGTTGACAGTGAAATTAAAAATGTTTTGGACAAAGGCATAATAGTAGAATCTTTACTTGAAGAAGGTCAATTCATATCTAACATTTTCTTGAGGCCAAAGAAAAATGGATCCTTTCGCATTTTGAACCTCAAAAAGCTTTAAAAATATGGTAACATATAGGCATTTTAAAATGGATACGTTTCAGTCTTGTATCAATCTTGTAACAAAGAACTGCTACATGGCATCAATAGATCTAACAGATGCCTATTACTCTGTTCCTGTTCACTTAGACTATCAGAAATATTTAAAGTTTGTGCATAAGGGGACTTTGTACAAATTTACATGCATGCCAAATGGCCTTAGCCCTGCACCCAGATATTTCACAAAGCTGCTCAAACCTGTGTTAGCCACATTTAGGGAAAAAGGCCTTGTGTCAAGTTCTTACCTTGATGATATCTTTCTAGTGGGCGGGACCTATCACCAGTGTGTACATAACATAAAAATGACTTTGGATCTTTTTCGGTCCCTAGGTTTCACTGTTAATATCCAAAAGTCTGTCACTCAGCCTACTCAGATCATTCAACACCTAGGATTCATAATTGGTTCACAACAGATGAGTGTTAGTCTAAACACTGAGAAACTTGAAAACATTCAAATATGGTTCAAGTATATCATACGCTCCAAATAATGTAAAATTAAGACCGTGGCCAAGGTGGACGGTATATTGATTTCTGGTCTCCCAGGAGTGAAACATGGTAGACTGTTTACTAGACAGCTGTGTATTTAAGAACAGTGGTGGAAATTTTCATGCACTTGTTAAAATTTCAACCCTGGCTAAAGAACAAATGCAATGGTGGCTAACTACAGCAAAATCTGATCATCATTCCATTATCAACCAGAACCCTACATTTACACTGCAGACAGACGCGTCATTGGCAGGCTGGGGTGCCACACTCATTGATAACGGAGCAACAGGGGGACGCTGGTCAGATACAGATTTAAAACAACACATTAATTTTTTGGAGTTAAAAGCAGCGCTGTTTGGACTACAATCCTTATGTCACAATCTTGAAAACTTAACTCTCCGTTTAGAAATGGACAATACAACAGCTGTCACTTATGTAAACAATATAGGGGGTAGCCACTCAATTGTGTGCAATAGCATAGCAGCAAATATATGGAATTGGTGCATGGGGAGAGGCCTATGGCTGTATGCAACACACATTGCAGGCATACACAACACCATCGCTGATAAAGCCAGTCGACAGTTTGATGATAAAACTGAATGGCAGTTAAATAAACAAGTGTTTCAGGATATTATCAAAGTATATGGTACACCAGAAATAGGCATGTTCGCGTCTCGTCTTAATTTCCAGATCAAACCATTCGTGTCATGGAAAGCAGACCCAGAGGCCATGGCAACTAATGCTTTCATAATTTAATGGTCTGGTAAATTTATTTACATGTTCCCTCCTTTAAGTTTGGTGGCAAGAACACTCCAGAAACTGAGGACGGACATAGGGAGAGCCATCCTGATCGCACCAGACTTTGGAACACAGACCTGGTACCCACTGATACAACAGATGCTTGGAGCACCACCCATATGCCTACCTAGGCGGAAGGACTTGCTAAATCTCCCATTCGACCAGTGAAAGAGCCACCCACTCTTACCAAAAGATGAAAATGAAAGCTTGGCTGCTCTCTGCAAACCATTTGTTAAATCAAAATTATCTGAAAGGGCTATAGAAATAATAGAGAGCTCATGGAGACCCAGCACAAGAAAACAGTGTTCTACATATATTCGTAAATGGGAACTATTTACACAGTCTGATAACTTATCTTTTTACAATCCTTCCGTGGCAAATGTTATAGAATTTCTCACTTCCTTTTATGATTCTGGATGTGGCTACAATGCACTAAATACTGCCAGGTCAGCCCTGTCAGCTTTTGTAACTCTAGGGAATTGGAATGGCACTGTTGGAGACCACCCACTTGTTCAGAGATTTTTAAAAGGTGTGTTTCAAACAAGACCTAGTCTTAGCAAATACAAAACAACCTGGGATGTCTCCATTGTGCTAGAGTATCTAAAGACACTTGCTCCTGCCAATAAGCTATGTTTACAAAACTTAACTTTTAAATTAGCAACACTTTGTTTTTTAGTTACCGGCCAATGCAGTCAATCAATTCACTTCATGGATCTAGACTCTATGCATATTGGTAAATCATCAGCCAACCTTTACATAGCCAGTCTGGTGAAACACTCGAGACCTGGTGTTTAGCAACCACTTATAGTATTACCGGCCTACGCAGCAGACAGGAGATTGTGTGTACTCACTTACCTGAAACATATTGACAGAACAAGAGACATTAGGAATTCGTCAAGGCTTTTTGTCAGTTATGTAAAACCGCACAAAGCAATAACTACTAGCACCTTATCTCGCTGGGTAAAGATTACCTTACAAAGAGCTGGTATAGTTACTACCAGATTCACCAGCCACAGTACTAGATCTCCGACAAGTGCAGCTAACATAAAATGTGCACCCCTCCAGGATATAATAAAAACAGCCGGCTGAACAAATCATTGCACTTTCGCAAAATATCATAACAAACCTGTTCTATCCCCTGAAAGATTTGGACAAGCTGTGCTTAATACTGCAAATAAATAATATCACACACAGTCATGATAGAGACTTGAATTGCAAAACTAAGGACATGGACATTACCTCATATTCTAATATTATACAGTGATCAGTTACCTCTTGATGATCAGTTGATAAAAATTGTTTAATATCTATTGTCGCACACAGGTCTACTTGAGGGACAGGTGGAGGGAATTTTTTATGGTATCTTTTTTATCAAGACAGTACACACCTGAATTACATTGCACAATTCAAATTGAATACAGATGTTGATCTGACAATGTAGGTATTAAATGACATATGTTTTATTTGATCGTTGTGTTATTTTTTTTGCTGGATCAAGACCCTTATGTTGTTATGATCTGACAGGTGACCATGTTGGCTTTAACGTCTCGGTTGATCTCTACTGCTGGAGGAATGAAAGAATTTAAAAATTAAACGAGCCCTACCTGGAAGGTGAAGTTTGATTATGATTCTTTCATTCCTCAGCAGCAGGAGAGATCAATTTAATTTTTAAATTTTGTTTAAACTCTTCAATAACTGGCTTATATCATGATTAATAAAATTTTAATTTAAAAAACAAGCAATTGTCACAGGGTTGGCAAAATGCCAGCAAATACTCATGAAGTCCATGCGGCTGGTAAATGCCACTTTTTGCTGGCAATTACTGGCATTTGCTTGTATTACAGCAGGTCATATTAAAATTTTTTATTATACTTAAATTTTTATTACACTCATTAGGTTGCATTTCTGGCACTTTAAATAGTAATAGAGGATAAAAAATATCGATGTATTTATTGGTAGGGGAGAGTTGGAGTTTTTTTTCCCAGGTTGTATCCTTAAGGACAGTTTTATCAAGTCAGTTTATAATGTGGGATTTCTCTTATATAAAAAGGGACATGTTTCTTAGCTGACAGTTAAACTTGTTGTGTTTAAAGAGGCAGCCCTTGAATCAAAGTGCATCATTGTAAGAGTGATTTCCTATGTAATGTCAGGAGACCAGCTCATTGAGTATAGACCTGAGTACTTCCTTTACCTATCTACAGCAGAAATTGCTTTGTATATTGCAGCAGGAATTGGTCCATTACATGTATTGTGCTTTAATTGTATCCCCAGACAAAGGCGGGGGATATTATGTTTTCATACCGGTCCCGCCTCCGCATATAAATCTTGTTGGCGCGATAACTCAAAAAATATTTCATGGATCTTTACCAAACTTGGTATATGTATAGATATGGGTGAGAAGACAGTCCCTATTAAAAATGAGGTCATGACCTGTACTAGGAGAGTGTCCTTGACCTTGAATAATTCCAATTTGGGGGAAAATCAGACAAATTCTTAAATATCTCAAGAAATCTTGCATGGATTGACCCAAAATCAAGTTGATTGAAGATCATGTTTAGGGTTGTCATGTTCCAGAAACCTGTGGCGCCAACTATTATTCTTTCTTTTATATTATGCATATACATATGGGTTATGGGATGATGTTTATTTAAATTGGGGTCATGACCTTTCCTATGAGAGTGGCCTTGACCTTGAATATTCCCATATTTGGTGAAATTCACACAAAATCTTTAATATCTCGGTAAGGGATACATTGAATGATCCAAAAATCAAATTGACCAAAGATCTTGGATAGCTTTGTCTTTTGCAGAAGACAGATGGCGCCACCTTGTGTCGTTTTCTTGTTAAAATGATGTTCACGCAATAAATTTGTAAGAATTTGAGGTACAGTCACCAAACCCACAGGTTTGATGCATCTTATCAAGGGCTAGGTCAAGTTCGAAGATTGATGGCCTTGATGCATTTTTTTAAGGTCACAGCAGCGATTATGCTAAAATGATATCAGGGCAATAACTCAAAAGGAATTTGTGGTACAGTCACCAAACCTTTAGTTTAGATGCATCTTATCAAGGGCTAGGCCAAGTTCAAATATGGATGACCTTGATGCATTTTTCAAGGTCACAGAGGTGATAACGCTGAAATTATGTTAACTTTAATATCTCACTGTGAGGGATGCATGGATTGGTCCAAAAATTAAATTGACATAAGATCTTTGATAGCATTGTTTTTTGCAGAAGACAGATGGCTCCACCTTATGTTGTTTTCTTGCTAAAATGATGTTTAAACAGAATAACTTTGTAAGAATTTGAGGTACAGTCACCAAACCAACAAATTTGATGCATCTTATCAACGGCTATGTCAAATTGAAAAGAAACCATGGTGGCTTGCCATGTGTCAGTCTCTCTATCTGAATTCAAGATGGGATCCTATTCTTCAAGGCTGGGGAGGTTGGGGGGTTAATTGTCTGGGGATACTATGTGCCAAGAAATATCTAGTTTATTCTCTTACTTGGACATTAAAATGTTCACATTATTCCTTTTTCTTAAACTCTTTTCTGACATGATGTATTACATGAAAAAAAAGCGAATGGTGTCGATTCCTCTCTTTCCAGCTAACAATGCTTCAGGTTCCCACAGAAGGCTGCAAGCAGGAACTTTTGCACCTCCTGTATATCTGTTTTTAGCTCAGCTGAATGTAACTTAGTGTAAGTCATCTGAGCTATAGGGATCACCCTTGGTCTGTCATCCGTCTGTCTGTCCGTCTGTCCGTCTCAAATCGTAACCGCTGGACCTAGAACTTGTAACTTGACATTCTGAGAGGTCAATGAAAAATCTCCTTGGAAACCAGAAATTAGGTCTCTGTTACCCAAACCCTTCGAGCTATGGGGCCCCAAGTACCCCCCAGATAAGTGAAAGATTTCATACAAAAACTTCAATATCTCATTAACTACATCACTGATGGTCATTATTTTTGGCATAGATATTGATCATGAGATGTTTCATCAGTTCCTGCAGACTGGTGGCTCCAAATGTATTTTTCGATTTTTTACGATTTTTTTTCTCTATTTTTGAGACCTTTTAAAATGTGAACATCTATTAACAGGGCACACATCGTAAAGACTGGACCTAGATTCTTCATTCTTGACACACTGAGAGACCTATGAAAAGTCTCCATGGAATCCAGAAATTAGGTCTCTGTTACCAATATCCTTCAAGCTATGGGGCCCCAAAGTATCCCCCCCCCCAGAATGTCAAAAATTTCATACAAAAACTTCAATATCTCATTAACTACATCACTGATGGTCACGATTTTTGGCATACATATTGATCATGAGATGTTTCATGAGTTTCTGCAGGCTGGTGGCGCCACCTGTATTTTTTTCTGTTTTTTTTTACAAATTGTTTTCTCTATTTTTGAGACCTTTAAAAATATGAACATCTGTTAATAGGGCACAAATCGTAAAGACAACCGAGAATCATCATTCTTGACACAGTGAGAGACCTATGAAAAGTCTCCATGGAAACCAGAAATAAGGTCTGTTACCCATATCCTTTGACCTCTGGGGCTCCCAATTACCCCCCCCCCCCAGAATAATGGAAAATTTGATAAAAAAACTGCAACATCTCAATAACTACAACACTGATGGTCATGATTTTTGGCATACATATTGATCAAGATTTGTTCTATCAGTTTCTGCAGACTGGTGGCGCAACCTGTATATTTCCAAATTTTTACAATTTGTTTTGTCCTTTTTTGAGACCTTTAAGGATGTAGTTATCTGCCAACAGGGTACAAATCGTAACGACTGGACCTAGAATCTTCATTCTTGACACCCAGGGAGACCCATGAAAAGTCGGAAATTAGGTCTCTGTTACCCATATCCTTTGAGCTATGGCACTCCAAAGTACAGCTCAGAAAAATGAAAAATTTGATACAAAAGCTGAAGTATCTGAACAAATAATGCAGATATCACCATAACTGTTTGCATGGATATTGATCATTGAGTGTTTCATCAGTTTCTGCAGACTGGTGGCACCATCTGTATTTGTTCCGGTGTTTTTAGGAAAATTTTTCTCAATTTTTTTAGACCTTTAAAGATGTTCTTATCTGTCAACAGGGTACAAATAGTAACAACTGGACCTAGATTCTTCATTCTTGTAATGCAAGGAGGCCCACGAAAAGTGTATGTGGAAACCTGAAATTAGGTCTCTGTTTCCCATATCCTTCAAGCTATAGGACTCCGAAGTATCCCTCAGAATAATGGAAAATTTAATGCAAAAGATGAAGTATCTGAACAACTAATGCAGAGAACACCATGATTCTTTGCATGGATATTGACCATGTGTTTTTATTAGTTTCTGCAGACTGGTGGAGCAACCTTTATTTTTTTAAAGTTTACGCTTTTTTTCTCTATTTTTGAGATATATAAATACAGACACAATCTTGGGCTGTTGGATAATCTGTTTGATGCTTCAGTTGAATGGGTATATACTACCATTCAGATGATAAAATTTCCTTTTGCGAATCTCTTCCCAGTCAGCTGAGTGTCATGACCCATGGGTCACTTGTTTTAATGTCCAGTCAATAGTGGTAAAATCTGGGGTTTTGATTCAAAACTGTGAGGAAATTGTCATTTTATATCCCACGGAAACACAGTACCTTTTTTTAACTTTGTTGACCCGTACTAATACATTCATTTGTTGATGTGTTTCAATAATACAAGCTTGACAAATTGAATTTTGCCTCACCTATAATTATAACGCGCTACTGGTCATCTTGTAATCGAAGTGCCTTATGCGAGTCTCAGTGTATGTCAGTGTGCAACCAGCTGACAGCGTCTGCACTCACTGGACTCGTGAACATTTTGTGCAGTATATACGGCATATTACGTGCTACTGGATGGCATTTAGCCAAGTAGGAAAGTTCCCAGCATCCATTTGCGCGAAAGCTGTATACACTCTAGCTCAGGTCTCTGGGATTTTTGGTACATGGGTAAGCCCATTACACTGTAAGCGACGTCAGCAATTATATACCTGCATACATGTTTCAAGTGAATTGCCAAAATATTTTTTAGCAAAAAATACATTAACACATATTTTCAAGATTGGGAATTCTGTTTTGGTCTGTCAGTTCCGCTATTTCGTCCGCCCTGGCTGAAAATCACTGACTCTACTGTCAGAAGATCATTCATATATTGATTCAGTTAAAATCCCTGTCAATGTGGCAAGGGCAAACCTTTTCTTACCAATTATTTAACTATGTGCACATGTAAAACTGATGTATAAACGATAAATTCAAACAAAAACAAAGCATTGTAATGTTCTTTATTGAGTGTATATAACCACCATATGGACATAATCACCGATATTCAGGGCGTCCAAGTCGACTGACGTAATGATGCTGATGGCCGCCCTTCTTTGCCAAATATTTTTAGGATAAAATTTGTCGTCCTCTACACAAGCAAATACGGTTAGTATATATATTTCATTGCATAATACATCCACATACGTACCTGAATTCAGGTCGCCTGATCAGCATGGCCACCTGCAGGGTCGGTCTTAACAGACACAGTCAGTCAATGTTATCTATGACACACTTGACCACTGATTCTGTTTTGTGTAACTAATATTATTATTATATAAGATGATAAAGCTTAACAGAGATAGAATAAAAAAACTGGCGGTAACTTTTAAGCTTGGCGGGGAAAAATGAAAGCGTTATGTTTCCCCCATGTTATATCAGCTAGGAAGAAAAGTGAGGTTAGGATGGCTCATTCCTTAGTTTTCTTAAAGTGATCTCCCAAATCCTGTGGGGATGGGGGCGCTTATTACATGAGGCGCGCATATTACGTCGAATATGGAAACACAATATTTCATTATGGAAGAATCAAAAGCCTTTTCTGTCAACTCTATCACAGATACTTTTCCCCTTTCCCAGTTAAATATTATCAAGAGAAACATTTACCTGCAGAGATACTCTGTTATAAATGTGAACATAACAACTCTTGATTTATCTTATGATGATTTATTTTCACCTGAGAAATAAAATTAAAGAAAAAGAAAGTTTTTTGATAAAATTTGCAGTTTTCTGAAGTTTCTATTTGTAAATACATTAATCTATTTCAAAAGGCAAAGTTATATTTATTTTACATTAAAATGATATTTTAGCATTGTCTTGTATTATTTCAGTAGTTTCATCTGCTTAAATTTTGTATTTCAGTTCAATTAACAATAATATGATCATGATGGAGTTTAAAAAGTGTTTTACTGAGCTTTGGATTACTGTTATTTAAAATTTTTAAATACGTTTACAGTTACTATGAGGGGCTATTCCTGTGGTAAGAAATTCATATATATGTATGTTTACCTTTAAGACCTTGTCAGTGGTTACATTTGCGAGCTGGAATGGGAAATGGGGCCTACAGAATTTTGAAAATATCTTTGACTGGTTACATATATTATCATTGTTAGACGTATCAAGGCTAGATTGTTGTAAGGAAGATATGAAAGATGATTTATATACATGTATGTTTTAAGGCAAGGAAGCTGTTGCTGAAGAAAGAAACGGGGATATGCACACCCCGTTAGCTGCAGAAGCAGATTTTTTTTCTCAGAAAGTCAGGCACATTGTGAGATGTTAAACGAGATCAAATCTCTATATTTGTATCAAATTATTCTGAAAATTTGCTTATTTGTTATTTGATTACTTGATAATTTGTGGACCTGTTAAACATAACCGCCAAGGCTTGCTTGATGCTTCTTTGCTGAGAATCCCTGTGTTTAAGCATGTCTTATTGGTGAAATAACTTATGTGTGGATTTTCCTAATATTATATTTTAATATATAAATGCAAATGTTTTAAATATTTTAATCTTGAAGAGTACTCTGTATAGATTGATGTTATATTTTGCAGTGCCCTGATGGAAACTGAAACAACTACTGATGATATGAAGGTATATATTAAACAGGAAAATGATCAGAAGTCTCCCAGGAATTGTTCAAAAAGTGACAAATTCAGCACCATATGTGATCAAGAAACTGGCTATAAAATAAAAGAGGAAAGTTGTGATGGAGCAATATCAAAATCCTCTGATCTGTGTCTGAAAGAAGAACAAGGAATATATTTCATGGATATATCGGGTTGTGGTACTTCATATGGAAATGATACCAGCTCACAGATTGACAGTGAAATATCCAGTGTTTCAAACAAAGAAGAGGGGACAGACAAAATAACAGTACATGTAGCTACAGTAATTTCTGATGATTTGGTAGAAAAAAGAGACATTAAAGGACAAATCCTATCACATTCTAAGAAAAAAACATTTGAATGTGACCAGTGTGGCAAATGTTTCTATACTAAAGATAACCTAATTCAACACAAGAGGGCACATACTAGAGAGAAACCATTCAAGTGTGACCAGTGTGGCAAATGTTTCAATACTAAAGGTCACCTAAATGTACACATAAAGAGACACACTGGGGAGAAACCTTTCAAATGTGATCATTGTGGCAAATGTTTCACCACCAGTAGTAACCTAAAGGTTCACGTTAGGAAACACACTGGGGAGAAACCATTCAAATGTGAATTCTGTAACAAGTGTTTCTCAGGAAAGAGTTCTCTAGACGCACATAACAGGACACATACTGGAGTGAAATCATTCAAGTGTGACCAGTGTGGCAAATGTTTCAATACTAAAAGTCCCCTAAATGTACACATAAAGAGACACACTGGGGAGAAACCTTTCAAATGTGATCATTGTGGCAAATGTTTCACCACCAGTAGTGACCTAAAGGTGCACGTTAGGATACACACTGGGGAGAAACCTTTCAAATGTGAATTCTGTAACAAGTGTTTTTCTGGAAAGAGATCTCTAGATGAACACAACAGGAAACATACTGGGGAGAAACCATTCAATTGTGAATTCTGTGACAAGAGTTTCTCTAGAAAAAGCTGTCTAAAAAAGCACACCAGGATACATACTGGGGAGAAACCGTTCAAATGTGATTTTTGTGGCATATGTTTCGCCGCAGGTTGTGATCTTAAGGTTCACCTCAGAAAGCATACAAGTGTGACCAGTGTGGCAAATGTTTCAATACAAAATGTAATCTTGATAACCACATGAGGACATATATGGGAGAAACCATTCAAAAGTGATCAAATACTCCTGCGAAGAGCTTCTTGAGAAAACACAATAGGACACACCTGGAAAAAAACACAGTGTGATCACTGTTGCCAATGTTTTTCTGGAAGAGGAACCCTAAAAGTACATATCGAGACACATTGGGGAGACACCATTCAAAAGTGAATACTGCAACAAGCCAGTTTACCCTAAAGGTTCACGTTGGGACACATACTGGGGAGAAACCATTCTGATGTGATTATTGTCGCAATTTTTTTTCAAGGCCGCCTGAAGTTGAAACATTCTGGCGAGAATCAGTATTAATGAAAACACTGAAAAAAAATGCTTTCCTTCTCCAAGACATTTCAAATCACACATGAACAAGATATGCACGGGTGAGAAAGGGTTCAAATGTTTATTCTGTGGCATAAATTACCCCTCAGAAGGTATCACTGAAAGGTACACATGGGGACACACACTGGAGAATAACCATTTTATTGTGAATATCTTGGCAATTTTTTTTCACTGAACAGAAAAAATTTGATAGACAAGCCCAGACATACAGGGGAGAGAAGCCCTTAAACTGTAAATTGTGTGACAAACGGTTCGCTTTACTGGGTCATCAGAACAGACAGACATGCACACATACTGGCATTACTGGAGATAAACCATTTAAATGTTATCAATGTGACAACTATATCACTGCACAGAAAAATCTGTAGAGAAACATCAGGACACGTAATTCAAAGAAACCATTCAAATGTAATAACTGGCAAAGGTTTCTCAATAGAAGAATTCCTTAGTAAACCTACCGGGACATGCACAGTTGAGAAATCCGAGGACCCTATAATGTGATCATTATGGCATATGTGTCTGTGAAAAAGATCCCCCAAGTGCACATACCAGGACAAATGTTCTAATGTATCAGTGGGTAGATTGTTCCAAAATATGAGTAGCGTAAAGTGAAAATGATCAGAAAACAAGGATGCACACATTCAGTAAGTAATGAGTTTCAACCCTATAATTATGTGATCCCAATACATGGCATACCACTCACCAGTTTTAGCTGTGTACTGTAATGGTTCATTTTGGCTTGGATAACGGAAATAGTTCAAGCTTATTTTTTTTTTTGTCTTTTAACTACCTGACTGTTCACAGTCTCCTAAATCTCAAAGGAAGAAACCAGCAACTTCAAAGTCACATCCAGACAAGTTGTGATGAAATCTCCTTGGATTGTCGAAAATATGTCGCAGTGACCAAAATTTCTTTTAATTTATATGATAACAATTAAAACACATCGGACTCCTTAATCTGTATACTTGGTACATATATTTTTTTTAGTTATTTGAGGATTTTTGCAGATTTATTGTGAATGGTGAATACATGTTGGGCTGCACCAAGAAAGTGAAATATGACATCACATACTTTGCTTAAGAACGAAAACGAATGCACTTGGTAACAGAAAATAGAACTTTCCAATGAGTACTTCTTCATACTATAACCAATTAATGAAAAACTCTTTAACTCTATATTAGATTAGATATTCTGTAAGAACATAAAATCCTTGTGGTAAACACACATTTTATTTTATCGCATTTTCGATATTGTACGTCAGTGTGTAACTTCTGCAGAATTGTCACCAAGGAAAACATGTTTTCATACTAGTACTGTAAATAGGTCACCACTGACTGGACCATAACCCTTTTCCTCGACATGGATTAAAATTTGAACAGTCCCTCATTGTTACTCCTATTCCATGGTACCGCTCCAGCAACCTAGCACTGTTTGGCTCTCTATATTCAGCACACTGCCAGGCCTGTGGTTTTCCTTGTACACGGTTTCGTGAGTACAGATATATTGAAACTAACAATGTCGGAGCCCCAGTTAACCAGCCCACTCGCTTCCTAGTGCTTATTTTGTTCTTGTCCGCTGCCCGGCTGTCACTGCCAGGTCAGGTGCCCTGTTTGCCTTCAGGAGGCGGAGGCAGGTGACTGCTGGGGTCCCGCCAGTCCTTGTGAATTATATGTAAGCTGGAAACGTAAAGAGTGGATAAAAAATGCGATGCCTTCTTTTCTTCCCGTTCCACACCTAGCTCCACTAGTAAAAGATAAGAGAGTTTTCTAGTTCATGTCACAAAGTCCAGGGTGATGGATAAATTGAGACCTAGGTAGAAAACTGGGTCAGGTAAGGACTTCGGTAAGTTCCAACTAGTCCCTCCGACTTCTACGCCTGTTACACTGCCTTCTCCTGTCTCCATGCTGCCTCTTTCCTTAGCTGGGTCTCTGTCACAGGCCGTAACTGAGACATCCCGGCAGGTGTCAGATGACCCTGAAATTCGGGAGTTGATCGAATCTATGATCTCGTCCTTGTGGTCAGAATTCATGCGGGAACAACGCCTGACTATACCAGAAACACAACCTAATAAGGTTTAACCACATTATCCAAAGGCATTTAATAGAAGAACAGTTGTAGAGCAGCAAATCCTTATATTTCTTATGTGAATAATGCCTCAAAATATTCCTCTTTAAATTGCATATTTAAAACTTTCTCCTTATACAGGAGGCATTATTTATATCAAGGTTTTCATATTGATTGCACAGAGAAACGTTGGGGAAAAACGTTCGAGGCTTTTATCATGCGATTATACTACCGTGTAATTACAGGTGTTTTGATTCATAAATTGACAATTGATTTCAACATTTTTGAATTTCAATGTCTTCAATCCCCCGATATTATCAACGATATTACCGACATATATAACAGGTATGTAATAAAGAGTATGATCATGCAGTAGAGTGTTTCCAAATTAGGGAGGGAACCTTCACCAGAGATCTTCCATTGTTGCTCGAATTCAAGAAGAGTGGCGCAGATTTCCAAATTTAACACCAAATCTCTTGCACAGCATCATCGGCCTCCGTAGTTGCATGGTCAACGGTTTCACCAAATAATTTATATAATAGGAATGTAGCAGAAAAACAAGTGTTTCCGATGTTCCCACTGACCGTCTTTCAGGCATTGCTGTGCCTTAGAATTCATATATAATACATAATTTCAACCATGTTCAAGATAAACCCATTGTAACTGCCCGCCTGTCTCCACCCTGGGTTGAGTATCACCTTATCTGGGTGATCATTAACCTGGGTACTGTATGGCGGTCAGTGACCTTTCGAGCACTCACGTTGTGATGGCCAGAGAGATCTGGCGCCAGTCGGGTTTGGACATCCAGCTGAGACAGAAGAGTTGGTTTGCTGATTCAAAGCGCCATCTTCTGTACATTCAGGAGTCAGCCTTGACAACTTGGTATGTGCTTTATCACTTGTACTTAAGACCATATGCAGTTTGATAATTGTTAAAGTTTTTAGTTGTGTTTATACCTCTATATATTTGTTGTGGTCCTTTCAATAACCCAGCCAGATAGAAAAAAACGAAAATCCTGTCCTCAGAACTAGAAATCCCTTACACCATGTTGACTTTACCTTTATACATATATATGGTCATTTGTAACAGTTATTCTTATATTATATATTCCACTGCCCATCTCAATATTAGTCGAATACGTTCTAAGCGTAACTTATAACCAGCTGCTCTGGCATTCTGGTTTTCCTATGCACGCGCATCTTCTGGTCGGTGCAGACCTGATTGTAATTCCTTATATTATCATCCGTGGTAGTGGTATCAAAATTTTGAGGAGCCTAGTCCCGATTATCCGACATTAACCTACGGGTTCTTAAATGTACATGTATTTGAATTCGCCGGATGCCCATGTACATGTTCACACTTAACATTTTTTACGGACCACACAAGGATGACCCTGTGCATGTGCAGATGTGTTGTCTTCTTTTGCCATGGCAGCATATTTTTCTGTTTTACTATTTCAATTTTTTGTGACAATTACAATAATAGTTGACCTATTTCCGCCCGTATTCAGGTAAACTCCAGAGATATTCAGACAAAGGTTTCTACTGAAGCTCCTCAAAGTGTACAAGGCGTCTGGAATAGTTAACATGCCATAGATTGTTCCTGTATCAGGATTAACAAGGCTGTTTTAATCTTTTTTTTACTAACCACACAAATTGATTTCAAAATTGTTGTTTCGCATTAATACTGTTGATGATTAATACCAAGCAATAAATCAGCAGAGAATAAGCAATATGTGAAATATGTAACACGTACTTCAATTTCATGATTTAAAGGGGCCCAATCACCTATCTGACCTTCATTAATTAAAGATAATCCCTCGGAGATTTTATTCAAAATAGGCTAGAAAACGTTGATATCACGCACACAGGCTGCTTGTTTTGTTTTTATTAATGTGTTTATGATATGTGGGGGCCCGCCAAAATAAAACAAATTCAACAATGGCATCAGGCAGCAAGTCTGATAGGCGAGAGTTGTGAAAATGGCGTTGTTCAACAAATAACCTTTTGTGCCCCCGCATATATGCCACATACCATGTTAGGTTACATTTTTTCCCCTTTGTCAACATTGCTGTGTTTACAAACATGTTGTTGATCAACAAGTTCATACATCCTTCACGGAGGTATTATAAGAACTTTCCAAAACCAGAATTACCTTTAGATCATTAATATATACACAGTGAAGCCAGAAATCACAAATTCTCTTTCGCAAAGGTAGGTGAATGGGTATCTTTAAGGTCCATTTGAAAACCATATTGTAAGATTTGGCATGATAGGTTGTATATTCTTGTATTTCATGTCACACTTAATGAGTTCAATGGGCTTCTCTCTCTCATTTGCAGCTGTTCTCAATAATAGGAATATTTTAATTATTATTATAACTTTACTGATTTTGTGAATTTAATCTTTCGTATACATTCAAACCTCTGCATTACCTTGTGACATATCACACATGTATAACAAGCCTTTGTTCCATGATGCCTGTGTACTGATTGCATAATCTCCTAGTCATGGTCACTGGGTCCCGTATTTGTACAGGCCAGATCCTAATCTGTTAATCTCATCAGGGTAAAGGTGTTGATCTCATCAGGGTGACCACTAATGGGGGGGGGGGGGGGGGGGGGGGGTCCCGTGATGTTTGGTCAGCTAAGAGCACACACAGATAGATGATATCAGGATAACGTATAATTACACTGTATGTAGACTTTGTATATGTCAGGGTATAATCAACAAACTCTCATTTCATTGGCCAGTATAGGGGTGGAGTTCACCTCACCCATCTGACCAATGGAATGAATGGGTGATGTTATTGGTTATATTCAAATGAGAGAGAGAACAAAAACCATGGGATAATTATGGGTGGACGGATTCCACTTTGGCGACTCGGCACCTTAGACAGTTTCTGTGTATGGACATTTTTATCATATATTTAATACAAGAAGAATAAAAAAATGGTTACCTAAGTTACCGAATTTGTGTGTTGTGGCTGTGTGCCACAAGTGCCACAAACTTGCTTGAACGAGAGCGTGACTGGGAGAAGTTTAGTCAAGTAATATAAGTTTACATTGGCGTCGCGTGCCAGGTCGAACTAAAATGTCAGATCACACGCCTAGAGATAGAAAAACTCCTGCACCAACGGAGAGAGCAGTGTTCAAGCACATGAAAGCGAACAAAAATCAAATACGCTGTCGAAACTGACGCCTCTACAATCCCTGTGGTCCTGATGTGTCCATCAAGAAACGCTAGCAGTGTCACAAGCTGTGGAGAGGCCATGCAGAAACGCTCAGGATGACAGTAAGAAGTTAAACGTCGAAGAATTTTATTTTTATTATTATATATGCTTCTAAATAAATGTAAAACGTCTTTATATATGATTATAAAAAAAAAATAATGACAGAATGTATATTTTTTTTTTTGTGACATTTCAATGTATATTGTAAATAAGAATTCTATGAGCTTTTCAGTTCTCACTTTATCAGGTGTAATTTGATTTATGGTTGTCTTTGTATTTTGATAGTTCCCAGTCCTAAATATTAGATCGTCCTGCTGTGTGCTGCAAATTTTAAATATAGTTCTGGGTGACAGATTCACTGCATATGCCATCATGTGAGGCATAGACTTAAACTTGAAACACTATGTATACATATTCTTGAGGCAATTATTTATAGATGTACTTTAGATAAACCAAGTTATTACTTCAGAAATTAAAACGGAAATGTCTTATTTATGTATCTAGAAACATCATGTTTTGAGCTGAATGTTGTACACTGTTTATTGATTGTCCCCTGAATATTAGCTCTGACTGAATGGGTGGAACAGATAAGACTAATTTCATGTTGATAGAGTCACAATGCTAAAGGGGCCAGCATAGACTTGGACGTTCAATACAGTGCATAGTCATGAAGCTAAACATTAAATTTTAAATTACTAGACGCAAGTTCATATTGAATCACTCTTTTCATTTATAACACTTTTATTTTACATTAAGCTGAATGTTGTACACTGTTTATTGATTGTCCCCTGAATATTAGATCTGACTGTATAGGCGAACAGATAAGACTAATTTCGTGGTGACAGAGTCACAATGCTAAGGGGTCGAGCATAGACTTGAACGTTCAATCAAGTGCATAGTCATGAAGCTAAACAGTAAATTTTAAATCATTAGACACAAGTTCATATTGAATCACTCTTTTCATTTATAACACTTTTATTTTACATTAAGCTGAATGTTGTACACTGTTTATTGATTGTCCCCTGAATATTAGATCTGACTGTATAGGCGAACAGATAAGACTAATTTTGTGGTTATAGAGTCACAATGCTTTATAGGGAGTCGAGCATAGACTTGGGCAGTCAATACAGTGCATAGTCATACAGCGAAACGTTAAATATTAGAACATTAGCCATAGCTGCTTGTATAACGAATCACTCTTTTTAATTATGTCACTTTTACTCTACATTAAGCTGAATGTTGTGAACTGTTTTGGTAGTCTCCTGAATATTAGATCTGACTGTATAGGCGGGACGGGTAAGACTAATTACATGGTGATAGGGTCACAGTGCTGAGCGTTCAAGCATAGACTCAGGCTTCATTAGACAAGGTGAACATTAAACAGAGCTTAACGAAATATTTTATTCAAAATGCTTAACCTATTAAATAACATTTATTATTTTTTGTACATTCTGAAAGGATGGATTATAATTTTACATGTGGGCTAACCGTTTTGCACTGAATCTTGTGTACTGTTAACTGATAGCGTAATTGTGAATAATAGATCTCACTGCTGGGGAGCAGGTAAGACTAAGTTCATTGTACGGTCTCACTGTTTAGGGGCGAAACAAAGACTTTCAGTGCAGTGCATTCTCACGCTGCAGGATGCAAGTTCTCTTCCGATGTAAACATGATTCTTCAGTATGTATAACTATTAAATTTACTTTATTTTTGAGCAAATTAAAAATTGAATTCAACCTTTTTTTATATAAACTGTAATTCCTGCTGTTTTGTACTAGGCTTTATGTATTGTATATTGATGTTTTCATGAACATTAGATCTTACTGGTGGAAGGTACAGATGAGACTAACTTCATGTACGAGTCTGATTGCTGATGTATACAGCAAAGACTGGCTTTCAATGTAAATCATAAGATTTGGCAAGGTGCATGTATAAGCAAGTTGGAAATAAGTTTGACTAAAATTTTCTTTAATTACAATTGGTTTAACCATGTCATTTATATATAGATATATATATATATATATATATATATGTATATATATATATATATATGAGTTGTAGTGTATTATATTGTGTTGTGTATCAGCACCACTGCAATGGACTTACGAAGGAGGAAATTTTCTGGAAAAATATTTAATTATACGAGGCCCAGACCGAGGGCAAGGGTATTCTGCACTGTGGACGGAAGCAGGCAGGGAAATGAAAGCGAGGAAGCACCTCTGGGGACTAAGACCACAATAATGTCTCCCCAGAGGGTGAGATGCTCGGGCATCCACATGCTATACGGTCAATGAACTGATGCTAATGAATATTTAAGAAATGTGTACTATAATATCAATTTGCATATTTTTTTTTATAAAAAAGACATGTTCACATAAGTTGTCATTTAGATTATTAATTTATGTACTTGTATTTTATCATGCCAAATCTTGTTCTTCTGGGATAAATGTGACAATATAAATTAGCCATTGGTATACACATATTTATATAGGTTCACATTAAGGACTTTATATATGTATTAAAAAAAAAGAAAATCATTCTGATTTTCTTTTTTTTATCATGGGTGGTGTGCGAGTGTAAGATTTGGCATGATAGGTTGTGTATTCTTGTATTTCATGTCACACTTAATGAGTTCAATGGGCTTCTCTCTCTCATTTGCAGCTGTTCTCAATAATAGGAATATTTTAATTATTATTATAACTTTACTGATTTTGTGAATTTAATCTTTCGTATACATTCAAACCTCTGCATTACCTTGTGACATATCACACATGTATAACAAGCCTTTGTTCCATGATGCCTGTGTACTGATTGCATAATCTCCTAGTCATGGTCACTGGGTCCCGTATTTGTACAGGCCAGATCCTAATCTGTTAATCTCATCAGGGTAAAGGTGTTGATCTCATCAGGGTGACCACTAATGGGGGGGTCCCGTGATGTTTGGTCAGCTAAGAGCACACACAGATAGATGATATCAGGATAACGTATAATTACACTGTATGTAGACTTTGTATATGTCAGGGTATAATCAACAAACTCTCATTTCATTGGCCAGTATAGGGGTGGTGTTCACCTCACCCATCTGACCAATGGAATGAATGGGTGATGTTATTGATTATATTCAAATGAGAGAGAGAACAAAAACCATGGGATAATTATGGGTGGACATATTCCACTTTGGCGACTCGGCACCTAGGACAGTTTCTGTGTATGGACATTTTTATCATATGTTTAATACAAGAAGAATAAAAAAATGGTTACCTAAGTTACCGAATTTGTGTGTTGTGGCTGTGTGCCACAAGTGCCACGAACTTGATTGGATGAGAGCGTGAGTGGGAGAAAGACGAAGTTTATATAGTAAAGTAACATAAGTTTACAATATGACAGTATCTTAGTGTCATGTATTTTAATATCGTCCCTGTGATATATTATTCTGCCAATTAAGACAATAATACTGTTGACTATTTGAAAACCATATTATACAATACATGAAAGCGTAGTACCCAAGATGTCTAATTATTCTTAAGATCAAAGGGTGGTACATAAGTTTGACCTTGACCTTGAATAACCTCTCTAACCGTTGGACAGCTGGAGTAGTTAGTATTACCAGTACACATTCAAAATCTAATAAATCGATCCAATATTATTCATTTTGATGTGATATATACAATACCAAAGAAAAATCTAGGCGCTTTAATTTTTTTTATGATGGCGGCCATCTTGGATTTTTTTGGGGGGTCAGGAGGGTGATAAAATTTGTTACCTAACTTTTTTCCATCAGCTTACACCTAAATGAAGTGAAAACAAGGGCTATTTCAATTTTCACTAAATCGTCTATACTTTTTAGATTAATGAATGGATAACAATGATTCTTCACAGAATAATAGAAAAGGCCTTATTATATCAATAAAAAAATCAAAATAATATTGATGTAGTGGCATTTTGTGTATGCGTTATCGCTTTATTTCTAAAAATTCTTTAGCTTCCGCCTTCCCGCTTCCGACTTCCAAGTTTTATACACAATCGTTTACATTCGAAGTCCAAGAAGAGTTGTTTGAGCCTGAGACAGGCACCTACGGTAGATCAGAAAGTTCGGGTTCCTAAACTTATATCAAGGTAAGATAACATATTAAATCGTATCAAGATTTATGAAAGGTATACAGAGTCTGTAGCTCCAATATGTACGGGTTGGATAAATCACCGGATTTGACAAAATTTCTTGCATTTCCAGTCAACTCGCACCTTTGTTAATGTTAGTCTCTTACACAGACACACGGTGGTGCTCCGCAAGCCCCCCGTGGGGCCTGTGGAAGAGGCTATGTTAATGTCAGCTCACACAATACCAACTCGCTCCATACAAACTCGCGTCTTGGGCAAGTCACACTCCCGGATCCGCGGATATCCGTGGCTGAGAGTGATGCCGAGTTTTCCTTGTATAACACCTGCATGAGATTTGGGCCTCTCTTAAATAATTTTCACAATAAATTGGCATATTATGAAACTCAGAAATATCTAGAAAAATCTCAGAAACCTGATAAAAGTTTAAAGGGACATAATCAGGGGCAATATTATACTTATTCTTTCACACTATCAGTTAAAGTTTGGCCTTTGGGTTATACAAAAGTTTCAAGGCAAAACTATTCCAGCACACGGTCTCTGTAGCTCCCTATAAGTTGCTTAACACCATTATATTTTTGTGTGTGTTTGTAAACACAGTCCAAGTCTGTCTGTTTACAATAACAAGGCCACATGGCCGGAGGTCCAATTAAGCGCATGCGCGTCAGATAACATGCGATGTTTCAGCGGAAATTTTGGGGGCCAGGTCAGTGCATCTCCTGATGTTTTGGCCCAGGTGGTGCACGCAGTCCCATCCGCTGTGTTAATACTGACACCTCTCATCGCACCCGGTCCATTGTTTTTAACACTCGTGTACAGGAGTAAGTTTTTATCATATTTAGTATGGATATTCTTCTATACATTTCCTATCTACATTCCAAAAATTAGGTTAGTATTATGTAATTTTATTTAGTCATGGGCCTGAACATAATGCACTGTAAAAATCAGGAAATATATTTACTCACTTAACATAAGAATTGCTGAAGCTTGAGACTTTATCAGGAATATAACTTCATTTAACCAAGATTGTATATCCAAAATCAGACCTGAGTTTTTTTAAATTTTATAAAATTATAAATCAGTACCTTAAATTTTGCCCAAATTTGGCCTTGGCACATATTTTGTTTGTAAGCACTGTTGATTTAATTTTCATATAATGCACACATCAGGATTTCAGTTTTTAAATTCTGAAATTTTAAAGGAAATGGCCAAAAACTGTAGCTTTTATTAAATTTTTTATGACACCATGGCCAGACTTGAAGCCTTTCTTTAGTCACCTGTATGTCACCCTAGTTGACCTTTCAGGCTAATTATACATTCTGGGCAGGCCAGCCAATAGCTGGCTAGCAGCTGCTGGCCCCAGTTGTCAGAGTCGACTCCTCTAGTAGTTATTTTGGCCAAAAACATAACATTAAACAATAATTAAATACATTTTTATTGGTTTATAATAACAACTTCAAGAAATATTAATTGAAAACAAATTGACAGTTAATGATTAACAGGGAGTTGCCTTGCAAATACTGATGTTGTATGGATCCTGTATGGATGGCCCCAAATGTATTACAGCTCTTGTCCGGGTGTTTCAGTTTGTAAATTTATATTTATTGCAAAAAATTAAAAAAAGTCAAAAATTAAAATATTACTCGAACAAGTACTCATTAAAGATGTCAATATGTTTGACTAATAACATTAAGACTCATGGCTGTGTCAGCTGTCACAGGATACCATGTTGGCCCTTGGCTTAGACATAAACAGGTGTAAGCTTGAGCTTAATGTCTGTATACACACTGAACTTCATTCAGTGCATATTATATTATGCAGCAAGGGATACCCAGAAGTTGTCTAAATTCTTCAAATACTCATGAAATACTGTAAAACAAGTGACTTCTGAGTGGCTTGTGCTAATGACTTAGGATAAACAGTGCAATGACTTGTGGGATTGAACAGTGCCATGGGGTATTGTGTAATCTCTGCCAACCAATGGTAGCACAGTAGATTTAAAGATCTGTTTGTGTTACAGTCATACAGGTCTGTAGCTAGGGCACATATTACAAAATAAATGAGATATTTCTTCTCCACTTGCACTGGACTCTTGGTATCTTCCAGTTGTAACAGACCAAATAGATCTCATATTCTTTGCAGTTATACCAATGGGCAATTACCTATCTGGCATCTCCTATATCACTCATCAGGAACAGTAACTAGTTAAATGTTTTACACATACATATTTGAATACCTTAGAATAGTTCCTCCATCTATCAATAATGAAACAATGGCTTATTCAGGGTTGGGTTTTATCCGGATAAAACCTGTTTAATTAATCCAGGACAATGGATAAAACTGAGTTTTATCTGGTTTTATCTAGTTTTATCTGGATTATACAGGATTAAACTGGATCAAACTAAGAATCACCTTGTAAAATCTAATTAAATTGACATAAATGATAATCTGATGAAATAAGTTAAAAAGTTTTATTAATATATCAACAATATATAAGATTTATATCCAATTGGCAATTTCCTCCAAGTTCATGTTTCACTATTGTCAGCATCCACTATTAGCTTATGCTAAACACACCAGATTTAGGAGCTGTCCCTTTGTCTTCTATGTTACTTTTCTGGCTGGTAGTCAATTTCTCAGTAGGATGTATCATCTTTATAACAGCATCCTTGATCAGCCATCAAATATTTACTCATAGTTACAGGCCAGGGTAGGCTTACAGGGTGACTTTTGCTGCCCAATTGTGAACAACTAATTATAGAGAGACTGTGGAGGAGGATGCATGAATGACTTTGATTCAATGGAGGTATCTCCTCTCAGGCTGTCATGACTGGATGGTTGTCAAATGATAGCCCACTGTTGCTGCTTGTGTAAAAATGCGGTTCCAGTGGCAAAAGAGTCGAGGAATAACACTGTAACTACCCCACATTCAGAGAAACCTATGTGCCTCGTGAAAGGTCACCCCCACAAAATTATTCACAAAGTGACTGATATCACTGTATATCTTAAGCCATTTATGCAATAAATGACTGGATTATGTACATCTCTCTCAGATGTAAGAATAGATGCTCATCTGTGAATATATGATATTCTGTAGTACCACTGATTATGGAGTTTAACTAAACGTGTGAACTGCAGTTGTTTAGCTTTTTTATAGTGAAATGTACAAAATAGGTGATTATGTTTTAATAAGTCATACTCTGACCTCTCTAAAGAAGAGAAATAATTTCAAGTTTCAAAATTATTATCAAAATCATGGCATGACTATCTGAGACAAAAACAATGAGTTTTATGTATAAATATATGGTCACATAATAATTCAGTTAACTGGACATAAATGTACCTTTCAAGGACTGTAATTTTTTTACAGTGGAAAGCTTAACTTAATATAAAATGTCTACAGACAGTATACACCCAGACTTCGGATTCAACTGGATAAAACCTGTTTTATCTGATCCTGATTAATCCGGATTTATCCAGTGGATTAAACCGACTGCGGATAAAACTGCCAACCCTGGGCTCATTGCTTGTGCAGGCCTGTCCCACTATATGCAATGTCAGACAAAAATGAAGGAACTTTTGAGGATGACTGTATGGCACCTTGAATTTTTCTTCTCATTATTTGTTGTACCAGTTAATTTGGTTTCAGCAAAAATAGTTATCCACTTTGGAAATGGTAAATGTGTGCAAGCAGAAACTTTTGCACCTCCGTTATCTCTGTTTTGAAGCATCAAGTGAATAGTGCAAGACTTGCTGGATTTATAATTGAAAATTTTTGTATTACTGAATTTATTCTGAATAACTGACCATCAACAACAAGAAGGCAAAACTAAAACTGCAACCTTCCACAGAGCAGCTCCGTTCTCATCTTAAGGTCATTTACCTTGTCCAGCCTCACAGATGTTTCAATGGCCTTTTATAATGTTTCAAGATATCTGCAGACCCCAAAACGGATGAGAGTGGCCTTGACCTTGAATATTCCCATATTTGGTGAAATTCACACAAAATCTTTAATATCTCGGTAAGGGATACATTGAATGATCCAAAAATCAAATTGACCAAAGATCTTGGATAGCTTTGTCTTTTGCAGAAGACAGATGGCGCCACCTTGTGTCGTTTTCTTGTTAAAATGATGTTCACGCAATAAATTTGTAAGAATTTGAGGTACAGTCACCAAACCAACAGGTTTGATGCATCTTATCAAGGGCTAGGTCAAGTTCGAAGATTGATGGCCTTGATGCATTTTTTCAAGGTCACAGCAGCGATTATGCTAAAATGATATCAGGGCAATAACTCAAAAGGAATTTGTGGTACAGTCACCAAACCTTTAGTTTAGATGCATCTTATCAAGGGCTAGGCCAAGTTCAAATATGGATGACCTTGATGCATTTTTCAAGGTCACAGAGGTGATAACGCTGAAATTATGTTAACTTTAATATCTCACTGTGAGGGATGCATGGATTGGTCCAAAAATTAAATTGACATAAGATCTTTGATAGCATTGTTTTTTGCAGAAGACAGATGGCTCCACCTTATGTTGTTTTCTTGCTAAAATGATGTTTAAACAGAATAACTTTGTAAGAATTTGAGGTACAGTCACCAAACCAACAAATTTGATGCATCTTATCAACGGCTATGTCAAATTGAAAAGAAACCATGGTGGCTTGCCATGTGTCAGTCTCTCTATCTGAATTCAAGATGGGATCCTATTCTTCAAGGCTGGGGAGGTTGGGGGGTTAATTGTCTGGGGATACTATGTGCCAAGAAATATCTAGTTTATTCTCTTACTTGGACATTAAAATGTTCACATTATTCCTTTTTCTTAAACTCTTTTCTGACATGATGTATTACATGAAAAAAAGCGAATGGTGTCGATTCCTCTCTTTCCAGCTAACAATGCTTCAGGTTCCCACAGAAGGCTGCAAGCAGGAACTTTTGCACCTCCTGTATATCTGTTTTTAGCTCAGCTGAATGTAACTTAGTGTAAGTCATCTGAGCTATAGGGATCACCCTTGGTCTGTCATCCGTCTGTCTGTCCGTCTGTCCGTCTCAAATCGTAACCGCTGGACCTAGAACTTGTAACTTGACATTCTGAGAGGTCAATGAAAAATCTCCTTGGAAACCAGAAATTAGGTCTCTGTTACCCAAACCCTTCGAGCTATGGGGCCCCAAGTACCCCCCAGATAAGTGAAAGATTTCATA
Organism: Sipunculus nudus; assembly: GCA_026874595.1. NCBI lineage: Eukaryota > Metazoa > Annelida > Sipuncula > Golfingiida > Sipunculidae > Sipunculus > Sipunculus nudus. The sequence continues at coordinate 52,547,836 of CM049321.1, forward strand.
CAAAAACTTCAATATCTCATTAACTACATCACTGATGGTCATTATTTTTGGCATAGATATTGATCATGAGATGTTCCATCAGTTCCTGCAGACTGGTGGCTCCAAATGTATTTTTCGATTTTTTACGATTTTTTTTCTCTATTTTTGAGACCTTTTAAAATGTGAACATCTATTAACAGGGCACACATCGTAAAGACTGGACCTAGATTCTTCATTCTTGACACACTGAGAGACCTATGAAAAGTCTCCATGGAATCCAGAAATTAGGTCTCTGTTACCAATATCCTTCAAGCTATGGGGCCCCAAAGTATCCCCCCCCCCAGAATGTCAAAAATTTCATACAAAAACTTCAATATCTCATTAACTACATCACTGATGGTCACGATTTTTGGCATACATATTGATCATGAGATGTTTCATGAGTTTCTGCAGGCTGGTGGCGCCACCTGTATTTTTTTCTGTTTTTTTTACAAATTGTTTTCTCTATTTTTGAGACCTTTAAAAATATGAACATCTGTTAATAGGGCACAAATCGTAAAGACAACCGAGAATCTTCATTCTTGACACAGTGAGAGACCTATGAAAAGTCTCCATGGAAACCAGAAATAAGGTCTGTTACCCATATCCTTTGACCTCTGGGGCTCCCAATTACCCCCCCCCCCCCCCCCAGAATAATGGAAAATTTGATAAAAAAAACTGCAACATCTCAATAACTACAACACTGATGGTCATGATTTTTGGCATACATATTGATCAAGATTTGTTCTATCAGTTTCTGCAGACTGGTGGCGCAACCTGTATATTTCCAAATTTTTACAATTTGTTTTGTCCTTTTTTGAGACCTTTAAGGATGTAGTTATCTGCCAACAGGGTACAAATCGTAACGACTGGACCTAGAATCTTCATTCTTGACACCCAGGGAGACCCATGAAAAGTCGGAAATTAGGTCTCTGTTACCCATATCCTTTGAGCTATGGCACTCCAAAGTACAGCTCAGAAAAATGAAAAATTTGATACAAAAGCTGAAGTATCTGAACAAATAATGCAGATATCACCATAACTGTTTGCATGGATATTGATCATTGAGTGTTTCATCAGTTTCTGCAGACTGGTGGCACCATCTGTATTTGTTCCGGTGTTTTTAGGAAAATTTTTCTCAATTTTTTTAGACCTTTAAAGATGTTCTTATCTGTCAACAGGGTACAAATAGTAACAACTGGACCTAGATTCTTCATTCTTGTAATGCAAGGAGGCCCACGAAAAGTGTATGTGGAAACCTGAAATTAGGTCTCTGTTTCCCATATCCTTCAAGCTATAGGACTCCGAAGTATCCCTCAGAATAATGGAAAATTTAATGCAAAAGATGAAGTATCTGAACAACTAATGCAGAGAACACCATGATTCTTTGCATGGATATTGACCATTTGTTTTTATTAGTTTCTACAGACTAGTGGAGCAACCTTTATTTTTTTAAAGTTTACGCTTTTTTTCTCTATTTTTGAGATATATAAATACAGACACAATCTTGGGCTGTTGGATAATCTGTTTAATGCTTCAGTTGAATGGGTATATACTACCATTCAGATGATAAAATTTCCTTTTGCGAATCTCTTCCCAGTCAGCTGAGTGTCATGACCCATGGGTCACTTGTTTTAATGTCCAGTCAATAGTGGTAAAATCTGGGGTTTTGATTCAAAACTGTGAGGAAATTGTCATTTTATATCCCACGGAAACACAGTACCTTTTTTTAACTTTGTTGACCCGTACTAATACATTCATTTGTTGATGTGTTTCAATAAAACAAGCTTGACAAATTGAATTTTGCCTCACCTATAATTATAACGCGCTACTGGTCATCTTGTAATCGAAGTGCCTTATGCGAGTCTCGGTGTATGTCAATGTGCAACCAGCTGACAGCGTCTGCACTCACTGGACTCGTGAACATTTTGTGCAGTATATACGGCATATTACGTGCTACTGGATGGCATTTAGCCAAGTAGGAAAGTTCCCAGCATCCATTTGCGCGAAAGCTGTATACACTCTAGCTCAGGTCTCTGGGATTTTTGGTACATGGGTAAGCCCATTACACTGTAAGCGACGTCAGCAATTATATACCTGCATACATGTTTCAAGTGAATTGCCAAAATATTTTTTAGCAAAAAATACATTAACACATATTTTCAGGATTGGGAATTCTGTTTTGGTCTGTCAGTTCCGCTATTTCGTTCGCCCTGGCTGAAAATCACTGACTCTACTGTCAGAAGATCATTCATATATTGATTCAGTTAAAATCCCTGTCAATGTGGCAAGGGCAAACTTTTTCTTACCAATTATTTAACTATGTGCACATGTAAAACTGATGTATAAACGATAAATTCAAACAAAAACAAAGCATTGTAATGTTCTTTATTGAGTGTATATAACCACCATATGGACATAATCACCGATATTCAGGGCGTCCAAGTCGACTGACGTAATGATGCTGATGGCCGCCCTTCTTTGCCAAATATTTTTAGGATAAAATTTGTCGTCCTCTACACAAGCAAATACGGTTAGTATATATATTTCATTGCATAATACATCCACATACGTACCTGAATTCAGGTCGCCTGATCAGCATGGCCACCTGCAGGGTCGGTCTTAACAGACACAGTCAGTCAATGTTATCTATGACACACTTGACCACTGATTCTGTTTTGTGTAACTAATATTATTATTATATAAGATGATAAAGCTTAACAGAGATAGAATAAAAAAACTGGCGGTAACTTTTAAGCTTGGCGGGGAAAAATGAAAGCGTTATGTTTCCCCCATGTTATATCAGCTAGGAAGAAAAGTGAGGTTAGGATGGCTCATTCCTTAGTTTTCTTAAAGTGATCTCCCAAATCCTGTGGGAGTGGGGGCGCTTATTACATGAGGCGCGCATATTACGTCGAATATGGAAACACAATATTTCATTATGGAAGAATCAAAAGCCTTTTCTGTCAACTCTATCACAGATACTTTTCCCCTTTCCCAGTTAAATATTATCAAGAGAAACATTTACCTGCAGAGATACTCTGTTATAAATGTGAATATAACAACTCTTGATTTATCTTATGATGATTTATTTTCACCTGAGAAATAAAATTAAAGAAAAAGAAAGTTTTTTGATAAAATTTGCAATTTTCTGAAGTTTCTATTTGTAAATACATTAATCTATTTCAAAAGGCAAAGTTATATTTATTTTACATTAAAATGATATTATAGCATTGTCTTGTATTATTTCAGTAGTTTCATCTGCTTAAATTTTGTATTTCAGTTCAGTTAACAATAATATGATCATGATGGAGTTTAAAAAGTGTTTTACTGAGCTTTGGATTACTGTTATTTAAAATTTTTTAAATACGTTTACAGTTACTATGAGGGGCTATTCCTGTGGTAAGAAATTCATATATATGTATGTTTACCTTTAAGACCTTGTCAGTGGTTACATTTGCGAGCTGGAATGGGAAATGGGGCCTACAGAATTTTGAAAATATCTTTGACTGGTTACATATATTATCATTGTTAGACGTATCAAGGCTAGATTGTTGTAAGGAAGATATGAAAGATGATTTATATACATGTATGTTTTAAGGCAAGGAAGCTGTTGCTGAAGAAAGAAACGGGGATATGCACACCCCGTTAGCCGCAGAAGCAGATTTTTTTTCTCAGAAAGTCAGGCACATTGTGAGATGTTAAACGAGATCAAATCTATATTTGTATCAAATTATTCTGAAAATTTGCTTATTTGTTATTTGATTACTTGATAATTTGTGGACCTGTTAAACATAACCGCCAAGGCTTGCTTGATGCTTCTTTGCTGAGAATCCCTGTGTTTAAGCATGTCTTATTGGTGAAATAACTTATGTGTGGATTTTCCTAATATTATATTTTAATATATAAATGCAAATGTTTTAAATATTTTAATCTTGAAGAGTACTCTGTATAGATTGATGTTATATTTTGCAGTGCCCTGATGGAAACTGAAACAACTACTGATGATATGAAGGTATATATTAAACAGGAAAATGATCAGAAGTCTCCCAGGAATTGTTCAAAAAGTGACAAATTCAGCACCATATGTGATCAAGAAACTGGCTATAAAATAAAAGAGGAAAGTTGTGATGGAGCAATATCAAAATCCTCTGATCTGTGTCTGAAAGAAGAAAAAGGAATATATTTCATGGATATATCGGGTTGTGGTACTTCATATGGAAATGATACCAGCTCACAGATTGACAGTGAAATATCCAGTGTTTCAAACAAAGAAGAGGGGACAGACAAAATAACAGTACATGTAGCTACAGTAATTTCTGATGATTTGGTAGAAAAAAGAGACATTAAAGGACAAATCCTATCACATTCTAAGAAAAAAACATTTGAATGTGACCAGTGTGGCAAATGTTTCTATACTAAAGATAACCTAATTCAACACAAGAGGGCACATACTAGAGAGAAACCATTCAAGTGTGACCAGTGTGGCAAATGTTTCAATACTAAAGGTCACCTAAATGTACACATAAAGAGACACACTGGGGAGAAACCTTTCAAATGTGATCATTGTGGCAAATGTTTCACCACCAGTAGTGACCTAAAGGTTCACGTTAGGATACACACTGGGGAGAAACCTTTCAAATGTGAATTCTGTAACAAGTGTTTTTCTGGAAAGAGATCTCTAGATGAACACAACAGGAAACATACTGGGGAGAAACCATTCAATTGTGAATTCTGTGACAAGTGTTTCTCTAGAAAAAGCTGTCTAAAAAAGCACACCAGGATACATACTGGGGAGAAACCGTTCAAATGTGATTTTTGTGGCATATGTTTCGCCGCAGGTTGTGATCTTAAGGTTCACCTCAGAAAGCATACAAGTGTGACCAGTGTGGCAAATGTTTCAATACAAAATGTAATCTTGATAACCACATGAGGACATATATGGGAGAAACCATTCAAAAGTGATCAAATACTCCTGCGAAGAGCTTCTTGAGAAAACACAATAGGACACACCTGGAAAAAAACACAGTGTGATCACTGTTGCCAATGTTTTTCTGGAAGAGGAACCCTAAAAGTACATATCGAGACACATTGGGGAGACACCATTCAAAAGTGAATACTGCAACAAGCCAGTTTACCCTAAAGGTTCACGTTGGGACACATACTGGGGAGAAACCATTCTGATGTGATTATTGTCGCAATTTTTTTTTCAAGGCCGCCTGAAGTTGAAACATTCTGGCGAGAATCAGTATTAATGAAAACACTGAAAAAAAATGCTTTCCTTCTCCAAGTCATTTCAAATCACACATGAACAAGATATGCACGGGTGAGAAAGGGTTCAAATGTTTATTCTGTGGCATAAATTACCCCTCAGTAGGTATCACTGAAAGGTACACATGAGGACACACACTGGAGAATAACCATTCTATTGTGAATATCTTGGCAATTTTTTTTTCACTGAACAGAAAAAATTTGATAGACAAGCCCAGACATACAGGGGAGAGAAGCCCTTAAACTGTAAATTGTGTGACAAACGGTTCGCTTTACTGGGTCATCAGAACAGACAGACATGCACACATACTGGCATTACTGGAGATAAACCATTTAAATGTTATCAATGTGACAACTATATCACTGCACAGAAAAATCTGTAGAGAAACATCAGGACACGTAATTCAAAGAAACCATTCAAATGTAATAACTGGCAAAGGTTTCTCAATAGAAGAATTCCTTAGTAAACCTACCGGGACATGCACAGTTGAGAAATCCGAGGACCCTATAATGTGATCATTATGGCATATGTGTCTGTGAAAAAGATCCCCCAAGTGCACATACCAGGACAAATGTTCTAATGTATCAGTGGGTAGATTGTTCCAAAATATGAGTAGCGTAAAGTGAAAATGATCAGAAAACAAGGATGCACACATTCAGTAAGTAATGAGTTTCAACCCTATAATTATGTGATCCCAATACATGGCATACCACTCACCAGTTTTAGCTGTGTACTGTAATGGTTCATTTTGGCTTGGATAACGGAAATAGTTCAAGCTTATTTTTTTTTTTTGTCTTTTAACTACCTGACTGTTCACAGTCTCCTAAATCTCAAAGGAAGAAACCAGCAACTTCAAAGTCACATCCAGACAAGTTGTGATGAAATCTCCTTGGATTGTCGAAAATATGTTGCAGTGACCAAAATTTCTTTTAATTTATATGATAACAATTATAACACATCGGACTCCTTAATCTGTATACTTGGTACATATATTTTTTTAGTTATTTGAGGATTTTTGCAGATTAATTGTGAATGGTGAATACATGTTGGGCTGCACCAAGAAAGTGAAATATGACATCACATACTTTGCTTAAGAACGAAAACGAATGCACTTGGTAACAGAAAATAGAACTTTCCAATGAGTACTTCTTCATACTATAACCAATTAATGAAAAACTCTTTAACTCTATATTAGATTAGATATTCTGTAAGAACATAAAATCCTTGTGGTAAACACACATTTTATTTTATCGCATTTTCGATATTGTACGTCAGTGTGTAACTTCTGCAGAATTGTCACCAAGGAAAACATGTTTTCATACTAGGACTGTAAATAGGTCACCACTGACTGGACCATAACCCTTTTCCTCGACATGGATTAAAATTTGAACAGTCCCTCATTGTTCCTCCTATTCCATGGTACCGCTCCAGCAACCTAGCACTGTTTGGCTCTCTATATTCAGCACACTGCCAGGCCTGTGGTTTTCCTTGTACACGGTTTCGTGAGTACAGATATATTGAAACTAACAATGTCGGAGCCCCAGTTAACAAGCCCACTCGCTTCCTAGTGCTTATTTTGTTCTTGTCCGCTGCCCGGCTGTCACTGCCAGGTCAGGTGCCTGTTTGCCTTCAGGAGGCGGAGGCAGGTGACTGCTTGGGTCCCGCCAGTCCTTGTGAATTATATGTAAGCTGGAAACGTAAAGAGTGGATAAAAAATGCGATGCCTTCTTTTCTTCCCGTTCCACACCTAGCTCCACTAGTAAAAGATAAGAGAGTTTTCTAGTTCATGTCACAAAGTCCAGGGTGATGGATAAATTGAGACCTAGGGAGAAAACTGGGTCAGGTAAGGACTTCGGTAAGTTCCAACTAGTCCCTCCGACTTCTACGCCTGTTACACTGCCTTCTCCTGTCTCCATGCTGCCTCTTTCCTTAGCTGGGTCTCTGTCACAGGCCGTAACTGAGACATCCCGGCAGGTGTCAGATGACCCTGAAATTCGGGAGTTGATCGAATCTATGATCTCGTCCTTGTGGTCAGAATTCATGCGGGAACAACGCCTGACTATACCAGAAACACAACCTAATAAGGTTTAACCACATTATCCAAAGGCATTTAATAGAAGAACAGTTGTAGAGCAGCAAATCCTTATATTTCTTATGTGAATAATGCCTCAAAATATTCCTCTTTAAATTGCATATTTAAAACTTTCTCCTTATACAGGAGGCATTATTTATATCAAGGTTTTCATATTGATTGCACAGAGAAACGTTGGGGAAAAACGTTCGAGGCTTTTATCATGCGATTATACTACCGTGTAATTACAGGTGTTTTGATTCATAAATTGACAATTGATTTCAACATATTTTTGAATTTCAATGTCTTCAATCCCCCGATATTATCAACGATATTACCGACATATATAACAGGTATGTAATAAAGAGTATGATCATGCAGTAGAGTGTTTCCAAACTAGGGAGGGAACCTTCACCAGAGATCTTCCATTGTTGCTCGAATTCAAGAAGAGTGGCGCAGATTTCCAAATTTAACACCAAATCTCTTGCACAGCATCATCGGCCTCCGTAGTTGCATGGTCAACGGTTTCACCAAATAATTTATATAATAGGAATGTAGCAGAAAAACAAGTGTTTCCGATGTTCCCACTGACCGTCTTTCAGGCATTGCTGTGCCTTAGAATTCATATATAATACATAATTTCAACCATGTTCAAGATAAACCCATTGTAACTGCCCGCCTGTCTCCACCCTGGGTTGAGTATCACCTTATCTGGGTGATCATTAACCTGGGTACTGTATGGCGGTCAGTGACCTTTCGAGCACACACGTTGTGAAGGCCAGAGAGATCTGGCGCCAGTCGGGTTTGGACATCCAGCTGAGACAGAAGAGTTGGTTTGCTGATTCAAAGCGCCATCTTCTGTACATTCAGGAGTCAGCCTTGACAACTTGGTATGTGCTTTATCACTTGTACTTAAGACCATATGCAGTTTGATAATTGTTAAAGTTTTTAGTTGTGTTTATACCTCTATATATTTGTTGTGGTCCTTTCAATAACCCAGCCAGATAGAAAAAAACGAAAATCCTGTCCTCAGAACTAGAAATCCCTTACACCATGTTGACTTTACCTTTATACATATATATGGTCATTTGTAACAGTTATTCTTATATTATATATTCCACTGCCCATCTCAATATTAGTCGAATACGTTCTAAGCGTAACTTATAACCAGCTGCTGTGGCATTCTGGTTTTCCTATGCACGCGCATCTTCTGGTCGGTGCAGACCTGATTGTAATTCCTTATATTATCATCCGTGGTAGTGGTATCTAAATTTTGAGGAGCCTAGTCCCGATTATCCGACATTAACCTACGGGTTCTTAAATGTACATGTATTTGAATTCGCCGGATGCCCATGTACATGTTCACACTTAACATTTTTTACGGACCACACAAGGATGACCCTGTGCATGTGCAGATGTGTTGTCTTCTTTTGCCATGGCAGCATATTTTTCTGTTTTACTATTTCAATTTTTTGTGACAATTACAATAATAGTTGACCTATTTCCGCCCGTATTCAGGTAAACTCCAGAGATATTCAGACAAAGGTTTCTACTGAAGCTCCTCAAAGTGTACAAGGCGTCTGGAATAGTTAACATGCCATAGATTGTTCCTGTATCAGGATTAACAAGGCTGTTTTAATCTTTTTTTACTAACCACACAAATTGATTTCAAAATTGTTGTTTCGCATTAATACTGTTGATGATTAATACCAAGCAATAAATCAGCAGAGAATAAGCAATATGTGAAATATGTAACACGTACTTCAATTTCATGATTTAAAGGGGCCCAATCACCTATCTGACCTTCATTAATTAAAGATAATCCCTCGGAGATTTTATTCAAAATAGGCTAGAAAACGTTGATATCACGCACACAGGCTGCTTGTTTTGTTTTTATTAATGTGTTTATGATATGTGGGGGCCCGCCAAAATAAAACAAATTCAACAATGGCATCGGGCAGCAAGTCTGATAGGCGAGAGTTGTGAAAATGGCGTTGTTCAACAAATAACCTTTTGTGTCCCCGCATATATGCCACATACCATGTTAGGTTACATTTTTTTCCCTTTGTCAACATTGCTGTGTTTACAAACATGTTGTTGATCAACAAGTTCATACATCCTTCACGGAGGTATTATAAGAACTTTCCAAAACCAGAATTACCTTTAGATCATTAATATATACACAGTGAAGCCAGAAATCACAAATTCTCTTTCGCAAAGGTAGGTGAATGGGTATCTTTAAGGTCCATTTGAAAACCATATTGTAAGATTTGGCATGATAGGTTGTATATTCTTGTATTTCATGTCACACTTAATGAGTTCAATGGGCTTCTCTCTCTCATTTGCAGCTGTTCTCAATAATAGGAATATTTTAATTATTATTATAACTTTACTGATTTTGTGAATTTAATCTTTCGTATACATTCAAACCTCTGCATTACCTTGTGACATATCACACATGTATAACAAGCCTTTGTTCCATGATGCCTGTGTACTGATTGCATAATCTCCTAGTCATGGTCACTGGGTCCCGTATTTGTACAGGCCAGATCCTAATCTGTTAATCTCATCAGGGTAAAGGTGTTGATCTCATCAGGGTGACCACTAATGGGGGGGGGGGGGTCCCGTGATGTTTGGTCAGCTAAGAGCACACACAGATAGATGATATCAGGATAACGTATAATTACACTGTATGTAGACTTTGTATATGTCAGGGTATAATCAACAAACTCTCATTTCATTGGCCAGTATAGGGGTGGAGTTCACCTCACCCATCTGACCAATGGAATGAATGGGTGATGTTATTGGTTATATTCAAATGAGAGAGAGAACAAAAACCATGGGATAATTATGGGTGGACGGATTCCACTTTGGCGACTCGGCACCTAGGACAGTTTCTGTGTATGGACATTTTTATCATATATTTAATACAAGAAGAATAAAAAAATGGTTACCTAAGTTACCGAATTTGTGTGTTGTGGCTGTGTGCCACAAGTGCCACAAACTTGCTTGAACGAGAGCGTGACTGGGAGAAGTTTAGTCAAGTAATATAAGTTTACATTGGCGTCGCGTGCCAGGTCGAACTAAAATGTCAGATCACACGCCTAGAGATAGAAAAACTCCTGCACCAACGGAGAGAGCAGTGTTCAAGCACATGAAAGCGAACAAAAATCAAATACGCTGTCGAAACTGACGCCTCTACAATCCCTGTGGTCCTGATGTGTCCATCAAGAAACGCTAGCAGTGTCACAAGCTGTGGAGAGGCCATGCAGAAACGCTCAGGATGACAGTAAGAAGTTAAACGTCGAAGAATTTTATTTTTATTATTATATATGCTTCTAAATAAATGTAAAACGTCTTTATATATGATTATAAAAAAAAAAATAATGACAGAATGTATATTTTTTTTTTTGGTGACATTTCAGTGTATATTGTAAATAAGAATTCTATGAGCTTTTCAGTTCTCACTTTATCAGGTGTAATTTGATTTATGGTTGTCTTTGTATTTTGATAGTTCCCAGTCCTAAATATTAGATCGTCCTGCTGTGTGCTGCAAATTTTAAATATAGTTCTGGGTGACAGATTCACTGCATATGCCATCATGTGAGGCATAGACTTAAACTTGAAACACTATGTATACATATTCTTGAGGCAATTATTTATAGATGTACTTTAGATAAACCAAGTTATTACTTCAGAAATTAAAACGGAAATGTCTTATTTATGTATCTAGAAACATCATGTTTTGAGCTGAATGTTGTACACTGTTTATTGATTGTCCCCTGAATATTAGCTCTGACTGAATGGGTGGAACAGATAAGACTAATTTCATGTTGATAGAGTCACAATGCTAAAGGGGCCAGCATAGACTTGGACGTTCAATACAGTGCATAGTCATGAAGCTAAACATTAAATTTTAAATTACTAGACGCAAGTTCATTTTGAATCACTCTTTTCATTTATAACACTTTTATTTTACATTAAGCTGAATGTTGTACACTGTTTATTGATTGTCCCCTGAATATTAGATCTGACTGTATAGGCGAACAGATAAGACTAATTTCGTGGTGACAGAGTCACAATGCTAAGGGGTCGAGCATAGCCTTGAACGTTCAATCAAGTGCATAGTCATGAAGCTAAACAGTAAATTTTAAATCATTAGACACAAGTTCATATTGAATCACTCTTTTCATTTATAACACTTTTATTTTACATTAAGCTGAATGTTGTACACTGTTTATTGATTGTCCCCTGAATATTAGATCTGACTGTATAGGCGAACAGATAAGACTAATTTTGTGGTTATAGAGTCACAATGCTTTATAGGGAGTCGAGCATAGACTTGGGCAGTCAATACAGTGCATAGTCATACAGCGAAACGTTAAATATTAGAACATTAGCCATAGCTGCTTGTATAACGAATCACTCTTTTTAATTATGTCACTTTTACTCTACATTAAGCTGAATGTTGTGAACTGTTTTGGTAGTCTCCTGAATATTAGATCTGACTGTATAGGCGGGACGGGTAAGACTAATTACATGGTGATAGGGTCACAGTGCTGAGCGTTCAAGCATAGACTCAGGCTTCATTAGACAAGGTGAACATTAAACAGAGCTTAACGAAATATTTTATTCAAAATGCTTAACCTATTAAATAACATTTATTATTTTTTGTACATTCTGAAAGGATGGATTATAATTTTACATGTGGGCTAACCGTTTTGCACTGAATCTTGTGTACTGTTAACTGATAGCGTAATTGTGAATAATAGATCTCACTGCTGGGGAGCAGGTAAGACTAAGTTCATTGTACGGTCTCACTGTTTAGGGGCGAAACAAAGACTTTCAGTGCAGTGCATTCTCACGCTGCAGGATGCAAGTTCTCTTCCGATGTAAACATGATTCTTCAGTATGTATAACTATTAAATTTACTTTATTTTTGAGCAAATTAAAAATTGAATTCAACCTTTTTTTTATATAAACTGTAATTCCTGCTGTTTTGTACTAGGCTTTATGTATTGTATATTGATGTTTTCATGAACATTAGATCTTACTGGTGGAAGGTACAGATGAGACTAACTTCATGTACGAGTCTGATTGCTGATGTATACAGCAAAGACTGGCTTTCAATGTAAATCATAAGATTTGGCAAGGTGCATGTATAAGCAAGTTGGAAATAAGTTTGACTAAAATTTTCTTTAATTACAATTGGTTTAACCATGTCATTTATATATAGATATATATATATATATATATGTATATATATATATATATATATATATATGAGTTGTAGTGTATTATATTGTGTTGTGTATCAGCACCACTGCAATGGACTTACGAAGGAGGAAATTTTCTGGAAAAATATTTAATTATACGAGGCCCAGACCGAGGGCAAGGGTATTCTGCACTGTGGACGGAAGCAGGCAGGGAAATGAAAGCGAGGAAGCACCTCTGGGGACTAAGACCACAATAATGTCTCCCCAGAGGGTGAGATGCTCGGGCATCCACATGCTATACGGTCAATGAACTGATGCTAATGAATATTTAAGAAATGTGTACTATAATATCAATTTGCATATTTTTTTTTATAAAAAAGACATGTTCACATAAGTTGTCATTTAGATTATTAATTTATGTACTTGTATTTTATCATGCCAAATCTTGTTCTTCTGGGATAAATGTGACAATATAAATTAGCCATTGGTATACACATATTTATATAGGTTCACATTAAGGACTTTATATATGTATTAAAAAAAAAGAAAATCATTCTGATTTTCTTTTTTTTATCATGGGTGGTGTGCGAGTGTAAGATTTGGCATGATAGGTTGTGTATTCTTGTATTTCATGTCACACTTAATGAGTTCAATGGGCTTCTCTCTCTCATTTGCAGCTGTTCTCAATAATAGGAATATTTTAATTATTATTATAACTTTACTGATTTTGTGAATTTAATCTTTCGTATACATTCAAACCTCTGCATTACCCTGTGACATATCACACATGTATAACAAGCCTTTGTTCCATGATGCCTGTGTACTGATTGCATAATCTCCTAGTCATGGTCACTGGGTCCCGTATTTGTACAGGCCAGATCCTAATCTGTTAATCTCATCAGGGTAAAGGTGTTGATCTCATCAGGGTGACCACTAATGGGGGGGTCCCGTGATGTTTGGTCAGCTAAGAGCACACACAGATAGATGATATCAGGATAACGTATAATTACACTGTATGTAGACTTTGTATATGTCAGGGTATAATCAACAAACTCTCATTTCATTGGCCAGTATAGGGGTGGTGTTCACCTCACCCATCTGACCAATGGAATGAATGGGTGATGTTATTGATTATATTCAAATGAGAGAGAGAACAAAAACCATGGGATAATTATGGGTGGACATATTCCACTTTGGCGACTCGGCACCTAGGACAGTTTCTGTGTATGGACATTTTTATCATATGTTTAATACAAGAAGAATAAAAAAATGGTTACCTAAGTTACCGAATTTGTGTGTTGTGGCTGTGTGCCACAAGTGCCACGAACTTGATTGGATGAGAGCGTGAGTGGGAGAAAGACGAAGTTTATATAGTAAAGTAACATAAGTTTACAATATGACAGTATCTTAGTGTCATGTATTTTAATATCGTCCCTGTGATATATTATTCTGCCAATTAAGACAATAATACTGTTGACTATTTGAAAACCATATTATACAATACATGAAAGCGTAGTACCCAAGATGTCTAATTATTCTTAAGATCAAAGGGTGGTACATAAGTTTGACCTTGACCTTGAATAACCTCTCTAACCGTTGGACAGCTGGAGTAGTTAGTATTACCAGTACACATTCAAAATCTAATAAATCGATCCAATATTATTCATTTTGATGTGATATATACAATACCAAAGAAAAATCTAGGCGCTTTAATTTTTTTTATGATGGCGGCCATCTTGGATTTTTTTGGGGGGTCAGGAGGGTGATAAAATTTGTTACCTAACTTTTTTCCATCAGCTTACACCTAAATGAAGTGAAAACAAGGGCTATTTCAATTTTCACTAAATCGTCTATACTTTTTAGATTAATGAATGGATAACAATGATTCTTCACAGAATAATAGAAAAGGCCTTATTATATCAATAAAAAAATCAAAATAATATTGATGTAGTGGCATTTTGTGTATGCGTTATCGCTTTATTTCTAAAAATTCTTTAGCTTCCGCCTTCCCGCTTCCGACTTCCAAGTTTTATACACAATCGTTTACATTCGAAGTCCAAGAAGAGTTGTTTGAGCCTGAGACAGGCACCTACGGTAGATCAGAAAGTTCGGGTTCCTAAACTTATATCAAGGTAAGATAACATATTAAATCGTATCAAGATTTATGAAAGGTATACAGAGTCTGTAGCTCCAATATGTACGGGTTGGATAAATCACCGGATTTGACAAAATTTCTTGCATTTCCAGTCAACTCGCACCTTTGTTAATGTTAGTCTCTTACACAGACACACGGTGGCGCTCCGCAAGCCCCCCGTGGGGCCTGTGGAAGAGGCTATGTTAATGTCAGCTCACACAATACCAACTCGCTCCATACAAACTCGCGTCTTGGGCAAGTCACACTCCCGGATCCGCGGATATCCGTGGCTGAGAGTGATGCCGAGTTTTCCTTGTATAACACCTGCATGAGATTTGGGCCTCTCTTAAATAATTTTCACAATAAATTGGCATATTATGAAACTCAGAAATATCTAGAAAAATCTCAGAAACCTGATAAAAGTTTAAAGGGACATAATCAGGGGCAATATTATACTTATTCTTTCACACTATCAGTTAAAGTTTGGCCTTTGGGTTATACAAAAGTTTCAAGGCAAAACTATTCCAGCACACGGTCTCTGTAGCTCCCTATAAGTTGCTTAACACCATTATATTTGTGTGTGTGTTTGTAAACACAGTCCAAGTCTGTCTGTTTACAATAACAAGGCCACATGGCCGGAGGTCCAATTAAGCGCATGCGCGTCAGATAACATGCGATGTTTCAGCGGAAATTTTGGGGGCCAGGTCAGTGCATCTCCTGATGTTTTGGCCCAGGTGGTGCACGCAGTCCCATCCGCTGTGTTAATACTGACACCTCTCATCGCACCCGGTCCATTGTTTTTAACACTCGTGTACAGGAGTAAGTTTTTATCATATTTAGTATGGATATTCTTCTATACATTCCCTATCTACATTCCAAAAATTAGGTTAGTATTATGTAATTTTATTTAGTCATGGGCCTGAACATAATGCACTGTAAAAATCAGGAAATATATTTACTCACTTAACATAAGAATTGCTGAAGCTTGAGAATTTATCAGGAATATAACTTCATTTAACCAAGATTGTATATCCAAAATCAGACCTGAGTTTTTTTAAATTTTATAAAATGATAAATCAGTACCTTAAATTTTGCCCAAATTTGGCCTTGGCACATATTTTGTTTGTAAGCACTGTTGATTTAATTTTCATATAATGCACACATCAGGATTTCAGTTTTTAAATTCTGAAATTTTAAAGGAAATGGCCAAAAAACTGTAGCTTTTATTAAATTTTTTATGACACCATGGCCAGACTTGAAGCCTTTCTTTAGTCACCTGTATGTCACCCTAGTTGACCTTTCAGGCTAATTATACATTCTGGGCAGGCCAGCCAATAGCTGGCTAGCAGCTGCTGGCCCCAGTTGTCAGAGTGGACTCCTCTAGTAGTTATTTTGGCCAAAAACATAACATTAAACAATAATTAAATACATTTTTATTGGTTTATAATAACAACTTCAAGAAATATTAATTGAAAACAAATTGACAGTTAATGATTAACAGGGAGTTGCCTTGCAAATACTGATGTTGTATGGATCCTGTATGGATGGCCCCAAATGTATTACAGCTCTTGTCCGGGTGTTTCAGTTTGTAAATTTATATTTATTGCAAAAAATTAAAAAAAGTCAAAAATTAAAATATTACTCGAACAAGTACTAATTAAAGATGTCAATATGTTTGACTAATAACATTAAGACTCATGGCTTTGTCAGCTGTCACAGGATACCATGTTGGCCCTTGGCTTAGACATAAACAGGTGTAAGCTTGAGCTTAATGTCCGTATACACACTGAACTTCATTCAGTGCATATTATATTATGCAGCAAGGGATACCCAGAAGTTGTCTAAATTCTTCAAATACTCATGAAATACTGTAAAACAAGTGACTTCTGAGTGGCTTGTGCTAATGACTTAGGATAAACAGTGCAATGACTTGTGGGATTGAACAGTGCCATGGGGTATTGTGTAATCTCTGCCAACCAATGGTAGCACAGTAGATTTAAAGATCTGTTTGTGTTACAGTCATACAGGTCTGTAGCTAGGGCACATATTACAAAATAAATGAGATATTTCTTCTCCACTTGCACTGGACTCTTGGTATCTTCCAGTTGTAACAGACCAAATAGATCTCATATTCTTTGCAGTAATACCAATGGGCAATTACCTATCTGGCATCTCCTATATCACTCATCAGGAACAGTAACTAGTTAAATGTTTTACACATACATATTTGAATACCTTAGAATAGTTCCTCCATCTATCAATAATGAAACAATGGCTTATTCAGGGTTGGGTTTTATCCGGATAAAACCTGTTTAATTAATCCAGGACAATGGATAAAACTGAGTTTTATCTGGTTTTATCTAGTTTTATCTGGATTATACAGGATTAAACTGGATCAAACTAAGAATCACCTTGTAAAATCTAATTAAATTGACATAAATGATAATCTGATGAAATAAGTTAAAAAGTTTTATTAATATATCAACAATATATAAGATTTATATCCAATTGGCAATTTCCTCCAAGTTAATGTTTCACTATTGTCAGCATCCACTATTAGCTTATGCTAAACACACCAGATTTAGGAGCTGTCCCTTTGTCTTCTATGTTACTTTTCTGGCTGGTAGTCAATTTCTCAGTAGGATGTATCATCTTTATAACAGCATCCTTGATCAGCCATCAAATATTTACTCATAGTTACAGGCCAGGGTAGGCTTACAGGGTGACTTTTGCTGCCCAATTGTGAACAACTAATTATAGAGAGACTGTGGAGCAGGATGCATGAATGACTTTGATTCAATGGAGGTATCTCCTCTCAGGCTGTCATGACTGGATGGTTGTCAAATGATAGCCCACTGTTGCTGCTTGTGTAAAAATGTGGTTCCAGTGGCAAAAGAGTCGAGGAATAACACTGTAACTACCCCACATTCAGAGAAACCTATGTGCCTCGTGAAAGGTCACCCCCACAAAATTATTCACAAAGTGACTGATATCACTGTATATCTTAAGCCATTTATGCAATAAATGACTGGATTATGTACATCTCTCTCAGATGTAAGAATAGATGCTCATCTGTGAATATATGATATTCTGTAGTACCACTGATTATGGAGTTTAACTAAACGTGTGAACTGCAGTTGTTTAGCTTTTTTATAGTGAAATGTACAAAATAGGTGATTATGTTTTAATAAGTCATACTCTGACCTCTCTAAAGAAGAGAAATAATTTCAAGTTTCAAAATTATTATCAAAATCATGGCATGACTATCTGAGACAAAAACAATGAGTTTTATGTATAAATATATGGTCACATAATAATTCAGTTAACTGGACATAAATGTACCTTTCAAGGACTGTAATTTTTTTACAGTGGAAAGCTTAACTTAATATAAAATGTCTACAGACAGTATACACCCAGACTTCGGATTCAACTGGATAAAACCTGTTTTATCTGATCCTGATTAATCCGGATTTATCCAGTGGATTAAACCGACTGCGGATAAAACTGCCAACCCTGGGCTCATTGCTTGTGCAGGCCTGTCCCACTATATGCAATGTCAGACAAAAATGAAGGAACTTTTGAGGATGACTGTATGGCACCTTGAATTTTTCTTCTCATTATTTGTTGTACCAGTTAATTTGGTTTCAGCAAAAATAGTTATCCACTTTGGAAATGGTAAATGTGTGCAAGCAGAAACTTTTGCACCTCCGTTATCTCTGTTTTGAAGCATCAAGTGAATAGTGCAAGACTTGCTGGATTTATAATTGAAATTTTTTGTATTACTGAATTTATTCTGAATAACTGACCATCAACAACAAGAAGGCAAAACTAAAACTGCAACCTTCCACAGAGCAGCTCCATTCTCATCTTAAGGTCATTTACCTTGTCCAGCCTCACAGATGTTTCAATGGCCTTTTATAATGTTTCAAGATATCTGCAGACCCCAAAACGGACAAGGAACAGGAAATTTAAATAAACTACAGGATGTCTCATCATTTTGAAAACCTATGCAGTATACTTTAAATGTTACAAACATGCAATGAAGTTGTTTGCATGAATTTGCAGACAAAACATTTACTTATGTGACAACAGTTTTCCTTCTGTCAGCCAGAACTTAAATATGAGCAAATTGATGTGACACATTCATGTGCTGGTCACTAAAAAAGCTAATACTATCTAAATACCTTATAAAGCAATATTTGATTATGGAAGACTTATGTATGAAAATAATTAAGAGATCGATCAAGTCATATGTTGGAGTATTCTGATCAAAAGCCTGTTCTGTCAACTACATCACAAATACTTTTCTTCTTTCCCAGCTGAATATTATCAAGAGAATCATTTACCTGTAAAGAATGTTTTGTTATAAATGAAATCTTGCTTTATCTTTTTATGATTTAATCTTCACCTGAGAAATCAAATTAAAGAAAAAACTTTTTTAAATAAAAGTTGCAATTTTGTGAAGTTGTTTTGTTAATACATTGGTCCATTTGAAAAGGCAAAGTTATATTTATTTTACAAAAAGAGAAATTATATTTTGGCATTGTCTGGTATTATTGACATGGTGTCATCTGCATATATTTGTATTTTAGATCAATGCACAATAATATGACTGTGACAGAGTTTACAAAGTGCTTTACTAGGCCTTGGAATTATGTTATTTTCAGTAAAGATATTGTTTAAGCTTAGCCCTCAAAATTGTTATTGAAATAAGTTTTTTCTGTCTACATATGCTACAAATTTAAAGCCATATATGACCAAAAAAATGTTGAACAAGCAGTATCACCAAATTACCCAATTTACTGTGATCACTCGGGAGTAATTTCAAATGGATTCTACCAGCTGAATTGTACACAAAAACATTTTAAAACTGATTTGGGAAAAGCAGTTTGGATTTTCAGTGGGCTACTGTCCCAATAAGATATGTACAAATACGTTTACAGTTATTTTTAGGGGTTGTTATTGTGGTAAGAAATTCATATATATGTATGTTTACCTTTAAGACCTTAATTGTCACTGGTGATATTTAAATTTGCGCGCCGGAATAAAATATGGGACCTACAGAATTTTAAGATCTTTGACTGGTTACACACATTATGATTGTGAGACGTATAAAGGCTAGATTGATGCAAGGAAGATATGAAAGATAATTCATATGTATGTTTAAAGGAAATGTGAATGTGGGCACCTCGTTAGTAGCAGAAGCAGATTTTTTTTTTCAGAAAGTCCGGAACATTGTGGCATGCTAGACAAGATCAAATCCATATTTCTATGAAATGCTTCTGAAAATTTGCCTGATTTTTTATTAGCTCAGCTGACTGTAAGTCATCTGAGCTATAGTGATCACTCTTTGTCCGTCGTCCGTCTGGCCGTCCGTCCGTTAACGGGGCACAAACTGTAACTGCTGGACCTAGAATCTTGTAACTCAACATTCTAGGAGGCCCATGAAAAGTCTCTGTGGAAACCTGAAATTAGGTCTCTGTTACCCATAACCTTTGAGCTATGGGGCTCCAAAGTACCCCCCAGAATAATGCAAAATATGAAACAAAAGCTCAAGTATCTGAATAACTACTGCATTGGTCATCATGATTATTTGCATGGATATTGATCATGGAATGTTTCATCAGTTTCTGCAGTCTGGTGGCGCCACCTGTATTTTTTTCTATTTTTATGAATGTTTTTCTCTATTTTTGAGACCTTAAGATGTTGTCATCTGTTAACAGGGCACAAATCATAATGACTGGACCTAGAATCTTCTTTCTTGACATGCAGGGAGGGCCATGAAAAATCTCCTTGAAAACCTTGAAATTAGGTCTCTGTTACCCATATCCTTCGAGCTATAGGGCTCCGAAGTACCCCCCAGAATAATGCAAAATTTAATACAAAAGCTCAAGTATCTGAATAACTACTGCATTGGTCATCATGATTCTTTGCATGAATATTGATCATGGGATATTCCATCACTTCCTGCAGATTGGTGGCGCCACCTGTATTTTTTTTTCCAATTTTACGATTTTTTTTCTATATATTTGAGACCTTCAAAGAGGCTGTCATCTGTTAACAGGGCACAAAACATAACCGCTGGACCTGGACTCTTCTAACTTGACATCAAGAGAGGTCCATGAAAAGTCTCTGTGGAAACCTGAAATTAGGTCTCTGTTACCCATATCCTTCGAGCTATGGGGCTTGTAAGTACTCCTAAGAATAATTAAAAATGTGATACAAAAGCTGCAGTATCTGAATAACTAATGTACTGATGGCCATGATTTTTTGCATTCATATTGATCATGGAGTGTTTCATCAGTTCCTGCAGACTGGTGGTGCCACCTATTTTTTTAAAATTTGTACGCATTTTTTTCTCATTTTAGGACTTTCAAATAAAGCGTCATCTTGTAACAGGGCACAAATCGTAACCACTTGACCTAGAATCTTCATACTTGACATCTAGGGAGCTCCATGAAAAGTCTTCATGGAAATCTGAAATTAGGTCTCTGTTACCCATATCCTTTGAGCTATCAGGTTCAAAAGTACCCCAAAATAATTTAAAATGTAATACAAAAACGGTGTTGGTTTTCGAGAACTCCTCTGAGACCCTTGGACTGATCTTCTGTAACCTGGCATAGTTGTTCCCTCACCTTAGTATGTAGTTGTGCATAACAAAGACAGGTGGCACCACCTGCAATTCTTTCTTGGCAGTCTGAATCTTGGTGTCTTTTAGACAACAGCCAATATCTCAGGAGTGGCTCAATGTATTGAGCTGAAAGTTAGCATGTATATAGAACTTGGATCTCTCCATCTTGTAATCGAATTCAACAATCCTTGAATTCAGCTGAGCGTCATGGCCCATGGGCCACTAGTTTGATTACATCTTGATAATTAGGGGACCTGTTAAACATACCTGTCATGTCAAGGCTTGCTTGATGATGCTTTGCTGAGAATCCCTGTGTTTAAGCATGTATTATTGGTGAAATAACTTATGTGTTAATTTTTCTAATATAATCTATTTATATATAAATGCAAATGTGATTTAAGCTTTAAGTGTGACTGATGTTATATTTTGCAGTGCCCTGATGGATAATGATACAACTACTGATGATATGAAGGTATATATTAAACAGGAAAATGATCAGAAGTCCTCCAGGAATTATTCAAAAAGTGACATATTCAACACAATATCTGATCAAGAAACTGGCTATAAAATAAAGGAGGAAAATTGTGATGGAGCAATATCAAAGTCCCCTGATCTGTGTCTGAAAGAAGAACAAGGAATGTTTTTCATGGATATATCAGGTTGTGGTACTTCATATGGAAATGATACCAGCTCACTGATTGACAGTGAAATATCCAGTGTTTCAAACAAAGAAGAGGGGACAGACAAAATAACAGTACATGTAGCTACAGTAATTTCTGATGATTCGGCAGGAAAGGGGAACATGAAAGGACAAATCCCATCACATTCTAAGAAAAAAACATTTGAATGTGACCAGTGTGGCAAATGTTTCTATACTAAAGATAACCTAATTCGACACAAGAGGGCACATACTAGAGAGAAACCGTTCAAGTGTGACCAGTGTGGCAAATGTTTCAATACTAAAAGTCACCTAAATGTACACATAAAGAGTCACACTGGGGAGAAACCTTTCAAATGTGATCATTGTGGCAAATGTTTCACCACCAGTAGTAACCTAAAGGTTCACGTTAGGAAACACACTGGGGAGAAACCATTCAAATGTGAATTCTGTGACAAGTGTTTCTCTGGAAAGAGTTCTCTAAACGCACATAACAGGACACATACTGGAGTGAAATCATTCAAGTGTGACCAGTGTGGCAAATGTTTCAATACTAAAGGTCACCTAAATGTACACATAAAGAGACATACTGGGGAGAAACCTTTCAAATGTGATCATTGTGGCAAATGTTTCACCAGAAGTAGTGACCTAAAGGTTCACATCAGGATACACACTGGGGAGAAACCATTCAAATGTGAATTCTGTGACAAGTGTTTCTCTAGAAAAAGCTGTCTGAAAACGCACACCAAGACACATACTTTGGAGAAACTGTTCAAATGTGACCAGTGTGGCAAATGTTTCAATACTAAAAGTCACCTAAATGTACACATAAAGAGTCACACTGGGGAGAAACCTTTCAAATGTGATCATTGTGGCAAATGTTTCACCAGAAGTAGTGACCTAAAGGTTCACATCAGGATACACACTGGGGAGAAACCATTCAAATGTGAATTCTGTGACAAGTGTTTCTCTAGAAAAAGCTATCTGAAAACGCACACCAAGACACATACTTTGGAGAAACTGTTCAAATGTGATCTTTGTGGCATATGTTTCACCGCAAGTTGTGATCTTAAGGTTCACCTCAAAAAGCATACAAATGTGACCAGTGTGGCAAATGTTTCAATACTAAATGTAATCTTGATAACCACATGAGGACATATATGGGAGAAACCATTCAAAAGTGATCAAATACTCCTGCGAAGAGCTTCTTGAGAAAACACAATAGGACACACCTGGAAAAAACACAGTGTGATCACTGTTGCAAATGTTTTTCTGGAAGAGGAACCCTAAAAGTACACATATCGAGACACATTGGGGAGACACCATTCAAAAGTGAATACTGCAACAAGCCAGTTTATCCTAATGGTTCACGTTAGGACACATACCGGGGAGAAACCATTCTGATGTGATTATTGTCGCAATTTTTTTTCAAGGCCGCCTGAAGGTGTACGTGAGGATACATTCTGGAGAGAATCAGTATTAATGCAAATACTGAAAAAATGCTTTCCTTCTCCAAGTCATTTCAAATCACACATAAACAAGATATGCACGGGTGAGAAAGGGTTCAAATGTTTAGTCTGTGGCATAAATTTCCCCAGAAGGTATCACTGAAAGGTACACATGGGGACACACATTGGAGAATAACCATTCTATTGTGAATATCTTGGCAATTTTTTTTCACTGAACAGAAAAAAATTTGATAAACAAGCCCAGACATACAGGGGAGAGAAGCCCTTAAACTGTGAATTGTGTGACAAACGGTTCGCTTTACTGGGTCATCAGAACAGACAGACATGCACACATACTGGCATTACTGGAGATAAACCATTTAAATGTTATCAGTGTGACAACTATATCACTGCACAGAAAAATCTGTAGAGAAACATCAGGACACGTAATTCAAAGAAACCATTCAAATGTAATAACTGGCAACGGTTTCTTAATAGAAGAATTCCTTAGTAAACCTACCGGGACCCTTTAATGTGATCATTATGGCATATGTGTCTGTGAAAAAGATCTCCGAAGTGCACATACCAGGACAAATATTCTAATGTATCAGTGGGTAGATTGTTCCAAAATATGAGTAGCATAAAGTGAAAATTATCAGAAAACAAAGATGCACACATTCATTAAGTAATGAGTTTCAACCCTATAATTATGTGATCCCAATACATGGCATACCACTCACCAGTTTTAACTGTGCACTTGAATGGTTCATTTCGGCTTGGATAACGGATATAGTTCAAGCTTTTTTTTGTCTTTTAACTACCTGGCTGTTCACAATCTCCTGAATCTCAAAGAAGAAACCAGCAACTTCAAAGTCACATCCAGACAAGTTGCGATGAAATCTCCTTGGATTGTCGAAAATATGTCGCAGTGACCAACATTTCTTTTAATTGATATGATAAAAATTATAACACATCGGACTCCTTAATCTGTATACTTGGTACATACATTTTTTAATTATATGAGGATTTTTGCAGATTTATTGTGAATGGTGAATACATGTTGGGCTGCACCAAGAAAGTGAAATATGATATCACTTATACTTTGCTTAAGAACGAAAACGAATGCACTTGGTAACAGAAAATAGAACTTTCCAATGATTACTTCTTCATACTATAACCAATTAATGAAAAACTCTTTAACTCCATATTAGATTAGATATTTTGTAAGAACATATAATCCTTGTGGTAAACACACATTTTATTTTCTCGCATTTTCGATATTGTACGTCAGTGTGTAACTTCTGCGGCATTGTCACCAAGGAAAACATGGTTTCATACTAGGACTGTAAACAGGTCACCACTGACTGGACCATAACCCTTTTCCTCGATATGGATTAAAATTTGAACAGTCCCTCATTGTTACCCCTATTCCATGGTACCGCTCCAGCAACCTAGCGCTGTTTGGCTCTCTATATTCAGCACACTGCCAGGCCTATGGTTTTCCTTGAACACAGTTTCGTTAGTACAGATATATTGAAACTAACAATGTCGTAGCCCCAGTTAACCAGCCCACTCGCTTCGTAGTGCTTATGTTGTTCTTGTCCGCTGCCCGGCTGTCACTGCCAGGTCAGGTGCCCTGTTTGCATTCAGGAGGCGGAGGCAGGTGACTGCCTGGGGTCCCGCCAGTCCTTGTGAATTATATGTAAGCTGGAAACGTAAAGAGTGGATAAAAAATGCGATGCCTTCTTTTCTTCTCGTTCCACACCTAGCTCCACTAGTAAGAGACAAGAGAGTTTTCTAGTCCACGTCACAAAGTCCAGGGTGATGGATAAATTGAGACCTAGGGAGAAAACTGGGTCAGGTAAGGACTTCGGTAAATTCCAACCAGTCCCTCCGACTTCTACGCCTGTTACACTGCCTTCTCCTGTCTCCATGCTACCTCTTTCCTTAGCTGGGTCTCTGTCACAGGCCATAACTGAGACATCCCGGCAGGTGTCAGATGACCCTGAAATTCGGGAGTTGATTGAATCTATGATCTAGTCCTTGTGATCAGAATTCATGCGGGAACAACGCCTGACTATACCAGAAAAACAACCAAATACCTATTTTTTTAATTTTTTTTCCCCTTTTTTTATCTAGAGGGTTGTCTCAGAATAAAAATTTATCTCAATAATTTTTTTATTAGCTCAGCTGACTTTCAGTCATGCTGGGCTATAACGATGGGTCTGTGTCCGTCGTCCTTCCGTCCGGCCGGTCGTCCGTCCGTTAGCAGGGCACAAATCGTAACCGTAGGGGCTAGGGCCATGAACCCTATGCAGTCTTAGAGGTTCTAAAAAAATCTCCTTGCAAACCTGAAATTAGGTCACTGCGACCTATATTCTTGAAGTTATGGGGTGTGTTTGCACCCACCAGAAACAATTCTTTTAGCTAAAATTTTCATCCAAAACCTTCCATCTTTCACATACAGCTCACCTACTAACATGGGAAGAACCATAATTATTTTGAGGTCACAAGGTCAAAGGTCAAGGTCACAGTACCAACTTCTTTGAAAAGCCTGTGGATGCATTTTAAGCCAAACCTTTCATCCCAATTCTTTGATCTTTCACTTATAGCTCACCTACTAAGTGGGAGAAGAATCCTGTAGATGTTGAGGTCATAGGTCAGGGTCACAGGATCCACTTCTTTGAAAAGGTTGTGGACACATTTCAAGCTAGAACTTTCATTCCAAACCTTTCAGCACTGATATCGCTTCTCTGCCAACAGGGGAAAAGACCTGTTGATTTTGAGGTCAAAGGTCAAGTTCACAGCACCCTCTTCTTGCGTGGAGTCATTTTCAGGAAAAAAAACTTTTCAATCTATACTTTCCATCTGTCATATATGGCTTACCTACCAATAGGGGAAGAAGCCTATTGATGTTGAGTTCCAAAGGTCAAGGTCACAATATTGTTCTAAATGCTTGTGAACATATTTCAAGTGAAACTGTTCAACCCATACCTTCAGTCTTTCACATATGCCACATCTATGCATCACTGAATGTGATTCAAACTTCATATTTATGGGTCTTTTTGCATGAAGAAAAAACTAATTGATTTTGAGGTCAGCTGGTCAGGAGGTTAAAGGTTGCAGGTCTAAGTTATTCACTCATTGGTTGCCAAGTAATTACACCCGGCCAGATGTAATTGGATATTAGTTACCCATCATTTAGAAAGAATCCAGTTGATATGTGGGCAAAAGGCCAAGGTCATAGGTCAGGACAACTTATTTTGTAGACCATCTCTATTTTTCTTGTATATATAAGCCTGCACTCCAGCTGGTACATCTCACCCTGTGGCTGTAATTGTGAGTGACACTGGTGACATATGACTCCCTTTTGTATCAGGCTATTAAGTGATAAGGCTGAGTGATAAGTACCTCGTTACTGCATAACAAAACACTGTTGTTGGAATACTTCAGCCAGGAATTAACACTATGAGAGTATAGTATTAAGGTTTAGCTACTGATTTATAAGATGGGAACATTTTGCCATTTATTTTATGGAATCATAGCAATAAACTTTGTTTCCTAGATATCTGAATATTTTTATATAAATCACCACATATAAAAGCAAGTGTTTGTTCTCATAATATGTGCATGTGTACTTGATTTAGGATGGCTTTATTTTATTCCAAGACTCTTAGCCATGCTTTCGGCATTTCTATTCTTTCAGGTTTTTGCAGTTTACCAACCCTGCTGACCCCATTGAAAAGCAGAGTGATAAAAAATATTGGACCTACACTTTTACATTTGCATATCTATAAATCTGATATGAGCGCCTGAACATGCCTTTTGAATTGTTTTGGACATTCATTACTGTAACATCATTTGGAGAATTTGCCCCAAGTTTGGTCTCTTGTTGGAGGATGTGTGATATCAAATGTCAGACTTGTCAGAAATCCATTATGTCTGTCAGTTAGCCACCTTAGAAATCCTTTTTTTCAGTGCAGTTTCAGTAATTTACCTTCAATTTTTGGTCCGATTTAGAGAATGGTTGATGTCTGATTTCAGACCTGTCAGAAGTCCAAAATGGCCACCAGGCAACCATCTTTAAATTCCTTTTGATCATATAATCTCAAGAACTGTTAAAGTGAAGGCAGTCGCACGTATATTAATGTAATCTTGCAAAGGATTGGGTCAAATATTGCTTAATAAATATTATCATCATATATGAAAGTGCAGTACAGTTGGCTTGTATTAAATAAGAATTCATACAGAAGCACCTGTTTCTCAATAATTCTTGCATGAATTTCCTTGATTTTTTGCTATATATTTTGATCTTATATTTGCCCTTTGCGGTGTTCCTTTTGAGACTGACAGGTATCAAGTAAGCTATGGGAATAGTTCTGGATACCTTTACAATCATACATTTTGCTCAGACCATCAATTTACTGTGTTTTAACCAGACATAGGTGATATATATTTCTGTTGTCGTAGAAAATTTCAACAAATTGGCAAATTGGTTCTTCAAATTTGGCTGGAAGTTGTGAATCTCAGCCCATGATGTCACAGGTCATGCTTGGCAGCTGAGCGTCATGACCCATGGGTCACTTTTTTTTTTTTTTTTTCATCACCGACAGACCCTCAAAGTTGAACATGCATGTGATAGTGTATATAACATTTATGCATGTGACAGTGGACATAATTTTTATACAAAGCAATGTGGATTAAATAAATATTACATTCAATTACATATCATCTGATTCTTAAAAACCTAATAGCTAGCCAGATGCACCGGGAGTTCTCCAAGTGACTTATAGAGAGGGAGAACTTCATGAGAAATGTTCAGGTCTCCAGAAAATAAAGAGGAGGAAACATTGGATATGAAGACTTTATTTTAAATAGGGATTCAAGCGCCTGTGCTTGGAAACACATGAATCAACATGTAACATACAATTGAATGTATAGACCGTGCAGTTTATATCCTAAGTTTTAACTTGTAAAAATATAAATATTAAAGCTAAGCCCAACTAAGGTTTAACCACATTATCCAAAGGCATTTAATAGAATAACAGTTGTAGAGCAGCAAATCCTTATATTTCTTATGTGAATAATGCCTCAAGATATTCCTCTTTAAATTGCATATTTAAAACTTTCTCCCTATACAGGAGGCATTATTTATATATCAAGGTTTTCATATTGAGTGCACAGAGAAACGTTGGGGAAAAACGTTCGAGGCTTTTATCATGCGGTTATACAACCGTGTAATTACAGGTGTTTTGATTCATAAATTGACAATTGATTTCAACATATTTTTGAATTTCAATGTCTTCAATCCCCCGATATTATCAACGATATTACCGACATATATAACAGGTATGTAATAAAGAGTATGATCATGCAGTAGAGTGTTTCCAAACTAGGGAGGGAACCTTCACCAGAGATCTTCCATTGTTGCTCGAATTCAAGAAGAGTGGCGCAGATTTCCAAATTTAACACCAAATCTCTTGCACAGCATCATCGGCCCCCGTAGTTGCATGGTCAATGGTTTCACCAAATAATTTATATAATAGGAATGTAGCAGAAAAACAAGTGTTTCCGATGTTCCCACTGACCGTCTTTCAGGCATTGCTGTGCCTTAGAATTCATATATAATACATAATTTCAACCATGTTCAAGATAAACCATTGTAACTGCCCGCCTGTCTCCACCCTGGGTTGAGTATCACCTTATCTGGGTGATCATTAACCTGGGTAGGCCTACTGTATGGCGGTCAGTGACCTTTTCCCCTGTCGAGCACACACGTGGTGAAGGCCAGAGAGAACTGGTGCCAGTCGGGTTTGGACTTCCAGCTGAGACAGAAGAGTTGGTTTGCTGATCTCAGTATTATTCGAATTCGTTCTAAGCGTCACTTATAACCAGCTGCTGTGGCATTCTGGTTTTCCTATGCGCGCGCATCTTCTGGTCGGTGCAGACCTGATTGTAATTCCTGATATTATCATCCGTGGTAGTGGTATCTAAATTTTGAGGAGCTTAGTCCCGATTATCCCGGTTCTTAAATGTACATGTATTTGAATTCGCCGGATGCCCATGTACGTACATGTTCACACTTAACATTTTTTACGGACCACTCAAGGATGACCCTGTGCATGTGCAGATGTGTTGTCTTCTTTTGCCAGGGCAGCATATTTTTCTGTTTTACTATTTCAATTTTTTTGTGACAATTACAATAATAGTTGACCTATTTCCGCCCATATTCAGGTAAACTCCAGAGATATTCAGACAAAGGTTTCTACTGAAGCTCCTCAAAGTGTAGAAGGCGTCTGGAATAGTTAACATGCCATAGATTGTACTTGTATCAGGATTAACAAGGCTGTTTTAATCTTTTTTTTACTAACCACACAAATTGATTTCAAAATTGTTGTTTCGCATTAATACTGTTGACGATAAATACTAAGCAATAAATCAGCAGAGAATCAGCAATATGTGAAATATGTAACACGTACTTCAATTTCATGTTTTAAAGGGGCCCAATCACCTATCTGACCTTCATTAATTAAAGGTAATCCCTCGGAGATTTTATTCAAAATAGGCTAGAAAACGTTGATATCACGCACACAGGCTGCTTGTTTTGTTTATATTAATGTGTTTATAATATGTGGGGGCCCGCCAAAATAAAACAAATTCAACAATGACATCGGGCAGCCAGTCTGATAGGCGAGAGTTGTGAAAATGGCGTTGTTCAACAAATAACCTTTTGTGCCCCCGCATATGTGCCACATA
Source organism: Sipunculus nudus (assembly GCA_026874595.1). Taxonomy (NCBI): domain Eukaryota; kingdom Metazoa; phylum Annelida; class Sipuncula; order Golfingiida; family Sipunculidae; genus Sipunculus; species Sipunculus nudus. The sequence continues at coordinate 52,578,040 of CM049321.1, forward strand.
CCATGTTAGGTTACATTTTTTCCCCTTTGTCAACATTGCTGTGTTTACAAACATGTTGTTGATCAACAAGTTCATACATCCTTCACGGAGGTATTATAAGAACTTTCCAAAACCAGAATTACCTTTAGATCATTAATATATACATAGTGAAGCCAGAAATCACAAATTCTCTTTCGCAAAGGTAGGTGAATGGGTACCTTTAAGGTCCATTTGAAAAGCATATGACAGTATCTTAGTGTAATGTATTTTAATATCGTCCCTATGATATATTAAGACAATAATACTGTTGACTATTTGAAAACCATATTATATAATACATGAAAGCGTAGTACCCAAGATGTCTAATTATTCTTAAGATCGAAGGGTGGTACATAAGTTTGACCTTGACCTTGAATACCCTCTCTAACCGTTGGACAGCTGGAGTAGTTAGTATTACCAGTACACATTCAAAATCTTATAAATCGATCCAATATTATTCATTCTGATGTGATATATACAATACCAAAGAAAAATCTAGGCTTTAATTTTTATTATGATGGCGGCCATCTTGGATTTTTGGGGGGTCAGGAGGGTGATAAATGTGTTACCTAACTTTTTCCATCAGCTTACACCTAAATGAAGTGAAAACAAGTGCTATTTCAATTTTCTTACGGGATTGGGATTTTGCCACATGAGCGACTACACTAAATGGTCCGTACGTGGCGGGCTAGGCACTTCCGAGTGACTTCCAAGATGGCTTCCGAGCACAAAATCGTCTATAAATTTTAGATTAATGAATGGATAACTATGATTCTTCACAGAATAATAGAAAAGGCATTATTATATCAATAAAAATCAAAATAATATTGATGTAGTGGCATTTTGTATATGCGTAATCGCTTTATTTCTAAAAAAATTCTTTAGCTTCCGCCTTCCCGCTTCCGACTTCCGAGTTTTATACACAGCCGTTTACATTCGAAGTCCAAGAAGAGTTGTTTGAGCCTGAGACAGGCACCTACGGTAGATCAGAAAGTTTGGGTTCCTAAACTAATATCAAGGTAAGATAACATATAAATCGTATCAAGATTTATGAAAGGTATACAGAGGCTGTAGCTCCAATATGTACGGGTTGGACAAATCACTGGATTTGACAAAATTTCTTGCATTTCGAGTCAACTCGCACCTTTGTTACTGTCAGCGCACACCATACCAACTCGCGGGAGGGTATAATTCGCTGATCAGCGCGCTGATCAGCGGTCTGCAGTATAAAACGCTAATCAGCGTGCTGATTAGCCACCTTTCAATTAAAGCATTAATTTGAGGCAAATTATCTCCCATATAGCAACCTCCGCCTATTTTGTTATAAAATATGATTAAAAGACACCCTTCCTATCGGTATTACATATTTACAAACATATGCATAAATTTTTATTGTGTTCGTAATTATACATGAAATGCAAGTTACCTGCCAGGGACTATTTCGCTGATCAGCGGCGCTGATCATGAACCTTTCAATCCAGGCATTTATTTTAGACAAATAAACCCCATATAACAACCTCCGACTATTGTGTGATTAAATATGATTTAAAGATACATATTCTATAAGTGATTCATATTCACAAACAACGAAAACACTTTTAATGTGTTACTTATTATGCATGAAACCTTTCTACCACCTATTTCGCTGATCAGCAAACTGCGCAATCGCTTGATGCTGATATATAGGTAATTTGCTGGTAGATTTTCAACGGCCAGGTGATAAAAATAACTGAGATTAAAATTAAGTTTGAATGAATTTAAAAATTTTAATTTATTAACAATATCTTGCACATATATTTAAGTGAAAATGCCACTAATGAACCAACAGCAAAATATTGTGGGCTGTGGACTTTTTTGCAATCGGTAATATTGTTGATTTAAAAAAAAATTATTTAAAAGGAGGCCTTTATGGGAACTTTTTGATCAGACAAAAGTGAGAGGGCAATCATTAATTATTTAGAAGAAGACATATTGAGTCGTTTTCCTAAAGTAACCGTCAAAGGATATACAATTTAATGGAAGGGTCTTTCTACGAAAAACTTCCCATTTCAGCAGGTATACAGCATCTGAAAAATAACATCTAAATATTTATTTTATGGAGTCTATTGTGGCAATAACTACTAGTATGTAAAATTTCTTTCAGCAGAGCAGGTACTTTCATGTTGAATTATAGTTTCAGCTAATTTAATTCCCTATAAGTGTATCATCAATTTCAACACTGTGACTTGCGCGGTCCTGCATAATTTATTTAGAAAAAATATATGGAAGGTTCACTTGTACGATGTATTGTATAATAAAAATATATTTTAACCTTGTAAACTGCGTATTTTTAATTTTAATGTGTTCCGATTATATCCTGAAACAAAATAAAACTGCAACCCACAGAAGGTATAATGCAATAAATAGAAGGGATATTTATAGCAATCTTCCTCAGTCAATAAAAATGTTGGCGATAAAATCATTTTATAATATGTTTCTAAGTCATTTTATTTATTTCTTGAAATTATGCCTTTTTAAACATATAACGGTGTTAAAGAAGAAGTACTGTGTTGAATTAAAATAAATGAAATCATTGGCAAATTTATTACTTAAAGCATGCAGACTTCTTTTATAATAAATATTTTAAAAGTTTAATATTTTATAATACCTAACAGGCTAACACCCTATAATATATGATGAAGTTTTGAAAAACATTGCCATTGTAAAATTTAGATGTTACATCCATCCTGTTACCTTATTGTTTTAACACCGTTTATCGACATTCACTACTCTTAAAAGTTAAAAAAGAAACAGTGATGATTTATTATAGTGTTGTAATTAAAAGTAATTACTCCTTCAACCTTTCTAGTACTCAGTATATTTTTGTTGATAGTGTATGCTGTTTTCCAAAACTATGAAAAGCATTCCTATTCCAATCATTTTTTAGAAATATATAAGTAACGATGTTAAAGCAATAGATATGCGGACATTTTTACAAAATAATGGAAATGTCCTGTTATAAAATGAAAAAAATAAATAAATACCGATAATATTTTTTATGGAGTTATTCTTTGACGTTACTTAAACATATATACATATATATATATATATATGGGATTAAAACAGGAGCAATTATTCAACATCGAGTTAAAATCGATCAGATCATCTATATAACGGTTTTGAAAAAGATTCTGGCGACCAACTTGTTAAATGCAAAAAAGGGAAATATAAGAAGGATGTAAAGAAACTTGTTAAAGTTTTTAAGGAACGATTATATTGTACATGAAGAATAAAAGAATCCTTAGGCTATACGTACAGTTCTTAATAAAAATAAGAGGATAATCAGTCTTTTATTATGGCTATATACATTTAACATTTTTTTGTATTTTTGATAAATTCAAATTTTACATACATTCATACTAAGTGTATATCTCACCTATTTATCTCACTTCAGTCACCTTTATTTGTCTAAAATAAATGCCTGGATTGAAAGGTTCCTAATCAGCGCCGCTGATCAGCGAAATAGTTACTGGCAGGTAACTTGCGTTTCATGTATAATTATGAACACACAAAAAATGCATAAATTTGTAAATACGTAATACTGAAAGGAAAGATGTCTTTTAATCATATTTAAACACAAAATAGGCGGAGGTTGCTATATTGGAGATAATTTGCCTCAAATAAATGCTTTAATTGAAAGGTGGCTGATCAGCGCGCTGATCAGCGAATTATACCCTCCCCCAACTCGCTCCATACAAACTCGCACCTTGGGCAAGTCACACTCCTGGATCCGTGGCTGAGAGTGATGCGAGTTTTCCCTGTATAACACCTGCATGAGATTTGGGCCTCTCTTAAATAATTTTCACAATAAATTGGCATATTATGAAACTCAGAAATATCTAGAAAAATCTCAGAAACCTGATAAAAGTTTAAAGGGACATAATCAGGAGCAATATTATACTTATTCTTTCACACTATCAGTTAAAGTTTGGGTTATACAAAAGTTTCCAGGCAAAACTATTCCAGCACACGGTCTCTGACCCTCCCTATAAGTTGCTTAACACCATTATATTTTTTTGTGTGTTTGTAAACACAGTCCAAGTCTGTCTGTTTACAATAACAAGGCCACATGGCCGGAGGTCCAATTAAGCGCATGCGCGTCAGATAACATGCGATGTTTCAGCGGAAATTTTGGGGGCCAGGTCAGTGCATCTCCTGATGTTTTGGCCTAGGCGGTGCACGCAGTCCCATCCGCTGTGTTTATATTGACACCTCTCATCGCGCCCGGTCCATTGTTTTTAACACTCGTGTACAGGAGTAAGTTTTTCATCATATTTAGTATGGATATTCTTCTATACATTTCCTATCTACATTCCAAAAATTAGGTTAGTATTATGTAATTTTATTTAGTCATGGGCCTGAACATAATGCACTGTAAAAATCAGGAAATATATTTACTCACTTAACATAAGAATTGCTGAAGCTTGAGACTTTATCAGGAATATAACTTCATTTAACCAAGATTGTATATCCAAAATCAGACCTGAATTTTTCAAATTTTATAAAATGATAAATCAGTACCTTAAATTTTGCCTAAATTTGGCCTTGGCACATATTTTTTTTTGTAAGCACTGTTGATTTAATTTTCATTTAATGCACACATCAGGATTTCAGTTTTTAAATTCTGAAATTTTAAAGGAAATGGCCAAGAACTGTAGCTTTTATTAAATTTTTTATGACACCATGGCCAGGCTTGAAGCCTTTCTTTAGTCACCTGTATGTCACCCTAGTTGACCTTTCAGGCTAATTATACATGCTTGAAGTGGGCCATTCTGGGCAGGCCAGCCAATAGCTGGCTAGCAGCTGCTGGCCCCAGTTGTCAGAGTCGACTCCTCTAGTAGTTGTTTTGGCCAAAAACATAACATTAAACAATAATTAAATACATTTTTATTGGTTTATAATAACAACTTCAAGAAATATTAATTGAAAACAAATTGACAGTTAATGAGTAACAGGGAGTTGCCTTGCAAATATTGATGTTGTGTGGATCCTGTACGGATGGCCCCAAATGTATTCCAGCTCTTGTCCAGGTGTTTCAGTTTGTAAATTTATATTTATTGCAAAAAAATTAAAATAAGTCAAAAATTAAAATATTACTCGAACAATTACTCATTAAAGATGTCAATATGTTTGACTAATGACATTAAGACTCATGGCTGTGTCAGCTGTCACAGGATACCATGTTGGCCCTTGGCTTAGACATATACAGGCGTAAGCTTGCGCTTAATGTCTGTATACACACTAAACTTCATTCAGTGCATATTATATTATGCAGCAAGGGATACCAAGAAGTTGTCTAAATTCTTCAAATACTCATGAAATACTGTAAAACAAGTGACTTCTGAGTGGCTTGTGCTAATGACCTAGGATAAACAATGCAATGACTTGTGGGATTGAACAGTGCCATGGGGTATTGTGTAATCTCTGCCAACCAATGGTAACACAGTAGATTTAAAGATCTGTTTGTGTTACAGTCATACAGGTCTGTAGCTAGGGCACAAATTACAAAATAAATGAGATATTTCTTCTCCACTTGCACTGGACTCTTGGTATCTTCCAGTTGTAACAGACCAAATAGATCTCATATTCTTTGCAGTAATACCTATGGGCAATTACCTATCTGGCCTCTCCTATTTCACTCATCAGTAACTAGTTAAATGTTTTACACAAACACATATTTGAATACTTTAGAATAGTTCTTCCATCTATCAATAATAAGACAATAAAGAATGGCTTATTCAGGGTTAGGTTTTATCCGGATAAAACCTGTTTAATCCAGGGTTGGGGCCAGGTACTTGTACCTGTACCTAGGTACACTTTTCAGAGTACCTGTACTTGTACCTGTACCTGGCTGTCATGAGTAGGAAGTACCTTGTACCTGTACCTGTACCTGGAACTAAAGTACCTGTACCTGGTACAAGGTACTCCAGGTACAAATTTGATACTTGTTCTTGAAATGGACACCACATTATGGTCAATTGCATGTACAAAGCTTTCACTGCTGTTAGGGCAGTTCCCTATCTTAGGCAGGGGTAATTACAAAGCATTCATCCCTGCTGCCTTTGTAGCTAGCTTTGTACCTCAGGCCTCTAAACAGGAAGTTCATTGCAGCATTATTTTATCAGCACATGTATACAGCAACCAACAAAGGATAGATACAGGGGGTTGCCTACATGCCCCATGTCTGAAGTTGACTAGTATGTACACTGAATAGGGTTGGGGCCAGGTACTTGTACCCATGTCTAGATACACAATTCACAGTTATATTAATTACAGGTACATTACTTGATATGGACATCAGGTTTGGTCAAGTAAGGCACTGAGCTGTCATGGCTGTCAGGGCTGTTACCAAAACCAGACAGGGCTAGGGGTAATTACTAAGCTCTCAACCCTGCATCCTTTGAACTTGAGTGGACTTGGGCTGGTAGCATGCTGGCCCAGCTACCTCCAGCCTCTACACAGGAAGTTCAGATCATTGTGGGCTTTGTGGCATTATCAGATATAAAGGGTACAGAGCAAAGGATATGGATAGTGCTGCTTATATGCTAATGTAGATACCTGTTGTCTAGCATGTATAAAGAACATTGGTGTAGGATAAATGTAGAAGTAAAGAAAATACATATTATATCACTGAACTCTCAACATAAGCCAAACAAAAGCAGAACTTCCCATTTTACAGAAAAGGTCCCAGTTCATGCATTACATGCAGTTGCTCAAAACATCCTCAGTGTGACTTTCTGCTATGAACATGTGTATTGTTACTTCTTATTTCATGTATTAATTTATTGTCATGAAGTTATTCTATAAAATTTATTGTAAGATTTTCCCTTTCAGTCAAGCTATCAAGCCTCTTTACTTTAAAGTGTGGTGCTCCCAGAGATATTGACTTTAAACCATTACTCGGAAGCACAAAACTTGATTTGAAATATAGAAATTTTATGAAAGTTTTATATTTCTGTATTAAAAAGTTTGTAAACTTTATCAGCTTCATTCATTTATCACATTTACTAAAGGCAATCCTTTTACATTTGCAAGGCCTTAATTTTCCTTATGACATAGAAAGTGATCATTTATACTTTTTAATGATATATTCTGCCATTCTATTATAACTTTATTGCAAATCTATTGCAACTATATTGCATTTCTAGATCAATTTAATACAATTATCATTAGTTTGTATATCTTAAAAATGTACCTTTACCTGTACCTAGGTACTTTCTAAAGTACCTGTACCTAGGTACTTTACAAAACTGCTATACCTGTACCTGTACCTGACCATTTCCCAAGTACCTGTACCTGTACCTAGGTACGTTCACATGTACCTGGCCCCAACCCTGGTTTAATCCAGGACAATGGATAAAACTGAGTTTTATCCGGTTTAATCTAGTTTTATCTGGGAGCTGTCCCTTTGTCTTCTATGTTACTTTTCTGGCTGGTAGTCAATTTCTCAGTAGGATGTATAATCTTTATAACATCATCCTTGATCAGCCATCAAATAATTACTCATACTCATAGTTACAGGTCAGGATAGGCTTACAGGGTGACTTTTGCAGCCCAATTGTGAACAACTAATTATAGAGAGACTGTGGAGGAGGATGCATGAATGACTTTGATTCAATGGAGGTATCTCCTCTCAGGCTGTCATGACTGGATGGTTGTCAAATGATAGCCCACTGTTGCTGCTTGTGTAAACATGCGGTTCCAGTGGCAAAAGAGTCGAGGAATTACACTACTACCCCACATTCAGAGAAACCTATGTACCTCATTAAAGGTAACCCCCACAAAATTATTGACAAAGTGACTGATATCACTGTATATCTTAAGCCATTTATGCAATAAATGACTGGATTATGTACATCTCTCTCAGATGTAAGAATAGATGCTCATCTGTGAATATATATTCTGTAGTACCACTGATTATGGAGTTTAACTAAACATGTGTGAACTGCAGTTGTTTAGCTTTTTTATAGTGAAATGTACAAAATAGGTGATAATGTTTTAATAAGTCATACTCTGACCTCTCTAAACAAGAGAAATAATTTCAAGTTTCAAAATTATTATCAAAATCATGGCATGACTATCTGAGACAAAAACAATGAGTTTTATGTATAAATATATGGTCACATAATAGTTCAGTTCACTGGACATAAACGTTCCTTTCAAGGACTGTAATTTTTTTACAGTGGAAAGCTTAACTTAATATAAAATGTCTACTTTACAGACAGTATACACCAAGACTGTTTTATCTGATCTTGATTAATCCGGATTTATTCAGTGGATTAAACCGACTGCGGATAAAACTGCCAACCCTGGCCTTATTGCTTGTGCAGGCCTGTCCCACTATATGCAGTGTCAGACAAAAATGAAGGAACTTTTGGGGATGACTGTATGGCACCTTGAATTTTTCTTCTCATTATTTGTTGTACCAGTTAATTTGGTTTCAGCAAAAATAGTTATCCACTTTGGAAATGGTAAATGTGTGCAAGCAGAAACTTTTGCACCTCCTTTATCTCTGTTTTGAAGCATCGAGTGAATAGTGCAAGACTTGCTGGATTTATAATTGAAAATTTTTGTATCACTGAATTTATTCTGAATAACTCACCATCAACAACAAGAAGGCAAAACTAAAACTGCAACCTTCAACAGAGCAGCTCCATTCTCATCTTAAGGTCATTTACCTTGTCCAGCCTCACAGATGTTTCAATGGCCTTTTAAAATGTTTCAAGATATCTTCAGACCCCAAAACGGACAAGGAACAGGAAATGTAAATAAACTACAGGATGTCTCATCATTTTGAAAACCTATGCAGTATACTTTAAATGTTACAAACATGCAATGAAGTTGTTTTCATGAATTTGCAGACAAAACATTTACTTATGTGACAACAGTTTTCCTTCTGTCAGCCAGAACTGATGTGACACATTCATGTGCTGGTCACTAAAAAAGCGAATACTATCTAAATACCTTATAAAGCAATATTTGATTATTGAAGACTTATGTATGAAAATAATTAAGAGATCGATCAAGTCATGTGTTGGAGTATTCTGATCAAAAACCTGTTCTGTCAACTACATCACAAATACTTTTCTTCTTTCCCAGCTGGATATTATCAAGAGAATCATTTACCTGTAAATCAAATTAAAGAAAAAACTTTTAAAAATAAAAGTTGCAATTTTGTGAAGTTGTTTTGTTAATACATTGGTCCATTTCAAAAGGCAAAGTTATATTTATTTTACAAAAAGAGAAATTATATTTTGGCATTGTCTGGTATTATTGACATGGTGTCATCTGCATATATTTGTATTTTAGATCAATGCACAATAATATGACCGTGACAGAGTTTACAAAGTGCTTTACTGAGCCTTGGAATTCTGTTATTTTCAGTAAAGATATTGTTTAAGCATAGCCCTCAAAATTGTTATTGAAATAAGACATTTCTGTCTACATATGCTACAAATTTAAGCCATATATGACCAAAAAATGTTGACCAAACAGTATCACCACATTTCCCAATTTACTGTGATCACTCGGGAGTAATTTCAAATGGATTCTTCCATCTGTATTGTACACAAAAACATTTTAAAACTGATTCAGGAAAAGCAGTTTGGATTTCAGTGGGCTACTGTCCCAATAAGATATGTACAAATACGTTTACAGTTATTTTTAGGGGTTGTTATTGTGGTAAGAAATTCATATATATATGTATGTTTACCTTTAAGACCTTGTCAGTGGTGATGTTTAAATTTGCGAGCCGGAATAGGATATGGGACCTACAGATTTTTTGAGATTTTTTACTGGTTACACATATTATGATTGTGAGACGTATAAAGGCTAGATTGATGCAAGGAAGATATTAAAGATAATTCATATGTATGTTTAAAGGAAATGTAATGTGGGCACCTTGTAAGTAGCAGAAGCAGATTTTTTTTCAGAAAGTCTGGCATCAAATCCATATTTCTATGAAATTCTTCTGAAAATTTGCCTGATTTTTTATTTGATTACTTCTTGATAATTAGGGGACCTGTTAAACATAACTGTCATGTCAAGGGTTGCTTGATGATACTTTGCTGAGAATCCCTGTGTTTAAGCATATATTATCGGTGAAATAACTTATGTGTGGATTTTTCTAATATATAAATGCAAATGTGTTTAAAGCTTTTAGTCTTGAAGAGTACTCTGTATAGACTGATTTTATATTTTTCAGTGACCCAATGGATACTGATACAACTACTGATGATATGAAAATATATATTAAACAGGAAAATGATCAGAAGTCTCCCAGAAATTATTCAAAAAGTGACATATTTAGCACCATATGTGATCAAGAAACTGGCTATAAAATAAAAGAGGAAAACTGTGATGGAGCAATATCAAAGTCCTCTGACCTGTGTCTGAAAGAAGAACAAGGAATGTATTTCATGGATATATCGGATTGTGGTACTTCATATGGAAATGATACTTGCTCACAGATTGACAGTAAAATATCCAGTGTTTCAAACAAAGAAGAGGGGACCGACAAAATAACAGTACATGTAGCTACAGTAATTTCTGATGATTTGGCAGAAAAAGGGGACATGAAAGGACAAATCCCATCACGCTCTAAGAAAAAAACATATGAATGTGATCAGTGTGGCAAATGTTTCTCTAGAAAGGGTTCTCTGGAAATACATTCTAGGACACATACTTTAGAGAAACCATTCAAGTGTGCCCAGTGTGGCAAATGTTTCTATACTAAAAGTAGCCTAAATAAACACAAGAAGGTGCATACTGGAGAGAAACCATTCAAATGTGAATTCTGTGACAAGTGTTTCTCTTTCCAGTGTAACCTAAAGGTTCACACTAGGACACATACCAGAGATACACCATTTAAGTGTGACCAGTGTGGCAAATGTCTCAATACTAAAGGTAACCTAGATCAACACAAGAGGACACATACTGGAGAGAAACCATTCAAGTGTGACCAGTGTGGCAAATGTTTCTATACTAAAGGTCACCTAAATATACACATGAAGAGACACACTGGGGAGAAACCTTTCAAATGTAACCATTGTGGGAAATGTTTCACCACAAGTAGTGATCTTAAGGTTCACATAAGGATACACACTGGAGAGAAACCATTCAAATGTGAATTCTGTAACAAGTGTTTCTCTGGAAAGAGTTCTCTAGACACACATAACAGGACACATACTGGGGAAAAACCATTCAAATGTGAATTCTGTGATAAATGTTTCTCTAGAAAGAGTTACCTAGAAACACACACAAGGACACACACTGGGGAGAAACCATTCAAATGTGATCTTTGTGGCTTATGTTTCATGGCAAGTTGTGATCTTAAGGTTCACACCAGGATACACACTAGAGAAAAACCGTTCAAGTGTGACCAGTGTGGCAAATGTTTCAATACTAAAGGTGACCTAAATATTCACATGAGGACACATACTGGAGAGAAACCATTCAAGTGTGAATACTGTGACTATTGTTCTATTACTAAAGGTCACCTAAATATACACATGAGGAGACATACTGGGGAGAAACCATTCAAATGTGATCATTGTGGCAAATGTTTCATCACAAATGGTGATCTAAAGGTTCACCTCAGGATACACACTGGGGAGAAACCATTCAAATGTGAATTCTGTAACAAGTGTTTCTCTGGAAAGAGTTGTCTAGAAGCACACACTAGGACACATACTGGGGAGAAACCATTCAAATGTGAATTCTGTGACAAGTGTTTCTCTAGAAAGAACTCTCTTGAATCACACACCAGTACACATACTGGGGAGAAACCATTCAAATGTCATCTTTGTGGAATATGTTTCACCGCAAGTCGTGGTCTTAAGGTTCACATCAGAAAGCATTCAAGTGTGACTAGTGTGGCTAATGTTTCAACACTAAATATAACCTAGATAGGTGGCAACCCTAAGGAACCCAGAGGAACCCTAAAAGTACATATGGAGACACATAGGGGAGACACCATGCAATTGTGATTACTGCAACAAGCCAGTCTACTCTAAAGGTTCAGGTTAGGACACATACTGAGGAGTAACCATTATGTTGTGATAATTATGACAAATGTTTTTTTTTACAAGGCGGCCTGAAGGTGTACGGGAGGAGACATACTGACTAGAATTAGTGTAAATGCAATATCTCCTTCTCCAAGTCATTTCAGATCACACATGAACAACATATACACGGGTGGGGAAGGGGTCAAATGTGAAGTCTGTGGCATAAATTACCCCTAAAGGTATCATCGAAAAGTACACATCAGGACACACACTGGAGAATAACCATCCTGTTGTGAATACCTCGGCAGATTTTTTCACTGAACAGAAAAATCTTGATAGACACGCCCGAACACACAGAGGAGAGAAGCCCTTAAAATGTGAATTGTGTGACAAATAGTTTGCTTCACTGGGTTATCGGAATAGACACAAATGCACACATACTGGCATTACTGGAGATAAACCATTTAAATGATATCAGTGTGACAAATATACCACTGGACAGAAAAATCTGTAGAGAAACATCAGGACACGTACTTCATAGAAACCATTCAAATGTAATGACTGGCAAAGCTTTCTAAATGGAATATTTCCCTACCAGGACATGTACAGTTTAGAAGTCTGTGGTCCAAAATGTTTCTGTGAAATGATTCCCCAAGTGCACATACCAGGACAAATACTGGTTGGAAACCATTCCAATGTATCACTTAGTATATTTTTTTCAAATAATGAGTAGGGTAAAGTGACATTTTAATATCTGAAAACGAAAACGCACAAAACTGTATGTAATGAGTTTCAACTCTATATTTGTGTGATCCGAAAACATGGCCTATCACTCACCAGTTTTAATTGTGCATGGGAATGGTTTCTCTTTGTCCACCTGACTGTTGACAATCTCCTATATCTCAAAGGACCAAACCATTCACTTCAAATTCACATCTAGACCAATTGTGATGAAATCTACATGGATTGTCGAATATATATATATATATATCTCAGTGCCGAAATCCTTTGACCTATTGGGTTATACAATTTTTACACATCCGACTTCTTAATCTGTATATTTGGTACATGTATTTATTTTAGTCCTTTAAGGATTTTTGTAGATATATGGTGAAAACATGTTGTACTGCACCAAGATAATGAAATGTGAAATCGCTTGTACATTGCTTGAGACGAAAATCGAATGCTCTATGAAACAGAAAATAAAACTTTCCAATGAGTACCAGTAAATGAATAGAACCAATATATGAAAAACTCCAGTGCGAGATCATGATTCATTAGATATTTTGTAAGGACATATAATCCTTTTGGTAAACATTTATTTCCTCACATTTTCAATATTGTACATCAATGTGTAACTTCTGTGGAAGTGTCATCATGAAACATTTTTAGCGAACCTGTGAGCTTATGCGATGGTGTGGCTTCTTCCGTCGTCCGTCATCTGTACGTTAACCCATACTATCTTGAAAACGACAAGAGTTAGCATAAAAAAATTTTCTGCAAAAAATTATTCATCTAAAAAACTCTATCGGAATTTGCTTATTTTTTGGCTAACTGCATTTTCTTAGATTTTATGGAGAAAAAGCTAAAACAGCTTTAAAAATCTTCTTCTCCGAAACTGTTCAGCCGAATTGTCCAATATTTCACAGAAATGATCCCTGGAACAATCTCTCTTAAGTTTGTTCGAATGGTTTAATTTTGGTGATTTTTGGCCGAGTTACAGCTAGTTGAACTTAGTCATCTGTCCAAAAAAGAATACTAAAATAACAATCTTAGAAACGGCTGGAGCTGTCATCACCAAATTTTATGCCAATGTTGGTCACATGAGTCATGTCTGAAATTGAGGTATTGGTGGCGCCACCTGCATTGGCCTTTTTTGAACGGGGTCAACAGTGCCCGTATATACTGACAGCTACAAAAAACTTCTTCTCTGAAACCATTTGGCCAAATTGTTTAATATCGCACAAAAATGATCCTAGGGTATTTCTCCTGAAGTTTGTTCAAATTGTCTCAGTTCAGTGACTTTTGGCTGAGTTATGGGAAGCTGAATCTAGTCATATGCCATAACAGCCCATTTTAGCTCAGTGGCTACAAAGATCTTCTCAAAAACCACTTGGCCAAATTCTTAAATCTCACATATTAACTAGAATACGGGTAGTCGACAAGCGACTACTTGTATCCGCCTAAATCAGAGTGGAACGGGTGAAGTGTTGCATATTAGCATGGATGTCTGCAGCCAAATTGTGTATGTAGGTTGCGCTACCTACGAAAAAATCCAGAAAGCTCTATACACATGCAAAACTTTGGCCCAATCGGTCAAACGGTTCCCAAGATATGAGCTTGGATATCTGCTGCATAAACTAGAATGCAGGTGGCGCCACCTGTCATAAAATCAAGAGAGCTGTCGGGGATGTATAAACTTGCAAAGTTTTAGGCAGATATGTCAAACCACTGCCGAGATATGAGTGATTTTATCCCATGGCAGACAAACAGATGGGAGCTGTGCAAACATGGCTGCAGGTGGCGCCACCAGTTTTGCATATGATAGAGAGCTATGTGAGAATTATACACATGCAAAATTTTGGCCCAATCGGTCAAACGGTTCCCTAGATATGAGCTTGGATGCGTAAACTTGATTGTAGGTGGCGCCACCTGTCATAAAATCAGAAAAGCTATCCAGGATGTATAAGCATGCCGAATTTCAGGTGAATTAGTCAAACACTGCAGAGATATGAGTGATTTTAACCCAAGGCAGACGAACAGATGGACACTGTGCAAACATGGTTGCAGGTGGTGCCACCATTTTCGGTGTATGTTATAAAGCTCTCCAAGGGCTACATTTGTGCAAAAAGATTTTCCTGATCGGTCAAACGGTTCCCGAGATATGAGCTTGGATGTCTGCAGCGTAAACGTTAATGTAGGTGGCGCCACCTGTCATAAAATCAGAAAAGCTATCTTGGATGTATACGCATGCCCAATTTCAGGTGAATTAGTCAAGTCACTGCAGAGATATGAGTGATTTTAGCCCAAGGCAGACGAACAGATGGACACTGTGCAAACATGGTTGCAGGTGGCGCCACCATTTTTGGTGTATGTTATAAAGCTCTCCAAGGGCTACATTTGTGCAAAAGAATTTTCCTGATCGGTCAAACGGTTCCCGAGATATGAGCTTGGATGTCTGCAGCGTAAACGTGAATGTAGGTGGCGCCACCTGTCATAAAATCAGAAAAGCTATCCAGGATGTTTAAGCATGCCCAATTTCAGGTGAATTAGTCAAGTCACTGCAGAGATATGAGTGATTTTAACCCAAGGCAGACGAACAGATGGACACTGTGCAAACATGGTTGCAGGTGGCGCCACCATTTTTGGTGAATGTTATAAAGCTCTCCGAGGGCTACATTTGTGCAAAAAAAATTTCCTGATCGGTCAAACGGTTCCCGAGATATGTGGGTTTATGTGTGGAAACAGACGCACAAACGGACGCAGAGCGCAAAGGAAAGGTCAGAGGTCAAAATAAAATCGGGGCGCAGCAGTTCACATGCGACCCGAACATAATCCCGGGTTTCGGAAAATTCCGCCCAGCGGTTACGGAGGAGTTCTCCGGACACCTACGCGGCGGCGGCGGCGGCGGCGGCGTCCAGCTGAAAACATAGTATCCGCAAAACTCTGTTTTGGCGGATACAATTATCCTTAGATGTTGATAATTCAAGTTTGTTCAAATGGTTTTGGTTCAGTGATTTTTGGTTGAGTTATTGGAAGCTTAACTTAGCCATTTTGCTTTATATTCCCATATGAGTTATAAACCTGCAAAACGTTTTTTGATTGACGCCAATGAGGCCAATTTGTTTAATATTTTACAAGAATAATCCCCTGAATAATTCTTATAATAATTGTCTTTTATGGTTCCAAAGAATGAATTTTAGATGAATAATAAAGATTGAATTGAGTCATTTTACCATATAAGCTGTGTGAAGGAGATACATCTAGCCTGGAACCAGTTTATCAGCATCCGTTACAGCATGCTCCAGACATTTAGATATCAGGTTATCTTTGGTTAATATTGACAAGAAATTTTTTTAAAAACTTTTAAAAAATGTAGATTTATGATTTTAGATATTCCTCATGCCAGGCAATGTTTACCATCACAGGTATACTTTAACCCAGTAGTATTTCGAAAATGAGTGGAGCTAGCATCATGAAATTTAATGAGAAAAATTAGAATTCTGAAAAAAATCTGCATTTTCTTAGATTTTATAGAGAAAAAGCTAAATAACCTTTAAAAATCTTCTCCTCTGAAACAGTCAAGTCAATTTGTTTAATAATTCACATAAATATTCTTTTATACCATCTCTCTCAAGTTTGTTCTAATGGTTCAAGTTAGGTGAATTTTGGCCGAATTACAGGAAGTTGAACCTAGTCATCTGTCCAAAAAGCATACTAAAATGACAATCTTAGAAACGGCCAGAGTTATCATCACCAAATTTTATGCCAGTGTTGGTCACATGAGTCATATATGAAATTCAGGTATTGGTGGGGCCACCTGCATTGATCTTTTTTTGTACGGGGGTCATTGGTCATCTCTATATCAACCCACGATTTCTCAGGAATAGCAGGAGCAACCATCCCCAGATTTTATGCAATTATCTTTCGCATATCAAATGTTGTGGGATTCAGCTTATTTTTTTGCTATCTGCATTTACTTAGATTTTATAGGGGAAAAGCTGAAAAACCTTTAAAAGTCTTCTTGTAAACAGTCCAGCCAAATTGTTCAATATTTTACAGAAATGATCCCAGAGGCAAGCACTCTCAAGTTTGTTCAAATGGTTTGCATTTGATGAATTTTAGTGGAGTTAAATGAATTTGAACAGTCATTTGGTCAAGTAAGCATACTGACATAGTTATCTCAGAAATGACAGAAGCTAGCATTACCAAGTATTGTGCAAATGTTGGTCACATGACTCCTATTTGGAGTTGCATATTTTGATGTGCCACCTACATTGACCTGTTTTTTTATGGGCAAAAACCTCATAATTTTAGCCTCTTTCAGCTTAAAATGTTTATGATAAAACTTTCAAGTTGAATCGTTCAATTTTTCAAAAGAATTATCGTAGGACATGGTTCTTTCAATCATATCAGAAAAACTTAAGTTGGTCTTATGGCCATTATTATGTCTAACTCAAACTGAGGACTGCAAAACTGTTCTTCTACAAAATTATTGTTTCAATTATAACTTCTGTTACATGGCACAAAAATTATTCTTAGGTGGCCTTTGTTCAAGATTTACTTGAATGATTTTTGGCAGAATTATTGAACCTTTAACAATGAAAAAACTGAATCTTTTATTATTCTAGATATTTTGAATAAAAAAAAGTTTATGAATATTTCAGCTTGAAAAAAAAGCATTTTAGCCAAAGTCTTTCAGTATGTGTAAACAGATTTGCCAACAGGCCAAGATTGTGTCTGTATATTTAAATAGGTTAAGAAACTGCCAACTGTTCCAGATTTGGCAATAGATCAAGAGTTCATTCAGTGCGTCCAGATATAGGTCAAGAGTTCAGTCAGTGCAGCCAAGCACAAGGCATGTGTTCCCCTCATGGGTGAAGTGTGAACACCTCATGGGCAGCATGTGATCACCTCATGGGCAGCATGTGATCATCTCATGGGTGTCATGTCCCTCAGGGCTGCATGTGGAGCCAATCTATTTATAGCTTTGGCAGACTGCCAACTGTATCAGATAAGGCAACAGGTCAAGAGTTCACTCAGTGCAGCCAAGTACAGGTCAAAAGTTCACCCAGTCTAGCCAGGTGCAGGTCATGAGTTTACTCAGTGTAGTAGCCTTAAATAGCAAATTTGTCACAGTTCACTTGGGGCAACTGCCTTTCTCACCTAAGCGTGGACAGCCCCATGCATCAGACTTAAGGTAAGTTTGATGTATTGGCCTAATATTTTGACCTGTCTATTTGTCTTTGATGGGTTTCTCGTTCACAAGACAGGTGTCACCACCTACAATGACATTTGCACAGTGTGTGACTTTTAAGGAATTTGATATATCATCCTGAAATTGGGCATATTTATACCTATCGTATTTTAATTATCGTATACTTGTCGTATACAAGACTGGTGGTGCCACCTACAATAATTTTTTGCACAGTGTGTGTCCCTGCTTATTTCTCAGGAGGGGTTTGATATATCAGTCTGAACGTGGGCATATGTATATATCTCTGATAGCTTTGGTGTATACAAGACTGGTGGTGCCAGCTACAATCATTTTTAGCACAGCTGACTGTAAGTCAACTGAGGTATAGGAATGGCCCTTTGTCCGTCGTCCGTCTGGACCTTCGGCCCTCCGTTAGCAGGGCACAAATCGTAACAGCTGGTCCTTGAAACTTCTAACTGAACATCCAGGGAGGTCAATTAAAAATTTTTTTCGAAACCTGAAATTAGGTCACTGCGACCTTTTTCCTTCGAGCTATGGGGCTTGAAAGCAGAATAGTAAAAAAAAATTTGATACAAAACCTCCAATATCTTGATAATTAATGCATGGTTTGTCATGAATCTTGCCTTGAATATTGACCTTGACTATTTTTGTCAGTTCCTGAAACATGGTGGCGCCACCTATATTTTTTCCTGTTTTAACAAATATTTTTCTATTTATTTACTATAAAATGACAGCAATCATGTCAGTTTCTCAACTGTCATTACATCTGGTGTCCTAAACCAGGTGTGTTTATTGATCACAAGTGGATGCCCTATACTAATCACCCTGTCTGTCAGTCTGTCTGTTTGTTTGTCTGTCTGTCTGTCAATCGAAGAAGTCATGGTCCAGTATTGAAGCATTATACCTGGTGTATTTCCCAATGCACAGGTTCGCATTAGGCCTGTAGGCCTTGTTTAAAGAAAAACATGGTTTCAGTACTACGTCTATAAATAGGTCACCACTGACCGTACCATAACTCCTTCACCTCGCTGTTTCCTCGACATGGATTAAAATTGGAACAGTTCCTCTCCCATGGTACCTCCCTAGGAACCTAGCGCAGATTGGCTGTCTATATTCAGCACACTGCCAGGCCTCTGGTTTTCCTTGTACATGGTTTTATGAGTACAGAAATATTGGAACTAATAATGTCAAAGCCCGCTTCCTAGTGCTCCGGTAATTCTAGTCCGTTTCCCGGCTGGGACTGCCATGTCAGGTGCCCTGTTTGCCTTCAGGAGGCATGTGACTGCGGGGACGTCCCACCAGGCCTTGTGAATTATGTGTCACCTGGGAAAGGAAAGACTGGAAAAAGGGCGATGCCTTCTTTTCTTCCCATTCCGCCCCTAGCTCCACAAGTAAGAGACAAGAGAGTTCTTCAAGTTTGTGTCAGCAAGTCCGGGGTGTTGGATATATCGAGACCTAGGGAGAAAGCTGGCTCAGGTAAGGACTCCGGTAAGTTCCAACTAGCCCCCCCCCGACTTTTGTTGAGGTTCTGCAACTGTTACAGTGCCTCCTCCTGTCTCCATGCCGGTTCTTTCACCAGCTGGGTCTACGTCACAGGCCATGCCTGAGACATCCCGGTAGGTGTCAGACAACCCTGCAATTAGGGAGTTGATCGAAGATATGATCTCGCCCGTCGGGTCAGAATTCATGCGGGAACAACGCCTGATCGTATTTGGGAACAACCTAATACCTGACCAGATGCACCGGAAGTACCCCAAGTGACCACAATTCACGGAGAATTGGGAAGTTCAAGCGGTGGTGTACGTTGACACAAAGTTTCAAGCCAAGCCCGCTCCTTTGCCAAGGTTAGGTGTTAATATATGAGAATAGTCTTAGTTCCAGTAAATGGCTTTAAATGTTACAAAAAGAAAAAGAAGAAAGTAAGGCGAAAGAAAATAGTTTCTGAGGCACAAATTGAACCGCCCTCTGTGACATTACTTTCAAGCTAATAAAACGGGTATATTATTGTATCTACCAAAACAAAGTTTTGCAGATAATATTTTTTACCGGGTTCCGCCCCTGCCGTCTCCGCTGCCTAGTTGTTTGTAAGGAACTCATCTAAGACCCTTAGACCGATCTTTCGAAACCTGGCACAATTATTCGCTCACCTATGTAGTTGTGCCGAACAAAGACAGTTGGCGCCACCTGCAGTCTTTTATGTGCATTATGAATCTGGGTGTCTTTGTGATAATAGCCCTCATCTCAGAAATGGCTCAATGTATTGAGGTGAAATTTTGCATGCCCATAATTCTTGGTTCTCAGCATCTTGTTATTGAGACTGGTGGCGCCACCTATAATCATTTTTACGTTGCATCCATGATTTGGCATCTGTTCGTCTTAGTGATTGGTTCAATGTATAGGGCTGAAATTGTGCTTTCCATAGATATTGGATACCTCCATCTCGTACTCAAGACTGGTTGCGCCATTTGAATTATTTTATTTTTGTGTGACGTCCATCCGTATACCAGCCTTAGTGTAAAATTGCTCAAATCTCCAGAGTTGTTAAATGTATTGGTCTGAAATTTTGCATGGCCATCCGTCTGGGAGAGTTATTTCGAAGACAAGACATATGGCGCCAGCTGTCTTCCCGTTTTCATGGAATAAATTGAAGCCCATTTCTAAGGAGTGTTTTTTCGTAATGGGCTGAAAGTTTGCATGTCCATAGATCTTGGATACTCAGCATCAGCAACCATTCTTGAGTGGCATTCAGCCGTGCGTTGGTTTCGGTGAAAATTGCTCATATCTCAGGAGTGATTAAAATATTGGTATGAAATTTGGCATGTCCTTCCATCTCAGAGGGTTTTAGTGTAAACAAGACAGGTGCAACCACCTGCCTCCACGTTCTTGTACAGTAAATTTAAACCCTTTAATGAGTTGTGGCTTGCCATATTTGCTTCATATGCTAGATGTCCATTTATCTTAGATACCTTCATATCGTAATCAATACTGATAGCGCCATATGCAATTGTATTCGCGTGGTGTCCATCTGTCCGTTTGCTTTGGGTAAAGATCGCTCATATCACAAGAGTGGATGGGTGGATCAGCCTGAAATTTTGCATGTTTACCCGTCTTGCAACGCTTTCTTGTAGATCAGACAGGAGGCGCCACCTGCTTATCCCGCTCTATAGAATACATTGATGCACTATTTCTCAGTAATGGGTTGGTGTATCCATCTCTGGATCTGTTTTTGATGACAAGTGCACATATATGACGAGTTTAATTGGCATCACTTATGCCACAAATCGGAGTCATGTATAGAACATACTGTGCCAAACTTTACCAATGCCTCTGTGATTTGACGGCACAAAGTCGCTTGTCGACTACCCATATATTAGTTTTTATATATTTTTCATGAAATATATATATTAACGAAGGCCCATTAAAAAAGGTGAAGGTGGTAGAAGTGGCTCGCAAATAAAACGTTTTGTAGTAGGATTTGGCAGGATTCCCCCGGAATGCAGGTGCCGACCTCTGCAAATCTAAAGCACTTGAGCACCTTTTGGGTCGCTGGTTGCATTTTATGGAAAAAGGTGATTTCTCATCAGTACACTACGATGTGGTGACGGGGTGTTTGTTAACTGACTCCTGCCCTGCCGCAGGCCTGTGTTTAACATTAACCCGAGCCCTCACATGGTTAATTTGACTGTATAGGTAGGCCTATGGGGGGGGGGGGGGGGTGTTAAAGCCGGTACATTGTACTAGAGGCCTGGGTATGTTGTACACAGTTGAAATTTTTATTAGGTTTTCTTTTATCTTCTAAAATTTCATTTAAGAATATTAATGTTTGACATATGCAAAATGTATATACCGGTATTGAGTTTTTAATCGGGAGTGACCAGAGGGGTCTAAAGGCTTCCGGACAGGAACTTCCTATAGTCCTGTGTACCCGATAGGGCACAAGAAATCAGTTGTAGCTGTGTTTTCAAGTTGCGATGCTTTGGTATACATTTTTCAGAGGAGTGACCTAGAGGGGTTAAAGGGGCCCATACTGGTGAGGAGCTTCTTCTCGAATACTTATAAAAGGAAGTTTATGCACTTTTGTCCTCAATCTTCTCTGTAACCGCCTTGCGTATAACACCGTGCTATACCTCATTTTAAAGAATATTGTTCCCGCAGCGACCTCGCCGATATATGATTAAACGAATTTAATGTACACATCATTTTGCGTGATTTTTGCATGGTTTTAAATAAGATGAAGATAACCATCAAAAACAGCCGAACTGCAGTCCGCATAGAACGGAATATCTGCACGGTGGCTTGGCGGTCTGGTTATTCACAACACAGGCATGTGACACGATAAACCACCTGCCCAGGATTAAGGGAACCGTTTCTGCTATGTACGAGGGATGCATATTTCCGTATTTTCTTCTTTACCAGTTTCCTTACTTTAAACATCAATTCGTGGTTAGTATCTTCCTTATTTCAATCTCTTCTTTATTCTACTAAAAATAATAATATTTATAGCAAGGCAAAGATCTCCGAAAATATGAAAGTCCCTGCGTCCCATTCCGGTTCGCAAATGTAACCATCATCACTGACCAGGTCTTCAAAGGATAACGTATAATCGTGTACCGATGTACGAAATTCTTGCCACGAACACAACGCCACAAAATAAATGAGTAAATATTTGTACATATCTCACTGAGACAGTATCCCTCTGAAAATCTATATAAAAATAAAAAATCTGAATAAAAAAAATCGACCAACATTTCTCATTTAATTTAATACATCCCCCATCCTGATAGAGAAAGCCCGGAGACCTGGTTTATCAACTAGTTGTTCCAGATTAGGCACGTTGTACAAATCCACGTAATCACCACAAACACGCTCCAGTGAACAACCAGTTGTTAAATGTACAACCCCTCAAGTCACACCGTTCTGAAGAGTGCCGTACAACGGTACGAAACTAATTAGTCAACACTATGCTTACAATCGTTTGATTCCTTACACATGATATATAGGGAAACCTGAAATCAGGTCTCTGTTAACCATCCTTCGAGCTATGGGGCTCAGAAGTACCAACGAGAATAATTAAAAGTTTGATACAAAAGCTCCAGTATCTGAACAGCTAATGCATAGATCACAGTGATTATTTGCATGCATATTCATCATGAAAGTTCTGTCAGTTCCTGAATACTGGTGGCGCCACCTGTATTTTTTAGCGAACCTGTGAGCGTATGCGATGGTGTGGCGTCGTCATGCGTCTGTCGTCTATACGTTAACCAATACTTGAATACAGCAAGAGTTAGCGTCATCAAATTTTATGCCAAAAAATTAGTCATCTAAAAAACTATCGGATTTTGCTTAATTTTTGGCTTACTGTATTTTCTAAGATTTTATAGGGAAAAAGCTAAAAAAAATAAGCTTTAGAAAACTTGTCCGAAACTGTTCAGCCAAACATTTCACAGAAATGATTTCTGGAACAATCTCTCACTAGTCTGTTCGAATGGTTTAAGTTTGGTGATTTTTGGCTGAGTTACAGGAAGTTGAACTTAGTCATCTGTCCAAATAAGCATACTAAAATAACAACCTCAGGAACGGCTTGAGCTATCATCACCAAATTTTATGCAAATGTTGGTCACATGAGTCATATCTGAAATTGAGGTATTGGTGGCGCAACCTGCATCGGCCTTTTTTGTACCTGTTAAGAGACGACAGGATGTCAAGATAGAAGATTCCATGTCCAGCGGTTACGATTTGCGCCTCGGTAACGGACGGACGGACAGGCAGACAGCTAGACAGAAGGACGGACGGACCGACAAAGAGAGATAGTTATAGCACAGCTGACTGAAATTACAGCTCGGATGACTTTCAGTCAGCTGAGCTAAAAACACTTGAAAAACCATCCATTATTTATGACGCATGATGATGTAATTTTATATAAAAAAAAAAGGCCTACAGGCCTAATGATGCACGGACAGGTCGAAATATCAGGCCAACATATCAAACTTCTCTGAAATCGGGTGCACTGAGCCGACCTTATGCGTGTGAGGAAGGCAGTTGCCCCGAGTGAAGCGGAACGAATTGCTCGCTGAAGCGACTGCACTGAATGAACTCTTGACCTGCATCTGGCTGCACCGATTGATCTCTTGACCTGTACCTGGTTGCACTGAATGAAATTTTGACCTGTTGCATTTTCTGAAATATTTGGCTGTCTGCCAATCTATTTATAGATACAGAAACAATCGTGGCCTGATGGTAAATCTGTCTACACATACTAAAAGACCTTGGCTACGATGCTTTTTAGCTCAGCTGACTATAAGTCATCTGAGCTATAGTCGTGGTCCATTGTCCGTCGTCCGTCCGTCCGTCCGTAGATGTGGCACGTTTTGAAACCGTAAGACCTAGGAATCCAAAATTCAGCATAATGTTAGATATCCCCAAGATCTCCTACCAAACCGAAAACTGGGTCTTTGCAACTTCGTTCCTTTGAGAAATTAAGGAAAACCTGAATTTTTTTAAAAAATCCTATTTCTACACTTCAGGACTGCCTAATATCAAAACCACTCATCTGTTTTTCCTCATATTTACCATAAATAATCCTCTATATAGTTCCTATGTACATGCCGGAAATTGGGTCTGTATTATATAATTTAAAAAAGGTATGGGCCCAAACATAATGCATTTTGTAAATAATCAGGAAAAAAATTTGATCACGTAACACAAAACTTGTTAAAGCTAAGCACTTTTTTTCCAGTAATATAACTTTTATTAATCAAAATTAAATTGTTTACCCAAAATTTGATCAAAATCTTTTAAATTTTTTAAAATATTAGCAAAAATAAAAAATTGGTACCTTAAACTTTGCCCAACTTTGACCATGGCACGTTTTTTTCCTGTAACTGCTGTGGATTTAATTTTCAAAGCATGTTTTTGTTAGCATTTCAACTGTTTACATTTAAAATTTGAAACCAGTTGATCAAAAACTGTAGATTTTATTGAAGTTTTCAAGCACCATGTCACATATTGTTTACATCAACCTAGTGTTATGCAGTTTGCTAGAGCTCAGCTCCCCAGCTTCAGCTCTAAGTTCCTTAAATTAGGCATACAGTAAGATGTCTCCAAAATCTCCTACCATGCCAAGAATTTGGTCACCAGAACTTAATTCCTTCGAGATATTAATGAAAAACTTCATTTTTTTCATTAAAAACCCTTTGTTACACTTCAGGACTGCCTAGTATCAAAACCACTGATCTGACTTTGATCATATATAATATACATATTTTTCTATACATTCGCTATGCACATGCCAGAAATGATGTCAGTATTGCGTAATTGTTTTAAGTTATGTGCACAAACAAAATTGACTTTGTAAAAAATCAGGAAAAATATTTACTCAGGTTACATGAAAATTATTGAAGCTAGAGAATTTTTTTCAAGTATATAACTTTGTTTAATTAAGATTCAATTGTATACCCAAAATTAGATCTGTATTTTGTAAATTTTATAAGGTATTAGCATAAACAAAATTAATACCTGAAATTTTACCCAACTTTGACCATGGCAAATTTTTTTCCTGTGAGTACTGTTGATTTAATTTTCTCAGAATGTAAACATAAGTATTTAATGTGTTTAAATCTGAAATTTGAAACTAAAAGGTTGAAAATTAGGCTAGTTATTAAATTTTATCTTGAGGCTCTATTGTAGTCATTGGCTTTGTTCCAGATGCTGGTAGGCCACTCCAGGTCACTGGTAGTCAGCTATGCCAGGGTTCCTGATTTGTTTCAGTCACTGGGGAGATCCCCTGCTGTGACAGGTATACAATTGTTCTCATATCACACCCCCTCCCCCCCCCCCCCCATGAATATATAAATATACATTTGTATGCATGTTGTGGTGTTACATGACAAGATTGAGATTTATGATGATGCAATTTAGAATTATGAATCAACGTTTATATTCAGAAATATATGTTATATTGGAAATGTATACAAATTAAACTTAAAATAAAAAAATGAGGATCTAATACAAACATGTGTTCATTATTTTCGAGCCTCAGCAGAATTGGAGATCAGGCTTTGTTTGCCCTGAATGTTTATGCAAAAGTGTTGTTAATCCCATCTCTTCCCCCCCCCCCCCCCCCGGCTGTCATTGATCCTTAGCACCTCACCGTCACCTGTGCACTGGGACATTAGTTATTATTGCAAATGTGTACAATATTTTCAATTTGAAAGATAATTGGATTAGAAAACATTAAGATCTAATATTGAAACATATCCTTGCCCCAGGAGAATGGAACATAAAGAGATCAGCTCTTGTCTGTCCATCATCTCTCAATTTTCATTAAATATATATACTAATTATGAAATTTTTCCTTTAAGCACTGTTGAAATAACTTTCATATGCTGTATGTGTATGGATTTTAGCCATTAAAGTCTGAAATTTGAAAGCAATTTATGTATTCAGATGTGTAATATTGCAGATGAAAAACTTTAAAATATTAAAATATATTATCAGCTTTGATTGTCTAATAGTCTGTCTGTCCTTTTTTAAATATTATGTAATTGTGAATGAACTATTTAATCCTGTAAGTATTGTTGAATTAAGTGGAAATCCTATATGTATATACACTATGTTAATACAGAGATGTTGTAACTCCCATCATTCCAGCCCTCCCCCCCCCCCCCAACTACTACCACCAGGTCCTTGCATCTGGGGACTGGAGACATCAGTTATATTTCAACTGTATACATTTTATAAAATAAAAATACATATATTTAATAATATATATTATGCAAAATGGATCAAATTGAGCAAATGTGTAAACTACTGAACTGTCAACAAATTATCAAAAAGCCAGCCAAGGATCATGGTAATAATATACATCTTATGTTCACAAACTGCTCACATGCTTCAATTTTGACATTAGAGAATGCATGGTTTGGTCACAAAATATTATTTGCAACAATTTCTCACTCATCAATACAAACCAATCATGTCAACCAGCCATGGTATATATTACCTTTTCCTCTTAGACTTGATCTCCATTATTATTTTAGATTTTTACTTTCAAGGTCAACTTCAGCTGAGCACAGTGACCCATATTTGTAGCACCATGTCTTGAATGTTTACATCAAGTCATTGGTTAACAGTGTTCCAGGCTGTTACATAACACCTTCACTCCTTGCCTACTGCTTCTGTGAGTGTCTGGGTCAGGCAGTAATTACCAGAGAGCCTTTCTCCTCTCTCTCTTTCCCTTTCTCTCTTTCTAGCTCTCTTTTTCTCCCTCTCTTTCTCTCTCTCTCACCCCTATGCCTCCCTTCCTCCCTCCACCCCATTCTGTTGACAGGTACTATAAACCTAATTTATTAGATATATATGTTGATGCAATTAAGAAATATGAATCAACTGAAATATTCACATATATATGTTATACTCTAAATGTATAGTTACATTTTCAAACCTGGAAAAAAATGATGTTATAAAAAAAGGAATTTATGTAAAAATTGTTCATAATTTCCTGGCTCAGAAGAATGGGAATTAAAATTATTTGCTTTGTTTCTCTAGCTTTCTTGCCTGTTTTAAATATTTAATAATTAAGAATAAACTTTTTTTTCCTGTAAGCTCTGATTAATTAAATTTCATATCCTGTACGTATATGCAAGGGTATCGTTACTCCCACTATCCCCTTCCCCCACCCCACCAAGGCCTTGCTCCTTCGCACTGTCAACAATAGTGCTATTGCTATAGCATAAAATTTAATAATTTGAAGAAAATATATATAGAGAGACAGAGGCGTTGTAACTCCTATCGTAACCCCCCCGCCCTCCATCAAGTCCTTCCGCCTGTGGAGTGGGGATTTTATAGCAACTGTATACATATCATAAAATAGAAAAAAAATTGGATCTCATTAGACAAATGTGTAAAATGTTGAACTGTCAACAGCCTGTCAAAAAGGTATCCAATGAAAACGCAAGGTCAGATCTTAAAATATTATTTACAACAATTTCTTCAATCATATCAACCAACTATGGCCTAGATTACCTCTTTCTCTCAGACTTAATTTACATTTCATATTTATTTTAGATTTTTACCGTCCAGGTGTTTAAGTACTGTTGAATGCTCCGTCCCTCTCACTCTATCTCCTTTTCTCTCTACATCCAACCCTCCTTGCTGTCCACACTGTTTCCTTCTCCGAACCCCATCCCAATGTCAGCCTCAGTAAACGAGAACAAGTTGAATCAGATATATTCATATTTTTATATATTGTATAACTGTTTGTTACCTATGTACGTGCCAGAAATTATGTCAATATTGTGTAATATGTAGACGTGGTGGGCATCAATATAATGTAACTTGTCAAGACCTAAGAGATATCATGTCATATAGTCACAATTCATAAATCCACTCTTCAGCATAGTAAATAATAACATTATATATGTCAAATTGAAATCTTGCGGACTTCCATACACTATAGATCCTTCAACAAATAGCCTTATCATCATTCTACCACTGCTTAGTGTTCTGTCATTGCATTCATATTTGCTCAAATATATTGCTATTTTCAACAGCTCCCAAATAAACCACTATATTTACTCCATATTAATCCATCAGTCAGGTAATTTCATACATGGTTTACTCACATATGACATTATATTCCTTTATAATAGCCTAATAGGTCCATGATATTCATAAGGTTTGTCAACTAAATATAGTATCACAATGGTGATACATTAATAGTTCAATCATGATCAGCTGAGCGCCGTGACCCATAGGTCCCTTGTTTTTCAAGCTGACATATCCATTAGATTGTTTGAGCATTATGTTTAGAATAAATAATTTAGTCCTTTCATTGGTGGAGGTCTAATAATTCTGCCAACAAACATTTAAGTCGACATGAACAAAAACCTCCTAAGAATCATTTTTGTGCAATGTTACAGATGTTGACACAACATTTTTGAAGAAGACTATTGCAGTCCTTAGTTTGAAATAAGGCTTACTAAATTTTTGCATAACATTTGGTGATGATAGTTCCTCCTGATTTTGATACAGTATGGGTTAACGAACACACAAGCTCACAGGTTCGCTAAAAAGTACTTCATTCAATTTACAGGAGGTATCACCAAAGTTGTAATGTTTTAACGATTCCTGAATGAATGACCATTTTATTAAATCGAAAGCCTTTTAAACTGACTGACTCCCAGAGGAAAACGACAAACTTCATAAATTTCTGAC
Organism: Sipunculus nudus; assembly: GCA_026874595.1. NCBI lineage: Eukaryota > Metazoa > Annelida > Sipuncula > Golfingiida > Sipunculidae > Sipunculus > Sipunculus nudus. Next base: position 52,607,254 of record CM049321.1, read on the forward strand.
AGCAATAATGAGATCATTTTCGGTCTTCCATTTAGTCATAATAATATGCCTGCAGTGGACGCTGGATAATACACAGCAGTTCTATCAATGCTTATGAAGCTTCCACTATATGTGCAATTAACGCCGACAGGGGCGCCCTGCAATGCAGCTGACCAGTATTAAAGTTTAAATCACCGGGGGTCATCTGTCAAACCGGGCGAGCGAACGCGTCTCCTGCCCAAACGGTAACATATTACGAGAAGCGCTAGACCCAGTTGTGGCTCTGTTAAATGAACAGAGCCACAACTGGGTCTAGAGAAGCGCCTAAGTGTATGAACTACCTCATCGCTGAAGCGACCACAAAATCTTTAGTGATCTGAGGAAATCCGAAAACCGTGAATCCGACTTCAATAAATTGTGTTAATATAAAAATAATCTAAAAGAGACTAATTTTCAGAAATATCACTGCATTATCTAAAACGTTATTGTGAATATATTTAAAATATTTGCCTAGCAGCCATTTTGGATTTAAAAGGATTTAAAATTTAAAAGGACTGATCCCCTCATGGCTGTCAATGTTTTCTCAAATATTTGTGAAAGATAATCATTAATTGTGCTCTGACGCCCGTGCTAAATATAAGCCATCAAGCCCAAACCATTTGAACAAACAGATCTCTTGGATTATTTCTTTGAAATAATGGACACATACTAAAAGACCTTGGCTACGATGCTTTTTTTTCAAGCTGACATATCCATTAGATTGAGCATTATGTTTAGAATAAATAATTTAGTCCTTTCATTGGTGGAGGTCTAATAATTCTGCCAACAAACATTTAAAAGGATTTAAAATTTAAAAGGACTGATCCCCTCATGGCTGTCAATGTTTTCTCAAATATTTGTGAAAGATAATCATTAATTGTGCTCTGACGCCCGTGCTAAATATAAGCCATCAAGCCCAAACCATTTGAACAAACAGATCTCTTGGATCATTTCTTTGAAATAATGGACAATTTGGCTGAATGATTTCAGAGAAGATTTTTCAGAGGTTTTCTTTTCTGGTTTTTTTTTCCGCGAAAAATGTAAGTTAATACAGGTGGCGCCACAAAACGCTATATCCCACAACATTTGATATGCGACAGATTTTTACATCAAATTTGGAAATGATAGCTCTAGCTATTTCTTTGAAATTATGGGTAAATTTACTAAAGGGACAATCATATAGGAGCAATATTATACCTATTCTATCAAACTATCAGTTTTATTTTGCTTGATACAAAAGATTCCTGACAAAACCATCCCAGCAAACAGTCTCAGTACCTCGCATATGGCTGTTTAATACCTTGTTATGGTTCTTTGTGTTGGTAAACACAGTCCACGTATGTCTGTTTACCATAACAAGGCCATGTGACCAGGTCTAGTTGTGCGTCGCAGCATGCTTTGTTTCGCAACATGCCATCAGGAACGTTTTACATTTTTGGGCTTAGTCAGTTAGTGCATCTCCTGATTGACAGGTTTTGTGGCCACGCGATGAACACCGCCCAATGCGCTGTGTTTATGTTTACATCAGTGATTGTGTCCGGTCCACTGTTTTAACACTCGTTTACAGGAGTAAGCAAACGGTTTCAAGGCAATATTTTGGCAGGTACAGATTAATTTTAAAGGAAGCTAAAAGCTATTTTTCTTCGTTTATTCAACATGCTTTATAGGTGATTGGTCCCCTTTAATGACCAATGACCCCTGTACAGAAAAGGTGGAAGCAGGTGGCACCCCCAATACCTCAATTTCAAATATCACTCAGATGACCAATATTTGCATAAAATTTAGTGAAGATACCTCCAGCCGTTTCTGATACTGTAATTGTAAATTTTTTTCTTTGCCAAATGACTAAGTTCAGACTCCTGATACTCGGCTGAAATTTACCGAACTGAAACCATTTGATCAAACTTGTGAGAGACTTTTTCCCCCAATCTTCCAAGGAAAGAAATACAAGTACAACATGCATGTCACTTTTATTTTCCAAATGATATTTTAGCCTGCCATATCAGTGTCAATCGGAGTGATTGTTTACACAATCCCTATGCAAAGGGTGTGCAGACACACTCTGGGCATCTGAGTAACCACATAGGGCGTGGCCGCTTTTCATGGGGTGTGATTTTTGACTAATGGGCTCACTGTCATTACTTGAGCAATTATGATGACCTCAACGTGAGTACCACTGTTCCGGGATGGAGTTATTCTGGTTACTTGTCTAAAAATTACCAAATTAAATTAACTTGAGACCATACAATCGAAGGGGTGGAATGGTGTTTGTATATTATGTATTTATTTGAGAACTTGAATATGGGTAGTCGACAAGCGACTACGTGCGTCAGGTGAAATCAGAGTGGTACGGGTAAAAGAAAGCAAGTATTTAGTAGGGTGAGGGAAAATAGAGTGAGGTGTTGCATATTAGCACATGAACATTATTGAAGGTGGCTCAACCTGTCGTTTGATCAAGAAAGCTATCAAAGATGTATACATATCCAAACTTCCGGACTAGGCAGATGAACAGTTGGACACCATGCACAAATGGTGGTATGATGGGCCACCAAATTTATATAAGACATAGAGCTATGCAAGATCTACATTTATGCAAAATTTTAGGCTGATATAACAAATAGTCCTGAGATACTAGCATGGATGTTTGCCATGTAAAAGTGTTTATATGTGGCGCTACCTAACACCTCAACAAAATTCTATCCAAGATGTATACACATGCAAAATTTCATGTGGATATGTCCAAACACTGCAGATATACGAGTGATTTTTAATTAAAGCTAGATGAACAAAAGGATGCTGTGCAAAATTGGTTGCAGATTAAGCTATCCAAGAGCTAAACTCATGCAAAACTTCAGCCCGATCGGTGGTACGAGTCCCAGGATACGGGTTTAAGTGTAAAAACAGATACACAGCTGGATGCCCTGCAGAAAGAAAAGTTCAACCCAAAATGAGGGTGCTGAAATTCAGTGTGGCCCGATCATATTTCCGAGTTTTATAATTTGGTCTAGTGGGTATGGACGAATTCTCTGGAACCCTATTCATTGATGTCTGACTGAAAACGTAGTATCACTGAAACCCTGAAGGTTCTTATGTAAAAGGTTTCTCTCTGATATGAATTTTCTTGTGCCTCTTCAGATCAGTAGATTGAATGAAACATTGGTCATACTGTTAACATCTCAATGCCTTCTCTATAGTTTGCGTTTTGCTGTGCACAGTAAGACAAGATAAATCAGGAAAATAATTGCCACACTGCTCACATCAAAAAGGGTTTTCTCCAGTATGAATCCTGTAGTGTCTGGTCAGATGATCTGAAAGGGGACAACATTTGCCATATTTTTTACAAACAAATGGTTTCTCTCCAGTATGAATTCTCTTGTGGTTGGTCATCAGATTGCAAGAAACGTTGGCCTCGCTGCTTGTATTTAAATGGTTTCTCCCTGGTATGGATTCTTTTGTGCTGCTTCAGATAAGTTGACTGAATGAAACATTTTCCACACTGTTCTCATCTGAATGTCTTCTCTTTAGTATGCGTTTTGATGTGCACAGTAAGACGTAATAAATCAAGAAAACTTTTGCCACACTGTTCACATTTAAATGGTTTTTCTTTAGTATGAATCCTGTAATGTCTGCTCAGATGATGTGAGAGGCGAAAACATTTGCCACATTTTTTACAAACATATGGTTTCTCTCCAGTATGAATTCTCTTGTGGTTGGTCAGATCAGCAGATAACAGGAAACGTTGGCCACACTGCTCACACTGAAATGGTTTCTCCCCAGTATGGATTCTTTTGTGCAGCTTCAGATAAGATGACCCAAAGAAACATTTTCCACACTGTTCACATCTGAATGCCTTCTCTCTAGTATGTGTTTTGATGTGCACAGTAAGACGAAATAAATCAGGAAAAAATTTGCCACAGTGCTGGCATTCAAATTGTTTTTCTCTAGTATGAATCCTGTAGTGTCTTTTGAGATGATGTGAAAGGCGAAAACATTTGCCACATTTTTCACATACAAATGGTTTCTCTCCAGTATGAATTCTCTTGTGGTTGGTCAGATCAGCAGATTGCAGGAAACGTTGGCCACACTGCTCACACTGAAATGGTTTCTCCCCAGTATGGATTCTTTTGTGCAGCTTCAGATAAGTTGACCTAGTGAAAAATTTTCCACACTGTTCACATCTGAATGCCTTCTCTCTAGTAACAGTATGCGTTTTGATGTGCACAGTAAGACGAAATAAACTAGGAAAACATTTGCCACACTGCTCACATTTAAATGTTTTTTCTCTAGTATGAATCCTGTTGTGTCTGGATAGATGATGTGAAAGGCGAAAACATTTGCCACATTTTTTACATACAAATGGTTTCTCTCCAGTATGAATTCTCTTGTGGTTGGTAAGATCAGCAGACAGCAGGAAACATTTGCCACACTGCTCACATTCAAATGGTTTCTCCCCAGTATGGATTTTTTTGTGCTGCTTCAGATAAGTTGACTGAATGAAACATTTTCCACACTGTTCACATCTGAATGTCTTCTCTCTAGTATGCATTTTGATATGCGCCGTGAGACGAAATAAATTGGGAAAACATTTGCCACACTGCTCACATTTAAATGTTTTTTCTCTAGTATGAATCCTGTTGTGCCTGGATAGATGATGTGAAAGGCGAAAACATTTGCCACATTTTTTACATACATATGGTTTCTCTCCAGTATGAATTCTCATGTGGTTGGTCAGATCTGCAGATCGAAAGAAACATTTGCCACACTGGTCACATCTGAATGGCTTCTCTCTAGTATGAATTCTCTTATGGCTAGTCAGATTTAATAATCCTGAAAAACATTTGCCACATTCATTACATTTGAATATTATCTCTCCAGTATGAGTTTTTTGGTGTTGAAGCACATGTTTTAAACTGGAGGATCCATCTGATCCTTCTAGAGAATTAGAAATCACATTTTCTACACGTAATGTCATTTCTGCTGTCTCCTTGGTTTCCGATGCAACATTACATTTTGGGTCTGCTGATGTGGTCCTATCAGTTTTTTCTTCTTTATAACTGAATAGAACATATTCATCAAATGTAACCTTTGATTCCTCCGTTTCATCATTGCTCATATCATGCACCTCATCTTTTTCTTCTTTAATGAACATCCCGAGGTCTTGAGTTATCAGCTGCTTTATATCCATTTTTTCTCAACAGCTGCAAAAAAAAAAAAAGAAATCAAAGTTAGTCGCATTGGAAAATGCTATTATCACACAAGAAATTTTGACAATATACACAGGAAATGGGTCACACAGATAAAAGTTACATAATTTCATGTTTCTTCTATCATCACTTTTAATGCCACATGTGGGATTGCCACAGGGGGTCCATTCACATTTAGAGCATATTGAATTAACATGAAAGTAGCCTTTTTCATTCAAAATAAATCTGTACCTGCCAAATATTGACTTAAAACCATTAGCTTACTCCTGTAAATGAGGGTTAAAAACAGTGGAGTGGGCCCAGTCACTGGTGTCAACATAAACACAGTGTGTAGGGCCAGTGCACAGCAAGGCCAAAATACATGTCAATCAGGAGATGCCCTGACTGACCTGGCCAAAAAATGTAATACACACTCGCTGGCTGAAACAAAGCGTGTTGCGATGTACAGTAGGACCTCCAGTCACGTGGCCTAGTTATGGTAAACAGACACACAGGACTGTATTTACCAACACACTGAGACGTAACAATGTCTTCAACAGCCATATGCAAGGTATTGAGACTGTGTGCTGGGATTGATTTTCTGGGAAACTTTTGTATGAAGCAAAACTGAACTGACTGTGTGAAAAAAATAGGTAAAATATTGCTCCTGATTATGTCCCTTTAAGACTTATTGCACAACCCAGGTAAATCTGGGCCTATTCACCTAAAACAACTGATGACCAACTCATCTCCTCCCAATATATAGAGCAAAGTGGTATTTGTACAACATACAATCATGTTTTTTTTAAAGGGAGCTATTTTATTTGACCTGCATCACGTCCAAGAAAAAGTTTTCTTTTTTCTTATCACATTTATTAATATTCAGTGATCCTTTTATAATTCATATATTGGCTCCTTCTGTGGGATGCAAATGGTTTACTTTTCAGATATGGAGTGTATGACAATGGAAGTCAGGTCAAGGTCTTAAGTAAATATCAGGTGCAACTCTGTAATCTCAGACTAATATTATACACAAAGGTCAAATTTTAAAAAGTCAGCCATATGTGAGATCTAGCAAAAACATGGCAGAAGAAAGAACAAGTGACCCACGGGTCATGACGCTCAGCTGCCATGCATGACCTGTGACATCATGGACATAGATTCACAACTTCCAGTCAAATTTTGAAGAACCAATTTGCCAATTTGTTGAAAATTTTCTATGACAACAGAAATATATATCACCTATGTCTGGTTAAAACACAGTGAATTGATGGTCTGAGGAAAATGCATGATTGTTAAGCTATCAGGAACTATTCCAACAGCTTGCTTGAAACCTGTCAGTCTCAAAAGGAACTCCACAAAGGGCAAATATAAGATCAAAATATATAGCAAAAATCAAGGAAATACATGCCAGAACTAGAATACGGGTAGTCGACAAGCGACTACGTGTATCCGCCTAAATCAGAGTGGAACTGGTGAAGTGAGGCATGGATTGAGTGGCAAGGGGAAATAGAGTGAAGTGTTGCATATTAGCATGGATGTCTGCAGCCCCATTGTGTATGTAGGTTGCGCCACCTACCACAAAATCCAGAAAGCTGTCCAAGTTGTATACATATGCAAAATTTAAGGGCAGATAAGTCAAACCACTACATGTATATATGAGTGATTTTTGCCCTTGGCAGACAGATGGACGCTGTGCAAAAATGGCTGAAGGTGGCGCCACCAGTTTTGCGTATGATAAAGAGCTATGTGAGAACTATACACCTGCAAAACTTTGGCCCAATCGGTCAAACGGTTCCCAAGATATGAGCTTGGATATCTGCTGCATAAATGTAGAATGTAGGTGGCACCACCTGTCATAAAATGAAGAGAGCTGTCGGGGATGTATGAACCTGCAAAATTTTAGGCAGATATGTCAAACCACTGCAGAGATATGAGTGATTTTATTCCAAGGGAGACAAATAGATGGGAGCTGTGCAAAAATGGCTGCAGGTGGCGCCACCAGTTTTGCGTATGATACAGAGCTATGTGAGATCTATACACATGCACACTTTTGGCTCAATCGGTCAAACGGTTCCCGAGATATGAGCTTGGATGTCTGCAGCGTAAACGTTAATGTAGGTGGCGCCACCTGTCATAAAATCAGAAAAGCTGTCTAGGATGTATACGCATGCCGAATTTTAGGTAAATTAGTCAAACCACTGCAGAGATATGAGTGATTTTAACCCCAGGCAGAAGAACAAATGGACACTGTGCAAACATGGTTGCAGGTGGCGCCACCTTTTGTTGTGTATGTTATAAAGCTATCCCAGGGCTATATTTGTATACGCATGCTGAATTTCAGGTGAATTAGTCAAACCACTGCAGAGATATGAGTGATTTTAACCCAAGGCAGACAAACAGATGGACACTGTGCAAACATGTTTGCAGGTGGCGCCACCATTTTTTGTGTATGTTAAACAGCTCTCCAAGGGCTACATTTAAACGGTTCCCGAGATATGTGGGTTTATGTGTGGAAACAGACGCACAAACTGACGCAGAGCGCAGAGGAAAGGTCAGAGGTCAAAACAAAATCGGGGTGCAGCAGTTCACATGTGACCTGAACATAATCCCGGGTTTCGTAAAATTCCGCCCAGCGGTTATGGAGGAGTTCTCCGGACACCTACGTGGCGGCGGCGGCGGCGTGCAGCTGAAAACATCGTATCCGCAAAACTCTGTTTTGGCGGATACAATTATTGAGAAACAGGTGCTTCTGTATGAATTTTTATTCAATATAAGCCAACTGTACTGCACTTTTATAAATGATGGTAATATTTATTCAGAAATATTTGACCCAATCCTTTACAAGATTACATAAATATACATCCAACTGCATTCACTTTAACTGTTCTTGAGATAATATGATCAATAGGAATTAAAAGATGGTTGCCTGGTGGCCATATTGGACTTCTGACAAGTCTGAAATCAGACAACAAACATTCTCTAAATTGGACCAAACATTAAAGAAAAATTACTGAAACTGCACTGAGTAAAATAATTTCTAAGGTGGCTAACTGGCAGACATAATGGATTTCTGACAAGTATGACATTTGATATCCCACATTCTCCAATAAGAGACCAAACTTGGGGCAAATTATCCAGTAATGAATGCCCAAAATAATTCAAAAGGCATGTCCAGGCGTTCATATCAGATTTATAGATATGCAATTGTAAAAAGTGTAAGTCCAATATTTTTTTTATTATCACTCTGCTTTTCAATGGGGTCAGCAGGGTAGGTAAACTGCCAAACCTGAAAGAAAAGAAATGCAGAAAGCATGACTAAGAGTCTTGAAATAAAACAAAAAGCCATCCTAAATCAAGGTACACATCCACATATTATGAGAACAAACACTTGCTTTTATATGTGGTGATATATATTAAAATATTCAGATATCTAGGAAACTAAGTTTATTGCTCGGATTCCATAAAATAAACTGCAAAATGTTCCCATCATCTTATAAATCAGTAGCTAAACCTTAATACTATACTCTCATAGTCTTAATGCCTGGCTGAAGCATTCAGACAACAGTGTTTTTGTTATGAAGTAATGAGGTACTTATCACTGAGCCTTATCACTTAATAGGCTGATACAAAAGGGAGTCATATGTCACCAGTGTCACTCACAATTACAGCCACACAGGGAGATGTACCAGCTGGAGTGGGATGGTTATATATACAAGAAAAATAGAGATGGTCTATAAAATTAGTAATTGTGAACATCCCTGACCTATGACCTCGGCCTTTTGCCCACATATCAACTGGATTTTTTTTTCTAAATGATGGGTAACTACTAACCACTTAAATCTGGTGTAATTACTTGGCAACCAATGGGTAAATAACTTTGACCTGCAACCTTTAACCTGCTGACCAGCTGACCCCAAAATCAATAAGTTATTTATTCAAGCAAAAAGACCCATAAATATGAAGTTTCAGTCAAACTGAGTGATGCATAGATGTGGCATATGTGAAAGACTGAAGGTTTGGGTTGAACAGTTACACTTGAAATATGCTAACAAGCATTTAGAACAATTAAATATTGTGACCTTGACCTTTGACTTTTTGACCTCAACATCAATAGGCTTCTTCCCTTATTGGTAGGTAAGCTATATATGACAGATGGATGGTACAGATTGAAAAGTTTGCCTGAAAATGACTCCATGCAAGAAATTGGTGCTGACCTCAAAATCAACAGGTCTTTTCCCCTGTTGGCTGAGAAGCGATATCAGTGCTGAAAGGTTTGGAATGAAAAGTCTAGCTTGAAATGTGTCCACAACCTTTTCAAAGAAGTGGATCCTGTGACCCTGACCTTTGACCTTGTGACCTCAAAATTTATAGGATTCTTCTCCAACTTAGTAGGTGAGCTATATGTGAAAGATCAAAGAATTGGGATGAAAGGGTTGGCTTAAAATGCATCCACAGGCTTTTCAAAGAAGAGGCTCCTGTGACCTTGACCTTTGACCTTTTGACCTAAAAAAAATTTTGGTTCTTCCCCTGTTGGTAGGTGAGCTGTATGTGAAAGATGGAAGGTTTGGGATGAAAATTTTGTCTCAAAGAGTTATTTCTGGGGGGTGCAAACACACCCCATAACTTCAAGAATATAGGTCACAGTCAGCTGAGCTAAAAACAGGTAAAAAAATAACCCTCCCCCCCCCCCCCCCCGCCAAAAAAATGAGATAAAAATGATTTAATCGTTTTGTACTCTGGGGAACCTGACAAAGTCCATACACAAACAATGGAACCAAAATATTGGTAAGGTAATAAAATAATCAACCCTTGTAAGCCTTTTATCCTAATAGGAATTGGCTTTATGATGATTTTCATGTTTTTCACAACCTAACAACTCTCAGAGGCCATGTACAAGAGGGATACACTACTTCAAAAACTCAAAAATTTTTTTTTTCACACTTATTTCCACCAGGTACATAATTTGAGGGGGTTAACTCATGAAATTAGTATTAATACCCACCCCTAGCGCTACATAGGGAAATTATCTGCAGGGTGACCCTCAACTAGGGTTACACATAAAGAAAGGAATAACACAAAAGTTTGGAACCGGTAAGGCTGTACAATTTACTGATATGGAAAGACCAACTGTTTTTTTTTTCATTTTTGGTGGCTAAATATCGTCTTCATATAACACATTAATGGTAATTTCCTAAAATATCAGGAATGTCTAGTGTATTATCTAATAACATAGTAATAATCCCCCATAAATGGGTTCTCCATTAAAGTGTACAATGATGGAGGATCCAAGGGAGTTTAGAGGTGCACACTCAAGTAGTGTATTTTATGATATTTCATAAAGCCATATTCAACCTTTTATGTGTCTGATGTGCAAAAAAAAACGACTTTTCTTGGTTATTCCGTTCCTAAATTCCGTTCCTAGTTTTGTGAGTTCACTCATCCATGATATTGTATCAATGGAACTTGTGCAACGAATGTCAACTCGTTACCATGGCAACTTATGATATTTAATGGTTTGGTCAAAAAAGACCAAAGCTGGCATAACAGAAGCAGTTAGAATATATTTATAACGTCATGTTTTTGTGTTCTTTTTCTGTATTTAGGAGGGGTTACACATATTTAAATTTAGAACATATTTACGTGTTAAATTAAAAAGTTCTACATCTGAATAAAATGATAATTTACTAGAGATTATTATAGATTTTCTCCCTTTTACAAATACACTTAACAAGGTGCATAGGTGGAATGGTAACTACAGTAATTTCTTAATGGAATGACAATGACTGACAGTGGAGGCCAGTCTCAGCCATGGCAGATGACGGGATCGGCTATACACATGATGCACATGATGCACATGACGCACAAGTTTATCATGCATACACCATGAATATGCATGATAGTAATTCAATAGTTAAAACTTGGAGGTCGAAGTTCAGAAACTGTCTTATTTTTCAACAAAGTGTTCCAAATGACATTTAATGAACAATTTTAATAATGGAGTGCAGTATTTTTTTAATTTGTGTACATACATATAACAACATTTTGCATTTATAATAAGACGTAAATATTATGATGATAAAAATATCAATTGTAAAAAGGCACTGTACAGAAAATAATATATTATACAATGAAGAAACAATGTAGAATTAAATCAAACAATAATATCCCTGGATGATATATATATTTAATATATGTTTTATATATATATAATAATAATAATAATAATAATAAAAATAATAATAATAATAATAACTAGAATACAGGTAGTCGACAAGCGACTAGGTGTATCCGCCAAAATCAGAGTGGAACGGGTGAAGTGAGGCATGGATTGAGTGGCAAGGGGAAATAAGCGTGAGGTGTGTTGCATATTAGCATGGATTTCTGCAGCTGAAATGTGTATGTAGGTTGCGCTACCTACCACAAATCCAGAAAGCTGTCCAAGTTGTATACACATGCAAAGTTTAAGGCAGAAAAGTCAAACCACTACATGTATATGAGTGATTTTATACCACAGCAGACAAACAGAAGGACTTGTGCATAAATGGTGGCAGGTGGCGCCACCAATTTGGTGTATGATTAAGAGCTATGTGAGATCTATACACCTGCAAAATTTCAGGGGGATATGTCCAACCAGTCCTGAGATATAAGCCTGAATGTCTGCTTAATATAAATGTACGTGGCGCCACCTGCCAAAAAAATCGAGAAAGCTATCCAAGATGTATAAACACGCAAAATTTTTAGGCAGATAAGTCAAACCACTACAGAGATATGAGTGATTTTAGCTGACGACAGACAAACAGACAGACACTGTGCAAAAATGGTTGCAGATGGCCCCTCCAGTTTTGTGTATGATAAAGAGCTATGTGAGATCTATACACATGCAAAATTTTGGCCCAACCGTCAAACGGTTCCCGAGATATGAGCTTGGACGTCTGCAGCGTAAACTAAACAAAAAAATTTTGGGCAGATATGTCAAATCACTGCCGAGATATGAGTGATATTATCCCATGGCAGACAAACAGACAGACGCTGTGCAAAAATGGTTGCAGGTCGTGCCACCAGTTTTGCACTTGAAAAAGAGCTATGTGGGATCTATACACATGCAAATTTTGGCCCAATCAAAGAGTTCCCGAGATATGAGCTTGGATGTCTGCAGTGTGAACATGAATGTAGGTGGTGCCACCTGTCATAAAATCAAGAAAGCTATCCAGGATGTATACGCATGACGAATTTCAGGTGAATTATAAAAACCACTGCAGAGATATGAGTGATTTTAACCAAAGGCAGATGAACAGATTGACACTGTGCAAACATAGTTGCAGGTGGTGCCACCATTTTTGTTCATATTATAAAGCTATCCAAGGGCTACATTTGTACAAAAACATTTTTCCTGATCAGTCAAATGGTTCCCGAGATATGTGGGGTTAGGTATGGAAACAGACGCACAAATGGATGCTGGGCAGAAAGGAAAGGTCAGAGGTCAACGTAGCCATGACAACATGACACTCAGGCCTTCTGAAATAAACGGCAATAAATAAAACTCGGAAGTCGGAAGTCGGAAGCCCTCGGAAGTCGGAAGCCGTTTTATATTTTAGTATAATTTTAAAAATAACGAACAAATCGACAAGTTTTTGTGTTAAAACGGAAGATATAGACACCCTTTTTCATACGAGAAAGTTTCAAAGATATATATTGATATATATGAAAATTTAAGCATAATTAATGCGTCGGAAGCCTCTCGGAAGTCATCCTGAAGTGACAGATGATGCTCAAAATGCATAAAACTCGGAAGTCAAGCCACAGTATACCAACCGACAACGACACAAAAAGGGTCTTGCATCAACCCAAATATTAATTTAGGTAATGTTTATGTATTTGAATAAAATCATAATGTATATAACAAACAAAATAATATATGCATTAACCCAAAAATTAATTTAAGTGATATTAATGTATTTGAATAAAATCATAATGTATATAACTAACAACATAATATATAAATTCATATTAAAATATAAAACATGAATATAAAATACTATAATTATAAATAAAAAAAAGTATAATACAATACAGATTTGTTTTGGTATTCTCTATTTTTTTCATTGAACAAATACATATATGATGCAAAATATAATTACATAATACAAGTATAATAAAATGTATACATAATGTGTTAAATAACACAGATGACGATATAATTATATATTCATTCAACATCGATATAATTTGATATTAAATTATATTATATGATAAAATAAATATTAAAAAAGTATGTATTTATCAAATATTTGAATATTATTATGTAAAAATATTATAATACAAATTAATTTAGAATACTTAACTTTTTTTATATGATAAAATATTCTTATCTATTTTGTTATATAAGGAAAAAAATTATCACACCTTTTTGATAAAATTACGAAATTTTAAATGCTTTTATATTATATTTATTAGAAATAACATTCCATATTAAAATATTACGTCGCGATATGATATATAATGTATTACATTTGAATGCATATTTCAACATTTATTTTTTTAATTTAATATATTATTATGTTTAATTAGTAATATACGTTATGGTTTCATTCAAATACATAAATATAACTTAAATTAAAATTTGGAATTATGCCAGACTTGTTCTGTGTCATTTTTGGTTGGTGCTATATGGTCTTGACTTCCGAGTTTTATGCATTTTGAACATCATCTGTCACCTCAGGATGACTTCCGAGAGGCTTCCGACGCATTAAAAATGCTTTGATTTTCATATATGGGAATATACGTTTGTGCGACTTTCTGGTTTTGCAAAGGGGGTCTATATCTTCCATTTTAACACGAAAAAGTGTTGGTATGATCGTTATTTTTAACATTATATCAAAAATTATAACGGCTTCCGACTTCCCAGGGCTTCCGACTTCTGACTTCCGAGTTTTATTTATTGCCGAAATAAACTGATAGGGCCTGGAGTCATGATGACAGTCACAACAGAACGCCCATTCTAAGGGTCGGATCAAAATATTTCCTGTCTGGTATTATTTGGCATCACAGGCTAATAAAGTCGTATTATATGTGCTTAATATCGAAGAAAAAATGTTGTTACACAAAAATAATTAAATTTATTACCTTCTTTCATCACTGTGGCTCCGATTCACGTGAAGCGGTACTTCTCATTCAAAAGTGAAGGTGTCATGGCGCGGTCATATATGTAAACTTGGAAGTCGGAAGCCGGACGCCGGAAACCAAGGAATCGTTTTATAAATAATGCAATTTAAAGCATATACAAAATGCTAACGCTTCAATACCGTTTTGCTTTTCCCCCGATAGAATAAGATCTTTATTATCATTCTGTGAAGAATAATAGTTATCCATTCTTTAATCTGAACGTTATGGACGATTTTGTGCTCGGAAGCAATCTCGGAAGTCAGTCAGAAGTGCTGGGATGTTATCCAATGTGTATAACTCGGAAGTCACAGAGACGCACTGGTTAACTTGTGGTCAGTTAAGAGCCACAGCCCAAATGCAGTTTCATTATAACTAGACATTTCTTGGCACCGCAGGTGCCAGAGTATCCCCAGACATAGTAGGCCCCCCTCCTACAAGAACAGACCCCCATTTTTAGCAGCATATACTGACACTTGGCATATTTATTGTTTATTCCATCTAACGATTCCACAATCTTGTTGAAGATGTTGGTCCTGTGACCTTGATCTTTTAAAAGATGTGTCCTGTGACCTTGACCTTTGATCTCATAACCCCAAAATCAATTTGGGTCTTGCTTTTCCAATGGGACATATGCAAGTCAAGTTTGAAATCTATACATCAATAAAGCAGGAATTATCATCCAGAAACTTATTTTTGGACAGATGGCTCCTGTGACCTTCACCTTTGACCTTGTGACCTCAAAATTGATAGTGTTCTTCCTCTCTTGGCAGGAGAACTATATGTGCAAGATGAAAGATATGAGATGAAATGTTTGGCTGAAAATGCATCCACATCTTTTTAAAGATGTGTCCTGTGACCTTGACCTTTGACCTCATGACCCCAAAATCAATTTTGGTCTTACTTTTCCAATGGGACATATACAAGTCAAGTTTGAAATCCATACATCAATAAAAGCAGGAATTATCATCCAGAAACTAATTTTTGGACATATGGCTCCTGTGACCTTCATCTTTGACCTTGTGACCTCAAAATTGATAGGGGTCTTCCACTCTTGGCAGGTGAACTATATGTGCAAGAGGAAATATCTGAGATGAATTTTTTGGCTGAAAATGCATCCACAATCTTTTTAAAGAGGTTTCCTGTGACCTTGACCTTTGACCTCATGACCCCAAAATCAATTTGGGTCTTGCTTTTCTAATGGGTCAATAACAAAGCCAAGTTTGAAATCCATACATCAGTAAAAGATGGAATTAAAATCCAGAAACTAATTTTTGGACAGATGGCTCCTGTGACCTTCACCTTTGACCTTGTGACCTCAAAACTGATAGGGTTCTTCCTCTCTTGGCAGGTGAACTATATGTGCAAGATGAAAGACCTGAGATGAAATGTTTGGCTGAAAATGCATCCACATATTTTTAAAGATGTGACCTTGACCTTTGACCTCATGACCCCAAAATCAATTTGGGTCTTGCTTTTCTAATGGGTCAATAACAAAGCCAAGTTTGAAATCCATACATCAGTAAAAGATGGAATTAAAATCCAGAAACTTATTTTTGGACAGATGGCTCCTGTGACCTTCACCTTTGACCTTGTGACCTCAAAACTGATAGGGTTCTTCCTCTCTTGGCAGGTGAACTATATGTGCAAGATGAAAGACCTGAGATGAAATGTTTGGCTGAAAATGCATCCACATCTTTTTAAAGATGTGACCTTGACCTTTGACCTCATGACCCCAAAATCAATTTGGGTCTTGCTTTTCAAATGGGACATATATAAGTCAAGTTTGAAATCCATACATCAATAAAAGCAGGAATTATCATCCAGAAACTAATTTTTGGACATATGGCTCCTGTGACCTTCACCTTTGACCTTGTGACCTCAAAATTGATAGGGGTCTTCCACTCTTGGCAGGTGAACTATATGTGCAAGATGAAAGATCTGAGATGAATTGTTTGGCTGAAAATGCATCCACAATCTTTTTATAGAGGTTTCCTGTGACCTTGACCTTTGACCTTATGACCCCAAATTCAATTCCGGTCTTGCTTTTCCAATGGGTCAAATACAAGTCAAGTTTGAAATCCAAACATCAATAAAAGAAGGAATTATCATCCAGAAACTAATTTTTGGACAGATGGCTCCTGTGACCTTCACCTTTGACCTTGTGACTTCAAAATTGATAGGGTTCTTCCTCTCTTGGCAGGTGAACTAAATGTGCAAGATGAAAGATCTGAGATGAAATGTTTGGCTGAAAATGCATCCACATCTTTTTAAAGATGTGACCTTGACCTTTGACCTCATGACCCCAAAATCAATTTGGGTCTTGCTTTTCCAATGGGACATATATAAGTCAAGTTTGAAATCCATACATCAATAAAAGCAGGAATTATCATCCAGAAACTAATTTTTGGACATATGGCTCCTGTGACCTTCACCTTTGACCTTGTGACCTCAAAATTGATAGGGGTCTTCCACTCTTGGCAGGTGAACTATATGTGCAAGATGAAAGATCTGAGATGAATTGTTTGGCTGAAAATGCATCCACAATCTTTTTATAGAGGTTTCCTGTGACCTTGACCTTTGACCTCATGACCCCAAAATCAATTTGGGTCTTGCTTTTCCAATGGGACATATATAAGTCAAGTTTGAAATCCATAAATCAATAAAAGCAGGAATTATCATCCAGAAACTAATTTTTGGACAGATAGCTCCTGTGGCCTTGACCTTTGACCTTGTGACCCCAAAATTTATATGGATCATCCATTATTGGCAAGTGAGCTATATATTCAAGATGGAAGACCTGGGATGAAAGTTTGGCTTAAAATGCATCCACAGTATCTTTTAAAATGCCAGTCCAGTGACCTTGACCTTTGACCTCATGACCCTAGAACCTATAGGGTTCTTACTTTAGTGGTTGGCCATACATAAGTCATGTTTGAAATCCATATGGCTATCAACACTGGAGATATCATAAGAGGTGTGTGATTTTCACCATATATGGCAATATTCAAGGTCAAGGCCACTATCATAGGAAAGGTCATGACCCCAATTTAAATAAGCATCATCCCATAACCCATACCTATGTATATGCATAATATAAAAGAAATCTGTCCATTAGTTTTTGACTTATAATGCTCACAGTGCTGTAAGGTGGCAATTTAGGGGGTATTAAACGGCACGAAAACAAGTAAAGAATAATAGGTGGCGCCACCAGTTTCTGGAACATGACAACCCTATCCATGATCTTCCATCAACTTGATTTTGGGATAAATCCATGCAAAATTTCTTGAGATATTAAAGAATTTGTGTGATTTTCCCCGAAATTGGACCTATTCAAGGTCAAGGACACTCTCCTAGTAAAGGTCATGACCTCATTTTAAATAGGCGTCGTCCTCTTACCCATATCTATACATATACCAAGTTTGGTAAAGTTCCGTGAAATATTTTTTGGGTTATCGCGCCAACAAGATTCATATGCGGCGGCGGCGGCGGCGGCGGCGGCGGCGGCGGCGGCGGCGGCGGGACCGGTATGAAAACATAGTATCCCCCGACTTTGTCTGGGGATACAATTATAGTTGCATGCATATATTAAAATTGCTTATGCATGATTTTGCTTTTAATGCGTGAATAACACAAAACATGATACATAATAGGAAAACTATAAGTTCTTAATTTTTTTATTTGTAAATTTAATACAGTATATATATATATATATATATATATATATATATATATATATATATATATATATATATATATGTGTGTGATGGTATTTTCACGTCATATATTTCACCCTATCTAGAGCTATGTTTTGTAAAAATTATTTATATTAACATGGGGATGGTATGGGAAGGGGTTAATTTTTAAAATATGCAATGTAAAGAGGACATTTTGAGGCACCTTAAACGAAAGATTATGAAGATTTTCTGTTCCGCAACTATACACCTACATGTATTGGGACAATGTATTCAAACTTCAGGTTGTTGGGCTTTAATATTTATATTTCTATAACATTACGGTATAAATTGGAAAGTCCAAATATTCAAAAGTTCGTAACATGTTAATGTCAATGATGAAATGCGCGTCTATACATTTATAACTTGCAAAATGTCACTATTATTACTTAAATGTAGTACTCGTTGTAAAATAATTGATATGTTAAAGTCTTATGACAATCTTTGCATTTTACCGACTTGAGTGTTTTGAGAGCGCACATGCAGACTCGGACAGCAGAGCACAGTGCGCGAGTCTGAGTATCAGCCGAGGAGCCGTGAGATTTTTCATGGTCGATCCCACCCCGAGCTGAGCTCTGTGGGGAGACCGTGTATGACTCACACGGTACTGCGATGGGGGGGGGGGGGGGGGGGGATTCCTCGGTGTTATGCTTGCGCCCTCTATGGATGCACCACTGAATAATAAATATGGTATAATAAACCCTAATACGGCATTTAAAATACAGTTATAAATTATGATGTCATTCAAAATAAAAAAAGTAATATATTTTCCATACGTTGAACAAATATGAAAATTCAATATATCCCAGTAGGTCATCGCTGGAAAAAACATACATGTATCATATACAAAACGAAATGTCCTTCAATATGTTAGAGTTCTACGATATTTAATAAAAAATTAAAATATATCTTAGAAAAGGGATACAACAGTCCAGGTAATATATAACATATTAATACATGTGTGATTATAAAATCCTATAGATTTGTATATTTAAGCAAATCATTTTTTTAAACTAAAATCAATTCTTTTTTCAAGTTTTAACTCTTTTTTCAAATTTTTTCAATCTTGATATTTATATATTGAAATTCACTCCTGATGTTTCAACATCACATTTCAACTTCAAATAAATGGATATTTAATAATATTTTAAAGTATATTTGCAACTGATTTCACTCTCATACGTTATAATATGTGAATGATAAGGGCATGTAAACAGAATGTGCTCCCTTCAACTTCGGATTACTGTATACGATTACAAGGATCTCGATAAGAAATTACAATTTTGAATGTAAAATCTTTAATAAATAACCATATAGAATCTTTATCGACACGTAAGACATCTGGGGCTTCACGTAAAAGTCTGTCTAGAGGTGACCTGCATGGTGTCTTAAAGATGCTACGGGATATAGGCATTTTTACTGAACCTGTTGCTCATCTTTATGATTCATTCCTTGAAATTCCACATACAAATGATGACACCATGCAATAATGGAACCAAACCGGATATAAGTTAGATATTTACCGCTAAGATAAATATTTCAATTACAAATATTAATTTTTCCCATTCTACTGTTGCTGTATAGTAATTTGTTATCTTTATATAAAAATATATGCATCTGAATATTCCGTGTTTACTCACTATTTTTATTTGACTCTTATATTTTTATGCTCAGAAACAAAATTAACCGGACTATAATCGGAATTCTCGATACAGAAGTACCGTGCGCTTTCGGACCTCCTTCTCTCCGGACTTAATATAATTGCTGGTATCAGGTTCTATAATTAAACAGAATTTTTTATATCTATAACATTTGCTCTGTAACAATTTATTTTTAAACATTTACTGAACTTTTTTGGCTATGCATAATGTTTTGTTTGATGTTTTATTGATTTTTAGTTGACGTATTTTACAAATATATATATATATATATATATATATATATATATATATATATATATATATATATATATATATATATATATATAAAGTATAAATGTTTGTGTCCTGTGGTTTTGCAAATTTTCAGAACATTAACTTGATGAATATTGTACCTAACTGCATGAAAAATATCGATTATATATTTAATCGTTCTGCAAAAACAGAAACTATTGTTTTTTATATAATTGTAAGATGTTACAATCGGGATCATATCTATTTACACATGCATTGTGTATTTTTTTCTGTCAAGGTATTGTTAATGTTTGTGTTTATTTTTAATTTTGCAGGATACGTCTGATGAAATCAGTAGCAAACAAATTTTTGTAAATCATCATGTATATTATGCTATTTGGGCAGAATTTCAAAACATGAATTGAAACAGGTTCCATTTACAGCAGAAACATATAGGGGAAAATATCACATTGCAATGTGATTAATATATATATATATATATATATATATATATATATATATATATATATATATATATATATATATATATAAATCAAAGTGTGCAACCTGACCATGAAATGTAAAATATAATTTGGCATAAAAAGTATTACATAATAGATGAGAGTTTAAGAGATTCATAATCATGATTAAATGTTCTGGTCAATGGAAGAGGAAAAGGTTTTTCAATTGATACATGATAAATAAAATATTTTGTTTGAAACACCCTTTTTAAAACATTTACTGGACGTTTTGTGGTTCTGTCAAATTATCTGTTTAAGTCTCTATGATATTATCAGGGTAATTTTTAAAATATTATCAAATCTTTATTTTTTTTCATGTTTCCACAAACAAAAAATACGGTAACAGCGAAAATATTGATTAATATTAATTGAGTAATTATATAATCTTGTTTCACAAAATGAAATAAAATATCAATATAATATATTATAAAAAAACAGCATAATTAATGTTACAAAACAAACTGAGTTTATGAAAAATATGTGATATTGAAGAAACTGAAAATGCTTGACACGTTTGCTGACGACATGATGACCAGTGCATTAGCCATTACTGGCTTCCGAGTTTTACACATGTTACACATTACCGAGCAAGAAATAGTCTATAACTTCGGATGGATAACTTTGATTTTTTACATAATGATAGAAAAGACCTTATTCTATCAATAAAAAGAAAATGGTACTTCTATTGATGTTGTATCTTTTTAATTATGCTTCGAACATTGCTTTATTTTAAAAAAATCCTTGCTTCCGACTTCGGACTTCCGAGTTTTACACATAGCCGTTTGGAAATCCCCTACCGGAAGTTATGATTCTCCCGCTGACAGACGTGGAGACGAGTTTTTCGAGTAAAACCAGACTCGGTATTAAAACCTGCTGCACGAATACACGTAAGTAAACCGTGGATGTAATAATTATTATTTTCCCCAACAGAATAACGTTACTTTTTGTCTTAACTCAGGAAAATGGCAGTTCGAGAAGTAGATGAAAATGAAAAAGTAGTGTCAGAAATGGCGTGCACATCTGCACGTACTAGAATTGATGCGAACCCAATAGCTTGTACTGTCACCCCATCGTCTCCAGTTCATCTAAAATCGACGTTTGGGGTGACAAGCTGTCGCTATGTTCACACAGCCATCGTCTGTATGATATCTTGTGAACGCTTTAATTATTGAAGGGCAGCTTATTTTCCACCAAAATTGGAAACATTTATTGTTCATCCCTAAATCTCGGACGAGTTTGAAACTGGAGACCTTGACTTTCATATTCATCATCAAACCAGTCAAAAAGTGAAATATCTTGAGAATGTGATAACTTTTGAAGTATTTATCATTTTCCCTCAAATTTGGTACACCAATTGTTCATACTAAGTTTTCGGACGAGTTTAAAACCCAGTGACCTTGACCAAGATTTTCAAGGTCAAATCTGCCAAATCATAAGTATTGTCTTGTGAACGAGAAGGGCTGCATGTTTTCCTCAAAAATTTGAAACGCTCATTGTTCATCTCAAGATCTCAGCAGAGTTCCTCAAATTTGGTACACCAATAGTTCCTACAAAGATCTCAGATGTGTTTGAAAACCTGTGACCTTGACCAGGATCTTCAAGGTCAAATAGGCTGAATTATAGTTATTGTCTTGTGAACACAATACATTTTGGAGGGCTGCTTATTTTTCTCCCAATTTTAAACATTCATTGTTTCTACCAAAATCTCAGAGTACTTTGAAACCTGTTGGCCTTGACCAGTATCTTCAAGTTCAAATTAGCTAAATTATATTTATTGTCTTGTGACATTAATAACTTTTGAAGGGCTGCATATTTTCCTCCAAATTTTTAAACACTCATAGTCCGGGACTAAGTTTTGTACATGTGCAAAAATAATAGAACCCTTGATAGCCCACATTACACACCAGTGAAATGTATTCAAATGAACTTTTTTAATTGGGAATTGAATTTTGAATTGAATCAAAATTATTTGAATTTAATTCGACTTGAAAGTTTCTCCAGCACATTGAATTGAAATGAATTGGAATAGAAGTTTCATACAATATTTTAAATTGCAATTCAATTGGAATTGAAAAATCTGAATTGACCCCAGGTCTGCTCAGGATCAGTTGTTATTCTTGGACGACGTCTATGTGGGTTCTGATGCTTTATCAGCCTTAATTTTATATCTGATACCTCAAAATTGCAAACGTTATTGGTTGGCCAAAGGGGATCATAAATTTCTAAAAGCGAGAAAGATGTGTTGATTTTGCTATTATTTTGAACATGTACTGGAAAATAATGCTGGTTCTTACTAACGACTTACAAAATTCTACAGTCATGTATTTTTGTGTGCACACAATCGTGCATGCAACTTTCTGTGTGCACAAAACTGCCTGCGTATAGGGAGAAATATACACTATAATTCAGGTACATACAAAAATTGTACACATTATATTGTGTATGCAGTACATTATATACACGATATCAAGTATGCAGTACACAATATACACCATATCGTGCAAACAGGGTCAGCCGCAGATGACAATTCTAGACCAGTCTTTCACTCTTGAGACTGGACTGGACCCAGTTGTGGCTCTGTTGTAAACACAGAGCCACAGGTCCCTGCCTTCATTTATCTAGCTGACGGGAGTAGGCTTCACCTGATGTTGGGTGCCTATCCCAGTGCCCCTGTGCTGATTGTTTCAAGCAGCAGTGTGCATGCATGATTTACATCATCACTGGTGCATGGTGTGAGTATCCATGTAACTGGACCACTGGCTAAACAAGACCACTGGCTACCAAGCTAACACACTGGATTGTTTCAGCTGGCCAGATGCATGCATCACCTTTCAGCTGTGTGCGCAAGTAAGTTGTCAGTGATGATGTAACACCTGCAGTGCAAACAGCTAGCTAGCCGCCGACAAAGACGCAACAGGTTTCAGGTTTCTGTTGCGTCGCCGACCCACCAAAGGGCTAACTGGGGTTATAGCACGATATGATTTGTTTCTCTTAGAAAGGAAATTCAATAAAAATATTTCCTCTGGTTTTCACATACCAATGTTTACACTGTGTTGTTTGTCAAAAGGCCTGTAATAAAAAAAAACCATTCTGGAATGCTCGAAGCACCTGTAACATCAATTACTGATTTATTTGTCCAGAGAGAACTGAAGCATTAACAGCCTGGTAGACATCTTGCATTTGGTGACAGTCCTGTATAAGGCTTTACACCTGTGTACAATCATGTTCATATCTTCCAATTCCTTGGTGCTAAATAGTGCTGAGAATAGAACAGTAATGTTTTTCAGTGGTCAAATATATAATACACATAGATATACTGAACATTTATCAATGGATATATGTTAAATTCATAGATGTTTAAGGAGTGTTATAATCACAGTTAACTGCAGGGGCAATCTATGGACTCCACATTGCGTCAGTCTCTATAAAAAAGAGGAGTCCATTCTTATGGGCTAACAGCTAGCCTTAAACAATCACCAGCCAATCTCCCGGGGCTTAACCACGGGCTAAATGTACTCAAAGTGGGTATATCGTCGTCACCTGCATGCGCTCCTGTTCGCTAGATAAATGAAAGCAGGGACCTGTGGCTGTGTGTTTACAACAACGCCACAACTGGGTCTAAGAGTCTAGACCAAGTTGTCTGATTGTGGCTCAGACTGTAATATTGGGCTGAAAGGAGTACTCGAGTACTTGAGTCCGGGTAATACTTACCGAGTACTCGAGTCCAAAATTCGGACTCGAGTACTCGTTATGTACCTGCATATCTAAATATTACTGCAAATTTACTGGCAGTCTTGGCCTATTTATTCATTATCGAAGTAATAATCATACTGTACAGTTTATTTTTCGAAGAGACTTACATTTATGAATTATATGCTTTTGAATGGAGTTTTCCACTGTTTAATTTTAGTATTTATATCTATTCCTGCGTCTGGATAAAGTTAGGCCATCATGAAGTCAAATTGATGTATTTTTGCATCGGTAAACAGATGTCAGTTTAACTTTACATTGTTGCCATAGTAACGAGTACTCGAGTCCGAGTCGGGTATTGCCTATCGGGTACTCGAGTCCAAAATTTTGTACCCGTTTCAGCCCTACTGTAATACATGTGTATAGGGCCACTGGCTTCTGCCTTCTTTATCTAGGGTACCGAGCTTTATAATCAAACTTGAATTGATCAGACCTGTAAGTTCCTGATGAAAACGTGATGTAAACAGGTAAAAGGACGTGTTGGCGGCTGCAATTTCAGTTGCGCTCTGGTCGATAAAAAGATAACTTTACACTAAAACCCAGATGTTTCTGAGGTGCAGGCTAAAAGACGGTGGTCCCGGCTGAGAGTCGGGAGGTCCCAGCACGCCGGTCAATTTAGTTACCAATATTTTACAAGCAAACGTGGCGGTCACACACACACACATATGTATGTATGTATGTATGTATATATATATATATATATATATATATATATATATATATATTTATATATATATATATAGGTATTTCTAAAAAAAATGTCGCATTTCATGTCCCGAAACTATATTTGTTAATGAGAAATTAGCAAATGTAATGAGTTGTAATGAGTTTATTTATTATAGTGTCATGTACAATAATACATGAAAAATATAATAAATGTCTGCTTATAGTACCCAACCCTCGCAGGGGTTTATATGACACTCAATTCTCTAGTCGATAATGGTGGTACAGGCGTACAAACAGTTCTTTCTTATCGCCCATGCTTTGGCTACAAAGTCACTGATTTCTTTAACACAGTTTTGAAGCAGGTATATAAATTGACTTTTAGGAGATAATCCTAACAACTCGGTTTCACTGTTATGAATAGATTTGTAAAGTTCCTCTCTTATTTCCTCATATTTTGGACATGAGCATATGAAATGGATTTCATCTTCAATTGAATTGTCCTCACACATGGTGCATATTCTTTCCTCGGGTTTTAATTTTCTAAATTTACCTGTGATTGCGTCTCGAATATTTTTAAACCTCCCAACCTTAATTTCTAATGGTAAGATTCCACATCTAAGCTGTGCCATTAAGGATCTCTTTTCTCGCGTTAAATAACGAATGACATAAGGTTCAGTAGAGAATGAAGGTTTTAGTAATGCGTATGTTCTTAGTTTTGGCTTTAATTTTATTTCTTCTAGCCACTTAGATTCGTAGAATTCTCTTAATTTTTTGCCAACGTTTTCAATAGGACATACTAACCCCTGAGCAACAATATGCGATACATTCGCAATATCTAGAATTTCTTCTACTTTAGCTGACCAGTTGTTATATCTTAACTCCCGGTCCCAGTTGAAAATTTGCTTTACAAGCCTTCCTTCTTCCATTAATATGAGCTTATTCCAAAATTTAAGTATTTTCATCTGGCGCCTTTCTAAACTGGGGATCCACCCCATATCCCCAGTTAAACCTAGGATGGGACATAATTTATGAACTCCTAGAAAATACCTTATAGCCTTGTTCTGAACTTTATCAACGGTCGGGGATTTACAGTGACCCCATACCTCACAAGCATAATCAAGCACTGGTACTACGGCACTGTGATAAAGTTTAGTATAAGAATGATAAGAAACATTTTTGAAGTATTTAAATTTTGAAATTATATTCCCAAGTGCTCTTGAACCAGCGTCTGATAAAACATCACTTCCGGTTTTATAATCCATATGCTCCGAAAGATAAAATCCTAATATTTATACTCCTTGACAATTTTTAAATTAAACTCGTTTAAATTAAATTTGGACGGAGTAAGCGATTTTTTACGATCACGGAAATGGATAACATTACTTTTAATCAGATTCGGATGTAGCTGCCATAACTTACACCACGAGTCTAAGTACGAGAGCATACATTGTAGGGCACAAGCAGTCGGTGCCACTAGAGCGATGTCATCAGCGTACAGTATAATATACTTATTTTAGCAAAGCCACAAGTAATCCCCATGTTGAGCGAATTGACAACTCGTACCAACTCATTCAGATAAACATTAAATATTGTAGGTGATAGGGGATCACCCTGGCGTACACCAGAACATCAGTGAGCAGATCCGGATTAATTCTTACCTGTGCTTTGTTATTCTCATACATAGACTTCAATGCATAATATAGTTTACCATCAATATTTAACTCTAGCAACCGGTAAAGGAGAAGGTCTCTATTTATTTTGTCAAAGGCCTTTTCCATATCGATTAGGGCTACAAACACCTCTTTTCCCATATTAATGTAATTGGTCACAATGCTTGTAATAGTAAAAATATGTTCAACACATGACCGACCCCTTCGAAACCCATTTTGCTCTTCAGCTATTAATCCCAAAGAATCACAATACGAGGATATTCGCCTTTCAATTAATGCGCTGTAAACTTTCCCTACACAAGATAACAATGAAATACCTCTGTAACTCAGAGGCTCATGGGGATCCTTCCCTTTTTTCAAGATAGGGGCAATAAGTGATTTATTCCAACAGGTAGGCACCGTACCTTTGTTAAAGCAAAGAGTAAATAGTCTATACATCATTAACATGACAGTGTGACTTCTTAGAACCTCGTTTGGTATAAAATCGATTCCAACACTTTTCCTATTTTTTAGGTGCTTAACGATGGATTCTATTTCATGAAAAGAAATATCACAGTTTAGCATAATATTACTTTCATAGTGAGGGAGCTTCATTTTATTTTCTTCGCTTAAAATAATATATTATGTTTTCATGAAACCGTTTATCCAAATCTGATACCTCTGTCTGTTGGTATAATTTTAAGAATTCTTTTCCCCAATAGTTCCTTACAGTCGTCAAATCATACACTAAAACACCATTATTTCTGACCGACAGTGGTATCCTTGACCTTTTCAGGGAACCTAAACGATTGACCAATCGCCAAAATTGTTTTTGATTTGTTTTTGCCACATTCTCAATATCAGCCAACGTTTTTCTGCGGTAAATTCTTTCTTTACACCTTAACATTTTATCGAAACAACGCCTGGCCTGAGTAAATTCTTGTCTTAGTACAATATTATGTAACCCTTTTCTTACATGATTCTTCAAATTATGTTCTTTGTTCCGCATATTAATCCAGGCCTCTTCCAGTTTATCGTCCCAATACGACTTCATACTTATTTTCCGTTTACTGGGCCTGCACATGTTCCGTGCCCTATTCTGTTTGGAGGGCAATCGGTCGTGTATTTCTTCATATATGATGCTACAAAATTGTCTGTAACACAGGTCTATTTCAACATTTTCATAAGGGCCACGATTATTTTCAAAGAAAGCCTGAGCTTTGTTGACAAAAGGTTCATTATTTAAAATACTTTTTGGGATGTCGTTGAAATTGATACATTTTTTTTAAAGTAGGAAGAGGGCAGTTCGGGGCCTCAGGTTGCATTAAACGAAAAATTTTCGTGCTAGTGTCAGAAGAAACAATAAAATCAGTGTTGTGTGTTAATCTGACTGAAACAATGAGAATCGCATGATCTGGTACTTTACAATGTCCCTCGATCATACTTTGTAGTTTAAACTCATCAATGACGTCAATACCATGACGTATCCTGAAACCAGTACATTTTTCGAGGGTATCATGACCAGTTATTATAAAATCAACGACTGATTTTCCCCTACCGGTGACTGAGGTGAAATCATTCATGTGTCTGTCTATTCTACCATTAAGTACGCAAAGCATATTTTCTTTAAGGAATTCAATCAGACTTTCACCATGAAGATTACGAGTTTCATCTAAAATTTCTCTGGGTTCTAAATTTTCTATCTCAGGAATAGTGTCTTGTAGTTTACCTAAACGAGCATTAAAATCTCCAAGTATAAAGACATGGTCAACATCAGAACAAGAGTAAACTGCCTGTGTCAAATGAGCGAAAAAAAGAATCACTATCCCTGCCCCACGGTGACTGTTCAGGTGGAAGATAACAAACATAAACAACAATATGACAGTCTGTGAATCTATGTACTAACTGTATCCCTAATATACCGTCTTTGGTCCTGTCAACAATCTGAATATTAAATGTTACATGTAGATCTCGTCGAACAAATATACCAACTCCACCTGACCCTTTTTTCGCGTTTACATGGAGCATATTTCGATTGTGGCCATACCAAACATAATTATCAAGCTCAATAGTATCGTTATTTTTTAAATGAGTTTCACAAATACATATAATGTCAATGTTTAATTTCAGCAGAATTTTGCTCCTTAATTTTGCATTGTTTGTAGTCCATCCGTTCACATTCCAAACACACAAAGCGAGCAAATCGGCCTGGTCACACGAGAGTTGGGTATTCCCCTAATGGGTGTGTACAGGGATCGTGGCACAGCTGGGCACAAACACCTGAGGGGTAGTTGCCGCTTGGAGGTTTGTCGGTGCGGGGGTGGTTAGGTGGGATCCACTGACCAGCGGAGGGCCCTGGGCTATTGTAAGTCCGGTAGTTACTAAGGTATGCGGTGGAGGTAACGAAGGGATATTGTCTCCGGCAGGGTGAGTGTGCATCACGGCACTCTGATCCGAGGGCGCGAATGCTTTCATACTGGGCATCCCTTGATAGCCAGCTGTAGACATCTGGCCTTGCGACCGTACTGGGGCTCTTTGTAATATTTGCTTGTCTATTGTTGTGTTATAATCATCTGTTCCCCGATAGTGTGAACTACTAGTGTGAACCAGCTTACCGTTGCCGGTTATTCTGTACTGGCCACTATTTGGAAGTTCGCTCAGAATAGTTCTAAAGTTGAGCTGGATTAGCCGTTCGGCATGCGTCTGGGAGGACTTCAGAAACACACGTTTATAAAGACCAGAGTTTTCGAGATACTGTTTATTGCGCAGTACTTTTATTTTGTCACCTTCACTTGCTAGCTCAATTTTGAGTAAACCCGGTCTTCCATTTCTAGCGCCGAGTCTAAGTGCCCTAACCACAGGTATATCATCTAGACCAACACCTTCCTGAATAATTCTCTCTGCAAGCTTTTTAGGGTCTTCATTATCATTTTGCACCACTCTAATAGCTACCAAACGGCTTGTTTCCTATCTTGTGCGCGGATTTTTCTATCACGGACATTCTGTTATCTAAGTCATCGATTCTCCTTGTCAGGATACCGATTTCGATGTCTATACGATTGTTCAACTCGGCGAATTTTTAATCAATTATTTGCGTAATATCTAGGCGTATTCTTTCAACTGACTCACAAAGACAAACTTTGAAATCTTCCTTCAGTGATTTTATCTCACCTTTTAGATTTCTTATCTCAGAAAGCAAAGTGTTACCTGTCACTTCACTGATTTCCTCCATGTTTATCTTGCCCTGTTTAGGATTCGGGTGGATAATACCGTCAGAGTCTGAAGAACTTGTTCTAGTCCTTTTAGTGCTTGATTCCAGGTTCATTTCATAACATCATGTAGGAACCAGCGAATATAAAAAGGAACCTAAATTTGTTCAATTGTGAAACAAGCTGGTGTAAAAGTTAATAACAACAACCGGCCGGCATAGTGTGCCGCTCTTGAGAAACACGTCAGCACGCCTCGACGACCACACTCTGATCAACTCTGTTGTAAACACAGAGCCACAGGTCCCTGCCTTCATTTATCTAGCTGACGGGAGTAGGCTTCACCTGATGTTAGGTGCCTATCCCAGTGCCCCTGTGCTGATTGTTTCAAGCAGCAGTGTGCATGCATGATTTACATCATCACTGGTGCATGGTGTGAGTATCCATGTAACTGGACCACTGGCTAAACAAGACCACTGGCTACCAAGCTAACACACTGGATTTTTTCAGCTGGCCAGATGCATGTATCACCTTTCAGCTGTGTGCCAAGTAAGCTGTCAGTGAAGATGTAACACGTGCAGTGCAAACAGCTAGCTAGCCGCCGACAAAGACGCAACAGGTTTCAGGTTTCTGTTGCGTCGCCGACCCACCAAAGGGCTAACTAGGGGTTATAGCAAGATATGATCTGTTTCTCTTAGAAAGGAAATTCAATAAAAATATTTCCTCTGGTTTTCACATACCAATGTTTACACTGTGTTGTTTGTCAAAAGGCCTGTAATAAAAAATAACCATTCTGGAATGCTCGGAGCACCTGTAACATCAATAACTGATTTATTTACTTGCATGAAAAATAACGGTGTCGAAAGCAAGGTAACGGTGTCGAGAACTTGGTATTAAATCCAAATTATTGAAAAAGAATTTGAAACATATTTTGGGCTAAATATTTTAAACATTTGCGTTTCTTCTATTCAAACAAGCATTTGCTTGTTTTAATACATAATACTGGTATTCAAGTAGTCACTACGGTTATTTTTACTTCAGAAGCTAGACTCCGTTACCTATGCTCAACACCGTTATCTATGCTCAACACCGTTACCTAGGGGATTTAAAACCATGTTTAAATTTTATTTTCTGTGCCTTCAAAAAAATTAACAAGGTATTTCGACTCAAATTCTGAAGGTAGATGTACCAAAGTACTTTGTCCGGTAAATCCCTGCAAATGCACCCCTCTGGAAGCAAAAATAGGAATAGAGACAATTTTTGTTTTCAAAAGTTAATTAAAAAGAAGAAAATATGTTCTTTTTTACATACTTTTTTTGTTAAATTCATAACTCAAATTTATGTATTTTTTTTTTATTTTTATCAAAGGCTATTAAATTTAATTTTATCGAAAATCACAAAAAATCTAGTCAAAACAATTTTTGAAATGTGCAAGTGAAATTTTACTGCGTGTCACGGTGTCGAGAAAAAGGTTCATATTTTCCCCTTACCTGGTCTATTTATAAAAAAAAGGAAACTGAAAAGTGCACTACTTGCATTATTTTACAATTCTAACGATATTAACGGTCATACTCGAAATTTTAACCATGGACGTTTCTGAAAAACATAACGTCTTTTCCCCCGCAAATTCAATGGAATGTATTTTATCAAGCGAGTGGTAACTAATATATCCATTCATTAATATGAAAGAAATACGAAAATTCTGTTGTTGCTATTATTTTTTATTAGTAATTTAGTGTTTGATAATTTTGAAAATATACGCACATTTGCCAAATACTGTTGTTTCGTTCTCATTTGACGAGAAATAGACAGCATATTTGCATAAAGACGCTTGTCTATAGCACGCCCAGAAAGAGCGCCAGTCAGACACTCTTATCTATAGTATACTATATACGGCTGCGCGCTCAGTTTCATTCATGTGATTTCATGGCGCAAAAATGTCTGTGAGCAATGGTTTAAGTGCATACAAGGGGGATATCATAAGCAGATGATTGGCCACGATCTTTTGTTTGTTGAGAGGATATGTTCTTCAGGAGTTTTCCAAACTATCATGTGAACGGAAAACTTAAAAACACAGGGGTAACGTACAGGATGTAACCATCATGCCACGAGTTTACGACCTTGTTATTTTTGCATGCATGCCATAAGTTAAGAAAAGTAGAGCTATTTAAAATGCCGGTGTTTGGCATTATGTCCGATTGTTTGATTAACTTTTGAGTGAAAAAAATGGGAATTCCGGTTCGAACTATTTGTCTTTTTCCTAATATTCCTCAGCAACAATTCTGTTTGACAATTCGATTACAGCTGTACCATTGTATTGCACTTGTAAAGCGCCCGCCGTGTCCTGACCAGTGCTATCAATACATACTCTCGTGCGGATGACTCACACCAGGTCTAGCCTAATTTTTATAATTAAATGTATTAAATTAAGCATATGGTTAATTATTTATCTATTTTGGGATGGATTAAAATGAAGGAAAACAAAAAAAGGATCGTTTCACAAATAATGTACAAAATCAAGCATAAATGCTAAATAAGGACGTTTGGGAATTCTCTAAATGCGACTAAAAAGTGAGGGGGACAATTCGTGTTGTCCCCCCCCCCCCCCGGTAAAAAGTGGGGGGGGGGGGGGGCATGTCCCCCACCTTTCGACGCCCATGAGTTATAATAATGGTGTTTTGGTTTGAAAAGAAGCTTTTTATGTCACTGGTAATATAGCCTAATCAGTCATTTTCCCTAAGCCTGTGTTAACCTCCGAGTTAGTACAGCCTTTCGGGGAGCATTTTTCAGCAAATGAATACACACACTGTTCGCTTAACGAAACAAACATATCATGCTTTTAAATTCAGCAAATTACACATATGTAAAAAATTTTTTTTATGAGAATCATGTCTGTTTTTAAAGAATTTTCGTTACTGATTTGAGTTTATGGTTTTGCTTGCAGAAAATATACCAGACCATGCTTGTTGATGTGGAACGGACCGGCTGTGGATATTTTGCAGTGGACATGCGGTCAGAGATCTCGATCATTGACATAAATGCATTTTGCAAGGCCGGTGTTTCATTCCAGCTGTGCTTGTTAGATACAGAGGATTTCGGCCGCGTTTGTCTCCTTGTGAGATGTGAAGACTGTGGAGGGGTCCACCTGGAGGGCCTATTTTAATATACATAAGAAGATTTGGTTGTCCGTGAAATTGATGGATTGCCGTGGTAGATTGTTTTTTAACCCAGTTACACTATATATAGTGTGAGATTGGCCGTATGCCTTTTCTGGGGTTCTGGGGAGGGATTTCTTTGCCCCGTTTCTCTTTACAAAAGGGTCACGGCCAGAACTTGAGCCACCTCCAGAGCAGGTTGTGACGACGGAATGACCCACTCCTCCCCTCTTGTGCAGACATTTGTTGATTAAGTTAAGTTTGGTATCGTTTGGTTCTCCATATCAATTATACATGATGGGGTTTGTATTGGGGGGGGGGGGGGGGTTGTTTATACACAGCACATGTAATATATGATGCTTATGATCTGTAAATGTAGTTGTTTTTGTTTTAAGTGATTCAGATAATTATAAGTCAACATATACGGGATTCCATCATTTGCAAGGGGGATTAGACTCATCTCTTCAATTTCTATGTATAATTTATTAGATGTACATGTAAAAAAAAAAATGCGGGCAAAATGTCACTGATGCTGTCCCCCTCCCGCAAAACAAGATTAATTATAGTTGTTGTTCTATGTATGTGTATCGCATAGGTTTTGTATATACATTAACATGCAGCCACCTATATATCGGTATAATTTGATTATCTGTATATTTTGAACAAAGAAATAAAAATGCTTTTAAAATCTAAACCGGTATGTTTCTTATCCACCTGTCTTTAAAGAGATCCTAAGTGACCTCACATAGTTCCTTTAGAGATATGCAAATGTACCCAGGTGTCTGCGTGTTGCTATGTGTGACAGAGAGGTAGACAGCGACAAAACCTTTGACTTAAACACACCAGTTAGGAAGTGGTTGATGATGGAGTAAACCAAAGGCAGACGGCCTTCGGTTTCTTCACCATCAGCAACAGATCACCAAGCAGCAATTGTCCAGAATGTGTCTAAAAAAGATATAAAACCTGGAGCCGGAGGGCAGGCGGGCAGAGCATTTACGATGTAGTTAGGACAAATAGTCGGTATATATCTGCATGTACAAATGTGTATATTTTCCTCCACACCTCAATCAGAACCCGACAGAATACCATTGTTCACCCGAGCGCACGTTCACATCAGAGATGCAGAAAAAAATCCATCTTAAGCTACGTTGGAAACCTGCAGAGTTCATGGGTTTCCTGGTAAACCTCTATCCAAAACCATGTGCATGCACATGAGGAAAGGAGATGTATACCAAAATGTATGGTAAAGTGAAACAATTTGCTACCGTCTGTCAGTGCACATGATTTTATGACACTTTCTTTTGGGTCATGCATCTGTATAACAATGGTGTGATATGTGTAAACCTGTATAAATGAAACATGTTTAAATGAAAATGAATATATATCTGTATACCTGACAACACGTCTCATTTATTTATTTTCATTTCTCCGTGTGTATGCAGATGTCTGTGTGTATTTATATGTAAATACGTTTTGCTTGCTGGAGTGCAACGTATGTTGTAATATCGTCCACATTACCTGAAGACATATCAGAACATACCCGGCCTTTGTGCAGATGTCCGTTTGTTTGTGTAATTGTGTTTTGCGTGCTGGTGTATACAGAGTATGTTGTTATATCGTCCACATAGCCTGTGGAAATATATATCAAGACATACCCGGCCTTAACATCAGGCGTACATCTGCACCATCACTTAGAAAGTGTTACAAATAGTAACGTTAACATGAGGAAGACAGAAAGCCAACACATATTTGTAACCAAATAGCAACGGCACAGGAGCACACACCGCCATCTGTCGGTGACTGTGCGATGTGAACACCAAGAATAAAATGTAACAAAATGTTAATACCGAGTGGATTGACGGATATAAACACAACCAAATGACGTGGTAGGCTAGACATACATAAAAAAGGTAAACATGACAAATGGATTGTAAAATATATATTATTACGGTGCTGGTTGGTTTCCAACCTACAACTGCTGGCTTCGGAAACCAGAGCTATATATCCATTACACTCGCAGGCATGTGTTCACATCTGACCTAACATGTACGTACCACTGGCTGACGCAACCTTCAAGTTATATATATATATATATATATATATATATATATATATATATATATATATATATATATATATATATATATATACTTGGAAATATGAATCAACTGCGCACATTACATACAACACCTTTTCCAGATGATGGGGCAAGAGTGAGACGGAAGGGATGGGGGTAGTAGAGTAACAAACATAACATTGATATAAACACGACGTCATCAAGATATTTGCATATGATCCGGATAGTGCATGGCGTCATTTCACCTAACCGGTTTGACGAACATTAGGCCTAACAACAAACACACGTTCAGATTCAAGTCCGTTAAACGACATATGCATGACGTAAGCTGTATAATCCCATGTCATTGATCAAACGGATCGACATATTCATCTTTCTCCCGCAAACCAGGCGCAGTTTATAACAACAAATACACCCCTCCCTTGTTAAATTGGCGCTTTAAGGTGCTTTTCCATAAGTGCGTAGTCCGTATCCGTAGTCCGTATGCGTAGTCCGCATGCGTAGTCCACAAAAATCGCTTTGTAGAATTTTTAACTGGGCCGTTTCCGTTCATCCGCATGCGTAGTACGTATGCGTAGTCCGTATGCGTAGTCCGTATCCGCACGCTGCTGGGAGCGATTTTTGCGCACTACGCATACCAATCATCGTGTCGATTTCAGGTTTAGCAAAGAGTTTTCCCCATTCAGGCCGTGCTGTATGCACAGTCTCTATTTTCAACTGGTATAAATGTCATTTCTGGCATCAGTTTTCCATAAACCAAACATATTGGCATATGGCTGAATTTTGTTTTCCTTTCTTTATCACAGACAACATGTTTTAAGATGATTGAAGCGTAAACATAGCTGTCGCGTATAAAATATTACTAATTAAGATATTTTAAAAATGTTATTATTTTTATTTTATTGTTTAACTTTTGATGCCAATACATACAAATGTACAATAAATATATGGTGAAATGGTTTGCAAAAAAAGATAAACTTCAGTTATCGAACACTTATCCATACGTAGTACGGACTACGCATATACGTACTTGTGGAAAACGAACTTTGCGGATACGGACTACGCAAGCGGACTACGGATACGCACTACGCACTTATGGGGAACCACCTTTATGTCTAACTCTGACCTCCAGCCTGTGAAACAAGGATATCATCCGATGTTTGACCTTTGTCCACGGTTTAAAATCCACATCTGGTATCATTTTCTGCAATTCTGCATCAGTGACTCCATAAAATGCCAGCGCGCCACTGGCGCGTTAGTCATGAAATCTGCGAAATCATTAAATGACTCCACTTCGTAGCCGCAATTAACAGGCATCAAGGTAAATTTCCATCAGGGGAGCTATAGCATCCGGTCTGTCCAGTCCATCATATAGCAGAACAGAATGTTCACACGTGAACGCATCTTCAAACCATTCACTTATGTCATGTATTGTTTCCAAAGAACAGTCACAGCAATGCCCGTCCACACCGGTATCATTTCCGTCACAATCGCTTGTTACGTGACGCAAGCACTTGCATATATCATAGTATGCTCCGTTGCTACCTGCATCGTGACACATGCATCCATGGTTTCTTTGTCTATGTACAGGAGTCATACAACACCATACACAAGTTTCTATCTGCAGCACAAATACATGCAAATTAACATCGTCACGTCATGTTATCATCAGTGCAGTTTATTTTTTTGTGATATGAGGAGTGCGCTTGGTCAGTTGAAGCTAGGATGTTGGTAATTGAAAGGGGGGGGGGAGTATCCTTGTTTATTGTGACATGTGGCAGTCGATTCATACAAACAAGCATCAGTATACGTATACACGGGGCAGACACATATGTTACAAGTACCATAACATTTTATTTAACATTTTACATATCAAGCAGTGGTTCAATCACAGGTGCACATATTTTTATGTTTGTACAGTCATCTTCACCAAGCAATAACGTATAATAATATCAATCACGAATGTTTCTCAAATGCACACAGAAAGCCCACAGGGGCGGATCCAGGATTTAGGAAAAAAGGAGAAGGGGGGGGGTCCAACCCAGGAGGATTAATGTATACCCTAAAAAAAAGGTCCCCAGGTCTGAAAAAGGGGGGTGGGTCCAGGCCGAAAAATTTGTCTGAAGCCCTTAAAAAACGTTGCTTCTGATGAAAAAAGCCCCCCCCCCCCCCCCCCACCTCGATCCGCTTCTGGCCCATGTGACTTCACGCCAGCAAACCTGAGTTCTGGATGCGCACAAACAAACCGAATGACGTCTCGACCATATTGCCTCGCATATCATCGTATAGGTTATTTTTCCAACAACACAGCTAGAATGATATGAAATCGGGATACAAAGGCTGTACGCCTGACAAACAGAGTGCATGGTCGATTTTTCCACCTATCAGTTTGTATCCTGCCTTGTGGAAGATAACCTCCAGTTTAATCCAATACCACAGCGGAAGTTTTTCCAGGTAAGTAAAAAAGGTCAACCATCTCTGACCACCTAGGCGAGAGATCAGTAACAGTTTGTCCATTTGAAGCTGATTGATAATTTGCATGTCGACATAAAAAAGGAATGACAACACATTCGTCTCTGCACCATGTTTCGCTTCTGATGAACCACGGACGTGAACGGAAGGGGACATCTACACCTTGTCTTTTTGAAAACGAAAGGACTTGAGTACCGCTGTGAGACATAGGAGGGTTCTAACAGAGAATGTTTTTCACGGTATGCTGGGTCGAGGACACTTTTAACAAACTTGTCATCTGCAGGTGTCGCACGCGGTAGTTTCTTTGTAGCATATCGCATGATATTTCTTTTCAATATATTGTACACATTTGATTCACCAGCCTTGCTGTACAGGTACATGGCCTCTTCGACCATCTCCAAGGTGAAGTTACCTGCGAGATAGCTGAGTAACATGATAGCGCGTTGACCGACACGCTTTTCATCCTGGATGTATCCATACGTCGTACCGTCTAGGAAGCCGCGTTCCAGCATATACTGCCAAAGGGGTGATGTCACAGCCATGCGTATATGTTTTGCAAGAGCTGATATCCTACTTGCGAAAAACCTCATGACTGCCTCGCTGTTTCCGTAAACGTTGGAAGGGATATGGGCCATCTGGGACAAAAGATACGGAGAGGAATTAATCAAGGAATAACAGGTCTACTAACACACATGAACACACACACGTCATTCCGACTTTCAAACTCAGCATCCAAAAAACAGCCATTTCACAATGCTTGCAACTGATACATGAAAACGGAGACAGAAATAAAAGTTACATCATTTATTCAAACTAGCTGTTACAAGATATTTATGTGACGATGTGTAACAAACTGTATCAAATAATATCAAACAATCTCATTATCACCTTGGTAAAAATACCTACATCCAGAAAACATAATGAGAAAATGTTTAGAGTTACAAGACTTTTGAGGGAAATGTGCATCTAACAACTTAACGCTAACTTAAGAAAACAAACCTACATCTATAAGGCACACACTGAAGAAGATATTTACATCAGGTACATATGAAGCAAAATACATGTTTAGCACAAATTATACGTCAAGTACGATATATGTTGAACACAAAATATCATTAAACAAAACTATAGCAGGCACTTGGATTAATCGTACCTAACATAAAGTATGGAAATAGAGTTTACAAAAAAAAATGAGTTCTGTTCAAAGGTATCCACATACTTGACAGTCTGCGAGTGACACATTTGGCCACATGTTCACTTCAGGCCACACATTGTGTACCGCCATTCAGGATTACGCAGACTTTGTATTCTGGCATGAGCAGTGGGATCGCGAGCTCGTCATTTCTGTATCTCCTACTTTAAACCACGATTATATTCACGTAATATGTTGCGTTTATACATCACTTTCTTAGGATGTCTACGACTGTCCCATATGTTTTACAGCTCCTGGATTAACCGTTTGCATTTCTGCTGTACTATGGCAAAGTACCGATGCAGTACCAGAAATGCCGCGACCACGAATTCATCGTAATGAGCACTCTGCCTGTTCAGTCAGTCAGATATGAAATTAGACAGCTTGTGAAATGAGGATATAAACCAGCATTTGGCAGGGAGGCCGGGCAGTCCTGACGTGTCCATCAGACGTACATATATCTGTAACATCAATGCAACCAGGCTGCACTCACGCATGTATACCTGATATAGGAAGGATGTAGACTTCTGGGCACGTCTTTCGTAGGTGTTCGCCAGGCGTTTAAGCTGTCGGCTCATGTTCGTCGAACATATCCCGTTTGTCAGTGATTGTGTCAACACACAAACTGAAAGCACATACAATACAGTTTACCAATACAGTCAACGTAAACAACAGAATCACAAAAGCAAACAAGTGACCCAAGGGTCATGACGATCAGCTGCAAAGCATGACCTGCAACATCACGGGCTGAGATTCACAACTTCCAGTCAAATTTTGAAGAACCTATTTGCCAGTTTTTGATGACAGAAATATATATCACATATGTCTGGCTGAAATACAGGTGACTTGATGGTCGAGGCAAAATGTATGGTTGTTGAGCTAACAGGCACAAATCCTATAGCTTGCTTGATACCTGTCAGTCTCAAAAGGAACACCACACAGGACGAATGTTAGATCAACATGTAGGGCAAAAAATCAAGGAAATCCATGCAAGAATTATTGAAAAAGAGGTGCTTCTGTATGAATTTTTTATTCAATAAAAACTAGCTGTACTGAACTTTCATAAATGATGGTCATATTTTCTAAGAAATCTTTGACCCAATTCTTTGCAAGATTACATAAATATAAGTCCCACATTATAAAGATGGCTACTTGGTGGCCATATTGGATTTCTGAAAGGTCTGAAATCAGACAACAAACATTCTAAAAAAAGGAACCAAACATAAAAAAAATATCAGAAACTGCATTGACAAAATGATTTCTAAAGTGGGTACCTGGCAGACATAATGAATTTCTGACACGTCTGACATTTGATATCATACATCCTCCAATAAGAGACCAAACTTGTAACAATCGCTCCAAAAAATGATACAGTAATGAATGTCAAAAACAATTCAAAAGGTATGATCAGGTTGAAGAGCTCTCATACCAGATTTATGGACATGCAAATGTAAAAAGTGTAAGTCCAATATTTTTTATCACCACCTTGT
Organism: Sipunculus nudus; assembly: GCA_026874595.1. Classification (NCBI taxonomy): domain Eukaryota; kingdom Metazoa; phylum Annelida; class Sipuncula; order Golfingiida; family Sipunculidae; genus Sipunculus; species Sipunculus nudus. Next base: position 52,647,421 of record CM049321.1, read on the forward strand.
TTTTCAGTGGGGTCAGAAGGGTAGGTAAACTGCAAAACCTGAAAGAAAAGAAATGCAGAAAGCATGACTAAGAGTCTTGTAAATAAAATAGAGCCATCTTTAATCCAGGTACAGACCCACAAATTATCAGAACAAACACTTTCTTGTTAATCTGATGATTTGTATATAAAATATTTAGATATCTAGGAAACTATTACTATGATTCCATAAAATAAATTGCAAAATGTTCCCAGCATCTTATAAATCAGTAGCTAAACCTTAATACAATACTCTTAAAGTCCACCTTGGGCAACAGAGTGTTTATGTTATGCACTGATGAGGTTCACTGGGCTGATACAAAGGGAGTCATGTATCAAAAGAGTAACTCACAATTTTGGAAAACACAGTGAGACGTACCAAATGGAGTGCAATGGTCTATACCTGAACAAGATGAGTCGAAACGAAAAAATGTCCCCGCCTTGAGAAAATTAGATATATTTGTTAAAGTTTGTAGGAGCTGTCATACGGTCAAAAGTAGGTGAACGAGGAAAAATACGAACTTGATCTGTAAGTGGTCATTATGCACCCACACACCAATAATTAGGCCAATATCTGCAAATATTGCAAAAAAAGGCCATACATGTGCATTTCTCATGAAAATTTCAAATTAAAAAAAAAATTCTATGTTCAGGATCTGTCATACGTTCAAAGGTAAGACAACTGCGACGAAACGCAAACTCCATCTGTAACTGGTCATGTTCTGGCAAGGTACAATATATCAGGTCAATATCTGCAAGCACTGAAAAAGTCCATACATGTGAATTTATCATGAAAATTTCTATTTGCATGAAATTTTCTGTTCTTTGGCCCTCAAACCGGACAAAACACAAACTCGATTAGTAACTGGTCATGATCCAGCCACACACCAAAAATCAGGTAAATATCTGCAGGCATTGTGAAACAAGTCTGTACATATGCAATTATCATTAAAATATCTATTTTTCATGAAATTTTCTCTGCTCAGGAGCTGTCATATGGTCAAACATAGGTCAACAGGGACAAAACGCTAACTCAATCTGTAAGTTGTCATTTTGCTGCCACACATAAAAATTCAGGCAAATATCTACAAGCATTGCGAAAAAAATCAGTAAATTGTGCATTCATCATGAAAATATCAATTTTTCATGAAATTTTCTATGTTCAGGAGCCAAAATACGGTCAAAAGTAGGCCTACCCCGACAAAACACTCATCCGATCTGTAAGTGGTCATTATTTACCCAAATACCAAAAATTAGGCCAATATCTGCAAGCACTGCCAAAAAAAGGCCATGCACTGTTGGCTCAAGTTTATAAATGAGGTGAGGGAGAAAGAGCGGGGATGGTATGGTCTGTATAGGCCATGTTATATAACCTAAGGAATGCAGCAGGTTCAGGCTGGGTCAGACAATAATGGCTTTTGCTTCCTTTGCTTGAGTTGGTGTAATGCCTCCTGGCAGCTCCTCGAGAGCCAGTCACACTGATATGTGACACTATGACAGATCAACTACATGTACAGAAGACTTAGTATATATAATTACACACAGTCACACACACATTTGAATACATATATATGCACAAATACCTCTATTTACACAACACATGTAGACACACATACATATATATTACACACATACATATATATTATGTATGTGATGAGAAAAATATGCAGAAGTTCAGTTCGTAAAGCCAGATTCGAACCCCAACCTTCATTTTACGTATTCCTACTGTACACTATATATATATATATATACATATATATATATATATATATTCTGATTTCAAACACAAACATATATGGACTTTAACAAATATGGATTGATTTAATTATCCTTATAAAAACATTTCAGACTGACTGGCTTGTTGGCCAGGAAACTTCCCCGCTTAATTACCAATATATTTCATTATATAACAATGCAAGTATTAAAGCAGGAAAGGAAGGAAGAATAAAAATATACTCACAATGCTTAAACACGTCTAGCCTATTTGACTGTTTTGGCTGCACTGCTGATGCTTCCCGCCAGAATGTTGGCCTCACAAGGACACTGAAACCAAAGCCAAACCCAGTGCTGCTGGTGGTGGGGAGGGATTACAGGAGTGCACTCGAGGGGATCATTTGACAAGTGACACACTGACAGTTGATGTGAGAGGGCTGCACTCTCATAGGTCAAGTGAGGTTGCTGTACAGTCCTCCAATTAATTAATGGTTCCTGGATAAACTTCAAGTTTGGAAATAATAGCACAATTTTTAATTACCAGATTCTTGATTGATATATATATTACCATTTTTTTGTTCACTGAATTTACATAAACTTCTCTCAGGAAACAAAGCTTCTAAATATTTAATGTTTTTATTGCTGGGGTGACAGTGCCATTACATCATAAAAATGTTGATATATAGTATGTCCTTAATTACAGCATGCACTTTACAGCAATATACCCAGTTTGACCATTTACCATAATTTCTGACTGTATATAAATTGCACATTATTTGAATCACAACATCATCCTCATATAAATGTATATCATTAAAAATATTAAGGAAATGTGGTTTCACTTTCTTGTGAGAAGCTTAGGCTAAATAAACATGATTCCCCTATAAACAACATGCAGTAACTCTTGCCTACAAAATATTGATGTCAGTTTGACATCGATTTGTTGTCTAAAACTTGACATCGATTTGATGTCAAATGAACATCAATTAGATTGACCAAATTTAATATGTATGTTATAATTCATTTTTAAATTGATTTTCTCATTTCCTTTTTCTACATCCAGAGTAAATACAATCAAATAAAATCTGAAATGACATTGTTTTACATTTTGATCAAATCTCAACCAAAATTTGACGTCAAATTTACGTCAAGGTGCCCACTGGGATGTACATGCCATATAAGTCAGTATTATTGTATCCGCCAAAACAGAGTTTTGCGGATACTATGTTTTCAGCCCGCCGCCGCCGCCGCCGCCGCCGTCACCGCCGCCGCCGCGTAGGTGTCCGGAGAACCCTTCCGTAACCGCTGGGCGGAATATTACGAAACCCGGGATTATGTTCGGGTCACATGTGAACTGCTGCGCCCAGATTTTGTTTTGACCTCTGACCTTTCCTCTGCGCTCTGCGTCCATTTGTGCGTCTGTTTCGACACATAAACCCACATATCCTTGGAACCGTTTGACCGATCAGGAAAATATTTTTGCACAAATGTAGCCCTTGGAGAGCTTTATAACACACACAAAAATGGTGGCGCCACCTGCAACCATGTTTGCACAGTGTCCATCTGTTCGTCTGCCTTGGGTTAAAATCACTCACATCTCTGCAGTGGTTTGACTAATTCACCTGAAATTCGGCATGCGTATACATCCTGGATAGCTTTTTTGATTTTATGACAGGTGGCGCCGTCTACATTCACGTTTATGCTGCAGACATCCAAGCTCATATCTCGGGAACCGTTTGACCAAGGAGTTTACAGGGATGGAGTATCAAGTGAGAGTCTGGCCGTGTCGGATGTTGCTGACGGGGGTCATAAAACTCGCTGCTCTAAGGCACAAAGAGATGCCGCTGATAAGCCCGGTGCTAATTGATACAGCGCGAGAGACCCCCCTTCGGCGTGACTTCGGAATTATTGTGACAAGGATGAGTAAGTTTCTCCCCAATTTTATCTCCGGTAGTATTTAATATAAATTTTTAAACAATCATAAGTTTGAACACCATATGTTCATATGTGTGGGAAACGTGTGTGAATCTGTAGTTGCTAATGACGCCTGAGCTATAGCTTGGCTGCGGTACATATGGGCGATAATACGAGAACAACGCCGTCAGTGACAGAGCGGACAATGGCTCGCTGTTATCCATCAAAATGAAAGTCATCCGAGCATAAGCTAAAAATTTTTTTTTTATCGTCGGAATACTATAATACATAGCCAATTATTAATATAAGTCAGAAGTGTGGGAACTGATGGAATTTTTTATAATTCCGAAGTTATTCAGGGAAAGTAAGGTTTACACTTACCAGTCGTCCGTCATGAATCACGGCATAAGTTGATGTCCGCATCTATCCAAAAATTGGTCAAGTGATTCCTCAACACGAGACCTCTCTAGATATATTTGTTGCGCATAATTCTTGACAAAACAAACCATTTGCGCATTCATAATACCGGTCAATGTTATTCCAGTGATTTACTGCTCAGTTACTGGATATATCGCTCTCCGCTTCAGCGAGCTACAGCGGACCGCAGAAGTTACATCTAGCAGGCTCGCTTTATCAAAGGCCGTGCCGCCGCTGCGCCTGACACCGCGGCACAATAGGCGTACAATAGAGTTAATGGGCTTATCATGTCTTAATTGCAATTAGCGCACGACTGACACTCGCGACCTGGCAGGGCTTCTGACAGTTGTTACTCCAGTCCTGTAAACTCCTTGGTTTGACCGATTGGGCCAAAATTTTGCATGTGTATAGATCTCACATAGCTCTTTATTATACGCAAAACTGGTGGCGCCACCTGCAGCCATTTTTGCACATCTTCCGTCTATTTGTCTGCCATGGGATAAAATCAATCATATCTCGGCAGTGGTTTGACATATCTGCCTTAAATTTTGCAGGTTTATACAACTTGGACGGCTTTCTGGATTTTGTGGTAGGTGGCGCAACCTACATACACAATTTGGCTGCAGACATCCATGCTAATATGCAACTCTTCAGCTCTCTTGATTTTATGACAGGTGGCGCCACCTACATTCTAGTTTATGCAGCAGATATCCAAGCTCATATCTTGGGAACCGTTTGACCGATTGGGCCAAAGTTTTGCATGTGTATAGTTCTCACATAGATCTTTATTATACGCAAAACTGGTGGCGCCACCTGCAACCATTTTTGCACAGCGTCCATCTGTTTGTCTGCCAAGGGCAAAAATCACTCATATACATGTAGTGGTTTGACTTATCTGCCTTAAATTTTGCATATGTATACAACTTGGACGGCTTTCTGAATTTTGTGCTACATACACAATTTGACTGCAGACATCCATGCTAATATGCAACACTTCACTCTATTTCCCCTTGCCACTCAATCTATGCCTCACTTCACCCGTTCCACTCTGATTTAGGCGGATACACGTAGTCACTTGTCGACTACCAGTATTCTAGTTTAATTTAAAAAGGTTATGGGCCCAAACATAATGGACTTTGTAAATAAATCAGGAAAAATTTTTGGTCACTTAAGACCAAAAGTGTTAAAGGTAGGGACTTTTTTTCAGTAATACAACTTTAATTGATCAAAATTTAATTGTATACCAAAAATTAGATCAAAATCTGTTAAATTTTTTAAATATTGGCAAAAATATAAAAATGGTACCTTAAATTTTGCCCATGTTTGACCATGGCACGTTTTTTTCCTGTTAGTACTGTGGATTTAATTTTCACAGCATGTTTTTGTTAGCATTTTGTCTGTTAACACCAAAAATTTTAAACCAGTTGATAAAAATCTGTCGATTTTATTCAAGTTTTCAAGCACCATGTCACATCAAGTTTACATCAAGCTAGTGTTATGCAGTTTGCTAGAGCTCAGCTCCCCAGCTTCAGCTCTAAGTTCCTTTAATTTAGCATACAGTTAGATGTCTCCAAAATCCCCTATCATGCCAAGAATTTTATCACTAGGACTCAATTCCTTCGAAATATTAATGAAAAACTTCATTTTTCCATTAAAAACCAATTGTTACACTGTAAGTCTGCCTAATATCAAAACCACTGATCTGACTTTGATCATATATAATATACATATTTTTCTATACATTCGCTATGCACATGCCAGAAATGATGTCAGTATTGCGTAATTGTTTTAAGTTATGGGCCCAAACATAATGCACTTTTTAAAAAATCAAGAAATATATTTACTCCCTTAACAAGAGGATTGCTGAAGCTAGAGATTTTTTGTCAGGGATGTAACATTATTAATCAAGATTCAATTGAATACCAAAAATTAGTTCTGAATTTTTCAAATTTTATAAGTTATTAGTATAAATTAATATAAAATTAGTACCTTAAATTTTGCCCAACTTTGACCATGGCACGATTGTTTCCTGAGAACACTGTTGATATAATTTTCTTATCGTGCACACATAAGGATTTCATCTTTGTAGTTTAGAAAGCTGAAAGAAATAGGCCAATATTGTAGCTTTTATTAATGTTTATATGAGACCATGTCAGACCCAGGCTTAATCCAGCCCCTCTTCAGTCACCTGTATGTTGACCTTGTTGACCTTTCATCAGATTATGCTTGCTTGAGCGAAGCATACACTGGGGCAGCCAGGCAGCTAATGCCCAGCCACAGTTGATCCAGGTGTCCAACCCAACACATGTAGTAGTTGTTTTGAAAAACAACATAACAATAAACAATAAATTAATAATTTTGTATTGGTTTTTTATAACAAATTAAAGAAAAATTAATAGAAAAGGAATTTGAGTGACAGAGAATTAACTTGCAGTTACTGATGATGTAAGAATCTTGCACGGATGGATAGAATGTCAATGTCAGTGTTATTCCAAATAACACCATGTAGTCACCTATGGTATTTTTCAGTGAAATTTTAATGATAAAAAATAAATCATATTATTCATTACTAATCATTAGGGATCATATGAAGGAAATAAATGATAGACAAAGATGCAGTTGATAATATTAATCTAGATTCCTACTGTGTCTAGTGTGTAGATTGATGTGAAAGTAGTCCAAAGTGAATATAATACATTTATTTTTTTAAATATAAATAAAAGCCCATATTGCGATCCATGCTTTTACTATCACAGGAGTGAAACATTGAATATTGTACCAACTCATTTAGTATTGCATGGTTACATTTATCCCTAATAAATACAATTATACTACACATAAGCAGTTAATAGTAGTTGGTTGGCACCAATCTGTTCAGCCTTGAAACTGGTGGTTGCACCAGTGCTTGAAGTGTGCTCCATCAACACACTTTTCCCCTTTGGAAGTCTACAATGGCAGATATAAACAATATGGATCTCTGTACATGTTTCTCTGCTAAAATTTTTTGTTTTAAAAATTAAAATGTGAGTCTACTTCTTACAAGGTGGATGATAACAAACATCTCAAGAAAAAGAACTTCTTTTTGAAGCATTTTCAATAAGGGCATAATAAAAGTAGCATAAAAATGCTGTGCGATTGCCAGACCTATAGAAGTACGAGTGGATCTTAAATACTGTTTATTCATGTTACAAGGGGTTGCACTAAACAAAGTGGTATATAAGGTATCAAACAGTACCTCAATGATTTGAGTTTGAAATATGACTTCTGTCATTAAAGATCATGAAATGGTCTATAACCCTTCAAGAGTATGTTACAAAATTTGGGCTACTTTGTTGCATGTAACCCACTGATTGTATATTATCTAATGCACTCATAAAATTACATGGTTATGCACTTATTTTTTTCATGTTTATAGTAGACAAATTTTGTGAAAGGTATTATAAAAACATGAATCAAAGAACACAACAATTTATATTTTAATATAGCTTGCTATAGTTATGAATCATATCAGTCAGTTTATTTAAGCACATGGAAAGATCACAGGATTCCAGGCACCATGAATAGGTAACTAATTAATCAGACCAAATCCAATGAGTCGAGCAGAACAACTACTGGTTACAAATATATAAAATACATACTATAAAGGTTTATAAAAATATTGAATTTTTAAAAGATACATGATGGATGAAAGTATAATATTTAGATGATAGCCTCAAGGTTAATTTCAAAATAATTACTTGGGATTGCATGATGACTTACATGGGCTTTGCATTTTAGCAACTGACTAAAATTGTTTTTTTTTTACCTTTTTCAACAAGCAGCATTTTTGCATAAACCTATTTGTATTAGGCCTATTATAATTGTATTTAATATCACTCCTGTGATAGGAAGGAGTAAAACGTGCCTTTTTGTATTATAAATGTGTTTATTATGGGGAAATGGTACCATGCAATACCCAATAAGTTGGTAAAACATCCAATGTTTCACCCCTGTGATAGTAAAAGTATGGATCGCAATATGGGCTGGTCAAGTTTAGGATTGAAATCTAGGTTGGTGTCACCAGAAATCGGTGACAATATGTACGGTGTTTTGTATCATAGTTTAACGAAGTCTGTTCTCTATTGATATTGACGTGAAACGTCATCCTAAAGCGTTGACAGGTCTTGATTGTATATATATATATATTGTGTATTCTTGTATGGAATCCCATCGGCTATCAGCTGATTTATCCGTGTCACGCATTGTGTGTAATTATTTCTGGTATGTGGGTCGCCAAGGTGACGCTAACAGTCAAACTAGGTCACATATATCCTTATATGGGACACTTGAGAAATGAGCCAATCAGAGAACCGGATCGCCGTATTGTGACGACGATTGTGACGTCAGAGTTCAGGGAGAGACGCTGGAAGCTGCCTGCACTTGGGTCTTGAAGCTTGAGGTGGCAGCACGCACGCACGAATATTGAAACGCCAGGAACGGCATAGAAGCAAGCTTCTGCATGAGGCAAGGACCCAGCTCATAAGAACTCAGCCGTGCTGCCGAAAGAGCTTCGTATTGGCGATATAGAGAGAGCGCGTTTGTCACCTGCCGGCCTAGTTCAGCTTGACCTAGATACATAACCGCCGTGAGCCGTGAACCCATTGCTACACGAGCAAGGTCAAGGACTCTAAGCTCAACGTAAACAAAGGGCGCTATTGCATTCATGTGAACGTGAACCTACCCGGGTCGCTGACAAGCAAGATCAGTTGAAGATCGCTAAACTCAGAAAGACTATATGCTGCTAACCACACGCTAGATTCTACACAAAACAGTAACCAGAGATCTCTGAAGGAACTGGACTTTATTGGTTTTTATACAAACCACGGACTCAGTAAATATCCTGTATTTTTAATGTGAAGAACTGTCGTATTGACACATCAACGCACACACTCACACTTGTGTCTCTGTAAGTATTGTCTTGAATATATTTGTGAATTTAACCTCATGTCTCATAGTTTCTATTGATCTGGGTGTATGATTGTCTGGTATTTTTATACACGTCCTTAAAAGAACCTGGAAATGTCACCTGTAATGACCGGGATCTAATTTCTTGATTAATGAAATCAAGTGGCGAGCGTTAACCCATCCTGTTGTTTTATAGGATATATCCGTTGTAAAGTTTTCATGTTAAGTTAGGGGTGACATTGTATGGCGAGCGTGCCAGGATATAATTAGCCTTAAAAAAAAAAAAAACTGGCTAATTACAGTAAGTTTCAGAAGTTTTGAACTGAGAAAACAGTACTGAAACCAGACATTCATATACTCAAACTAGAGTTGATCTGAATTAATAATTGGAAATGACACCAAACTGATGTTGTAGTGTATACTTGCACAATGAAATTACCCCACTGTTAGGAGTTAATATTTATTCAGTGAGAATATTACCTGAAGCACAACATTGTTTCAAGATCGGCATATACCTTGTAGATTTGGCTAGAACACATGCATGTTTTGTGAGTAATGCTAGTTCAGTGATACCTGGACATCATTACTGGTTTGATATAAACCCAGATTAGAGTGAACATTTTTGATGTTGTTAGATACGCCCTGGTATAATTTTTCCTACACTGGTTTGTGATTGGTCACGTGGTAGGGTCTCTTTACAGGTAAGTTTACCCCTCCCGATTGGCATGGTAATCATAGGTGCATGGTGTTTATTGATATCTTGATATCCATCCGTCCATCCGTCTGACCCTTCGTCCGACCTTCCGTCCGTCCGTCCGTATAAGTAGATTTTGATGCGTAGAGCTACCGTAGTGTTATTGTACGGATACCGCCGGTTCGTTAGGTTGGCTTTAACAGTACGTATTTACGGATTTTTAAGAGCGGATATTACTAGATACTGGAATCTTACTAGGTTAGAGCGTTACCATGGAAACGTTAGAGTCACTTGTTAGATGCGGACAGGCCTTGGGGCTTAAGGACCAGGCTTTACAAGATTATGTTGAGGCTAGACGGCGTGCGGATGAAGAACGTGAGGAAAGAGCCAGGCAACGTGAAATAGAGAAGGAACAGCGGGAATTAGAGCGTGAGCGAGAGGCTAGAGCCCACGAATTAGAGGTTCTAAGGTTAAAGTCTGATTCTGGGGTTAAAGAAGAGAGAAGTAGGGATGTATTCCCGAAAATCCAGCTTCCACCTTTTGATGAGGCTCACGATCAGCTTGATGCGTTTCTTGAGCGATTTGAACGATTAGCTGTATGTCAAGGCTATGATAGGGAGAATTGGGCGTTACACCTGAGTCCGTTACTGCGGGGTAAGGCGCTAGGGACTTACACACAGTTATCGGTTAGTGAGGCCATGGATTACGATAAGTTAAAGATAGCCTTGTTAAAGCGATACCAAATGACCGAAGAGGGTTATCGACACAAGTTTCGGACTTGTAGGCCTGAGCGAGGCGAAACGCCGAGTCAGTTTGCGGTGAGACTGAGTGGATACCTAGACCATTGGATAGGGATGGCAGGGGTCGGAGGTGACTACGACGGGGTAGTTAACCTGTTGATGTGTGAGCAGTTCGTAAACTGCTGTAGTAGGGATCTCTCTATGTTTTTGAAAGAGAGACGGTGTCGTGACTTTGATAGTATGGTAGACTTAGCCAAGAGTTATACGGAGGCTCACGGTGTACACAGCCTTACAGCAGGTCCTCGTTATGGCAATAATGTGCCGCGTCCAGCGCAACCGGTATCTCAGCCTAGAGAGAAGCGAGAGGTTGAGCGCAGTCCGGACGGTCAGACATTTAAGCCATCAGGAGGCATCAGATGTTATTTATGTAATGAACTGGGACATAAGGCGCGGGAATGTAAGACTAGTGCCCGGTCGAGGCCTAGGTCTTCCCCTCAAGTAGGGCGTGCTGCTGGCGATCAGCAGAGGTATAGGACTAATTTTAGCCCCCCGTATAACCCAAAACAGAAACCGGAGACTATGTCAATGGCAGTAGTCGAGGCGGAAACGGAGACAGTCGGTGCGGTGAAACCGGAAGTAGAGAGTCCGAGTCAGTCGTTAGGATTTGCTGCCCAGACAGAAGGCGGAATCTCGTTACCTGTGTGTGAAGGGCTGGTGAATGGTAAGTCAGCGAGGGTGCTGCGGGATTCGGGATGTTCCTCGGCAGGAATACGTGAGTCGTACGTGGAGCCGAATCAGTTCACCGGACACCAGGTCGAGTGTAGGTTGTTCGACGGGTCTGTAAGACAATTTCCTACGGCTAGGATTAATGTGGACTGTGCGTACTTTGTCGGTACTATCGAGGCAATGGTGGTCGGGGATGCTGTATGTGATTTAGCGCTAGGTAACGTAGCGGGAGCGCGTGATCCGTATGATCCGGACCCGACGTGGAAGTCTGAGCGGTCCTCAGGCATAGTGTGTGACGGTGTAGAGTCACAAAAGGAGGTGTCGTCCGCGGTGGAGACACGGAGCGCTGCACGAGAGAAACAGATACCGACGCGTAGCTTGAATGTTGCAAGCCCAGTTGCCGATGTGAGTCCGGCCGAATTTTTGAAGGCGCAGGAGGAGGATGGGTCTTTAGCGCCGTATTGGAGGCTAGCTAGAGAGGCTAGAAATGATAGTCCATTTAGAATTGAGGACGGATATTTAGTTCGGGTTGTGAGTGATAAACGGGGAGATCAAGATGGATCTCGAGTGGTGGTACCTCAGACGTTACGGTACGACGTAATGAGGATGGGCCACGAAGCGGTTATGGCGGGCCATCAGGGCATAGACAAAACGCACGACCGCGTGAGAACTCAGTTTTTCTGGAAAGGGATGTATAATGACATTGCTGAGTTTTGCAAGTCCTGTCCCATTTGCCAGAAAACCATACCGAAAGGCAAGGTGCCTGGAGCTACGTTAGGCCAGATGCCATTAATTGATGAGCCCTGGCGTAGAATTTCGATGGATCTGGTTGGGCCGATCCATCCAGCGTCTGAGAGAGGTCACAGGTATATTCTGACCATTATGGATTATGCCACTAGATATCCGGAGGCTGTTGCTTTAAAGAACATAGATACAGTCTCTGTGGCTGATGCGCTAGTTGATATTTATGCGCGGTTAGGAGTGCCGTCAGAGGTGCTTACTGACATGGGAACACAATTTACGTCAGACCTCATGCGAGAAGTTAGCCGTGTTTTGTCTGTAAGGCAGCTCACCACTACTCCTTACCATCCTATGTGCAACGGAATGGTGGAGAGATTCAATGGAACGTTAAAGTTAATGTTGAAACGGATGTGCGAGGAAAGACCGCGAGATTGGGATCGGTACCTCAGCGCCGTGCTTTTTGCGTACCGAGAAGCGCCACATGAGAGCACAGGGTTCTCACCCTTTGAGTTGCTCTATGGTAGGATCGTTAGAGGACCGATGCGGATTCTAAGGGATCTGTGGACCAAGCGAGATACTAGCGTCGAGACTAAAACCACGTACCAATACGTCCTGGACCTACAAGACAAACTAAGCGACACATGCGCGTTAGCTAGAGAGGCGTTGAACAAATCAGCGAACAGACACAGACTGTTATATGATAGAGGTAAATGCACGCGCAGGTTTGAGGCCGGAGACGAAGTTTTGTTGTTACTCCCGACGGAGCGGAACAAATTAATGGTACAGTGGAAAGGCCCCTATACTATTGTAAACAGGGTTGGGGACTTAGACTATCGGATTAAGATTGGAGATAAGGTTAAAACCTTCCACGTGAATATGCTGAAACGGTACCATGCTAGAAACGAGCCCCAGCATATTCTGGCAGCGGTAGCCAAGGGCGCACCTGATTCTATACATGATCCTGACGGTGTAGACGGGGAAACAGAGCACTGATAGACCTAAGACAAAGAAGGCTTTGCGAGCATTCCTAGGTCTTACAGGGTACTATCGAAAATTCGTGCCAAACTATGCGGAAATAGCGGTGCCCTTGACTGATCTAACGCGTAAAGGTCAACCGAACAAACTAGACTGGAAACCCGTACACGAGAACGCGTACTGTTCTCTAAAGGCTAAACTGTCAGACCCTCCCATACTGAAGCTACCTGATTTCAGTAAACGATTTTATTTGAAATGTGATGCATCTGATGTGGGTATTGGCTGTATCCTGATGCAAAGACACGAGGGGATCATGCACCCAGTAGCTTATGCCAGTCAGAAACTATTGCCCAGGGAGAGAAATTACTCCACCATCGAGAAAGAGTCATTAGCAATTGTATGGTCTGTACAGAAATTTGAGATGTACCTGGCTTGTAGACCGTTCACCATTCAGACCGACCACAAACCATTAAAGTGTATTAGCAAATCAAAATGTGCTAATAAGAGAGTAATGAGATGGGCACTGGTTCTACAAGAGTTTAGATTTGATATTGAAGCAGTGTCAGGTAAACTAAACCATGGACCTGATTTTCTTAGCAGACTGCCTGAGTGTTAGGATGTAATGAGCTATAATGTTTAGCCAGTTAAGTCTAAACATGTACAAGATTTTGCCCTGTGTCATAGACCGTGGGCATGTACTAATGACAACTTGTTACATGACCCTTATGTATTGCTATGTATTGCTACATGTAAATATGTTTAGCTGGACCCTGTAAGATAGAACGATACGATGTATCGAGAAAATACTGTGTATTTTCCTTAAAAGGAGGGGGTGATGTCACCAGAAATCGGTGACAATATGTACGGTGTTTTGTATCATAGTTTAACGAAGTCTGTTCTCTATTGATATTGACGTGAAACGTCATCCTAAAGCGTTGACAGGTCTTGATTGTATATATATATATTGTGTATTCTTGTATGGAATCCCATCGGCTATCAGCTGATTTATCCGTGTCACGCATTGTGTGTAATTATTTCTGGTATGTGGGTCGCCAAGGTGACGCTAACAGTCAAACTAGGTCACATATATCCTTATATGGGACACTTGAGAAATGAGCCAATCAGAGAACCGGATCGCCGTATTGTGACGACGATTGTGACGTCAGAGTTCAGGGAGAGACGCTGGAAGCTGCCTGCAGTTGGGTCTTGAAGCTTGAGGTGGCAGCACGCACGCACGAATATTGAAACGCCAGGAACGGCATAGAAGCAAGCTTCTGCATGAGGCAAGGACCCAGCTCATAAGAACTCAGCCGTGCTGCCGAAAGAGCTTCGTATTGGCGATATAGAGAGAGCGCGTTTGTCACCTGCCGGCCTAGTTCAGCTTGACCTAGATACATAACCGCCGTGAGCCGTGAACCCATTGCTACACGAGCAAGGTCTCGGACTCTAAGCTCAACGTAAACAAAGGGCGCTATTGCATTCATGTGAACGTGAACCTACCCGGGTCGCTGACAAGCAAGATCAGTTGAAGATCGCTAAACTCAGAAAGACTATATGCTGCTAACCACACGCTAGATTCTACACAAAACAGTAACCAGAGATCTCTGAAGGAACTGGACTTTATTGGTTTTTATACAAACCACGGACTCAGTAAATATCCTGTATTTTTAATGTGAAGAACTGTCGTATTGACACATCAACGCACACACTCACACTTGTGTCTCTGTAAGTATTGTCTTGAATATATTTGTGAATTTAACCTCATGTCTCATAGTTTCTATTGATCTGGGTGTATGATTGTCTGGTATTTTTATACACGTCCTTAAAAGAACCTGGAAATGTCACCTGTAATGACCGGGATCTAATTTCTTGATTAATGAAAGTGGCGAGCGTTAACCCATCCTGTTGTTTTATAGGATATATCCGTTGTAAAGTTTTCATGTTAAGTTAGGGGTGACAGTTGGACAGATCTAAGATCTGTCCAGCTAAGATTGCGATCCTGAAGCAAGAAAGACAGGATCACAATCTGGCCGGACTAAACTGCGATCGCAATCTGGGCTGGACAGATCTAAGATATGGCCAGCCTGAACTGCGATCGCAATTTGGGCTGGACAGATCTAAGATCCGTCCAGATCGCGATCTGGGCCTTGACATATACTTCCTTTGTCTGAGTCTTAGAAGCTGAATCACAAACACGTTCTCTAATGTTTACAGGCCAATTATTGCTTGCCGCTTTTGACAACTTGCTACGCAAAACGTCAGACGGCATATCAAAATATGCTATTGGTTTCGTGCATAATTTACAGGCGTTAACAGCTAGAGAAATTATCAGATATATCATTTCAGATCCATAGTGAGTTTTGAGCATAAGCTTCTTCGAGAAATTGACGTTTCTAAAATATATGCATTAAAAAAACGCACATTTCAAGCAAAAGCTAGAAGGTGTAACTTATGAACTGTGTACATGTAGTTTCATATCATTTTCGATCCTCCACCGGAATACAAAAATCAGGAACCAGTGTTTGAATGAAACACGAGGTCGGTACTTTTGCGAGTCCCGATTCTGCCCAGTCGCATCTGAGATTGAACTTCGATGCTGCCACCTGACCGTGGCAGCATCCTGTGTGTAAGTAATCTGTGAATGTCCAAATAGATTAACCATAATATAGGAAGGCATGACCAGATGTCTGATCTTGCGCTAAGGCAACAATTCAGAAACAAGAAGCTTATTCCCACTCCTTAAATAAACTGTTAAGAATATAAAATTGGCACATACCATACTATTATAAGGAGAAAACGCTCTTTTTTAAGTATGTTTAACATACTTGTATGTGATTAGGACCCTTTATTGTCTTAAATACATTTAACACACACATTTCCGGTAGATAAATAAAATGTACAAAATTCATGTATATCATTAACGGGGGGGCTTTGACTGGGGGCCTTTGTCTATACCCCGCCACCCACACCATAATCACAAGAACTTCAATTAATGGTGTTCGTCACCCAGATTATATTATTTGAATAAATAAAATTTAAATTGTAATAATATCCACTCTTTGAAATCAAGATAAACCGTTATCCGAATATTGGTAGTTTACCTGATCCTAAGAATAACTGACCAACAGAACAAGTAAAATTTCTCTGGCTGCTATGCTTTACCACCTGTAATGGCATAACTTGTAATAAATGATAAATATTTTATTAAGATTTAGAGCGAATTCAACCAATTTGGAACAAGGCTGTTAGTTGTGTACTAGTGCAAAATTAAAAGTACTGTGATAACAGTCGCATCACACCAAATGAAAATATATTCAAATGAATGCGAATTGCGAATGGAATTTGAATTGAATAAAAATCATTTGATATTAATTGGAATTGATATTTTTCTCCAGCACACTACACCGAATAGAATTTGAATTGAAGTTTCAGGCGCGGATCCAGGTGGGGGGGGTAGACAATTTTATATGCAAGATATCCGTTGACCCATCCCTGCAAAAAATCATGGATCCACCGAGTTTCATAAATATATAGGCCTACACTAGTTTGGGTGGTCAACTGGCGCCAATGCTGGATTTGATTAATGAGCACATTGGACCTCCCGACTCCCGACGAGTACATCTGTGTTTTACTGTTAGTGCTCTATTATCGACCAGTCAACAGGGTCAAAAGTAAAGGGAGTTGGCTTGAGATTTTTCGTCAGGACTTTGTGGCATTACCGTAGAGGTAAGACCAATTTCTGTGTATCAAGATATATAAATTTATTCTATTTATTCACCTTGTTATCGGCTGATAACTTACCACCACGTAGATCGGTTGTCTTGTGTAAATTATTGGAAGCCGTTAAGGTCATATGGTCCTATTTTTTTCCCATGGTCAGAGGGATTAAACGACAAATGCCCATAACACGAATGCCCACAAGATATATGCCCACTAAACAAATGCCCACAACATTAATCATGATGAGAAAAAAAAAAGAAGAGAAAAATGCCCACAATTTGTAGTATGGCATTATTCCAATGGAGGAAACCATATGTAATGTGCAAATACTGCAAATATATAATATACACTACATATGGAATTAGTGTTCAGTTGTTAAACAAAAAAAGTCCAAGTAGTTATATGTCATTGAAAAATTATTGATACAGAATCTGAAAGCCTTAATTTGTTTCTTTTCATAATTATCATTTTTTCTTTAAGAACACAAGATCAAGTAAATTGATCAATTGCAGTTTTAATCAAATGATTTTCAGGGGTTATAGATATTGAATCAGAAAGAAAATTGTAGGATTTTGTTTTTCAGACTTTTTAGCTCAGCTGACTGTAAGTCATCTAAGCTATAGCGATCACCCTTTGTCTGTCTAAAGTATCTGAACAACTAATGTATTGATCACCATGATTCTTTGCGTGGATATTGATGGAGTGTTTCATCAGTTTCTGCCGATTGCAGGCGCCACCTGTATTTTTCCCATTTTTTATGATTTTGAGGTTTCTTTCTTTAAGGTTTTTATTTGTTTTCATATTGTTATAATATCTCCCAGGCTTGGGTCAAGTACAGGGGGTCAGTACTTGAGTACAAATATAAACTTAAATTAGAAAATAATTGATGTGATAAAAAAATGAGGATTTAATACTAACATTTGTTCATTATTTTCCTGCCTCAGCAGAATTTGAGATCAGGCTTTGTTTGCCCTGTTTTATGTTGTTAATTAGCTATATTTCAACTATACATTTCATAAAAAAAATACATATATATTTAATAATATATATTATACAAAAAATAGATTCAATTGAACAAATGTGTAAACTACTGAAATGTCAACAGTTAATCAAAAAACCAACTAATGATCATGGTAATAGTACAGATCATTTGTTCACAAACTGCTCACATGCTTTAGTTTCAACATTAGGAAACACATGGTCAGGTCACAAAATATTTTTTGCAACAATTTCTTGCTCATCAATACAAACCAATCATATAAACCAACCATGGCCTTTATTACCTCTTCCTCTTACACTTTATCTCCATTAGATATTATTTTAGATTTTTACCTTCAAGGTTAACGTCAGCTGAGCACAGTGACCCATAGGTCCCTTGTTTACAACATTCCGTGCTTCAAATAATTAGTCTTTGTTCCCATATTAACTTCCTTATGTAACTGAGTATAACACGATAGATGCGAGAACAGAGGACTTAATAAACCTCTGTGAACTGGCAGGGAGCTGCAGAATTAGCGTGGAGTTTTGTAACAGATGTACATAGCACAGTATGGGCGGTATGGCGTTAAAATGCTCCATAAATTCTCTAGGTCTATGCAGCAAGTAGATGTCCTGGATAGTGGTTTAATTCTTGTTTATTATAAATAATTAAAATGAAACTTTGAAAAGCATATCTTACTGATAAAAGGAAAATATAAAAAAGGCAAAACTTCTTTTCTTTAGGTAGAATTACTAAGACATGCGGGCGGGGTTAAGAAAGTACAGTTTCACAGATGATTGCATATATCTTTATATTTGCCTGAACCGATTACTAATTGATCATCGATCAGTTTGCTTAAACCGATGATTAATTATGAAAAAGGAACCGACACCCACCACTAATACCAACCTGACCTTCTCAGTTACCACGGCTAATTAGTCTGGTGCATGAGCAGATGTAACCTGGGACAAACTTACTCAGCAGAACTATTAAGTGGGTAGTGTTTCCACAAGCTGTTCATATAATCAGGTCTGAGGATAGACTATTACAGCTATTTCCATGTAATAGTAATAGTAATAGTAATAGACTCAAAAATTTGAGCTGTAATGGTAAAGTAATAGAAACAGAAGGCAAATTTATAGAGTAATACATATTACTTTCTATTTCTTTCTGTGAGCCCCTTGATCATGAAGCATATCAGCAAATAAAGCTGAACAGACTCAGTTCTTGTCCAGTAATTGCCCAGGATGTGCCAATTGTGGAGGCAAGCATGGGCCAGCTGCCACATTGCTGGTGACCACTGGTGCTAATTACATAAGAGTACTGGACAGAGAAGGTCACAGCCAAATAAGTTACTTGGCACAATCTGACCTTTGATCAGTAAACCATGGATATACAGAGGCATGTTTGATGTTAAATAGTGTAGGCTATTATTATGGTGACATGTACATCTTGTCTCACATCCATCAATCCATATGCTCTGTATTCAAAATAATTTAAAAAAATACATGTATTGGCTAGTACTTGAAATGTACTTGATTTTTGAAGTACATATTTAGCAAGTACAAGTACAGTACAAGTACTGTACTTGGTAAAAAGTACCAAGTACAAGTACAGGCCAAGTACTGAAAATTTTGTACTTGAGGACAAGTACATGTACTTGACCCAAGCCTGATATCTCCTGATGTTTAAGTTTGAAGAAACACTTTCCAGTGTTCAAAGTTGATTTAAATAAAAAAAATCTTGATTTAAAAAAAGTCAATTTTTTACCAGCCCTGATATTTACCAATAGAGTTTCTCACCTGAATAATCTTCTCATCAAAATTCATGAATATTTAATTAAGTCAGAGGTTACCAGATATACAACAGGCATATTATGTACATTTGCAGTGCTCTTGTATTTATAATGAGACTGGCAAATCTATCCCAAGTGATCATACGTCCTGTATATGACCATCAAATTGATATTGCATCCATTCATCAGATACATTCTTCTGTAAATTTCAGTAATCGTGCAAAGATTAAACAAGATGGTGCCAAAACATCTGCAAGTATTTAACATAACAGTTCAGAAATTTCACTTGATGGTCTTTTTTGAGTACATACTCATACAAATACATCCATTTCCGGGATGTCCTGCACATATTTCCTTGATATGTGGTGTGCATGCAGATCTTAAAGCGCTTTATATGTATTGTATTTGCCAATCATGCCATCTACTTTATAATTTTTTTCACTTATAGAATGTTTATCAATCACTTTGTGATTGAAAAGTATCAGTTATGTTACAGTATTAGATCTTGTTTGTACAGCAATCATTTATTTTTTGTAATGGTCTTTACCGAACATGCATAATTCTGTCATCCTTCCAGTTTGGACAGAATTGGCAAACACAATTTTTCAAATATTAAAGCTGCCTATCCACCTACTGTTTGAAAAAGAATTGATGTGATTTCTGGATTCCTTTGTGTATAGTCTAATGATCTAAGGGTAATTCTTGTGTTCTTATAATGCCTCCATGAAGGATGCATGTACTTTTATATCAACAGCCTGTTCGGAAACAGCAATGTTGACAGACGGGGGGATACGTGTAACCTAAGATGGTAGGTTGCATATATGCGAAGGTAGAAAGGTCACATTGCAGAACGCCATTTGCAAAGCTCTGTCTTATCTGACTTGCTGCCACTGCCCTTGTTGAATTTGTTTTTAGCTCAGCTGGCTGAAAGTCATCTGAGCTATAGCGATCACCCTTTGTCCGGCGTTCGTCCGTCTGGCCGTCTGGCCGTCCGTTAACAGGGCACAAATCGTAACCGCTGGACCTGGTATCTTCTCACTTGACATCCAGGGAGGTCCATAAAAATCTCCTTGGAAACCTGAAATTAAGTCTCTGTTACCCATATCCTTTGAGCTATGGGGCTCCGAAGTACCCCCCAGAGTAATGCAAAATTTGATACAAAAGCTCAAGTATCTGAATAACTCCTGCATTGATCACCATGATTCTTTGCATGAATATTGATCATGGGATGTCCCATCACTTCCTGCAGACTGGTGGCGCCACCTGTATTTTTTCCAATTTTTACGAATTTTTTTCTCTTTTTTTTCAGACCTGCAATGAAACTGTCATCTGTTAACAGGGCACAAATCGTAACCATTGAACCTGGAATCTTCAAACTTAATATCCAGGGAGGTCCATGAAAAATCTCAGTGAAAACCTGAAAGTAGGTCTCTGTTACCCATATCCTCTGAGTAAGTACCCCTCAGAATAATTAAAAATGTGATACAAAAGCTGCAGTATCTTTTTTTGAGACTTTCAAATAAAGCCTCATCTTGTAACAGGGCACAAATCATAGCCTCTCAACCTAGAATCTTCATACTTGACATCTAGGAAGGTCCATGAAAAGTCTTAATTAAATTCTGAAATTAGATCTTTGTTAACCATATCCTGTGAGCTATGGGGCTCATAAGTACCCCTAAAATAATTTAAAATGTGATACAAAATGTGTTCATTTCTGGAGAACTCCTCTGGGACCCTTGGACCGATCTTTCTGTAACCCAGGCGTAGTTGTTCCCTCATCTGTGTAGTTGTGCATAACAAAGACAGGTGGCACCACCTGCAATCCTTTCTGTGCAGTCTGAATCTGGGTGTCTATTAGATAAAAGCCAGTATCTCAGGAGTGGCTCAATGTATTGAGCTGAAAGTTTGCATGTTCTTGATCTTGGATCTCTCCATCTTGTAATCACGACTGGTGGCGCCACCTACAATACTTTTTGTGTAGCATCCATCTGTGCATTTGCCGTCTGTTCTTCTTAGTGGTTCTGCAGTGTACTGGGTTGAAATTGTGCACGTTCATAGATCATCGACACCTCCATCTCGTAAAAAAGACTGGTGGCGCCATCTGCAATAATTTTCACATGGCATCCATTCGTATATTTGCTTTTGGTAAAAATTGCTCATACCTCAGGAGTGGTTCAAGGTATTGGTCTGAAATTTGGCATGTCCATCCATCTTGGAAAATTTTCTCGTAAACCAGACAAGTGGCGCCACGTACCTTCCCGTTTTTTGTAGAATAAAATAATACCCTTTTCTAACGAGTGATTTGCCATTTTGGCCTGATATTGTGCATATCCATAGATCATGGACTCCTCCATCTTGTACTCAAAACTGGTGGTGCCATCTGCAATCATTTTCCGGTGGTGTCAATCCATACGTGTGCTTTGTGTGGAACTTGCTCATACCTCCAAAGTGGTTCAAGGTATTGGTCTGAAATTTGGCATGTCCATCCATCTTGGAAAATTTTCTTGTAATCCAGATAGGTGGCGCCACTTACCTTCCCGTTTCCGTAGAATAAATTACTGCTCTTTTCTCAGGCCTGAAATGGTGCATATCCATATATCTTGGACTCCTCCATGTTGTACTCAAGACTGGAGGCGCCATCTGCATTTGTTTTCCTGTGGTGTCCATCTGTACATTTGCTTTGGGTGAAAATTGCTCATATCTTAGGAATGGTTCAAGGTATTGGTCTGAAATTTGTCATGTCAATCCGTTTTAGAGAGTTTTCTCACAAACCAAACAGGTGGTGCCAGGTGTTTTTGTTGATTAAATTAATGCCCTTTTCTCAGAGATTTAGTGGACTATATTCAGGAGTGGTGTGACATACCACTCAATCCATCCTTCACTCCACCTGTACCACTCTGACTTCAGCTGATACACATTGTCGCCTGGCAAATGTTTTCTAGTTAAAAATGTGATACAAAAACTCCAGTGTCTGAATAACTAATGCACTGATGCCCATCATACTTAGCATGCATATTGATCATGGAGTGTTTCATCAGTTCCTGTACACTGATGGTGCCACCTGTATTTTTTTTCAATTTTTTAGGCATTTTTCCTCTATTTATGAGACCTTCAAATGAACTGGTCATCTGTTAACATGGCACAAACCGTAACTGCTGAACCTAGAATCTTCATACTTGACATCAAGGGAGACTAATGAAAAATCTCCTTAGAAAACTGAAATTAGGTCTTTGTTACCCATATTCTCCGAGCTATAGAGCCATAAATAATACCCCCAAGAATAATTAAAAATTTGATACAAACAAAAGCTCCAGTATCTGAATAACTAATGCCTTGATAGCCATGATTCTTTGTATATATATATATTGATCATGGAGTGTTTCATCAGTTCCTGCAGACTGGGGGCACTACCTGTATTTTTTTAAAAATTTTTACACATTTTTTTTTCTATTCATGAGACCTTCAAATGAAGTTGTCATCTGTTCAAAAGCCCACTGAAACCCATTTCTAAGGACTCTTCACAAAATTCATGATTTGTTTGCACTCTGGCAGTCATTTTGCTCATTGATCAACATTCCTTGAATTCAGCTGAGCGTAATGGCCATGGGCCACTAGTTTAATTTTGGCGGGCCCCTACATATTATAAACACTTTGATATAAACAAAACAAGCAGCCTGTGTGTAGTGAAATCCATGTCTTCTGGCCTATTTTTATAAAAGCTCCAAGGGAATACCTTTAGTTTATAAAGGTCAGATAGGCCCCTTTATCAGTTCTGAAGAATGGTCCATGATGTCATTTGCATGCTTGTCAGCTGAGCATCATAATCCTTGGGACATTTGTCATACTCCGCATGTTCTTTATACATCAAAATGCCGAACATTATGCTCGTCTTGCTTTGGCAGGACCATTTAAAAAGGGACAGATCTTTTGTTTAAAATATGGTGCTGGATGCACAATGCGATACCACAATCTCATTGGTCTGGTCACACTTCTTTGCTCTGTGTCCATCCTTGTGGTTGAACTCAGAAAATCTTGCTATTAAAAGCAGCAGTTACACAAAAAAGGTCTTGGGACGACTGCAGTGTATAACTGCTGAATGAGAAGTGTACTTAACATTATATCAGCATTAATGTTGAAGAGTATTCAGTACACTGAATGTTGTTTTTCGTATTATTTCCAGAGGGCAGATGGATTTTGCTGCAGATATGTCACAAGATATGCAGATTTATATAAAACAGGAAACTGATCAGAAGTCTTCGAACAATAATCCAGATACTGAAGTATTAAACACCACATGTGATGGGGAAGCTGGGTTTACAATTAAAGAGGAAAGTGATCAGGAATCTTCACAGGATAATCAGGAAACTAATGTATTCAGCACCACATATGATACAGACACTGGTTTTAAAATTAAAGAAGAGGAGAATGAAGGAAACGAGGCACCTGATATAGGTCACACTGAAGAACAACAGAGGCATTTGCATGATATTTCGAGTTCTAAGATGTTAAATGCGTCATATAGATTGGGAATGTTTTCAAACTTTGAAAGTAACATACGTGAGGCAAAGACATCAAAGGCAGAGACATCAGACAATATTACCGTCCACGTAGCGACTGTGATTTCTGAGAATCCAGAAGAACACAGTGGTCTGGAAGGACCTGTGACCAACATTACTGAGGAGAATCAATTAAAATGTCACCACTGCGGCAAATCCTTTTCAAGAAAGAAATCCTTTAATGCACATGTGAAGAGACACACTGATCAGAAACAACACAAATGTGAACAGTGTGGCAAATGTTTCTTTGTGAAAACGGACCTAACGACTCACATGAGGACACATACTGGAGAGAAACCTTTTGAATGTGAATTATGTGGGAAATGTTTCACGCAGCAGGGATGTTTGAAGGCTCACCAACGGACACATACTGGAGAGAAACCATTTAAATGTGAGTTGTGTGGCAAATGTTTCAGTGAACAGAAAAATCTGAGTAGACATAACAGAACTCATACTGGGGAGAAACCATTCAAGTGTGACCACTGTGGCAGATGTTTCTCTTTAAAACAGTCTCTACATACACATATCATGATACATACTGGAGAAAAACCATTCCGATGTGAACACTGTGGCAAATCGTTCTCTCAAGCATCTGAACGTACAAAACACATTAAAAAACATACTGGGGAAAAAATATTCAAATGCCCCACGTGTGATAAATGTTTTAATTGTGTGAGTAGCCTGAGTGCACATGTCAGGACACATACAGGAGAGAAACCGTACAAATGTGAATTCTGTGGTAAATCTTTCACTAATTCATGTGGTCGTATAAGACATATTAGGACACATACTGGTGAGAAACCGTTTGAATGCGTCACATGTGGAAAATATTTTCGTTATCCAATCAGCCTAAAGAGACACTTGAAGAAATGCAAGGACGCTCAAGGAAATCTGTAATGACGAGTTTCCTCTATCTGTGTGATCTCAAAGCTCGTTCGTGATATTGACCGAAACCAACCAATCAGAGATCGAAACCGAAATCATGTGATCCAAGATGAAGACCTTACGACCTGGGGACACTTGAATGACTCCTGGTGACATGGGTTAAATCACTGGAAGTCCAGATGGGGCTTTAGAGGGTTACTTCCCTGTTTAATTGTTCTGATGGAATATCAGATGTAGTACGGAGAAATCTGGGTGGGGCTTTTAAAATATATAGGGTTTACCAAGGAATAATACAGTAAACCTTAAAACACAGAGTCAGTGGTCCGATAAAAAAATTAGGTAAAACTGCAACACTGTTCTTGAGCAAGCAGTGTAGACGTATTTCGCTAAAGAAATCAAATTAATACAGAACAAATAAGAAAGGAAGCATAGAAAATAAAAATAAAAAAAAATGTTTGTCGGATATCCAGTGGAGACCAGAAAAAAATATGCTTTGAGACCGAGACCAATACGAGGCCAGATCTGATGAGATAGCAGTATTTGAACTAGAGACTGGTCCCATGAATAAAACATTGAAATAACGTGCCACCGATTGCAGTGGTCAAAAAGGTATAATTCTGGTAACAAAAATTAATCTCGTTTATAAATAACAATATGACCAATCAAATGTTAGCAAGACTACTAAAGACAAAGATGAAAGCAGAACTTTCACCATTATACAGATACCTTTTGGGAAAAAAAATCCCCTTGATTAGCTCGTATTATGAGATAATTCAAATACGCGGAAGAAAAGCACGGAATGTTTAATTTTAAATTTGTCAAACTCAAATGTATTAGTTACTGCCCTTAACTTTCCACTTCTATTGGGTTGACACTGGTTGTAAACCTTTGATATACAATATTGATGGATGTATATAAAGAAATGCTTAAAATATCAAGGCTATCATGTTCGGTTTATTTACTGTTAAAAGTGTACAATATAACGTAATTGTATGCGTGTATGTACTTACAAAAAGATATGTTATGTGTCATTGCAATTTTATGACAGTGATATATTGTTCGTGTTATATGTATCATTAAACTGAAAATGAAATGTGTGGTTTCTCGACACTTGCCTGAACGTTTGCCGTGCCGGGTATTGGCAAGGACCTGGCTCTTGTGGAATCGATCATATACCTGAAATAAATACTCGTGTTGACACGGTCCTCCACTCGAATTCCTGATTCAACCAAACAGATTTGGGTTCAATTCATATTAGTGGTAGGAATTGGTTTTAGAATCATAATCGATGATTTAAATATAAAAACGACCGATGATAGGTTATTTATCAATTATTTTATGTACTTTCTTTATTACCCAGAAATCTGATGTAAATTAGTGCCTAAAATATTGACCCCAATATACAGTGTAACGAGTTTATCGGTATTCATAATTAAACCATAGAAACAATTAGACAATTATACCATTAATAGTACCTTCATGCATGACGAAACCATCAGACCACCACGCAAGGTCGACTTGCCGTCGGACCATTGTTGGCTGCAGAAGATTCATTTTTATGCCTGTTCGTTACTTTGTGATCGTATATCTCTAACATAATTCGACCCTGCACATATGCATGATAATATTGATAAGCAAGATTCTAAGAATCAATGAAACATATATTTGCAGGTAAGTCTGCATTTCTCATGCAGTCAACTTATACTCCATTTATAGCCAACAATATATCTTGTTATTTCAATACAAATGGACTTCAGTTAAAGAATAAACGGTACACGTACATTTTCTCACCTTATGAGTAGCCTTTTCACGTGCAGACGTAGCATTGACCGTCAGTTTTTCAAAACGGTGTCACCCCCAATGGACGGGTCCAAGTTCGACGGGTCCCGGTTGGGCGGGTCCCAGTTCGACGCTTTATCAATAACGTATATGGATTAAAGGTATAACGAAGGCTAACAAAAACATTATAGTTAATATATAGTATTTTGAATGCGTATATGAAAATATCAAGCAGTTTAAAACGTACTGAAGTATGTTCGGCATATTCGACTGACGACACAGCTTATTGGCATATAAATATGCAAATGCATTATTTGGTAAGATTTGTATACGCGTGTGTGTGTGATGCTGTGTGTGTGTCTGTGTACATACCTATAAAGTTATATTGTCACAGCCAAAGTGCTACTATAGCCTGTTAATCGTGAGATGTCATCACACACAACTGATAAGCTACGCCCACAAGTCACATTCTTAAGCATACACTGAGCAGCCGAGTAGGCAGGCGTGGGGTATAGATGGTTGGTTGGAGGACTGTCTGCTTGGATGGCAGATGCTTGAGGTAAAGGCTATGGACACTCTGATTGCCATGACCTCTGAGGACTTAATTAGTGGTGCCACAGAAAGTGAATGAGGCCCTGTTTGTACTAACCATGCACAGTTTAAGTACATATGGCTTAAACAAACCCTTTTTGGTGTGTTTAAAATGTACTGTTATTCATGTGTATTAAACACCTGCTCAAGAAAAATTACAATGGACCAGTCTAATGAGATGAAATAAATCGAAGGTAGACTCAATATTCTCACAAATTCCGTGCTTTGATAAACATAAGTAGGTTCAATTTGAATTTTATAAGCAAATAGAAGTTTCTGAATAGGAAATGATCGTAATTAATTATACAAAATTGCCTAAACATTCCTTCAATATACAAGTATAAAATGGCATTCGTCTCGAAGTTCTGTCGTTTCAATGATCGGGTTCGGCTGTCGATTGGCACGGCAGGGTCTCCGCTGCTGGGATCGGTATAGGGAATGCATGCTGCTTCTGCCTTTGTGGCAGTGGGTGCTGTGGCTCTCTTCAGGGTACAATGGTGGCGGTCTGCGCAGCTCCCTGCTTTGCTTTGTGGCATCACGTCTGTTGGCACTAAAATCATCCTTAACGGGACATAATTAGGAGCAATATTATGCCTACACTTTCACACTATCAGTTCAGTTTTGCTTTATACAAATGTTTCGGGGCAAAACCATCCCAACACACTGTCTCAGTACCTCGCATACGGCTGTTTAACACCTTGTTATGGCTCTGCGTGTTTATAAACACAGTCCGCTTATGTCTGGTTACCATACAAAGTCCGCCATGCCGGAGGTCCGATTGTCAGCCGCAACACGCGATGTTTCAGCCAGTGGAAACCTTTATTATATTTTTTAGCCAAGTCAGTCAGGGCATCTCCTGATTGACACGTATTGTGGCCCGGCGATGCACTCGTGTTTATGTTTACACCTGCCATCGCGCCCGGTCCACAGTTTTAACACTCGTTTATAGGGGTAAGCAAACGCTTTCAGGGCAATATTTTTGCAGGTACAAATTTATTTTAAAGGTAACAAGCTATTTTTAGTGTTAATTCAACATTCTTTATAGGTGATTGGGCCCTTTAAAGAAGCGCACAGGGCTGGGTTCTAGACCACAGCAACATTTTCAGTCCAATTCCTTCAATATTGTTGTGTTTTTCTGGTCAAACTGTGCTTTACTTTAAGTTGTTTATTTAATGTTCTGTTGAACATTGTGTGAAAGGTATAAATGTAAAAGACGGTGTCTTCAACTATGGTGAATATGAACCTACAGGACCTTAGTCTATAGTCAGGGGCCAAACTCTGTACTGTGCAAAAATAGGGTTGTACCTTACAGCCCAGATATTAAATTTTACACCTCTTACATGTTCAGAAGATCCAACCTAAAGATTGAAAAGTATTGTTGGCAGTCTCAATACTCTAGAAAAAAACTTTTAGTATTGCTTTTGTTTCTGAAGGTTGAGTAATTTTATGACTTTTTTGCTACCTACTTCTGATCCGTTTTTAGCTCAGCTGACTTTCAGTCATGCTGGGCTATAGCGATGGGTCTTTGTCCGTCGTCCTTCCGTCTGTCCGTCCGGCCGTCCGGCCGGCCGTCCGGCCGTTAGCAGGGCACAAATCGTAACCGTAGGGGCTAGGGCCATGAACCCTATGCAGTCTTAGAGGTTATAAAAAGATCTCCTTGCAAACCTGAAATTAGGTCACTGCGACCTATATTCTCGAAGTTATGGGGTGTGTTTGCACCCCCCAGAAATAACTCTTTGAGACAAAATTTTCATCCCAAACCTTCCATCTTTCACATACAGCTCACCTACCAACAGGGGAAGAACCATAATTTTTGGAGGTCAAAAGGTCAAAGGTCAAGGTCACAGGAGCCTCTTCTTTGAAAAGCCTGTGGATGCATTTTAAGCCAACCCTTTCATCCCAATTCTTTGATTTTTCACATATAGCTCACCTATTAATTTGGAGAAGAATCCTATAGATTTTGAGGTCACAAGGTCAAAGGTCAGGGTCACAGGATCCACTTCTTTGAAAAGGTTGTGGACACATTTCAAGCTAGACTTTTCATTCCAAACCTTCCAGCACTGATATCGCTTCTCTGCCAACAGGGGAAAAGACCTACTTGATTTTGAGGTCAAAGGTCAAGTTCACAGCACCCACTTCTTGCGTGAAGTCATTTTCAGGCAAATTTTTCAATCTGTACCTTCCATCTGTCATATATGGCTTACCTACCAATAAGGGAAGAAGCCTATTGATGTTGAGGTCAAAAAGTCAAAGGTCAAGGTCACAATATTTAATTGTCCTAAATGCTTGTGAGCATATTTCAAGTGTAACTGTTCAACCCAAACCTTCAGTCTTTCACATATGCCACATCTATGCTTCACTCAGTTTGACTCAAACTTCATATTTATGGGTCTTTTTGCTTGAATAAATAACTTATTGATTTTGGGGTCAGCTGGTCAGCAGGTTAAAGGTTGCAGGTCAAAGTTATTCACCCATTGGTTGCCAAGTAATTACACCAGATTTAAGTGGTTAGTAGTTACCCATCATTTAGAAAGAATCCAGTTGATATATGGGCAAAAGGCCAAGGTCATAGGTCAGAGATGTTCACAATTACTTATTTTATAGACCATCTCTATTTTTCTTGTATATATAACCATCCCACTCCAGCTGGTACATCTCCCTGTGTGGCTGTAATTGTGAGTGACACTGGTGACATATGACTCCCTTTTGTATCAGCCTATTAAGTGATAAGGCTCAGTGATAAGTGCCTCGTTACTTCATAACAAAAACACTGTTGTCAGAATGCTTCAGCCAGGCATTAAGACTATGAGAGTATAGTATTAAGGTTTAGCTACTGATTTATAAGATGATGGGAACATTTTGCAGTTTATTTTATGGAATCCTAGCAATAAACTTAGTTTCCTAGATATCTGAATATTTTAAAATATATCACCACATATAAAAGCAAGTGTTTGTTCTCATAATATGTGGATGTGTACCTTGATTTAGAATGGCTTTTTGTTTTATTTCAAGACTCTTTAGTCATGCTTTCTGCATTTCTTTTCTTTCAGGTTTGGCAGTTTACCTACCCTGCTGACCCCATTGAAAAGCAGAGTGATAATAAAAAATATTGGACTTACACTTTTTACAATTGCATATCTATAAATCTGATATGAGGGCCTGGACATGCCTTTTGAATTATTTTGGGCATTCATTACTGGATAATTTGCCCCAAGTTTGGTCTCTTATTGGAGAATGTGGGATATCAAATGTCATACTTGTCAGAAATCCATTATGTCTGCCAGTTAGCCACCTTAGAAATTCTTTCTTCAGTGCAGTTTCAGTAATTTTTCTTTAATGTTTGGTCCGATTTAGAGAATGTTTGTTGTCTGATTTCAGACTTGTCAGAAGTCCAATATGGCCACCAGGCAACCATCTTTTAATTCCTTTTGATCATATTATCTCAAGAACAGTTAAAGTGAATGCAGTTGGATGTATATTTATGAAATCTTGTAAAGGATTGGGTCAAATATTTCTGAATAAATATTACCATCATTTATAAAAGTGCAGTACAGTTGGCTTGTATTGAATAAAAATTCATACAGAAGCACCTGTTTCTCAATAATTCTTGCATGTATTTCCTTGATTTTTGCTATATATTTTGATCTTATATTTGCCCTTTGTGGTGTTCCTTTGAGACTGACAGGTTTCAAACAAGCTGTTGGAATAGTTCCTGATAGCTTAACAATCATGCATTTTCCTCAGACCATCAATTCCCTGTGTTTTAACCAGACATAGGTGATATATATTTCTGTTGTCATAGAAAATTTTCAACAAATTGGCAAATGGGTTCTTCAAAATTTGACTGGAAGTTGTGAATCTCAGTCCATGATGTCACAGGTCATGCTTGGCAGCTGAGCGTCATGACCCATGGGTCACTTGTTAATTCACTGCTGCTACTTGCTTGTATATATTTTCACAAATATGGTACCATTGATTAGCGAAGAACTAGGGTTTTGAAGGCTGCAAGAATTTTTACGACATCACTTATATGTAAGCGATTGTGAGCCCTATAACTTACCCCCATCCCTCGAATTTTCCAAAATTCTAGAAAAATTTTCAATGTACGTACATTTGTTTCAGCTTAGGATTAATTTTATATTATTATGCAATGTCCATAGGATTTTCTATCAAATGCATGTCTATTCTTACTGAAATATTCATGTTTTCTTTAATTTTGCTTCAAATAAGAAAAATTGTTTAAACGATTGTAATTTTTTCAGCACGTCAGGGCCTTTGCTGGTTTGATTCAAGATAATTTCTACAGTAGCACAGATACAAAAAGCACAATGTGGACAGACAATGTGGTTTTGATTCTCTCGACAGTCTCAGACTACACATGTATGCTTCGACAAAGTCAGACCTTAGAGCACTAACTCATACAGAGGATGCGTTCAGATTTCATGTACTAAGGGCTTTGTACCAACTATATATCTATAGCACTTTACAAAAGGGCACAACGAAGTCATCCGGATCTGCCACCACCAACAAAGTTTGGCCGGATCATAGATAAAGGAAAACTTGGACCAGTAATGATTTCCAAATTATCAAAGCCAGACATTAACAAAACTGTGTCCTGTAAATATTGGACATCAAAATGCTTCAAAGGATGTTTCTGCATTCGTGATACAGAAACTGTACACTATACAATTATTTTATATTTCTAATTCAACGCAAACTTTTTTTCTCCTCAAATATATATATATATATATATATATATATATATATATATATATATATATATATATATATATATATATATATATATATATATTACTTCATGTAAAAAAGAAAATGCAAGAACAAATTGGCGTAGGAAGCATCACGTATTAAGCTTCAGCATGCAGTATATCGCAATTTTAAGATCTGGTGAATTTTTTTTCTCAAACTGAACTAGGATGTTTAAAGTTAATCAATGTAACTTCTGTATGGAAAATGGGTTTTGTGCGAATTTTAATGGAATGGGCGTGACTGAAATTTTCTGATTGAGTTTTGTGGTCTGATGCAAAATATAAAATTACCAGGAATAACTGTAGAATGGTAAATATATTTTTAATTTTCAAAATTACTATTAAATTTTTATATTTTTAGTGGTTAATGGTCATCATTTTCTTTCGAAGGATAAACTAGATCCAAGATCAATGTGTTGAGTCAATTCAAGGTCATTTCATGCTACCCATATTAGGAATCCATTTAATGAGAAATGTTGAAAATGAATAGGTCTGTAACCCAAAGTGGGCCATCCAATGCGAAATTTCCCAACTCATGGTAAATATTGTAAAGAGAGGGTTGCCTTGAATTTACTCAAGTAATACAAATATAAAAAACACAAGCCCAAAGAATCATGTCGCTCAACTGATCGGCATAAACTGATCGTATAAATCCAAATCCCTCTGAGAGAGACAAAATGACGACGACATGCAGAACGGAAGAATACTGTTGAAACTTGAAAGATATTTCGAAAAATTACAGAGATGTTCTTAAAGTTCAGGACATCATTAAAGACATGGTCCGACTGACATTTATTTTTGCATGGTGTATAAGATTTTGATAGAGGTGTTGATGAGATATTATATTTATCACTCATTCCAAACCAGCTTTTTGCCTGGCACATATTGTAATTTTTTATGTTATTACCAAACCGCGATTATAATGAAACAAAAATCAAGGTTAAGCCACAGACCTGCTGCCAAAGGTGAATCCATCCAAGACCAAGGTTCATTTGATCTGATCGTCAGCTCTTTATGATTTTGTGCTAAATACGGTGATGCAATATTATTCTGAAAGCAAGGCTGCAAAATTCTTTATAATATTTAATGACGGGAATGCTTGTTTAAATGCGGCCCATTATTTCCTATATAAAAAGCAGTGCAAGTATTTATTAAACAACCCTGGGCACAAAGAAAGGCGTATCTTCCAACATGTCTCATATCATGTTTCTATACCTTATACCCATAGAATATAAATTCCTGTGGCCTGTGTTCTTTCAAGAAGAATCAATTAACATCTGATTGAATGTTTGACCAGAATATTCTTGGTCTGGGAGATATGATTTATGCCCTGTCAATAATTATTCATACACTAATAAATGATACCACATTTCTGTATTCATGTGACTCACCCCAGCGATCGATGAGGTTATGTTTTCAGCTTTGTATGATTATTGGTTTCTAGAATATTGGAATCGGCCGGCCTATGGTGCAGTTGACTCAATTTTGTATGTACGCTTGTATTTTTAGCTCAGCTGACTGTAAGTCATCCGAGCTATAGCAATCACCCTTTGTCCGTCCGGCCGTCTGGCCGTCCGGCCGTCCGTCCGTTAACAGGGCACAAATTGTAACCGTTAGACCTAGAAACTTCTAACTGTACATCCAGGGAGGTCTTGGGCAAATCTCCATGGCAACCTCAAATTAGGTCATGGTGACCTATATTTTGTGACTTACGGGCCGAAAACATGATTTTGAGCACCCAGACAGTCAGATGGGGCACAAATTGTATCTATTAGGCCTAGAAACCTCTAACCTGACATTTTGGGATATTCTAGGTAAATGTCCTTGGAAACCTGAAGCTAGGTCACTGTGACCTATATTCTGCGACCTAAAGGGAAAAAATGTCATATGAGCACCCTGAATATCAGATGAGGACAAATCGAATATGTGAGGCCTAGAATCTTTTAACTCGGTATCCTGGGAGTTTCTAGGCAAATCTCCTTGGAAACCTGAAATTAGGTCATAGTGACCTATATTTTGTGACCTATTGGCCGAGAGCAGGTTTTTGAGCACCTATACAGTCAGATGGGGCACAAAAAGTATCCATTAGGCCTAGAATCCTCCAAGATGACATATAGGGAGGTCCCAGGCAAATGTCCTTTGAAACCTGAAATTAGGTCACTGTGACCTATATTCTGCGACCTATAGGAAAAAGATGTCGTATGAACACCCTGAATGTCAGATGGGTACAAATCGTATCTGTAAGGCCTAGAATCTTCTTACACAATTTCCTGGGAGGCTCTAGGCAAATCTCCTTAGAAACCTGAAATTAGGTCATGGTGACCTACATTTTGTGACCTACGAGACAAAAACCTGATTTTGAGCACCCTGAATGTAAGATGGGCACAAATCGTATCTGTGAGGCCTAGAATCTTCTAATGCAACATCCTAGGAGGTGCTAGGCAAATCTCCTGGGAAACCTGAAATTAGGTCATACTGACCAACATTTTGTGATATACAGGCCAAACAGGATTTTGAGCATCCAGAAAGTCAGGCAGGGCACACATTGTATTTGTTAGGCCTAGATTTCTAATGTAGCATTCTGAGACGTCCTTGGCAAATGTCTTTGGAAAACCTAAATTAGGTCACCATGACCTATATTTTGCAACCTTTAGGAAAAAAAGTCATAAAGTCACCCAGACAGTCAGTCAGGGCACACATTGTATCTGTTAGGCCTAGAATCATCTAATGTATCATTCTGAGACGTCCTTGGCCAATGTCCTTGGAAAACTGAAAATAGGTCACCGTGACCTATATTTTGCAACCTATCAGAAAAGATGTCATATAAGGACCCAGACAGGCAGGGCACAAATTGTATCCATTAGGCCTAAAATCTTTTAATATAAAATTCAGGGAGGTCTTAGTCAAGTGTCCTTGGAAACCTGAAATTAGGTCATGGTGACCTATATTCTGCCAACTATGGACCAGAAACATGATTTTGAGCAACCAGACAAACAGGGTACAAATTGTATCCATTTTCCTTGGAACCCTCTATTGTGAAAACCAGGGGGGGGGGGGTCCTGGGCAGGTCTCCTATGAATCCTGAAATTTTTATTTTCTGTCCATTTTTTCAACACTGTAACTTGAGCCACAGCTATTCTCACAGACAATATATAACATTAATAAAAAACATGAGCACCCAGTCTAAATTAGCTGAGCATCATGGCCCATGGGCCACTTGTTTTATCTGTTTGCTTATCTATACACACTCTTCAGATCACACTTTTGATATTAATCAAATTTAAAGATCAATAAACCATCGAAGCCGATTATTTTCAAGCAGGTTCATCTGGGATGTATATCATTGAACACTCGCACGGTCTAGCACTGGGCATTTAGGCATATATATATATATATATATATATATATATATATATATATATATATATATATATATATATATATATATATCCACATAGAGTATACTTTAAGAGACAAATACACAATAAACAAATACAGGTATATATATTAAAAAGGCTTAAAAAAAGTCCGTGATGTTTGGTGGAAAATTATGAAAAGTCAAGGGGACTTATGTAGCATCCAAATAAAAGGCAAATGCCTTGTATAATAAAATAAAACAGAGTGTATATAATACATTATGATTTTTTTTTCAATATCGCCTCAACTTACGGCAATATGTTCTATAACTGATGACCTCCATCGAATGTCATACATATTTTTTTTTATGTAAGCGGTCAGTAATCACATTTCGTCTAAAACCGGATAGATGCATGCACACTGCATCATTTATGTGTGTATACACACACACACACACACACACATGTGTTGAAACCAAACCAAATGGGAACTTTATACATAAATGCCAAAAACTGCCAATGGCCGAGTGGGAAGTGGGGACCAGACATATTTAACCATTCCTCTAGGAGAACTACCGGCATATACCGTCATTCCGGCATTGATGTCGAGCACTGTTCATATGTATACATGATATATATAATCACAAAGCAAACATAATGTATAAAATATTAAATCTCTTGTGCAAAATACAGACAAAATGGATCATTTTTTAATATAATCTCAGCAGTATGTGACCAGTCTGTACCTGTAGAACTGACAACCCCCAG
This sequence comes from Sipunculus nudus, assembly GCA_026874595.1. NCBI lineage: Eukaryota > Metazoa > Annelida > Sipuncula > Golfingiida > Sipunculidae > Sipunculus > Sipunculus nudus. Next base: position 52,683,500 of record CM049321.1, read on the forward strand.
AGGAAAATGGACCCACTGCATAAAATTCAGAATGCAGTCCTAGGGCCTTCAGTTATAATATTATAACTAAATTTCCGCGTCTGTGATGAAGTTCGCTGGATAGTTACAGCATTTCTACAAATCCTACTGAATTTACGTTTGTCTGCGGGAGCGCCCTGCCTGCTGGCCAACCATCGTGGTTACTTCACAGGCCGTCAAATGACGCGTGTAGGACACAGTAACGTGATACGATTAGCATGTTCCTGTACTAACTGCCTCATCGCTGATAATAATATCAGAATAGCCACGGAAATCCGAAACACTGTGAATCGGAGAATCCGACTACATAAAATCCGTGTTAAAGGAGTCTTATAACATATACCATGTTCTTGTCATCTCTTTTTAGTTTTTGAGTTTCATATTGTCATTGACTGGTCATCCCATTACCAATAGTTTGCAATTATAAAACAGTGATATTGTCGTAGGCACATTTGCATAGACTTTGTTCACCCGATTATGGATGGCATGTATTAATACAAGGGTATTGTCATAGGCATGTCTTAATAGGCTGTGGTCACCAAAGGATTCTTTGTTTGCATGTCATAAAACAGCGGCGGTGTGAGGTTAAAATCGGACCTCCAGACTATAAAGGTCATGAGTTCAGTGGAAGTAGGCTTTAAAACTCCTTATTAGGTTACACGTACGTCCAGAACATGTTGCTAATGACCCGGTTTTATTGATATACCTATGTTAGTGTAATACTTGTAGAAGATGATCAGCATGAATTCGATATTACATATACAGAGAGCTAAGTTGCAGTTAATCAAACAAATTATACAATATAAGCGGCAGGGCAATTGAAGAGGAATACCAGCGATATAACCGACCCCTGGTTATATTTTCTCTTCTGGCTAATTTTATACCCTTGTCGTTCAACTGTGTCCTGCTAAAAATTACTTATACCAATCCAATGGTCTGTTTTTTAGCTCAGCTGACTATAAGTCATCTGAGCTATAGTCGTGGTCCATTGTCCGTCGTCCGTCCGTCCGTCAGTCCGTCTGTCTGTCCGTCTGTCCGTCCGTCCGTCCGTCTGTCCGGATGTCCGTCCGTAAGACTGGCACGTTTCGACACCGTTGGACCTACGAGTCTGAAATTCGGCATACTGTTAGATGACCCCAAAATCTCCTACCATGCCGAAAATTGGGTCAATAGGACTTCGTACCTTCGAGATATTAAGGAAAAACCTCAATTTTTTTTATTAGAAATCCATTTTCACACTTCAGGACTGCCTAATATCAAAACCACTCATCTGGTTTTCTTCATATTTACCATAAATATTCCTCTATATAGTTTCTATGTACATGCCAGATATTAAGTCAGTATTGTATAATTTAAAAGTTATGGGCCCAAACATAATGGACTTTGTAAAAAAATCAGGAAGATATTTGGTCACTTAAGACCAAAAGTGTTAAAGGTAGGGACTTTTTTCCAGTAATACAACTTTAATTAATCAAAATTTAATTGTATACCAAAAATTAGATCATAGTCTGTTAAATTTTTTTAAAATATTGTCAAAAATATAAAATTGATACCTTAAATGTTGCCCAACTTTGGCCACGGCACGTTTTTTTCCTGTAAGTACTGTGGATTTAATTTTCACAGCATGTATACATAAGGATTTAATCTGTTAAAATCTGAAATTTAAAAATAAAAGCTGCAAAATTAGGCTAGTTATTGAATTTTTTTAGGCTCTTGATGTATTCTCTTACATTGTCAGGCACTCCACTTTGATGACTGTAGGTCATTCAGTGCACATCTCTATGCTCCCCAGGCTGTTGGCATAATTTTAGATGTCCCCAAAATCTCCTACCATACCGAAAATTGGGTCATTAGGACTTCGTTCCTTCGAGATATTAAGGGAAAAAAAACTCCGTTTTCCATAAAAAAAAGCCATTGTTACACTTCAAGGCTGCCTAATATCAAAACCACTGATCTGTTTTTGATTGTATTTAGTATTCACATTCTTTCGTATATTTTCTATGAACATACCAAAAATTAGGTCAGTATTGGGTATTATTTTGAAGTTATTGGCCAAAACATAATGCAATTTTAAAAAAATCAGGAAATATATTTACTCACCTAACATGAGAATTGCTGAACCTAGAGACTTTTTTTTCAGGAATATAACTTTATTTAATCAAGATTCAATTGTTTACCCAAAATTAGATCTGAATTTTGCAATTTTTTTAAGTTATTAGCATAAATAGAAAATCAATACCTTAAATTTTGTCCAACTTTGGCACTGTTGATTTAATTTTCACAGCATATATACATAAGGATTTAATCTTTTAAAATCTGAAATTTCAAAGAAATTGATTGGAAAGAATGGCTTTTATTCATGTTTTCATACACCATGTCAAGTGTTGTTTACTTCTAGCCCACCTAGTAGTACAGCCTTCACTTGCATTATGTAACCCACCCAAGGCAGCTTGCCTTGGGTCAGCTTGGCCACTACCAGCAGGCTTCCCCTCTGCCCTGCACTCCCCCCCCCCAGATGGAGCATAAACTAGATGAATGTTATTATTTTCTGTATTTGATTCATTCTTATTCTAGGCTATGCTACATTTTAGATTTTGTATTGTACCACCAGGGTTACAATGATTAAAGTGTACATTTAATTGTGTCCACAAAGTGATGTATTGCTATGAAAGTGTGGATGTTCATCAGATAAGTAATTCCTTACTTCAGAGGAGTAAAAACTTCACCAGGTGTGAAATTGACTATTAATTCCAGTAATAAATTAAAACTGGGATAATAATTAGCACAACGATATTGTTTGTCCCTCATTCAACCAACAGTGTGTATACTTTATTTGAAAAGATGTTTTATTTTATCAAATTTACTGAATCTTTTATTTTATTTTGGTGAATAACATTAAGCATGTACTGAAAACTCCAATGTGCAAAACTTTTTAATAGTGATTCAAGGAATAATTTTTGTAGATGCCATGTTGTGGCATTATTTTCTTTTAAATTCAGTTTAAACATTTATGATTTAAAAATAATAAAATATATGTGTATGCATAATATGACCCAATATGAGCTACACTCTGGATATATGATGATTGCAACTTTTGCAACAATTCTAATATTTTAACTTATAGTTTCAGTTTTTTACTCTGTATATATAATGATTGCAACTTTTGCAACAATTCTAACATTTAAACTTACATTTTCAGGTTTTTTTATTAAAAAATTTATAAAACCTGTAAATAAAAAAATGATTCAGATAAAAACTTCTGAATGGAAAAAGTGGATATGCTTAAAAAAATAGGATTATGTATAAACTTAAATGCATTATTCCCCTGAAAGTGAAATAAAGGTATTAGTCCATTCTGTCCACTTGCCTGTCCATCTGTAAATTTTCATATGCATCACAGTATCTCAAAACTTTTACTGTTTTTCTTCATGACAGTCTTGTCAGAGTATTAGTTTGCAATCATATATTTAGAACTTTACTATAACCAAGTAGGAGGGCCCCTTTCCTCTTAGCTTTTCATATTCTTATATAAATGAAAACATTACAATAGAATATTTCTACATCCACCTTCGTGCTGCCCTCACTTTTCCCTTCTCCAAACCCCATCCCAAAGTCAGCCTCAGTAAGTAAGAACAAGATGAATCAGATGTATTCATACTTTAATATTTTGTATAACTATTCGTCCATAGGTACCTATGTACATGCCAGAAATTATGTCAATATTGTGTAATATGTAGACATAGTGGGCATCACAATAATGTACCTTGTCAAGACTAAAGAGATATTGTGTCATACAGTCACAAATTCATAAATCACTTCATCAGCATAGTTAATCATAACATCATATCTGTCAAATTGAAAGCTTGCAGACTACCATACACTTTAGATCCTTCAACAAATAGCCTTATCATCATTCTACTACTGCTTATTACTGCTGTCATTGCATTCATATTTGCTCAAATATATCACAATTTTCAACCCCTCCTAAATAAATAAAAAATAAACCACTATATTTGACTCTATTAATCCATCAGTCAGGTTATTTCATTTATCATTTACTCACATATTACATTACATTCCTTTATAATAGCCCAACATGTCCATGATATTCAAAAGCTTTATCGACTCGATATAGTATCACAGTGGAGAAACATTTATAGTCCAATCACGATCAGCTGAGCGCCGTGACCCATGGGTCCCTTGTTTTGTTGAATTTATCTTTACCAGTGATTTAATTTCAGTTAAATGCTATCTGAAACATGCCCCTTGGATGTAGATCAGTTCTTTTATATATTGGTTTTAAAATATAGCCAAATAAAATTATTTGGTTTATATAGATTTATATATATTCTACTTTGATGATCCCACTGATGCATCATTGTCAAAGTAAAGCTCTTTATGCAGTATGTATCTAATCTTAGTCTACCTAATATACTGGTACATACATTTTTTAAGTTTATGTGACCCCCAGCAATGTTCATCATCTATACATGCATGAAAAAATTTTGCTTCTTCTTTTTCTCTGCAGGTGTGCCAGGCTGTGGCCGTAATATTCCATCTAGAACTTGACCACTTCATGCCAGCCACCAGTTTGATAGGAGCAAATCTCTTTGTTTGAGCTTGAAATATTGCCTCTGACATTTGTGTCAGGGTAATCAATAAGTTTTGAAATTAAGATTTTCTTAATTGTTCAATATCTATGCACTGTGGAAGGCATTTGATTATTATTCTTTAAAGAACTGCACATTGAAACTGATCAGATAACTAATAATAATTGTTATTCATCATTAGACTATATCTTATAAAGCATTTTGGTAAATGCACTTTACTCAGAATAATTTAAGCAACAGGACAAGTCAGAATTTATGGATCTTCAATTAACTGTTGGCCACTTTACATATTCAATGTTACAGAAAGAAATATTTTCCTGGTTATATAAGGCACATGTTAAATGGATGATTTATTTCATATGTTACACGTTTGCAGGCAGCAGTTGAAGCCTTCAAGATAGAACGATAACATTCAGGAAAATACGTTGAAGATTCCAGCTAAAATGACCGGTGTAATTGAGGAAGAGGTAAGTCAAAACAAAAGGTAACTGACGAATGTTCCAGTAGGGTAAACATGACTTGATATTTGGCTTTGAACGTACAACTTTAACTTGGATTCACAATAGGTACTCTTTTGGTTTCCCATCATTTTCCCTTCCTTTCACACCACAAATTACAAGACAAAAATAATCAGTTTTACATCAAGACCTGTCCTATTACAACTTTTGAAACTCATAATCGAAGTGATCAATATTCTGTAAATTACTTTTTAGGAGGTTGAGATTATATCTTGCATTGATATAATTTATCTTATGTTTTCATACATCCTTGATACCCAAATTCCTGAAATGGTGAATAAATGGTCGGAGAAAAGATACAAATATTCAAGTTTCATCAAACTGATGTTAACGTATTCAATTATTTGGTCATTAAACCTTAATCAAAGTGTTTCTAAAACATCCCAATCCGTCTCAAAATGTAGTAATTCATCACATCATTATAAAATATTTCTTAGCAGGAAGTCGTGGAAAGCTCCAGATTTATTACTGCTGTTATCACGCTTTGTCTCCTGTCAATATTACGGCGATCCTACAAATGTCCTTATAATGTTTTATTCCTCTTACGAGGTATAGCTCTTTTATTTAAAGAAAAGCCAAAATATCCTGCTGATGGCCATGACTCTTGTGTCCCCTGCTAATATTTTGAAAACGTTTCCACTTGAATAATTTAATTTCCTTTCATTGATATCCCTTTAAGTCCTGTTTCGCATGTATTCATGCAAATCTTAAACAAGATTATCATGTTATCTAACATGACGTATCATCTTAAGCCAATTGCTCCAAGTGACGCTAAACCTGACATGTCAAAACTGAGGATAATAAAGGAGTCGGAACTTCGGAGGGGCGCAATCATTGGATCTAGAGCGTTTGGAACAGTTTACAAGGTAACGAAACTATTTAATAGTTGTGGCCATGAAATATGATGTCTAATAAAATGCTATGTTTTTAGGTTTTCCAACTTTTAATAAAGCTACCAATTATAAATAAATAGACTAGTTAAGCTCAAATTTAATAATAATCATACCTTACGCCGTTGATATTGCTTCAGCTTACATATCACATTTGCTTTCTAATTATACCTCCAGTAGTTAATTGAACCCCTCGATATCTTTGTATGCTTTGTAAATCAATTATCGAAAGAAAAATATAAGATAAAATGGTCAGATCGAAACGATAAGACGTTGATAGGGATTCAAAGTGCATGATATTAAACACATCGAATGACATTATACGTTTAAGGCCTTGTTAAAATTAAATATAACCCTCGCATTGTCATTTCAAGGGAAATTACAAAAAATATTGATAATTAATATTCGTATCTTCAAACGTAAATACTTTGAGAATACATTGCAGTAATTCAGAAATGCAATGTTCCAATCAATATTCAAGAAGTCCGAGCGTCTTGGTTTGTTGGACAATTTTGTTATGCATGTAGGAACAGACGGATATGTTAACGCCTCGTTATTGCTGAATATAAGCAACAAATTAAAGTTCTATAATTATTTTGTACATCTAAATTATGTAAAATAAATAAACCCTGCCGGACAATAACTGATTTTTACAGATAATTTAAATAATGTTTATTTGTTCCAAGATTTAATTTTTATTTAGGGTGTCTGGATACCGGAAAATGAAAATCTCAAAATACCTGTAGCCATAAAAGTGCTGCAGGAAGGAACATCAGCGAACATGAGTCGTGAATTATTGGATGAAGCCCGCGTTATGAGCAGTGTGAATCATCCATGTTGCATTCGTATCCTGGCCGTTTGTCTCACGCAAGAAGTTATGCTCATTACGCAACTGATGCCACTAGGGTGCCTTTTGGGTTACATCCGCACAAATAAGGATCGCATTGGTTCTAAGCCTTTGCTGACATGGTGTTCTCAAATTGCTAAGGTTAATATATTTATAATTAAAGTAAAAAGACGTCGGACGTTGGGTCTAACCTTCTACTGTATTGTTCTCAAATTGAAAAATGTGAGTTAACATGGGAACGGTTAAACAGTAATCATAAAATTTAGATTCACTGTACATAATCAAAGGGGGTTATAGCAACCATAATCATCCCTTTCCTGAGTCTCTTTGAGGTTACCTTGAATGATATATATATACACACACAGTGGAACCCTACAACTATGACCATCTTCGGGAATGACCAAAGTGGTCGTAATTTTTGGGTGGTCGTATTTGTGAACTCTTAAGTTAAATGAATAGTCTACTCAGGACCAAGAAAAATGGTCCTAATTGTGGGGTTGGTCGCAATAGCGGGTTGGTCGCAAGGCAGGTTTCCATATATATATATATATATATATATATATATATATATAGAAATGTCTCTGTTTAAATATATATATTTGAGACTTATTTAATTACCCAGCAACCTCACATGTAGGAAGAATATTTCATAATACTTAACCACTGTATCTAAACAAATAACATTCTGTAGTATATATTCGCTTATATTAATAGTAAATTCATGTAAATTTCTATTTTGTAGGGCATGACCTACATAGAAGACAAAGGAATCGTTCACAGAGACCTTGCAGCGAGGAACGTCCTCCGTGAGATCTTGACAAATTTATCCTTGCAATGATGTTATTGAAACTATCAATATATTGATATAACTGGGAATATTCTTAGAATAAACCTCTGCATCATTTTCTATATGAAGTGAGAAGGCGTTAAACAAAACTGTTATAATTAAATGGAAAGCTTATTTCACCAACTTTTACGACATTCTAAACAGCGTTTGCATTTACCATACATTTCTTAATAGTGCATTGCACTAAGAAAAAAAAAAAAACAAGTATGGAATAAAACGACACAACTAAATACATTTATTATTAAACCAAAATTCATTCCTGCAAAAGTATTGCAACAATAATACCCATCGCACTGACGTAACCTCTCATCATTAAAACCTCTGTTACTACAGTTATTAAGTGAATTCGATTACATTATTACACTCTGCCTAAATATTGTATGTCATCATATCTTGCATTTGGATGCATTCAATTGAATAATTATATCATCTTTTCTCGAATAAATTGCTTAATGTTTATGTTCCTATAAATCATCTTTACCAACACCGTATCCATAATATTCCCCAAAGTCTTAACGGGTCAAAGACTCTACAGTTAAATAAAAAAATGAAAGAAAATGGGTTTACTCATTTATTCAGGGGTTTAGTGCATATTGATCAGTTTTGCTTCTTAGTCCCATATATTCGACCACTGTTGCATATGACTTCATGCGCTGATCATTGTAGAAACCATGATCATTTGAAAATCATGTGCGATTATTTTCACCAGACCCTTGTTCCACCCGGCGTCTAAACAAAGCTGGCTTCTATTTAAGACCGGTGATTATTAAAAAATACATTATCAGGCTCGTCAAACAAAACTGAAAAAAAGGAAACCTCGAAAAAATATATCCGCCGGTCACTACTTGGGAACGCAATTGAAAACATCGCCGGTACACAGATTGTGTTAACTGGAAATAACAAGACACCAGGATAGAATGATCTATATGAGCATATTTCTAGTTAAATAATTACTAATATAGGAGTGTGATTAGAATTAATTTATAAAGTGCAAATCATAAATAAGAATGTGTTAAAATGTAATTGGTTTAAAAATGAGGATGAGTTGAAAAAAAAAGACCCGATAATTTTCAAAACCCCATTTTTGAAGATGCAAATTTTAAGATTTGTTAGCCAAATAATTTTTTTTTCAATAAAAAAACCGCAGAATTCATGAACATTTTTAAGTACAGACATATACATTTCTAGTGCATACTCCGACACATGTGAAGATCACAGATTTTGGTCTGGCCAAGTTATTAAATCACAATAAAGAGGTCGCACACGGGACGGAGAAGGTAAGTCTGGTTTTATTTCAATATATTATAAATATATGAATAAATTACATTACCAAGCATAAGGTATGGAGTGTAATATACAGATCCAGATGACATGATATGTGTGAATTTTCATGGTTTGTCTGCAAAGCGCATATGGTCGGGTATTTGAATTCGTGGTAAAAGATTTAAAATGTGAGGTCTTCCTGGTCTATGAATATCTACGTATACACAATAAAGACAAGACTATCACAACAACCCCCGGACAATTACCCTCCAACAATTACCCCGAGGCTATTCCCAAATCCGACAACTACCCCCCCCCCGATAGGACAACTATCCCTGAGACAAATACCCCCCGACAATTACCCCCGGTCAATTATCCCAGTACAAAAATCCCACCGTCAATTACCCCGGACAATTACTCACTTGTACAACTCATTGTATGTATGCATAGAATATATTGTTCAATGTATACAGTTAAGAGCAATTTTTTTTTTAAATTTATAAAATCATTGGATTAAAAAAAATAAAAATGCAATAGAATGTATCATGTTATCATGATTTGTTTATTATTGTGATGACCCTTGTATATAAAGGGACCATAAAACGTGCCTAATCGGTGTCAGATAATGCAAAATACGTAGATAAAGGCTGCCTTAAGTGCACAGGAACGTATGATTTGTGTATACCATGGATTATTTGAGAGGCAATATCTGCAACTTGGCCCTGTAATCAACATTTAATGTTATTTTTTTTCTGTCATACATATCTTATCTTAAAATATGTCTGTTTTGAAATATATTAAGTGACTCCTATTTTTTAAAAGCGAAGGTTGAATTACACATTCGAAGCAGCCCATTAACAATTTAAAGTAAGGCCAATCATTTAATTCTCATACTGCTTTAAAATATACGTAAAATATATGAAATATACCAGGGTGATAATTGTCCGGGGATAATTGTCTCTGGGGTATTTTCCCGGGGTAGTTGTCTGGAGGTAATTGCGGGGGGGGGGGGGATAACTGTTGGGGGGAGTAATTGTCCTTGGGAAGTGACTGTACCTCAGGCAATTGATCAGCGTTACACAAACAAGCCGGAAAACACCATGGAAATTAATCAGGCGTGACAGACACGTGTCGGTCATTCACTGAGTCTAAGTTGGCATATCTGGTAACACCACATTCACAGGAAATCTAAGCTGCCACTTACTCTAGGAAAAAAAAGTCGACCGTTCCAATGTTGTTTGTTTTTTTTTTTAATCCAGGTTTCTCATGTAGAATCCTTAAATCACGGAAGAGGCCATCAGAGAAGGGCTTCGCTCGGCGTTCAGCTTACCAAATATTTTGAGATTTTTTTTAATTTAGTAATTGACATATTGGGCCGACTGGATGCGAGGTGTAAACAATCGGTGCTTTTTAGTCATACTAATTTTCTGTGGTTTCATTTCCGGCTCAGTCTATTGAACAACCGTTAGCTGTATCCGAAAGAAGTATCACGTGTCTCAATTGAATGCATGGGTGGCCTTCGCAAATGAGTATAGATGAAATTTGTTTTTTTAAAGCCAATGAAAAGCCGTAGTTGTGGTTACAAACATATGGACATATGCACCGTTTTCGTCGTGTCATCAATACCGCTTCCATCTTTGCGAGATAAAAAGGTGGTATTGATCTTAAATATTTTACCTGTTGGAAAAAGGAGAAATTGAGAATTTGTTTCCCGTAAATGATGTGATAATGTATAACTGTAACTTTTAATCGTCGTTTTATGGGAAAATATTTATAAATCACGTACAATATTTGTATTTTACAGGAAATAAAATTCAGCCCATTTATCGTAAATGCCAATGACATTCACAGATTATAACAAGCAATCTCATGAACCATTATGGAAAACTAAGGAGCCAACTTTAATAAATATAGACGAATCGACAACCAGCTGTCGTAATATAACATTTGAGAAAAAAATTGTATCGCCGTAAATATAAATCGCTCATTACTTTGACCCATGAAAACCAGGAATAAAACATCCAAATTAATGTTTCTGAAAATACATGTACCCCTGTTTCCCTGCGATCAAGCAAGATTCTTTTGGACACTATTGTTAAGGATTAAACTCCAAATCATTCACACAGCCTAAAGCTACTTGGCCCAGGTTCCGTCATGCCTTACTGATACGTCGCAGCAGATCATCACAGCAGAGTCTCATACAAACAAGATGAAGACAGTATAATAAAAACAGAACTGTAATAACTGTATGTACAACTTTATAGTAAATAAACTGGTGACTGGCTAATGGAATCCTCCCTCTAAAGACGTTACCCCAATCGACGATGAACCACAGTATGCTTTACAAACCCTGGGTATAAAAAGAGACCTTTACCCTAGGTATCAACGGGAGACTCATTCTTGTGGGAGGGGTGTACTCTTCAGGGGTAGATCCACTAGAGGTGACATATAAGCACTTATATAATAATGATTATATGGGGATTAAAGCTAAGAGAAAAATCATGGCATCAATTATATATTTAGCGAACATGCATTATATTTTGTGACACCTGATCTTAGGAAGCCTTAATTTAGAAACGATTATCCCGGAGGTAGGCAACAGCGGGGTTGTAGTGTTACATTCCAATAAACTCCTCTATCCAATCCTACCGCTCCCCCACCGCCACCATTATTGGTACTTGACAAGAATATGATTTTGAAGAAAGGATTCACAAGAACCTCATATATCAATTTAAATGGGTCACCGATCCTACGTGAAAACTTTGTGACCGGAATGAAATGTTTAGAATATTGATTGATCATAAAACTTGTTCTTTTCTTTTTTAGTTACCTTTCAAGTGGCTAGCCTTGGAATCTCTTCATGAACGCATCTTTACACACAAGAGTGATGTCTGGGCCTTTGGTATGTTTTGTAACAGCGAATCCTTAATTTGTTTGCTAAATGAATTTAACACGTACACTTCAAATGCAATAAATAGCATTTTTGCTTGTTTAGACGTACATAAAAAATGTATAAATACTCCTAACTAGTATTATAACCTTCTGCTCTAACGCTGTTTTATGTTACTGACAAGTTTATTTCGGACCTTAAATCCATCAGCTTGAGCAGTAAATTTGTTACTTAAATATAATTTTGTTGTGGCTAGGTGTCACGGCTTGGGAACTCTTTTCTTATGGAGAAACCCCATACCAGAATGTGACAGCCCGAGATGTTCCTAAGATGCTTGCCAAAGGGGAACGACTGCCACAACCTGCAATCTGTACGATCGACGTATATATGATTCTCCTGAAATGTGAGTATATCCCTAAATTGCAGTGTTTGCAGGGATAAATCATTGTTTAAATGGTCGTAATCCTTTATCAGCAAGAAAACACAGCACGAAAATATTGTTCTTTGTTCTCTTTTTCTCTCCCTCTCTCCCTGTCCTCTGCATCAAACGCTGATCGTTCGTTGTCCAGCCCTAATAATATTCGGATATTATTTCTTAATACTCGGTCCTTCGTTCCAACTGCTTACGATGATCAAGGTGGTATTTCCCTTGATACACATGATGGAAAATCTCTCATTTGTCGGTACTTTTTTCTTTAATGTTAAACATACTTATCGCGGTGCTGTCAGTGCTGTCCTTAAAAATTACAAATTTACCTAGATGATAGAAATTAAAAATTAGAAATTAAAAAAAAAGTGCTGTGAATTGTAAAATGATAATCAAAGGTAACTACATATTTAACTACATATATAACTTAAAAGTTTGAAGAAATGGCTTATTTTTTTTAGCTCCGCTGACTGAAAGTCCTTTTTTTACGAAAGAAACATCTTATTTATAGTGATTAGAGATTTCAAAATAAATAAACTGACATGTCCTGAGGGTGGAATCCAGAAATTATGTATTCTTGACTTTTATTCTCAAATTTCTATGCTACATTTTTTTATCAGCTGTTAAAGCTCTAGCTATATGAAATACAAAAGAACATATATATCAAGAACTGAACCCTATTCTCCTAGAAAATGAAAATTTTAAGAATTTTAAATTTTTTTAGAAGACACATCCAACAATTTCTCAATATTAACCCATTTTTACTTTATTGTTCAAAATCATCACAGCCATTTAAAGCCCCTTTATGAAGCCATACATCGTAACTATTAGCAAATTGCTTCTATCAAGGCAGTTTCCGGTCGGAGCCCATAGCATTCTTCGAATGATGTCACTGTTGACCATATTCTTCGCTTTATTTACCAAATATGGCTTCGAGGATGCTTTAATAACGGTTGTATCTCAGTTTCAGCCTTATGGGTTTTCATTAAATCGTTCTCTGGTAGTGTTCTGAAAGATTGTCCAGCAAAAGACTAGTGGTTTTCAAATAGTGTTCATTTATAAAAAATTGAACTTTGAACAGTTAAAAGCCTTAAAAACCACTTCATACTTTACTCATGAAGTGGTTTTTCCTCTAGATATTTCCTAAATAAGCACGTGGGACCTGCGAATTTTATTTAAAAAATGGATAACTTGAAAACGAATTTGAGATATTTTTTATCATTTAATGTTATGATGGAGTGTGATTGCGTTGTAAATTATTCAGTAGTATTTTTGTCCATTAAAGAAATTATGATGAGCAACACCTAAAATGTTTAGTATAAAATTAAATTTTTCCATTGTTTTTATCATTTAATCATAGTTGTCATATTGATATATCAATACATATTGATATATTCTTTTCTAAGGATCCTATGAAAATAAGTATCATATCCTATGATAACACGTGCATATAGGGCATATATATAACAAGTGTTTCATATTAAGTAAATATAATAATAAAAATATTTTTTTTTCAATATTTTTTCACTCACTTTAATTTCCGTAGGATTTTAGTAATGCATGATTTACATCTCATCATAAATAATACTTCCGTCAGGTTGGATGGTTGATGCTGAAACAAGACCTTCCTTCAAGCAACTGTCAGAGGAATTCATCAAAATGTGCAGAGACCCCGGTCTCTTCTTAGTTGTGCCTGTAAGTGTATTTTGTTCCCTTTAGAATATATATATATATATATATATATATATATATATATATATATATATATATATATATATATAACTAAACGTTAAGATCGCTGGAGCATTGTGTTATTACTCGCAGTTTCATGCCGTTGCCGGTATAGGCACCCGGGCGATCATTAGATAACTGACGCTTTCTGGGACCCAGCTATGACTGTTACTTTCTTTTTACACGGTTCGATAGTTTCAGGTGTCGGCATTTCGAAATTAATTCACTTTGCCTGTTTAATCGGATAATCGACTTCTCGCTTTTGTTGTGCAGTATGCTGTATTTCCCTCCATACAGAGGTTACATTGGTCCGAGGTGCGTTTCATTGTGTTTGAGCGTTGGATTATTTCCAAGGTGGTAGAATATTTTATTTGCTTTCACTTTAGGTCCAAATGTGCTTCGAAAGTTCTGTTTCTTTTTTGTAACGTTCACGGCGGAATGATTTGTTATGGTTGTTGTACCGAGTTTTGAATGGGTCACTTGCTAATCCGATGCATTTGGCGGTTTGATGTTCGGTCTTGACCGTCGCTTTGTAAACAATATTGCTAACAAGGCAATTCCCGTCTAAGGGACGTGTTTTCCCCCTACAGTTGCAGGTTTTTTCGCTGGTTTCTTGGTTAGTTTTTTTGTTGTTATGGGCTTATATTTTGTTATGGGTTATTATTTGCATCATATTTCTCATGCAACTGAAACTAATTTTGATTGTATTTTTGTAAAAAAAAAAAAATTGTAGAATTTGTTATCCCGTGGGAAGTGTTTTTTTTATCAGTTTTGAGAATTGCGAGCCGTGTAAAAAGAAAGTAACAGTCATAGCTGGTTCCCCAACAAGCGTCAATTATCTGATGATCGCCCGGGTGCCGATACCGGCAACGGCGTGAAACTCCAAGTAATAACACGATGCTCCAGCGTGTTTAACGTTTAGTTAACCTGCTCTATCTGAGCTGTATCGAGCACTATACTGCAAGCACCGGACCCTAATTAGGATGATATATAAATATATATATATATATATATATATATATATATATATATATATATTTATATAGAGAGAGAGAGAGAGAGAGAGAGAGAGAGAGAGATTGATAAGGTATACACAGAAAAGTGGTTCACTGCCAGTGGGATGAAACAATGAACCAGCATGGCTATTCATATATATATATATATATATATATATATATATATATATATATATATATATATATATATATATATACTACAACGTAGTTTACTGCAACAAGTTGTTGCACTCATCAGGTTAAACATCCTGATTGATGACCTGTTGAGCTAGTATTTCTAAACCGGCTTCTGTGGGACGGCAGGACTCAAAGCCGGGAGATCGTGAGTTCGAATTTCAGCCGAGGCGGTGAGATATTACCCAGGGTGAGCGCTGTGCAGGCTTTATGGGTAGGCCGTGTTCACGTACAAATGAGCTCGCCTTTCGGGGGCTCCTCGGTGGTATGACCCCTCAATGGGGGCGATAACGCACTAAGGGCCCGCAAGTGCAGTAGTCACCTAGCCTCGTTAAGGCCAGGATATAAAATGAGAGGAAGCGTGTGATACTGCCCTGTCACCTAGTCCGAAACCGGAATGGAATTCTGCAGATGTACATATATGTAGTTAACAAAGCATTAAAACATTAGGCGGTTAGCTTCAACCAAAAAAAAAGAACAAGTATTTTTTAATACGGTTCAAGTGTGAGTTGCTTGCACTGATAACCCTTAGTTTCATATCAGTTACAGTATTTGACGTTCGTTTGTTGTTCGTTGTACGAGAATGGCGCAGAAAATGGAAGTGTTGTCATTGAGTGGATTAAGCTAATTTGACCTGATGCGTGCAACCACATGTTGTCTTAAGCTAACTAGTAGTACAATTACAAGAGATGAGTGTAACAACAATCAAATTTGGGATACTTGTGATAGGTTAAATTGATATAGATCGATAGGTAGGAGGATTTGTTTGTCTTCTGTGCACAAGTCTACTAATTGATGACACAGTCTCTACTAAGCACTGGAACCGTAAAGAAAATATGTCTTTATTAAAGGAAAAGCAGCTTTTATTTGGCTTAAATCGGGTATAAATAATTTGCAATTTTTTAATACCTCAAAAGTTTCATCTAGTATATGAAATTTTAAATTTCATTTAGAAAATATGCATTTTAAATCTTCTGTTTGAGATAGTTCAATCAGCTAAGTAAATGTATTTCTATATGTATCTTTGTCTGCAAGATCTGTGCAGATCGTTGGTCTTTAAGGGGTCCCCATTTGTATGGTCTATTCCTCTAAAAATGCCGATTGTTTCTTTTTGCGATAATTTTAGGTAAGATAAACTTTCCAACCCATGGCAGAAAGAGGAAAATATGTAATTCTGTATCGAACCTGTTTATGATATGTTCACTATTCACTATGCTGCAGTTAAACTTGTCTGTTATATATGGGTTATGGGGTCACAAAGACCTGTTTGACCATTTTGACAGCCCAACTGATTATTGTCATGTCCATTTCATATAGTTGGTGATAATATGTCGCTAGAAAATATACTTATTTCCCATAATATTTTTTATTTGTTCATTGTTCATAGCAAAAAATATATTTGGTAAATAAATAGGGGACATGAAGGGACAACGCACCATAAACGATGAAGATATTACGTCTTATTTTACCTCCAGGGAGACGAATTAATGCGGCTTCCTGCACATGACACAGATGATCCTCGTGAGCTTCTACGTGGCATGGACGTGGATACAGATGGGTACGAGCAGATCATTGATGGTGAAGAATATCTGTCTCCAGAATCTGACACATCTCTCATCCCAGACTATGATCCTGTTGCTTCGACATCAGACGACCGTGTAAATAATATATGCAAATTTACCCTTAAATATCAGTACGATTATGCAAGAAAATAGGTAATGGCCTTGTATTGTGGCGTGAGATTCAAAATACGTGAGTTTATTTCAGTTGGATTAACTTTCTACACATTTTGTAAAGACCAATTGAACATTTTATTTTAAATCAGGGTTTAAAAACAGAGAGCAATAAATTCATTATGCAGTCTAAAGTCTTACGTACAGCTAACCTTTAAAACATTTATTATGGTTTCATTTAAAGGCAGAGTTGAGACAGAACTCGTGTGATATTTGACATGACAGATTTAAACAATTTTGCTGTATTAACCAAATACCTTTGTATCATCTGACAATGTTTGCCAACTTTTTGCCTTTTTAAATTTGCTTTTATATTCTTTGTATGCCTGAACATCCTATTGAATAATGCTTTCTTTAAAACAGGGTTATGAATACGTTCAATCAGAAAACACAGACGAACAGTCACTGAGAGAACCCAATACATGTTCGATCCAAGTGGGAACCTCCGATGGTGAGTTAGATTATCAATCCAAAATATCATTCTCACGTAAAATTGCTTCTAGTTACATGAGTCAGTGCTTACATGCATAATGTATACATAGATGTATATGTCCCTGCTGTTCCCCAAAATTAAAATCCTACTGCATTCAGTAAAGATAATCAACTATCGAAAATAAACTATACCTGACCTTTTTTTCTGCTAAAATCCAAAAACAAACCATTCCTTCAGGTAAAATGAAACACTAAAAACACATTTTCGAAATTTAGTCTATAATGTATTCTTTATAAAGGATATACCGATCCGTTTATAATTATGTACATTTGTGTATGTATTATTACACTAGGACTGAATCATACACTTCAGCCGGATTCACGTTTTACTTTCAAATGTATATACATGTACTTGAATTGTGCAAGTGACGAAGGCTATATCGTTCGCTTAAATGTCAAAAGTAAGGAGCAGCCTGGAGACTAGTGGAGTCGTTTAATATAAGGTTGTATAAGGATCACCCACTTACGGCCGACCGACTTGTCGCAGGATAGATCGTGACACGACTGAGTACGATGAGTCAAACAACCTGTCGTGATCTCTTGACTGGCCCACAAGAACTACATATGTAACCCTTAGTGATTTTGCATTTGTGTATCATCCCTGCAACAGAATCTAAATATGGTGAAATGAATTTTACTTGTGTGCCATGGGTGAGTGTAGGGAAGGCCAAACACCATCTTCATAGTTTAACGATACGGGAAAACAGCATTATGGGATACAATTGTTCCAAACGTTAGGAATATTTGCACCTCTACTAGCTACTTCAATATTCATTGTCCTAAATATCCATTTTTATAGCTGTCGTAAGTCTTAAATATTCACATCCCTTTTAACTAATGAAAGCAGATCAAGATAACTGATGAGGTTTATATTGGAAGCATATTTAAACCTACAAACAATCAGTTGACTCATATGTACTTTTGCGAAACTTGTTTATTCTGTATCTCAAGTAAAGGTTGTCTCCATATTTTGTCTACCATCTAGAGGGAAATAGACCATGACTTTAAATAAATACGTTGGTGCTGTGGATAGATTTTATTTATAACATCCATAAAGCATATTGTATTTTTGTAGACGGACTACAGGAACTCATTGTTCATCCGACATCTGGTGGTGCAGAAAATCCTTTGCCTATTGGTCCAGCAAGGGAAGACTACGTTGGACCAAACTCAGACAGAACCGCATACACTGACATGAACCCTAGTGACTCAGCAGGTAAAATTGAAATGACGTTTACAATAATTAATCAACACTGATGGAGAACATAACTCTGACAACACCAGAAATAGGTTACGTCAAATCCGTCATCAACTATTAAATGATTCATTGATCAAATGTATTTTAATTTATGAGGTGCAAAGTGATATTTGTCCATGTTAAACAAATGTTTTTAGCGTTACCTAGGGAAAATAAGCTCTCCACCAACAATTTTAAACAGAATAGAAATTAATAAACAATAATTTATTTAATTACTATTCACGAATTCTAAAAACGACTTCGCAGTACCGTCATTCTAATGTTGTCTCCAGCAGAAAAACCGCTCACTGATGCGATTTTCCTGAACTGCGTGTATTATGAAAGTGCTTCTTTTCTAATCAGTTCCTCCGATAACTAATCTTATTTTAAAAAGCGTTCAGTATATTGAAGTGATTGTCATTTCATACCCGACGAGTTATAGAAGATTTAGCTACATTAATAAATGTACAGATTAGAATAAAGAATAATTAACCTAATTCAATTATAAAATGTCCAATAATGAAATTTGTTTTAGCTTTGCTGACTGTTAGTCAAGTGAGATAGAGCGAAAACTTTTGTTACCTTGTGCATTCGATCCGTCCGCCCGTTAATAGAGTACAGACCGTGTGGTTCAAACTAAGAAATGTTTGACTTGTGACCAAGAGTTCCTAAGCTCATGAATTGTTATTGAAGATTTTTTTTTCTGATTTATCGTTGATAGTCTTATCTTTCATGATCAGGGGAACCATCCTTTTACTCATTTTAATATATATGCATTTTAAAGACTTTCAATGCCAGAAGTGACAGTTTTGTCTCTGCATTGGGTCCACATGGATTACCTTATCTGTTAAGATTAGTGACTATAGAGCTTAATCGGTTAAGTAATGCAAGGGGCACAAACTGTACTAGTTTTATGTGTTTTACCTACATATTTGAGACTTACAGAATACAGAGGGGGGTCATGGATTTCAGTGGCAGTCATGATACTTAGCATAGATAGGGTTATCGATTTAACAGACATATGGTACCAAAATAATTTGTATGTATTTCTTTTATGATTTTTGTGATCCTTTGATCTTCGTCAGTCCGACTGTCCGTCCGTTAACAGGACACAAATCGTAACCTTTAGGCCTAGAATCTTCTTATGTAATATGCAGAGATGTCCTATGAAAAGGTCTTTGGAAACACGGAATTAGGCATGGAAACATATCTTCTGCGACTTAATGGGAAGCATGAATGTTAGATGGGCACAAATCGTATCGGTTAGGCCTAGATTCGTCGAACAAAACTTTCTGGGAGGTCCTAGGGATATCTCCTTAGAAACATGAATTTAGGTCATGGTGACCTATATTTTGGGACCTACAGGCCGAGAATATCAATTTTGGCTCAAAAACAATCAGACGGGGCACAAATTATGTTCGCATGGCCTAGAATTCTTTAATGTAAAATTTAAGGAGGCTCTTGACAAATATTCTGGGAAACATGAAATATGTCACCGTGGCCTATGGCCTATTACTGTGACCTGTAGTAACAAGATATCATGTGAGCACCCTGAATATAAGTTGAGCACAAATTTTATATGTTAGGCCTGAGGTCTTCTAACGTAAAATTCCTAAAGGTTCTGCCAAAATCAGCTTAGAAACCTTATACTTAGTGATGGTGACTTATATTATGCTAACTACGAGGCAGAAACATGCTTTGGAGCATACGGACAGTTATACGGGACATACATGGAATCCCTAAGCCCTAGATTCTACTTTACAGCACAAATGTTGTTATGGAAAATAGTAACCTACATTGTGGAAGATATGGGACAAAAACACTTCGAACATCAGATGGATAGAAATTGTACGCATTAGGCTTAGAAACCTCTGACGCAACGTCGAGACAGATCCTGGGCAAATCTCCTTTGAAATTTTAAACTAGGTCATGGAGGCCTATATTCTTCAAGCTACTACCTATGCGCAAGAATTAGAGCAGCCAGACAGGACAAAAATGGTATCCATATGCTAGACTCTTCTATAATTATATCCAGAGAGGCCCTTGGAATTCTCCTTAGAAACCTGAAGTTATGTCATATTTGTCTGAGAGCTCAGGTGTCTAAATAAAGTCAGGTGGCGCATATCATAATGGTTATATTTAGAACCTAACTTAAAAATCAAGGTTTCGGTCAAATCTGCTTCAGCATATGAGACTAGCTGATATTGCCCTATATTCTGTGACCAACGACAGCAGTACCTAATTTTCAGCACCGATAAAATCAGACGTGGCTATAATCTTAAATGTTTGATCCTGAAACGTGATTGTAATGTCTCCTTGGACAACTAAAATAATGTCACTGTGACTTAATTCCGGAAGCTATGTGACAGAGCACGATCTCAGAACCATATTAGTGAGACGGGCACAAATAGTAGCAGCTGGGCTGATTTTGAGCACTCTGGACGTCACTCTATCAATTGTTCAAGGTTCATAAATAAATAATTTCACCATAAACATAAATAATCAATACATGCATCGATTGTATGTCAAATTCAGCTGCGCGCCAAGTTTCATTGGCCACTTGTAAACGGACAACATTTGAACAATTTTCTCATTTTCCAAGCGGATGGTTTATTTTGTGTTTGCTTTTAAAAACAGTTTTTGAAAGTGGAAAATTAATCAATTTCATCGTTTACCGTTTATTTTTTACACTTAAATTTTATTTGATCAATTTTCTAAAAGCCCTTTTACCTGTAGAAGTGCCGTGGTTTATCTACCTTACTTATCATGTGGTAGCTGACTGGTTTAAAACAGTAGCCATAAGTCATCAATTTTTTTAAGAATCGCAGAATGTTGTAGATTCAGAATGAAACTACTTTGAAATTCTCTTTGTATCAGGATATTATTTAAAATTATTTCCAGTGTATTGTATTACTGCTTCCAGATTAACCAAAGCCCATAGATTTTGAGAACATTCTAGTTATACAGTGTTTTTCGGATTTATGGGCAAGCTTGTGTCAGAAAATAATATGGTGCATTCAAAATATCACATTAAAAGTTTTTTTTTCATTCCAACTGACATAGATCCAAGCGGTATCAAGTATATCCCAGTAAAACAGAGAACTTCGTACATAGCCATGGACGCTCAATTAGACGCCACAGACGCCCAACCAGTGTGGGAACCAAATCAACGTTCGATCCCAGGGGGGATCTACCATGAGTACTCACGTGAGTGCATAGTTTACTAATATAATATATTGTTCTTACTTACAGCTGGTTTTATTCCTAGTAAGATATATCGCACCATTCGCATAAAAAGAAAAGTGAGTAACAGGGAGGAAATACTTTGGATATAGGAATATTCCAATACCGCAGTACTGTAATACCTTTGGAAACTTTAATATAAGGATGTATGATCAGGATCATACTGGGGCTAAGTAATTATTAAATAAGCAAATTCTTATAAATGTGAACAAATTGACAAGAGTAAACATTATAAGTTTTTTTAAATCCATACTTGCAAGTTCTACCAATACAAATTATACATTTATATACCGCACAATACTCATTAAATATCAACAACGATGAAAAATATGATTTCATTGACAAAACATCTAATAAAATTGAATTATTCACATCATCATCAATACTGACTTACAATAGATAGTCTAACCCGTGTTAGATGCGAGTGCAATGCATCCTAACAGCGTTTATCTATCTATTATATTTGGTTATAAATATGTATAACTCATAAACTAAACTATTTTTTTCTTGTTTTCCCACATGACCCGAGGCTGGGATATTTCCTATAAAGCTATTAACACATGTTATCTCAGAAACTCTTTATTCTTTTTCTTAAGAAAATGTTTTCTCCATATTTTACCTTCCAAATACAGGGAGAATATCTATCATTTGGGATACTTTGGATAGATATTCCTGGAAACTACTGGACAGATATGAAGTGTATAGTATAATTGCAGATGCCCGACAAACATCTGATGGTGAAGATGCACCCTTGCAGACCGGGTATCCTTCATCCGATATGGATGACCACGTTGAGTCTAGCCCAGACAAAACCACATACATGCATCTGCTTCGGAACCCACGTGACTCAGCAGGTTAAGTGTACTGACGTAACAAAAACATTATCTTTAATTAACAGCCACAGCGTACATAACTCTGACAACACCAGAACAGATACGTATATTTGGTCATCAAGAATTAAATGGTTAATTGGAAAATGCATTTTCATTTTTATATTTTTCATATTATGTCAAATAGAGACCTTCAGCACGCTACACCGACGATGACAAACACAATATATAGTTATTAATAATTATTTATGCAATTACAATCAAAACTTGGAATCCTTTACCATACTTCCGGGAAGAAAACTGCTTTTGCATAGATATATTTCAAGGGACAAACGGCTCAATGGTAAGAACTCACTACAATATAACATCATGCGATTTTCCTGAGCTGCATAGATTATGAACATGCTTTATTTATATTTAGCACCCAATATCCATCTTAGCTTGTGTCTTAATACCTGAGTGGTGCAATGAAAGATTATTTTAATAATTTTTTTTTATTCCAGATAACATTCATCCAAGCCGGACCGTGTATATCCCACTTCAACCGATGACTTCGTACCTCGCCATGGGCGTTCAGTCAGACGTCACAGACACCCAAACAGTGGGGGAGCCAAATGAATGTTCGTTTCGAGGAGGCATCTCCGGTAGTGAGTACACAGTTTACTAATACAGTATACTGTTATCACGTACAACTGGTGTTATTCCTGGTTAGATATATTAATGCTGACCTGCATAATATATACTTTGGTGTTATCTCTCAGCTGGTTCCTAAATTAATGGTTTTATATAAATAAAGTTTAGAACAAAGTATCTATTGTGCTATGTTGGCCATATTGGAATCCGGATGGGTCTGTAATTTGAAGAAACCGGAGCCTCTTTATACACCATTCATCCCCATGAATTTGATAAAGGTGAAACGTATTCTCTTTGAGATCATGTGAATTTGAGAATTTCAAAGATACTCTTTTATAGATATTCTGCGCGAAAGAAAATCACTTTTGTTTCTCTGGCGACCATATTGGATTTCGGACAGTTTGGTATTCTATGGGTCCAGAGCCTTCATAGACTCAAATAATACCTATGAATTTGGGAAACGGATTCTCTTTCAGATCACGCGCGTTAAATAAATAAAGAAGTGCTTTTGCAGCCACATAAGATTTTCAAATAAATGTGTAATGTGTTTAATCTTTGCATGAAATTTTACTTGAATGTATAAATGATTCCGAATGAATCTAAACCTTTAGCCGGAGTTTTATTATTAAATGTACCTAATGAAATGTGCAAGTTACATAGGTGGCACCAGTTGTTAAATTGTCAAAATTGAGAAAAAAGGGAAAAAATACTGAAGATAGATGAATATTCAATCCTGCAGACTGGTGGAGCCTTATAATACAGGGATGTTAACTAAGAAAATGATATTAAGTGGACAAGTGCCTATAAATGTGAACACATTGGCTAAAGTACAAATTAAAGAAAAAATCTGTATTGCAAAACCTACCAATACAGAGTATATTTTACACTATAGAAACACTAACGATCACCTGACGAATCGTATGGGCTACTTGATAAATCAAGTTTATTTAATAATAATGATTTATTCCTAGAATCAGCATTATAGCCCTACAATAGACTAAACTTTTGTGGAATATCTTTCTCTTACCCTTAAAAAAGTCTAGATGATATAACCCGGCTTAGTCTAGTGTTATATGAGAGGCAATGCATTCTCATTACGAGATAACTATATAAGAAACAGAGGACCTTCGCATGTGACCAGTGTAGTTCGTGCAATTGTCAACATCACATATGTTAGAAGTATTAAAACATGATTGCTTAAACATGTTTTAGTGCTCATGGAAATTACATGTAGCAATGATAGGATCAGAGGAAAATTTATATAACAGGAATTATTCATACCACTGTCAGAAAACAACAAGCGCACTTGTACAAGCCAGGTTACCACATTTGGTAGTTTCTTGGCCAACATATTTTCCCGAAATACAGAGAAAGACCAATATATTTAGGTCGTCCTGCTTTGTTAGCATGCTCAGCAGTTCATAAGGAACCAGCAGTGACAACTGGTCTGAACTTCAGTATATGCTTATCTCTTTCTTATTTAAATCCCCCAATGAATGCTGTTATATATAACCAATAAACATATAAAAATTTCGTCTGACTATTTCAATTCCTCTCAAAATTTGATAAGTAGTAGGGTAACTCCAGTATTCACATCCTATTTGCAGCTATTTAGAAATTGTATTTTTTACTGTCTGTCTTTCAGTATTTTCCCAACTGAAAAAAAGATTATTTGGAATTGAAAACAAATACTAACTCATGTTTTCCCATATTTTACTCTCAAAATAGAGGGATAACTCTTAAAGTATGGAGTTTAGAAAAAAGTACCATGGTTCTTTGGATGGATATTCCATCGAACCACTGGACGGTTATAAAGAGTATTGCAGTGTATTTGTATTGTTCTAGTTGAACTTCAAGAGACACTGGTTCAGCCAACACCTGACTGTGAAGATGATTCCTTGTCCACCGGTAGCCCAAGGTCAGAGGAGGACGTCTACGTCGAACCAAACTCAGACGAAACCACATACATGGACCTGCATCGGAACCAACGTGACTCACCAGGCAAAATTGTACCGAAAGAAACACTAATTAACACAATGTTGAGCACATAACACTAACAACATCGGAAAAATCTCAAATTGGTAACAAAAATATAAAACAATCCTTTGATCTAATGCATTTTAATTAGATGAGAGGGAGAACTTTTAAAGTATGGAGTTTAGAAAAAAGTATCATGGTTCTTTGGATGGATATTCCTTCGAACCACTGGACGGTTATTAAGAGTCTTGAAGTGTATTTGTATTGTTCTAGTTGATCTTCAAGAGACACTGGTCCAGCCAACACTCTAACTCTAAGCCGCTAACTCTAAATAAGCCTCTCATAATATTTTAAAAGTAGTACATAATTAATAAGATATTTTATTTGCAATCAGTTGTAACCTTCATACCAGACGCGATAAAGACGCTTCAGCTTCATAAATAATTTACTAATTCGAATAAACAATAATTGCACTTTTCTGGCATAAAGGTGCCAAAAAACGAATTCCTGTTTTAGCTTAGCTGACAAAAAGTCAACCAAGATATAGAGATTAACTTTGTTTTCGTGTGCATGCCTTCGGTCCTGCCGTTAATAGAGCACAGAGCTCTTGTGCAGTGGGGGCATATTCCTGAAAGCATTTCTCTTTGCCAATTTATCACGGGCTACCTTATCAGTCATGACTGTCGGAACCATCTATTTTATTCATTTTAATATATTTGCGTTTTATAGACTTTTAAATCACGGACCTGTCAGTTTTGTCTAGACTATGTCTATGTAGATGTCCTGGTGTTTATTGATTACTGACCTTCAGTTTAAGTTAAATGGGCTGAATGATGCAAGGGGTGCAAACTTTTCAAGCAATTTACTTACGTATCTAGGACAAGCACATTACAAGTATTGTTTAAATTTATCAGCAGTATACATTCATTGAAAGGACTGACACTTTTGCTATGAATTTATCACAGATATGGTTATCAGGTTTATAAGGCCGGTGGTTCCTTAGTTATTTTTATGCAATTATTCAGCATTTTGAAAAAAAGCAAGATGTAATCAATGATATCACGTTTAAACAGTTTTTTTAACACAGTCTCTAAAAGCGTACAGTTTTGTTAATATAAAAAGTTCATTTGACATTGAATGTTTATTTATTATGAGAGCCCTTTGTGCTGTAGATGTTAACCTTTGCATGTGTTGCACATACCCTGCTAATCCTCTGTTAGCTCGATGATTTGTAATCGTAAAGTATCAGTTTCAGTGTGGACAGAAACTTGTTTTTTTTAATTTTACATCAACGATACATTATTTGTAAAAAAAATAAATCCATCTTCTGCTCGAAGCACTTTATAATGAGACTACGTGTGATGGCCTACTTTGGATTTTCCGATACTTAGCCTAATGCTTTGAGCGCGAGTTATCGCCCTTTCAGCATGACATTCTTATAACATTACACATTATTCAAAGAATGAATGTCAAATAGGTTTTTTTCCTCCCGGGGTAAAATTCAAAATAACACAATCAATATGGCTTTATTAAGGTGGCTTAACTCTTCTTTTTGTCAGCAAACGTAAAACTAAGACATATGTGCCAAAAATTATTTTTCAGGTTTAATTTTATATATGTGGTTCAATACATACGCACAGATTAGCTTGATGAGCGTTATAAAAAAAGGGTGATCTAATATTTTCTAACGGTGGTCCTTTCATGAAATAGCATCGTTAATAATTATCGGTCTTTTGAAATGGCAATATTCATTATTTTCTTTGAGGTAAACCACCTTTCCTTGATATTTCAAGAAATAAAACTGCTATGAATTGAATATACCTGGCTATTAACATTACATATGTTTTCTAGCCAGCTCTGTCGGCTCAATCTGAATGATATCACAAATAAAAAACACTGAAACATTCCATCAAATAATTTATTGTTTCCTTCTAAAGTAGATGATGTAATTTTGCATGATTCAGTGTATTCAACGACGAATGTTTCTGTTTGAGGTTTGAAGCAAAATTCAACAAGGGATCACTGAACAAGTTCATATACTCGTTTCTGTAATGAAGCAAATTTACTCAGGATCATTAACCGTTTTCTCGTAATTTCACCCATCCAATTACATATTACGTACGAGTTAAGTCTCATCTGAACAAGGAGAAATTAAAGGTCTATTCCTAGATACTGAAAGTTATATCCCATTTCTTGAAATTACTAACCTTGTTCCCGGTCATGTCCTTGACGTAAACGCAAAAAACCTTGTCGCCCGAAAACTCCATGATACGTCCCTCATGGTATACGTACCCATATTCAACCATTCTTGTTTTTAGATAAATTGATCAATTGATGTTGAGAAAATAACACTCAAATTCTGTTGGCAAAAATAATGTTCAGACCTGCATTAATGTGATTGTATTTTTTTAGATTCCCTGCTTGATCCAGAAATACATTACTCTAAAATAAACCTTGTTTTCATTATACTGTTTCAGATTATCTTCAGTGTCTTGGATTATTGTTTCCAGATTTCTCAAAGCCTCCGGATTTTGACGACCCCTAAGTAAAACACCATTCTCCTTATTTATGTGTAAGCTTGTGTGAGAATTATGTCCTAGTGTTGCAACAAAAAAATACATTAATAGTGCCTAATTCTATTCTTAATGACATAGATCCAAGCAGTACAGAGTATACGCCACTGGAACCGAGAAATTCGGACTTAGAGCATCTCCCCCAGACGGTGATTCTGCCGTAGATACGAACCCATAATACTTTGACGGTTTACGGTCAGTGTCGGCACAATCTGGGACAAGAACACAAACTGCCGGGGGAATGTAAAAAGGATCAGGACTCCAACAATGATCATATAGGGGTTTGTTTGCACCTGTATTTCTAAATGTTTTAACATATTATTTGAATTCAAGTTGTAATCCTTTGTCTGTTGAGTTACTGTTTGAATACATTTTAAATACAATATGATCCAATTATAGCCAAAATACAATATTATCAATAACGTTAGGAGTTTTATATTAATTTTGGTAACTGTTGGACTACGGCAGTTATACGGTTTTTGAATATCTACACAGAATTTACAATTTACCTTAAGTATTTTTTTATTGTATAGGCACTTAATGTAAAAGTTCCGCGATAATTAGACTGGAACCAACAGAAGTGGGTTTAAAGTGAAAGATCAGGTAGTGTTATAAACCTCGATCGATGTAATAACACCATCTCTGTAGTACGCCCAGTCCAGTCTTTGATATTGTAATTCGCCGATGGTACTTACAGATTCCTTTTGTAAATAACAACAATTTGAAAACAGCTGAGTTTCAAAAGACTGTAAGTAAATAACTTCCTCAGATGAAGCTTAATAAACTATTATTCGGGACCTTGGATGTGTAAAGCATTTAGCTTATTGGAATACTGGTGTCGGCGCAAAACGTCCATTTAGATATTTTTTTTTTCATGGATCTAATCTTCTCGGTATATATTGCTTTGTTAATTTTGATACCTGCTCCATAAGTTAATAATTGTATTACCTTTTGAACAAAGTTTAGATCATAGTATGTTCTTATCGTTTGATGTTATCCAGAAATTATCTATTAAATATTATAGTTGGTGGACTTAGGTTAAATGTCTTTTATTAGCTGTGTTTGCAGAAACAATGTACATGCACACTTTTATTTTATGTTCGTTGTATTTCAGTGTTTCCTGATTTTACTATATTCCGCTTCTCTAACTAGTACAGTGGATATATCAAACATAAAAAAGCTGAAATTTAACAAGCATTTCATATATTGCATGTGTATACATAATTGTGTATTTTTATATTGTATTTGGATATAAAATTACAAAGACTAAATTTCCCAATATAGTGTGTTCCTCCCCCAACTGGATACAGTGGATATATCGTACATCAATTAACTGAATTTTATCATGCATAAATGTGTATCTTTTTATTCATGATGTAGAGATGAAGTTATATGAAGATATAAACTATCATTTTAGATGAAGAGAAATATAAGATGTTGGTGTATTTTGTCTTTCAGTTACTTTTAATGAAATTTTGTTTCACATTCCTGTCATTTTTCAAATGAATCCTGACTGAGACTGTAACATGAAAATAAGACCTTTGCAACAATTATATTACTTCTTAAGTAATATTTAGGCCATTGCACAATCATTTTCTCGTGTTTTTAAGAAATGATCAGCTAGAGATTGATTGTACATACACACTTGTTTTATGTTACGGTCTTTGTATGAATAAATTCCAAATATAAATATGTTCCTCTTCACAAATTGGCACATTGAGTATATCAAACATATACAACTGAATTTTACCATACGTTTCCTATATTGAATTATAGCCATGAGTGTTTTTTTTTATATTTGGTGTGAATATCAAATACTATGGAATTTTATCTTAGATAAAAAGAAATATAATATGGTGTAATTTGTCAAACATCTAGATCTAATGCTTTTGCTTGTAACATTTTGGTCATTTGTTTTTAAATAAATTCATGCACTTTCCAAAACTCAAGCTTGCTTTGTTATTGATGGAACCCCTGAAAAGACATTACTCATTCAATTTTAGATAAAGGTTTAACAAATATATGTTGACACTATTTACCATGAAATACATGGGACTATTACGTTTGTTAACTGATAAACTGTGCTTGTTTATTTGTGGCACCTACATTTCCTTCATTTAATTGTGCCCTGTATATTATATCTTTCCGTACTTATATGCAATATATATATATATATATATATATATATATATATATATATATATATATAAACCTGCAGGTTCCATTAAGTAAAATGAGTAGGGATTATTAAATATCTGAACATTCACGAGAACAGTTATAAACAGACTGAATGTAGTGATGAAGAAAATAAAATTGAAAAGACATGATATCAGAAATTAGACCAGGTATTATATCAAAAGCCGGAAGAGGAAAATATATCACCAGTCTTTACACACTGCGCCTTGCCATCACCGTCGCTTCGGCTCTGTATGTCCCTGTGTTTTCACTCAGAGCCCTGTAGAAAACACACCGTGGGGTTATTCTTTCTTTAATTATGAATGTCTTCCAAGGCCAATGCTCATACACTATATTATACATTCACCCGGAGTGATAATGAAATAGTCAATAAATGAAAAGCACTCAGTGACCGGGATAGAACTTCATCAACATTCAGATGAGGTTTATCACTAGGACCATGGTTAAAAGAAAATAAGTGCTGCGTGATCGAGACGAATTAAGCAGTCCAAGCATAAAGAAAAAAGGTGTTACAGTTCGCTGTAATTGTTGCGTTACTCTGCGTCAGCTCTGCAGTCTTGTGCGACCCCTTTGCATATACCAGGAAGCAGAAACTATTAACCCATCCGGAAATTCGCACAAATATTAGTGACTGAGGATGGTACCTTTCGATTCGGAGATCTCTTATAGATTATGCTTTTGTTAATCTTTTACTGGAGATTTCTCATACAAATAATTTCACATGTAGACGCAACTACAAACAGAATCCTATCTGCTGCAATAAGGATTTTCATTTTCTAAGTATTTTATAACCTTTCGTATAGTGGTACGTGCATATCCAAGTCTTTTACATATAAGGCCCTCTTCGCCGCATGGTCACAGTCCGCCATGAAAATGAAAATGTGAAACTTTCTGTCATTCACTGAGGACTATTTAGAAATATGTGCCAATTCATGAAGGAAAATTTATTTGTTTCAATTAAGATATGTTGTATGAAATGTTTTAATAATTACCCGTATTCATCCTTTAAAAAAATGACTCCTTTTGTATACAATAACAGAGACTCTGACGCTCTGATCGATACACGGTTGTAAGTTTTTATTACAAGGGGCGTCAATACAAGGGTCTTGGGTCGGAGTATATACATCGCCTAACTGTTTTAGCAAGGGGGATGGTCAATGTAATCAACCCCCCCTCCCAGCCTCGGCTATTCAGTGAATAATATTTATATATTGTAAATGGAATATATTAATAATAAGAATTGTTGGTTCGTTTTGACTTTACTAAGGAATATTTTAATTCTTCAACCTGTTTTGAATTAGCCTATACTGGAAACATAATAAAAATGTTCGTTATTTATAAAAAAAATTTTCTTAATTGTAATATATTTAAAATATGTCACCAAGATATTTAAAATAGATAGTTCTTACTTTGATTACCCTCCCACGCCTGCGAGTCGTCCCCAACACTTGAAGATACATTGAGCCACTGTTTAATACAATGAAAAAAAAACAATGCCGTCAGAGAAAGTTATATGGAGAGAGAGAGAGAGAGAGAGAGAGAGAGAGAGAGAGAGAATGCAGAGTAAGACACAGAGTAAAACCTGGAAGACTTAAAGCCAGAAAGCCAAAGAGAGATAGAATGAAGATACTGAGACAAAAAGAACGAGCCAATATCGGAGAGAGGCAGAGGCAGAGAAAAAAATGGGACAAACATACAGAGAGAGAGAAAATTTCTTGAGACAAAGAGGAAGAAAACGAAATGGATGAGAGAGAGAGAGAGAAAGAAAGAAAGAGAGAGAGAGAGAGAGAGAGAGAGAGAGAGAGAAAAAAACAGAGGGAAAGACAGAAACCAAGAAAGAGAGAATATGGCTAGATCCCTTGCAATATTGTCGAATCACTGATTTCTTACAGTATATTATATGTCAAGTATATCGGTACTCGTGGTATAGGATGGCTACTTTTGTTGGTTCAAGAGAGGTTTAAGCCCGATAGTTCTGTAGATCCCCCTTTAACAAATCTGGATTGGTTTGTATTGATTACCAGTTTGGATTCTTATTATGCGTTTATACATGTCAAGAGATCTTTGGTTGTTTCGTTAACTGGAAATGATTCTCTTGTAACTATAGGATAACTGAAAGTTTATATAGAGGGATGAAAATCGTGAGCATGGGGAACCAAACTCCTGTTGATTATTATCTTTGTGAGGATGGACAGCGGTCAAAAATATGATTCTTCCACCGTTTACATGTTTTTTTTTGTGTGCATACAGTATCCTGTTATCTACGCATTACCAAACTCAACTCTATTCAGCCGTTCTGAATATTAAATGCAGCGTTAAGAAATGCCTTAAGCCGATAATACAAACCAGCAAATATGAACTTGCTTTCATATTTTAATGTGGAAAAAATCCACTATAATGCAATATTCTGTCACTAGGTGTCACTTCCACAACTAAATCCTAAAGTTAGGTCCGTATTTCAGGATTTGGGCGTGGTCCAAGAAAGCGTTAGTCGACACTCCCTCTTCGCACCAAACTCATCCCGCAGCTATACATTCGCCTGGACGCTGTCCTCGAATTTCTCTTGCCCTTATGAAACCCTGACAGGTTGATTTCTGAACATTCCACATTCATGGGACTGCCATATTGCCTACACACTATTTTTTAAATCACAACCTCTGATACATTTTTTCTAACAAAAAGAAAATTAGCGATATGGATTCTTGAATAACATTTAAAATTTAAATGAGAAAACAAAAATTTAAAAATTTCCTAAAATGGCACATAGAGGGTATAAAGTCAAAATAAAAAGATTTATAATAGAAAAAAAAAATTTTACGCATTACAAAGCGACCTATATATGACGTTAAAATATAAATATAAATATAAATATAAAATACTGGTAAAGAATAGCTTTCACGTGTATGGCCTGTATATGGTCTTAAGTTGAAAAAAAAGAAACAAATATCGCTTATTGACCTTTAACTGGCCTTTTAGAGAAGCTGAGGAATCCAGTGATAATTCAAATCGTAAAACGGCGTGCAATATCAAGCAAAACAAATCTTGTATAAGATGAATGGCAAGATATGTTTTGGAACGCCAATATATATTGGGACAAAATAATACAAATGATACATGTATATGATTTACATGGGAAAATAACAACAGCCATAGACACAGTGATCTATATTGACAGTCGATATTGTGGTTAGCTTCATATTCGGGGTGTCAAGATTTTATTCTTTCGGGAGAATATTACGATCCCATCATAGAGAAAAACCTGTACACATTGCATAATAATTACTATATCAATTAATTATATCAAATAATATATGCATTAAATCGGATTTTAAAAAGGTTGTTCATTAAGGAAGACAATAAGAAAGTTCTGATATAAAATTAAGTGATAATCTGTGAACATCCCCGAATTATTTTATTTATAATATTAAACTTTAACTTTATAAAGTTGCCTTTGATTTTTGGCTTTATTTTTGCGATAATTCTCCTTTCGCAAATATCGCGAGTTCGAAAACCTGTCGGAAAAGAAACAGCAGTAGCTATCCAGAAAGAGAAGAGTAATATCCAAAATTTTTTTGTTCAAGTTATAAAATAAATTATTAAAAATCTAAGCCAGATCTTTTGAAGAAATGTCATTAGACAAAAATATGATTAACACTGGTTAAAAATATGTTGGTGATTCAGAAGATTTAGAGCGGCAGTCTCTTTAAAATGGTTATATTTATAAACTGAAATCAAGGAAAAAACATATATTTTTTAATGATAATATAAGGATTATTCAAAACGCCAAAACCTGTTTTATTATAGCCTTTTGTATAATGTGAATGGGAACACTGGATACTATATTATAAACATTAGAAGTAACATAGAGTAATACAGCAGGACTATATCATATACAACTAAAGCTGCTCCCTACATTCATCAGCCAGGGCGAGTGTCTATGTCGAGACGTGTATATCTAGGCAACTATTTATATATACTATGGGCTAGAAAGAAGTACCTGTCAGTTAGAGTTGGGGGACCAACTCTGTTTGAGTTCACACGGGACCTTCGTTCTTATTTGTTGTAATATGACTCCAGGTGTAGCACGTGTGGTTGAACCTTGGAGAACAAGATCTTCGATTTTATTTTAGTAGCATCTGGAAAGTTTTTTTCTTATTTACTATTCTGTTTGGAGGCAAACGCCCCATTTTAATCTTTGTTTAACTAGGTACTATGTTCAGATGTAGAATCCCATTCCGGTTTAGACGGGATGATTACACAATCATACAACCATGGCTAACAGGTGCGGCAGACACCGGGCCTTAGTGACGCCTGGATATAAATAAAAAATAACAGGGAGAAAGTGCATACTTAGGTTAAAGATTAGGTAAGTCAACAGTAACAAACTGAGGCGGATACCGCCATTAAAATATAAAGAAAAACATTATTATGAGTGAATTTATCAGTCTCTATCAGTATTTCATGTTGTCGTCGAGCCTCTACCGGTGGTCGAACCGGCAACCGTACGCTATGTAATTTAATACCATAACTGTTAGGCTAAGTTTTACCCCTGTTTTACTATAGTTCAATATATATGTACTTTTAGGAGATGTTTCATGGGGAATCTTTTCTTCCGGAAACACAGTGAGTAAACTCACACTCAAAACCAGCAGGGCAGTAGTAGGGTTTGGCTTTGCACATCATCCCAGCTGTAAGAACCAATACATTTGTCTCGTTTGAATATGACGTAGCAGCGTAGGTTTGTATTCTTTGTATTCAAATTGCATAAAGGACAGGCGACCCACATTTTAAAACTCTTTGAGTGAAAAGTGTTATGTAAATGTTGTGTAATAATGATAAATAATAATAATAATAATAATAATAATAATAATAATAATAATAATAATAATAATAATAATAACAATAACAAAAATAGCAATAATAATAGTAATAATAATAATAACATACAAAAATAATATAGATAAATATTTATATATTAACAAGAATTCTGCATTCTGCTGAATGCAAGCCTCCGTCATTCCCTCATTTTGCCAATATTCCGAGGTCCATTCGTGCACAAGTAACTGTACATCTGTAAATATTATTTGATGACGTGTCTTGACTGGATCATGGACCGGATCCATGCAAAAATTTATTTTACCCAATTCCCGAAATAGCCTGAACATTTCATGAGATCCTGTTCACGATTTTGTGAGTCATGCTGTGAATAAGCACACAACACACGAACGGAGCTGAACGCATACCCTCCTGGCGCAGACAATAGTAATTAAGCCCCATATATATTATGATTAAATATACTTTTTCCGTGTTTGGCCTCGAACTATCGAGTACGATGCCAAGTGTGCCCTAAGGGGGGGGGGCATTTCCAATATGTTTGCATATATCCTGAGAAATTTGACTTTAATTTCCACGAACAATCGCAGCTCTATCTTTCAAAATCAATAAGATATAAAATTGACGAATACGTATCCCAAAACTATAGGGGAAACTTGATACGATTTTTTTTTCTTATGATCTCTCTTTCTTAAAATCTGAGTCTCAGATTATACGTGATTAATTAACATTCTCTGTTGTTATACCGGTCACATTTCCTGTGACGTATCTCTGGCAATACCTTCGTTGTCAAGGCAACACGTGAGCCCCTGAGGACAATATTCTGACTAGCATGTATATGCTTCAGCTGATCAGAGAAAAAGGAATTACATTGAGACTGCCAAAAAAAAATCAAATTCAAAGAGGCAAAACAAGATAAGATCAAAATTTTAGATTATCCTGTTTTATTTGTTAGCGTGTCTACAACTTGTTACAAGTTCATTGCCACTGTGAAGTGTACGCAGTGCGTTATGACTGTCAGCAGTCGTTTGCATTTTCTGAACTTTTACTGTGATAGACCAGCACATGTTCACTGTTGTAAAGAGCTCTGTGTTACATGCAGAGTAGAATAATCTACAATGGACAACAGTATTCATGCGAGATCGTGCAAACCCTCTCAGATGTCTCTCGTTTGTTTACAAGTGATTTGTTGGTTAACCTGTGAACCGAGAAAATAGTATTGTTATATAGGATACCAGAGACAGATTTAGAGGGGGCTCACATGGCTCTGTTGAGCATTACTATAAATCTTTGTCGGCAGATGTCACCAAGCAGTTGTTAATCTCAGGTAAGGTCACAGCGACATCTCCGTGAGGTACGGCTCAATCTGCACAATCTGCTCAATCTGCACTTATATAGCTGATCCTTGCAAAGAAGAAATGTCTGGTACAAGAGCGTTGTCATCTAACCTCGTAAGTTTTAATTGTTTGCACGGTGGAATTAGCCTTAATCAAGCATAATTTGAGACGACCATACACAGTTTATTATTCAAAATGTAGTGATGACATTCTTTTGGTCGTAATGGTTTAAAAACCAGGACTATGTTTACACGGGGACTTGTTTGCCATGGAGATCCAGGTAAGCTTGGCTTACACTGACTGGCCGCATACATCCAACTGGTGCTATCAATGGTGTAAAGCTAGAGACCAAACCTTAATATTAAACTAAATATCAGCGAATGTCTAAATATATATGTTATTTTTAATGTGTAGTTAACGTTTTTTCAGCAGGCTTTTATGTGAGCAACTTTTTTAACTGGTATATGAATCAGCTCTTTGGCCGCCTTCTAGTCAAACATGCATTTTAACAGGTGTTGGGCCCTCTAGTACCATTTAATATATCAGTACAACAAATAAGTACCCAATAAATGATTATAGAAAATTAGTATATTAGTAAAATACAAATTCCTCTGCTGCGGATATGAACCATTAACTTACGTAAATATGTTTGATTTAAGAAGGATTTCCGAACCTGGCCAAATAATTGTTCGATACTTATTATTGTATCAAATTAAACATATGCACCGCTGATATTTGTGATTTCTTTTTCTCCTTGATTTATTACCGGATTTTTTCATTCCCACCATTGGTCCTTGCTGTTCAGGGGTCACATGACACAAGTAGGCGTCTGTCAAGGCCAGCGCCGCTACCATAAAAACTAGCGCTCTCAAGGACACCATGTTGCTTTTCATTACACACAATTACATTTATATACTAGAAAATCGGCATCCAATGGATACATGCCACCGCCATCGGAGCGCACGTGTCAAAAACTTTCTACAAATATAGTGGTCACGGCCACTCCGAGGTGCTTGGCGCTCGACTGTGACCGGAACAGATGGCCGGCCAACACTGGTGAGGCGGGATCTTCTGTGCATTTACATATCCCCCCCCCCCCCTATTTCAATGTTCATTCGTGCACAAGTGACTGTGCACTTGTCAATATTCCTTGATAGCGCTCCAGCGATTTATTACATCGTCCTCAAAAAGTCAAGGATTTTTATAGATGGCACCATCAACAATCACGTTAATGCTGCGGACATCCATGCTTAGATTTCAGGAATGGTTTAACGTATCGGCCTGAAATTTTGTATGTCTATAGATATTACATCGCTTTTTTTCATACACAAACTAGTGGCGGCACCTGCAACTGTTTTTGCATGTTGTCTGATGTAAAAATCACTCATATCACAGCAGTTGTTTGATTTATCCACCTGAAAATTTGCATAGGTGTACTCTAGGATAGATTTTTTGTTGAGTCAGCAGGTGGTGCCACCTATAAACACGTTTACACGGCAGACTTCCATGCTTATTTCTCTGGACTGGTTTGACGTATCAGCCTGAAATTTTGCATTAATATAGACCTTAAACAGCTCTACAGCTTATATATTGTTGTAGCCCAACCTACAACAATTTTGCATGTGTCCATCTGTTTATCTTCCAAGGGTAAAAAACACTCAGCAGTGCTTTGACTTATCCACCTAAAATTTTAAATTTGTCGCTTGCCGACCACCCGTGTTCTAGTTTACGGTGCTCGCAGTAAACGTTTCTCATGGAACTCCTCTGTGACCCCGCCTTTGATGTGTACGTTTCTGGCCTTGTCCTTTGGAGAAAGATGCAAAGCGTGTCCTATCAAAAAGGTATATTTCTTATTTCTCCGCTCTATCCAGAGATAATTTTAAAATATTTTCAAGGGAACATGATTGTAGATTATTGTTCTGAATATTAGTCGAAGACATTCCGACCCCGTGTTCCGACCGATATGTGAATCAGAAAAACAACACTGTTAATTCACAACAGTCTGTTCCATGGGATGCGACCCGATCATCAGGTGAACGTGGTTAGATTGAAGCTAACGGCGTGGTTTGAAAAGCCGAGCCTTTACGGGATTACAAGATTATGCTTTGTGCGATTCGGGGGGGGGGGGGGGGGGCATGTGAAAGACTGACACAATAGGATTGGTCGCGTGCACAATAGGATTGGTCGGGGTACACATGCGATACTGGAACATAACAGGGAAGGGCAAAGAGGTTATTTATTGTTGTAAATCTTTCGATATAATACAAAGATATATACCAGGATGCTCAATTAGCATATTGAACTGATTTCTAATAGGGTCTTGGAAGCAGTGAACATATCAGTAGTATACATATGATAAAAATACACATATACTATGAAAATACACAATATACAAGGCAAATATACAATATAAAAGGCAAATATACTATACTATACTCATACCCAATACAATCCACTCGGTAAACTCACCATGATGTAGTGGTAACGCCATGTCCCTCATCACTGCAAAGCAGCTAGGTTTTAAAATATTTCAGGGTGAATTTGTTTTGTTGGCGGCACTTGGAGAGAATTTCAGCTCTTGAGTTCATCAATGATCCAGGAAGGGGGGGGGGGCGTTGCTATAAGTAGCTTTTCAGACAAGCAGAGTTCACACTTCCTAGTCCCACAGAAGTAAGGTCCTGCCTTGGCAGATATTTCCCAGGAGAGCTTGTAATTGATATTGTTGTCTTTTAGTGGCCAAATGTGTTTAGACAGTTCAGTATTTTTAGCGTGGGATCTGTTCCGAAAGGATTGCTTGTGGTTATTGTACCTTGTCTTGAAATCACCTTCAGTACACCCTATGTAGTGTTTCACGTCATTGTCTGTTCTAACTGTTGCCTTATAGACAATGCATTTCAGCTTACATTGACAATTCATAGGACATTCGTCTTTTTTACGGTAGTTACATTGTTTTTGAGGTACATTCACAGCATTGTCAGTATTTAAAACCTTCATATTATGTTTGCTGATCAGGTTAGACATGTTGGGTAGACAGCTATAGCTAATTTTCAAATTGTTCCTGTTGAATAACCTGTGGTACCTGTGATGTTGAGGTTCAACTAGTTTCGTGAATTGTCTGCCAATGTTGGTTTTTACTTGACGGCTGTAGGGTGGAGTAAACCATATTATTTTCCTTTTCCTGTTTCTTTTGCTTTTCACTGTGGGTTCAACATATTTTAAGCTTTATGAGAACCCGCTTTTCGCTAAAGCTTTGTTATACATGGGTTTGGCTTTCATGAATAGCTAGAGCACTTTACATCGGAAGGTAACATTACCTTCTATATATATATATATATATATATATATATATATATATATGTAAATGGCAAGACATATTGCCATACCATTACAGTTTACAGGCTTATATTAGGCAGATATATAATATAGAGAATAACATAGCTAAAAAAACTGGTCATATTGCTGTTCACAATAGTAAATGGAAACCATTACTCAATTACTTAGAATATTTTTTTTAATAATCATCTCTGTAAATATTCCACAAAACAGTGATTATATATTCTTGACCCTCTGGATTAATTGTACAAAGACTGTATTTCTATGTTTGTAAGTGAGTAAATGTATGTTGATGCGATGTCTTTTTTAATGTCCTGTTAATGTACTTGAAGAAGCGAAGTTTGCTTTTCATGTTTTCATATGTATGTGTAATTTGTTTGTTCGTAATAATAAAAAATCTGCCTACTGCTCAGACACTAAATATATCTCCACGTGCTTCCTTTGTTGATCATGGAACCAGAATAATGTAGGAGGCAGAATAATGTATAATGTAAAAATTTCAATCAATCACTATGGATAAAGTGAAAGTATTTTTTTTTTTAAATTGAATCAGGTCGTATAGTATTTTCAGAATAGAAACGAGGTGAAAACTATACAGCACTGCACCCATGCGGAGCACAATCTTAACTTTACTTAAGATTTTCTGTCAAATATATTTGTTTTTGCTCCGCTTGAAACC
This sequence comes from Sipunculus nudus, assembly GCA_026874595.1. NCBI lineage: Eukaryota > Metazoa > Annelida > Sipuncula > Golfingiida > Sipunculidae > Sipunculus > Sipunculus nudus. The sequence continues at coordinate 52,723,827 of CM049321.1, forward strand.
GTGTCCAGCTTCTCATCATATGCAGTTATCACATAACTGCACCACATCCGCTCTCTTTTGTGACATCTGGTATCGACCAAAAGAACGATGCATATGTCATACCTGGCCTGGATAGCACAGGCATGGATTTACGGATGGTATTATGTGTGTAGGGTATGGGGGATGCCGGGGGGGGGGGGGCGGATCAGCGCTAGTTGTGTATACCTGCTGTGTAAATGGCGGACAAGCGTGTATATATATATATATATATATATATATATATATATATATATATGGGCGGGAGGGGGCGGTGGTATAAGGGTTAAGGTGCCGGATTCATGATCGAGAGGTCGTGAGTTCGAATCCCGGTCGGACACCAACCGTGCTAAAACCCTTTAGTAAGGTCCCGACCGCATGTGTGCCTCTGTCCACCTAGCAGAAGAACTAGGCACTAGTAACCTCCAATGAACTAGCCTTCCATCCAGGAGTTTCACTCTTAAGTAGATTCATGCTACAGAAACCGGGATACCCTTTGGCCTGATGAGAAAGTACGCTTTGGTGTAAAAGCTCAACAGACATATATATATATATATATATATATATATATATATATATATATATATAACAGCAGAATTTATAACAACAGACATATATATATATATATATATATATATATATATATATATATATATATATATATAACAACAGAAGTTTAGGGGTGATCCATGTATGAATAATCCCGGCATGAGCTCTAGTGTTTCATGGGGTTTATAGCACATTTGTTTAAGCGGGACGAAGTTGGTGACGATATGGCAATCTTTGGAGTGCAAGTCGTGACGTCACAGAAGACAATGACGTCACTCCGAGTGAACGTGCCGTTTCCCTGAAAGGTGCCAATTAATCCATGTTCAGCCATTTTTATAGGGGGAAATGTTGCATTTCAGACAATGCAAAAGGGATAATGAGCTGCTTGGCGGAGATCTTCGCTCCATGATCACATGTCTAGTTCCAATATGTTTGTAGAGGAATTTAAATGCATGTTCAAACACTGTTTTGAAAAGTTAATTCACAGCTGAAGGCAGTTATTCTTGTCTGTTCAGCAGTGACTTGAACAGTAACTGACACATTATTGGGCGCCTTTAAGAATATATGCGTATAAGGAATCGCTCAAATGATTCCGTGTGTGTATATGTAAACCCAAAGTGTCTTTAGTGTATATAATTATATATGCGTGAAAACGTTATAGGAGTGTAACCTGCCACCTTCTGTCAGGGGTGGCTTTTACTCAGAACCAAGCTTTTTAGGTAAGGGATTTTCCGGACGACTGAGACTCATTGCCTCAACTATCAACCCACAAAATAAAAATCTGTCACAAACGGATAAAAGTTTTGCTTTTTTATATTGCGCATGCGCATGATTAATGTATTTGTTTTTTATTTCGTCGAATCTTTTGCAGATCACGTGCACCTAATTTGTCTTGAAATAGTTCTAATCCATCACAAGATACCGCCTATTTTTTATACTTATGCCACCTGTGTATTTAAAAGCACCTATGCATTGTGGGAAAAAACATTCCCCGCCCACAATCTCCAAACAGCAGAGGAGTACGATTCGACACATAGTGCGTGAAACAAGGGCTTTTCGGAAAAAGCGTCAGTCAAGCGTCCTTCTGGAGACAAGGTCAAGGGAATTCACAGACTCACGGTACCGCTACAGACTCTCTTTCATATTACGCATAAACACATATACATACACACACGTGTTTTCTAGCAACTTTCACGCATATAGCCACATCTATACACGCACATGTACTATCAAGCTCTAAACACCGTCACTCTAAGACCAAAGTTATGTATAATCATCTTAGTCTGCCTTTCTGTCCATTGTTAGTCAGTGTTCACAATATTAATATATTTGCCAATGAATTGTAGTGAGATTGTCCATTCTGCCTAGCTTTAAATTTAAGCTTGAAAATATATACTTCATTTATAGAATTAGGGCTGAGAGTTAGGATTTGGCCGTCTGGGTCTTCCAACGTAAAAATTGAAAAACAAGATGACCAGAGGTCACGCGCTTGCCGGAAATGGAAATGATACAGACAGATAGACAGAGAGTGCATGTAGAAACAGTCATATGAATGAGCATCATTGTGGGGGCAGCAGAAACGGATTATATGTTTATTTATCCATGCTGACCTTTAACAGCTGCATATCTTTCTAGTGTAAAAGGGACCAAGTTCAAATTTTTTTCATGAAATCCCGTTAATCTCGTTTGACAAGAAGCAGTGAGACGTTTTCAGGTTTGTCATGTCAAGCTGGCCAAATGATATGAAATGCCGAAAACTAGACCTGTCTAGCTATAAAAGCCCCTGAGTTATAAGCATTTGCATGAAATCTCGTGTTTTCTCGTTTGACGGGAAATGGTGCGAGCTTTGGCGAGATTTCCAGTTTTGTCATGTCAGGTTTGTCAAATATTACAAAATGCCGGAAACTTGACCTGTCTAGCTGCAAAAGTCGCCGTGTTATCAGCATTTACGTGAAATCATTTTTTTTTTCTCGCTTGACGAGATATAGTACGAGATTTGGCAAGACGAGCAGTTTTATTATGTCAAGACGGCCAAACGTTACGAAATGGCGAAAACTAGATCCGTCTAGCTGTAAAAGTCGCCGAGTTATAAGCATTTCCGTGTACTCTCGTGTTTTCTCGTTTGACGAGATATGGTGCAGGATTTGGCCAGTCTTGTAGATTTGTCATATCAAACTCTCTAAATGTTATGAAATGGCGAAAACTACATCTGTCTAGCTGTAAAAGTCGCCGAGTTATTAGCATTTCTGTGAAATCTCCTTTTTTATCGTTTGACGAGATATGGTGCGAGATTTGGCCAGTCTTGCAGGTTTGTCATGTCAAGCCGTCCAAATGTTAATGAATGCCAAAAACTAGACCTGTCTAGCCGTGAAAGTTGCCGACTTATATGCATTTCTGTGAAATCTTGTTTTTCCACATTTGACCAGATATAGTGCGAGATTTCGCCAAGTATCGCAGTTTTACTATGTCAAGTTGGCCAAATGTTACCAAATGCCAAATCTAGACCTGAGTAGCTGTAAAAGTCGCCTAGTTATAAGCATTTCCATGATATCTCGTTTTTTCTCGCTTGACGAGATATGGTGCGAGATTTGGCCTGATTTCTTTTCTGGCGTGTCAAGCTGGTCATATGTTATGAAATGCCGAAAACTAGACCTGTGTAGCTGTAAAAGTCGCCGAGTTATAAGCATTTCCGTGAAATCTCGTTTTTTCTCGTTTGACGATAAACCGAGCGAAATTTGACGAGACTTGCAATTGAATGACTTAGAATCAAGGGGAAGCAGCCTTATGCAAAAAACTAGACCCTTGAAACATACATATTAACCGAGATAGAAGCCAAAAACTGCATATTTTCAGATCGTCAAGTTTAACCCACAAATTTGGTAACCATGGTAACGGCAGCACAAAGCTACATGTGCGGAGGAATAAGCCAATGTTCCTAGTTTAAGATACAACGATAAAAATTGTGCCATGTTTAAAATTATTTTAGATATTGCAGAAAAATGATATGTTACAGTGTTTCAGGTACCACGCCCCCTGGTGGCTATTTCCAAAAAATGAAAAACTGATTTCGAGATATTTATAAATAACACAAAATATATCAATTTCAAAGCCATTGTTAAAAAATGCAACCTGTAGGTCATATTAAATGAAATCTCGAAGACTCACGTTTAACGAGAAATGGTGCGAGATTTGGCGAGACTTTTAGTTTTATCATGTCAAGCTGCCTATAAGGTACATAATGACCAAAACCAGACGTCTGTAGCTTAAAAATTGACAAAGTTACAAAAAATGGTCGTGTTATTTCCAATTTCCATGATTTTTGCCCAAAAAATGTAACCATGGTAACGGCAAATTTAAGTAAGCTACATGTCAAAAGAAAGGCCAGGTGACGACGAAAAAAATGAGCTATTGCAGAAGTGGATAAGGCTATTTATGGCGAAGTTATAGTGCAAAAACCGTTAACCACACCTGTCGTGACCTTGACCCTTGACCTTGGAGCAATGTTGACCAAAAACTATAGGGTTCCAGGGTGTTCGGTTGTCAATCAACCCTGTAAGGGTCATGTCGATTGCTGCAAAATTGTGGCCAGGAGAGTGGTGACAAACAAACAAACAAACTAGACGACCATAGGTCGAACGCTTGCCGGAAATCGGAAGTGAAACCATACGGACAGACAGAACATATTGTCGGTTTTCTATTTATGGAATGACTCTCAGGGAAATTGCTGAGAATGTGTGGCCCGTAGAATGACATATGAGACAAAAGAACAGGCAAGCAGACAAAGCTGACAACAAAAGACGAACAGACAGACATACTGACTTTGTGAGACAAGATTGACACCAGATGACTTAACCTAGCTATGGAGAAGATTCAAAGGAAGAAAGTGAGTTATAATTTATGTAATTTAGATTTTTAGTTTTGGAGGTATGGCGAATTAATGATATACTTGGGAGGCTCGAATGTAGCGCCCTATGGCGGACATATTCCGAAGACGACAAATGCGTTTCGTATTTTTAGTGTATGACATGAGATGTCCCAGTTTCAAAAGGATTCCGTCAAAGCTGTGGCCTGTAGAATGCTATATGTAAGGGGTAAGAACCAGCAAGCAGGCGACTTTGAGGATAACGGACAAACAGATGGACACACTGACAAAGTGACAGAAGAATGAAACCAGATGCCTTAATCAGGTTGTGGAGAAAACTCAAAGGAAGAAAATAAGCTATAGTTTATGTATCTGAGGCTTTGGGTGTAGAGATATGGCCAATACAATGGTATGTGTGTGAGGGTCGTGTGCAGCGCCCACTAGTGGCCATATCCCGATAATGAAAAATTTATTTCTAGATATTTGTGTAAGACATAAGATGTTATAGTTTCAAAAGGATTCCTTCAAAACTCTGGCCTATAGAATGCTATATGTGAGACGCAAGAACCAGCAAGCAGGCGAATTTAAGGACAACTGACAAACAGACAGACACACTGACAAAGTGACTCAAGATTGAGTCCAGATGATTACTCCAGGTTATGGAGAAGACTCAAAGGAAGAAAAAAGCTACAGTTTATGTAACTGAGGTTTATACTTTTTGAGATATTGCCAAAGCATGATATGTTGGGAGAGGTTCGAGTTCAGCGCCCCCTAGCAGCCATATTCGGAAAATGAAAAATTGGTTTCGAGATATTAGTGTAAGACTTAATATGTAATAATTTCAAAAGGATTCTTTCAAAACTGCGGCCAGTAGAATGCTATATGAGAGACCCAAGAGCAAGCAGGCGAATTTGAGGACAACTGACAAACAGACAGACACACTGACAAAGTGACATAAGATTGAGACCAGATGACATTACTAGATCATGGAGAAGACTAAGTGAAAGAAAATAAGCCATAGTTTCTGTAATTGAGGCTTTGGGTTTTAAAGATATGGTCAATATAATGATATGTGTGTGAGGGTCATGTACAGCGCCACCTAGCGGCCATATCCGGAAAATGAAAAATATGTTTTGAGATATTTCTGTAAAACAAAATATGCATCAGTTTTCAAATGCTTCTTTAAAAAACTGTGGCCTGTAGAATGCTATTGTGAGACGCAAGAACCAGCAAGCAGGCGAATTTCAGGACAACTGAGAAACAGACAGACACACTGACAAAGTGACACAAGATTGAGACCAGATGACATTATTAGTTTATGGAGAAGACTCGGAGGAAAAAAATAAGCCATAGTTTATGTAATTGAGGCTTTGGGTTTCAGAGATATGGCCAATGTAATGATATATGTGTGAGGATCGTGTGCAGCGCCCCCTAGCAGCCATATTCAAAAAATGAAAAAACAATTTCGAGATACTAGTGTAGGACTTATGATATATCAGTTTCAAAAAGATTCCTGAAATAATGTGGCCTTTGGCGCAAGTTGAATGAGATCTCGAAATATCTCTATTCACGAGATATTTTACGAGATACTGCAAGACGTGTAATAAAATCTTGTAGTACTAGTTGAATGCTACCTGATGCAAAAAACTAGGTCTCTCTAGCTTTAAAACTGACAAAGTTAGAAAAATAAGACCCCTTAATTTCGAATATCATGACTTTTCCCCCAAAATTTGTAACCATGGTTACAGCAAATTTGAGTCAGCTACACACCAGATGACAGGCCTTGGAATGACAATTAAAATGAGCTATTGTTGAATTAGTTACGACAAATAGTCACAAAGATATGAAGAAAAAACCGTTTTGAGAAGTTTTGATGACCTTGACCTTGACCTTTAACTTATTTTGACCAAAAACAATAGGGCACCTAGAATTTTATTTGTCCATCATCCCTGAAAGTTTCAAGGTGATTGTGGCGAAATTGTGGCCAGGAGAGTGATGACAAACAAACAGACAGACAGACAGACAAACAGACTAGACGACCATAGGTCGAGTGCTTGCCGGACTTAAATGACAGACCGATGGACAAACAGGACAAACTGACGGTTTTCTATCAATTGAATGACTTTTAAAGCGATTGTTGGAACGTTTGGCCTGTTGAACGACATATATCACACAAAAGAACATGAAATGAGACATAGCTCAAAACAGTCAAATATACTGACACACCTGAGATAACAGACTACAAGTGAAGGTAGAGTTTATAATGTCGGAGATATGGCCAAAAAATGATATGGTGTGGAGGCTCTACCGCAGCATCCCCTAGCGGCCATATCTCAAAAATTAAAAAATTTCTTTTGAGATATTAAAGTAAGAAATTTTCCAAAATGTATATATTATTGTAAGAGATGTTCCAATTCCAAAAGGATTTTTTCAAAACTGTGGCCTGAAGATTGCTAACTGTAAGACGCAAGATCCAGCAATCAGGCGAAAATGAGGATCACTGACAAACAGACAGATATACTGAAAAAGTGACACAAGAATAAGACCAGATGACTAATTCAGATTATGGAGAAGATTCAAAGGAAGACAATAAGTCATAGTGTTTGTAATTGAAGTTTATAGTTTTGTAGATATGGCAAAGAAATATATATAGGGGAGAGGCGAGTGCAACGCCCCCTATTGGCAATATCCAGAAAATGAATAATCTGTTTCGAGATATTACTGTAAGATGTAAGATGTAATAGTTTAACAAGTGACCCATGGGTCATGACGCTCAGCTGCCAAGCATGACCTGCCACATCATGGGCTGAGATTCACAACTTCCAGTCACATTTTGAAAAACCAATTTGCCAATATGTTGAAATTTTCTACGACAACAGAAATATACATCACCTATGTCTGGTTAAAACACAGTGACTTGATGGTCTTAGGAAAAATGAATGATTGTTAAGCTATCAGAAACTATTCCCATAGCTTGCTTGATACCTGTCAGTCTCAAAAGAAACACCAAAAAGGGCAAATATAAGATCAAAAATCAAGGAAATCCATGCAAGAATTATTCAGAAACGGGTGCTTATAAATATGAAGTTTGAATCAAATTGAGTGATGCATAGATATGGCATATGTGAAAGACTGAAGGTTTGGGTTGAACAGTTTCACTTGCAAAATGTTCACAACCATTTAGAATAATTAAGTAATGTGTCCTTGACCTTTGACCTTTTGAACTCGACATCGATAGGCTTCTTCCCCTATTGGTAGGTAAGCCATATATGACAAATGGAAGGTATAGATTAAAAAATTTCCTGAAAATGACTCCATACAAAAAGTGGGTGCAGTGAACTTCACCTTTGACCTCAAATTCAACAGGTCTTTTCCCCTGTTGGCAGAGAAGCGATATCAGTGCTGGGAAGTTTGGAATGAAATGTCTAGCTTGAAATGTTTTCACAACCTTTTAAAAAAATTGGATCCTGTGACCCTGATCTTTGATCTTGTGACCTAAAAATCAATAGGATTCTTCTCCCTCTTAGTAGGTGAAATATATGTTAAAGTTCAAAGAATTGGGATGAAAGATTTGGCTTAAAATGCATCCACAGGCATTAAATAAAGGGACTCCTGTGACCTTGACCTTTGACCTGTTGACTTCAAAATAATTATGGTTCTTCCCCTGTTGGTAGATGAGCTGTATGTGAAAGATGGAAGGTTTTGGATGAAAATTTTAGCTAAAAGAATTATTTCTGGGGGGTGCATACACACCCTGTAACTTCGAGAATATAGGTCAGTGACCTAATTTCAGGTTTGCAAGGAGATCATTTTAGAACCTCTAAGATTACATAGGGTTCATGACCCTAGCCCGTACAGTTACGATTTGTGCCCTGCTAACAGAAGGACGGCCGGTCAGCAGGATGGACAGATGGAAGGACGACGGACAAAGACCCATCGCTATAGCCCAGCATGACTGAAAGTCAGCTGAGCTAAAAATGATCCTTTCAAAACGGTGGCCTGTAGAATGCTATCAGTGAGACTCAAGAACCAAAAAGCCGGCGAATTTGAGGACAACTGACAAACAAACAGACAAACTTAGAAAGGGACATAAGATGGAGACAAGATGACTTAATCAGGTTATGGAGAAGACTCAGAGGAAGAAAATAAGCTATAGTTTATGTAATTGAGGCTTATAATTTTGGAGATATGGCTAAATAATGATATACTGGATATGTTCGACTGCAGCGCCCTCTAGTGGACATATCCTGAAGACGACAAATGCGTTTCGTGATATTAATGTATGACATAAGATGTAATAGTTTCAAAAGGATTCGTCCACATATCTGACTTGTTGATTGCTATATCTAAAGTGCAAAAACTAGCAAGCAGGCGAATATGAGGATAAATGACAAACAGACAGACATACTGACAAAGTGACACTAGATGGAGACCAGGTGACTTGACCATGTTTTGAAGAAGACCAAGGGAAAGAAAATAAGCTATAGTTTGTGTAATATAGGTTTACTCTTACGGAAATATGTTCAAAAGCTGATTTTTTTGGAAGGGTCAAGTGTAGCGCCCCCTAGCAGCCATATCGGGAAAATGAAAAATAATTTTTGAGATATTAGTATAATACATAAGATGAAGAAACAAACATACACGGGTGACCAACATGCTTTCGAAAATCGAAGATTTCCGGCAAGCAATAAAGTTGCGACTGTGCCTCCAACATGTACGATAATAGACAGGGCCCGGAAAGGCCGACACGCACCGCTGCACACGCCGGCTGCCCACCGTTAGGACCCTGTCGCCACTTGTGGCAATTGCACGTGTCTTCGTGGTATGTATCAGTTTCAAAAGGATGCCTGCATATCTGTGGCCTATAGGGCATGTCACCGTGAAATCGCGAAATCTCATTCGACGAGAAACGGTGCGAGATTTTGCAGGGTTTTTGGTTGGATCACCGAGAACTCACCAAGGGCTACAAGATGCAAAAATTTTGACCTCTCTAGCATAAAAACTGACAGAGTTAGAAGCTGAAAACTGCATATTTTCAAAATTCAAAGGTTTTACCCCAAAAATAGAGAAATCTGGCAATAGCGCACTTTGGCACTTATGCGCAAAAACAAGCCCATGGACCCTAGTTTAAGGTGCTGTGATGGAAATGGCCTAATGTTTATTAGTTCTGGAGGTATAGCACCAAAACAAATTTTCATGTTTTTTTCATCTGCAACGCCCCCTGGCGGCCATTTCCAAAATCTGAAAAACCCGTTTCGAGATATTCTTATGTTACATAAAATATCTCAGAATCAGTAAATTTGCTGCAAATTTGAAAAATATCACGAAATTCCATGATTTCTCCCCAAAATTGCGTAACCATGGTAACAGCGAAATGAGGCAATTTTGCAGTGTTGGAAGTGGCCATGCAGTGGCAAATAAAACGGGCTACAGATTAGGTGCCTACGGCTATTTTTGACGAAGGTATGAAGAAAAAACCGTTTTTGAGCTTTTTGGTGACCCTGACCTTGACCCTTGACCGATCATGACCAAAAACAATAGGCTCCGAGAAGAACCGATTATACACTCTATCTATAAGTTTCAGGACGATTGGTGCAAAATTGTGGCCTGTAGAGCGGGGACATACAGACAAACAAACAAACGGAACTGATCAACATACTTGTCGAAATCTCTGATTCCGGCAAGCAACAAACAGACATACGCAACTGACCAATATGCTTGCCGAAATCTTTGATTCCGGCAAGCAACAAACAGACATACGCAACTGAGTAATATGCTTGCCGAAATCTTTGATTCCGGCAAGCAAAAAACAGCAGAAAATAACATGCGAATAAATAGGCAGAAAATTTATTGAAGTATTACGGGCAAGTGAAAAAGGATGATGGCAAACCATTTATACAAGCATAGTATCTTAATCACAATGATGTTAATGAATACACTGTGTATACTATATGAAAAGCACCAAATAGCTCTGAAACTATGTAATTCTTTTATATAAGTAAATCCAGAAAAGGTTCGTTTGTCAGGTACTGCCTGCATTAGCTGTAAAGCAGGCATGATTTTTTTAAATTTTCAATAGAAATGTACTCATTTTGAGCTCCAGTAGCTCGCACATTTCCTTCAGGAAAATGATGTTAGAAAATTTAGATAAACTTGTATGATGTGCTTCTACTTCTCCAGAAAAACAATTCTGTTTTCAGGTCCCCCTGACCATATGAAATACTTATCGGGAATATATAATAAATCCAAAAAAAGCCATTTTGTTAGCCTAACAGACTTATACTAGACGTGTGAACATGTATCAAATTGTCTGAGGATCACCGGCAATATTAACATTTTGCCTGAATAGTACTTTCGTTTTGGGGCTGGAAAAGGGCGATAATAGGAGAAACAAAAGTATATATCAAGCTACATTTTGCGAACAAATATTCCCTTGATTAAAAAATGTAATACATTCCAACTGTGACCGTCACTTTTGCAAATAAAATCCCTTAACAAGCAAAACATTTCCCAAACCTACATAATTATTATGAATACATCTGTATTTTCCACCTCATGGTAGGAGTACCTTTGATTAAGAATGTAATATACATTTCGAATGTAACCGTCTTCTTAGCAATGAAAATCCCTTCACCAGCAAAGCATTTTACCAAACCTACATAATTATTAGGTAGGAGTACCTTTGATTAAAATGTATTATACATTTCGAATGTAACCGTCTTTTTAGCAATGAAAATCCCTCCACCAGCAAAACATTTTTCCAATCATATATATATATATATATATATATATATATATATATATATATATATATATATATATATATATACCACCTCGTGGTAGCATTAGCTATGATTAAGAATGTAATATACATTTCAAACGTAACGGTCTTTTTTACAATAAAAATCCCTTCACCAGCAAAACATTTTACCAAACCTACATAATTATTATAATATATATATATATATATATATATATATATATATATATATATCGCCTCGTGGTAGCAATACCTTTGATATATTTCAAATGTAACCGTCTTTTTAGCAATGAAAATCCCTTCACCAGCAAAACATTTTTCCAATCATTTATATATATATATATATATATATATATATATATATATATATATACCACCTCGTGGTAGCATTAGCTATGATTAAGAATGTAATATACATTTCAAACGTAACCGTCTTTTTTACAATAAAAATCCCTTCACCAGCAAAACATTTTACCAAACCTACATAATTATTATAATATATATATATATATATATATATATATATATATATATATATATATATATCGCCTCGTGGTAGCAATACCTTTGATATATTTCAAATGTAACCGTCTTTTTAGCAATGAAAATCCCTTCACCAGCAAAACATTTTTCCAATCCTACATAATTATCATAATATATATATATATATATATATATATATATATATAAATATATATATATATTTACCGCCTCGTGGTAGCAATACCTTTGATACATTTCAAATGTAATCGTCTTTCAGCAAAGAAAATCCCTTCACCAGCAAAACATTTTTCCAATCCTACATAATCATATTATTATTATTATTATTATTATTATTATTATATATATATATATATATATATATATATATATATATATATATATATATACCACCTCGTGGTAGCATTACCTTTAATTTAAGAATGCAATAAACATTTAAATTCTAACCGTCACACTTGAAAAGAAAATCCCTTGTACTCTTAAAGATATATCAACCACTACTGTAATAGTTACTGTACTTTTGTACTCTTATAGACATATCAATTACTATTAATGTATAATTGCCCTAATACCTTTTGTTCACATCAATCATAAAATCATCTTTATGATGAGATAAGGAAATAATGATTCAAAACTGAGAGCTAGAACTGGATACTTGGTCTTATTGAACATTACTAAATATGACTAGAGAAATTGTCTATCCACGGAATGACGGCTGCTGAGGCCGCAGAAACAGACACTCCAGTATACTATTTGCTTTGCATCTTTTAGCACCGCCATATACAACACATTTTCCACATTCACAGGGAGACGCGCTGTTCAACGGAAAGCCTGTACAGAGCCCGTTCCGTTTGACCTTCGACTTGCAGCGGTCTTCATGACACCAGAGGGCGGGTCCGCATTGGCTATCTGATGTGCACTTGACCGGCCGCGGTGCATACTTGTAGTGGTTGTTCGTGTAGTGGTCGCTCAGACCGTCCCTGTTGACCAGAGGACCAAATGGATTCATAATGTAAAAAGGGTTGTGTATAGGTCCGCCGATATTGACTGAGGCCGAGTGTGTCGGGTATTCAGTTTCCAAGTTGGTGGTTTGGCTGTTCTGGCGGAAGTCCTCCCACAATCTGTCGATGAACGCGTGGTGCATCCAGAAGATGGGGTCAGCGGGCGAGCAGACCCCATCACCCATATGACCTCCCACGTACACGTGAGGACCACCGTGAGCGGATTCCAATGAGAATGGAGACGAAGCAAGTTCCTGAAAAAAAATACCAATGAAAAAAATGTATGTTATTTAAAGAAAAAAAAAACGAAGAACATAAGAGAAAATTAATCATGGGAATTAAAATGGAAAAGAAAAGTTAAATAAAATAAAATAAATGTGTAACATAAATAATCAATGAATGAAAAATGAGGGAAAATGTAAACAATAATAACAAGAATAACGTTTCCAGTCAAATCTTTACGGCATACGGACTTGCTATCTTGAAGTGACCTGTTTTATACGTTGTTATGGTCATGTCTGTAAGGAGAACAGACGTGGAAGAAGAAACACCAGTTTGAAACTTTAAAAAATCTTATTATACGCATACCTATTTAGAGCCGCAGAGAGACTTTTCCGTATTCTGTCCGTAATGCACTGAGAAAAAGAAAATCTGGAAATTCCGGCTTAAAAGCCGCACCCGGTGCATGAACCCACAACAGATGAAGCCATTCAAGTGTCTGATCATTGGCTGATCCATGATAATATAAATTCAAAGGCAACAAATTGGTAAAACATTCAGAGTTTATATAGATTATATAGATAACGTTTAGAATACTAGTGTTCAGATCCAGGGAAGCCTATAATTTTTTTTCAAACTCAACTAAGCAGACTCCTCAGGTTAAAAGCCAAGTATTTTGATTTTAAACAGGGTTATTTCATTAATCCAGTTGACCAGTTTGATGGACAGAGGGTTATGCAAGCATTACTAAGCTTTACTCCGAAGCACATCTGCATAGGTTTCACAATGGCTCCATATCTCTAGATGACACTTTAATATGTTCTGGAATGAACGTCCAGTGAAAGAACGGCTATCGGAACTCTTCATTTTTTATCACCAATTGGATCCTATCATGAGCTGGCTTCGATGGACGGACAGGGCAATGTATGTATATTCAATTTTAATGAAATCTTTCCCCGTTCCTGCACAATCCACAAATGTCGACAGAGAGGTGGGATACTGTTGTATAACATACATAACATATTCTAGCCCTTATATCAGAAAGAAGTTACACAATTACCTGAGGCGGACACAGGATCTTAGAAAGGAGAGAGATTGGGGCTCAATAGCGTGGCAGTAGAGTGAAATATAGGAAAGATAATAACGCAGGATTTACCGTATACAACATGTTATTCTCTATCTCATAATGTTAGGTCGGAATCAGATCTAAACCCACTCCAACTGCAGATCGAAAGTTCAGACAGGGCAGTCTGTCTAATCATTTTGCACCTCTTGTTATATGTTACATCACAGGCAGTATGCCGCTGTGCTAATAATCCCTCAATCTGGAGGGTGAGATAAACCCGTAATGTTAACTACATATATAATGAACCAGGGGCGGATTCGGAATTCTTGAAAGAAAGGGGTCCAAACTAGGCAAGGTGAGGAGAAAACCTAACAAGGATCATCAGGTCAGGAAAAAGGGATGCTTCAGAAACTATTTTAAACACATAATAATTTTGCAGCAACAGAAAAGAAATAGGTCTGGACCCCTGGACCCCCGCCCATCTATCGATCAGCCACTGTTAACTCACCTTGAACGTGGAATAGCTGTTCACGAGATCCACGTCACTAGCATCGATAAGGGCGGAAGATGAGGTATGTCCAACGTTTCTCTTTAGTTTCGAATTGATGTTAAGGCATACAGGATCATTGACAACGTTCCAGTTGGCAAATGGACCATATGTTACCTGTCCGCTATTATCGCCCATATAGCGATTTGACCACATAATACTGTCCTTAGGCTGAGGAAGGAATCCATCCAGCTCCGAGTCCCAATAAGGCAGAGCCACGGAGGGGTCTTCATGGCCTTGATGGCGTTGTGGAATTTTATCCTCTGCGAACTAAATCAAATAGATGTTTTAGAAATACATTTATTGATACCGGAAATCGACATTTAATACAAAAACATGGATAGACACATATAAAACACGAAAAGACACATAAAAAACATAGGCACATATAAAAAAAAAATGGATAGACACATTAAACAGTATCACTACATATAGGACAAATTGAAGCTGATATAACTGTCAAACAATAGACATGTTGTACAAAATTGCATTCTTTCATAAGTCTGAACTGCTTTATATCGGTTGGTAATCTTTTCCCTCCATTTAGCTTTGGCTATGTGGATTTCACCATTATAATAGACAGTGAACAGAGGAATCCATGTATTACGCAAATCAATCGGTCGGTATAGCATAGTGTAGCCTGTCGGACAGACCACCTGTCTAATAAAACCACCTGTCTATTAAGACCACCTTTGAGTGAACCGAAAGCATTCACATTGGTAATAACTGACCTGTTTATTAAGATAACCTGTGAATTAAGACCACCTTTGCCCATAGATGGTCTTATTCGCAGTTTTCACTGTGTAATCATGAATTACACGTGTTTAAAATAGCGGTACAGCATTTTAAAAATGGTGGGCACTACGACCAAGACAATGCCAGAAATAAATTTTCTGGGTCATAATACCCCAGAATCCATGTATCCATCCCTATGTCACAATTTGAGGACCTTTTGGTATTTTTGCAAAAAGTTTTATTTTGGCTGCAATTTTGTTTTATGCTAATTAGCTTAAATTGCCAAAGGTTGACAACGGGCCAACATCGATATGTTTAACACCTAACATACTGTCTTACAAAATCCACCGAGAAAAAACTCAAGACCACAAAACAAGGCTGAGTCCAGTGGCGGATGGACTTTTGAACAGGAACAGCAATATGATAACTAACCGCTTAAACGCAAAACAAGTCTCATTGAATTAATAAATGAGAAAATGGTAAAAATATGATTATCTTAATTGATATTCTTCTTATAAATACTAAAGAAATGTCCTTCTGACTGTAGGAATATTGTTTTACTTACTTTGACAATTGACGGTATTCCCTCCTAATTACGAATGGGCTTTCAAACGGTTGAGATGACTTGACCGGATTCGTCAGTGTAGCGTACCACAAGGCCTGCTTTGCTGTCGGCATGTACGTTGTGTTCTTAGTTAGGTAGTAGTTGTACCAGGTATATGTAAACTTCTGTATGGCTCTGAAGGTCAGCTGGCCGTAACGGGATTGCAATCTTCTGGTTTCCGCAGCAGACAGTGTTGGTTTGACAAGTTCAGGGCTTACTCTCTGCTTGGCTCCACGAGTGATCATAAAAATGGCGGCCAAAATGACGACCATATAGGAAACGGACACCAGGGAATTCGCCATGGTCTAGAATTGAGAAAAATATGGATTTAACTTTTGATTCGGCCTGTTTGTTAACTCCAGGGACGTGGCCAGGATTTACGAAAGGAAGGGTGGGGGGGGGGGGGGTTGCAGGTAACCCGCTAGTCCACAGTACACACAGAAACACACACACACACATATATATATATATATATATATATATATATATATATGTATATATATATATCAATTTTAAGAAGAAAAGAACTTTTATATCCTTGAAATATATAAGACGCAAAACAAGAAAAAAAATTCACTTATAAGTCACTTGAAAATAAGTTCTCCGACATAGGTCGCTTTCTATGCATTAAGTAATACCTGGAGGTATACAAGTATACCCGGTAATGAAATGTGATATATACATGAGTGATAATTTCTTTTTTTCAAAATAAGTTATATACTATAATTTTCTTAGCAGCTATTTAGAATCTGGAAAGGTATTCCACAGTTCATTCCCGTTCGTGTGTTTATGGGTGTTTGTGTGTTTGTGTGATTGTTCACAACATAACTCTATGAGTCGTGACTGGAATCTCAGGAATATTACGGGCCATTTCGGGAATGGGCCAAGCCTAAGAAGAATTGATTAGGTTTTTTTTTGTGTGGATTGCCTCATGACCCGAGTCCAGGAAGGACTTCCAGGAATACTGACAAATGTACATTCATTTATCCATAAATGAACCTGGGAGTATGGGGCCGAATACAAAAATGAAACACGTTATCAGAATATCCCATATTTAGCACCGCGAACATGTTGGAGACTTGTATTCTTAAAAATTCAGATTTCTAGCTCACTATGTTAATTTCTTCAGCCGAGACAGTTATGTTTTATCCGTTTTGTTCGTTATGTGTTAGAAGAATTCCTCCAACTACAATTAACTTCGGGGAAACTTTGCGGAGTTCTGTATCCACATGCGTTCTAGGAACAAAATGCTTTATAATGGTTTTTAAGAACCCACATGGTTCAATATGGAACAATATTTTTTTCTGGAACCTTTTTTTATCAGTTACAAGGTTTATCATGATATTATACTAGGGCGTCCTCAATTATAATTTCCTTTTCCATGGCTACCGCATTTTCTGCCGAATGCCATTATAAGTGTGATGCGTTAACAGTAGGGTGTCAGTTGGTTCACTGAATACCCCATTCCAATTTTCCCCTAAAAAATGGAAAAAAATGTTTACGTTTTAATTATTAATAATCAGGTTGTCATATCGGATATTTTAGCGTATCACTTTTGTTGTCTCATTTATTTCACTAGCCATTTGTAATCCTTTCATATCTAGAGTGTAGATTTTTACATGACAAAGCCCCTCATGCTATCATTATTCAGAGCACCAAGCCTAATTTATGTGTCCTATCAATGGACATATAAAAATATTAATTCAGCACAACGAAATGATTATGTTCTAAAACTGGCGGGGCTCGTTAGAGTTTTTAAAAAGAAAATATGTTTTAATAATGTTTGAACTATTGTTCTCTGGGTCGTATAGAAAGCAATTTTGCCATTTATGTTAAACATATAACATGATTCAAAGTTATGGAAAAACAAGCGCTGAGCCTTTCCTTATTCCGTACGTTACTGTTTTGTTATATGTAGACATGTTTTTAGAATGATCTGAACTATAGTTCTTTGGGTCATATACAAGGCCATTCATCCACTTATTTAATGCGTAATGCATATAACACGGGTCGAAGTCTAGGGGAAAAGTGATGAGCTTTTTCTTATTACACAGGTTCATTTTTAGCATGTAAATATGTTATTACAATGTTTTGAATTATAATTCTCTGTTTTGTAATCACAACAGTGCAACCTTTTATGTTAATGCCAGAGTAATGTATTATTGCTAAAAATTACGGGGGGGGGGGGGGGGGGAATAATCTCTTCTAATTCCACAAGTTGCCTTTTGGCATGTAACATGTTATAACAAAGTTCTGAACTAGTAATCTGCTTTGTATACAAAACAAATCAAACATTCATTTCAATGCCTGAAGATTTTAATGCCTGAAGCATGTAACAGGGATTAGGAAAGAGCGGTGAGACTTTCTTCTTCCATACGTTCTGTTAGAATATGTAAATATGATGAATGATTTATCGTCATGAACCCTTATATCTAAATCAATTCAAAATTTGTTTTAAACTCATATTAGACCATACAAAGTATACATTATTTTATACCTAATACCGTGAACCTTCTGATGGTATACATATTGTGAACTTCATATATATATATATATATATATATATATATATATATATATATATATATTCATTTTCACAAGATTTTGTAAATTTATAACAAATATAACTTTTTTAAAGGTACAACATTTTAGCACCCAGTAACAGCAAGCTACTTTTTATTGGAATTGTTTTATTTTGTTTTTCTCTACTTTGTGTCTTTCTTCTCGGAAAAAATAAAGTTGTTTTTTATTAATCAACACTTCAAGTTTCACTTTTAGGTAGGCAGAAACATGAGATAGGAAAAGCAGAAAACGGTTTCAGATATTGTCCTGCAGTTTAATACCAGTTCACTAAAAATTAAGTAACTGTTACTGGATGCTTAAAATACTTTTAATTTTTTTTTTTAATTTTTAAATGCTACAAAATTATGTAAAAATGAATGAATAAAAAAGAAGTTAAGAAATTTTTAAAACATCATATAACTTTTTCAGGTTTAAAATAGTGTATACTTTATGGGGTTTTATGTGAATATAAACCACTTTTGGAATGAATTTAGATATTGGGGTTTTTGACGACAAGAATATCTTAAAGGACCAGATTTGTTAAGTGCTTCATCAGCAAAACGATTTTATTACGTGGTGTGAATTAATGGATGCAAAATATAAATGTTAGAATTATACATCTTGTTTTCTATCTATTTTGTCAATATGCATTATCAGTTCATATTTATTACCATAAATTTTGGTCATTTGCTAGAAAAAAAAAGACTGAAGTTTCATTGGAAGAAATCATGAAATGTGTAGTATAATTTACAAACGTTTACATTGCAGTATTAATTTGAAATATATTATAATCAGACATAAATATTAGAATATCTTACTATACCATCCCTTATGTATCTCATGTAAACATTGATCCACTCACCTTTTGAATGTAACTTCGACGTGTTCGCTTTTTGCAAGTGTTCACTGAGTCAGCTTGGTGCACTGCTCTAGACGAGTGCCAACGTCATATATATATACATACACAGAAGATCGGATCACTTCACGGTCCATGGCATAATGAGTCAAGGGTGACCGCTTCAACCAATTAGAACTGGATGGGAATTTCCCAGATAATCCCAGGACGTGGATCTGCACTGGGACGAATCGCTCTGTCTCTGTTTTTAGTCTGTAACAAATTATAAATGAAACGTTTCATGCCATGACAATGCGGTATGTGAGATTAATATGATTTTTTCATTTAGGGGAATTTCCTACTACGCGACGGACCAATCGCTTCAGGACAGAGAGCAGAAATAGAACTATTTTGTTTGCTGTTTTTCAAAGTGTGTTCAGTAAAAAATGTGCAGTTTGAAATATATGCATTTGCAATATGCGTCACGGAATTTCCGTAACCGTTAAATATATACCAAAACAGCTTCTAGCGCGTTCAATGTAATTTTCATAAGAAAAAAAAAACCATGATTACACAGTATATTCAAGTCGCGGAGTCCCGTTAAGGCTGAAGTATACCCACATTTTCCAATAGAAGTAACAATTTTGGGACTGACTAACGTTAACGTGAATATTAATACACAACAATCAAAATTTAGATACACTCGGCCCCCTTTTTTTTGCATTCACACAACACATTCCAGAAATATACAAAGTGTTCGGAACTTTTAAACAATATGGTCTACTGTTCGGCGTATATTTCCATTTAGTGTAAAGGAATATATTGCTGAACTAATATAATCTATGACACTACTGTTTCTGTAAACGCCTGTCAAATTCATATATAAATATATATATTTCCCTTTGTGTGACGTCACGGCCGATTTCACAATCCTTATAGATGTGCAAATAGTTTTGGAACAAATCACACAACCTCATGTGTTTAGTGGAAAAATATATAGAAAAATGTTTTTCCTCTAGAAATTGGGCTCATTTTATGTAAAATCTATATTAATATTTTTTCATAACCAATTATGTAATATGATAATATAATGAGATTTGGAATACGTTTGCTTGACCATAAAAGAGATGCAACGTTATATGGACAACAGTATACAATATATTCCATATATCAGTGTATGATTTTATTCATGCATCAGTATATAACACCAAATATCCAACAATATACAGCACCATATATCAAGTAAAAAAATATGGAACATCATATACCCAACAGTATACAACACAATATATTCAACACCATGTATCCAACTGGGTACATTACCATGCGTACTATATGTCAAGAATATACAATATTACGCATTAAACAGTATATAATATCATTTATCTAGCAGTACATAATATAATTTAAATAGCAGTAAACAATACCATATATCTAACTGTACACAATACCATATATTAAATATTTATTGTCATATCAAGTTTATACCCATATACTTACTACACAAGCTATCATATTTTCATTCATAATTCATTGATAGTATAAATAGCATGTCCACATTCTCAATGTAAATATGATAGAGAATCGACCTAAGATTGTTCATTTTAATAGAAGAGTATACATTTATATATATATATATATATATATATATATAAATATATATATATATATATATATATATATATATATATATAAACCTATCATGACCGTATCTTGAACAGTTCTGTGCATTTCTAAAATATCCTTAGAATATACCTGTATATACAATCTGAGGATCACACAAGAATGCTTACATCACACTTGGGTATAATGTACAGATTAACACTCTACCACTGCATCTACTACTACTAATAATTTAAGACTACTACTACTACTGCTACTATTACTACTACTACTACTACTTCTTCTACTACTATGAATAATAATAATAATAATAATAATAATAATAATAAAATAATTATTAAAAGTTGTGATTAATATTACGCTGGTCCCAAGTACGATTCTGTTTAACTATTAAAAACAATGGTCAAAAATACATTAAAATCACAATCATATCAAAAGTTAAAATACTATAATATATGTAAATTTCCAGTGACCACAGTAAGATCTATAGCTAGGTAATCGCCGTTAAGAGAAATATCCGTCTAAAAAGGGAAGTTAATTTAAAGGAGATGCTGCTCTAGAATGGTATGTTTTTAGGTTCTCTTTAAATACCGAAATGGTTTTCAGGATAACAATATTATCTGAAATAGAATTCCGTAGCTCAGGAGCAGTAACGTACTGCAGTTAAAAGCGCGTTCGCAACAGATCACCACGCAGTCTTGATCTTGGCAGGAACGATTTTGTGGAAGATAATGATCCAAGTGATTGTGCTGGCTTCGATACATTCAACAGTTTGGACAGATAATGTGCAGCCAATCCATTTAATGAGTTATAAAAGAGCAGCAAAAGCTAAAGTGGACCGCCCCCCCCCCCCCCACACACATATATACTAAATACGAATTTAGCTCAGAAAGATTATTTATAAGTGTAAATTATTTGTTCAGTCGAGGTGTAATTAATTCCCTGTCAAAAAAGTATTTCGTAAACAAAATTAGATAGGCATTACACGAATCGATAGGGCTGATAACAACACAGCTGGGGGGGGGGGGGGGGTGTGAACTCAAAAATTTTATAGTTTTGTCGTTATCTCATTCGTTAGGTGTACTTAAACGAGAAAACAACGAGAGTCAAACGAGAAAACAACGAGCGTAACTCGAAACCCTTCGTTGTTGTCTCGTTATATGTACCCACCTTTTAAGTAACGAAACAGCGTTAGCCTCATCGTTGCCGTTTCTAATAAGGTTTTTTGAAGCATGTAATGCCAATATTCCTATACTTTTCTGAATCCCGTGCTAGTTGTGAGAGATTATAACCATATCTTGGGCTTGGGACTGAGAGAGAGAGAGAGAGAGAGAGAGAGAGAGAGAGAGAGAGAGAGAGAGAGAGCCTTTCCCCTAATAATCTCCATGATATGTAAGCTGGTTTTAATGTGCATACATAAAAGCTTCACTTGACGCAATACAAAGCGTTCCTCTATTTACAAGATGGAAGTATTTGTTGGTGTCCTGCTACCAAGTCATGTTTACAAACTATAAACATTGTTTTAAAAGCAACTTAATGATGACGATTGAGACCGAAAGCAAAGGGAATACTTTTACATCAGTTTTGGAGGGACTGTATACGAGCTTATATTGTGAAGTGTCTGAATTATTCTTGTCAGTGTCAAAATGCTGAACTTCCAAAATTCCTCATCTATATTATCAGATGAATAATAATAAAAAAAAAAACACGGCAAAGAAATAAAGTATTTTTTGTTAATTTTTAAATATCCGCCAATCGTAATCCAAAAAGGCTATCTGTAGGCAAACAATACGGAACTATACGAGATTGCAAACGGCAGAAGATGCATTGCTTGATTTACTTGTGCAAACAGCTACTTCCGGTCATTCTCAACACGGCTTCGTGTCCGGCGTTCATGGTGATCAAAAGAATGGTTTCACTTAATGGCTAACAGGTATTAAGCGAGATTTGTAAAGCTCTAACATTTACGATGTGTGCTCTGCTACAGGATGTCTCAAAATGTCTGAAAGTTAGATAAGCTCATAACAATAAATTGCATATTTAGAAAAAAATAGGCATTCCATGACGCCTCACATTCAGACTTCCGGTAAGACAGCCTTGTTATGGTAAACAGAAACACACGGACTGTGTTTACAAACACGCGGAGTCATATAAAGTTATCAAACAACCGTAGACTGAGACTGAGACCGTGTGCCGGGATGGTGTAGGCCCGAAACTTTTGTAAAAAGCAAAACTGAATTGATAGTGTGAAAGAACACTCATAATATAGCTTCTGATTATGTCCCTTAACTTCAACACCTTTAATGAGTGTTTTTAAATCATGATTATTTGTATTATATTTATAATGAATAACATCAAAATGGTGTTGTATGGTGTTATAAATCCTGTTTTATTTCTAATTGTGTAATTGAAAAGGTTGTTTCCATATGCGCGTGTATGCAGACTGGCAGACGTATATTTGTGTACAATGGTATCGAGCAGGCCTTCTACAAAAAAAAGTGTGACGTGATTTTAGCCCGAATCCCTGAGTTCACGAAGATCCTATGCTTGAAAATTGCTCCTGTGACGATTTTCACGTATACACGCACATTCGCAAATACGATGACGAATACATGGAAACACCCCAGTTGACAAATCATATATGATCGATGTTTTACACACATATACGCGTGCACATGGAAACACATCTATACTTACGGTTGAAATGAACGCTTATTCTGAGATTATTATGTATGAGAGAAATAAAACACATGCACATTTTCTACTTATATGTATACAAATTATCCGTTCTACGTTTCAAAACTGAGATGTGATATCAGTATTATAAAATTTGTTTAAAATACGTTTTAACTAGTTTTATATTGTTTCAGGAAAACCATCTTTATTATGATTACATTCCCCTCTGTCATTTTAAATTGGTTCTGTCGATAATTATACGTGATGGAACGTTTTGCAGTAAATTATATTTTATACCGATATATTTATCGTGGATTTTACACACTAATTGTTCATTGCATAAATTACAGAATAAAATATTACAACCAGGGACTAATTGCACAATGTCCATTTACAATAAGGGACTGAAGGGACATTCTCAGCTCGTCTTTTATTATATGGCTGATTTTGCCTCTTATTTTCCATTCTCATGCAAGCAATATAGATAAATGCAACACAACAAAAATATCCTTATACCGGTATGCATTTAGAAATATTTGCACCATAATCACGAGCAATTTTCCTCAGTTCATTGGTTTGTTAGGTGCTGTAAACCTTCATATGATTCGGAATGTGGTCCAGGTATGCGGTCGCGGATAAAATACATGTATATGTAATATATATATATATATATATATATATATATATATATATATATATATTACGACTATTTTCCCTGTAATGTAAAACATGACCGGATAAGATTAAGAAAACGGCAGCTTATATGTAAACATGAATTGACAAATCAAGAGTGGATCATAAGGGAATATTTTATATATATATATATATATATATATATTTGCAATGATTTCGTTTCCAGGCGAGGACATTTTTCCTTATGGTTTATAACGATTAACACATTTAATTCTGGGATACCCCAACTAAAATGTACGTGGTTGCTCTCCAGACCCAATCCGCGTTTAAATTTTGTTATTAGACGAGTCGCTATATGATCCGACATTTTTTTGTCCGATGTCGATGAGGCTGGATATGTTCCAGAACCGAATAAAAGGAAACAGTACCTCCTCAAATCATAATTTTGACTCGATCTACAATCACGCCCGTACCGCAACCGCAACCCCTTAAAGGATTCGTAGTTCTGGGTATATATGTTAATAATTGAATGAGTTAAATGCTGTTAAATGTTATCTGCTTTCCCAACTTTGAACAAGAAGGTATAAAAAAACCGATACCCGTCATACATGTAATTAATATTTTACAAATAAAATATTTTTCTTCCGTTGTCGCACTATTTATTACGAATAATGGTATTTTCATTCGCTTGCAGCTCTAAAATGAGTATTACATAGAGACAAAGGTATATACAATGTATATAAATTGTCATCACAACTATTGCAATAAACTTCAATGCATGGATGATTGCGTTCGGTTCTCTAAGAAAAGAGGGATATATCAGATCAATGTCAATATATATATATATATATATATATATATATATGTGTGTGTGTTTTTGTGTGAAAATGAAGTTATAGGTTGTAATAATTTGTTATTATTTACACATGTCATTACATATGGTAGGCACGGCACAAGAAATGTATTAGGTTGAAAAATCTCAGTCGAGTAAGTAGAAAAATACCGTCTGACGACACTAGTACACGTTTTCGTTACCGTAACGGATGGTCCGGACCGTCCGTCAAAATAACGAAAAAATTTAGGCATTTACGAACGAGAAGAATTTAAAGAAAGTTTCGAGTTACCCAAAAAATGTGTAACGATGGAGCAACGAGTTCGTTATGCATTCGTTCGGCTTACGAATGCTTCGAGTTCACCCCCCTGGTACGCTAAGAACGGAGTTGGTCGCGTAAGGTGGGACTGAAGCAAGGGAAGTATTTCCTCAAATGGGATTCCTCAGATTTTTTAAAGCCAACTGTTCACCTATCTGTGCTATAGAATTCATCATCCAGGTTTGAGTGCAAGTCCGAGTCCAGTTCAGTCGTTTCCGAGTGTAAGTCCTTGTCCTTAGGTTTCAAGTCCAAATCCACGGGTGTATCTAAAACCCGGAGATCTCCGGCCGGAGATCAAAATAAACCCGGAGATCGCGATATCTTAATTAATAAGGCAGCAATAAGTATTAAACGTTCCCCTTGACATTTCTAAATGACATCCGCATCGAATATGATACTTAATTTGCAAGCGCACAAAGTATTTATTCAGTTATCCACGGACACCTCACCCGGAGACGACCCGGAGATCGTCCGGGCAAGATGGCGGTCTCCGGACGATCTCCGGGTCGTCTCCGGGTGAGGTTTCCGTGGATAACTGAATAAATACTTTGTGCACTTGCAAATTAAGTATCATATTCGATGCGGATGTCATTTAGAAATGTCAAGGGGGACGTTTAATACTTATTGCTGCCTTATTAATTAAGATATCGCGATCTCCGGGTTTATTTTGATCTCCGGCCGGAGATCTCCGGGTTTTAGATATACCCCAAATCCACCGACTTCGAGTTTAAGTCATTTGAAACCCGAGTTGAAGTCCGAGTAAAAAACACAAAGTTCCTTTCTAATTAGATATTTTAAATGGAAATTTGAGATTATTTTGTATGTTTCTAGTTGTTAGTTTTTGTACATACTTTTATCCAAATCCGGACTCGATTCCTACATCACTGCAATTTATGCGCCGCCCCCTCCCCTTAAATCCTACCCGGCATGTTACACTGCCTGTTAGATTAGGTACATATAAGAAAATGTGCATATTTTTTCCCTTTGAGTTTTTTTCTTGGTTGAGGAACCGCTTCAATTTTTTATGCTCACTAATCTTATTCTTAATCTAAGTATATACATCTACAGGGTTCCATTTCGGTTTGGTACTAAGTAAAAGGGCGGTAGCGCTCGCTTTCTATCATACTATTATTATCATTGTATCCTGGTGTCACCCATAGCCCAGTGTCTACCACACCTGTGTGTCCTGGGTGTGTTATCAACCCCATTGCGACCCCAAAAGACGTACTCGTTTGTGAGTGATACATGGCTCTGGGGTACAGCCTTCCTATAAAGACTGCAGAGCGCAAACCCTAGATGGGGGGCGACCGTGAAAATCTCACCGCCTCGGCTTTAACTCACGACCTCCCGGCTTTAAGTCCTGTACTCTACCCCTGAGCCACAGAAGCGGGTTAAAAATGTGAATATTTAAAGTAATGAAGGCATATCGTGTTACTCTATACCAAACAGTATTTTCAAGTGTAATGAAGGGTACTGAATCCAGATCTGTTGCATGCCGAGCTCCCAAAATGAATACAAATGCTACAAAACGGATGGTTTTTCTGTCAAACGAGGCTAATGTGACTAAAAAGCCGATGTTTAAATAAACTGCGGCAGTTTTTTTTATTTTATACGTAAAACATTGGGAAAAAACGTATAAAATGGAGCAATCTTCCTCTGGGTGCAGTATTATGCAGTATGCAATACGTGTTATGCAATTTTGTGGTCAAAGATAAAACGTTATACACACACACACCCTCACACAGACATATATATATATATATATATATATATATATATATATGCGTGTGTGTAATGGATATGATCATTGTCTTTTGTGTCTAGGTTTCTGAAATATTTGAAGGATGCGAAATATACCAAATCGCTGTCTGCTAGCCATATACAGAACTTTCATATTTAGGTAGGTGATCAAATTTATTTGGCAGCGTATGATGTTATAAAAGTGAGCCTATCATAATGATAATAACGAACAATATAACCTTTGCCAAATTGAAACTACCTTTCGGAGAAAAAAGTTTCGGACAAGAGGTACATCTACCAAATAGCCTGATTTTAAGTGTTTGTCAATGGATGTTTGTGAGGCAGGTTTCAGATTCTCTTAATTGGTCTGTCTTAAAACTGGTTTTATGACATGATGCACAGTGAAGTGGATAGTCTAAAATATGATGTTATATTATACCAACGAGATACTATTTCGTACGAACGAGATACTATGTCTTACGTACGAGATAGTATGTCGTACGTACGAGATAGTATGTCGTACGTACGAGATAGTATGACGTACGTAGGAGATACTATGTCGTACGTACGAGATACTATGTCGTACGTGCGAGATATTATAATGGTCGAATAAAACAATAAAATTACAATCATATCAAAAGTTAAAATACTGCAATATATGTAAATTTCAAGTGACCACAATGTGATCTATAGCTAAGTAATCGCCGCTGAGAGAAATATGCGACTGAAAATGGAGGTTAATTTGAAGAAGATATTGCTCTAGAATGGTATGTTTACAGGTTCTCTTTAAAATCTCGAAATGGTTTTCAGGATACGAATGTTACCAGGAATAGAATTCCATAGTTAAGGAGCAACAACTGCATTTAAAAAGCTCCTTGCCACAGGTCACCACGCAGTCTTGATCGTGGCAGGAACCATTTTGTACAAGTGAGCAGTAAAAGCTGAAATATAACCCTGAAGTGGATAGGCAACACACACACACACACACACACACACACACACACACACACACATACGAATTCAGCTCAGAAAGACGGATTATTTGTAGGTGTAAATTATTTGTTCAGTCATGTTGTAATTTATTCCCTATCAAGCAAGCATTTCGTTAACAGCTCGATAAACAAAGTCAGTAACACTTTTATGAGCGAGGATTTTCAGGCACTGGTTGTCGGGTATTTGTGGGGAATCCCCTCTGCTTTCTGATTGGTAAGACTCGTTATGGACCGTTGTGTGCATAATTTATGAGTTAAACAGCGTGACGGAAAACAGCTTAACTGTTACAGTTAACCTGGCAGGATGTTTGTATATGATCTTTCGATCTAAAAACATTTGTTTTTTTTTCTAATTGATATATTCTTTATATATAGATACTCCCAATATAGGCATCGCCAGTTACCGGGGCGGACCAAGGTTTTGCTAAAGGGAGGGAAAACTTTACCGTTCAAACACGGGAGACGAACAGAAGCGGCTCCAGGGGGGGGGGGGGGGTCCAGGGGGTCCGGACCCCCCCTTTTTCACCCGAAGCAACCTTTTTTAAGGGGTTTTAGACGTAATTTTGCAGCCTGGACCCCCCCTTTTCCAGACGTGATGACCTTTTTTTTAGGATTTTCATAAGTCCTCCTGGGTTGGACCCCCCCTTTTCCTAAATCCTGGATCCGCCCCTGACGAATACCCTGAAACTATACCACCAAGAATGGGTGTTAACCTCAATAAAATGTTTGGAAAAATACCAAAATATAATGTTTCTCTTAGCCAGACAACAAACGCACAGGTTTGGGTAATGGAGAACTTTACTGTCTAAGAAACTCACAAATATAAAATACGCGTCGTCATAGTAAGCTTGCAAGTACGCAAGCATACAGACACTAATAAAACAATGCAGTGCGATTAAAATATTTCGCGCTTCACACTACTAAAATGTGACACAAATGTAACCACAGGGGTCGAAATTAACCATTAAATGGGGAGGGGGGATGCAGACTTCTGCTGAAAATGCTCCTGATAAGTATATCTTGTTAAAAATTTGGGATCCGTCATGAAGCAGGAAATCGGGGTGTCTTTTTTCTTTACATCCATTCAGACATAGTATTAAAGCCGGATGAATGTTTTGTACTCTTGTATAAGAAAGGCATTACACAGCAGAGCTGGGTCGGAGTACCTTAAAAGTACTCGAGTACAAGTATGAGTACTTCGGCACTTTTTCAAAAGTACTCAAGTAAAAGTATCGAGTACACAAAATGTACTCACGAGTACTTTAGTGAGTATTTTTTTGTAACCAAACTTATTTTATGATGTTATTAAAATAATACAGACTCCTAAAGTTACATTATTTATTAATGAAAATTCAGGACAAAATAAAAAAATATATACAATGTTGTGTTATGCTTAATCAAAATGCTGAAGCGAAATGCGAAATCTAGGGCATATAAACAGGCCATATACACATGAAAATATATTAAATCGTTAACTAATTTTAGTAGACAGTTGCATGGAAGAAATATCTGGTCTCGTTGGTTCTAAAAAATATATTTCTTATCCAGGACAAGGTATACAATTTACATAAATGTTCAGAAACTAATATAAAAAGGCTATAGATATACACATGAGAATATATCAAAGCATTACAAATTGTATGTGGCAGTTGAATTTAAGAAACATCTGAGTCTTAAAAGTCCTCAAAAATAGTTATTACTAAAATGTTTATCATATGTTATCATATATTAATAACATTGAAAACAATAATAATAACAATTATTTTTTATTTTTATGATATCATCTTATGAATAAAATATGGCTGTAGCCTATTGAATATATTTAATGTCAACCGCTCTATGTGAAAATAGTATAAAACAACATATCTGACAGACTGACTGTGTCATTCATCATGTGTAATAATTTATGAGTATTCAGTAACATCAGTTGCAAATTACAACAAGGAATGAGGCGATAGTAATAGGTATTACATTATATTAATAGAATATTACAGGTTTTCAAAGTTAATATAAGTAATATTACTATTGATAAAAAAGAAATTTGAACTAGTTATAGTAATAGTATCCCGAGTCACAGAATAATAGCTATTACTTTTTTTTTATTACAACCCTAGGCTAACACATCTGGTGGACAGGAGACTGGATCTCTTTGTTGATTCATCAAGTAGGCTTGGTCATTAAACATGGGTGAAATCCTTCGTGAGCTTACACAGTATGTCCGGCTAGTTATTATCAGCTGATAGTAGACTGTGATGCTGCAGCTATGTTGTAGTAGTTACGGGTGTATAGTCGGATAGTCACAGCTTCTCATGGGTTAATCAGTTGTGCCAAAGACTGTAAATAGAGTTCATCACAGACTGCAATTCCTTCTGAAAATCTGCGAAACCTACAATCACATTTAGTTACATATATGAATCAGTTAAAGGTTGATTAGGCCAGCCCCGGAGCACTGCTGAGTTTACGTTATGATGAACAGGTTATGATAACATTTAATTGTATTGCAGTGTTGCAAATGTTGATCAATGCAGCTAATCCTTATATAAAACATGCTACTATAAGTACTATTATATCTGATATTATAATATTATATATTATATATATCTTACTATTATATACTATAATAAACTATTACTGATATTATAAATTAATATTGAAGTAGATTTAGAAATTTAAAAGATATATGAAATACCCAAAAGTACTCATAATTAACTCATGTGAGTACCGAGTACTTTCAACGTACTCGAGTACAAGTACTTTTTGGATTTTTAAAAAGCACTTGAGTACAAGTACTGAGTACTCCAAAAATTACTCATGTGTACGAGTACTATGAGTACGAGTACTTTTGGACCCAACTCTGTTACACAGATCGACAGGGCTTTTAACAACACAGATGGTACGCTAAGAACGGAGTTGGAAGGGTGGGGTGGGATTGAAGCATGGGAAGTATTTCCTCCAATAGGATTCCCAACTTTTCACCTACCTGTGCTATGGAATTCTTCATCCGAGTCCGAGTTTAAGTCCTAGTCTTAAGGTTCAAGTTCAAATTCACCGACATCGAGTTCGAGTCATTTGAAACCCAAGTCCAAGTCGAGTCCGAGTAAAAAACATATATCTCCTTTCTAATTAGAAATTTTAAATCGAAATTTGAGATTATTTTGTATGATTCTAGTTGTTAGTTTATACACATACTTTTATCCAAATCCGGACTCCATTCCTACATCACTGCAATTTGTGCACCGCCCCCTCCCCTTAAATCGAATCCGGCACGTTACAATGCCTGTTAGACTAGATACTAAATCAGAAAATGTGCATATTTTAAAAATGTTTTGGTGGAGGTAACCGCCTCCATTTTTTATGCTCACTTATCAGATTCTTAACCTAAGTATGTACATCTGCAGAGTTCCATTTAGGTTTGGGACTACGTGACAGGGCGGTAGCACTCGCTTCCTATCATATTACTATTATTGTATCCTGGTGTCACCCAGGCCCGGTGTCTACCGCACCTGCGGGTCCTGGATGTGTAATCATTCCCATTGCTGGGTCATAACATCGAGCATCCCCCAAAGACCCAGACGTTTGTGCGTTATACACGGATGCGTGGTACAGCCTTCCAATAAAGGCTGTAGAGCGCTCATCCTGGGTGGGGACCGACCGTGAAATTCTCACCGCCTCGACTGAGATTTGAACTCACGACCTCCCGGCTTTAAGTCCTGTATTCTACTGTGAGCCACAGAAGCCGGATAAAAATGTGCATATTTAAAGTGCTGAAGGCATATCGTGTTCACTTATGGCAAACAGTCTTTTCAAGAGTAATGAAGGTTGCTGAATCCAAATCTGTTGTATTCCAAACTCCCAGATGAATACAGATGAAAATCTATGGTTTCCCTGTCTATCTGGGAAAATGCGAAGAAAATGTTTATGTTTAAATAAACGGATGCAACATTTTATTTTATACGTTAAACATTGGAATAAAGTAAAACTTCTTCTTGCTTCAGTATTATTACATTGCATACTTTGTATATATATATATATATATATATATATATATTTATATATGTGTGTGTGTGTGTCCTGTTGGGTAGTCAGATCATGATATTTCACATTGTCACCAGAGAGCAGTGACTTAGGTATTGTGTTAAATATTCTAATAGGAATAATAGCCAGATGTATATTTAATGAATTAATATTGAGTATGTGGCCTGGACAGCTGAGAGGTAAAACGCTTGGCCTCCTCCGCTGGCGACCCAGGGTTCGATCCCGGGTTCTGCAGGGAGTGGGTTGTAGTGGCCCGTCCAAGGTCGGTGGTTCTATTTGGGTTGTCCGGCTTCCTCCTCTCTCACTACGATTTTCAACCTTTATCAGTATCTTCAGTATCTTCTGTTTTCGCCTTATATAACTAGCTTTATACCGACTCTGTCTGTCAAACGTCGTCGTTGCGGAGGGAGCCAGTGTGATTTACCGGGGACCTGTGACTGGCTCGAGCGCCGACTTCATTTTCAGTCAGTCAGTCAATATGGAATATCATGTTTAGATAATATCGTGAGATAGTTGGTAAAGGACACACGTGTCTCGTTAAATGTTTATTTCAGGGCAGTTTACTTGTTAGAGAGCACACGATCTCGACTGATGTTAATTTCAGTACGGTTTAATTAAGACGGAACCAACTCTGTTTAGCCAATCACTAATGTTTGTTGTAGATTTCATAGGGAGTTCACCTGCGTAAGTTAGATTTTCTCACACACTGTTAATTAATAGAGGCGTTTCCTTATCAACGTTTGGGCAGTGATTGACGGTCGGCGTAATTCAGAGTAATAATTGGCCGGAGGACAATCGGGAGTTGTGACGTCAACAAGCATTTATATGGAGTGGAGTGGGACTTTTTTTCGGGATTGAGGCCCGTTTCAGCGGACCGGTCTGCATATGTCACAGTGGAGACAGTTGAGGTGTGGTGTCGAAATGTGTAGACAGTCGATGTCTGAGGAAGGCCACAAAGTAACGCATTTTGCCGACGGACTGCATGCATGGTAATCTGGCGGATTGGTACTTGTTGTGTGCGCTTCGAAAAGTCTGTGCGCAGAGCGGGGAATGCGAAAGATTTAGGATTATCGAAACTCCGTGAATACAAGACAGTGTTACATGTAGGTGTGAGCGACAATTAGAGCAGCTGGTAATTTTTCCACCGGACTAAATGTAATGTGACAGGGCCGGGCTAAAGGGTGTCACCCTCAAACTAATACAAGGGCCATTATCTCACTTTTTTATCTCACTCTAAATTGATATCTCTCATCCCACCATCCAAGACTTATTCTCTCAGTCTCATTCACTATTTCTCCCAGTTTCTCTCCCCCCCCCCTCACACACACACACACACACACACACACACACTTGCAGGCTTACACCCCCCCCCCCCCCGCTCCAGACACCCCACACCCTCACAAACTCTGTTGACCCACTAGCACTTCCTTTGTCTCACTTTTAATCTCACTGTTTATTCTCACTTTAGATCTCATATTTATTTATCTCACATTTTTTATCTCACTTTTTTTAACAATCTCACTTTAACTGGTGCATACACTTTTCCCTTCCATTTACATTACTATGCTATCTCACATTCTATCTCACTCTTGCTATCTCACTTTTTCATTCTCACGCATGTACTCACCATTTCATTCTCTTACATACAGCACTCTTACATTTACTCTCAGAGACAAATTGAAAAAGAAAACATATTCTGTAAATTTATATTATATTGTCTTGATTTTTTTAAAAATTTTAATCCACCATTTTTTTCATTTTCAATAGGCATATTCATATATATACCACCATGTTAGGTATATGTGGTCAGCCAGTGCAACTGATGTTTCTTGGTTCTGAGATATCAAGATGGTGTTTTTCTCTTTTTTAATTTTTTTTTTTACTGAACAATCCACTTAGTTGCTGTCCTTTTTTTCAGCACCACAGCAGCGGTACAGTGTCAGTGTCCTCATACAGCTTGTATTTCTCACTTGGGAAGCACCACTTTGAGCACATCAGGACCATCTCACCATCCTAGGCCATTCCACTTCTCACTGTTCTCGTCAAACAGCAACATGCCATCACCTGATGAATTTCACTGCCTGGTAACAACTTTGATCAACTCAAGCAACTGGCCAAGGTAACTAATTAAGCCTGTGACCAGCTCGTTCACACCCTTCATTGCTGCAGCCTGTTCAAATGCCTAGTTTGTACATGCCAGTGGTTGCGGCAGTCTCACATAGTACTGGAGACACCCATCCTCATCCAACATTAGGCATTGGCATCTGCAGTATCAGCA
Source organism: Sipunculus nudus (assembly GCA_026874595.1). Taxonomy (NCBI): domain Eukaryota; kingdom Metazoa; phylum Annelida; class Sipuncula; order Golfingiida; family Sipunculidae; genus Sipunculus; species Sipunculus nudus. The sequence goes on from CM049321.1 coordinate 52,758,211, forward strand.
AGAGAGCATTGGGTATTTGTAAGGAAGTTCTTCTGATTCAGTTTAGCCATAAATTCTTTCACCGATGCCAGGCCTACCATTTCTGAAACCAAATTTTGCTAATTTTAAACTTTTTTTCTGGAACCAACTTTTCTCATTGGAGTTTTGCTGATGCATAATTGAAGTGAACCTGTGCTTTCATGGACCAGTAATCAACTGATCTGGTCAATTCAAACTGTTTCATATTCCACAGGAAGGTAGAGTCCCACTGACCGCAGCCTGAGGATTGATGCAGTGCCTTCAACATTTTCTCCACAGGTTGCCAGCCCAGCCCAGCAAAGGCCAACTTCAGCCTGTTGAACAAAGCCTGGGGAGTTCAGCAGGTACATACCCATGACACATCTGGCCAACCTACACCTGGGCTTTATTATGGTGACCTCATGACAGGATGAGTTGCAATCCTTATTCCACACAAGCTGGTATTTGTTAAAAAGGGTGATTTTTAGACCAAAATCAGGCGCGTTTCAGGCCACCATGGTCAATAAAATGATCATGCAGCTTCCAGTGTGCCCATGCTGATTTAAGACATAGTTATAAAGTGTATCCTGGAATATTGATTGTTAAAGAATTGACTGATTACATAATAAATTTGGAATTTGCAGTTTGGGCTGTGATTCAGCATGAAAACAGGTTGCATTAACAGTCAGGCATGAGCTAGTGTAACAGCTGACTATGGGGCCAGTTTTAGGCATAGACCTATCAAATTTCAGTATGGTATACAGAAATATATGTGTTTCACAAAAAATAACATGTCATGGGTCCAGGTAGGGGTTAATTTTATTGTAGGTGTGAGCGACATTTAGAGCAGCTGGCAATTTTGTGTAGGGTCCACCGGACTAAATGTAATATGACAGGGCCGGGCTGAAGGGTGTCACCCTCAAACTAATAGAAGGGCCATTAATATGTGGCTTCTATTATTGGATAATATAGGATTTTAGCTTTTCAATCATGCAAAGAAAATATTTTTATCTGCAGAGAAAAAAAGACACAAGATGCTGTGAGAGGTGTGCCTGTTCCACAGTTTGCTCCAGGAAATGCTGCCATCTTCAGACTAAGACAGAACTAGGCCCATAGTTCTCAAACGAGTCACATGAGGCGCCACTTTCTCTACATTTGTAATCAGTGTTCAGTTTGGTCTCTCAGGCAAATGTGCCGGAACTGTCAATATGTGGTCAGGTATGCATGCAATTCACCTTTATTTACAATGATAATATATAGTGAAAATAATGCGTCAGTCTGACCTGCATCCCGGTGTTACGTGTGTGCGCGATAGCCAAATGGTTATGAACTGAGTGATCAGGAACTTTGCTGTTTACCGACATGATTAGACACAGGTCTTATTTGTTTTTTCGGAGTGTACGAACGTATGAGTGCAGCCAGTTTGTTGGACTCTTAAAATAACCTGGACAGTCACATCTTTACCCGTGTGACACACATATCTTGCAGAATATATATCTAGGTCACTATGACTTAAGTTCAGGTTTCCATGGAATTCGCAAGGAACCTACTTTAACTGGGAAGTAAAATTAGAAGGTTCTAGGCCTAACGGTTTCAGTTTGAGCCCTATGAACATCCAGACTGCTTCATTTTAAGGTTTAAAAAAACCCACAAAAAATGCGAAAAAAATACAAGTGGCGCTACCAGTCTGCACGAACTGATGAAATACAACATGAACAATATGCATACAAATAATAATGGCGATTAATCAATTAGTTTTTCAGATACTGGAGTTTTGTATTAAATTTTCCATTATTCTGGAAGGGGGGGGGGGGATTTCTGAGCTCCATAGTTCGGAAGATAGGTGTAATGGAGACCGCATTTCAATTTCCAATAAGATTTTTTCATGGACCTAACCGGGTGTCAAGTTAGAAGATTCTAGGTCAAGCGGTTACGATTCGCGCCTGGTTAACGGACGGACAGGCGGACGTTACAACAGACGGACAGACGACGGACATACAATGATCGCTATAGCTCAGATTACTTTCAGTCTACTTTAAAAAGAGATAATACACAGGTTTATAATTTCCACACACAATTGTGCATACAACTACACATAATAATAATAAAGTAGCTCTCTCTCTCTCTCTCTCTCTCTCTCTCTCTCTCGGTAAAAATAAGTATCATCGTCACCATAGGACATAAGTAAAATAATCTATAAGGGTCGCATTTGTTTACCGTGAGGATACAGCGCTTATTGATGTGCGTATTGCTAAAACAATTATGCATTGCAAATATAATGACACGGTATGATGACAACAATAAAGACAAGCACACGACATGTAACCATTACGGCACCATAGATCGCAGCCGTATATCTGCGAGCGCAATGGCTAACAACTCCTAATCTCATTAACGTTATTCGGCTAATTAATAATATGTCACATCGACAAGCATGCATAATTTCGATACTTAATACTACTTCTACTACTACTGCTAATAAAAATAATAATAATATTATAATAAATCAATGAACCTGGTTAAGAAACTCGTTCTACTCACACGATCACTCCTGTTAGTGCAAATTGTGCTAGAGTTATCACGCTACCTTGTGGCCAAGTTTATAACTAAAATGAGGCTATTTTCGAGGGAATGACCACTGGTGCTAATTACATATGAGCACTGGACAGAGCAGGTCACAGCCAAATAAGTTACCTGGCACAATCTGACCTTTGATTACAGAGCCATGGTTTAACAGAGGCATGTTTGATGTTGAGAAACAGGTAAATAGTGTATTATTATTGTGACATGTGCATCTTATCTCACATCCATCAATCCAAAAGCATATTCTGAAATGTACCTAGATGTGTTTTCACCAGCCAGTTTGCATTTTAATAATACAGATTGCAATAACACACATTAAGAATATTATAATATGGAACCAGATACAGTGCAGATCCAGAATGTTCATTATAAGCTCATGGTGTTTTCACTACCCATTAAGTATTGAAGCCTACAATTCTATAAACTCATACCAGTATGACAATCATTTGGATAAATAGATACTACAGGCATATGTATTATCTTGTAAATTTAATATGTATATATATTCTTTTAAAACTATTCTTTTAATATTTGTCTGTTATTTCATAGTACCAATTTTGCTATACTTCATTCAGTATCTAAATTTATGTTAATTCATATTTTTAAAATTAAATGAACCTTGACATGAGAATATAAGTAACTGTTAATATTTTGTTATTTAATAACCGAAATTTTGATATCAAATAATTAGATCCTATTATGTACAAAATTTAAAGTACAAGATTCTTTAATACAACATTTATTATGAAAGTATTTTTTTGTCTCTAGTTTGCTTCTGTCCAGAATCTTGACGTAAACAGTATTTTTATTGGATATATTAATAAGGATTGGAAAACAGGACACAGCCCCACATAAATTCCTTTCCTGATACATACATAAAGGACTCAGTTGTCAGCTTTGATACTAAATAATAATATGCAATAATCATGAATAATACCTCTGGAGACAATTTTAAGTTACACTAAAAATCTTTATTTATTAACTACAAGAAAGAAGATTAAATCTAAACAGAAGTATGTACTATAAGATAAATTTATGTGAAATATCTATAAGAAAAAATGTACAACTATGCATATAATTATAAATCAATATTTTATATATGCCAGGGCCTTTACCATGGGTTGCTTTCAAATTACATGTATTCAAAAGTTCATACAATTATCTTATAATTTCTACTTGAAACACCCTAATAATGATCATTCAGATCAGGCCCATGCATCTACATTCGTGTCAGTGTACCAGCAGCGGTCGGTATACCACAATGAATCACGTAAAATGACGTTAAATCACATTAATTCACTTCAATGACGTCAAATAACGTGATATCACGATACATCACGACTGCATATTTGTTTATGAATTCGAAAAACGTGTGGTGGATTTTTACCTCCGCCAAGCCAAACGGCTGGGGTTATGTTTTTCGCGGTGTTGGTCTGTTTGTTTGTCAGTTAGCAAGACTACTTAACGGAATTTGAGGAAATTTCCAGGAGTGCTCGGCAATGATACAAGGAATAATTTATTCACTGTTTTTTTTTTTTTTTTTTTTTTTTTGGGGGGGGGGGGGGGTGATCCAGGCGAAAATAACCCCGGAATGAGCTGTAGTGTTTTATGTGGTTTTACAAGACAATTGTTCACGCGGAGGCGTAGCAGGTGACGATATATGGCCGTCTTTGGAGTGCGAGTCGTGACGTCACACAGGATAATCATTGATGTCACTCCGCGTGTACGTGCTGTTTCCCTGAAAGGTGTCAGTAGATTAACGTATACAGCAGGAAAGACATGTTTATTACGAAAAATATTACATTTCTGACAATACAATGGGGGGGGGGGGGGTGCCTTGGTGAAGATTTGTGCTCTCTGAGCACATGTCTAGATTTCCTTTTTTTTGGTGGAGGTACGTGCCTCCTATTTTATTGCTGGCTTATCTAATTCTTAATCTAAGTATGTACATATGCAGAGTTCCATTTCGGTTTTGGACTCTTAGCACTAGCTTCTTTTCATTTTATTTTAAATAGTGGTGTTATCTAGGCCCGGTGTTTACCGCATCTGCAGGTCCTGGATACCTTATCATTATTGCTTGTTCAAATCACCGAAGAACCTCCGAAAGACGTACTCATGTGGTGAGTACACGCCTTTGGGGTACAGCCTTTCTTTGAATCTGCGGAGCGATAACCCTGGATTTGGCTCGGCTGCAAATTGAACTCAAACCTCCCTGCTCTCAGTCCTGTGCTCTGCCCCTAGACCACAGAAGCGATCTCTATATCATGATAGGTCACATATTATCACGTCAAATCACGCCTGTATGTTTTTTGTCTAAGACGGAGAAATATATGTTGTTGGTGTTATTATTATTGAGTAAGTCCATTCACAATAAGTACCTAATGGATATAACAGTTTCATTTACTGCATCCGTTTATGACGATAACTGCATCAGGTTACTTTCTCTGTAAATTAATTGTTCATGGTAATATTTATTTAATAATTACAACTGAAACTTCAAGTAAGTTTGAAAATGGTATATCCTTTGCCTCTCAGTAGGATTATATTTGTTTCGTGCTTCGCACCATGCAAGCCTATGGTTTTGAGTATAATAACAATAACGGTAATGGATCTTAGGTGATAAGAAGTTTTGAAGAATACTAAATTAGGGTATAAATACTTTCAATTTGGCACATGCACTTGATTCTGTAAATTCAATTTTTAATATATGGTACTTTTTTTGTGTGGTGCAGCATATGATTATAAGTACTAAATTGGTGAAAATACTGCACTGAAAATACATATTTTATGTTTATTTTTCAAAATTTTCCAAACCGTAAGAGGGAGATTACCCCTCCAAGACCCATCCCTTTTCGGGCGCTAAGGCGTCCTAAAACTCGCTACACTTGCACAATGCGCCCCACACTTTAAAAAACGCTCCGCAACCTATGATATATATATATATATATATATATATATATATATATATATATATATATATATATATATATACAGTGAAACCTGTCTAAAGCGGACAGTCAAGGGACTCAATCATTTTGTCCTTAATAGTGAGGTGTCCTTATTAGGCAGGTTGACCTTGGTTGATAACTGAGGGATTATTAATAAAGACAACGAACAGCTGCAAGAACGTGTTTATTGTATTATATAAGGTTTCATGTACATGTACAACTGATCATGCACACATCATGCATTCAATAGTCATATACAACTGTGATTATTTTTACTTATCTCAAGTAGTAAACAATATGAGGAGAAGGGTCTATGAAATCATCCGTAAAAACAATGTTCATAAATTCTTCTGCAAGTGCGCGTACGCTTTTTTTTCGCGGATTCACTCGGTCCAATAAGCTCGACTTTTTTCAGATAGCGTAAGCGCCCGCCTGGAGTAAGCATGGTGCCACCTGGCGGCATTGTCTAAACTATCCTGTTCAGCTGCCCCAATGCGATAATCTCAAAAATAATGACGACATTGATAATGCGAAGAATGTAATGGCTAACATTATTTTTTTGGGAACATTATTTTTTATAGGTGAATGTAGCTTTAGCCTTAAGTAAACTTTCTTTGATGATGGTTGTTTGGTTTGATTTGCTTTGATGTTGATGGCATCCGAGATAAAACAAACCCCGGGGAGCTTGTTCACGGCGGCACGATACGCGTAACTACGGAGCTAGCACATGGTTGATACTGAGCAGATCAGTTTGAGATATATTGAGCAAAACTAATTAATTTATATCAAACAGCCTGCTACAACAAAGTGGCTAGTTTACAGTTAGATATTGCGTGGTGAAATCAGGGACGCACGGGTAATCTGCAGCCGTTTAATCATTTTAATGACCCCGGGGTCGAGCGAATAATATGCAGCTTCGCAACGTGTGAAAGATCAACCGTAAAATAAAGTGACAGGATGTTTACCGCTTCACCCTTGCTGTGTTTATCCTATGAGCACATCACACCGTGCCTTGAACACCTACACACATTAAGGTAACAACTTGGGATTGCTCAATCCTTTGTGTTCCACTCCCGGGAACAACAGTAACGGTGGCCTTTGATGTTGTCCGGGGCGAGTGATCTGTGTCCGTCGGAGATGGCATATCGTGTCCGTATTTGTCAGGTTAATTTACTCTAAGAATGTTAGTTTGAGTTGAAATCCGCTGTCCGTTGTCCACAGTAGTGAGGTGTCCGCCTTCTAGAGGTTCCGCTTATACATAACAAAAAGGGAATTTTGATTGGACTTAACTATATTGTCCGTTATAGCCAGTTGTCCGCCCTAGTGAGGTGTCCGTTAGACCAGTTTTCACTGTATATATATATATATATATATATATATATATATATATATATATATATATATATATATATATATATATATATATATAAGTCTGTGCTGAACTTAAATACCCTGGATAACTGTAACAGGTACTGGTACCAGTGCATGAGTACTGAATAACACAGTGGCAGAGGCTGTACAGTTTCACACGGATATCCGGGGGTCGGTAGCAGTGGCCGCCAGGTCACAATAACAGGACCATCAGCCCTGCGTCTATTAATTGAGTGGTTTTTTATCTTTAAAGATCCCCCTCGTGCGGTGACAGTCATATCAAGAAAGGTTCTCAAATGTTATGAAACGATTGAGTGAACCGGATTCTGTGGCTCAAGGGTAGAGCACAAAACCCAAAGCCGGGAGAACGGGAGTTCAAATCTCAACAGACCTCTGGATGAAAAGTTGAAAAAGCATCCACAATTTTTTTAAAGTTGTGGTCCTGTGATCTTCAACTTTGATCTCTTCACCCTGGAAATCAAAATGAATTTACTTAAGGGTGTCTATCTAAAGCAGTATTATCATTCATAAACTAATTTGTGAATGGATTGGCCCTGTGATCTTGACCTTTGACACTATGACCCTAAAATCGAAGAGAATCTTCCCCTATTGGCAGTTTAGCAATATCTTGAAGATGGAAGGTTAACGATGAAAAGAATGGCTATAAATGCATACGAAATGGGTCCTGTGATCTTGACCTTTGCCCGTTGGACCTCAAAATCGACACAGTTCTTACTTTAGTGGTGAGCCATAAATAAGTTAAGATTGAAACCAATATGTCAAACTAAACTGGAGTTATCATCTGGAAACTAATTTGTGAACAGATGGTCCTGTGACCTTGACCTTTGACCCAATATTTATTTATGCTCTCCCCATACTGGCAATTCAGCTAAATGCGCAAGATGGAAAGTTTGGGATTAAAAGCTTGGCTTAAAATGCAGCCATATTCTTTTTAAATAAGTGTGTCCTGTGACCTTGACCTTTTACCTCGTGACACCAAAATCATAGAGGTTCTTGCTTTAGTGGTGGCCATATGAAAGTTTGAAATCCATGTGTCAATCAAACCTGGAGTTATCATTTGGAAACAATTTGTGTGGTTGGACGGATGGACAGGCAGACAGACAGACAGATGATTACTATAGGGCATCCACTTGTGATCAATAAACACACCAAGTTTTGGGACGCTAGATGTGATCACAGCTGAGAAACTGACATGACTGTTGTCATTTTATAGTAAAATAAAATAAAATAATATTCGTTAAAATGACAAATAATACAGGTGGCACCACCACTTTTCTGTAATTGACGAAACTAGTCATGGTAAATATTCAAGGCAAGATTCATGACAATCCATGAATTAATTATAAAGATATTGGAGGTTTTGTATTTTTGTTTAATAACTCCTTGGGGGTACTTTCAAGAGGATATAGGTCGCAGTGACCTAATTTATGGTTTCCAAAGAGATTTTTTATTGACCTCCCTTGATATTTACTTAGAAGTTTCTAGGACTAGGAGTTACGATTTTTGCCCTGCTAACGGACGCCGGACGGACGACCGGAGGGACGACGGACAAAGCGCCATTCCTATACCTCAGTTGACTTACAGTCAGCTGAGCTAAAAATTCTGATCAAATATAAATCAAATATTGACCTCTTCATCCTCCCAACTTAAATATGTATAAACTAGCTGATCCGGGAATACAGACCTTTTTACAAGGTTTGGACAAGAAATTCATATACCGGTATGTTTCCGTTGAAAACCTGGGGAGTGATGATGTTTACATCTGCGAACCGAATGGGACGCGTGGGTTTTCAGGATTTGATGATCTTTGACTGGTTACTATTTTTGGGCGTATAAAGAATAGGTGGATGTGAGGAAGACATGAACGATGAATTTAATGTGCGTTTTAAGGAAAGATACAATTCCTGAAGAAAGATACCGAAATATGCATACAACATTAGTAGCAGAAGCGGATCCTAGTGAAGTCGGGACCTTTTTTAATCGTATCAGAGCAATTTTGGGTCCTAGAAACCCCACCCAACCCCACTCCTTTTCCGGAAATGGGGACCTTGTATTAGGTCTTGTCATTTATTCCCCTGAGATGAACCTCTCCTTTTCATGAAACGAAAGTTATGTGTTTTTCTCATTTATTGACCACGCACGTAGGTCAGAGTTTGGGTCAAATGGCAGGCCAAGCATGCTTAAATCCCTCACTGAAAGCTTGAGTTATTCATTTGCACTATATAGTCCTTAATCCTGTGCTGCATTGACCCGCACAAGCAATCGGGTCCTTGCCGAAACAAGTCCGGCTGTTTTAGGTGGAAACCTCCATGCAGATCATAAAATAAAATGCAAAACTCATTCAAAATATTGTGTACGTTAAAATTCTCATATCGGCGAGAACACTTCGTGAACAACAATTAACCTATACAATTAGGTATCACACAGTATCCTGCGCAACGCGGTTTTAGAGAACATTGCAAACAAATGTGAACCGAATTCAATTTGTAAGTATTAGATAGATTTATCCCCACTATTACGAAAATCTTTAGCGACTGAGCATCTGAGCAAAGTGGTAGTAATTTGTCCGGTTGTTGTATTTGTGAAAGTCTAAGTTATTGGGTCATATATATATATATATATATACATATAATTTATGTCATACCTCTATAGCCTACATATGTATATTGTTAACTTAGGTGTGAATCTTTCAGTAAACACAGATTGTTCTCATTTTTTTTTCGCTAACATTTAATGAAAGCGTACATTCCGTTATTATAAACCCTGGGATCTGGGGAGAGGGGGGACGGGGTGTCATGACCCTCCTCTTCCCAGCTAATAGCCCTAATACGTATATGGTATACTTGGACATACGACGAATGAAGCAAAAGTATGGGACTTTCCGGTTTTAATTTAATACGGTAGTAAATATTGCAGGCAAAAACATTCAGGAAATCAAATTGGAAAATATCTTTTTTATATCTCATTAGTGTCCGTTGATTTATATTAAAACTGCAAACATATTTGCTCTACCGCAGCCGCCTGATATTACGGAATAATTTACACCAAGTACTGATATGAATTATTGAATGAACAGACATGAAACAAAGTGTCAAAGAGTTGTTTCATATGTCCCGAAAGACAAGCAGGTATGAGCAGTGGCTGAGATTAGTCAAATATATATATACATATATATATATATATATATATATATATATATATATATATATAGAGAGAGAGAGAGAGAGAGAGAGGGGGGGGGGAGATGGAAATGGTATACACAATAAAGTCGGTTCACCGTCAACGATCTTCCGATTTCCGGTGCGGCTGCCTTAACCACTTGGTTACGACAGATCCCCAGCCCCTCTGTGTATTTGCACACTTTTATAGAAACCAGCGAAGGGAGGTCACGGTAGTGACGTCATAGTCTTACCCACTACATCTGTTGTGTCAGACGACTTTATATGCAGCAGGGAGAACTTATGGCCTGATATCGTGTGCCGCATATTATACCTATAGATGTATGAATACCCATGCTGGCTCATTGTATACAGATGGAAATGGTATACACAGAAAAGTGACTGGGCCTTGTATCCGGGGCGATACATTTTGTCATATCTTAGTCATTATCTGTTATTATTATATATACGTGTTATATTCTCTTTAATAATTCAGATATAATATTAATATGGAATTAATCAACGGAAATATGAGAGCATAGACTTACATTTTGTGAATGACTGTAATCTAATGCACGAGTACACTGCCACAGACTGCGATATAAAAATGGTCAAACACATTCAGTAATCAATTGCTTTACTAGACCAAGTTTCTCGTAAAAATGACCTCATTTTGTGCTGATCATGGTACGCTTTATTACATGTCTGTGCAAATGTAAACTATTCTTAAAAAAAGACCTTGCTAAATAGTTGGGAGAACTGTCAAGCTGACTGGATGAAAAATAAACCCCTTCTATATGTAAGGTTTGCAAGACGCATAAGTTAAGACGTACGTGGTCAAACACTTCTCCTACACCCTTACAGGTAACGGTTATTACACAGGATATATTGCCTCAGCCGGGATGGTAAAGTGGAACTCATATTTACGGCCACCTACCGGTAATCTATAACCTCCCTACTAATGGCACCTCTCTTTTACAGGTAAAATGTCCAGTCCCGTCAGTGTCCGAAATTCGGATATTCTACTGTATGCGTTAATCCACGTTCGTGTGTGTGATTGTTCACAACATAAGTGATAACTCACGCAGTAATGAACGGAATCTTATGACACTGACAGGGCAATTCAGGAATGGCCCAATGAGGCATCGACTAGATTTTGGTGTGGATCCGGCACATAAACCAGATTCAGCAAGGTTATCAAGGAATATTCACAAATGTAGTTGCTTTTGCACGAATGAGCCCGGGAATATGGTCAAAATCAGTGAATAAAGACAAAGCTTTGGGAACATCCTAAAAAAGGACACCCATATTATAGAGGCTTGAATTACTCAGAATGCAGAGTTTTAGTTTATTAATTGTATCCGCCAAAACAGAGTTTTTCGGATACTATGTTTTCAGCTGCACGCCGCCGCCGCCGCCGCGTAGGTGTCCGGAGAACTCCTCCGTAACCGCTGGGCGGAATTTTACGAAACCCGGGATTATGTTCGGGTCACATGTGAACTGCTGCGCCCCGATTTTGTTTTGACCTCTGACCTTTCCTCTGCGCTCTGCGTCCGTTTGTGCGTCTGTTTCCACACATAAACCCACATATCTCGGGAACCGTTTGACCGATCAGGAAATTTTTTTTACACAAATGTAGCCCTTGGAGAGCTTTATAACATACACAAAAAATGGTGGCGCCACCTGCAACCATGTTTGCACAGTGTCCATCTGTTCGTCTGCCTTGGGTTAAAATCACTCTTTTCTCTGCAGTGACTAGACTAATTCACCTGAAATTCGGCATGCGTAAACATCCTGGATAGCTTTTCTGATTTTATGACAGGTGGCGCCACCTACATTCACGTTTACGCTGCAGACATCCAAGCTCATGTCTCGGGAACCGTTTGACCGATCAGGAAAATTTTTTTTTCACAAATGTAGCCCTTGAAGAGCTTTATAACATACACAAAAAATGGTGGCGCCACCTGCAACCATGTTTGCACAGTGTCCATCTGTTCGTCTGTCTTGGGTTAAAATCACTCATATCTCTGCAGTGACTTGACTAATTCACCTGAAATTTGGCATGCGTACACATCCTGGATAGCTTTTCTGATTTTATGACAGGTGGCGCCACCTACATTCACGTTTACGCTGCAGACATCCAAGCTCATGTCTCGGGAACCGTTTGACCGATCAGGAAAATTTTTTTGCACAAATGTAGCCCTTGAAGAGCTTTATAACATACACAAAAAATGGTGGCGCCACCTGCAACCATGTTTGCACAGTGTCCATCTGTTCGTCTGCCTTGGGTTAAAATCACTCATATCTCTGCAGTGACTTGACTAATTCACCTGAAATTTGGCATGCGTACACATCCTGGATAGCTTTTCTGATTTTATGACAGGTGGCGCCACCTACATTCACGTTTACGCTGCAGACATCCAAGCTCATATCTCGGGAACCGTTTGACCGATCAGGAAAATTTTTTTGCACAAATGTAGCCCTTGGAGAGCTTTATAACATACCCAAACAAGTGACCCATGGGTCATGGCGCTCAGCTGCCAAGCATGACCTGTGACATCATGGACTGAGATTCACAACTTCCAGTCAAATTTTGAAGAACCAATTTGCCTATTTGTTGAAAATTTTCTATGACAACAGAAATATATATCACCTATGTCTGGTTAAAACACAGTGAATTGATGGTCTGAGGAAAATGCATGATTGTTAAGCTATCAGGAACTATTCCAACAGCTTGCTTGAAACCTGTCAGTCTCAAAAGGAACACCACAAAGGGCAAATATAAGATCAAAATATATAGCAAAAATCAAGGAAATACATGCAAGAATTATTGAGAAACAGGTGCTTCTGTATGAATTTTTATTCAATACAAGCCAACTGTACTGCACTTTTATAAATGATGGTAATATTTATTCAGAAATATTTGACCCAATCCTTTACAAGATTACATAAATATACATCCAACTGCATTCACTTTAACTGTTAAGATAATATGATCAAAAAGAATTAAAAGATGGTTGCCTGGTGGCCATATTGGACTTCTGACAAGTCTGAAATCAGACAACAAACATTCTCTAAGTCGGACCAAACATTAAAGAAAAATTACTGAAACTGCACTGAAGAAAGAATTTCTAAGGTGGCTTACTGGCAGACATAATGGATTTCTGACAAGTATGACATTTGATATCCCACATTCTCCAATAAGAGACCAAACTTGGGGCAAATTATCCAGTAATGAATGCCCAAAATAATTCAAAAGGCATGTCCAGGCCCTCATATCAGATTTATAGATATGCAATTGTAAAAAGTGTAAGTCCAATATTTTTTATTATCACTCTGCTTTTCAATGGGGTCAGCAGGGTAGGTAAACTGCCAAGCCTGAAAGAAAAGAAATGCAGAAAGCATGACTAAGAGTCTTTAAATAAAACAAAAAGCCATCCTAAATCAAGGTACACATCCACATATTATGAGAACAAACACTTGCTTTTATATGTGGTGATATATATTAAAATATTCAGATATCTAGGAAACTAAGTTTATTGCTAGGATTCCATAAAATAAATGTTCCCATCATCTTATAAATCAGTAGCTAAACCTTAATACTATACTCTCATAGTCTTAATGCCTGGCTGAAGCATTGTGACAACAGTGTTTTTGTTATGCAGTAACGAGGTACTTATCACTGAGCCTTATCACTTAATAGGCTGATACAAAAGGGAGTCATATGTCACCAGTGTCACTCACAATTACAGCCACACAGGGAGATGTACCAGCTGGAGTGGGATGGTTATATATACAAGAAAAATAAAGATGGTTTATAAAATAAGTAATTGTGAACATCCCTGACCTATGACCTTGGACTTTTGCCCATATATCAACTGGATTCTTTCTAAATGATGGGTAACTACTAACCACTTAAATCTGGTGTAATTACTTGGCAACCAATGGGTGAATAACTTTGACCTGCAACCTTTAACCTGCTGACCAGCTGACCCCAAAATCAATAAGTTATTTATTCAAGCAAAAAGACCCATAAATATGAAGTTTGAGTCAAACTGAGTGATGCATAGATGTGGCATATGTGAAAGACTGAAGGTTTGGGTTGAACAGTTACACTTGAAATATGCTCACAAGCATTTAGAACAATTAAATATTGTGACCTTGACCTTTGACTTTTTGACCTCAACATCAATAGGCTTCTTCCCTTATTGGTAGGTAAGCCATATATGACAGATGGAAGGTACAGATTGAAAAGTTTGCCTGAAATGACTCCACGCAAGAAGTGGGTGCTGTGAACTTGACCTTGACCTCAAAATCAACAGGTCTTTTCCCCTGTTGGCAGAGAAGCGATATCAGTGCTGGAAGGTTTGGAATGAAAAGTCTAGCTTGAAATGTGTCCACAACCTTTTCAAAGAAGTGGATCCTGTGACCCTGACCTTTGACCTTGTGACCTCAAAATCTATAGGATTCTTCTCCAACTTAGTAGGTGAGCTATATGTAAAAGATCAAAGAATTGGGATGAAAGGGTTGGCTTAAAATGCATCCACAGGCTTTTCGAAGAAGAGGCTCCTGTGACCTTGACCTTTGACCTTTTCACCTCAAAAAAATTATGGTTCTTCCCCTGTTGGTAGGGGAGCTGTATGTGAAAGATGGAAGGTTTGGGATGAAAATTTTGTCTGAAAGAGTTATTTCTGGGGGGTGCAAACACACCCCATAACTTCGAGAATATAGGTCGCAGTGACCTAATTTCAAGTTTGCAAGGAGATCTTTTTATAACCTCTAAGACTGCATAGGGTTCATGGCCCTAGCCCCTACGGTTACGATTTGTGCCCTGCTAACGGCCGGACGGCCGGCCGGACGGACAGACGGAAGGACGACGGACAAAGACCCATCGCTATAGCCCAGCATGACTGAAAGTCAGCTGAGCTAAAAATGGTGGCACCACCTGCAACCATGTTTGCACAGTGTCCATCTGTTCGTCTGCCTTGGGTTAAAATCACACATCCTGGATAGCTTTTCCGATTTTTTGACAGGTGGCGCCACCTACATTCACGTTTACGCTGCAGACATCCAAGCTCATATCTCGGGAACCGTTTGACCGATCAGGAAACTTTTTTGCACAAATGTAGCCCTTGGAGAGCTTTATAACATACACACAAAATGGTGGCGCCACCTGCAACCATGTTTGCACAGTGTCCATCTGTTCGTCTGCCTTGGGTTAAAATCACTCATATCTCTGCAGTGACTTGACTAATTCACTTGAAATTCGGCATGCGTAAACATCCTGGATAGCTTTTCTGATTTTATGACAGGTGGCGCCACCTACATTCATGTTTACACTGCAGACATCCAAGCTCATATCTCGGGAACCGTTTGACCGATTGGGCCAAAATTTTGCATGTGTATAGATCTCACATGGCTCTTCATCATACGCAAAACTGGTGGCGCCACCTGCAGCCATTTTAGCTCAGCGTCCATCTGTTTGTCTGCCACGGGCTAAAATCACTCATATACATGTAGTGGTTTGACTTATCTGCCTTAAATTTTGCATATGTATACAACTTGGGACGGCTTTCTGGATTTTGTGGTATTGGGGGCAACCTACATACACAATTTGGCTGAAGACATCCATGCTAATATGCAACACTCAATTTTCCCTTGCCACTCAATCCATGCCTCACTTCACCCGTTCTACTCTGATTTAGGCGGATACACGTAGTCGCTTGTCGACTACCCGTATTCTAGTTATTATTGTTATTAGTAGTAGTAGTATTATCTTGCAATAGCCAAATGATCTAGAGAAAAATGTGCCATCCATTCCATATGAATTGTTTCTGACAATATAATTTATTTTCTAAATAACTATTTAGTGTAAACATATACTCCAGTCTTAATTGTGGATGATCAAAAGAATAAAATTAACATTTTTTTTTCATCGAAACTGTTTCTGTCCAGTGATAGTTACATTTCGTCAAACTGAATGACCACTGGAAAAGTCGCTGTGTCGACACATTTAATATGTACAATACCCTGGTGTCCTGCTTTGGCGTCACAGCGCTGGTTCCTATGAAAGTGTGCTGATATACAGTTGCGTCGGGGATCCCTGGTGTGAGAGGTGTGAGACTCAGTGGTAAAGCAGAAAACCGACGATTAGAGGGCAATGGGTTCGATTCCCATACAGGGTATTCTGACTTTTTTCTTTGTAATCTTGTTCTTTATTTCAATGGAGCCATTGATGACTTTGCTTAAATATAAGGGAGTCTTCTTCCAAAATCATTGGAAATCTTTGTACATCATTGTTTAGAATTGACTGGTTTCTCCCTGGTATGAATTTTGAGATGTTTCTTCATATTAAATAATGACCTAAAACCTTTACCACAATGATCACATTTGTAAGGTTTCTCCCCAGTATGAACCAAGTTGTGCTGCATCAAAACACTTTTATAAGCAAAAGATTTGCCACACTGTTCACACATAAATGGTTTTTTCTCCAGTATGAATTCGCTTATGTATTGTCAGACCAGCCGACTGGGAGAAACATTTGCCACATTGATCACATTTGTATTGTTTCTCTCTTGGATGAGTTCTTTTATGACAAGTCAGAGAAGGTGAGGCGCTGCAACCTTCACCACACACTTCACACTGGCACGGTTTTTCAAAAGTATGACTTCTGTTGTGAATGGTCAAATACGCTAAACGAGAGAAACATTTGCCACACTCTTTACATACGAATGGTTTCTCTCCAGTATGACTAGTTTTATGAGCATTCAGTCCCGACACCCTGGTGAAGCATTTACCACATTTTTCACATTTGAATGGTTTCTCTCCGGTATGAATTTTTTGGTGTCTCATCATATTTCCTGATCTAGAGAACCTTTTATCACACAGCCCACACTGAAATGGTTTTTCCCCAGTATGATTTTTCTTGTGCTTGATAAGACCGCTTTTACAGGCGAAACATTTACCACATTGTTCACATTGGAATGGTTTTTCTCCAGTATGTGTTCTCTCGTGTCTAATTAGATAAGCCAATTTGGAGAAACATTGACCACAGTGGCCACATCTGAATCGCTTCACTGCTGTATGAATTACCTTATGTCTTGTCAGGGCCGATTTTTCTGAGAACATTTTGTCACAGTGTTCACAACGTAGTGATTTCTCTCTAGGAAGTGTCCTTTTTCCACCTATCATAGAAGGTTTTTGGGATAAATACTTTCCACGTTTTCCAACTTCAGTTTTCTTCTTCTGTGCATGATTTTTTATATGAATAGTCAGATATGATAAGAGGGAGAAAGATTTACCACAATTTTCACATTTGAAAGGCTTCCCTTCAGTATGAATTTTTTTGTGTCTTTTCAGATCATATGACTTGTGGAAACATTTACCACATTGTTCACATTTGAATGGCTTCTCATTCGTATGAGTTAATTTATGTTTAGTCAAATAGGATGAGCTATGGAATCTTTCACCACATTCTCCACATTGAAATGGCCTTTCTCCAGTATGAAGTCTTTTGTGCACAGTCAATGAAGATGATCTGGAAAAACATTTGCCACATTGTTCACATTTGAAAGGTTTCTCCCCAGTATGGATCCTAATGTGTTCGGATAAACGAGATGATGCAGTAAAACATTTGCCACACTTTTCACATTTGAACAGTTTCCCATTGGTTTGTTTTCTGGTGTATTTTTTTATATCACTCTGTGCAGGAGCATATTTGTCATTTTCAATATGTTGCGTATTTTCCTCGATGTGACTTTCCATGTGTTTCCTTAGTGTTGCTTCCTCTGTGAAATACTTTTCGCAAAGGTAACATTTGAAGGTCGTATTAGTTAGAAGCATATTTTGTTTATCTGTAGATTCAGATTTAACAGAACACAAGTCTGTTCCTTCTTTTGGAGTATCAGAAACCATATCTGCTAAATGTATAATGATTTCTTCTGTCTTTTCTTTTTTAAACATTGGATTACACTCGGGCAGGCCAACGTCTGCTGATGTAGTTTCATCAAGTTCTTCATCTTTACATTTGTTGATGCTTTCCTCGTCAAATTTACTGCTGGATTCTTCAGTATGCTCGATGAAGTAGTCATGGTCTTCTTCTTTAATAAATGTCACCAGGTCTTGTGGAATCATATTTTCTGGATCCATTTCACAACAATAACTGTAACAAAAATAAGAAAATAAAAGTGAAACAGCTGGAATTCAACATTCAAGGCTCAACATTTAACTTTTGAATATACTTTTTATCACTCTGGAGGACACTGCTTTGACTGTGAAGGCAAGCAACACTGCAATGGCACTGGACCTGGCGCACAAAGCAGTTCATGGGTAAAAACAGAATGTACTAAATCAATGCATTCATTTTATGGATTCATAGCACAAGTTTTTTAAAGGAAAGGGTGAAAGCCACAGCTTAAACAAATGTGATGGACAGATATTTCCAATGTGTTTAACTGAAGACAGGGATGGATGGATTGTGACATTGCAACTGGAAAGTTTCTGTCACTGCCATTTCTGCCATGGTGGTAAAAATAATTAAAATAACCACGAATACTGTGAGAAAGAATGTTGATAAAAGAACATTTAATTAAATGTAATAAATCAAATACACGACCCACTTTGGCATCGAACAAAGTTTTTTTTTCAAGTGAATTAATTGATTTTTTCATGTTCTTGACGGAAATAATTCTGGACAGATACCACACATTTTTGGTTCCGTGTATACAATAATGTATCTTCCTCATCAGATGAAAATGGCCATTTCTGCTACACAGTTGTGCAAAAACCTAGGCCCTTAGCTATTACCAACCTTTAAAGACATTTGGCTGATTTTATATCTACATATGAAACATAGCTAATGCAAAATTTGTTATTTCCTTACAATTACCGAAATATTATAAAATCCCCAACACAGAATGTGCCTACACCCGGAGTTCATTGTATTAATGCAAGAGTGGCCCTGGGAACCTGGGTTCCATGCTAGAGTAAAGGCAACCCTTTTTTTACATTAAATATTAATGTATAATAACAAAACTAGTTTCTTCGTTACTCAGTAGATGACGCTTGGCAACTAGACACAAAACAACTTATATCACTGTGATATGGTATTCGTCTCTGACAGCAATACACCCCTTCTGTAGGTGCCCTATCTCAAATTGTTAGCTGTCCTCCTTTGACCACATAAGCAAACAAAACCACTTCTACTAGTTAGAGCTTGTTTTCTTGCTGATATTCAAATTCCTTCTCCTGTTAAGTTTCAGTACATTCATTATGGAAATCCAAGCAGAATATTTACTGCCTGGTCAATAAACGATCGCTATCTACTACATAAAACAGAAAGTTGAGGAAAATTAATGGATCCAAGTGGACCTTACAGCACACACAGTGGCTACCTGCACATTTTCATTTACACACCCATGGTTTACACTCACGTTTGTTTGTGATTACATAGCATAAATTAGAGAAGGGTAAATTTTTTTAAAGAATGTTTTTATTGATAAATTACTGAGTATTGCAGGTGTTTTCATGGAAAATATGATTATGTTTTATATAACCATACCACACAATTTTCTACGTTTATACAACAGGGTATACTTCTAGAGACTGGCCACAACTGGGTCTAGGTTTGTCGCCTAACCGGAAACAAAGACCAATTTTTAGGATTAAAACAAAATTTTAGGATTTATTTTAAAATATGTCGTCTGGCACTCGCACCTTTATTTTATTTAGTGCTTGAAAGGTTAACTGGGTTTAATAAATCACCTTGTAAGGTAGCCAGATTTAATCAAAATTAATATTATTAGGCCTCCAAGGCCTGCCATACGGTCCCCTAAACACTCAAAACACTGTTTTTTGGGTACCTGTGACAAAACACCACAAAACAACCACCTAACTTCAAATTCTAAGCAAAAAAAAAAAAAGAATTTATCGATAAATAATCATCAGTTGAATTTATCTATGCAATATTGTATCATAAATTTATGACATAAAGATTAAGGAGAGCGTTTGGTGTCGCAGTAGATTCACCTGCGGACACGACAGCCATTTGTCTGCTATGACCATGCCCCCTAGTCGCAGTTAAGCTGAGCACGTATCTGGTTTAAAAATACTCTTGTTTTCTTTTGATTTACAAGGTATTGACATAATATTGCATTGACATAGTCAGCAGATAATTTATCCAGTCATGCCAGATGTTTGCTTCAAATTTGAATATAAAATAGTGTTTTGTGGTGTACACAAAACGCAGGTCTGTTTTGGGTGATAAGGGGGACCCCCTAGCCGCCAAAGACATCACAACGGTTTTCCCCACGATTGTTGCATCCCAATGTTCACATTATGTTGTTTGTTGAAAGGTCTGTAATCATAAATATCCATCCTAGAAAGCATGAAGCACCAGTAACATACATTATTTTTCCGGAGAGAATTTAAGCATAAACAGTCTGGAATACAATTTGCATCTGTCTGCAGTCCTGTACAGCATGGGGGTAATATCGGACATTTTTGCCTGACCGTTGCATGATTAACAAAAAAACGTTTCCGGTTATCATTTCAATCCTCACAAACAGTATATGAAAGCGAGGGACGCAGTGGAGGTTCACCATGGTAATATCGGACATCACCCCGCTAATATCGGACACCTCTCTATTTACACGGTGATACCTAGCGCCGGGATTGACAATATGTATGAAGTTTTTTTATTTTGTATAAAAAACAATGAATACCAACACTATAGATTAACTGCTAACATAATTTGTATATTTTCCCAAGTATATACTAAGTAATCATTTCTTAAATATATTGAAGATTAGACGTTTATTATGCAAATAATTTTGTTAGAAGTCTGATGCATGGGAAAATGCCGGAGCTTTTAATTTTACCATATATGAATAAAAAGTTGGTATTTTAATGCGAATCTAAAAGTTAACATTCATATATACAATAAAACAATAACATAAAAATGTGAACTTTATATATTTACATTTGGGAGGGGGTTAAATTGTTTATATATAAACTCACATCCAAACAGCCAAAAATGTCCATCTATTAGGCAAATATGTTACATCATGACCTGTACTATGCACTTATGTACAGCTGATTATAACTCTAAGTAATATAGCAATTGATAACCGGCGCTTAAGTGGCCATGTGCCGTTGTTTATTCTTCAAAAAGCCACTCAGAAAGATTGCCAGTTCCCATGGTGACAAGTGTCCGATAATTCCAGGGTTCCCTTTTGACACATAAATAGCCACCCAGGTAATATCTGAAACTTCACAAATTACAGGAAATATTTAAGTATCTTTGTTTTTAGTCAAGCAAAATGCTACAAATGAATAATACATAGTCGGACTGTGATGTAAACTGGTCAACAAGTCGTGACAGAGTTGGCATATTTTAGGCAGGAAGGTTTTAACCATAGGTTATAACCTGGTTAAATTGCCATGCCTAAAACAGGTTTTTTTGGAGAACTGACTGCGGGACTTTATGTGTCAACAGTCATGGTATCTACCAGCGGAATAAATCAGATAATAATGTGGAAATAAACACATTAACGTATGCAAAGGTAGGGAGACAAACTGATATGTAAAGATTTAACGATATAACGGCTTTTTGAGCATGAACGTAAAGCAAGAGCTAGAACTTGTCCAATTAGTAAAGACCAAATGAAACCGGTAAGTGTACCTGAGGAATCTACCAGTGATTTACATCGCTGGCGATGTCAAAATAGGCAACCTAAACACAATAAGAAATAATCCAAACACCACGGTTCCTGGTTTGACCAATCAATTTAACATTCGAGGAAATTTTACAAATGACATCTTTGTCTTCCATAGGGATGAGTCAACACCATATTCAAAAAGAAATCGAATGTAGCCCAAACACAATAGTGGATTGAAGTTCTTTCGCCCGAGAAGTTTGCGAATAAATTTTGTTGATGGATTCAGACACAGGTGCAAAAATCGGTGGTGTGGGCAAAAAGGCCGAAATAGACGAGTCGAAATTCGCAAAGCGAAAATACAATCGCGGCCATGAAGTCAAGGGGGATTGGGTTTTTGGAGGTAGGGAACGAGAGGATATAAGGAGTGTTTATGTTCGCTGTACCATACAGAACCAAAGAAACTCTGCTACCACTGATTGGGAAACATATAGAAAAAGACTCCGTCATAATATCTAACTGCTAGGCGGTATATAAATGTTTGCCAGAACATGGTTTTACACACAAAACTGTTAATCATTCCGAGAATATTAAAGATCCTAAATGTGGCACCTACACAAACAGCACTGAGGGGACAACAGCACTGAGGGGACTTTTGCAAAAAGCTTGGTGAAAAACGGACCATTTGCAGAGTTATATCAGTGTTTTCTTGTGGAAACAAAGCAATGAAGATAGAAATATGTTTGTAAAACTAAAGTCGGCCCGCCAAATATATAATGGGTCGTGTGGGAAGGCGACATGTAAATTTTGTTAAACATATTACAGGCAAATCAGTATGAATAAAGTATGAATGATAAAATAGTAAAATAAATATTAGTAAAACACAGATAAAAATGAATAGAATGGGGGTGCCGCCCCCACACCCCCGCTCATGAAAAAATGAATGAAACAAAAACTTGTTACAGTAAGGAAAAATGAGTTATAGACTTAGAAAGTACGTATATAATGGGGGATGCCCCCCCCCCCCCCCACACACACCACGTTATATTTGAAAACATAAAAAAGGTAATTTAAAGAAAAAAATGATGAAAAAGAGTAGATATAAAAAGCACTTTTATAAAACGTGACAGTATGAATAAAGACGAGAGATAATTCGTGGAATTGTACATGAGTACATGGACTCGGTAAAATAGAAAATGTAAATGTAATCGTTTTACAGACAGACTATTATGGGAGCAGCCGCCACCCCCTGTTATTGAGACATGAAACCGAGTGAACCTCCGCGTTGTAATGCGTAAAATTCCTGTGACGTCCACAGTATATGTGCACACATGTAGCGACTGTCAAAAGAACTTGGTGTTGTGAAGAGTGTGTGAGCGAAATGCCACATAATGCATTTTACAAGGACGAACTTGGTGTGACGAGTACTGATACGGTTAGACCCAGTTGTGGCCACAGGCCCCTGCCTTCATTTATTTAGTGGACAGAACGCAGTACTTGTTTTGAGTACACCTCATCTTGTGTGTCTATCCTAATGACCCAGTGTGATTGTTTCAGCCAGAGTTGTGCAGTGCATGTGTTATATCATTACTGCTGTGGTGTCCTAGTACCGTAACTGGACCACTGGCTACACACGACCCCTGGCTACAAGCGGGGTTGTTTCAGCTGGCCAGGTGCACGCGTCACATTTTAGCTGGGTGGGCCAGGAAGTTGGCAGTTATAATGCAAAAAGTGCACCCCGATGACTGAAGCTCAGTATGATCTGTGTTTATAAAATTTAGAACCCCCCCCCCCCCCAGTAACTCGAGTATCTAATTTTTAAAGAAAAAAAATTGTTATGATAAGCTAATTGCATAAATCCCTGCTTAATTAAGACTATAAAGCTTACGAAACGGGACCAGTATACAAAGCATTGTTGCCGCTACGTATACATTCTGTTTCTATCATGGCGGATATGAGCAGTACGACCCTTGTCTTCTTAGACCAAAATACACAATAACTAAAGTAAAATGCACTTACAGTTGTCAATGTTGCGGCTGTATCGAAAATAAGATGCTTTTGCATTGGTGAAGAAATTTTAATGTCATCCCATTTACTGAATATAAAACTGCCTTTTCCGGAAAATACGATCGTATTGTGGCCAAACACCACTTATCTCTATATATGGGGAGGCGACGAAACAGTCGTCCGTTAAAGGTGCAAGGCATTTCGTCGCTGCAGGCAGCCAGTCAGAGAGGCTCTCAGTGAGGAATTCAAGTGCTCATACGACTGTTCGCCATTCTCCAAACAATACTTGTGGCCCGATTGAATCGGACTCTAAGATAAAATCTCAGTAATTTGTTTATAATAAAGTTATAATTTTATCAAATTAGGATTGAAATCATAACATGCATACTTACTGCCTTGCACTAGTTTATTAGGCCTGCTCCGTTCCATTAAACAGTATTTAGCAGCTGATGTAACCAAATCTATACACAAGGGCCAGGCTAATATAACAGGAACACGCACCGTATGGATATCGGATTCAAGATGAAGTTTTTATCTTACAGTCCGACTCAATCGGGCTAGTCTATGATAATGTAGATGGAAAGCATGAAATATATTTAAAATGGGTAAAACAGAGATGTATGTGATGTAAACTGATCCTAGACAGTGGTTGATCGGTGACTAGGTTGTAAGGCTATGACTGATGGCGTAGGAAAGAATCTATAGTTCTGCCAAATATATGGTGTATCGGCCTTTGTATGAGGAAAGGTATTGAATTAAAGCCGAGGGTCCTAGCATGTTATAGAAGTACATGCTGATTTCGCAACATAAATTTCTGTTTTTCTTGAATTTCTGTATATAAATGTACCTATTATTTGCAATGACTGACCTTTAAGTTGTTCCAAATACGGCCTCAAATTTCGATTAAAAAACATTTAATGCATGCATACAACAGTTTTTAATCTGCATAGCACAGGAACTATAACTATAACCTTAAGAAACTAAATGATATTGCTTTTAGGTGATTATATATAATCACTGATTTTGTATAAAACCCTGTAAAATCCACGGTAATTTTATTCGACCAAAATAAGAAATCCCGATCTCCCGATTTAGAGATCATTATAAACGACATAGTATTATACATCCCGTCCAGAGCACTAAATTACTGAGCATAATCATAGACGCTAATCTGACTTGAAAAGGGCATATTCTTCCTCTATGCAAAAAAATCAAGATTAGGACTACTCTTTCGTCTCAATAAGATATATATTACCGACTGCCAACCTGTAGAACGTATATTTTACCCTTTTCCAAAGTCACATAGATTACTGCATATCTGTCTGGGGCAATTATTTTAAATCTCAATTAAATAGAACACAATGCTTTAGAACAAATCCGCGGCCGTAAAAACATTTGCGTAAAAGGAATCGTAGCTTTTTTTTACTTTCTCCGTTTTTATTTCTTTTTTATTACTATAAAAGATAAAAAAAAGACAAATAAATAAACCTTATTGTGAATAACGTCGTTATTTTTCTTGCAAAAATTTGTGGTTGTTTTATTAAGAGGTAGACACACTGTTGCGCACTCCTTAGTTTATAGGAGTAAAATTAAAAATAAATTTAACAAAAAATAGTCGGACTGTCAACTGCCTCCTCGTGGCTCAAACTTGGCAACCGACATTTTGATCACTCCTGCAAATAAAATCTGCAAGGAGCATCAAATTTGGCTGGCGAAAGGTTGCACACAGCTCATGGCAGTTCTTAACGGAATGATAAAGCGATATATTTACGTAACGCCAGCCACCCTGGCCGGGAGTTACTCCCGGCTTCTACCTAGCCCTAGCACCCGTCCTCTCTTACTACGCTACGCTGTACCGCCGCATTTAATGCAGTTAGCTTCTACCCATTTCCAAACATCAATGAAACATATCTCTGTGTATATAAATCGGATTAGCGAAATCTGTTTAGTACTAATACATGGGTATATATGCTTTAATTTCCGTGTAGGAAATCGAGTATGTGTGATACAATCCGCTTGTAAATCCTTGGTCCCGGCTTTTCCCGGGAGCCGGGATATATCCCGGCTCCGGGACGGGACTCCCGGCTTTTACCCAGTACCGCCCTAACAACAATTTATGCGACACCCGTTTTGCCTGAGTGAGCATTCAGGGAGAATTCTGAATAACTGCCCACTTGTGAACTCGTTTTGTGACGTATTTACCATCAATCTCAGAGGTAGCGAACGCAGCATGAGTCCGATAAGGACGTTCATGATTTCATTCTTGTTCATGCATGCAATACATTGGGGGGGGGGGGGGGGGGGGGGGGGGATCATTAAAAAATTTTTGGTTTACTCTGACGTACCTTAGTACCCGGATCACTTTGTCTCCACTGCAGTAGAGTTGAAGTGCGAGCGATAATAGTTGCCGGTTGTACTAAAAAATGGATGTTACCGAAGGATACATAGGAGAATTATCAGTGCGCTGATCAGCGACTTGCAGTATAAAACGCTGATCAGCAAGCTGATCAGTGACAATATATATATATACTTGATCGTATTTCAAATAATTATAATGTTTTAGAAAATAAGTTATTTTGTGAATTTTAAGCAAGGTTTAGATTTAACATCTTTAGTAAATGGATCTAAAGTCTTATAATTCTATTTATTAATATATTTCATTTGCAATATTATAATATTTTTCTCTGAAAAGGGGAGAGGGGATGATTATATTGACCACCCCCCCCCCCCTTGCCAAAAAGTGGGGGTATATATTCCCCCCCCCCCTCCCCCTAAATTGACGTCCCTGTACGTAGGGGTTATTTGGTGTGTTAATGCTACACAAGGACGGGCCTTTTATTTTAGGGTTTCTCATGGGGAATCCCGGACGGGATCCTCCTCTTTCCAAAATCCCTGATCCGCTCCAGATATGGACCCCAATGTATTTGAACAGTTCTTTCCAATAATCCACGAGGTAAACTCAGTGTCACCTTACTAAGCTGTAGCGCTGGCACCCTGTGGGTCAACTCGTAAAGGGTCCAAACATAAGATCAAGTGAATCTGACCAATATAAGCCATGGAACAGGCAACAGACCTTGCATGTAAGTTGACTTCCTGGTATTTACTGCCCAACATCAAGACAACACCAGCGGGATGCTTGAAACCCTGCACACGGAACTAAAATCAGCACAGAGTCTGACAGTGAAATTTCCAATGTTTAAAAAAAGAAGAGGTGACTGATAGAATAACAGTACAAGGAGAAACAGTTATATCTGATGATTCAGCAGAAAAATGAACCTGGATGGACCGATCCAGACACATACTGATAAAAAACATTTAACGTGGTCAGTGTGGGGGACCACCCGATTGGCTCATGAGGCAGTTAGTAAAAATCCAATACATGTACATACATATATAGCCAAAACCAGAATCTGGGTTTCAAAGATCCCTCTGGTGAACATAATCACTGTAATACACTTTTGTTATCATAGTTACATTGCAGTGAAGTCGTAATGTTACAGTTAACTGACTTTATGACTCCATTCTAGCACTGGCACCCATGGAAGACATTGATTTAGCAGTACCTTAGGGCAAAATCAGGAGCATTGGGGCATATTGTCAAAATCCATTTATCTTCGAACCCCCTTCCCCCCCCCCCCCCCAATTTTGGTTTATTTGTTTTGTGATGAATTCCCGAACATTTGACCTGTTTAACATAAGCGGCACGTCAAGGTTTGCTTTTTGCTACATTGCTGAGAATCCTTCCGTTTTTACATATCATATTAATGAAATAAGCCCATGTGACCATGTGAAGATTTTATATTTCTACACAATATATATATATATATATATATATATATATATATATATATATATAAACATGCGTGTTAAAAGCTTTTAGGCTTCAATAGTACACTATATATAGATTGATATTATATTTTGCAGTGCCATGATGGATACTGATATAACTACTGGTGAAATGAAGATGTATATAAATAAGGAAAATGATCAGAAGTCTCCCAGGAATTATTCAAAAAGTGACATATTCAGCATCATATACGATCAGGAAACTGATTACAAAATAAAAGAGGAAAATTATGATGAAACTATGTTAAACTCAAAGTCACCTGATCTTTATCCTAATGAAGAACAAGAAATATATTCCATGGATGTTTTTGGTGGTGGTGTTGCTTCGTATGGAAATGAAACCAGCACACAGTATGACAGTGAAATATGCAATGTTTCAGACAAAAAAGCGGGGACTGACAAAATAACAGTACATGTGGCTACAGTAGTTTCAGCAGAAAGGAGAACCAGGTTAGCACACGTCCAATCATATTCTAAGAAAAAAACATTTAGATGTGGTCAGTGTGGCAAATGTTTCTCTGAAAAGGGTTATCTGGAAGTACACAACAGGACACATATTAGAGAGAAACCAGTCAAGTGTGAATTTTGTGACAAGTGTTTCTCTAATCAATATACCCTTAATGTTCACATAAGGACACATACTAGAAAGAATCAATCCAAGTGTGACCAGTGTGGCAAATGTTTCAATACTAAATATTATCTAAATATACACATGAGGAAACATACTGGGGAGAAACCATTCAAATGTGATCATTGTGGCAAATGTTTTACCACAAGATGGTGTCTAAAGGTTCACATCAGGACACACACTGGGGAGAAACCTTTCAAGTGTGAACAGTGTGGCAAATGCTTTGGTTCTAAAGGTCACCTGAATGTACACATGAGGACACATAATCGAGAGAAATCATTCAAGTGTGATCAGTGTAGCAAATATTTCTATACTAAAGGTAGCCTAAATTTGCACAAGAGGACACATCCTGGTGAGAAGAAACCATTCAAATGTGAATTCTGTAAAAAGTGTTTCTCTTACCAATCTACCCTAAAGATACATACTAGAACACATACTGGAGAGAATCCATTCAAGTGTGACCAGTGTGGCAAATGTTTCAATACTAAATATTACCTAAATATACACATGAGGAAACATACTGGGGAGAAACCATTCAAATGTGATCATTGTGGCAAATGTTTTACCACAAGATGGTGTCTAAAGGTTCACATCAGGACACATACTGGGGAGAAACCTTTCAAGTGTGAACAGTGTGGCAAATGCTTTGGTTCTAAAGGTCGCCTGAATGTACACATGAGGACACATACTCGAGAGAAATCATTCAAGTGTGATCAGTGTAGCAAATATTTCTATACTAAAGGTAGCCTAAATTTGCACACGAGGACACATCCTGGTGAGAAACCATTCAAATGTGAATTCTGTAAAAAGTATTTCTCTTACCAATCTACCCTAAAGATACATACTAGAACACATACTGGAGAGAATCCATTCAAGTGTGACCAGTGTGGCAAATGTTTCAATACTAAAGGTTACCTAAAGGTACACCTGAGGAGACATACTGGGGAGAAACCTTTCAAATGTGATGATTGCGGCAAATGTTTCACCACAAGTGGTGATCTTAAGGTTCACATCAGGATACACACTGGGGAGAAGCGTTTCAAATGTGAATTCTGTGACATGGGTGTCTCTGACCAATCTGACCTAAAGGCTCACATGAGGACACATACTGGGGAGAAACCGTTCAAATGTGAATTCTGCCACAGGTGTTTCTCTAGAAAGAGTTCTCTAAAGGTACACACCTGGACACACACTGGGGAGAAACCATACAAATGCGATTTCTGCGACAAGTGTTTCTATGGAAAAATTCCTCTGGAAGCACACACCAGGATTCATACTGGAGAGAAACCATTCAAGTGTGACCAGTGTAGCAAATATTTTTATGGTAGAGGTAGCCTGAATTTACACATGAAGACACATACTGGAGAGAAACCATTCAAATGTGATGATTGTGGCAAATGTTTTACCACAGGCCGTGATTTAAAGGTCCACATCAGGATACACACTGGGGAGAAACCATACAAATGTGAATTCTGTGCCAAGTGTTTCTCTTACCAATCTACCCTAAAGGCTCACATTATGACACATACTGGAGATAAACCTCACAAGTGTGACATCTGTGGCAAATGTTACTGTGCCAAAGGTAGCCTAAATGTACACTTGAAAACACATACAGAGGAAAAACCATTCAAATGTGAATCCTGTGACAAATGTTTCTCTTACCGATCTACCCTAAAGGTTCACATTAGGACACATACTTGAGAGAATCAATTCAAGTGTGATCAGTGTGGCAAATGTTTCAATACTAAAGGTGAACTAAGGAAACACATGAGGACACATACTGGGGAGAAACTGTACAAATGTGATCATTGTGGCAAATGTTTCATCGCACGTGGTAATCTAAAGGTTCACATTCAGACACATACTGGTGAGAAACCATAGCAATTTGATCACTTTGGCAAATATTTCAGTGCCAAAGGTAGCCTTAATATACACATGAGGACATATACTGGGAAAAACCATTGAGATGTGAATTCTATGAAGTGGGGTCCTCCGAGAAGAGTTCTCTGGAAGCACAGACCAGGACACATACTTTGGAGAAACCATTCAAATGTGAATTCTGTGACAATGGGTTCTCTGGAACCGCACATCCGGACACATACTGGAGTGAAACCGTTCCAGTGTGACCAGCGTGGGAAATGTTTAAATACTTAAAAACACTTGAGGACACATACTTGGGAAAAACCATTCAAATGTAATCAAATGCAAAAGAATCACATGAGACGCACAGAGTGGAACAACTGTTCAAATATGATTCCTTAGGCAAATGTTTTTCCATAAGAGAACCCTTAATGTTCATCCCGAGACGCATTGGTGAGAAACAGTACAATTGTGGATATTAGGATATCAGGTTACCTATTGGAGAGAAATCATTCTGATG
Organism: Sipunculus nudus; assembly: GCA_026874595.1. NCBI lineage: Eukaryota > Metazoa > Annelida > Sipuncula > Golfingiida > Sipunculidae > Sipunculus > Sipunculus nudus. Next base: position 52,788,804 of record CM049321.1, read on the forward strand.
TGATTATGGTGGCAAATGTGCCTTATTAAAGGTCTGCCTAAAGGTGTACGTCAGGAGACAAACTTGCGAGAACCTTTATGAATGCAAATACTGAAACAAAAGCTTCCCTTCTTCAAGTATATTCAAATCACAAATGAACAACACACACACCGGTGAGAACGGGTTCCAATGTGAAGTTTGTGCAAAAATTACCCTTATATGTATCATTGAAAAGTACACATGAGGACACACATTGGGTAACCATTCATTTGTGAAGACTGTGGCAAATCTTTCACTGGACAGAAGAAAAAAAAAATCTTAATACACACATACGGAAACACACAAAATATCAGTAGCCTAAAGTTGCCCATATCAGTATGTTATGAGTTACACCTATATATTTGTGTGATCCCAGTACATGGCTTAATACTCACCAGTTTTAACTGTGCACTGGAATGGTTCATTTTGCCTTGGATAACGGAAATGGTTCCAGCTTAGTATTGTGGGTGTTTTGGTCACCTGTCTGTTGACATAGAGTCTCATAAATCTCAAAGGACAAAACTAGCCATTTCAAATTCACATCCAGACAAGTCACGGTAAAAAAAATCTCCTTGGTAGTGTTGGGAGTCTATGCCATGGTCATAATTGACCATCGAAAGCATATCAGAAACTGATGGTCGCTTTTGAGATGTGTTTTGAATGAGTGGTTGTTTCACGATCAATCATCAGTAACGTTGGTTGGCTTCTTGGAGTTAAAAAAAATTATAAAGAAACACACACCTGTAAATCCTCTTAATTGATATATAGATCTATATATTGGCCACTATATGTAATAACTCTATAGTCTGCTGTTATAATAAACTACTTTGTGAATCTATTGTTAAACTTATATTATTCTGAAATTTGTTAGCATAGATTTTATGAAATCATATTTTCAATCATTATAACCTTAACCTTTGTGAAAAACTAGCAATGAAAGATTGATCATCAGATCGTCTGTATCAGCGGACGGATCAACGATTATATTCTGTCATCAATTCCAACACTACCTCTTGGAACGTCAAAATATATCTCAGTGGCACATATTTTGTGACCTATATAGTAATTATTTGTAAAGAATAAGTCAATGGCCTGTTCGTGGCACTATCTGTTGAATTAGGATGAAGATATCAATGTGAAAAGAATGATATGCTATTATTGTATCCGCTATCTTTTCTTGTTTTTGAGCCGTTTAATGCCCCGATCCTTGCCATTTGACAGTACTGTGAGCATTATAATTTAAAACTAAGAGACCGCACATTATGCATACGCATATATATCAACTGGACGCTGTTCATTTGGACGCTATGAAAACGGACGGTATTAAGATTGACGTTATCGTATAATATATGCTGAACGGGAACGGATGAATTCAAGTCATATAGCCATCTTATGTTTCATGTTATAATTTGTATACGTTTGTATATGGTTTAATTCCTTAGAAGTGAAACCAAATTTAATAAAACAATAGTCAATAACCATGTGACATTTTTGATTTTATGTTGTTTTCGGGGGTATATCGATCGAGTGAAAATGAATACTGAATTGATAGACCCCTTCGTATTATAAATGCCATCGTATGTGGGAACTCTCTTGAAAGACGCCTATATACAAGTCTTTAGTTCACATTTATTAATTCAGCCGACTTTAAGTCATGCTGCGATAAAGCGATGGGTCTTTGTCCGTCATCCTTCCGTCTGTCAGTCCGGCCGTCTGTCCGTTAGCAGGGCACAAATCTAAAACGTTAGGGCTAGGATCATGAACTCTATGCAGTCATAGAGGTTCCAAAAAGATCTCCTTGCGAACCTGAAATTAGGTCAATGTGACCTATTTTCTTCGAGTTACGGGGTGTGTTTAGACCCTCAACCCTAACCTACCAACAGGGGAAGAACCATTATTATTTTGAGGTCACATGGTCAAAGGTCAAGGTTACAGGACCCACTTTTTTAAAAAGCTTGTGGAAGCATTTTAAGCTAAACTTTTCATCCAAAACCTATAATTTATCACATATGGCCCACCTACCATGTGGGAGAAGAATCCTATAGATTTTGAGGTCAAAGGTCAAGGTTACAGGATCCACTTTTATAAAAAGGTTGTAGACACATTTCAAGCTAGACGTTTCATTCCAAACCGTCCAGCATTGACATATAGCTTCTCTGTCGACAGTTGAAAAAGACCTGAGATTTTGAGGTCAAAGGTCAAGTTCACAGCACCCACTTCTTGCTTGGTGTCATTTTAAGGCAAACATTTCAACCATCTATCATATATGGCTAAGCTTACCTACCAGTAGGGGTGAGATCCTATTGATGTTGAATTAAAAAGAACAGAGGTCAAGGTCACAATATTAATTTTTTCCAAATGCTTGTGAACATAATTTCAAGCTAAACTGTTCATCCCAAACCTTCAATTCTTTACATATGCCTCATCTATGCATCACCCATTCTGATTCAAACTTCAGGCTGATGGGTCTTTTTGCTCTCCCTAGAAGGATTTTAAAAGGACACAGTATCAACCATCTGCCATTTTATGTATATCGGCAAAACGGCAGAGCGGAAAATTGCATCACGAAATCATCACATCATTATCATTAACCATCAGAGGTTAAGAACCGCCTTGGGTCAGGTTCTTAGACTTTGGCATCTCCCCAGAGCTGGTAGAAACTACTTAACGGTAATGGGTCTTTTTGCTTGAAGAAATAACTAATTGATTTTGGGGTCAGCTGGTCGGGAGGTTAAAGGTAGCAGGTAAAAGTTATTCACACATTTGTTGCCAAGTGATTACTCCAGTTTGATGTGGTTAGTGGTTGCCAATCACTCTGGAACGAATCCAATTGATATGTGGGCAAAAGGCCAAGGTCATAGGTCAGGGATGTTCACAATAAAAACTTACTTTGCAGATCATCTCTATTTGTCTTGTATATATAACCATTGCACTCCAACTGGTACATCTCACTGTGTGGCCGTAATTGTGAACGACACTTGTGATATCTTCCTTTTATATCAGTCCATTGAATGATAAGAAAACCATTAGTGCATAACAAAAACATTCTGTTGCCGGAGGGATTACTAAATGCTTCGGCCAGGCATCAAGACTATGAGAGTACAGTATGAAGGTTAGCTACTGATTTACAAGATGATGGGAACATTCTGCAGTTTATTTAATGGAATCATAGCAATAAACTTAGTTTCCTAGATACCTTATATTTTTATACAAATCATCAGATATACCAACAAGTGTTTTATCTGATAATATGTGGGTCTGTACCTGGGTTTTGGATGGCTTTATTTGTTTTACAAGACTCTTAGTGATGCTTTCTGCATATCTTATTTTTCAGTTTTGCTGGAAACCTGCCCTGCTGATCCAAACAAAAAGCAAGGTGATAATAAAAAAAAATATTGGACTTACACTTTTAACATTTGCCTGTACATAAACGTTAATGTAATTTTCTTTAGAGCAATTGTCACAAGTTTGGTGGATGTGTGATATCAAATGTCAGACTTGCAGAAATCCATTGTCTGCCAGGTAGCCACCTTAGAAATCCTTTTGTCAGTACAGTTTCTGTTTTTTTTTATGCTTGGTCCCTTTTACAGGATGTTTGTTGTCGGATTTCAGATCTGTCAGATATTCAATATGGCCACTAGGTATCGTTATCCGTATCAATATGGCAACTAGGTATCCGTTAAATTCCTGTTGAACATATTATCTCAAGAACTGTTAAAGTGAATGCAGTGGGACGTATATTAATGTAACCTTGTAAAGGAATGGGTAGAAGAATTCTGAAAAAAAAATATTACCATAATTTACGAAAAATTAGTACAGTTGGTTTTTATTGAATAAAATTCATATAGAAGCACCCGTTTCTCAATAATTCTTGCATGGATTTCCTTGATTTTTACTGTATATGTTGATGCTATATTTGGTCTGTGTGGTGTTCCTTTTGAGGCTGACAGGCATCAAGCAAACTATGGGATTAGTTCCTGATAGCTAAATGAAATACATTTTTTCCCCAGACCATCAAGTTACTGTGTTTTAACCAGACATTTGTGATTTATATTGCTGTCATCGTAAAAGGTTTCAACAAAATTAGCAGATAGGCTCTTCAAAGATTTGACTGAAAGTTTTGATTCTCAGCCCATAACGTCGTAGGTCATGCTTGGCAGCTGAACGTAACGACCAACGGGTCATTTTTTTAATATTTTTTTACGCATATTTTCTCTATTTTTGAGACTTTTAAAGATGCGGTCGTCCGTTAACGTCCATCGGGCCGTCTGTTCGTCCGGAATTGGCTTGTGGACCGATTTCAAACCAAACCGTTTGACCAAATCATTTCATCTTCCACATATGGCTCACCCCCCCCCCCCCCCATAGATGAAGACCCCTATCGATTTGAGGTCACGGGATCAAAGGTCACGGCCGCAGCGCCCACTTCTTGCAAAAGCGAGTTGACCCATTTTAGGCCAAACCATTTGACCAACACCTGTTAGTGTCATCTTGCTTATTTGGCTCACCCACCCATGAAGAACTCTATTTAGTTTGAGGTCAGAGGAGCAAAGGTCTAGGCCAGAGAGCTGACCTCCTCATATTCACATTGTGTAATACACCAATTCTAATTATGGCCCGTGCGAGGGGATGCACCTCTTTGTCCCTTGTTTGTTTATACCGTGTTTATAATATGTGGGTTCCGCCAAAATTAAAAAAAATCCAATAAGAGAATCAGATGGCAAGTCAGATAAGCCACAACTTTGCAAATGGCGTTTTGCAACAAGTGACTTTTCTAGAAATACCCTTGGATCATTGAAATTGTGACCAGTAGCCTTTTAGCCCGGTTTCAGATGTATGGATGTATAAAAGATCTGGCGATCAAAAAGGCTCGAGTGTGTTTCTAACTGAGCCCGAGGAAAGGAATAGGTGAACTGCCGGCCGTTTGGGCAGAATAGTTTAAAATTGGATACAAAAGCTCCTGTATCTGAACAACTAATGCGTTGATCACCATGATTCTTTGCGTGCACATTGATCATGGAATATTTCATCAGTTCCGACAGACTGGGGGCGTCATCTGTTTTTTTCCGATTTTTTACGTATTTTTTTCTCTCTATTTTTTAGACCTTTTAAGATGCGGTCGTCTGTTAACAGGACTAAATTCGTAACCATTGAAACTAGAAAAGGCTCTAGTATTTTAATAACTTATTCATTGATCACCATGATTCTTTGCATGCATATTGATCATGGAGTGTTTCATCAGTTTCTTTAGACTAGTGGCACCACCTGTATCTTTGTTAGTTTTTACGCATTTTTTTTTCTCTTTTTTTAAGACCTTCAAAGCTGCGGTCGTTGGTTAACAAGACAGAAATCGTAACCATTGGACCTAAAATTTTCTAACTGGCCATACAGGCAGGTCCTAGGCAAATCATCTTGGAAACCTGAAATTAGGTAGCTGTTACCCATATCCCCTGAGCTGTAAAGCACTCATCCGTTTACAGGGAACAATGCAACCATAGAACCTAGAATCTCCTAACTTTACATCCGAGGAGGTACCTGGCAAATCTCATAGGAAACCTGATATTAGGTCAAAGTGACCTATATGCTGCAAGATATGTGAAGGAACATGATTTGAGCACCCTATAGGAGGGACTTGCATGATTGGTTACAGGTTGACCTAGAAACTTCTAATTTGATTAAGATTAAGGGAGAATCCTGTAAATAAATTCTTGAAAAACTTAAATAGTATTGCTCTGACCTATATTACCCAACCTATGTGAAAGAATATTATTTTAACATTCTGTTAGTGAGATGGGCACAAATGGTGGCAGCTGCATGTAGAATAAGGTCACTGTATCCTATATCTAATATCTATTGGCAAAATACATGATTTTGAGCACCCTGGGAGTAATGTAAGTAAATGATAATTCAAGGTTCCTTCAATTCAGCTGTGCGTCATGGCCCATGGGCCACTTGTTTATGTATTTTTAGTTATGGTCCACCATCGTCTGCCTGTCTGTCCGACCTTTAGACTGACACTTTTTTTAAAACAAGTGACCTACGAATCCAAAATCCCACATACTGTTAAATGTTCCCAAAATACCGACCAAACCGAAAACTAGGTCACTGCGACTCTATTTTTCAATAAAAACCTATCACTTTTCAGGACTCCCTAATATTAAAATCATTTATCTGCTTTTCTTCATTTTCCCATAAATATTCCCCTATATGTTTCCTATGAACATACCAGGAATTATATCAGTATCACCTTATTTATTAAACTTATTGGCCCAAACATAATGCACTTTGTAAAAAATCCGGGAAAGATATTTACTCACATAACATGACAAATGTTAAAGCTAGAGACTTATGTAACTTCATTTAATTTAGTTAAAGTTATATACTAGAAATAAGATAAAAATTGTGTATTTTTTTTGGAGCATAAATGTAAAATCAGTACCTTGAATTGTTCCCAAATTTGACTATGGCACATTATTTTTCCTGTAAGTACATTTGATTTTATTTTTCACAGATCATATACGTAAGTATTTAATCTGTTCAATTCTGAAATTTCCGAATAAAATCTTGAAAATTAGTTATTAAAATCTTTAGAGCTCTATTGTATTCACTTGCAATGTCAAGTTGGAAGCAGCCAATCTTTGGCCACTGGAGGTCAGGTGTGCCAGCGTACCTTATCCTGCTGCCACAGGTGTGCAGTTACCCCTAGCCGTGACAACACAACTCAGTAGGCATTTTAGATACTGAGCCTATAAGCCGAACTTGAGTACACGCATTATCGACGAATGCGTCGCAGTGATCTTCAATCATGTTGCATCCATATCGTGGTAAATGGCCCATAACCTACCATTAGGCTACGAATGATGAACTAACACAAAAGAACAAACGTGAACTCACAATTAAAACTGAAACTCCGTCTCTACAGTAACGAGTCATTTCCATTATCGCAGCGGCCGGTTACCCGTGCGAGCCATGCTGGTCTTCTTGCGGTCAGAAATTCAACAAACATGGGGAGGGATTTACTATTATGCTGAGTGAAAACGGAATTTGTCTCACTTATATTAGCCAGTACACTGGTCGTAGATGATCTAACTTCAGATGGTCAAAAAGGCGCTACTCCCTCCCCCATACCCAACAAGTGTATTGAAATAATTATTTCTGTTTGAACTTTATTTCTTTAATTGTTAAGCTATTTCCACTGCAATTTACAAACGTTTCCTGAAATAGTTATTCAAGGAGTATTTCAGAAGATGCCACGTTTAAAGAAATTATTTTCCCCTTATAACTTAAGCGATTATACTTCAAGCCATGAGTATTTGGTCATATATGAGTCAGATTACAGATAAATAAAAGTGCAATTAAGAATTGTGAATTCTGAATCAAGTGTTATTTTCAAATATTGTTTTTCCAAATTTATAAAATATATTGTTGTATGGTCTAAAAAAAATTTCACTTGTGTGCATACCATGTGATATTATCTGACAAATTAGAGATAAACGTTGATACAATTTATAGACAACTTACATATTTAGATATATATGTTATACTGTAAATAAATAAAATGTATAAACTTGAAAAATATTTAATGTAATAAGGAGAAAAAAAGAGAATCTGTCTCAGTAGAATGGAATTGAAGTGACTGGCTTTGTTTCTTTCAGCTATCTAGCTATTTTTCCTGAAAATTCTTTTGAATTAAATTTTATGTCCTGTATGTATATGCAGTATGCATTCAGAGCTGTTGTAAACACCCCCACCCTTCCCGCCCCCCCCCCGCCGTTGAGTCACATCAGTTTAATGCAACTGCATAAATATATTGGAAATAAGTAAAACATTTGATCTAATTGAAACATATATTATTTTCCTGCCACAACAGAATGAAGTATAAAAGTGAACAGCTTTGTTTGTCTGCCAGTTTTTCTGTATATTTTTTAATATATTTAGTAATTGCAAATAAACCTTTTTCCTGTAAGCACTGTTGAATTAAGGTTCATACCCTGTGTGTATATACAGAGATGTTGCACCTGTGGCATGGGGACGCTGGTTATATTGCAGCTGTATACATTTAATAAAAAAATGATGGTGTAATAAAAAATAGGATTTTATTGTACAAATGTGTAAACTGCTGAACTGTCAACAGCTTATCAAAAAGCCAACAAATGATCATGGCAATTGTATAAACCTTATGTTCACAACGTTCACATGCTTCTAGTATAAACCAGTACAAACCATGGTAAAGGCAACAAATCCCCTACAGTTAACTGCCATTATGATGTCATTATATCAGTGGCACCCCTGGAAGACATTAAGCGGTACTTTAAGGCAAATCATTTTTTTTCAGACAACTAGGCTCATTACGGCAAGTTAGACAAGATCAAAATCCGTATATCTACGAAATTTTTTCCAAGTTTCCCTTATTTATTATTTGATTACCTCCTGAAATTTTGTGGACCTGTTAAGCATAACTGCCACGTCAAGGCTCGCTTGGTACAATCTTGCTGAGAAACCCTGCGTTTTAGCATGTCATATTGGTGAAATAAGCTCGTGTATGGATTTTTGCATTTATACTCAATATATTCTTGAACAGTTGCAGTTGCCCAACTGATACTGATACAACTACTGATGACATAAAGATGTATATTAAAAAGGAAAATGATCAGAAGTCGCCATGGAATAATTCAAAAAGTGACATATTCTGCACCACATGTGATCAATAAACTGATTTTAAAAGAGAAGAAAATTAAAGAGGAGAAATGTAAACGAAGCTATGTCAAAGTAATCTGATCTGTGTCTGAAAGAAGAACAAGGAATGAATTTCATGGATGTTTCGGGTTGTGGTGCTTCACATGGAAATGAAACCAGCACATAGATTGACAGTGAAATATCCAGTGTTTCAAACAAGGAAGAGGGGACAGACAAAATAACAGTACATGTAGCTACATTTATATCTTATGATTCAGCAGAAAAGACGATCCGGGAAGGAAAAATCCAAACACATTCTGAGAAAAAATCATTAAAGTGTGATCAAGGACGCACACTGGAGAGACACCATTTAGGTGTGATGTTTGCGGCAAACGTTTCAGTACTAAATTTAACCTTAATATACACATGAGGAGACATACTGGGAAGAAACAATTCATATGCGATCACTGTGGCAAATGTTACATCACAAATTGTGAACTAAAGGCTCACATTAGGACACATATTGGAGAGAAACCATTCAAGTGTGACCAGGGTGACAAATGTTTTAATAGTAAAAATACCCTCAATATGCACATACTGGGGAGAATTTATTCAATTGTGGATTTTGTGATGTTTCTCTAGAAAGAGTTATCTGGAATCACATACAAGGATACACACTGGGGAAAAACCATTCACGTGTGACCAGTGTGACAAATGTTTGCATTAGTTGTTCAGATATTTGAGATTTTGTATCAAATTTTTCATTTTTCTCGGGGGTACTTCGGAGCCCCATAGCTTGAAGAATATGGGTAACAGAGACCTAATTCCAGGTTTCCAAGAAGACTTTTCATGGACCTCTCTGGATTTACAGTGAGAAGATTCCAGGTCCAGCGGTTACGATTTGTGCCCTGTTAACAGGTGACGGCATCTTTTGAGGTCTCAAAAATAGAGAAAAAAAAAATCGTAAAAAATACCAAAAAATACAGATGGCTCCACTAGTCTGCAGGACCTGATTAAACACTCCATGATCAATATATATGCAAAAATCATGGTGATCAAAGCATTAGTTGTTCAGATATTTGAGCTTTTGTATCATTTTTTTTTTCATTATTCGGGGGGGGGGGGGGTACTTAGCCCCATAGGTTGAAGAATATGGGTAACAGAGACTTAATTCCAGGTTTACAAAGAGATTTTTCAAGGACCTCTCTGGTTGTAAAGTAAGAAGATCCCAGGTCCAGTGGTTACGATTTGCGCCTTGTTAACGGACAGACGGCCGGATGGCCAGACGGATGACGGACAAAGAGTGATCGCTACAGCTCAGTTGACTTACAGTCAGCTGAGCTAATAAAAAACAACAACAAATACACATGGAATACGTTTGGAAATCTGAGAACTGTATTTAATTTTATCTGTATGTGCACATGACAGCATTTCGCCATTAGTATTCCACTGAAATAGAGCAACTTGACTGTGATGAGACATTAAACAGGCGTCTTTTCCCGAGTTGGGATCAAATGTAAATATTTCAAACAGATAAAACGAAAATGTGATTACATATTAGCAAATGCAAATGGGATAAAAATTCTAAAATGCAATTCCAAAAACATGAACTCTGTTTTGGCCATTGGTAAATTATCAATGCATTAACTATGATGAATAATTTGGTCTATGGCGCTGTTGCATCTTATTACCATACAATGTTACTGACAATCCAATTTCCCTGTTTATGTAAAATGGCACTTCTGAACTCCAATTACACCAAATGCACTTTATGGGTAATTTGCAGTGCATTTAAGTACAGCTGCAATTAATCAAATGCATTTGAGTCCATCCCTGGTATCTGTGCGCAGGTGTTCTCTCATATAATACGACAGGGGCTGCATATATTTAACCCAACTGTATCGTTGAACTGAATGAAACGTTATTCTGTTCATTATTCGAACATGAGAGGTGCCTACGAATTCTTTTTCAGCATCCCCTTTCCTAGATGCTCCGCTTAGCAAAGCTATACAAGGAATTTGATTCAATTTCATTTTTTTTCTTTGCAGGTAGAAAGTTTGCCAAATTGTTCATGTTCTTTCGTGCACGGACTCTATGTCACTCGCCTTGAACCTGGTGAACAGAAAAAAAAGAGCAACTTTCTTCCCATCTCAGTTTTATTTTAAGAGTTTGATTTGTTATAATGTGTAAATTGGGAGAAAAATGTATCTTCACGCATTCTTTATGGATTCTGTTTCAGGGAAAACAATTTTCACAATATTTTTGTTAGCAGGGCCAATTTTAGAATGTGTTCTATGATGCAAGATCATATTTGACAGACCAACAATATATTTTGCAAAGGTTTGACATTTAAATGGTTTGTCTGTAGTAAATATTTCATTTTTCTCTTTAACAATAACATTTTGTCATTGAAATCTACCAGAATGCTCACTTTGACACTTGAAAGGTTTATGGCCTGTATAGATCTTTTCTTCTTTGTTGCCAAAACTTGGGAAATGTCGAAAAATGTCATATTTATTTCACGTTTGTAGGTTTCATCACTGGTATGTAAATTTTGTAATTTGTCAAATCTTACAGGGGAAACATCTGTCACATTGTTCACACCTGAATGGTCACTCCTTCAATATATAATCATATGTAACATCATGCTATCTTTCAAGGCACTTTTGGAATAACATTTAACAGATTTAAATGGTTTTCAAATTATAAGGGTATTTCATTAGTTTGGCAAGGGGTGTGGAAACCAGACACGATGAACAGGAACTGCCTTTACCACAGTGCCCATATTTGATTTGGAATTTGCTGCGGAATCACACTTTTCACTTTTTACTTCATCGGTATGAGTTTTACTGTGTCTAGTCAGGTGAGTTAGAGTGTAAAAACATTTGCCACAATGTTCACATTTAAAAAACAGTTCCTGTTCAGTGTGAATTCTTTTGTGCCTACTCAGTGTAGAAAAAAGCGAAAAACACTTGCCACATTCTCCACAACTGAATGTTTTCTGTCCAGTATGATTGGTTTTGTGCACAGATAGACCAGATAATTCAGAGAAACATTTGCCACATTGTTCACATTTAAATGGTTTGGTATGAGTTCTATTGTGCTTACTTAGTTCAGATTGAGTGTAGAAACATTTGCCACACTGTTCACATTTAAACAGTTTCTGTCCAGTGTGAATTCTATTGTGCCTACTCAGTTTAGATGAATGAGAAAAACATTTGCCACATTGTTCACATCTGAATGGTTTCTGTCCAGTATGATTGGTTTTGTGCACAGTCAGATTAAATATGTCAGCGAAACATTTGCCACATTGTTCACATTTGAATGGTTTCTTTCCGGTATGAGTTCTAGTGTGTCTCGTCAGGCCAGATTGGTAGTGGAAACATTTGCCACATTGTCCACATTTGAAAGGTTTCTCTCCAGTGTGTATTCCTGAGTGTTCTTCTGTAGCTTGTGGTTTCAAACACTTCCTTACATATGATGACTGACAGAGGTTGTTTTCATTGTGTCTCCTTAAGTTTTCCTCATAGGAGAAACATTTACCACACTTTTTACACCTGTACTGATTATGTGTCTTCTTGTGTTTCCTGAGATTACTTCTGTGAGAAAAACTTTTGCCACAAAGCTCACATTTCAATGATTTATCATCTGAAGTCATCATTTTGTCTGGTTTGATAATACAGAGGCATTTATGTCTCACTGTATAAGCTTCTTAATGATTACTTGTCACTTTTCTTCAGTGTAATAATTCACAGCAGTTACAGTTCTCACTTCTTCCACTATAGTAACGACCACATTTTGTCCATCTCTGGATTCATAATATTCTGAATGTGTCAAGTGGTGCTTCCACTGTATGCCCTGCATTGTCAGTCACTGGTTATACTGCATGGCTATTTTACTCTGCCTCTGAAATAAGATGTAACTCAACATAAACCAGGAACTTGAAATGGGAAAAATGGAACCATAATCACAATATACTGTCTTTAATATCCACCATCTCTCCTGGATTGAGCATTATACCTGCAGCTGTTACTTGCTGAACACCTGAGAGAACTGTATAGAGTGCAAACTAACACTTCTCAAAGAGTGTGTCGATTTCTCTGCTGAATTCTCTACTGAATATGCCACTATCACCTGATGGTGTTTGTCTATTTTTTTTCCACTCAAGACTGAAAATACAAGAAATATGGATTAAATACAGTATACGGAAGAAGGTTTGTTATTACAACTATTCATTAAACTAACGTGTTATGGTCTATTATACAGGATGATATTTACAATGCATTCAAATGGAAAGTTAATACAGAGTATAACACTTTGTATATTGTAAATTATCTCTAAAGACTGACTGAATGGACTGTCACTGGACTTGGTGCATTGTTTGTTTTTATGCGAAAAGTTTGGAAATTTTCCTACTGACATCCTTCATTAATCTTGTAATTTATGTTTATAAATTAATGTATAAAATACAGTAAAAATTCACTGTGTCAGGGTCGAAGGGACTGGTGAATTTAACTCGACATTATTTGGAATAAGAGACAACTGATAATCATTATATTCAACCTTCTTGCCCCTGGTTATAATTGATAATTAATGCACCTGTACAGGGCCTCTTTAGTACCTACAAATGTTTGTGTGAAAGCATAACACAAATTTTATAAACAATTTATTTACTAATAAAATAAAAAAAGCACATAACTACCACCGAAATAGGATTAAGTAATTCAAGAAAGGGAAATAAAGAGGACATACATATATTAAAGAACACATATCATCAAATGATTGACTCAGCTCATTTTTAGTTCAGCACATCAGATCTTCTTATAAAAGGCAGTACAAGTTCAATTGGCCAAACAAGTAAATACGGGCCAGGTGTGCTCAAACATACCCAAAAACTCTATAAATATAGGTCACAGTGACCGAATTTCAGGTTTCTGGGGAGAACTTTTGAGGAACTCAAAGGATGTCAACTAAGAAGTTTCTGGGCCAAATGGTTATGATTTGTGTCCTACTTTGGTATCAAATTTTCAATTACTCTGAGGGTTGATTATAAGCCCCATAGCTCAGAGAATATGGGTAACAGAGACCTAATTTCAAGTTTCCAAAAAAAGAGAAAAAAATATTTGTTCAAATTTTTAAAAGTCCAGGTGGCGCCACCAGTCTGCATGAACTGAGGAAACATTCCATGATGCATATGCATGAAAAGAATCAAGAATCATTAGATAAGAGAGCTGTTGTATCAAATTTTTAGTTATTCTGGGGGTAAATTCTGAGCCCCAAAGCTTGGACAATATGGATGACAGAGACCTAATTTCAGGTTTCCACAGAGATTTTTTATGGACCTCCTTGGATGTCAAGAAAGATGATTCCAGGTCAAATGGTTATGATATGTGCCCTGTAAACAGACAACCACATCTTTGAAGGTCTCAAAAATAAATATAAAATTGCGTAAAAATTTGAAAAAAAAATATAGGTGGCGCCCCCTGAGTTTGCAGGAACTGAGGAAACACTCAATGGTGCATATGCATGCAAAGATTCATGCCAATCAATGCATTAGTTGTTAAGATACTAGAGCTTTTGTATCATTTTTTTTAGTTAGTCGGGGGGGGGGGGGGTACTTCTGAGCCCCATAGCTCGGACAATACGGGTGACAGAGACCTAATTTCAGGTTTCCAAGGAGACGTTTTCATGGGGGTTCCTGCATGTCAAGATACAAGATTCTAGGTCCAGTCATTACAATTTGTGCCCTGTTAACAGATGATCACATCTTTAAAGGTCTCCTAAAACATAGAAAAACTAGATGTGTCGAATGCCCCCGCCTTGGGCAAATTAGAAACATTTGTAAAATTTGGAAAATTTTTAAGTTCAGGAGGTATCGTATGGTCAAAAGTAGGTCAACAAGGGCAAAATGCAAACTCAATCTGTAACGGGTCATTATCAAGCAACACACCAAAAATCATGCCAGTATATGCAGGCATTGTGAAAAAAGTCCATACATGTGCATTTTCCAAAAAAAATTTTTGTCTTTCATGAAATTTTCTATGTTTAGGAGCCGTAAAACAATCAAAAGTAGGTCAACAGGGATGAAACGCAAACTCGATCTGTAACTGTCATTATCTGCCCACACAAAAAAAATCAGAGTGGTATCTGCAGGCATTGAGGAAAAAAAGTCAGTACATATGCATTTGTTATGAAAATTTATATTTTTCATGAAACTTTCTATGTTCAGGAGCAGTCAAATGGTCCAAAGTAGGTCAACTGAGACAAAACAAGAACTCGATCTGTAACTGGTCATTATCTGTCTACACACCAAAAATAAAGCCCGTATCTGCAGGCACTGCGAAAAAAAGTCCATACATGTGCACCTTTTTATGAAATTTACTATGTGAGAGCACCGTCAAACAGTCAAAAATAGGTCAACTGGGACAAAACGTGAACTTGATCTGTAACTGGACATTATCTGCCCACACACCAAAAATCAGGCCAATATCTGCAGGTATTGTGAAGAAAAGTCTGTACATGTGTATTTGTCATGAAATTTCATATTTTTTTATGAAATTTTCTATGTTCAGGAGCCGTAAAACGGTCAAAAGAAGGTCAACTGGGACGAAATGCAAACTCCATCTGTAACTGGTCTATATCTGCCCACACACCAAAAATTAGGCCAATATCTGCAGGCATTGCGAAAAAAAGTCTGTACATGTGTATCTGTCATGAATATTTTTTATTTTTCATGAAATTTTCTAAGTTTAGAAGCAGTAAAACGGTCAAAAGTAGGTCAACCAGGACGAAACGCGAACTCGATCTGTAACTGATCTATATTTGCCCACACACCAAAAATCAGGCCAATATCTGCAGGCATTGCGAAAAAAAGTCCGTACATGTGTATCTGTCATGAATATTTCTATTTTTCATGAAAATTTCTAAGTTTAGGAGCCGTTAAACTGTCAAAAGTAGGTCAACTGGGACGAAACGCGAACTCGATCTGTAACTGGTCCATATCTGTCCACACACCAAAAATCAGGCCAATATCTGCAGGCACTGCAAAGAAAAGTCTGTATATGTGTATTTGTCATGAAATTTCATATTTTTCATGAAATTTTCTATGTTCAGGAGCCGTAAAACGGTCGAAAGTAGGTCAACCAGGACGAAACGCGAACTCGATCTGTAACTGGTCAATATCTGCTCACACACCAAAAATCAGGCCAATATCTGCAGGCATTGCGAAAAAAAGTCTGTACATGTGTATCTGTCATGAATATTTCTATTTTTCATGAAATTTTCTAAGTTTAGGAGCCGTAAAACGGACAAAATTAGGTCAACTGGGACGGAACGTGAACTCCATCTGTAACTGGTCTATATCTGCCCACACACCAAAAATCAGGCCAATATCTGCAGGCATTGCGAAAAAATGTCTGTACAACTGTTTGATTTCGGAATGACGGAAGGATGGAAGGACGGAATGACGGACATGGGTAAAACTATATGCCCCGGCCACTTTGTGGCAGGGGCATAAAAAAGTAAAAATTTTTTAAAAATCTAGAAGGCGCCACCAGTCTGCAGAAACTGAAGAAACATTCCATGACCAATATCCATGCAAAGAATCATGGTGATCAATGCATTAGTTGTTCAGATACTTGAGATTTTGTATCATATTTTTAGTTATTCTGGGGGGGGGGGGTAACTTTGGAGATCCATAGCTTGAAGGATATGGGAAACAGAGACCTAATTCCAAGTTTCCAAGTAGACTTTTCATGGATCTCTTGGGATATAAAGTTAGAAGATTCCAGGTCCAGCGGTTACGTTTTGTGCCCTGTTTACAGATGACCGCATCTTTAAATGTCTCAAAATAGAGAAAAAATTGTAACAAGCGACCCATGGGTCACTGTGCTCAGCTGAAGTTGACCTTGAAGGTAAAACCTAAAATAATATCAAATGGAGATAAAGTGTAAGAGGAAGAGGTAATATAGGCCATTGTTTGTTTTATATGATTAGTTTATATTGATGTGCAAGAAATTGTGGCAAATAATATTTTGTGACCTGACCATGTGTTTCCTAATGTTGAAACTGAAGCATGTGAGCAGTTTGTGAACAATTGATCTGTGCTATTACCATGATCATTAGTTGGCTTTTTGATTAACTGTTGACATTTCAGTAGTTTACACATTTGTTCAATTGAATCAATTTTTTTGATAATATATATTATTAAATATATGTATTTTTTTATTTTATGAAATGTTTACAGTTGAAATATAACTAATGTCCACAGTCCACAGATGAAAGGACTTGGTGGTGGTGGTGGTGGTGGTGGGGGGGGGGGGGGTGTGGAATGGTGGGAGTTACAACATATCTGTATCATTATAGTGTATATACATAGGATTTTCACTTAATTCAAAAATGCTTAGAGGATAAAAGAGTTCATTCAAAATAACTTAATACTTAAAAAAAGACAGACAGACTGGTAGACAAACAAAACTGATAATATATGAAGTTTTAATTATTTCCTAAATTTTTATTATACCAATTTTTTTAAAGTGTTACATCTGCAATAATACACAACTGAATATATAATTTGCTTTCAAATTTCAGACTTAAATAGCTTAATTGCAAACACATACAGCATATGAAAGTTATTTCAACAGTGCTTATAGGAAAAAATTCATAATTAATATATATTTAATGATAACAGAGAGATAATGGACAGAGCTGATCACTTTATGTTTCATTTTCCTAAGGCAGGGATGTTTCATTAAGATCTTAATTTTTTCTAATCCTATTATTTTTTAATTAAATAAATTTTACACATTTGCAATAAAAACTAATGTCCCAGTGCACAGGAATCATTGGCAGCTGGGGGGGGGGGGGGGGGAGATGGTGGGATTAACAACACTTCTGCATACACATACAGGGCAAAAAAAGCCTGATCTCCAATTCTGCTGAGGCAGGAAATAATTAACAAATGTTTGTATTAGATCCTCATTTTTTTATCACATCTATTTTTTATTATAAGTTTATATTTCTATACATTTCCAATATGACATATATATCTGAATATAAAAGTTTATTCATAATTCTAAATTACATCATCATTAGTCTCAATCTTGTCAGACATCACTACATCATGCACACAAATGTTTATTTATTTTTTACCACAAAAATAAATTTGCAAAACAATTAATATCTAAATATAATACTTGATTCAGATTTTACAATTTTAAATTGTGCCTTTATTTATCCATTATTTGCTTCATATTTTATAAAATTAAGCATACTGATGGGTTTAATTATATTTGTTAATATTATTTAAAAGAAAATTGATTTCCTTAAAAATGCTACATTAACACAACATGGCATCTTCTGGATTACACCTCGAATTAGTTTTTCAAGTAAAAAGTTTTTGTATACTGGAGTGGAAACAGTAACAATTACTGCATAACACTTGGTGGGTCTGGTTTGCCGTGGGGGGGGGGGGGGGATTGGGGTGTTGATATGAGAATAACTGTACACCTGTCACAGCAGGGGATCTCCCCCAGTGACTGTAACAAATCAGAAACCCTTGCATAGCTGACTTCCAGTGACCTGGAGTGGGACCCTGCATCTTGACAAAGCAACTGATTACAATAGAGCCTCAAGAAAAAAATCATTAACTAGCCAAATTTTCAAGCTTTTATTTTCAAATTTCAGATTTAAACAAATAAAATACTTATGTTAACATGCTGTGAAAAATTAAATCAATAGTACATACAGGAAAAAAACGTGCCATGATCAAAGTTGGGCAAAATTTAAGGTACTGATTTTATTTTTATGCTAATAACTTAAAAAATTTACAAAATTCAGATCTTATTTTGGGTAAACAATTGAATCTTGATTAAACAAAGTTATATACTTGGGAAAATAGTCTCTAGTTTCATAATTGTTCATGTTAAGCGAGTAAATATTTTTCCTGATCTTTTTATAAAGTCCATTATGGTTGGGCCCATAACTTGAAGAAATTATACTAAACAGACTAAATTTCTAGCATGTATATAGGAAATATATAGGAGATTACTTCTGGTAAATATTAAGAAAAACAGAAGAGTGGTTTTGATATTAGGCAGTCCTGAAGTGTGATATTAGGTTTTTTATGGAAATTTGAGTTTTTTTCTGAATATTTTGAAGGAATGAAGTCATACTGACCCAATTTTCGGTATGGTAGGAGATTTTGGGGACATCTAACAGTATGCCGAATTTTAGATTCGTAGGTCTAACGGTTTCAAAACATGCCAGTCCAATGGACGGACAGACAGACGGACGACAGACAATGGACCACGACTATAGCTCAGTTGACTTATAGTCAGCTGAGTTAAAAATCAAAATTGTCCAAGTCTCATCAAAAAGAATTTATTTAACATTTAAATTATAAGATTCATCTTGTTCATTAGTCCTGTGTATTGAAGGGGTGGGTGGGGGGAGGGGTCTCCGTTGTTAATTTTAAGATTTATCTAGTTCATATTACAGGTCTGTCAACAGAATGGGGGGGGGGGGGGAGGAGAAAAAGGCTCCCTGTGGTATGGTATTAACTGCAGACAGCCTGATCAAGCTCAACTCAGTGGAGAGAGGGCTTGCACTAGTGATGGGATTGCATAACATTATGCCAACAGCCTGGAGAGAATAGAGAGCTGCACTGAATGACCTACAGTGACCAAAGTGTACTGCTTGACAATAAATGGGAATACAACAAGAGCCTCCAAAGAAAATTCAATAACTAGCCTAATTTTGCAGCTTTTACTTTCAAATTTCAGGTCTTAACAGATTAAATCCTTATGTGTACATGCTGTGAAAATTAAATCCACAGTATTTACACGAAAAAAACCTGCTGTGGCCAAAGTTGGGCAAAATTTAAGGTACCAATTTTTTATTTTTGCTAATATTTTAAAAAAAATTTACAGATTTTGATCTAATTTTGGGTTACCAATTTAATTTTGATTAATTAAAGTTATATTACTGGAAAAAAAAGTCCTTAGTTTTAACATGTTTTGTGTTAAGTGATCAAATATCTTTCCTGATTTTTTTACAAAATGCATTATGTTGAGCCCATAACTTTTTTAAAAAATATAATACAGACCTAATTTCTTGCATGTACATAGGAACTATATAGAGGAATATTTATTGCAAATATGAGGAAAAACGGATGAGTGGTTTTGAAATTAGGCAGTCCTGAAGTGTGAAAATAGGTTTTTAATAAAAAATTGAGGTTTTTTCTTAATTTCTCAAACGAACAAAGTTGAAAAGACCCAGTTTTTGGCTTGGTAGGAGATCTTCGGGACATCTAACATTATGCCGAATTCCTAGGTCTTTTGGTTTCAAAACGTGCCACATCTACAGACGGACGACATACAATGGACTACGACTATAGCTCAGATGACTTGTAGTCAGCTGAGCTAAAAAATAAAAAATACAGGTGGCGCCACCAGTCTGCAGAACCTGATGAGCATCCCATGATTAATATCCATGCAAAGAATCATGGTGATCAATGCACTAGTTGTTCAGATACTTGAGATTTTGCATCAAATTTTTAAATTTTTTCTGGCAGGGTACTTTGGAGCCTCATAGCTTGAAGAATATGGGTAACAGAGACCTAATTCCAGGTTTCCATGGAAATTTTTCATAGACCTCTTACAGTCAGCTGAGCCAAATGATCTGTACTATTACCATGATCATTAGTTGGTTTTTCAATTAACTGTTGACATTTCAGTAATTAACACATCTGTTCAATTGAATCTATTTTTTTGTATAATATATATTATTAAATATATATGTATTTTTTTATGAAATGTATACAGTTGAAATATAGCTAATTAACAATATAAAACAGGGCAAACAAAGCCTGATCTCAAATTCTGCTGAGGCAGGAAAATAATGAACAAATGTTTGTATTAATCCTGATTTTTTTATCACATCAATTATTTTCTAATTTAAGTTTATATTTCTATACATTTCCAATTTAACATATATATCTGAATATAAAAGTTGATTCATAATTCTCAATTGCATCATCATGAATCTCAATCTTGTCAGATAACACCACATCATACATACAAATGTTTATTTATTTTTTACCACAAAAATATATCTTTTAAATCTACAAAACAATAAATATCTAAAAATAATACTTGATTTAGATTTCCATTTTTTAATTGTGTCTTTATTTATCCATAATGTGCTTCATATTTTATAATAATTTAAGCATACTGATGGGTTCATTTATATTTGTTAAAATCATTTAAAAGAAAATTGAATGCTACATTACACAACATTGCATCTTCTGGATTACACCTTGAATTATTTTTTCAAGGAAAGTTTTTGCATATCGGAGTGGAAACAGCATTACAATTAAGGAGATACAGTGAAAACAACAATTACTGCATAACACTTGGTGGGTTGGGGGGTGATTGGGGTGGTGATATGAGAATAACTGTACACCTGTCACAGCAGGGGATCTCCCCCAGTGACTGTAAAAAATCAGAAACCCTGGCATAGCTGACTTCCAGTGACCTGGAGTGGGACCCTACATCTGTAATCAAAGCAAATGACTACAGAAAAAACAAGGGACCCATGGGTCACGGTGCTCAGCTGATCGTGATTGGACTATAAATGTTTCTCCACTGTGATACTATATCGAGTCGATAAAGCTTATGAATATCATGTACATGTTGGGCTATTATAAAGTAATGTAATGTAATATGTGAGTAAATGATAAATGAAATTACCTGACTGATGGATTAATAGAGTCAAATAAAGTGGTTTATTTTTTATTTATTTAGGAGGGGTTGAAAACTGTAATATATTTGAGCAAATATGAATGCAATGACAGCAGTAATAAGCAGTAGTAGAATGATGATAAAGCTATTTGTTGAAGGATCTAAAGTGTATGGTAGTCTGCAAGCGTTCAATTTGACAGATATGATGTTATGATTTATGAATATGTGACTGTATGACACAATATCTCTTTAGTCTTGACAAGGTACATTATTGTGATGCCCACTATGTCTACATATTACACAATATTGACATAATTTCTGGCATGTACATAGGTACCTATGGACGAATAGTTATACAAAATATTAAAGTATGAATATATCTGATTCATCTTGTTCTTGCTTACTGAGGCTGACTTTGGGATGGGGTTCGGAGAAGGGAAAAGTGAGGGCAGCACGAATATGGATGTAGAAATATTCTATTGTAATGTTTTTCATTTATATAAGAATATGAAAAGCTAAGAGAAAGGGGCTCTCCTACTTGGTTATAGTAAAGTTCTAAATATATGACTGCAAACTAATACTCTGACAAGACTGTCATGAAGAAAAACAGTAAAAGTTTTGAGATACTGTGTTGCATACGAAAATTTACAGATGGACAGGCAAGTGGACAGAATGGACTAATACCTTTATTTCACTTTCAAGAGAATAATGCATTTAAGTTTATATATAATCCTATTTTTTTAGGCAGATCCACTTTTTCCATTAAGAAGTTTTTATCTGAATCCTTTTTTTATTTACAGGTTTATAAATTTTTAATAAAAAAAACCTGAAAATATAAGTTTAAATATTAGAATTGTTGCAAAAGTTGCAATCATTATATATACAGAGTAAAAAAATTGGGTCATATTATGCATACACATATATTTTATTATTTTTAAATCATAAATGTTTAAACTGATTTTAAAAGAAAATAATGCCACAACATGGCATGTACAAGAATATTCCTTGAATCACTATTAAAAAGTTTTGCACATTGGAGTTTTCAGGACATGCTTAATTTTATTCACAAAAATAAAATAAAAGTAAATTTGATAAAATAAAACATCTTTTCAAATAAAGTATACACACTGTTGGTTGAATGAGGGACAAACAATATCATTGTGCTAATTACTATCCCAGTTTTAATTAATTACTGGAATTAATAGTCAATTTCACACCTAGTGAAGTTTTTACTCTTCTGAAGTAAGGAATTACTTATCTCATGAACATCCACACTTTCACAGCAAAAAACCACTTTGTGGACACAATTAAATGTACACTTTAATCATTGTAACCCTGGTGGTTCAATACAAAATCTAAAATGTAGCATGTCCAAGAATAAAATAAAATACAGAAAAATTATAACATTCATCTAGTTTATGCACCAGCTGGGGGGGGGGGGGGATGAGTGCATGGCAGAGGGGAAGCCTGCTAGTAGTGGCCAAGCTGGGCCAAGGTAAGCTGCCTGGGGTGGGTTACATAATGCAAGTGAAGGCTGTACTACTAGGTGGGCTAGATGTAAACAACACTTGACATGGTGTATGAAAACATGAATAAAAGCTATTCATTCCAATCAATTTCTTTTGAAAGTTCAGATTTTAAAAGATTAAATCCTTATGCATATATGCTGGAAAAATTAAATCAACAGTGCCAAAGCTGGACAAAATTTAAGGTATTGATTTTTTATTTATGCTAATAACTTGAAAAATTTGCAAAATTCAGATCTAATTTTGGGTAAACAATTGAATCTTGATTAAATAAAGTTATATTCCTGAAAAAAAAAATGTCTCTAGGTTCAGCAATTCTCATGTTAGGTGAGTAAATATATTTCCTGATTTTTAAAAAAAAATTGCATTATGTTTTGGCCCATAACTTCAAAATAATACCCAATACTGACCTAATTTTTGGTAAGTTCATAGAAAATGTATAAAAGAATGGGAATACTAAATACGATCAAAAACAGATCAGTGGTTTTGATATTAGGCAGCCTTGAAGTGTAACAATGGCTTTTTTTAATGGAAAACGGAGTTTTTTTTCCTTAATATCTCGAAGGAACAAAGTCCTAATGACCCAATTTTCGGTATGGTAGGAGATTTTGGGGACATCTAAAATTATGTCAATAGCCTGGGGAGCATAGAGATGTGCACTGAATGACCTACAGTCATCAAAGTGGACTGCTTGACAATGTAAGGGAATACAAAAGAGCCTCCAAAAAAATTCAATAACTAGCCTAATTTTGCAGCTTTTACTTTCAAATTTCAGATTTTAACAGATTAAATCCTTATGTATACATGGTGTAAAAAATTTAATGGTAAATATGAAGAAAACCAGATGAGTGGTTTTGATATTAGGCAGTCCTGAAGTATGAAAATAGATTTCTAATAAAAAATTGAGGTTTTTCCTTAATATCTCAAAGGAACGAAGTCCTATTGACCGAAATTTTTGGCATGGTAGGAGATTATGGGGACATCTAACTGTATGCCGAAATTCAGATTTGTAGGTCCAACGGTGTCAAAACGTGCCAGTCTTACGGACGGACATCCAGACGGACAGACGGACGGACGGACAGACAGACGGACGGACGACGGACAATGGACCATGACTATAGCTCAGATGACTTATAGTCAGCTGAGCTAAAAATCAATAACTAGCTTAATTTTCAAGCTTTTATTTTCAAATTTCAGATTTAGACAAACTAAATATTTATGTTTACATGCTGTGAAAATTAAATCAATGGTGCTTACAGGAAAAAACGTGCCATGGTCAAAGTTGGGCAAAATTTAAGGTACTGATTTTTTTTTATGCTAATAACTTAAAAATTTTACAAAATTCAGATCTAATTTTGGGTAAACAATTGAATCTTAATTAAACATAGTTATATACTTGAGAAAATAGACTCTAGTTTCAAAATTTTACATGTTAAGTGAGTTATTATTTTTCCTGATTTTTTACAAAGTCCATTATGTTTGGGCCCATAACTTCAAGAATTTATACTTTACAGACTTATTTCTGGCATGTACATAGGAACTATATAGAGGAATATTTATGGTAAATATGAGGGAAAAACAGATGAGTGGTTTTGATATTAGGCAGTCCTGAAGTGTGAAAATAGGATATTAATAAAAAATTGAGGTTTTTCCTTAATTTCTCAAAGGAACGAAGTTGCAAAGACCCAGTTTTCGGCTTGGTAGGAGATCTTGGGGACATCTAACATTATGCTGAATTTTGGATTCCTAGGTCTTACGGTTTCAAAACGTGCCACATCTACGGACGGACGGACGGACAGACGGACGGACGATGGACAATGGACCATGACTATAGCTCAGATGACTTATAGTCAGCTGAGCTAAAAATGGTTGCAGGTGGCCCCTCCAGTTTTTTGTATGATTAAGAGCTATGTGAGACCTATACGCATGCAAAATTTTGGCCCAATCGGTCAAACGGTTCCCCAGATATGAGCTTGAATGTCTGCAGCGTAAACTAGAATGTAGATGGCGCCAAAGGTACAAAGAGCTCGGGTTGAGAAGACACAATATCTCATTTTATTTACAGTAAGTGCTCGAATTTCATCCATACTATTCATTCTGCAGTATATTTGGTCCCCATGGTGTCTAAGCATCTGTATTAATGGTAATATGTAGGGGTTAATATATGCTGTCTTCATGCTTATATGTGCCAAACTTATTTGAACAGATCTGATTAACATCGATGAGGTACACTCTAAACTTACCATGTTGAACTTCATGTGTCAAGTGTCAATCAGTACAATTCGGGTAAAAGTGCAAAGCAGGGACCCTCTATTCATGTCTACAGCTACAAAATGGTGTGACCACATTTCAGTTCAATATTTTTGTAACATGAAGCTGACGTTCAGGTGATTCAAATGATATTCATTCATTTTTATTTTACTTTTGTTTATTAAATGTCTAAATACGGTAACATTTTTTTTATCACAAGCACTTTGACCTGACGTCAACATGACGTGATGTCATTAAGTTTTCATCACAATTTCCAGGAATAAATAATCCCTAAACTAGGACATATATTCTGATGTATTTATATTTGAAATGTAGTCACAGCATAACCATATACCTTACAATGTGTTCATTTGTTTAGAGAATAGGGTCAGTGGTGAAAGATCATTATTATTTCAAGCAGGTTATGGCTATGTATGGACGGCTCAACATGTGGGAGACGAGAAAATGTTTTTATCTGTTATTAGACAGAGACTCACAGATATGGCAGTTCAAGATTGGCAAAATGACATGAACTTCTGTAATAAATTGTACTCATATGGTGTTTTTAAATCTATGTTAACGTAAGAAAAATATCTTGTCTGTGTTCCAAATAAAAATCACAGATGTGCATTAGCGAATCTTAGATGCTCTAATCACAAATTAGCCATAGAAACAGGCAGGCATCAACATTTAAACATAGAAAAAGAATATGTATGTACTGCTTAAATCATGGATACAACATTATAGAGGATGAGGTGATTGAGATCCATTTCATATTAGAATGTCCAATGTATGCAGAACATAAGAAACAAGGGACCCATGGGTCACGGCGCTCAGCTGATCGTGATTGGACTATAAATGTTTCTCCACTGTGATACTATATCGAGTCGATAAAGCTTATGAATATCATGTACATGTTGGGCTATTATAAAGGAATGTAATGTAATATGTGAGTAAATGATAAATGAAATTACCTGACTGATGGATTAATAGAGTCAAATAAAGTGGTTTATTTTTTATTTATTTAGGAGGGGTTGAAAATTGTGATATATTTGAGCAAATATGAATGCAATGACAGCAGTAATAAGCAGTAGTAGATGATAAGGCTATTTGTAGAAGGATCTAAAGTGTATGGTAGTCTGCAAGCGTTCAATTTGACAGATATGATGTTATGATTAACTATGCTGATGAAGTGATTTATGAATATGTGACTGTATGACACAATATCTCTTTAGTCTTGACAAGGTACATTATTGTGATGCCCACTATGTCTACATATTACACAATATTGACATAATTTCTGGCATGTACATAGGTACCTATGGACGAATAGTTATACAAAATATTAAAGTATGAATATATCTGATTCATCTTGTTCTTGCTTACTGAGGCTGACTTTGGGATGGGGTTCGAAGAAGGGAAAAGTGAGGGCAGCACGAAGGTGGATGTAGAAATATTCTATTGTAATGTTTTTCATTTATATAAGAATATGAAAAGCTAAGAGGAAAGGGGCCCTCCTACTTGGTTATAGTAAAGTTCTAAATATATGATTGCAAACTAATACTCTGACAAGACTGTCATGAAGAAAAACAGTAAAAGTTTTGAGATACTGTGTTGCATACGAAAATTTACAGATGGACAGGCAAGTGGACAGAATGGACTAATACCTTTATTTCACTTTCAAGAGAATAATGCATTTAAGTTTATATATAATCCTATTTTTTTAAGCAGATCCACTTTTTCCATTAAGAAGTTTTTATCTGTATCATTTTTTTATTTACAGGTTTATAAATTTTTAATCAAAAAACCTGAAAATATAAGTTAAAATATTAGAATTGTTGCAAAAGTTGCAATCATTATATATACAGAGTAAAAAACATTGGGTCATATTATGCATACACATATATTTTATTATTTTTAAATCATAAATGTTTTAACTGATTTTAAAAGAAAATAATGCCACAACATGGCATCTACAAGAATATTCCTTGAATCACTATTAAAAAGTTTTGCATATTGGAGTTTTCAGGACATGCTTAATTTTTATTCACCAAAATAAAATAAAAGTAAATTTGACAAAATAAAACATCTTTTCAAATAAAGTATACACACTGTTGGTTGAATGAGGGACAAACAATATCATTGTGCTAATTACTATCCCAGTTTTAATTAATTACTGGAATTAATAGTCAATTTCACACCTGGTGAAGTTTTTACTCTTCTGAAGTAAGGAATTACTTATCTCATGAACATCCAGACTTTCACAGCAATACACCACTTTGTGGACACAATTAAATGTACACTTTAATCATTGTAACCCTGGTGGTTCAATAAAAAATCTAAAATGTAGCATGTCCAAGAATAAAATTAAATACAGAAAAATTATAACATTCATCTAGTTTATGCACCAGCTGGGGGGGGGATGAGTGCAGGGCGAGGGGAAGCCTGCTAGTAGTGGCCAAGCTGGGCCAAGGTAAGCTGCCTGGGGGGTTACATAATGCAAGTGAAGGCTGTACTACTAGGTGGGCTAGATGTAAACAACACTTGACATGGTGTGTGAAAACATGAATAAAAGCTATTCATTCCAATCAATTTCTTTTGAAAGTTCAGATTTTAAAAGATTAAATCCTTATGCATATATGCTGGGAAAATTAAATCAACAGTGCCAAAGTTGGACAAAATTTAAGGTATTGTTTTTTATTTATGCTAATAACTTGAAAAATTTGCATAATTCAGATCTAATTTTGGGTAAACAATTGAATTTTGATTAAATAAAGTTATATTCCTGAAAAAAGGTCTCTAGGTTCAGCAATTCTCATGTGAGTAAATATATTTCCTGATTTTTAAAAAAATTGCATTATGTTTTGGCCCATAACTTCAAAATAATACTCAATACTGACCTAATTTTTGGTATGTTCATAGAAAATGTATAAAAGAATGTGAATACTAAATACGATCAAAAACAGATCAGTGGTTTTGATATTAGGCAGCCTTGAAGTGTAACAATGGCTTTTTTTTATGGAAAACAGAGTTTTTTTCCTTAATATCTCGAAGGAACAAAGTCCTAATGACCCAATTTTCAGTATGGTAGGAGATTTTGGGGACATCTAAAATTATGTCAACAGCCTGGGGAGCATAGAGATGTGCACTGAATGACATACAGTCATCAAAGTGGACTGCTTGACAATGTAAGGGAATACAACAAGAGCCTCCAAAAAAATTCAATAACTAGCCTAATTTTGCATCTTTTATTTTCAAATTTCAGATTTTAACAGATTAAATCCTTATGTATACATGGTGTGAAAATTAAATCCACAGTTCTTACAGGAAAAAAAAGTGCCATGGCCAAAGTTGGGCAAAATTTAAGGTACCAATTTTATATTTTTGCCAATATTTAAAAAAAATTTAACAGATTTTGATCTAATTTTTGGTATACAATTAAATTTTGATTAATTAAAGTTGTATTACTGGAAAAAAGTCCCTACCTTTAACACTTTGGGTCTTAAGTGACAAAATATCTTCCTGATTTTTTTACAAAGTGCATTATGTTTGGGCCAATAACTTTTTTAAATTATATAATACTGATTTAATATCTGGCATGTACATAGGAACTATATAGAGAAATATTTATGGTAAATATGAAGAAACCCAGATGAGTGGTTTTGATATTAGGCAGTCCTGAAGTGTGAAAATAGATTTCTAATAAAAAATTGAGGTTTTTCCTTAATATCTCAAAGGAACGAAGTCCTATTGACCCAATTTTTGGCATGGTAGGAGATTATGGGGATATCTAACTGTATGCCGAAATTCAGATTCGTAGGTCCAACGGTGTCGAAACGTGCCAGTCTTACGGACGGACATCCAGACGGACAGACGGACGGACAGACAGACAGACGGACGACGGACAATGGACCATGACTATAGCTCAGATGACTTATAGTCAGCTGAGCTAAAAATATTTGAGAGATGAAAAGTATGAAACCAATGAAATTAATTTTAAAGAAATTTATATTAAATTTAGAAAATCCAACACATATATCAAAATGAGCAATCTTTGTTTATCAGTCATTCAATGTTCGACAGAATTTTATAGTTGAATAACACACTTTGAACAGATGGCAGAATTAACATTATGAGAATACAATATTTTTAACTTGCATGTTGTGTTTTGCTTAAGATGATATACAATGAATAGTAATTGCACAATTGTCATTCAGGATCATATTTAATAGTTCTATTTAAATTGAGTAAGAACACAAGAAGACGAATACCTTTAATATATAAAATGTCTACCAAACAGACTGGTACTACGTTTTATTCCAGGTGAGTGTTTGTCAGTTGTTTGTTTGTTTATTATTTATTTGGTTATTAATTCTTTATTTTTCCTATTCTCATTTTTTTTTCGCTTCAACTGACATGAATTATTATTATCTTTATTTTTGCTGGTGTTAATGTTATTATTATTATTATTAATTACAATTTCAGTTTAGTACACATCTGTATATTTAAGATGAGTAAAGATAAGTTAGAGGAAAAGTAAAGTAGACATTTAAAGCAAAGTTAACAAAATATTTAATCAGGTATTCAGTTTATTATTATTTTTTTTTTCAGGTCATTTATAAAATGCATATTAGAAAATTGCACAGAATGAACTGATTGCATTTTCTTGTAAATTTATTTATTTTTCAAAATCATTGTAAGTCATGATTATATTAACTTATATATTAGTAACATCTGAGCAATACTGATACATGTTATATTTATTTTTGTATTGACTTTAAATTCACATTTATTTGGAACTATGGGCCTGTGGCCTTCATTTCCGGAATAAAACATTTGTTTGTTTGTTTAGAGAATAAGACAGACAAGTATAAAGATGCAGATGAAGAGAATACAGGTTCTCATAGTAAGTCAAATACACTATCTCAACCAGGGTTAGGGTGAGTACACTGTTAAAGTACTTGAGTACAAGTACTTGACAGTAAACCAAGTATGAGTACAAGTACAGGCATGCCCTCATGCACTCGAGTACAAGTACTCAAGGTTTGTACTCAGTACAAGTACAGAGTCTACGAGTTTATTTCCTTAAAAGTACTTTTAAAACAAATCTTTTATTGCCAATTACTTTTATTTTTTGTTCTGTTTCAATACCACAATTTACACAATGTTTATTATTCATTACATATTTTATTATCTTTATTTTCTGACAATAAAAGCAAAATAAACTCGTGCATAAGTCCACAGTTTTTTAATACATCCACTTATGATGTATCATTTTATAATTATTTACAGAATTTAGAGCTCTGAGTATGTGCTCAGTTCAACTGAATTCTGAGGTTGTGATCTCAAGTAAATATTTTAAAGTTTAATTTTAAGAATGAGGTAATAATATTTAAAAAATATGCTTAACCAAACCTGATTTCAGCAGTCCTTATTGATTCAAATATTACAATATACACAAGTTCCTTGACTATATGTAAGGCCTATGTATTAAGTTCATACCAGTTGGCAAATAAATAACCAAAATAGAGTAAAAAAAAACTTCAAATGCATAAATTTGCTTTTATAAGTGCATTTGCAAATTAATACTGTATTTATAGATACTTTACTACAAGGGTAAAACTGCAACAATTTTAGAAAGTAGTTTAAATGTCCTAATGAGTATTTGAGTACTTTTGGCCAGTTCTTGCGTACAAGTACTTTGACAAATATTAAGCTGCGTAAGAGTATGAGTACAAGTACACAGAAAAATGTATTTAAGTACAAGTACTGATATCACCTAGGAAAGAAGTCATGTAAAATGTGGGTATTTTGAGGTAAAATGATTTGTCTATATAAATATATGAATTATATATGCAAATTATTTTTAATATGCTTATACTTCCTGTGTAACCTTCGTGTTTTGACATCTTTGACTGCATGTCAATATCACAAATTTCTGCAATGTACCTTTTTTGACACTTCAGTTGACACTTCAGAGCAAAATAATTGGTACTACTATAGAACTCGAGCTTCAGCCCAACAACATATGCTATTGCTGCTTGGATCTTAATATTGCCACTTATTTTTATCTGCCACTTGCACTCTCCTGCACTACATAAATCCTAAACATAATAATGTCAGTCTGTATATGCTCATAACCTCGTAGAGACAGTGCTCGAGTGATCCTACATTCTCTCTGAAGCCTGCATTTTATAGTGGCTCCAAATGATTTATAAACAGATTTACATACATATAGGTTATATCATTCCAATCCAATCACCAATTTCATTTAAAAATAAATTCATTGGTCACAATGTGGTCACACCTTTTATTTATAGACATAAACAAAGGGCCCATAATCTGCAATTTTACCACAACTTGTACCTACATGAAACCAGCAGGGGCTTGTCGTTTGTCCCAATACTGTGGTTGGCTTCATATTCGCGAGGCTGAAATTTCGCGATTTTTCAATTTTTAATGTTTCGCGAGGGTTTCATTTTCGCGATCTCACCAGAACCCAAATATTTGGTAAAGCCATACCTATGTGTGTTATAAAAAGAGAATAAGTCATGAGTTTGTGATATTTTTCTCAAATAATGATGGGCCTGAACACAAAGCACAGGTAGTTAAGTTCAAATTAAGGGGAACGTTTTCCCTATACCTACATGGATGTAACTTATTATAACAATTCTCATTGTTCTAATCTATTCCCATACAAATATTGGCTACATTAAATAAGAAGGACGTAATCCATTGGCCAATTATTCCCGAGGGTTTCATTTTCGCGATTATTTCCCATTCGCGAATATCGCGAAATTAAAACCCTCGCGAACAAAAAGGCAACCACAGTAAGTCTTGCCCTGCGTGGAGGTGAATATATGCTGATATTGATAAACACAAGTTCACAACACCCGAACGCTGCTCGGGTGCCACATTCGACTCTGAACACTCCGTCAGTTGCCCGAAGTTTACCAAATGAAGGCATATTAAAAGCAATGTGTCGAATATCAAAATACATTTACCTTTCTTTGGCAAGGTAATACAATTATTAGTTCGAATTCTGTGACATGTTCGACCTTTCAGACAACCGGTCCGCTTTGACTGCTGGACCAGGGCGATAAACATGGTATCTATTAAAATTTGGATGTCGGATGTCGGATATAGGAGGACAAAACACTTGCGAAAGAAAACGAGCACCGGGAGCATCCAGACAGTGAAACACGGCAGGGTTTGAAGTTCCACGAATTTTCCACTGTAAAGGGTTTGCAGGCAGGGCAGAAAATTGACTATCCTTCCAAGAGTTTTACCTGTCTCTTTCTTGATCAAATTTCCTGTTTCGTTAAAATAATATATAGGCCTACATATATATATATATATATATATATATATATATATATATATATATATAGGCCCCTGACGTATACCCCCGATATAAATAATTAAAGTACGTAGGCGTTAATATGTTCGCTATTTGTATAACCAATAAATATACATTCCATGCAACTTTAAACTCAAACATGTCATGTCTTTTAAAGTGAGACCCATTTAATTATACTTAACTTTACTCAACTTTCCCTTTTAACCTATCACAACGTTCTGTCGATCGTGTTGATATATATCCATGGCTTCATTCATTCTAGATAGGGACAGTGCTTGCGGTGTTTGTAATTAAGTACCTCGAAATGTGTCCTCATTGTTAATTCCGGTAAATACGCTTTTGCCTCTCAATGCCATCGTG
Source organism: Sipunculus nudus (assembly GCA_026874595.1). Lineage (NCBI taxonomy): Eukaryota > Metazoa > Annelida > Sipuncula > Golfingiida > Sipunculidae > Sipunculus > Sipunculus nudus. The sequence goes on from CM049321.1 coordinate 52,821,734, forward strand.
TGTTATATTTATTGAAACGCATGATGGTTGGGGTTAGGGATTAATTAATTAAAAATGGATAATATCTTTTTTTATTAATCTTATACATTTGAGAGGATTGCCAAAAGTAATGCATAATGTCTCACTGCTTGCGATGAACTAAAATATGATTAAAGCTTACATTCAATCGAAAAGACCGATTTTTAAAATTCGAAATCTTTAAATCTTTTTAATACTAAATGGCGCTGAGAAGCAAAAGGGGTAGTTAACGTAAAAAAGCAATAATCTTAAATTGTTCAATTGCTATGGAGTACCGGTACTAAAAAAATGTTATCGTTTAAAAAAAAATTCTTATATTAAACAAGAATTTGATTTTATTTGCATATTTGCTCTATCACACATCTGCATCTATCCTTTTTATTTATTTATTTGAATAACGTAACGTAGACATGAATCGGTGTCCCCAGTTATAATTAACTGCTGCAACACTACGGAAGTACTTGGTGATAACTGCAGTTGAACTGAATATCACGAAGAAATGGAATGAAAAATGCCGTTGTTTTAATGTTCAGTCTTACTTAAAATGACGCAGTCTTATAAAGCTTTAAAGGATTTTTTTCTTGCTGAACTTTAACTAATTTCTCGAGTCCTTACCTTTGAAGTCAGAGGGCAAGTCGGACTGGTGCGCAACTAATACTGCATGTGATCCCTCATTGTTTCTCAGCAAACAGGGCCCATGTTCCAGATTTGTCATGCAGTTCTTAAGTCTGTAAATTTTCCTCACTTATCTGTTCTTATCTATTTCAAATAGAAAATATGAAATGGAATATCAGCACACGATTCATTCGCTAGAAAACAGTCTAAAGCAACCGAGCTCTCACATTGTTTTTTTTTCGGTTTCCCACATTAGATCTCATGACGTTTACGTCTTTCATAAATTAAAATATAATATACAATATATAAAATAATATATATATATATATATATTTATCTATAAATACCGGGCTACGCACACCACTCCGGGGCGAACAAAACCTAACGGACAGTTTTTAGGCCGACTGAGCTTTTTTCTCTTTTAAGAACCCCTCTTTGGCGGATACCCCGCTTCATGACAAAGGACATTTTTGTACGCCCAATGGATAAAATCACCCCGACTTACGGACACCCAAGCGGCCGCCCCGATCGATGTCGGCAGATATACTTTGAAATTGCAGATATACGGTGCGCTTTATATCACTTAAATGTTTTTATTATTTAGGCATATATTGACAAGACTAAAAGACGTAGGCCAGTTTTACTCAAATTACCTTATTTTTCAGCTGGATCGTTTACAGGTATTTATCCTTTTATCCATAGAAGTGCCCTCAAAATGACAGCATTTACGATTTCCTAATGAGCCGAACTATCAGTGAAGCTACGTACATATTCATTCTGAATTCGGGTCACATTATTCTAACATATATCGCCAGGAACGAAGATAAGGACGTTTCTGTTAGAAATCCGAACGATAAAAGTCACGGGTCATGACCACTCACCTGGACGGCTGCTTAGCTGAGCTTTAGATCAAACCTGTGTGACGATTTATGCGTTTAGTCATTGCTCAAAATTATTAACTCAAAATAACACACCCGGACGATCACTGTCACGGATAATAACCTGACGCCTGGGCCGGGAGCCAATCCCCGATCCTGCATGTAACATTTTCATCACGGAAAAATGAATCCCACCTACCAATCATAACACGCATATGATATTATACATTTAATTATTTATCACGTTTGCTTACGATCGCGTAGGATTTTTACAGAACTTGAACGAGATGTCAAAAAATTAATGTATTCCATAAGCGATTCTTTTAATATCAGGGAAGGAGTGAGTTATTAAGAAATTCTACAGACCCGGTGCAGAAATAAGTTGAGACGCCTAGAAGGAAGTCCAATCGATGTCTATCAATGTTTACATATTATTTTCTCACAAGTATTGGCAATAATATTCCATTCAATAATAAAAGCCTCAATTTAGGATAAAAATGAAACACAAAAACCGGTTGCAATGAATTTTATTTACATTAACATATATGTAAGATTAAATATTAGATAAAAATATAGGCTTTCATGGTTGTTTTAGTCCTATATACTTTGTCTCAACCGGAACTCCTGCATGGGCCCGCCCTCTCTGGGGCGGACTACCCGCTAAAACGGACAAATCGTCCGGTCCCGTCACTGTCCGGCCCGGAGGGGTTTCATTATATATATATATATATATATATATATATATATATATATATATTTATGGCCGGAGGGGTTTCATTATATATATATATATAAATATATATATATATATATTGTATATATATAAATATTTAATGATGCTTATTATACCAATCCCCGCTGGTAATGAATATAAGGAATGCTGTTTGTTATTATATAGATATTTATTTTCTAGGATACCTTGACTGATTTAGTAAAAAAAAATTTTCTTGTAAGATTCCGAACTGCTGACAATTGTCTTTTATACATCCTACGTTCTTTGAACTTATTTTTATGTTACGCAAAGTTTTATTAATTTAACACTTATCTCTATATCACAATTATGTCGCCCTTAAATGTTCAAGATGAAATCAACGGGATGTTAATTACATGTTACTGAGACAACAGCCGGGCAGCAGGTGCCAGTCCAGTTTACCTGTCTTTACTTAGACTGGCCCAGTCGATGCAATGGTTAAAACATAGTTCCTCCAACTATCAGAGCCATACACAGTTACTTTAACCACCTCTGCAGAAAATGATATAACTAGATATAATATAAATAAGAGCTGGAACTGAGTTACGTCTATCAGTTCATGGAATCACATTTTATTTTAGGCATTTTAGTAACAAACGTAAATACTAAAGCCGATGCTGCACTATCTTGACTTTACCCAAAGTATGCTGAGAGTAGACAGGACTAGTATCGGAGACAGTCTCAAGATAAGCCGACCTGATGAGCCAAGGATTGTATACTCAGACAGGAAAGAAGTGTTGTCGAAACCATTCTCACCCTATGTAATTTTGTGCTATGTTCTTATTTTTAACATATGAATTTTTAAACTTCTTGAACATTTAATTAAAATGTTTATATATTTATTTGTCTTTGAAACTCATTCACAAATATAAAAGTAATATAAATGCCAGGTGTAATTCTAGCAAGTCAATGTTTGAGGCTTAATGTTTGGTACAGTAGTATTTTTTCTTTTGTATTTCAATAAAAGCACTGAAAAAAACACTAAAACTTGTTTGAAGTATCCCAGTGTTTCATGGGCGTATCAAGAGGGAAGCCGCAGGGCGAAATGCCCCTCCCCCTCTCCGTAATATTGAGAAAAGATATCCGAGCCACTAAATATCTGTTTTGAAAATTATGCGAAATTAATTTTAAACGAGAAAATATCAATCATGTTTACATCAATAAGTCTTTCTCAGGGACAGTGCATATATATATATATATAAATATATATATATATATGTGTGTGTGTGTGTGTGTGTGTGTGAGACAAATTGCATTTAAATATGGTTAATTTGTGCTGGGGCCTTCCGACTCTCTCCCGGGACCACCGTCTTTTAGCTTGTACCACAAGGACATTCAGGGACGTCTGAGTTTTCGTATTAAGTTCTCTTTTATCGACCAGATAACAACTTAATTTGCAGCAGTCAACACGACCGTTTACATCACGTTTTCAACAGAAAATAGTGGCATTAACTTACAGGTACAGATTTGATCACTGTAACGTTAGTCAGAATTACAAAACAAAGATCGTTGCTAGCAAAACGGATACCAGCCCAGCGTGGACCAAGGAGAGCTTGAGAGCTTTTCTATTTTATTAAGTCCCAATTATGATAAAGTAATAAAGTCACACCTTTTAATCTTGCATTTGATAATTCTGCATTTGGCACAAACAAGCAGGTTCCTTGGGAATGGATTTCCTTCTGCCATATTTTTGGTCCTAATACAACATTTTGCAGAGAAGCAACTTCCCTAATAACGATAAACGGTATCCATGAAATCCGGTACGCATCAGTGACCTCCTGGCCAATAAACACTGCTCACTGCTGGTCATGCATGAGTCCCATGCAAGGCAGAGCAAACAGACGCGTTATTTCGCTGTAAACATGTAACCAATAAGCCCTGACTCATTGATTGTTTGGTCAGTCGCCCAGCCCCGTCCTACATGGGTCTCCCCTCCTGTGACCCTACATGGTAGTGCTGAACTATCTCAAGTTGTGGCTTAGTTGCCAATCAACACAATATGGTCTAAAACACTACTGGTCTTGTTAGCAGTGTGGTCTGGTTGGCAGTACTGCTACTGCAGACCACTTTATGTGATGTATAGCAATTAGTACACTACTCACCCTCTATGCATCAGTGCACAGCCAGCCACACCATACCATCTAATTAGATGTATAGCTGTAAAAACAATTAACTAATAACCCACCAAGCCATTATCTAATTATATCTGCAATAGAGTAATTACTGGGTTGATGGTGTGTATATATTATAGACAATCAACAGTATCCACATAACCAGATAACATGGCAATAATTTGATAACATTTTTTTATTTAATATTTTTTATTTAACTTATTAACAATATAGCACATATATTCATAGGGAGTAAACAGTTACTTATTTTTACACCACTCACTGCAGTGATGTAAGACTTTTTTTTTCAAACAAATAGAAAACATTACATACAATCATATGACAGATATTTTAAAAATGACTATTACATATATACATGCAGGATAAAGAACAATAAATGAAGACGTACATTTACCTACATATACATGTACAAAACCCTTAATTTACATATTTGTGTTGTTGATCTAGAGTCATAAAAATTATAAAATACACATCACTGTCCAATGGACCGTTTACCAAATTGGAAAATAAATATATATAAAATGTGTACAAACTATTCTAAAAACTTGCTTAATGGTTTTCATTTATTATAATGGACTGAAACAGAAGCGGATCGAGAGGGGGGGGGGGTCCAGGGGCCCCTCTTTTTCATCAGAAGCAATGTTTTTTTAAGGGCTTCAGGCAAAATTTTGAGGCCTGAACCCCCCCCCCCCCTTTTCCAGACCTGGGGACCTTTTTTTAGGGTTTTCATTAGTCTTCCTTGGTTGGAACCCCCCCCCCCCCCCCTTTTCCTAAATCCTGGATCCACCCCTGTGAAATATTAGTACTTTGTTAAGCTATGTTTTTCTTAATATTATGTATTTGCCTAATATTAGTTTGAAAGCTGCCAAAATGTGGGAGCTAGTGTGTCTATACATTGACAAGTATATATATATATATATATATATATATATATATATATATATATATATATATATATATATATATATGTTTGAAGTAGAAGGACTAACATATCAAGTGTACAGTCCATGAAGCACTGTAAAAGTACAGAATATATTAAATAAATGTTCTCATGTTTTCCCAACCTTTCAATTTTGCAAGTTTCTTTTTGGAATCCATACCATTATTGTAACCATTATTGACCATATCTGTCTTTCTTGTTACCTTTCATTGTTATATGTCTTTATCAACTAATTTACTAAACATCTGTCATAATATGCAGTTTCCCTTTAATATTTGCTTATATTTTAAATTATTTAAATAATCTATAATGTTGAAAACATTATAAATTAAATTAAATCCAGATTGATCCAGGGAAAGAAAATTTTAGACATTAAATATAAATAAATAATAATATGATAAATTGCCTTCCTGAAAATCTTAAGTATTAACCAAAGAAGGCCTAAAAAGTACATTAAAACATATATTAAAAGTATAGTATTACCTTTATAATGAGTTGAAGAAGATGCCATCAAAGTTAACATGAAAGGAGTTGTTAAATCTTATTTAATCTGCAGCGAGCAATATTCTTTGCCTTGTTGCAGGTGGGACAATGTTACGGGTGGGACATGTTACTGGTGGGACAAAATGATGTATCTTTGATATGCTGTATAATAAACTTAAAGGACAGGCATACAAATTAGGCATGACAAAACAGTTCAGGTTTGTACTTTTCTGTATAAAGGTTTAAGGTTTATCTTTTCTCTAATTTCACACTGCTATTCCACTGTTACGGGTGACAATACCAACCTTTTTGGATGAAACACTTGATTCTGATTTGTTAGAGTCACATGTACCCCAGACACATATGAAATATTAGTCTCACTTCTATTCTGGTCAGTGTAACACAAAATGCAGTTCTTGGTTAATAATCATGACAATTGCAGCACTACCTTTTACGGGTGGGACAAAAAAATATATTTTATTTTGACCAAGACATCATAATAGATACCAAAATCCAGGATTTGGATTTCTGTATCCAAGTTACTTCTTCATGCAAACTTTCAACCCTACTACACTTTTTAAATTCATTTAGCAGCATGTATGCAGCTGATTACAAAGGTCTGCATGGTCATAAAACTTAAGGGTTTAACTGTGGACATGTTACGGGTGGGACAAATTGGCCCATAATTTGCTGCAAGTGGATAGAAACATCTTTTCTATCACACTAAAAAGTGATGGATGTTACTGTCAGCATCATCTGTGAAATTCTTAATTAGTAACTGCCTCCCCAACAGCCTTATTGCTTGCCGGAAATCTTCGATTTCTGCAAGCAGGTTGGTCAGTCGCGGATGTCTGTTTGTCTGTTTGTTTGTTTGTTGCTTGCCGGAAATCTTCGATTTCTGCAAGCAGGTTGGTCAGTCGCGGATGTCTGTTTGTCTGTTTGTCTGTCTGTCTGTCTGTGTACTCTCTACAGGCCACAATTTTCCAGCAATTGCTTTCAAACTTATACAGCTGGTAGACAATCAAAAGTGCTCGAGGCCTATTGTTATTGGGCGACATAGGTCCAAGGTCAAGGTCAAGGTCATCAAAAGTATACAAAACGGTTTTTTGTTCATATCTGTGTTAATATTGGTCGTATCTACTTCAACAGTAGCTCATTTTAATCATCATTCCAAGGCCTGTTTTCTGGTGTGTAGCTGACTCAATTTGCGGTAACCATGGTAACGCATTTTTGGGGAAAAGTGCTGATATTTTTCTTAATTTGTCAGTTTTAAAGCTACAGAGGTCTAGTTTTTGCTTCAGGTAGCATTCACCTAGTACTACAAGATTCTATTAAGAGTCTCGCAATATCTCGTATAATATCTCGTCAAACGAGATAATTCGAGATTTCAGTAATCTTGCCCTGGAGGCCACAGTTTTGCAGGAATCTTTTTGAAACTGGCATATCTTGAGTCCTACACTATTATCTCGAAATCAATTTTTCATTTTTTTAATTCGGCCGCTAGGGGGCGCTGGGTGCAAACCTCTCCAACATATCATGTTTTGGCAATATCTCCAAAATTATAAGCCTCAATTACAAAATTTATAGTTTATTTTTTTCATCTAAGTCTTCTTCATGAACTCGTTTAGTCATCTGGTCTCAATCTTGTGTCACTTTGTCTGTGTGTCCGTCTGTTTCTTAGTTGTCCTCAAATCCGCTTGCTTGCCAGTTCTTGCGTCTCACATATAGCCTTCTACAGGACACAGTTTTGAAAGAATCTTTTTAAAACTATTACATCTTATGTCTCACACTAATATCTCGCAACCGATTTTTCATTTTCCAGAATTGGCCTCTAGGGGGCGGTGCACTCAAACTTGCACAACATATCATTTTTTGGCCATATCTCCAAAACTATAAACATCATTTACATAAACTATAGCTTATTTTCTTCCTCTGGGTCTTTCCAAAAACCTGGTGTATTCATTTGGTCTCAATCTTGAATCACTTTGTTTGTGTGTCCGTCTGTTTCTCAGTTGTCCTCAAATTCGCTTACTTGCCGGTTCTTGCGTCTCACATGTAGCATTGTACAGGCCACAGTTTTGAAAGAATCCTTTTAAAACTATTACATCTTATGTCTTACACTAATATCTCGAAACCGATTTTTCATTTTGCAGAATTGGCCGCTAGGGGGCGGTGCACTCAAACTTGCACAACATATCATTTTTTGGCCATATTTCCAAAACTATTAACCTCATTTACATAAATTATAGCTTATTATCTTCCTCTTAGGTTTCTTCATAACATGATTAAGTCATCTGTTCTCAATCTTGGGTCAGTATGTTTGTCTGTTTGTCAGTTGTCCTCAATTTCGCCTGCTTCCTGGTTCTTGCGTCTCACATGTAGCATTCTACTGGCCACAGTTTTGCAGGAATCGTTTTGTAAATTACACTTGTCATATATCGTGATGATATCTGTAAGTCCTATGTTTATTATTCAAATAAGTCAAAGGTCAAGGTCAAGGTGATCAAAATATATAAAAATCTTATTTTCTTTAGAACTTTGTAAATATTGGTTCTTTCTTCACAAACTGTGGATTATTTTCTTTCACTTTGACACTGCTCGTTCATCTGACTAACCTTACATCATTTCCGGCAAGCGCGTGACCTCAGGTCATCTAGTTTGTTGCTTGCCGGAAATCTTCGATTTCTGCAAGCAGGTTGGTCAGTCGCGGATGTCTGTTTGTCTGTTTGTTTGTTTGTTTGTCTGTCTGTCTGTGTACTCTCTACAGGCCACAATTTTCCAGCAATTGCTTTCAAACTTATACAGCTGGTAGACAAGCAAAAGTCCTGGAGGCCTATTGTTTTTGGGCATTATAGGTCAAATGTCAAGGTCAAGGTCATCGAAAGTATACAAAACGGTTTTTTGTTCATATCTGTGTTAATATTGGTCGTATCTACTTCAACAGTAGCTCATTTTAAGCGTCATTCCAAGGCCTGTTTTCTGGTGTGTAGCTGACACAATTTGCGGTAACCATGGTAACGCATTTTTGGGGAAAAGTGCTGATATTTTTCTAAATTTGTCAGTTTTAAAGCTACAGAGGTCTAGTTTTTTGCTTCAGGTAGCATTCACCTAGTACTACAAGATTCTATTAAGAGTCTCGCAATATCTCGTATAATATCTCGTCAAACGAGATATTTCGAGATTTCAGTAATCTTGCCCTGGAGGCCACAGTTTTGCAGGAATCTTTTTGAAACTGGCATATCTTAAGTCCTACACTATTATCTCGAAATCAATTTTTCATTTTTTTAATTCGGCCGCTAGGGGGCGCTGGGTGCAAACCTCTCCAACATATCATGTTTTGGCAATATCTCCAAAATTATAAGCCTCAATTACAAAAACTATATTGTATTTTTTTCCTCTAAGTCTTCTTCATGAACTCGTTTAGTCATCTGGTCTCAATCTTGTGTCACTTTGTCTGTGTGTCCGTCTGTTTCGCAGTTGTCCTCAAATCCGCTTGCTTGCCGGTTCTTGCGTCTCACATATAGCATTCTACAGGACACAGTTTTGAAAGAATCCTTTTAAAACTATTAAATCTTATGTCTTACACTAATATCTCGAAATCAATTTTTTTCATTTTCCAGAATTGGCCGCTAGGGGGCGGTGCACTCAAACTTGCACAACATATCATTTTTTGGCCATATCTCCAAAATTATAAACATCATTTACATAAACTATAGCTTATTTTCTTCCTCTGGGTCTTTCCAAAAACCTGGTGTTTTCATTTGGTTTCAATCTTGAGTCACTTTGTCTGTGTGTCCGTCTGTTTCTCAGTTGTCCTCAAATTCGCTTGCTTGCCGGTTCTTGCGTCTCACATATAGCATTCTACAGGCCACAGTTTTGAAAGAATCCTTTTAAAACTATTACATCTTATGTCTTACACTAATATCTCGAAACCGATTTTTCATTTTCCAGAATTGGCCGCTAGGGGGCGGTGCACTCAAACTTGCACAACATATCATTTTTTGGCCATATCTCCAAAACTATAAACATCATTTACATAAACTATAGCTTATTTTCTTCCTCTGGGTCTTTCCAAAAACCTGGTGTATTCATTTGGTCTCAATCTTGAGTCACTTTGTCTGTGTGTCCGTCTGTTTCTCAGTTGTCCTCAAATTCGCTTGCTTGCCGGTTCTTGCGTCTCACATATAGCATTCTACAGGACACAGTTTTGAAAGAATCTTTTTAAAACTATTACATCTTATGTCTTACACTAATATCTCGAAACCGATTTTTCATTTTCCAGAATTGGCCGCTAGGGGGCGCTGCACATGACCCTCACACACATATCATCATATTGGCCATATCTCTAAAACCCAAAGACTCAATTACATAAACCATAGCTTATGTTCTTCGTCTGAGTCTTCTCCATAACCTGGTTAAGTCATCTGGTCTCGGTCTTGTGTCACTTTGTCAGTATGTCCATATAAACTTTATAAACGGAGGGAAACCTGAATGCACAGAGTCATGCAGGAATGCACGATGACACGCGTTTTAGTAAGACAAAGACTCGTGTAGGTATGAGCGACAATCAGCGCAGTTTGCTCGTTTTGTGTAGGGTCCATCGGGCCAAATGCCAATTCAGGCCCGCAGCCGACGGGATGAATTAATTGGCGTAGCGGGGACCACGGCCATTTCCTGGTAAAAACTTGTGAATAAATATACCGGACAGGCTGACCATTTTCTCAGGGCCATAGGAATGTCACCATTCCAGTGTGCCCTCAGACCTGGTCAGACCTGGTCAGACCTGGTCAGACCTAAAACGCGTGCCTGCACATCTGTGCGCATGCAGGTGATTGCTGTCCAAAGTTTTGGTCGGTGAGTCCTTCAGGAAAGGACCCGAACCGTTTTTTTTTTAATTGCTTGCCGGAAATCTTCGATTTCTGCAGGCAGGTTGGCCAGTCGCAAATGTCTGTTTATTGCTTGCCGGAAATCTTCGATTTCTGCAAGCAGGTTGGTCAGTCGCGGATGTCTGTTTGTCTGTTTGTTGCTTGCCGGAAATCTTCGATTTCTGCAAGCAGGTTGGTCAGTCGCGGATGTCTGTTTGTCTGTTTGTTTGTTTGTCTGTCTGTCTGTCTGTCTGTGTACTCTCTACAGGCCACAATTTTCCAGCAATTGCTTTCAAACTTATACAGCTGGTAGACAAGCAAAAGTCCTGGAGGCCTATTGTTTTTGGGCATTATAGGTCAAATGTCAAGGTCAAGGTCATCAAAAGTATACAAAACGGTTTTTTGTTCATATTTGTGTTAATATTGGTCGTATCTACTTCAACAGTAGCTCATTTTAATCGTCATTCCAAGGCCTGTTTTCTGGTGTGTAGCTGACTCAATTTGCGGTAACCATGGTAACGCATTTTTGGGGAAAAGTGCTGATATTTTTCTAAATTTGTCAGTTTTAAAGCTACAGAGGTCTAGTTTTTTGCTTCAGGTTGCATTCACCTAGTACTACAAGATTCTATTAAGAGTCTCGCAATATCTCGTATAATATCTCGTCAAACGAGATATTTCGAGATTTCAGTAATCTTGCCCTGGAGGCCACAGTTTTGCAGGAATCTTTTTGAAACTGGCATATCTTAAGTCCTACACTATTATCTCGAAATCAATTTTTCATTTTTTTAATTCGGCCGCTAGGGGGCGCTGGGTGCAAACCTCTCCAACATATCATGTTTTGGCAATATCTCCAAAATTATAAGCCTCAATTACAAAAACTATAGTTTATTTTTTTCCTCTAAGTCTTCTTCATGAACTCGTTTAGTCATCTGGTCTCAATCTTGTGTCACTTTGTCTGTGTGTCCGTCTGTTTCTCAGTTGTCCTCAAATCCGCTTGCTTGCCGGTTCTTTCGTCTCACATATAGCATTCTACAGGACACAGTTTTGAAAGAATCTTTTTAAAACTATTACATCTTATGTCTTACACTAATATCTCGAAACTGATTTTTCATTTTCCAGAATTGGCCGCTAGGGGGCGGTGCACTCTAACTTGCACAACATATCATTTTTTGGCCATATCTCCAAAACAATAAACATCATTTACATCAACTATAGCTTATTTTCTTCCTCTGGGTCTTTCCAAAAACCTGGTGTATTCATTTGGTCTCAATCTTGAGTCACTTTGTCTGTGTGTCCGTCTGTTTCTCAGTTGTCCTCAAATCCGCTTGCTTGCCGGTTCTTGCGTCTCACATATAGCATTCTACAGGCCACAGTTTTGAAAGAATCCTTTTAAACTATTACATCTTATGTCTTACACTAATATCTCGAAACGGATTTTTCATTTTCCAGAATTGGCCGCTAGGGGGCGGTGCACTCAAACTTGCACAACATATCATTTTTTGGCCATATCTCCAAAACTATTAACCTCATTTACATAAACTATAGCTTATTATCTTCCTCTTAGGTTTCTTCATAACATGATTAAGTCATCTGTTCTCAATCTTGGGTCAGTATGTTTGTCTGTTTGTCAGTTGTCCTCAATTTCGCCTGCTTCCTGGTTCTTGCGTCTCACATGTAGCATTCTACTGGCCACAGTTTTGCAGGAATCGTTTTGTAAATTACACTTGTCATATATCGTGATGATATCTGGAAGTCCTATGTTTATTATTCAAATAAGTCAAAGGTCAAGGTCAAGGTGATCAAAATATATCAAAATCTTATTTTCTTTAGAACTTTATTAATATTGGTTCTTTCTTCACAAACTATGGATTATTTTCTTTCACTTTGACACTGCTCGTTCATCTGACTAACTTTACATCATTTCCGGCAAGCGCGTGACCTCAGGTCATCTAGTTTGTCTGTCTGTCTGTCTGTCTGTCTGTGTACTCTCTACAGGCCACAATTTTGCAGCAATTGTCTTTAAACTTATACAGCTGGTAGACAAGCAAAAGTCCTCGGGGCCTATTGTTTTTGGGCAATACAGGTCAAAGGTCAAGGTCAAGGTCATCAAAACTTCTAAAAACGGTGTTTTCTTCATATCTTTGTCACTATTAGTCGTATCTTCTTCAAACATAGCTCATTTTAAACGTCATTCCAAGGCCAGTCATCTGGTGTGTAGCTGACTCAAATTTGCCGTAACCATGGTTACGAATTTTTGGGAAAAAGTCATGATATTCGAAAATAAGGGGCCTTATTTTTCTAACTTTGGCAGTTTTCCAGCTAGAGAGGTCTAGTTTTTTGCATCAGGTAGCATTTAACAAGTACTGCAAGATTTTATTAAGGTCTCGCGATATCTCGTATAATATCTCGTCAAACGAGATATTTCGAGATTTCAGTTATCTTGCCCTGGAGGTCACAGTTTTGCAGGAATCTTTTTGAAACTGACATAGCGTAAGTCCTACTCTATTATCTCGAAACGGTTTTTCCATTTTTTGAATGCAGCCGCTAGGTGGCGCTGTATGCAAACCTCCCCAACATATCATGTTTTGGCGATATCTCCAAAACTGTGAGCCTCAATTACATAAACTATAGCTTATTTTCTTCCTCTGAGTCTTTTCTAAATCCTGGTTGAGTCATTTTGACTCAATCTTGAGTCACTTTGTCAGTGTGTCCGTCTGTTTCTCAGTTTTCATCAAACTCGCCTGCTTACCGGTTATGGCGTCTCACATATAGCATTCTACAGCTCACAGTTTTGAAAGAATCCTTTTAAAACTATTACATCTTATGTCTTACACTAATATCTCGAAATCGATTTTTCCTTTTCCAGAATTGGCCGCTAGGGGGCGGTGCACTCAAACTTGCACAACATATCATTTTTTGGCCATATCTCCAAAACTATAAACCTCATTTACATAAACTATAGCTTATTTTCTTCCTCTGGGTCTTTCCAAAAACCTGGTGTATTCATTTGGTCTCAATCTTGAGTCACTTTGTCTGTGTGTCCGTCTGTTTCTCAGTTGTCCTCAATCTGACAACCAACTCACCAAAGGTTACTAATTGCTTACTGTTACATCAAAAATAAAGTCAAGAGGTCAAATGAGATCAATGGGAATTAACCACACACATACAAGGTTAATGTGTGTGTAAAATTACATTTTGTAATTGGCAATGGAATATAAACACCATCACAACATTTATTATTCTACTTCCTAAATAATTTTTATTTTGCTTATAAATAAATAAGTTCGTAGCATGTTACTTCTGTTATACTTTTTTTTTTTCAATTTTAATATAGTAAATTTTATCCACTTTGGATCAGTGGTATGAACACTGATTTCAGATGAATAATGATTAATTGCAACACTATTAAACTATATGGTAGTGGACGGTGCACTGATTTAACATGCTACCATTTGTTTATACAGCTATTATCCAATTAGATGGTATGGTGTGGCTGGCTGTGCACTGATGCATAGAGGGTGACTAGTGTACTAATTGCCATACATCACATATAGTGGTCTGGTTTGCAGTACTGCCAACCAGACCACATTGCCAACCAGACCAGTAGTGTTTTAGACCCTTATCAATCAACAATGACATTTTGGATCTTATGGTCGGACCCAAAGAGAAGAAACAATGATCCACTCCTTCAGCTAAAATCACAAGACAGGCTCTTTGCAAATTGGTCACTTATGCGGAGACAATGCTCCAGCATTTTGCCACCCACAGTTTGTTGATACTCAGGGATATGTTATCCAGACTTAATTCTCCTGCTGTTAGCAAAAAGCGGTACACACTGGACAGGATCTCCAAAACCACCTTCTGTAGCATTATTTACCCATGTGTGAGCCAACAAATGAATATACAATGTATATATACATTATATTAATGTAGCACCATGTGATTCATTTGATTAATATGTTGTTATATTCCAGTGAAACTTCTTGTTGAATAAAGAACGTTATTGCACATATGTTGATATATAGCTTTATTATACTTCATTTATCATTTTATTTTTACAGTTTCAATTATAACATTTAAATTTCATATTTGAGGTACGGGTATATTTAATGAGCATTGCTCTGCCCTGGATAGTAAATTCTGCTTGTGACATCCTTGATACGTAATCCAGCGAAATGCATAATCTTGCAAAATTCTTAATCCCTGATAGTGCTAGAATGTGCCAGATTTGACTGTACGTAAAACTATGGGCATACCCTTCATTATACAGAAATAGTACACAAAGACATTTCTTTATAAATACATTTTCTTATTGCGTATGTCATTCCAGCTGTGAACAGTATGGCCCATGTCTTCTATGAGTCTTTGACCAAAGCATTTAATGACTGGGATAAATAACATTTCCTGTTTTCCAGTTGTAGCAGTTATGTTCTACATTGGACACCTATAAGAAACTGAAATAGACAAAGGTACAATATCCAAAACTGAAAAATAGCACTCCTTTCCAGAAAATATGATTGTAGCTTGTAAAAACACCACTTTGCTCTATATATGGGGAATCAACGAGTTGGTTATGAGTCATTTCGTTGCTGAAGGTGACTAGGTCCAGATTTACCTTGGTTGGACAATAAGTCTTAAAACCCACATGTGGCATTTAAGTAATGACAGGAGAAGCATGAAATAATATAAGTTGTCAGTGTGACCTGTTAGCCGTCTATACTGTCATAATTTCTTGTGTTGTAGTGACATTATCCTGTGTGACATTTTGTTTCTCTCTTTTTGCAGCTGTTGAGAAAAAAGATGGACTCAAAGAAGGTGATTACTCAAGACTTCGGGATGTTCATTAAAGAAGAAAAAGATGAGGTGTATGACATGAGCAATAATGAAACGGAGGAGTCTAACAGGACATTTACAGAGGAAGGAATTTATGAGATGTATGGCATGGGCAATAATGAAATGGAGGAGTCTAACGTTACATTTGATGATGGCCTTTACAGATGTAAAGAAGAAAACCCTGATAAGACCACATCAGCAGAGCTTGATATTCACATGTATGATGCGGCATTTGAAACCGAAGAAACAGAAGAAATGACAGTACACGTAGAAAATGTGATTTCTGATTCTCCAGAAGGACACTTCTCTGGTTTAACTGATGTGCTTCAACACCAACAAATTCCTACTGGAGAGAAACGATTCAAATGCAATGAATGTGGCAAATGTTTTTCACGATTATTTAATCTGACCGGCCATAAGAGAATTCATACTGGAGAGAAACCATTTAAATGTGAACAGTGTGGGAAATGTTTTACTCATTCATTTCATCTGACTGTGCACAACAGAACCCATACTGGAGAGAAGCCATTTACATGTGAACTATGTGACAAATCTTTCATTCGATCAACTGATCTGAAGCGGCACAAAAGAATTCATACTGGAGAGAAACCATTTCAGTGTGAGCAGTGTGGCAAATGTTTCATGCATTCTGCTGATCTAACTAACCACAAAAGAAGTCATACTGGAGAGAAACCATTTGTATGTGAAATATGTGGCAAATGCTATCCCCTTTCACATCATCTGACTAGGCACTACAGGACTCATACTAGAGAAAAACCATTTAAATGTGAGCAGTGTGACAAATGTTTTCCTGATATATTTCGTCTTGCTGTGCACAGCAAAACGCATACTAGACTGAAGCCATTCAGGTGTGAGCAGTGTGGCAAATGTTTCATACGAACTACTGATCTGAAGAGGCATAACAAAATACATACCATAGAGAAACCATTTAAATGTGAACAGTGTGGGAAATGTTTCTTTCAATCTGCTGATCTGACCAAGCATTACCAAATTCACACTAAAGAGAAACCTTTTAAATGTGAACAGTGTGGCAAATGTTTCTTTCATTCTGCTGATCTGACCAACCATAGAAGAATGCATACTGGGGAGAAACCATTTAAATGTGATCAGTGTGGCAAATGTTTCTCACGATCAACTGATCTGACAAAGCATAAAAGAATTCATACTGGAGAGAAACCATTTAAATGTGAGCAATGTGGCAAATGTTTCTCCCAATCTTGTGATTTGACCAAGCATAAAAGAATTCACACTGGAGAGAAACCATATATATGTCAAACATGTGGCAAATGTTTTTCCCTTTCACCACATCTGACTAGGCACAACAGGATTCATACTGGAGAGAAGCCATATAAATGTGAGCAGTGTGGCAAATGTTTTCCTTGTCAAGGTACCTTAAAAACTCACAAGAGGATCCACATGTGAGGGAACTCATTCAAATGTCAATTGTAGCAAATGATATTCAGACAGTTTCAGGGTTGGCATTTCTATGGGAAATTTCTTCACTTCCAAGGGAAGTTGGGTGGTGGTTCCGGGAAGTTTCTGGGAGGAAAAGGAAGTATGGGAGGAACTTTTGACTTTTTACATGAATGCTTATTAAACATATAAACAAATGTGATAGAGAATGACCGAAAAATATGTTAATAATTATTTATTATAACCACATTATTATTCTAATTTACACACTGAAATGAATTAAATTTTTTTATATATTTTAATAAATTTAGTCAATAAAACTAGCAAATGGAGAAAAGTAACACTGACACTATGCCTCATTGATTAAGAATGAGACGGATCAGTTCCGTCAGTGTTTTAGATTCATGTACAAAGCATCTACTCCCAAAATGCCTACTGTAAGTTTAGCTAATTTAGTATTTGTGTTCCAACATGTCTACTCAACTGTTTCATGTGTGACCCATAATGTCTGCGTGATATGGTCTAATATGGTGATTATCAGTTGTTTCACACAATGTCTGCCTTATACCTTCTTAACCTTCGTAGTTATATATGATTAACCTATAGAAGTAAATACATAAACAAACACGTTATGCTTGTTTATATGTTGAAGAAAAAAAAAAGCTATGATGTTGCTCGTTGTTACTAGTGTTAACGAGTTACTACCAGTAATTAATTAACCAAACTACTCCACAGCCTTAAACTTTGATAATCTTCCGTTGTTGAGTTAACTTTCATATGTTCGAAATGTTAATTAATATACTATAATCAATATTAGTTTAAGCAGGCTAAAGTGTGAATAGCTGGTATTATAAATGTAAACTTGACAATAATAATATTTAAGTAATATATTAAAGTACTATATTAGTTATACATGTTTATACATGTAGACATTTTGAGATTACAGGAAATTCCTGTAGTAGACGTTTAAGGAAAATGAAGTTAAGACATTTTATGACTAGACAATTTGGGAAGATTACAATGTTTGTAAGGGCAGGATAGATCTTCTCTTTACTTGACAAATGTATAAACAGTATGCTTAAAAGTCAGTTAATTCTCAAATAATTATAAACTGTGCAAACCACCACAATCTAACCCTTCGACTCAGGTATTCAACTTTAGACAAGTACCCGAATAACTCCTCTTAACAATATGGACTCAAGTTGACGTCCTCTTAATTGCTCACATAAAGACAGTGAGCCATGTAGTACAGACACCCCTGGAAAAGCAGCCACTCCCAATTTGATTACTCAGACACCCAGATAGTGTGTCCAATCATATTTTACATAATAAAGGTGTGAAAACAATTACTCTGATTCACACTAATGTGACAGGCATACATATTATTGGAAAAACAAAAGGGACATGCAGGTAGTAACTGTATTTCCTCCCTGGGAAGATAGGGGAAAGAAAGTATTTATTCTCTATCCTATCGGTAGACTGTTCCAGCCCTGGCCAGTTCAGATATTTTAACAACAGAATGTAAACTGGATATAGCAATTAAACTGAGGACAATGTGGCAGATGTATCGTACAATCTTCTGATCTAGCCATGGAAAACAAGGCATACTTTGGAGGGAAAACATCTAGGTATAACCAATTCACAACCAATTCACAAATTGTTTGCATTTAATCGCATGTGCCACTACACAATAGAATTAAACTTTGGAGAGGAACCATTCAAATGTAATTAGTGTGACAAAAGTTTTTTAAATGTATATTATCTGACCATGTGCAAGACAATTCATATTGGAGAGAACAAGACATTTCTTTCTGGAGAGAATCAATTCAAAAGGACTGTGGCAACAGTATATCCTCAAAACTCATGATAGGAACCACCTTTGAAAGAAATCATTTGAATTTAACATAGCAACTAATGATTCTCCAGAAGTGGTTCTTATAAGTCTCCACATTTGACCTGACATAAAGATTATACACTAAAGGGAAAACTTAAAAATGTGATCATCATTGCAAAAGTTTCCAATCATTGAAAGTGACTTCGTTGTCCAGAAGCCATTCCAAGAGCATTCGGATATGAAATATGCGGCTAATTTTTTCACCCGTTCATTAAATCTTTTTTTTTAACTTTGATTTTATTTCAATACGAATCTTTCTTGACTGACAAAGGAACGGTTCCGTTGTCAACAGAATGATTTTGGGGAAACCGAAGCCTCCTTCGCGGTCCCTGAAGGGCCAAAGTAAGCCTGTTGAAACCTGACTACACCTGTTACGTAACGCTTCATATGTATGAAAAAATAAGGGTAGACATTATGGAAATGTGTGCAACATATATCCATCAAAAGACTAAATTGTGCAATAAATATACAAAGTAATATGAGCTAATAATCACGTTTGAAGAAGTAATATCAATGAAGTCTAAAGACACTGTAGTCGATTTATGTTCTGTGGTTTTATGCACCTGAAAACATTTCAAATTGATAATAATGTGCCTTGACCCAGTCACCATTTACGAGGTATTCTTTTCCATTTTTTATGACAGAAAAAATTCTATTTGATTCTTTGTCCATTTTTTTGGTTTAATATTTATATATCAAATAACAAAACTGATTAGTATGTGTTAGATGGTGTGTTTTATACGTGGATATTAAATGATCATACAGAATTGCGTCCATTTATTGTGCACGTAGATGTGATTGTTTTTGAGTGATTACTTGGGCTCTGCTAGAAAAGCGGTACCTTATAGTAGTCACATTGCCATCTGTCCGTGGGCTCACAGTTAATTCTTTAGGCTTAGGATCTTCTAACGTAATATCCAGAGAGTTTCTGGGCAAATTATCTCAGAACCCTTAAACAAGGTCATCATGACCTATAATCTGCGAGTAACTATAGACCAAAACACGACTTTGAGCACTCTGACAGATAGAAAGCCATTGTATCCGTAAGACCTGGTTACTTCTAATTGTTCATCTAATGAAGTCCTTGGTAACTCTTCTAAGCATACTGAAATTAAGCCATGGTGACCTATATTCTGCGAGTAACTGGCCGAAAATATAATTTTGAGCATTAAGAAATTAAGACGGGGCCAGTCTTGTTCCTACTTAGCCTTTACCATTCTGATATGGCATCCGGGGAGGTCCACGGAATATGTCCTTGGAAACATAAAATTAGGTCATTTTGAGCTATATTATGTGAGCTATAGGATACAATTACATGATTTGAACACCATGGAAGCCAGATGTGCATAAATTGATTCCGTTTGCCCCAGAATCTTCTAACGTAAAATTCAGACAAGTCTTGGGCAAATTTTCTTGGGAATCAGAAATTAGGTCATAATGACCTTATATCTCCGAGCGCCTGGCAAGAAACCCTGGAATACGACAACAAGACATGCGAGACACAAATTGTAACTGTAAGAACTAGAATTTTATAACTTAACATCCGAGGAGGTTCTGGCAAACTTTTAAAACCTGATGTAGGCTATGATGAACTATACTCTGAAAGCAACTGGCCAAAAATATGCTATTGAGCACCTAGACCGTCAGACATGGAGCAAAACTTCACTGTTGGACCTTGAAACTTCTAAAATGACATCTTGGGATATCCTTGACAAGCCTTTGAATCCTGTAATTAGGATCCTATATTCTCTGACCTATGAGCAGAGACCTAATTTGCAGCACCAAGAGAGTCAGACAGGGGGAGAAATATCTTTCGGAACAAAAGGGAGGTCATTGTAATGGTTCCTTTGACTTCCAAAATAACTTCACTGTGACCTTTATTCTGTGAGTTGTGTAAAACAATGAATTGATTATCCTATAGGTCAGATGGACACAAGTATATATACCATATTTACCAATAGAGCTGCTTTCCTGGATTTCATACTCATAAAAATTCACGAATATTTAATGATGTCAGAGGTCACTGCATTTTGGTAGCATTGTGGTGACCTTACACAAATCCTATGGATTTCATGAAACTCTTACATATTTACCAATAGAGTTTCTCATCTGAATTACATTCTCATCAAAATTCACGCATATTTAATTAAGTTAGATGTCACCAGATACACCACGGGCGTAACATGCACGTTGGCTATTACTTTCACTGTCCGTCCTTTTAGCTTTAATGATTGGCTTGATGATATCATATTTATTTTTGTTTCTAAAACCATTGGGCACTTTGAGAGGCTAAAACCGGTATTGAAACGGTTGGCGGAAGTAGGATTTAAATTAAAACCCTCAAAGTGTTCCTTTCTGCGTGAGGAAATTAAATATCTTTGGCATATTGTTTTCAAAGAGGGTATTAAACCGACCCTGGAGAGATAGAGGCAGTAATGAAGCGGCTTAGACCTATGTCTGTACAGGACGTTCGCCAGATTCTAGGTTTCGCCAGTTTCTATGGGCGATTTATTCCTAATTTTGCTGAAGCAGCCAGGCCAGTACATAATTTGTTAAGTTCCTAAAAGACCAAGAGATATAGACCAAAAGAAAGTCCTTTCACACTGGGAAAGAGAGCAAGAGGAATCTATTGACAAGCTCGCCGAGCTCCTTATTTAATCCCCAATACTTGCTCTTGCTGATTTTAACTGCCCTTTCACACACAGATGGATTTTATAATGGCATATATTTTGTTTTAATACTGGGTGAAGAATGGACAAAACATCTTCCAGGTATCCAGTCCATAATTAGAATTCCTTCGCTTAAATGGTGCACTTGAACGAAATATTATTAATCGCATTGCCAGAAGAAAATTTGAAAACAGGTTGTTTACGCTGCAGTGTCATGCATTTTAAAGAGTATTATCTGCTGATTTCAATATTTTTATTTAATTGAAATTGATCAAATACTTCTATAGATATTTAGAATCGAAGATGCAGGAAAACGAAGATCATATACGGTATATGTAATTATATACAGGAAAAAATTACCAAACAGTGTACCCCATTTTAGGAATTTTCAGCATTTTGTTATACTGATTCAGCAGAAACTTTAATATTTTTAAAGATATTTCCATGAAATTTTTCAAGCAATAGTAAATTTGATGGAGAATCCATTTCCGATATTACAAAAATATCTCATTTTCATATTTTAACATCTAACTTGCATATATCTGAATTTATTAACACATATGTGTTCATCATAGGAAACACTGATAATTAGTAATTATGTAACATCTCAGACACAAATTCGCATACCTACTTTTTAATCCCCTTTGTAAGCTTTGACAACCTCATTAACATGTTTTGCATCTAATTTGCATATTTGTGAATTCATTTATATATATGTATATATATTTACATATATATATATATATATATATATATATATATATATATATATATATATATATGTTTGTTAAATAAACACATTGTTAATGAAGCAAGTTTGTTACTATTCCTTTACAAATTAACACAATATTCAATTTTGAACTACTTCTCATAATTTGACCTCTTAATAGCTTATTTTTGCATCTTATTTGTAAATATCTGAACTTATGTACATAAAAATGTTTGTTATAATATATATAAATATCTGTGTGTATGTTTGTCAGATAAAGCTATTGTTAATACAACAAGATAGTTACTTTTTCTTTTAAATCCTTGACCCCCCCCACCCTTAATTAAGGTTTAATATGCATATAATTATAATTTGTATTATCAGGCAATCAGTTTCCAAAAATACAATGAAACTTGGGACAATGTAGCTTTGATTGAAGAAAAGAAATGAAAGACATTTAAACTTAAAATATTTGAACATAAATTAATATACATTATAATTTCAATCTCAGTTTTTATTACTTTAATTGACTGCATATATGCAATAACAGTATCACACCTTCTTTGTGAGCATACGCACAAGAACAATAAAATCATTTTTTATACGAATGTACACACAGTACTGGAATGCCTTGTTCAACTTCTTAAATAAAGACGTCCCTAACATAGAATAAACGATAAGCAGCATTTCAAAAGTAATGGTGTCCACAAATATTCAAGTTGTTATAAATCTGCAGTCTTCTTCTGTTTTAAAAAATATCCCTTTCTTTCTGCAAAGACTGTACTGGCAATCATAGTATTCCTTTCCTGATAATCATTTCTCTCTACATCAATAACATCATTACAATTACAATTGTCCGGTTTCAAGCTGATAATCAAACAGGCCAGAAAATGTTTCCTTCTCCTTTATCCTGGTATCGTCGGTTCTTCTGTCCTGCAGAATCTTGACCAACTTAAATATAAATTATTTAATATATAAGTCATATCGTAAAATATATTTCCAATAAATAAACTGATGAATTTTTGAACAATTATCGATAGATCTATTTATAAATATTTTGAAAACTTACATTTTCTTTTATATTCATACACATTCCTTTAACTGAGTTTTTTAAAATACTTTATGTATGTAACAAGATTTTCAACAATTATTAAATATTATTCAAACACATAATTATTCAACATTTGTACGGCTTTTGAAAAGGAATTTAATATTGCAAAATATGTCGCGTGACGAATGTATAAATAAGACGCCTTATCTGCACCATTTATCGCTCATTTGTTTTTTTTTATCGTCACTCGATCGCACGTCTGACTAAAATAATTGAAACGCGTTTCCGCGGTTGCTACATACTATGGATTTTCAAGTGTAATATATCATTAGAATCAAGAAATGATAAAATATATGTTACTGCAAATACGAAAACGTGCGCAGTCCATGTTAAATCTCATTCACAGTAATAAAGACAAGAGTAAACTTCAACCTATCGTAAAATAACAATTAACCATTTGGCGCTCATTAATAAATATTATATTGGGCTGAAGCTCATGATACCCTCTGATTGTCTGGAGTGGCAACAAAGGATCCAATTATAATGGGTGTCTCATACAACCCTTGAAAAACGGAGGTCCAATCAGTAAGCCGCGCAAAACTGGACCACAATTGACGCTCAGATGCCGGAGTCACCGCTTGGCCTGCATGAGTCTCGATATTTGCATTTTTCAACCCGCCAATACGACTATTTATTATTCAGTCGATATACACAAAAAGTATACCTATAGGTACGTCATTTAGACTATACTTTCTTTTGGTAATATTTATGTTTTATAATATTTATAATATTTTTGCCTTAGTGCATGGTTCTCGACAAATGGTTCTTTTAATTCTTCATATCTGACCTGACACGAAGATCATATACTAAAGAGAATACATTTAAATGTGATCAATTTTCCAAGGGTTTTCTCTATCGTAGAAAGTGCCCCTGTTCTCCGACCGCTTTCCAAATCCAAGCAATAAATATATACAAGTTACTATGAGCTAATAGGCAGGTTAATATGAAGTTATGTCAATGTCTTACGAAGACCCTCTTGTCTGGTTTGTTCCTTGACCGGCACCTGTGAAATTGTATGTTTTAAATAATGTATCATGGTCCAGTCGCCATTTCGAAGATTTATTCATTTATTTTTTCATTAATGAAAAAGAAGTTTTATTTAATTCTTTGTTTTGTCCTCTCGGTATGTTTCATATATAGATATTAAGTAACAGTACTGTCTTGCTATACCACTTGGTGTGTCTTATACATAGAAACTAGACCATCAGAGGTCGAGCGCTTGTCAGAAATTGAAATGATACAGACAGATGGAGAGACAGACATGCAGGGGAAGATGTGGAAACTGTCACATGAATGAACACTGTGTAGGGGAGCAGAAATGAATTATACATTTATGTAGGTGTGCTGATATTGAATTGTTGCAGACCCTTGTAGCGTAAAACTTTATCAAGTTATAATTAACATTTCCGTAAAATCGCGTTTATTCACGTTAGACAAGAAACTATGCGAGATTTACCTATTTGGCATAACTAGCTTACCAAATGTCAAAGAAATACCGAAAACTTGACGAGACATGGAGCATGATTTTGTGAAATTTGCAGTTTTACCATGTCAAATTTATAAAATGTTATGAAATGCCAAATGTCTGCTCAATCTAGAACTGTCTAGCTTTAAACGTCGCGGAGTTACAAGCATTTATGTGGAATCTCGCTTTTCTCTTTTGGTGCGACATTTGGCGTGATTTCAGTTCTGTTATGTCGCGCTGTCCAAATGTTACCAACTGCCGAAAACTAGACCTGTCTAATGTTGACCGTTAAATAACAGACCCTTTAATTGTTGCTGAGTTATAAGCACTAGAATATACCGATATCAGTACCTGCATCCACACTTTTCTTAAATTATGAGTAAGCACTGACATGGGGTGCGCGTATGAAATGCACTGACACAAATTTGGCGAGGGGTGAGATGTTCCGCGTCCAAAATCGTCCCAACGATTAACCCGCAACATGATTCACTTGTGCCAAAATTGCCGATATGGGCAGTGGTGAGATGTTCCCGGTCTAAATTCGTCCCCGCGGTCAACCCACAACAACATTCATTGTGTTGACGTAGCGGACTGCTTAGAAAAGGCCGACGCGTAGTGAATGTTTGGCAGACTATGTCAGGTTTGATTTGATTGGTTAGCGAGAGGAGATTCAGGACGACGTGGGCGCACTATGTGGGAATGGCCATGGCACAGCGCAGGTATTAAACCCATAATATTTTTATCGATTTTGAGGCCATTTCTTTACCAAACGCCTAAAAAATATAAACTCGTTCTTCCCCGGACCAAGATGCACCCTCCCACGAAGTTTGACGACCGTGCGATCCCTAGCGTGCGAATGAATCCGGACAGACAGACAGATTCCCGTGAATTATAGTATGATTTCTGTGAAATCTCAATTTTTCTCGTTTGACGAAATATGGTGCAAGATTTGGTACGATTTGCAGTTTTATTTTGTCAAGCTTTCTATATAAATGCTACCAAGTGCCGAAAACTACACCTGTATAGGTTGAAAAGTCGCCGAGTTATAAACATCTATCTGAAATCTCGCTTTTTCTTACAAGTCAGGGACATAAGTGGCGTCAGGGGTATTGCAGTTGGAGGTTGTGACCAGATGGTTGGCGTTGGTCTGTAGAGCTTAAGAACCAACAGTCAAAAGAACACAATAACGCACATTAAGACGTTCTCATAACGGACCACTGAACACTGAACACTGTTCACAAATGTCACTAATCCCTGTAAAGCCACTGCCGCCATTAATGGTCACTGTAATTGGATGTATCTTCATTATTAAAAAAAAAAGATGCGAGATTTGACGAGAATTGCAATATAATCACAAAATGTGACAAAGTGTGCCAGACGCTATCAGATGCTTAAAATTATAGGTCTTCAGCATAAAAATAACAGAATTAATTATACCCATTTCTTTGAATGGTCCCATGTTCTCGTTTGACGACAAACGGTGCCAGATATGACGAGATATGCACTTATGTCACTTAAAACTAGTCAAATGATTCCTCAACAATAAAAATAAAACTAGACATCTCCAGCATTAAATGACAGAGATATGACATTTGTTCAAAATCTCGAATATTCTCATTTGGTTTGAGATGATGCGATGTTTGGCGAGTTTTGCAGTTTAAGCTTCTGAAATGCTATGAAATGCTAAAAACTACTCTTTAGCTTAAAACTTGATCGAGTTTTAAGCATTTCTGTGAAATCTCGTACCTTCTCGTATGAGGGCAAACCGAGCGAGATTTGACAAGACTTGAGACTGAATGCCTTCGAAATAAGAAAATGCTACCTTAAGCAGGAAACTAGACCTCTCTAGCATAAATATTGACAGAGATAGAAAAAAAAACAAAACGCCATATTTTCAGATTCTCAAGTTTTACCACAAAATAGGTAATTATGGTAACGGAAGCATAAGGCCAATTGTATGTAGGAATAACCCGATGAATCTTACTTTAAGATGCTGCAACAAGATTGTGATAAGGTAATTATTGATTTAGATATAGCCAAAAAAATTTTTACAGTGATTCAAATACCACGCCCCCTGGCGGCTATTTTCAAAAATTGAAAATCACTTTCGAGATAGTGATAAATCACATAACATATATCAGTTAAAAAAAAATTATACAAATATTGCGACCTGTAGATAGTATTTAATGAAATCTCGAAAAATGTCGTTTTATGAGAAATGGTGCGTGATTTTGCGAGCCTTTTAAATCTGTAATAAATAACTAATAAAATGCTACGTGTTGCAAAAAAACTAGATCTCTCTAGCTTTAAAACTTGCAAAGTTAGAAAAATATTTTTAAATCGGGCAATTTCGGAGCAAGATGAGCTACAGTTCGAGTTTATATTACATTTTTCCAACAAAGATATGAAGAAAAGACTGTTTTCATGGTTTTTGGTGACCTTGACCTTTGGAAGATTATGACAAAAAACAATAGGCTTCCAAATGAAATAGATATATACCAGGTGTAAAATTTTAAACGGATTGCTGCAAAAGTGTACCCTGTAGGGCGCCGACAAAGAGATACGGAACTGATCAACATGTTTGCCGAAAACTTTGATTCTGGCAAACAATTAAATGATCATGCGGACTTCTATCCACTTATTTTTTCATATTAACTAATTAAATCATCATACTGATTTGCGTGGAGGGGTGATTGTTTTTGAGTGATTCTTCTGTTTCTTTTTCTTCTTCTTCTCCTTCTTATAATAATAATTATTATTATTATTATATCAATTAAAAGGTATACCTTGCTTGTATAAATTATCCTAGTTCCGTGTATTTCACAGAAATATGTGTCATCCAATAAGATATGCATACGTATTAGCCAATGTGTACAGTGAATCTATACTGACATTGATTAACGGCGGATTCCACGACATTCTGGAGCGTACCTCCCGTGTGTATACGTGTGTGATTTTGGTCCTGACGCTGTATCTCCCGTATTTATACGTGTATTATTTTGGTCATGACTATATACCTCTCGTATTTATACGTGTATTACTTTTGTCATGACGTTGTATCTTGAGAATCGGTATAATTCATTGTAATCGTAATTACCCAAGATCAAGATTTTGGCGAACCTTTGAGCTTATGAGATGGCGCAACGTCATCCCTCGTCCATACCTGAACCCATAGTATCTCAAAAAGGACAATAGCTAGCATCACCAATTCTTGTAGGGGAAAATCGGTTAAATGTCAATCGTCAAATGTCTGTGTCGGCTTGCGTTTTACAACCCTAAAGCTGTTTATGTACACAGGGATGCTGACTGCAATATTTCTTCGATTTTTCTGAAAATGTATATAGCAACGTCTTGTTATATCTAACCAGTCTGTTCATTCTCACGACATTCTCAAGCTTAACTCCCGTGTATATACGTGCATGATTTTGGTCATGAGTGTATTTGGAGAATCGTTAATTCACGGTCATCCTGATAACCAAGGATCCCGTTTTGGCGACCCTTTGAGCTGGCGCAGCGTCGTCCATACGTTAACCCATTCTGTCCCAAAGACAATTAATAGCTTGCATCACCAATTATTTGCTCAGCTCACTGAAAGTCATCTGAGCTATAGCGATCACTTGTCGTCCGTCAGTTCGTCAGTCCGTTAACAGGGCACAAATCGTGTCCGCTGGACATAGAATCCACATGGAGGTCCATGAAAAATCTCCTTGGAAACCTGAAATTAAATCTCTGCTGCCCTAAGCTATATGGGGCTTGTAACTACCCCCAGAAAATTAAAAAAATAAATTGATACAGAAGCTATATATAGTATCTGAATAACTGATGCATTGATTGGCATGCTTGTTGGCATGCATGCCTATTGATCATGGAGTGTTTCATCAGTTCCTGCAGACTAGTGGTGCCACCTGTATTTTTCCAAATTTTTTACGTATTTATTACTCCATTTTTGAGACCTTCAAAGAAAGCCTCATCTCATCTGTTAACAGGGCACAAATCATTACTGCTTGAATCTTCTAACTTATCATCCAAAGATGTTGATGAAAAGTCTTCATGGAAACCTGAAATTAGGTCTCTGTTACCAGTATCCGTTGAGCTATAGGGCTTGTAAGTACTCCCCAGAATAATTAAAAATGTGATACAAAAACTGCAGTATCGAAATAACTAATGCACCGGTTTCCATGATTCTTTGCATGGAGTGTTTCATCAGTTCCTGCACACTTTTTCTCTAACTTGTAGACCTTCACTCTGGGAGTCATGTACGTTGCAAAATCACGGTTCAGTTTCCCTGAATTCAGCTTAGCGTCATGGCCACTAGTTTTTTTTTTTAAATGTCACATTTTCAAACGTTGTGGGATCGATCTTATTGTTGTACCGTCTGCATCGGCTTGCATTTTACAGGGAAAAACTAAAAAAAACTCTAAATCCAGAGTAGCTTACCTTTAAGTCCTGTCCAGGTGCATTTGAATGCAACTAAAGAATGCTTCTAAATTATTTTCAGAATGCTCAGACTATACTTTACCATAAAGGTGAATAATGGTATATATAATTAAGTGTTTTAGTTGAGGGCTAGCCCCCCCCCCCCCCCCCAAGCCCCGCTAAAATTCTGGAATAGTAAATGTAATGTAAAGCAAATAAAAAACAGAATGCGTAGTAAAAAGACAGTAGGAATAAATTAAATGGGGCCTATAGCCGCCCCCACGCCCCCGCTAAAGTCACCTTTTTTAGATTATTGTGTATGACGTCAGTGACGCATAGTTTGTGCACAAGGGAACACAACACGGCGAGACATAAACAGTGATGGATGGATACGTTAGTTTAGGTTGAGACGACATGAAACAGCAAGTATATGAACTAATGATCAAAGTCCACATAATTATGGGCAGGACTGACTACACTTCAGTTTTAATTACGGAATAGTCTTTGATTGCTTATGGCGATTATTAGACGGTTTCAGCCAGTTTAGACCCATTCTGGTCAGATGGAAAATGCAGGCCGGATATTGATAATTTCATCCGTGTGCTGGGAACTCCCGACTCTCAGCAAGGACCATCGTCTTTTTACCCTGCACCCCAGGAATCTCTGGGTTTTAGTGTTAAGTTCTCTTTTATCGACCAGATCGCAACTGAAATTGAAGCAGCCAACACGACTGTTTATAGGCCGCCCTTATTGACACACGGGGTGTGTCAATAAGGTCCAGCTTATTGACACACGGTTTAACTGCGCATGCGTCAAATCTGTCACACTCCCGCTAGATGGCAGGGCGTTCACCGTGTGTCACTAACAAACCCCGTCGTGATACCCGAAACCGTGTGTCAATAACGCGAGTTGTTGTTACTATAGAAGGTCTTAATTACCGGGCCGTGCAGGAGAAGTGGTAGCTTTGGACTAATCAGCTGTTACCATTGGGGTCCTTTGATCTCTGACACAAATGTTTAACATTTATAATAGTTTATTACTTTCATCGCCTAGGTATATTAATTAGTTTAAAACCTATTTTTTTACATGGCGGGGTATTACTAATTTCGGGGATCAAAATTACATCCCTGATGAAAATT
The DNA here is from genome assembly GCA_026874595.1 of Sipunculus nudus. NCBI lineage: Eukaryota > Metazoa > Annelida > Sipuncula > Golfingiida > Sipunculidae > Sipunculus > Sipunculus nudus. The sequence continues at coordinate 52,852,086 of CM049321.1, forward strand.
ATTTAACTCATTTCAAAATTTTAAATATATTCAACAATTTAAAAATATAATTTACATACATATATCTCGTTTTATTCAATATCATTTTTCTAATCAGAAAATAATAAACAAGGATAATAGGAACAAATAAGCTTTATTGAAATTAATACAAAATATAGTAAGTTAATCATAGTTTTTTATTACTAAATATACAAACTTTATAAGCACATCGATACTTAATTAAATAATTGCTATTAACCTGGAGAAGTGGATACTTTATTACTCTAATTTTAATAGAGACGTGATTACTGAGAATTTTGTCACATTCTTCTTTATGAGATGTTTACCTTTCATGATTTTCACGATGTAAAGTGGACACGATCATTTTTTTAGTTACTTCATTATTAAGTAATCGTTTGCCTCAAGGAATAGAAACACGTCGCCCTAGTAAGTGGGCGTGTGCACGCATGCATGCAGGAAAAAAGCTGTTGATGGGTAAATATAGGAAACTACTCTTCACTCGCGGCTGTTTGGACTAAAAATTGATTACAAAATCTATAACACCATAAAAAAGTTTATAAAGTAGTTATTCAGCTTATGTATGATTAAGTAATAATATTTTCACAAATTGGTTTGGGGTACTATGTGAGGTACAAGGCGATATAATCCGTCACGCTGTTAAATATATATGTAGCGCCGCATTGCCAACGTAATCTGAACCAGAAGTTACGTTCTGATAAACAACATAAATGCATGGCTTGAGCAATACCGATCAGTTCTAAAATTAAGATTTTTTTTATCAGTTTTATATCAGCAATCAGTGCACTGCTCATAATTAAGTATATACGTAAAAAGTATATGGCCCGATCGACGACAGCAAAGTTCAGTACACTTGCTCGGCTTTGATGTGGGATAATTGCGCTGAGAAGTGAAACTGACAGATTTCAGATCGACACCATATATAGACTGATACCACCAAATAAATACAAGAACCTAAATACTGAAGTGTCATATGTAAAACCGGTGACGTCGAAGATGAGAGGCACAATGGTTTGGAATGTTCTGCTTATGTTACGAACCCCTAACAATTCTGTATGATAAAACATCTTACACAATTACGCAGTTTCCTATACTTGATAAAACAATTCAATTGGTTTAATTCATAAATTTTAACGGTAAGACTTTGGTAGAATACTTGGTCCGCTGTTGGAACAAGTGTAAAAATTTACTTTTACGCCGTTAGAAAAAAGCACAACCCGTACACCCTAATGATGAGAGAAAACAAGATAAACATTTAGTCACTCCAGACTTAGTAGTTTAGAAATGGAAACAAGATTTAATTGATATATCAGAGGAGATTGTTTATATGGGATTCTCCAAGATTTATGACACAACAAATTTCGTACCTCTTAGGAATTTTCAGTTTTATGAACTACAACGTCGGGTGACGTTAAACCCATTTCTTCATAGACTGAATGTAGGCTAATAGATTCTCCTACTTGTACCTTTTGTAAATTAGTAAGAGAAACTTTATCACATATCTTTTTAAATTGTTCTCTTGTCGCTAACTTGTGGTTAAAAATACAAGAGGTTTTGAATAATTCGTCATTAAACTCCTCTGTTAAGTTTTCAGTATCTGAAGTTTTGTTAGGTTAAAGCGAACATAGATGGTTAAATATGCTAACACTGGTTGCTAAAATGTATGTTTGTAATTGCAGATGTCTCAAAATGTTACCGAACTATCATGGATGTATAAGCTATGTTAAGCAGATTTATTCAACATATGATGTAATCGCTAAGAAACTTTGAGGAGGTAAATTAACTCGACATTATTCAAACAAGGAAAACCTTACCGACCTGCTCTTCTCCACATGAATAATCTTAACGATTCAATGTAAATTGTTATTGAAATATTAATTTCTATATGTATGTTTGTATGTATGTACTGTTAGGTTATGCATGTACTACGTTTCTGTAATAAAAAAAAAGAAAGAAAATCCAAACAATTCATCATGCTGTATAAAATATACACAATTAATATACACAATATAAACATGTTAAGATACGGACACAAACATGCATACATATTTTTATTATATACAAAATATACCGTACATAAATATTCAAGCAAGTTCCATATAAAATTAAATATTCCAATACAGTCTTCTTCAGTATCATCCTTCTCGACCTCTGAACAGTGTTTCCTAATGCATGCTCTGTCATGCAGGGGCCCTGGATGAGGTAAATATGCAACTAGAGAATTTATAAAGGCTTGTTTCATTTAATTTATTATCTTTGATGCATTATTTTCAATTTTTTATTATTCTATAATAAATTGTAATGGATATCTATATAAGAATAACTACCATATTTGATATTTTATGACTAAATGTGCTCAAATTAGTCAAATATAGCTTGTACAATGCAATTCAACGTTTTCCTAGCGACTTTATCAATATCAACGTCATGCATAACGTTATGGTGGTAGATCACAGTTTGAGCCGATAAATTCGACTTATAGGATACACAGTGACTCTCATACAACACCACCTTTAATAAAATGTTTATTTTTTTGTAAAATTATACACCTCCTTTACATTACAGAACATTACTTTTATTTATAATTTGCGTTAAAGATGGAAATTAGGCCATTGAAAAAAAAATTTAATTACACAATTACCCTGGAAAAAACCCGTTACAATAAGGCAAAAGAAACATCTTCGCAATGATAAAAAAAAACACCACATTTCATGACGCCCAGTTTCCCTGGTAGCCTTTGAAGTTACCTGGCCCTTTGATCTAGGACACTAATGATCAAAGTGATTAATTGGGGCGACGGTGCGCCAGCTAAATTGCGGTACGCATGACTGACCACTGGTGACACACGGTAACCGAGACTCCCGATTCTCAGTACCCGAGACCTCAAAACACGGTAACCGAGACTTCCAAATCGAGGTAACCGAGACTTTCGGACCGTGTGTCAATAAGCACTTCGCTGTTTATATCCCGTTTTCATCATAAAACCGTTACTAAGCTGACTTACAGGTATGGTCAATTAACTGTATTAAGACGTACAAAACAATTCATTAGCACTTCAAATGAGCCCGAAACTTATTAATAACTGATTTGGGTTGCCTAACCCGGTACAATATATACTGAGTAAAAGCCGGGAGTCCTCGCCCGGAGCAGGGATATCCTGGCATCCTGAAAATCAGCGACCAAGGATTTACAAGCGAACCGTATCACCAGCCGGCCTGGTCAATACTCCAGAAGTAGCCAATTCTGGTTATTACTGGCTAATACTCAATTGAATAAAAAAATGCCCCAAACTTAATAATATAAACCACAACAACAGAATTATTTAAAAATTTTTTTTATTCGGTTATACAAGCTTGTTAATTGTATACATTATGCTATGAAATACTATAGTTAATAATTTAAAATGACACAAGACACAACTAAGACAAATATACCAATTTTGCAAAGTAGTAATGTTACTGCAGGGGGAACCAAGGTTAACTTAGAACAGTAATATGCATGCTTTTAACTGTTAAGATTTACAGTTTGCACAAATGTTTGACTTGTCAAATGACATAAATTCAATGATAAATGTCACAAATAAGGTGCTTCACTGTGCCAGTCTCATATAATAATCTCTCTGTGCCTGATAGCAGGCATCAACTAGGCGCCCTATCACTAAATGTCACCGTTCATGTCCCACACCGAGGCCCAGTATCAAAGCTTTGTCCCAGAAAGTCTTTGATATTCAAAAGTTAAGATCAAACATACAGCAATAATAAGATAGCATGGAGTTTAAGTAAAGGCAAGACTGAAATTAACTCAAAACTGACTCTGATTTTGCTTAATTAATCTCCATTCCCATAGCCCCTTGGTTAACAACTTAACATCCTTTAATGTCAGTATGTAAAACAAACTGATTATCAGGGAGCCATACAGTGGATCCAGTATTGTGCTAAAGATCATATGAAGACTAAATAAATTTTGTCACATAACTGTCTTGCTTCCACCTGTCCATCTAGTAACCACATGGCTCACTGCACTAGTCCTAGAGTCAGGCTTTTTGTCGGTTAACTAATATTACAGCCACTACTTTAAAGCCCATTTAAACTAGAATATCAGCCCTCAGCCAAAAGAACAGTGTTTATGGGTGGTAACAGTAACATTTACAAAATATTTGTTTTTACATGGATGTATATCTGTACATGTCTCAGTTATAAACTTAAATTGGAGAAGTATGTACCATGTATCATAACAATCCACCAAAGGCTTCCTGAGAAATAAGCTACTTAGTTTGTTTTTTCTATTCTAAGCTCTGTGACCTTGAAAAGTAGGTCAAGGTCAACCATCTTTGAACTCGACGAAGATTTTGTAAATATGCATCAGTACTGAAAAAAATGAAGTTCCTGTATTGAATAGATTTAGAGATATCCCACTCACAAAGCCAAAGTTGAAAAAAAATAAAAATTCATTAAAAATCAGAAATTTTAGGTGGCGCCCCTAAACTTGTGCAGCAGGTACAGACCATAAGTCCCAGTAACCATAGTAAGTTTGTGAAAATTCACCCAATAGTTCCTGAGAAATAAGCTTCTAAGTGTTTTTCTATAATCAGCTCTAAAACGTAGAAAGATAGGTCAAGGTCACCAATCTTCAAAGTTGACCTAGACTTTGTCGATAAACATCTTCACGGAAGAAATAAAATTCCTACGGTGAATCCTTTTAGAGATATCCGCTCACAAGGTAAAAGTTAACGGACGCCGGACGGATGGACGGACGGACGGACAGCTTCGGTGACGACAATAGCCCATCAGCCGTGGGGCTGAGGGCTAAAAAGTGTACATTATGAATGTTTTTTCAGATGAGACCAGTATATTACTTCAACTACTTGAAAGCCTGGGTAATAAAGGATATTGTATGAATGGTTTGTCAGATGACCAGTACATTAACCGGTATAAACCAGTAACAGCCAGTATTAGCTGGCTAAAGCCACCGGCCCGGACAATATGAGTAAAAGCCGGCTTTTGGCCAACCCTGCGTATCACACTGTACTGTATTGTATACCTCAATAGGTGCGCAGATATATGTTTGATGTTTGGAAAATGGGTAATAGCCATGAGTAACTTCTGGATGGCCAGGACAGTGTGTAAAAGCTGGACCCCATGGATACCGGACCCCTCAAATCAATTTCCACATTTTCCATAATTTATACTGACAAAACACCCCTTTTACTGATTTAAGAACAGAGCAAAGTCCCTTAATGATGCAGCTTTATAAAAATTCGATCTAATGAAAGATTTTGGTGAAGACGGACCCCACATATTTGAGGACTGTTCGATTTTGGTGGTCCCCAGTATATTATATTAATCATATTTTGATTATGACCTAATGAGAATTGATCAGTCAATCAACACCCCCCCCCCCCCAGTAATGATAAATATATTCTGCCAGAAGTTTACAGCTTGGTCATTTTCATTACTGCTATCTTAATGCTGTATTTGCTGTATCATATATTTAAAGTGGTTAGCCATCATATATTCATTTTATCACAGTTTTCAGGGTATTTCTGCCCTTATGGCAGAAGCAAGTGCAGAATGGTATTTCTACCACACAGCATTTGCCAGGGAGAAACAACAGCAGAAATGGCAATAGCAGAAACTTGTCAATCCTGTTTTGTACATATATAAAAAATATATGTATTGTCAATGTTTATATTGTTGATATTGAGTGACTCATTCATTATGTATATATATATTTCTGTGTGTGTGTATATATATAAATCGGGTGAGGGGCTTTTGACCAGAGAGGTTGTTGACCAGGTGGGCTTTTCATTGTTTTTTTTTTTTTTGGGGGGGGAATTCTTTTGTCCATACCCCTGGAAACCATGACCAATCAGGAAAAAGGTACTATCAGTCAGCCTGCACCACCTTCCATGTTGACATGAGCCCAAATGCCTCTTGGATCATGTTCTTCCTTAGGCCCTGGTCATAAATGAAGTTTATTTGTTGAACTCATAGGTATCACTTAACAGAAATCCAACAGGCATAAAGGTTTAAATTTGCCACGGGTACCTCTACTGACTTAGTGACTATAAGTTCAGCTATAGTGATGGTCCTTTGCCTGTTGTCTGTTAAAAGGCACGTTTTTAAACTATTGGATCTACGATTCCACAATTCAACATATGTCAACAGATGTCCCCAAGTTCCCCACTTCTCCTGGGTCACTGTGACTTGGTTCCTTTGAGAAGTTAAGAAAAAAGCTCAATTTTCCATAAAAAATCTATTGTTACACTTCAAGCCTAATATCAAAACCACAAGAGCCTTTTTGTTCTTCTTTCACATACACATTTCTTCATATATATCCTATGTAAATGCCAGAAATTAGGTCAGTATTATATAATTCCTTTACGTTATACATCCAAACATAATGTGCTTTGTAAAAAAATTAAAAAAGATATTCTCACTTGATAATTGTTGAAGCTAAAGACTTCTTATCAGGAATATAACCTTATATAATAAAAAATGTTAATCTTTGTCATGTTTTGCGATGGCATTCTCATCACATCACCTGTTAATTTCATTTTATTATTATGACAATAAAACTTAATTCAACATTGAAATCTAAGGCACTAAATACACCGTCAAACGACGACAGAAGAAGCATGAAATAATATGAATTTTTTATGTCTGTGTGACCTGTTAACTATATAAATGTCATAATTTCTTGTTTGATTAAGACCTTGTAGAGTGTGACTTACTCGCTTTTTTTTCTTTTGCAGTTGTTGACAAATGGATTCAAAGAAGGTGATTACTCAAGACCTGGAGATGTTTATAAAAGAGGAAAAAGATGAGATGTATGGCATGAACAGTAATGAAACGAAACAGGCTGGGATAACATTTGATGAGGAAGCCCTTCATAGATGTAAGGAAGAAAAACTTGATGCGACAACATCAGCAGACCTTAATGCTTCATTTGCAAATAAGGAGACAGAAGAAATCACAATACATGTAGAAAATGTGATTTCTAATTCTCCAGAAGAAGGGTCGGTTGCCTGTCCTGTTAAATATGAATCTTCAACTTTAGAACCTGAACGTTATGCTTCTCATACGACTGACACAAAAGAGTATAACATAAAATCAATGACAGAAAAACCAGCCAGATGTGGACAATGTGGTAATTGGTTCTCCCCATCTTCGCAGTCGACCATGCACAACAACATAAATACTGGAGGGAAAACATTACAAGGTCGACATTGTGATAAATGTTCTTCTTATTTATCTCATCTGATTAGACACCAGAAAGGCCAAACTGAAGGGAAGCCATTCATATGTAAGCAGTGTGGGCAGTGCTTCTCTCGTTTATTTCATTTGATTAGACACCAGAAAGTTCATAGTGGAGAGAAACCATTTAAATGTGAGCAGTGTGGTAAATGTTTCTCTCAGTCAGCTAATCTGTTTGCGCACACTCGTACGCATACTGGGGAGAAACCATATAAATGTGAACAGTGTGACAAATGTTTTTCTCATTCTGGTGATCTTACCAAGCATAAAAGAATTCACACTGGAGAAAAACCATTTAAATGTGAGCAGTGTGGCAATTGTTTCTCTCAATCCAGTTATCTGACCAGACATAAAAGAACTCATACTGGAGAGAAACCATTTAAATGTGAGCAGTGTGGTAAATGTTTCTCACAGTCCGCTCATCTATTTTTGCACACTCGTACGCATACTGGGGAGAAACCATTTAAATGTGAAAAGTGTGACAAATGTTTCATTCAATTTACTTATCTGAAACGGCATAACAGAATTCATACTGGAGAGAAACCATTTAAATGTGAACAGTGTGACAAATGTTTCTCTCAAACTACTGATCTGACCAGGCACAACATGATTCATACTGGAGAGAAACCATTTAAATGTGAGGAGTGTGGCAAATGTTTCATTACTTCTTCTTCACTGAAGAAACATAACAGCATTCATAATGGAAAGAACCCATAATTAGACGTGAAAAATATGGCAAGTATTTCTCCCAACCTGCTGATCTGATCATGCATAAAAGAATTCATACTGGATTAAAAACAACAAAATGTGAGCAGTGAGGCAAATACTTTCCTGGTCAAGGTACCCTTAACACTCACAAGATTATCCACACGTGAGTGAAACCATTCAAATGTAAACTTTTAACAGTGAGTTCCTTGGTTCAGTCATTTTTCAAGAAAGTTCGAGAAATTTTCCATGAAAGTTCGAGAAATTTCCGGGAAGTACGGGGTTATCTGGGAGGAAAAGGAAGTTAGGGAAGAAACTTTTGACATTTTCCACACATAAAACATATACACACATGTAATAGAGAATGATTGACATATGTATTACACTTATTCATGATATAAACATAGTTATTCATATTTACACAGTGAAATAGACTGAATATTACAAACTTAATAAAAAAAACTAACAAAATTAGAACAGTAATACTGACACTGTCTTGCTCATTAGGATTGAGACGGATCAGTTCCACTAATGTTTCGGCTTCATGAACAAGAGTTATACTCCCAAAATATCTTCTGCAAGTTGTTGGCTAATTTTGTACTTGTGTCCCAAAATGTCAAATCGATAATTTGATGCCTCTCCCGTAATGTCAATTGTTTCCCATAATAAACTTAATAAAATTCTCATGTGTGTATATAATAAACATATATAAGTAAATAAAGTTATAATCAAAAACATTGTGTATGTGTTTATTTTTAAAAGAGTAACTCCTCAAACAGCGTATCCATCTCCTTAACACAATTTAATATGAAGTATTTACTCCATTTAATTTTATTTAAAATATAATTACACAGGATGAGGTTAGCCTTGCGGTCCTACTGCGCAAATGCCCTTTCAGTGTGTGCACCATAGATGATGTGATCTTTATTACTAAACTAAAGACTACAAACTGTACAAACTACATTCCGGCCCGTAATTATCTTAATTATTCCACGTTAGACAAGCACCCAGAATAACACAGACCCCTTGACACTGTGGGTTTATTTTGGGGGCAATCTTAATTGCTCAAATAAAGAGAGAGCACTGTATTCCGAATCACACCCTTGAAAACGCCGTCACACCCCAGTTTGTTTCTCAGACACCCAGAGGATTTGCTTGCGCACACTTTACATAAAAATGGTAGTAAAACAACCACTCTGATTTGTAATAATATGACAGGCAAAAATATCATTTGGAAACAAGGCTGACCTGTACAGTGTGGGTGTATTTTCTTTGAGAAGATTGTGCTCACCAATATATATATATATGCACAGCAGAATTCCTACTGGAATAAAACCATCCAACTGTGGACAATGTGTCAAATGTTTCGCCCAATCCCCTTGCCTGACTATTCACAACGAAACGTACTTGAAAACATCCAGGTATAATCAATACATAAATGTTTCCCATTTATCTCGTGCCCATACGCAACAGGATTAAATTCAAATATAGTCATTGTGGTAAATATTTTTCTAATTTATATCATCTGAACATGTACATGACGATTCATCCTGGAGAGAAACCATTTAAATTTGAGTTCTTTTGCAAAAATATATCCTAAAAGCTTACAAGAGAAACCACATTTCAAAGAAATTATTTTAATTGAACAGAGCAATAAATGGTTCTCGACAAATGGTTCTTTTAAGTCTTCACGTGTCCTGACACGAAGATCATATAATTATGAGAAAGCATTTAAATGTGACCAATTTGCTCGTTATTTTTGTATATCCATTCGAATATAAACCATGTAATCTGCAAAGTAATATGAGCTAACATCAGTGCTGCCACTCTTTACTTCTTTAAAGGTAACATAGTTTTTCAGCAAGATTGCTTATTATACCTTTCTTCATACTTTTTCAGGGGTTGATATTTTTTCGCTCAACTGACTGAAAGTCATCTTAGCTAAGCGATCACTCTTTGGTCGTCCGTCCGTCAGTTCGTCCGTTTACAGTGCCTATATCGTAACCGGAAGACCTAGAAACATCTAATTGTTCATCCTGAGAAGTCCATGCAAAATCTGAGCTATGAGGCTTGTAATTTTCCCCTCAGAATAATTAAACATTTGATATAAAATCTCCATTTTTTAATAACTAATTCATTAATCCCCATGATTGTTTGCATACAAATATATCATATAGTGTTTCATTAATTGATCCAGACTGGTTGCGCCACATGTTTCTTTTCGAATTTTTACGCAATTTTTTTTTCTTTATTTTTGAGACCTTCAAAGAAGCGGTCTTCTGTTAACAGGGCACAAATCGTAACCGTTTGACCTAGAATGTAACTGTACAGGTCCTAGGCAAATCATCATGGAACCTGAAATTAGGTCAAAGTGACCCTTATTCTGCAAGATAAGAATAGGATTTGGATAAGATCCAGGAAGGTTCCTGTAAAATTTTCTTGGAAACCTGAAATAATGTCACTGTGACCTTTATTCTGCAAGCTGTGTGAAAGAACATGGTCTTAACATTCAGTTATAGTCCATAGGCTGAGGGGTTCCCCTGTGCAAAAGATGTGCCCTTAATTACCCTATATATTATTGAACTGGACCATGAGACATAACAAAAGAGTGAAGGCAGACTTTTGTTCACCCGGCAATAACTAAGAAAATGACTTCATAAGCCATGCCCCCGGATGCTTAAACAAAAAGAGCTCAACTTAGGGGAAGGGGAAACGTAAACGTCTGTAATTTTCGATATACAAATCACAGAACAATAACGTTCCACTTAAATTGTTGATACTTAAGTCCCCTACTCATAACAATTATCAATATGCAAATTATTATGATAATGAGGTCACCAGAGGTCAAAAGTCACAAAATATTACATCTTTCGGTAACAGGTATTCTGAGACAACGGAAATGCTCCAATCTACACTACAAAAGCATAAAATCATCAGAATACATTTCAATAAAGACATTGATGCATAATCAGTGACTTCCTTGATCCAGTTATTTACAAAATGTTAAATGTTAAAGTAAACGTGTTTAAAATTTGAAGTTTTCCCGCTACTCAATCTTTAAAAATGTAGTCTGTGTGCTGATGTAATCTTTTCGAGTATCTTTTGTTGTATCATGGTCATAAATTGTTGTTTCTTTTTCTTCATGTACTTTACACCAGCACCTTTAAAGGTAGGCCAATAAGGTCAAAATGCCATTGCAGCACAGACCATGCTGAAGCAAGAATAATATTGAAAACTGACATGTAACAATTGATGCGCAGTCTACTCTGGATAACATTCCAGTTCTTTTAACAATGTTCCTTAAGCTACCATTAAGTTTCATGTGCACGTCATATGAAGACTTTATTCAGAGGTATTTAAATAATTCAAAGGTAAATATGATTATGCATTATCAAGACAAATGGTAGAAATTAAGCATTATGTAACTTTCTTAACCTTTTTAACATTTTCCCGGTGGGTTCTCTTTTAATAACTGTTCACATACAAACATATTTTACTGAATGCCAGCGTATGGGATCAAAAGGCCTACCAGTTGATACTCGTGAAATGTGTATGTGTGTGGGGGGGGGGGGGGTCTAGGGGTTTATGTTTCTTTCCGAGACATTTTTTCCCATTGTTAAGACGATTACTCATTTTCATGGCACTTACCTTTATTGATATCGATATCTTCAGTTAACATTGAAAAGATTGACCATCATTTCAAAATCGCATGAGCTCACTGCTGAAGATCCTTCTACACACAAATGAAACTCTGTATATTTAAAATCACAGGTTTCAATGATAAACCAGGTAGGTTTCCATGGTAAATCACATAAAGAAGAATATGAAATGTTACATTTGTGCGAGCAGGCATTCTTTAAGGAAATCTAAATAAATAGTCATATTTTTTGTATTTTTAGGCTATGACCTCTGTCATTGTTTTTCTTAAATCATGTATCTGCTGTGTCGGTTTGTCTTGCTCGGTGGCATGCAATTTCAAAATGTAAAAAATGTAAAAATGTGCTTTTCCTATTACAAATAAACAATTATGGACCATATATACGCCAATATGTGGCCTTAAAATAGCAGTTAAAAACTGACCACTCGATATTACCTGTATGGTTCCAGTCCTGCCTTGTACTCCTTTTTTTATTAAGGATGTTCTGGGCAGTGTATACTAGTGAAATTTAAAACGTGCCTCTTTAGTAAGCTTCTCTAGTATTGCCTGAATATATCTTTTATTTATTTTTAAAATGACAGATTCAAATATAATATAATATATATATATATATATATATATATATATATATATATATATTATATATAAGGAATGTGTAAGAAGGAGGAGTATATGGTTCATCGGTTTATTAACCCTCTATTCAACTGGTCCTATATTAGTATCAGCCAAAACAGAGTTTTACGGATACTATGTTTTCAGTCGGACGCCGCCGCCACATAGGTTTCCTGAGAACTCCTCCGTAACCAGTTGACGGAATCTTTTGTAATTCGGAATTATGATCGGATTACACTGCTGCGCCCTCATTTTTGCCCAGCGTCCATTTGTGCGTCTGTTTCCACACATAAACCCACATATCTCGGGAACCGTTAGACCCATCAGGCTAAACATTTTGCACAAATGTAGCCCTTGGATAGCTTTATAACATAAACTAAAAATGGTGGCGCCACATGCAACCATTTTTTCACAGCGTCCATCTGTTCATCTGCCTTTGGATAAAATCACTCCTATCTCTGCATTCGTTGGACTTATCCACCTGAAATTTTGCAGGTTTATACATCCTGGACAGCTTTCACGATTTATGACAGGTAGCGCCACCTACATTCATATTTACGCCGCAGACCTCCAAGCTCATTTCTCGGGAACCGTACGTTTGACCGATTGGGCCAAAAGTTGCATGTATATAGATCTCACATAGCACTTTATTATTCGAAAAACTGGTGGCGCCACCTGCAACCAATTTTGCACAGCGTCCGTCTGTTTGTCTGATCTCACATAGCACTTTATTATACGAAAAACTGGTGGCGCCACCTGCAACCAATTTTGCACAGCGTCCGTCTGTTTGTCTGCCGTGGGATAAAATCACTCATATCTCGGCAGTGGTTTGACATATCTCCCTAAAATTTTGCTTGTTTAAACATCTTGAATAGATTTCTCGATTTTGTGCCAGGTGGCGCCACCTACATTTATGTTCACGCTGCAGACATTCGGCTTATATCTCAGGACTGGATTAACATACCCCCCTGGAAATTTGCAAATGTATAGATCTCACATAGCTCTTAATCATTCACAAAATTGGTAGCGCCACCTGCCACGATTTTTGCACGGCATCCTTCTGTTTGTCTGCTGTGGGATAAAATCCCTCAAATACAAGTAGTGGTTTGACTTGTCTGCCTAAAATTTTGCATATGTATGCAACTTTGACAGCTTTCTGGATTTTGTGGTAGGTGGCGCAACTTACATACACATTTCGGCTGCAGACATCCATGCTAATATGCAAAACACCTCACTCTATTTCCCCTTGCCACTCAATCCATGCCTCACTTCACCCGTCCCACTCTGATTTTGGCGGATACACGTAGTCGCTTGTCGACAACCCGTATTGTGGTTGTATTTGGTATCCGTTCAAAAATGAACCAATCTAACATAAGGGTAATAGTCTTCAGTGTAATATTTATTATATTTATCCTGCGCCATACCACCTTCAACTACAATTCTTTAGTATTTATCAAAGTGTAAAAGTAAAACAGTGCTTTAAATATATCATGACTCACGTAAAGTTATGTACTACTTACGATTCAATGCAACAGTGCTTTACTAACAGTTGTACAAATATGCGTTATGTAATTAAGAATATCTATGTAATGCAACCTGAAGCTTGAGGCGTTTAAGTAAGGGACATTTTAAGACATTTTATTTAGATATGTTGTTGGCCTACTGAAACATAATGGCCAGGAATGTCTACTAAACGTCTCCTTTTACCACGGGAATCTTGCATTTTTGCAGACAGTCAACTTCTTCATTACCATACACAATGTAAACATATATCGTATAAATTCAACACAATGTTAATGTGTCCCCTCCCCCCCCCCCCCCTTTTTGATCTGCTTCCTATCCCCTCTGGTATGGTACGTACGTAATCCCCAAACACCCATGTGCTGACTGTCCGACTTTCAGCCGGGACCACCATCTTTTAGCCTACACCTCTGAGCCATCTGTGTTTTAGTTGAAACTTCTCTTTTATCGACCAGATCGCAACTGAAGTTGCAGCAGGCAACAACACCGTGTACCACATACAAAACTTTCCTATGGGGGCTGCATGTGTTTGCCTATCACATGATCAGCTCATGAATATGGCATGACCCAGCAGAGAACCAATAGGAGATAAGGAACTGACACTGAGCAGGTTATGTCTTCATTTAGACGCAATGGTCAGGTCGTCAATCTGAATATCTCCAGCTATCCTTATGGCACTCTTATGGAGGAAGATGGCCAGGTCGTTTAAGGCGCAAATGTCTGTACACAGCTCCAAATTTTCAATTCAGGAGCAGAGTTTGTGCCTTCCGAGGATGTCCCAGGATTAGCTCCATCCCTCTGTTGTCCTCATGATCTTTTTTTTTTTATTCAGATCTCTCATACCCACAAGATCATGGCCAATGGTTTTCTGCAGACTTCTGTACAGGAACCATTGGCTGGATTTTCACAATACTTACTAAGATCATAGGGAGTGATGGTCTGTAACTGCTGCACAAGTTTGGGGGCGCCACCTGCAATTTCTTATTTTTAATGAATTTTTCTTGGATTTTTCAATTTTGGCCTTGTGCGCGGGATATCTCTAAAAGGATTCACACTAGGAATTTTATTTCTTTGGTGAAGCTGTATATCGACAAAATCTCGGTCAAGTTCAAAGATGGGTGACCTTGACATACTTTTCAAGGTCACAGAGCTGATAATAGAATAAAACTTAGAAGCTTATTTTTCAGGAAGCATTTCGTGGATTTTTATGAATCATGGTACATGCCTCTCCATTTTAAATTTATAACTGAGACATGTACAGATATACATCCATGTGAGAACAGATATTTAGTACTTGTTACTGTTACCACCTCTTAACACTGTTCTTTTGGCTGAGGGCTTTTGTCAGCTTCTGCTGATATTCTAGTTACATTCTGTGTTTAATCCGTTCTGGTTGAACTCTTGTTGTCGTGCTTGCTTGGGGCGAGATCACGTGTACACCATGGTGTGTAGAGGCACGGCGATGTTTTCTAGAGAATTCCTGAAACGCGTGTTTACTGTACAGATTTTATAGACTGTTCGAGAAGTGGAAAATTCTCGGCTTGAGGTGTGAAGGTATATAAAGGGACTGTGTTTTAGAACGGAAGGGCAGAGAGAGAACAGCAGAGCAGATTCCAGCGGACGCAGAAGCGTGTGTCAGATTCTAAGACCTTATCCGACGAATGCGACAATTATAGAGTTTAAAAGACTTTCTCCTGGATTTTATGCATTTCAACTTCAGTTTACTTTCTGGGTTGTTGCAAGAACTTTCCACTGGACTGTCATTCTCCGAGAGTTTACATTTAAAGGACTTATCGTTGTGATGGTGTTGGTATCCAGGTACTGCAGTGCACATACATTAATTTTCTGTGATTGTATTGACTTGCTGCTATAACGCTGTTTTACTGTATAATTGTATTGCTTTAGTGTATTGTATTTTTAGGGTTGTTTTAAGAATAAATTACAGTTATTTGTTAACAAAAAAACACTGACTTCTTTATTCATTCCCCTAGACATTTCACGCTGCATAGTGTTACAGAATCTGATTTTTTTAAAATCTCCATTACTGTTTATATTAGGTTCCGTAACAATATATATATATATATATATATATATATATATATATATATATATATATATTATATATATATATATATATATATATATATATATATATATATATACGATTCTGTGTCATATAGATCGTTAATGTTTAATAGAAAGGAACAACACTGTTTTTATATACAAAATTCATTTTGTATGCACAAAAATCTAGTGTTTTCATCATCTTTTTGGTGTTAACCCCGGCGGCGCTTGGCAGGTTGTGATGTTGCTAGCTATATGAAATATATATATATATATATATATATATATATATATAATATCTGTATTAATATATATGTATGTGTGTGTGTGCGCGCGCGCCACATATCATGCAGAAGCGGATCTAGGGGAGGGGTCCAGGGGGTCCGTACCCCCCACTTTTTTTTTAGCTGCCGCAACCTTTTTTTGAGAGTTTCAGACCAATTTTTGCGGACACCCCCCCCCCCCCTTTTTTTTTCTTTACCTTGGGACCTTTTTTCAGTTTTTTCGTAAGTCCATCCGAGTTGCATTGACCCATCCTTTTCCTTAGTCCTGGATCCGCCACTGATATGCTTGTTAAAATATCGAAAATTCACCACTTTGTGTTGCTGCAGTCTTGCAGCGCTGACATATATAGTAAACAATACAAGCGCTGCAGCCTCTGGCGGGGAGAGTCTATACTATCTAAGTTTTTACGGATCCGTACAGACCCACAGACACGTGTATGCCTTGTGAAGCGTGAGGACACCAAACAAACCCCACATATTATAATTGTTACAGATGCTTAGACTCCGTTGGGACCAAAACTTTTGCTGGATGACCAGCATTAATAAAGTATGGGCACTTACTCTGGATGAAGTCAGATATTACATCGTCTCCGTCTGGCCGATGGCGCTTTCCGGTTGGAACAACCAATAGGAATTTGGCATCATTGACAACAAGCGATGTATGATGGGAAGGATGCTTATGAAAATATGGTCTATATCCTAGTGCACGGCACTGGCATTCCTGGGAAAAGCCCCCCTGAATTCATCTTTTGCATAGATTGCCCACCTAATTTGCATAGGATTCCTTTTCCGGTGGTGTCCAGTAGGCATGCAACATCTGAACCCCGGCAGTTCAAAGGATAAAAAAACATTTACAGGCGCAAATAAAGGTGATATATCGATATAATTTGATACATAAAAAGTTTATTTCTATATATAAATACAAGATTGTTTCTCTATCGCACAACAAGCAGTGGTAATTCATGTTACAGGTCCTTCCATGAACGGCAGGGTGAACTCTCACCGCCAGACGGTCGGACTCCGTATCACATAAACGGAGTCCGTACGTGGCGGACTACACTTTGTGGGGATCTCCCGACTTCCAGCCGAGACGGTATAGGTCGATTTCGGCCGCCGACGATATCGGCCGCCTGCCTCAAGTCGACCGCCGGCGCCCACCGGGCAACCATTTCGGCCGCAACCCCGAGGATGCCATTGCTCTGGTCAGTCAACCATATCGGCCGAGACTTGGGCGGCGGGGCACCATTTCGGCCGCCGGGCTACCTCATTACTAGCCGCCGTTGTTCTGGGCTACCTAACTTCAACTTACACGGCTACATATTAAGTCCTAGCTGATTAAACTTTCAATGTGAATTTTGAAAAGAACTCAAGCGCACACATTTCAGTACACACTTTTACACAAACACCTTCAAACAAACAAAAAGAAAAAAATCAGAAATAAACGGCATAAATAAATAAACAAATAACACTTTATACATCTTTTTTATTCATTTTATTAGATATATTATAAATGACGAAATTACATATGTGTTAATTTAATTCAAACGAAATCTAAATTACTGCAATGAAGAAGTCTAACTATAAATCATAACTATATATACAGAGGTCACAATAGAAAATTTTCAATCCCGAAATATATACAACTATGTCTTAAAGCTATAAACATCTTGATAACAAATTATAAAGTAAACTCTAAAAAAACTTAGCTACTCCTGGAAAATCCAAAACGTAATTCCAACTATCACAGTCGAGTACAAAATGAACGAGCAGGGAAACGGGACAGCGCGTCAGCCGCTGGCTTCTAAGAGGCTTCTGCTCTTTGTATAACAGGTCAAGGATTCTTGGTTTATCACCCCTGCACTTCGGGGCGGGTGCTCTTGCAACTGAATATTTATTCACAGCAACAATTATCGCCGAGCAAGTACGTGAAGTTTAGATGTATTTATTTCAACGTATTATTTCAACGTATAATCATTGATTGACGTAGTTTTTAACATACGATATAATCATGATATATATATATATATATATATATATATATATATATATATATATATATATATATATATATACCCTATAAACATTAAGATTGAAGTGAAAAGTGTAAAATTATGACATGATCAAACTTAATTGATCGTATATATCAGAGGATTTATTAAACATGTTTATATACTCATACATCGGTTCGGTTCACAGTTTATTAGAAATGCAGCAATTATATACACACACACATCTAGAACTATATATATGAAGTACATATATATATATATATATATATATATATATATATATATATATATATATATATAGAGAGAGAGAGAGAGAGAGAGAGAGAGATTAATATATTTTTGGTAGTGCCTTTTAATTAAACTTTAGACGATTTGCTTCAAATACGGGACGACATTGAACCTGGTTTGCTATCCTTTGATATACATTTGTGAACGAAGTTACAGGACAAACTAATGTTCTTTATTATTCAATGCAAGTACGTGTGTTGTAATTCGAGATTTTTACTGACGCATGTTTCATATATATATGACTAATTATATTTTGAATAAATATATATTTTTAGCAAGTCCATCATATTTCTGGTTGAATAAGCTAGTTCTTATTATGATGAAACCGTGTTTGTAGTAATGAGGTAGCCCGGCGGCCGTAATGGTGCCCCGCCGTCCAAGTCGCGGCCGATATGGTTGACTGACTAGAGTCAGGGTGCACTGAGCAGTGGCATCGTCGGGTTGCGGCCGAAATGGTTGCCCGGATGGCGCTGGCGGCCGATATCGTCTATTTTAGGCCGGCGGCCGATATCGTCGGCGGCCGAAATCGACCATATTCGCCGAGACTACCGTCTTTTAGCCGTCCCCTCAGGGACATCTGAGTTTTAGTGGGGAGTTCTCTTTTATCGATCGACTCGATCGCAACTGAGATTGCAGCAGCCAGCACACCCGGAAATTGTGGCCTTAACGTACTACAGGTTTGGTCAGTTCACTGTACTAAGGTGTACAAAACAACTCCCAAGACTGGTTTTTACTCCTGTTATTAGTACTATAGTCCGTCCCAGTACCCGTGTCCGCATGTTTTTCCGGGATAAATTTTTATACAAGTAAAGCAGTGTAAACCTTTCTTGTCCAAAGGTCGCAGGAGCTATTCCGCCGACTTCCTGCGCAAAAAGTTATGCCTTACCTTGCTTTAATTTTGTATGAGACGAATAATCCAAAATATAACAAAACAAGTTACAGCGTTTACGACTTATTCCTTGCCTGAGAACTGATAATAAACAAGCTAGTCAAACTTATGACGTCAGTCAATTGAAGGTGACGCGCGACCGATCACTATGACGTCTTTGTGGCATCACTGTTGTCTAACAAACACCAAACGCAGCCATAGACATGGAAAGTGTAACATGGAGGAATGTACTGTCCAGTAGTGCCGGGAAGACGCAATTCACGGTATTTCTGCATAAATAACGCAAAAGAGTCGCAAAGTTAATACATTTTACATGACATATAACTTCTTTACACAAAATCGGCGGAATATCCGTTTATCTACTTCAGGCCAAAGGGCATTTTTAAAGAATATTTTAAAAAATAATTATCACGAAAAAACATGCGGACACGGGTTTTGGGACGGACTATAGTAGGCCTATATGCTGAAAATGTTGCCCAGCTCAGTGTCACTTGTGTCAGGTTGCCACAGGCCCTATCCCGTAGCTTTCGTGCTCTCTCCTCACGCTACGGGTCCCTCCGCTGAGAGAGCCCTAATACGAGATGTTTGAAAACAGGAGACATGTCACTGGACAATAAAACAATCTCCCAGCTAAAAATGTGTCACATATAAGGATACAAACATATTTGTATCATAATATGATACAAATATGTTTGAATCCTTATATGTGACACATTTTTAGCTGGGAGATTACTGTTTTATGGACATGAAGATTTTAAAGTGGTATGTTATGTTACCATATGATTCATATGGTAACATAACATACCACTTTAAAATTGTCATGTCCATAAAACAGTTGAATCAGGTAGGTCTTGATTTCAAGCGGTAAAAACAAGCATGTCTGGAGGGGATTTCCTTGGGGTTCCCCAACATAAAACGTCATACCCATTGTCAGCCTCCAGCGCAGAGTCAAGATATGTTGTGTTTATCCTTAACATTCATGATAAATTTCTGTACAGAGAATGATGCATCACATGCGCCACCTGGTGATTGTCCCAACTTTAGGAACAACTGTCAGGTCCAGGGAAGGTAAACTTTTATAGTGAGTATGTTTTAGGCCCTAAAGCACAAGTTACAACAAAATTTCTTGTTCAGGCAAATACATTAAAACTTTTTCCCCCAGAATGTGTAAGTTTTCCTGTTACAAACACAATATTTGATTTTATAGGAATTTTTGCCCAGTACAGGATTTACGTTCTCCAGTTTACTTGAGGCTTTATATGCGGTAGGTATCCATGGAATGGATAGATGTATATGCCACATTATAACATGCAGTCACACAGGCCCCTGCCTTCTTTTATCAAGCAGACGGGAACGCATGCTTTATGTTAGGATGCACCCAGTTTAAGTACATGTATATTTCTTGAGTTTAGTGAACCAGGGTTATTTCAGCCAGCGGTGTGCAGTGCACGTGTTCATCACTGCTGTATCCTTGTAACATGACCACTGGCTACACAAGACCACTGCCTTCATGGGTTGTTACCAGGTTTATGCACTGGATTGTTTCAGTCAGCCAAGTGCATGTGTCATATTTCAGCAGACCTGTGTGTCAGGAAGTAAGCAGTGATGTTACACATGCACTGCACACCGCTGGCTGTAACAATCACCCTTGCTCACAATTGTCTAACAGTGCATGCATTCCTGATGCTAGATAAATGAAGACAGCAACCTTTGGCTCTGTGTTTACAACAGAGCCACAACTGGGTCTATGTCAAGTTGTAGCTTAGCTGCCCATGGTGACCTAACAGGTTTCAGGTCCACATTGCATCAGTCACTTAAAAAAGCAATTGAGGAATCTATCCTTATTCGCTAGGTGTAGTTCTGTACCAGTGCAGGCCTACTGGCTACTGCTTTGTACAGCCCTGATCTACTCCAGTGCTTCACCCATGTTCACCTTTTTCACCTGATAATCTTTATAAAATGCTCTAAGGTATACCTTCATTTACCCAAGAGGGCCCGACTTTACAGTCAGGGCCTACATATTGGACTCTTCTTAGACCACTACTGATAAGTCTGTAAATAAAAATTAAGGAAGTGCTTATTTCCAGTCCCCCCTGGGTGTTAGTACTTCCAATGTCAGATAGAATAATTACATGTTTGTTAGAATAGTAAGTCATATAATAATAACATGTCTGTTAGAATAGTAAGTCATATACAGCAGTTCTGTTGGATTACACTGATGAATAACAAATATTATAATAAAAAAAGGAACTTTTTTGGTTTTACCTGTGAGATGCATATCTACCAGTGAAGTAAAAATATAACACTGTATGTTGCCTTCAAGTTTATATTTTTAGATTCCTATATTCAGTGTTCTTGTGAATTTCACCTAATTTAACACCACAGTGATATTATTTACAATGCTTGTGAGGAAGTCAGTGGTACAGCATATTACTGAAACAACAACCTACCATGGTAGCAGCTGCCAATGCAGTTTGAGTGTCTTGACTTTACCTAGTATTCCGAGCCAAGACCAACAGCACTAGTCTGAGCACCAGGGCTTACTGATGAGGTGTCAACCATTCACTGATAAGGACTCTGTCAAGAATCAAGTGTTGTCTAAATCTTCCTCACCTTTCTTGTGCAGCTTTAAGTTCTCACATTCAGCAAACCTGGTATAAATCTTTAATTAATTATTAAAAAAACAGTTCAACAAAATTTATCTGCAGAAAAATGAAAATGTAAATTAAGTCTTTTGAAATTTGTTGACAAATACAAATGTAATTTAATTCAATATTATAATTGAAAACTTAAATGTTTAAAGTTCCCAAGAGGTACCCGGTATTCCAAGTGCTCTTATAGAGAATTTTGTAAACAGGCAGTCATTTAGACTTGCTTTATAACCCGAAAGAATGAACATCAAATTTTTGTCATTTTAAATCCCAAAATACTTTTCTGGCTTTGTTTATTAATATAAGGGGAGTGGAAATAGGCATCCCTTTTTAAACCACTCCCCCAGAAGTGGAAATAAGGAATGCCAAAAATTATAGATCCAAATAGGCCCATAAAGGTTTAGAAAATCATATTATGAGACTTTTTTGGAGCCATTTTACAATAGGTGGGACATTATGGTTCAATGAACTGTCTACAGAGGGAGAACCATTTTTTTTATAGAGAAAAACAAGGCAGGTGCTAGCAACTCTGTATATGTGTCACTTTAAATAGAAGTGAACCTAATAAAATTATTAATTAATAGTTTTAGGCATCCAACATTCCTACCTTATCTTAATTCTGGTGTTGCACCTGTTGCAAAATTGTCCTAAATTTTAAAATAAAATTTGGAGTTCATATTAGATGCTGCTTGTAGCCAGTTGCCTGCAGCAATGAAATGGCTGGCATTGTAAATCGATGACTGTTTTTTTTTTTCACCTGCTTTTATGAACAGCTAAATGGGCTTTGAACATGATACTATCAAATTTTCGGGAAAAGGTAGTTTTACAATCAATTTAACTGATGGGTTGATATTAAAACATGTTTACCATAGCAAAAGTATCTTTAATAAATAAAACTTTATTTTTCAAAACAACTGCAATGACTTGGCAACTGTAAGTGCATTTTTCTTCAGTTATTTGGGCCCCACTTGACAAGCGGTGCCCTATAGTGATTACCGTGTCAGTCCGTCCTTCCTTCCGTGACACTTTCTTTCGCATGCTATAACTCGATGACAACCTTGTGCAGCTTTCCCAAATTAACATGGATGATTGGTACCTATAAGGGCTCCAGACCTATTGAATAACAGACCTGTCGGAATTCAAATATGGCCGCCACAGCCAAATCACTGATTTTCTTTCATGTGCAATAACTCAACGACAACCTCATGCAGCTGTCCCAAATTCACAGGGATGATTGGTAGCTATGAAAAATTGCTCAGATCTCTGGATTGGTTCAATGTATTGGTCTGAAATTTTGGCATGTCCATCCACCTTGGAAAGTTTTCTCGTAAACCAGACAGGTGCTACCGACATTCCTGTCTCCATATGCTTTGGGTGAAAATTGCTCGACCTACCTTCCCGTTTCCATAAAATAAATTAATGCGCTTTTCTCAAGAGTTATTCACCATATTGGCCCCCATATTCGGTGAAAAAAATTGATTCTCAAGTTGATTGATGGAAGAAACCATAGTCGCTTGCAAAGTGTCAGTATATGTTGCTGAAGATGAGGGGCCTATTCTTGAAGGGGGGGGGGGGATTAATTGTCTGGGATACTATGGCACCTGTGGTGCAAAGAAAAAATATTTAGTTATAACCTATTTTGTACATTACACAGTTAAGAATTGTTAATATCTAAATCTTATTTTGGCTTCATGTAACTAATGCTGAAGTTATGGTTAAATGGATTATCATATATACTTCTAATTGCTGCCCACTCTTTCAATTAAAGCATGTTATTAAATGATCACAATAGCTTAGGTCCAGTTCCACAATCACATTGAATAGTTGTGATAATCATTATTTTAGATAAGGGAAGTATATACATTATTACCTGTACATCTTCAGGTGATACTGGCCTCTAATATAATTAAGTGTCTCAGACCCTCTGTGTGTTAACATGAGTAAAATATTGGTTTCTTTTGTCACAATTACTACACAAGTTTGAATGAGACTTAAAGCTAAATAAAGAAAACGAGCAGGAGTTGCATGCTTAGTAACAATAATGTTAAGACAATCTGGAAAATATACTTAGAGAAGGTGTACAGGACTATTAATCTTATGAATCCTGGTAATTCCCGTTAATTCACAGTATTTCCTTGGAATTTCCATTGCTTGGAAATTAACAACCCTGAACTTGGTGGTTAAAAATCAGTTGTACCATAGAATATCATATATTCACAGATGAACATCTATTTATACAGCTTAGAGAGATGTTCATAATCCAGTCATTTATTGCATAAATGACTTAAGATATACAGTGACATCAGCTCTCCATATTCCTGTGGTGGTAACCTCTCAGACGCAGATGATAAAATGCTTGAAATGCTATCTCGCCTTAGTTGGTTTCTCTGAATTTGGCTTACCACTGTGATTCCTTGTCCTTTTCGCCAATTGTCAGGCATCATGTTTACACAAGCATCGACAGTGGGCTACCATTGACAACCATGCAGCCAGTCATGACAGCCTGAGAGGAGATACCTCCATTTGATCAAAGTTATTCAGGCATCCTCCTCAGCCAGACTCTGTTGTTTACTAGTGGGCTGCAAGGTCACCCTGTTACCCTGCCCGGTGACCATGAATAATATTTGTTGGCTAAGGATTATGCTAAAAGATGATACATACTATTGAGAAATTGACCACTAGCCAGATGAGTTACCTAGAAAACATAAGGATTGCTCCTCGTTCTGGTGTGTGTTGAGCATCAGCTATAGTGGCTATTGACAACAGTGAAACATGAACTTCAGGAAATAGCCAGTTAGATATCAAGCTTATATATTGTTAATGTATTTATAAACCTAATGAACTGATTTATCCAGATTAGCATTTATGTTAATTTAATTGTATTTTACAGGTTTTTTTTCAGGTTGATATAGTATAATACTGTATAATCCGGAAAAAAAACTGGATTAAACCAGATAAAACTGGGTTTTATCCATTCTCCAGGAATAAACAAGTTTTATTCAATTAAAAACCCTACCCTGATATAACTTTTATCTGGATGAACTGTTACCCATGTAGATCGTCATAATCTCTTGTCTGATAATAGCATTTAACTATTATCGAAAGTGACTTACTAACTTAGTTTTTTTTTATCTTTTTTTTTTTTTGCAGCAGTGAAAAAATGGATCCAGAGCAGTTGATTTCTCAAGACCTAGAGACATTTATAAAGGAGGAAAAAGATGTGATGTATGGCATGAGCAATAATAAAACGGAAGGGTACAGCATTTCATTTGACGAGGAAGGCCTTTATAGATGTAAGGAAGAAAAACCTGATGAAACTGCATCAGTAGACCTTGATATACCCAGGTATAGGGCTGCATTTGAAACAAAGGAAACAGAAGAAATGACCATACATGTAGAAAATGTAATTTCTGATTCATTAGTAAGCGACCCAGATGCCGATCTCGTTAAATGTGAATCTTCAAATGGACAGTTTTATATTAAGAATATAGCTGACGTAAAAGCATTTAGTGAGCTTGCTGAAAGGAACTCAAAGAAAAGTGTAACAACTTTAGAATTTGAAGGTTATGCTTCTTATACTCCACCCAAGCATACAACAATCGATACTGGAGAGAATCCATTTAAATGTGAACAGTGTGGTAAATGTTTCCTAAATTCTGCTGCTCTCAGGCGGCATAACAGAATTCATACACGAGAGAAACTTTTTACATGTAACCAGTGTGGAAAATGCTTCTGTCGATCTCAAAGTCTGAGCAAGCATAAAAAAATTCATACCAGAGAAAAACCATTTAAGTGTGAGCAGTGTGGTAAATGTTTCCATCTGTCTGAAAATCTGATCCACCATAAAAGAATTCATACTGGAGAGAAACCATTTAAATGTGAGCAGTGTGGCAAATGTTTCTCTCATTCTGGTAGTCTGAGCTACCATAAAAGAATTCATACTGGAGAGAAACCATTTAAATGTGAGCAGTGTGGCAAATGTTTCTCTCATACTGGTAGTCTAAACCACCATAAAAGAATTCATACTGGAGAGAAACCATTTAAATGTGAGTACTGTGGCAAACAGTTCTCTCAATTTTCTCATCTGACCCAGCATAAAAGTATTCATACTGGAGAGAAACCATTTAAATGTGAGCAGTGTGGCAAATGTTTTTCCCTTTCATCTCGTCTGACCAGGCACAACATGATCCATACTGAAGAGAAACCATTTAAATGCGAGTACTGTGGCAAAAAGTTCTCTCAATCATCTCATCTGACCACACATAAAAGGATTCATACTGGAGAGAAACCATTTAAATGTGAGCAGTGTGGCAAACAGTTCTCTCGGTCTTCTTATCTGACCACACATAAAAGTATTCATACTGGAGAGAAACCATTTAAATGTGAACAGTGTGGCAAATGTTTTTCCTTTTCATCTCAGCTGACCAGGCACAACATGGTCCATAATGAAGAGAAACCATTTAAATGTGAGTACTGTGGCAAACAGTTCTCGGAGTCTTCTGATCTGACCAAACATAAAAGGATTCATACTGAAGAGAAACCATTTAAATGTGAGTACTGTGGCAAACAGTTCTCTCAATCTTCTCATCTGACCACACATAGAAGGATTCATACTGGAGAGAAACCATTTAAATGTGAGCAGTGTGGCAAATGTTTCTCTCATTCTGGTAGTCTGAGCTTCCATAAAAGAATTCATACTGAGGAGAAACCAATTAAATGTGAGCAGTGTGGCAAATGTTTTTCCCTTTCATCTCAGCTGGCCAGGCACTACATGATCCATACTGGAGAGAAACCATTTAAATGTGAGTACTGTGGCAAACAGTTCTCACAATCTTATCATCTGACCACACATAAAAGGATTCATACCAGAGAGAAACCTTTTAAATGTGAAGAGTGTGACAAATGTTTCTCTCAATCTGGTAAACTGAAAGAGCATGCAAGAATTCATACAAGAGAGAAACCTATAAAATTAGAGCAGTGTGGCGAATGTTTCTAGTATTAATCTGCACATTTGACCGTGCATATAAAAATAACACTGGAGAGAAACAGAATAAATATGAACCGTATTGCAAATGTTTTATTCAGTCAGTCGATGAAGTGGCCAAACAAAATCCATACAAGAGAATGCCATTTAAATGTGATCAGTGTGGTATATGTTTCATTCAATCTACTGCTCTGAAGCCGCATAACAGAATTCATATCACTGACATAATATGAGGCCAAAAAATAAAAGATATGGTTCTCAGGCACTTTTTTTCAGATATCATTTTTTAATTTTTTATACCTTTTTGTATGTTTCAGTAAAAATGTCATATGATCAGAGAAAATACCATAATAAAAAAATTTAATACAAAAGCTCAAGTATCTGAATAACTACTGCATTGATGATAATCTAATTATATTGATGATGATGATGATTATGATGATGTTACTACATTGTGGAGTATAACGTGATCATGGTGATGAAAAGTAGTGTATGACTATGTTACGCAAGTAATTAAAATTAGAATGGGGAAAAGAATATCATTTAATAGTAATAATGCTACTATTATATTATACTGAGATGATGATGCGATTAATTTCTCGATAATGCTGATTTCGATGATGATATAACGGTATATAGATGACACAGCCATATATTGAATGTATAATGATTATGCTATTATACGGACTATATACAGCTGTTATAGACATGTATATTACAAGGGAGAGAAATGTAAACTGAATTCACTATGTAATTCAATATCTATATGAATAAAATGTTTAAAAAAAACAAAAAAAACTACTGCATTGATGACCATGATTCTTCGCACGAATATTCATCATGGAGTGTTCCATCAGTTCGTGCAAACTGGTGGCGCCACATGTATCATCTGAGCTTTAGCAATCACTCTTTGTCTGTCATCCCTCCAGCCGTCCTTACGTCTGTCCGTTAACAGGGCACAAACCGCTGGACCTAAAATCTTCTAACTTGATATCCTGAGAGGTCCATGAAAAATCTCCATGAAAGTTCTTCTTGGAAACATGGAATTAGGTCTCTGTTACCCATATTCTTTGAGCTATGGGGCTCCAAAGTACCCCCCAGAAAAATAGAAAATTTTATACAAAAGCTCAAGAATCTGAGCAGCTAATGCATTGATCACCATGATTCTTAGCATGGATATTGATCATGGAGTGTTTCATCAGTTTCTGTAGACTGGTGGCGCCACCTGTATTTTAAAAAAAAATTTACTTTTTTTTTCACTATTTTTGAGATCTCTAAACATACCGTCATCTGTTAACAGGGCACAAATTGTAACCGCTGGACCTGGAATCATCTCTCTTCACATCCAGAGAGGTCCATGAAAGTTCTTCTTGGAAACATGGAATTAGGTCTCTGTTTCCCATATTCTTTGAGCTATGGGGCTCCGAAGTATCCCCCAGAATAATGAAAAATTTGATACAAAAGCTCAAGTATCTGAAGAACTAATGCATTGATCACCATGATTCTTAGCATGGATATTAATCATGGAGTGTTTTATCAGTTTCTGCAGACTGGTGGCACTACCTGTACTTTACAATTTTTTTTTCTCTATTTTTTTAGACCTCCAAAATTGCCATCAACTGTTAATGGGGCACAAATTGTAACCTGTGGGCCTGGAATCTTCTCACTGTACATCCGGAAAGGTCCATGAAAAGTCTTCTTGGAAACCTTGAATTATGTCTCTGTTACCCATATTCTTACAGCTATGGGGCTCCGAAGTACCCCCCAGAATAATGAAAAATTTGATACAAAAGCTCAAGTATCTGAACAACTAATGCATTGATCACCATGATTCTTAGCATGAATATTGATCATGGAGTGTTTCATCAGTTTTTGCAGACTGGTGGCGCCACCTGTATTCTTTATTTTTTACAATTTTTTTTCACTATTTTTGAGACCTTAAAAGTTGTGGTCATCTGTTAACAGGGCACAAATCATAACCGCTGGACTTAAAATCTTCTCACAACATGCAGGGAGGCCCATGGAAAGTCTCCTTGGAAACCAGGAATTAGGTATCTGGTACCAATACTCTTCAAGCTATGGGGCTCGGAAGAACCCTCCAGAATAATGAAAAATTTGATACAAAAGCTCAAGTATCTGTACAACTATTGCATTGATCACCATGATTCTTTGCATGGATATTCATCATGAAGTTTTTCATCAGTTTCTGCAGACTGGTGGTGCCACTTGTATTTTTTAAATTTTTTTACAATTTTTAGCTCAGCTGACTATAAGTCATCTGAGCTATAGTCGTGGTCCATTGTACGTCGTCTCTACGTCTGTCCATCCATCCGTCCGTAGATGTGGCACGTTTTGAAACCGTACACCTAGGAATCCAAAATTCAGCATAATGTAAGATGTCTCCAAGATCTCCTACCAAGCCGAAAACTGGGTCTTTGCGACTTTGTTCCTTTGAGAAATTAAGGAAAAACCTCAATTTTTTATTTAAAATCTATTTTCACACTTCAGGACTGCCTAATATCAAAACCACTCATCTGTTTTTCCTCATATTTACCCTAAATATTCCTCTATATAGTTCCTATGTACATGTCAGAAATTAGGTTTGTATTATATAATTTAAACAAGTAATGGGCCCAAAAATATTGCACTTTGTAAAAAATCAGGAAAATATTTTGTCACTTAACACAAAAAAAATGTTAAAACTATGGACTTTTTTTTAGTAATATAACTTTAATTAATTAAAATTAAATTGTATACCCAAAATTAGATCAAAATCTTTTAAATTTTTTAAAATATTAGCAAAAATATAAAATCGGTACCTTAAATTTTGCCCAAATTTGACCCTGGCACGTTTTTTTCTCACAAGTATATTTAATTTATTTTTCACAGCTTGGATACATGTGGATGTAATCTGTTGAATTCTGAAATTTGAAAATAAAAGCTTGAAAATTATTCTAATTATTGAAGTTTTTCAGATGCTCTATTGTATTTACATTTTCTAAGACCCCACTCTTGCTCACTACAGCCTTGCCTAGGTAACTTTATTTGTGATGCAGCACTGGCAGAACGGCCCTAATGAAATAAACATACACTTGTTCTCATGGGCCCTACCCTAACATCCCCCCCCCAGTTCTCCCCCCCCCCCACACACACACCACCACCATCACCAATTATATTGCAATACATGGTTTGTTATTGTCAACTGTATTTCTATAAATGAAAGGCTGTTTTGATCCAATGTGCACAAATTTTCTTGAAATATTAATTCAAGAAGTAATCCAAGAGATGCCACGTTGTTCTAATGTAGCATTTTTAAGAAATTATTTCCTTTTAAATAATTAAAAAAATATAATTTAACCCATCAGTAGGCATAATTTGATAATATTTGTAGCAAATCATTGATAAATAAAGGTGCAATTTAAAATTGTGAATTCTGGAGTGTTATTTTCATATATATTATTGCATTGCAAAATTAAAAAAATAAATTTTATAAAAAAAAATATATCTGTCTGCATTATTTGATGTTACCAGACTAAATTTAGTATAAATGTTGATGCAATTTAGATTTGTGAATCAATTCAAATATTCAGATATATATGATATACTGCAAATATATAGTAAAATTTATAAACTTAAAAAAAATGACTTAACAAAAGTAAAAATAGGATCATATGCAAATATTTGTTCATTTCTTTCCTGTCCCAGTAGAATGGAAATTAAAGTTATTTGCTTTATTTTCTGTCTCTCTGCCTGTTTTAAATATTTAAAAATATTTTCTTTTAAATTAAATTTTATCCTTTATGTATATGCAGAGGTGCTGTAACTCCCACCAGTCAGCTGCAAGTCTTATTTTACGGCCGCGGCGGCAAAATGCGGATCTATGGTAAGCTAATATGCATCAACAATGATGCCACCTACATTACCTCAAATAGTTGTCAACATGTCAGTCGGCTGAGCGTCATGACCCATGGGTCACTTGTTTTTCTCTATTTTTAAGACCTTCAAAGAAGCTGTCATCTGTTAACAAGGGCACAAATCGTAACCAGTGGACCTGGAATCTTCTGACTTGACATCAAGGGAGGTCCATGAAAAGTCTTTGATTAAACCTGAAATGAGGTCTCTGTTACCCATAGCCTTCGAGCTATGGGCCTTCTAAATAACCTTCAAAATAATTAAATTTAATACAAAAGGTCCAGTATCTGAACAACTAATGCATTGATCTCCATGATGTTTTGCATGGATATTCATCATGGAGTGTTTCATTTGATCCTGCAAACTGGTGGCGCTTTACAAATTTTTACAATTTTTTTCTCTATTATTGAGGCCTTCAAAGAAGGTGTCATCAATTAACAGGGCACAAATTGTGACTGTGGAACCTGGATTCTTCTAACTTGACATCAAGGGAGGTCTATGAAAGGTCTTTGTATTAACATGAAATTAGGTCTCTGTTACCCATATTCTTAAACCTATGGGGCTCGTAAGTACCCCTTAGAATAATTAAAACATTGAAACAAAAGCTGCACTAACTGGACAACTAATGCATTGATCACCATGATTTTTTCCATGGATATTCATCATGGAGTATGTAGAGTGTGCATAAACTCCGCCCGAGTTTGTGTTTTGATGAGTTTGTGTTTTACCTAATGCATATCTGACGTCAGTAGCTGCCATCTTGATCTTGTCGTTATATACCGCCATGTGTAAAAGCCGTGTCAGAGGCTGTCTGTATACAGTTATGTCATTTGGACTATAATAAAGGACATACATGGTGTCAGTGCCGTGGGATTAGCACTTCGATACGTACTTCAGTGAAAAAAACTATCGTAAGTAGCCTTGAACTGTATAAATAAAGATGGAATGCCTCAGAAAGCCAGGTCCACTTTCGTTTGAGGGGAATGTCGCTGAAAATTGGCGTTTGTTTGAGATGCAGTATGATATCTTTATTGACTGTGCATGTTTTGATAAAAGTGATCGCGAGAAGGCCATGATTCTTCTAAATTTAGCTGGAATACAGGCTATAGAGCACGAGAGAGCTTTTGTCTATCAGCCAGAAGTACGTGATGTCAACGGCAGGGTCGTGCGAGTTGCCGAGTCACGTTATGACCCCTCCGTGTTGAAACAGAAGTTTCAAGAACTATGTAGCCCAAGAAAATTATGGTTATTATGGAACGACATGCTTTCAATACTCGTAACCAGAGGCCTGGAGAGTCATTTAATGCGTACATCAGTGATTTGAGGATTAAAGCTGCCATGTGTGAGTACGGTAGTTTACATGACGATCTGATTCGTGATCGCATTGTGACAGGTATCTTAAATGATGGTGTACGTAAACAGCTGTTAAAAGAAAAAGACCTGACTCTTGAAAGAACTGTACAAATATGTCGTATTCATGAACTGTCTGAACAGCAGACAACCCAGCTCTCAGGTCAGGATTTAGATGTTGATGTAAATGCACTTCACATGAGACCAAGAACTAGTAGAAGGAAACCTGTTGTTAACAATCCTAATGCACAGGAGTCTAGATATAAGAGACCTGCAGCTTCATCTCAGCATTGTGGCAAGTGTGGCTACAGCCATGATAAAGGCAAATGTCCAGCATTTGGGAAGAAATGTCTTCGATGTAACAGATGGAATCACTTCAAGAAAATGTGTAAGTCAAAATGTAAAGTGCCAGTACATACACTAGAGGATGATAGTGATGATGATCTCAATGATCACCAACCATTTATGATTGAATCAGTTGACACAAAATTCCCAGAAAATAAATCTGAGATGATAGTTTCCCTGAATGTGAATGACAAGCTAGTCAACTTCAAACTGGACACTGGTGCTAAGTGTAACATTATTAGCAGAGATGTGTTTGATCTTGTACGTACCAATGAGACTATTGATAAAAGTCACAAAGTAGACCTAGTTGCATTTGGTGGTAGTACAGTGAGTTCATTGGGTGCAGTGACATTCAGATGTACTATATCTGATAGTGATATTACTCATGACATTAAAATGTATGTTGTTGATAAACCAGTACAACCACTGTTAGGGTTGAAAGACTGTATCAGATGTAACTTGATCAGTGTCAGCAAAGATGTTCATGAACTGAAACCACAGTTCAATACAATGAGTAAACTCATAGATGATTATAGTGAACTGTTTGATGACAAACTTGGCAAGTTGCCAGTTGAGTATAAAAATCAAACTAGATGAATCAATCACACCTGTGGTGCATCCACCAAGGAAAGTTCCTGTAGCCATGGCTAGTAAAGTTAAAGCAGAACTAGAACGCATGGTAGATATGGAAGTGATAGCTCCAGTATACGAACCTACTGACTGGGTCAATTCAATAGTTGCCACACACAAGAAAGACAAAGATGAGATTCGCATATGTTTAGATCCACGTAGCTTAAATAAAGCTGTGAAAAGACCTCATCATCCGATGCGAACTATTGAAGAAGTGTTGACTAGAATCGCACCTGCTAAGTATTTTACTGTGCTTGATGTTAAATCTGCATTTTGGCAGATTCCGCTTGAACAGCAGTCCTCTTACTACACAACGTTCAGTACTCCATTTGGGAGATATAGATATCTCCGGATGCCCTTCGGAATATCGTCAGGACCGGATGTCTGTCAGAAAACAATGGAACATTTGTTCTCAGGATATCCGTGTGAGATCATCATGGATGACATACTTGTGTGGGGAGAAACTGAGCAACAGCATGATGACAGACTGGAAACAATCCTTGATCGTGCGCGTGAGGTAAACCTCAAACTGAATGCTCAGAAATGCAAGTTCAAAACAGATGAGGTAGCCTATATTGGTCATGTGCTAACAAGTGATGGCCTTAAGCCAGATCCAAATAAAATCAAGGCTATACATGACATGCCTACCCCAGAGGATGTACCTGCATTACAGAGATTTTTAGGTATGGTGACATACCTGGCAAAGTTTATTCCAAACCTAAGTCAAACTGCCAGTGCCTTGAGAGAATTGGTTAAGAAAGACTGTGAATGGGCATGGATGCAACCACAGCAAGACGCATTCAAGAAAATCAAAGAGTTGATCTCGAGTCCACCAGTACTCCGATATTATGACATAAACCTACCTGTTGTGTTGACAGGAGATGCGTCACAGACAGGTTTGGGAGCAGCCTGTTTACAGGAAGGCCAGCCGATAGCCTATGCTTCGAGAGCTCTGACGCCTGCAGAAGTTAATTATGCGCAGATAGAGAAAGAACTTTTAGCAGTGTTGTTCGCCTGCAATAGATTTCATGATTATGTGTACGGCCGGAAAGTGATAGTGGAAACAGACCACAAGCCACTGGTCTCAATAATAAACAAACCTCTGTACTTAGCTCCAATCAGATTACAGAAGATGTTACTGAAGCTTCAGAGATATGACATTGAACTTGTGTACAAGAAAGGCTCAGAACTATATCTGGCAGACACACTGTCACGTGCATGCTTTCAGAGCACAGTAACATCTGATGAGACAGAATTTGAAGTGTTAACAGTAAACCATTCGTCAACCCATCAGACTGAAAGAGTTAAAGAAGCCACATCACATGACAGTATGCTACAGGGATTAGCGCAGATAATTCGTGATGGTTGGTCTTCTAGCATCAGAGAAATTCCAGCAGATTTACGTCCATTCTATAATATCAGGGATGAACTCATTGAGGACAAAGGTATTTTGTACAAAGGACAAAGACCAGTTATACCAAGGATCCTGCAAACTGAGTATGTCCAGAAGCTACATGCCGGACACCCAGGTGTAGAAACTACTAAGCGGAGAGCCAGAGAAGCAGTATTCTGGTTGTCCATGAACAGGGATATTGATAAAGCAGTTTCTCAGTGTGATATATGTAATAGTCAAAGGGCTCATCAGCAGAAAGAACCACTAAAGTCCTACCCAGTTCCTGATATGCCATGGTGCACAATAGCAGCTGATCTGATGGAATGGCACAATACCCAATATCTTGTACTAGTTGATTCATATTCAGGATGGTGGGAAGTGAATTCTCTACAGAGTACAACATCGAAAGCTGTGATTACAAAACTAGAGTCACTTCGCCAGGCAGGGATCGCCTCAAGTATTGATCACAGACAACGGTCGTCAGTTCACAAGTCAAGAGTTTAAAGACTTTACCCACCAATGGAACTTTAAACACATTACCTCCAGCCCAACATACCCACAGTCAAACGGGCTGGCTGAACGAGCTGTTCAGAGTGCTAAGAGTTTGCTTGAGAAATGCCACCGCGATGGATCTGATCCATATTTAGCACTACTACATGCACGCAATACACCACGTGACAATACACTTGGGTCACCAGCTCAAAGATTAATGTCGCGTCGTCTGAGATGTGATATACCAGCCACCAAGAAGCATCTACGACCCAAAGTCATAAAATCCAGTGTTGTAAGACGTGCGCTACAACAGAAACGCAACCAGCAGAAGAAATACTATGATAAATCTGCGAAACCCCTTCCGCCGCTTGTACCTAACCAGATTGTCAGACTCCAAACTGATAAGGGATATGACCGCCTTGGTACAGTAGTTAGTCAGCATGAGTCACCACGTTCTTATATAGTCGAGGCAGACAATTCTCAGTACAGGAGAAATAGGCGACACCTATTGGCAGTTCCCGAGAAACAACCAACAACCATGATGTCAACCACCGACCTAGATGATGTACCAGCGCCCGAGCCTGCAGTCCCAGCAGTCCCATCAGCACAGCCGACTGTACCACAAACCAGTACAGAGACAACGCCAACCAAACCAGTTGTTGTTACTCGCTATGGCCGTGTGTCCAAACCCAATCCTAAATACTTAAGCGATAATTAAGATTTCGCATGATAACATGTGTCCCTGCTACCAAAGACTCTGACAAGTAATTCAGCATAAGAACTTTTTTTTGTTGTATATTTTCATATATGATCAGAACTTATTTAAAGGGGAGGATGTGTTTTGATGAGTTTGTGTTTTACCTAATGCATATCTGACGTCAGTAGCTGCCATCTTGATCTTGTCGTTATATACCGCCATGTGTAAAAGCCGTGTCAGAGGCTGTCTGTATACAGTTATGTCATTTGGACTATAATAAAGGACATACAGTGTTTTTTTGTTCCTGCAGACTGGTGACGTCACATGGATTTTGTTGAATTTTTACTTATTTTTTTAGCTAACCTGTGAGCTTATGCGATGGTGTGTCGTTGTGCGTCATCTGTACATAACCATAGCTATCTCCAAAAAGGCAGATGCTAGCATCACCAATTTTTTTGCAAATAATCAGTCATCTGAAAAACTCTATCGGATTTTATTTTTTTCTAACTGCATTATCTTAGATTTTATAGGGAAAAAGCTATAAAAAAAGCTTTAAAAATCTTCTCAGAAACTGTCCTGCCAAAATGTCCAATATTTCACAGAAATGGTCCCTAGAACAATCTCTCTCAAGTTTGTTTTGTTCGAATGGTTCCAGTTCGGAGATTTTTGGCCGAGTTACAGGAGGCTGAACTTTGTCATCTGTCCAAAAAAGCATATTAAAATTTCAATCTCAGAAACGGCTAGAGCTATCATCACCAAATTTTATGCCAATGTTGGTCACATAGGTCATATCTGAAAATGAGGTATTGGTGGCGCCACCTGCATCAGCCTTTTTTGTACGGGGTCATCAGTGCCTGTATCACACTGAGGGCTACAAAAAGCTTCTCCTCTGAAATCATATGGCAAAAATGTTTAATTGCACAGAAATGATCCTAGAGTAGTGCTTTCTGAAGTGTGTTCAAATGTTCTCTTTTAAGTCACTTTTGGCTAAGTTATGGGAAGCAGAATTTAGATATATGGCATAATAGCCCATTTTAGCTCAGTGGCTACAAAGATCTTCTCAACAAAAACCACATGGCCAAATATTCTTAAATCTCACACATTAATTATCCTCAGATGTTGATAATTCAGGTTTGTTCAAATGGTCTTGGTTCAGTGCTGTTTGGCTTAGATACAGGAAGCTGAACTTAGCCAGTTTGTTGTATCTTCCTATATGAGTTATAAACCTGCGAAACGTTTTTTCAACTGATGCCACTGAAGCCAGTTTGTTAAATATTTTACAAGAATAATCCCTAAAATAATCTTATAATAATTGTCATTAACAGTTTCGCATGAATGATATTTGGCTGAATTATGGAGATTAAATGGAGTCATTTTACCATATATGTTAGCTTTGTGATGCTGTTACATCTAGCCTGGCACCAGATAATCAGAATCTATTACATCATGCAGCTAGACATTTAGATTTCAGGTTATCTTTTGTTATAATTGACATAATTAAGATTTATGATTTAAGTTTTTCATCATACCAAGCCATGTTACAATCAGGGATGTTCAGCTCACTGTGGCGATATAAATACAACTGTACATGGATTATAAATTATTGCTATCCCTACTCAACTTAATTCAAGAATTTGCCATCATTGACATATATCTGAATTTTAATTTTGCATTCATTATGCATCGGTTATAATTTTACATATATTCCTGATTTCTTTTTTTTTTATAAAAAGTCAGCTGAAAAGCATTTTGTATTGGGAAAATTAATTTCAAAGTTATTTCAAGTAGGGACCACTTTTGTGTACAGATGGCTGTATTTGGTTTACCATTGGCAGATTGCCGGTGCCTTGATGTTGGCCGTTTGCCAAGATGGTTTCAGCTCTATAAATAGTTTTGGCACAGTTGCAGGATTGGAAGAAGCACAGCCAGATATAGGTCAAGCGTTCACTCAGTGCAGTAGCTTTATTCTATTTATAGCTTTGGCAGAGTGCTCACAGCATCAGATTTGGCACCAAAGTTCAGCCTGGATCTATTTATAGCTTTGGCAGACTGCCAACTGTGTCAGATTATGCAACAGGTCAAGAGTTCACTCAGTACAGCCAGGTGCAGGTCAAGAGTTCACTCAGTACAGTAGCTTGAGGCAGCAATTTGTCACAGTTCACTCGGGGGCAACTGCCTTACTCACCTAAGCCTCGTCAGCCCAGTTCATCAAACTCTGGGGAAGCTTGATGCGTTGGCCTGATATTTTGACCTGTCTATGCGTCTTTGATGGTAATCTCATTTACAAGACAGGTGGTGCCAGCTACATTAACTTTTGCAGTGTATGCACCTGCTTATTTCTACAGAGGAATTTGATACATCAGCCTAAAATTGGGCATGTTTATACATATTGGGTAGCTTTATAGTGTACAAGACTGGTGGCGCCACCTACAATAATTTTTGCACAGTGTATGTCACTGCTTATTTCACAGGAGGGTTTTGACATATCAGTCTGACATTGGGCATATGTATATATCTCTTCGTTGTATACAAGACTGGTGGTGCCAGCTACAATCATTGTATCCGCCAAAACAGAGTTTTTAAGGATACTATTTTTTCAGTCAAACGCCGCCGCCACCTCCGCATAGGTTTCCGGAGAACTCCTCTCTAACCACTGGGCAGATTTTTTTTTTAAATTCGGGACTTTGATGGGGTCATATGTGAACTGCTGTGCCCTGATTTTTGGTTGACCTCTGACCTTTCCTCTCTGCCCAGCGTCCATTTGGCGTCTGTTTCCACACATAAACCCACACATCTCGGGAACCGTTTGACCGATCAAGCTAAAAATTTCGCACCAATGTAGCCCTTCGATAGCTTTATAACATACACTAAAATGGTGGCGCCACCTGCAACCATTTTTGCACAGAGTCCATCTGTTCATCTGCCTTGGGATTAAAACACTCATATCTCTGCATTGGTTGGACTTATCCACCTGAAATATTGCATGTGTATTCATCCTGGACAGCTTTCTTGATTTTATGAAGGTGGCGCACAGCCTACATTCACGTTTAAGCTGCAGACATCCAAGCTCATATCTCAGGAACCGTTTGACCAGTTGCATGTGTATTGATCCCCCATAGCTCTTCTTCATGCGCAAAATTGGTGGCGCCACCTGCCACCATTTTTGCACAGCGTCCGTCCTTTTGTTTTCCGTGGGATAAAATCACTCATATCTCCGCAGTGGTTTGACTTATCTGCCTAAAAACTTGCATGTTCATACATCTTGGATAGCTTTCTTGATTTTGTGGCAGGAAGCGCCACCTACATTTATGTATACGCTTCAGACATTCAGGCTTATATATGAGGACTGGTTTGACATACCCCCCTGAAATTTTTCATGTGTATAGATCTCACATAGCTCTTAATCATACACAAAATTTGGTGGTGCCACCTGCCACCATTTTTGCACAGCCTCCGTCTGTTTGTCTGCCGTGGGCTAAAATCACTCATATCTCAGTAGTGGTTTGACTTATCTGCCTAAAATTTTCATATTATACATCTTGGATGCATTTCTAGTCCAGGTGCCAGGGGTGGAACCTTGTTTTATGGTCTGCCCAATGTTTTTTGATTGTTATACCCTATTTTGAGGGTGCTGAATTCAAATCTGGATGATGCCACTCTGGCATCCTTGAGGGTTTTGAGATATTCAAGATGGCCGCCAAGATGGCTGCGAAATATGAAATCATCATATATTTGCAATTATATGGTGTATATATGTACTGCAAATGGTTAATTTGCAATTAATTTGGTAAGGGGATCAATTATGAGCAAAACTGTGAACAACTAAAATAAAAATCTTTGATTTTTTAAGGCAAAATGGGGTCCAAAATGGCCGCCCTAACATATCAAGAATGTATATTTTGAAGGAAATGAAAATGTGGTGTGCATAACTCGCACTCGAGTGGTCTTTGGCACATAAATTAATAGTTTACGCTATTGTAAACAACCAGAGGTTGTCCTTTAAAGATAAAATGACAGTCAAACGACCACCAAGTTGAATAAAAGCATATTTTGGACATTTGGTGACATTGATTTCATATAAGGGTTTATGAACAGACAGAATTTTTTTTTGTGTGGAGGGAACTGCTTCTTTTTTTTATGCTGTCTTATATAATTCTTAATCTTAGTATATACATCTTCTCGGTGTCTATCGTGCCTGCGGGTCCTGTGTGTGTAATTAGCCCATTGGTGGTTCATAAGACCGAGAAACACCCAAAGACGAACTCATTTGTGAGTGATACACATGTTTTGTTCTCCTCAACGTTTCTTTTTAAGCCTGCCGGGCGTTCAGCCTGGATGGGAACCAACCGTAAAATACTTACCTCTGCTGAGGGTGAGATTTGAACTCACAACCTTTGTGCTATGCTCTACCCTAAGGCTAAAGAGTACTGAGATTTACTCTAGACCACTTGAGCTAGTATAGTAAGTAAAAGTTGATATAGCCCAGCACTGATTTTGGTAAGATTTAGAAAATAATTCAGCATCCAAGATGGCCACTGATGCTCGAAATGTTTAGCATACCAAACATGGTATAAAACTTATAGAATATTTGACATCAGGTATAGGGCAAGTATATTTATTCTTTATAAAGTCCCAACTGCCAGTAACTCTCAAGTATTAACCCTCTGTGACCTCGAGGAGCCCTTCCTCTTCATCACTATCTTCATAGTCACAACTGATGTTTTCCTGTCTTGTCCACCCGTTGTTACAGTTTCCAGCACTATTGCATGCACAGAAAAGTGTACAGAAATATCTGTGCTGTCATACAACTGCATTTGGCAGTCTTGCAATGTGTATCGCTGACACAACCGCATTTGATCATTTCTAAGACTTCTGCCAGAGCTGGCTTAGTGCCTTTAGGAATAGGAACTGGAAGTAGTGACATGGGAGACTCATCCTTTTGCCAGCCGATTAGAGTAGGGTTGAGGTACGGAGGGTCAGGATCTGTGGCCTGTCTCCAGATACACACTTGAAGGTGAACGCGCTTAACAATTTCTGGAAATGCGTCTGAAGTTGGTGGAAGTGATTTCAGTGCGGGCATCCTAGTGATCTTCCTTTTACCTGTTTTGGTAAGCCAGACCTGATAACCTGCTTCCGACAAGTTTTTCCTTAGCAACCATAACATGCAGCTACAAAGTTGCTGGCCTCATCAATGACATCATTGATATTACTCAGCAGGTCTCCCACTTTTCGCAAAGTGTGTCCTTTTTTCAGTGTTTTGTGCATGGTAGACTTTCCTACGCCCCACATATATGCAGTTGTATCACACCCAGTAAGAGCATGAGCAGCCAACAGGTCTGGTTTTATATTCTGATGTTTCTTGACTGTGTCCTCAATATTGCAGATTGTTTGTTTGACACTAGTACTTTCCATCAAGAACATCAGGATGGTATTCTGAACATCGTCACAGGGGTCGTGCATCGCACCGAAGTCAGTGTTGAAGAAGCAGTTGCTATCGGGAAGGAACAGATGGTAATATATCAGTCTTTCTTGCCGGGAGGTTTCCATGGTTCGATTGGCAGTCGAGTGAAAACCTTGTCCTCAACAAAGAGGAATATAACCATTGGTCCCAATTCAACATTCGACACTGCACTTATATATTCCAGAATGACAGCGATGGCAGCAGCAAGGAAATTAGATCTGAAGCAGGTCTTTCAACATGAGCTTGCCCCATTACCCACGTCCATGTTCGAAGATGATGGTGATATGCGCATCACAACAACAAAAGCAGTCATTAAGAGGAAACTTCAAGTAGAACAGTATACACGAAGTGTAGCCAATGAACTTGCTCCTGTACCAGAGGTTGCTGTGATTTATGGTTGTGCGATGCTCTGGGTGATTCACTGGCCATCACATGGAACTTTACAGGACTATGTAGATGGGTTCGCTGAAGCAATTGTTGCTAAGCTCGCTGACAAGGATGTGTACCTTGTGTTCGATAGATATTTCGACTTCAGTATTAAAGGTCAAACAAGATGTTCCAGGGCAAGAGTTGGAACCAAGCAATATAAACTGCAGCTAGATGCACCTCTTCCTAAACAGAACATAGTCTTGACTGTCACTACGCTCTTTACACAGCGCTTTAACTATAGGCCTACTTGCCAAATGTAAGCGCTGTTTGTTATGACCTCGTATCCTGAATTGCTACAACAGAGGGGAGCACTGTATTTTTGTCCAATCAGATGAGACCTTGTGCTGGAAGACACGGCCAAGCTAGGAATTCACTGAGCCAATCATGCCCATTTCGTTTTGAGTGACAGCTCATCGCCCCGGTAACCGTATGAACAGGCCACAGGCTCAGAGAGAATTACCGCAGACGTGGTTTACTTAGGGCCTTGGGCACATAGGATGCCTGGTTGGTGAGCTGTAATTCAAACGAAACATAACAACAAAGGCTGCGTGCACACCTCGCTGGCTGGTTTCGGTTCTGCAGACACCAGATACATGGCTACGCTAACACAGTCATACTGTCAGAATCGAATAGGTCGATATTGCGAGAATGCAGAAGGAAAAATTAAAATTCGAATGTAAACTTGTCTTCAAACGGCTCTTGAAGCGTAGCTATGGGCGGAGCCAGGATGCCTGTCGCGTGTTTGTTTATTGGCATCTGGTTGGCTGCTTGTCACATCATACGCACATTCTGTTCAGCTGACAACGAAACGCCATCTGGTGTCTAAATATATCATAAACGGTCAAAGCTGACAGGGTAAAAACCAGTTGCTTCTTTAGAAGCGTAAGATTTCCGCTGCCTCGGGAGCGAAGACTGTCACCAAAAACAATTAAGGTACAGCAAGAAACACCAGTATATAATATCAGACCTGTTGGCTGCTCATGCTCTTACTGGCTGTGATACAACTGCATATATGTGGGGCGTAGGAAATCTACCATGCACAAAA
Organism: Sipunculus nudus; assembly: GCA_026874595.1. NCBI lineage: Eukaryota > Metazoa > Annelida > Sipuncula > Golfingiida > Sipunculidae > Sipunculus > Sipunculus nudus. Next base: position 52,894,779 of record CM049321.1, read on the forward strand.
CACTGAAAAAAGGACACACTTTGCGAAAAGTGGGGGACCTGCTGAGTAATATCAATGATATCATTGATGAGGCCAGCCACTTTTTAGTTGTCGAAAGCAGGTTATCAAGTCTGGCTTACCAAAATAGGTAAAAGGAAGATCACTAGGATGCCCGCACTGAAATCACTTCCACCAACTTAAGAAGCATTTGCAGAAAATGTTAAGCGCGTTCACCTTAAAGTGTGTATCTGGAGACAGGCCACAGATTCTGACCCTCCGTACCTCAACCCTACTCTACTCGGCTGGCAAAAGGATGAGTCTTCCATGTCACTTCTTCCAGTTCCTATTCCTAAAGGCACTAAGCCAGCTCCGGCAGAAGTCTTAGAAATGATCAAATGCGGTTGTGCCAGCGATGCACCATGCAAGACTGCCAAATGCAGTTGTATGACAGTACAGATACCGTGTACAGTTTTCTGTGCATGCAATAGTGCTGGAACCTGTAACAACGGGTGGACAAGACAGGAAAACATCAGTTGTGACTAAGAAAAGAGTGATGAAGAGGAAGAGCTCCTCGAGGTCACAGAGGGTTAAAACCTGAGAGTTACTGGCAGTTCGGACTTCATATAGAATAAATATACTTGCCCTATGCCTGATGTCATATATTCTATAAGTTTTATACCATGTTTGGTATGCTAAATATTTTGAGCATCAGTGGCCATCTTGGATGCTGAATTATTATTTTCTAAATCTTACCAAAATCAGTACTGGGCTATATCAACTTTTACTTACTTTACTAGCTCAAATGGTCTAGGGTAAATCTCAGTACTCTTTAGCCTTAGGGTAGAGCATAGCACAAAGGTTGTGATTTCAAAACTCACCCTCAGCAGAGGTAAGAGTTTTACGGTTGGTCCCTATCCAGGCTGAACGCTCGGCAGACTTAAAAGGAAACGCTGAGGAGACCAAAACCTGTGTATCACTCACAAATGAGTTCGTCTTTGATGTTTCTCGGTCTTATGAACCACCAATGGGCTGACTACACACACAGGACCCGCAGGCCCAGTAGACACCGAGAAGACGTATATACTTAGATTAAGAATTATATAAGACAGCATAAAAAAGGAGGCGGTTCCCTCCACCAAAAAAATTCTGTCTGTTCATAAACCATTATATATTAAACCAATGTCACCAAATGTCTGTAATTTTTTTGCCAAAATATGCTTTTATTCAACTTTGTGGTCGTTTGACTGTATTTTTATCGTTAAAGGACAACCTCTGTTGTTTACAATAGCGTAAACTATTAATTTATGTGCCAAAAAATCACTCGAGTGCGAGTCATACACACCACATTTCCATGTCCTTCAAAATATACATTCTTTTTTGTTAGGGCGGCCATTTTGGACGCCATTTTGGCTTAAAATCAAAGATTTTATTTTTAGTTGTTCATCATGAGATGTTCCATCAGTTTCTGCAGACTGGTGGCGCCACCTGTATTTTTCAAATTTTTTCAATTTTTTTTTCTCTATTTTTGAGACCTTTGAGGATGTAGTTATCTGTCAACAGGGTTCAAATTGTAACGACTGGACCTAGAATCTTCATCCTCGACACACAGGGTGACCCATGAAAAGGCTCCATGGAAACTTGAAATCAGGTTTCTGTTACCCATATCCTTTGAGCTGTGGCACTCCAAAGTGCAGCTCAGAATAATGGAAAATTTGATACAAAAGCTGAAGTATCTGAACAACTAATCCAGAGACCACCATGCTTCTTTGCATGGATATTGACAATTAAGTGTTTTTATTAGTTTCTGCAGACTGGTGGAGCCACCTGTATTTTTTTTTAAAGTTTACTCATTTTTTCTCTATTTTTGAGATATATTAATACAGACACAATCTCAGCTTGTTGGTTAATCTGTTTGATGCTTCAGTTGAATGGTTATATACTACCATTTAGATGATAAAATTTCCTTTTGCAAATCTCTTCCCAGTCAGATGAGCGTCATAACCCATGGGTCACTTGTTAGTAATAGTATTGATATGATTTAAATGAAATCGCTGTTGATGTGGAAAATTAAGAAACTAGAGAATTTCTAATTAAGAATCTATGCAGATAATGAACAGGACAGGAACTTATAGCAGCAATATACGATTCACCCTACACCTGAGAAAGGTCCCGACCTCTCTGCTGTGAATACAGACTTCCTATCATCATATTGATATTCAAACTTGTCAGTCACACGCATCAGTAACTATTTGATATCAGTTGGACCTCCCCATCGAAACCTGTATCAAAAGGACATGTTATTAGCATTCTTACTTTCTTTCGGGTATCTGGTATATTCTATTACGAAAACCTGAATAAGGTTATTGTAACTTATTTCCAAGGACTATTTGGCAAATTGCATGATATTCAGCACTCTGCAGGTAATTTTACTTGTTGATCAAGGTTCCTTGAATGCAGCTGAGCGTCATGGCCCATGGGCCACTAGTATCGTTTTGAAGAAAATGTCTTAGCAGCTGGAGCTCAAAACTGGTAAATTTCTATTAAACATTAAAATTAAAAGTTTTGATGCGGGGTATTAAAATTGTCGCGGGTGGTGCCAGAGCACCATACCTTTTATTTAATTTTTTTGTTTGGCCATAGATGATTTTTATTTTTTTATTATGAATAATTTTGAGTTTTTTTTAATTGAATTATATATTTTCATATTGGAATGTTTCAAAATTAGATAATACTACTTTAATACCTCTTAGTGTGTCTTGTACATAGAAATTAATTGGTCATACTGACGTATTTGTAGAAGTGATTTTTATTAATAATTATATATAAATAAAACTATACCAATTTCAAGGTGTACCTTGCATTTATAAATTATCCTATATCCATTTATTTTAATGGGGCCCACATCAGTTAATTTTGTCGCGTTGGGAGTTTATCAGTAATTTTGGGTTGAGTGGTGACAAGTCGAGATAAATCAACATAACTGTGTGTAGTCTCCATTAATATCACGTACAGATGAAAACCACCAAAAAAAGAAAGAAATGTCATCTATCAGTCGGTTGTTTATCTATGTCATCAGGACTATAAGAACATAATCCCTGCTTAATTACACAAGTTTATCAAGAGATCACTTAAGGGACATGAGCAGGGGCAATTTTATTCTTTCACACTGTCAAATAAGTTTTGCGTTATACAACAGTTTCCCAACAAAACTATCCCAGCGCACCGTCTCATACCGTAACAAGGCCGCGTGACAAGAAGTGCGATTGTGAGCCGCTATGCGGTGTTTCAGCCAGCACGAACATGTATTAATGTTTTTTTAGGGGTGGGGGGCATCACCTGATAGTCACGTGTAGTGACTCGCGCTGTGTTTATGTTGACACCTCTGATCGCGTTCACTGTTTATAACACTCGTTGACAGGAGCAGGCAAACGATTTCAAGGCAATGCTTTGGCAGGTACAGATTTATTCTGAAGGGGAGAAGCTATTTTTTGTTTGAACCTAATATTCTTTGTAGGTGATTAGGCCCCTTTAACTTATTTAACTTACCAAGTTTTCTGCCGATATCACATATGTTATTTCATAACAGTAATACTTCTTTAGCCCTTATCAGGTATTACATAAACACAGTGGCATCTCAGTCTTCACCGTTATTTCATGTATTAATGGTGTTCCATGGTATCCCACTGATATCTCGTAAACTCATTATGGTATCTGTATCTCGTATCATCCCCATGACATCTTATATGATCAAGATATCCCACGTGATCACCATACCCCCATGACCATATATCACATAATATTGCATTTTATTTAAATTTAAAATTTCGCGTATTCTGCATGCGTGTATGTATAAATGCGGGGGGTGGGGGGGGGTGGCAGAGTGTATTTACATGTAATCATTGAATTGTTCATTGGAGGAAAAAATAAAATGTTCATTGTAAAAGAAATCGATCATCAGTTAGGCCATTTTTTTTTTAATTAATTGTTTCTCGAACGGAGCTGAAAAAACTTTAAGCAGGAAGAGGGGAAAAAATAAAAACTGAAAAAAACGTATCGTTAATTAATTTTGTTACCGAGTCATGTCATTCATATGCTACTGGCCATTGTTAACAAAAATAAATAAAATAAGAGACTTTTTAAAACTTTTCTAACACAGTTATCATAACACAAACTTGGTACACATGGTAGCCATATCCTTTATCATAGGTAGTGGTTTAACAATCTCAAATCTTACAATTGTTACTTTTTTTAAATCATGGTGTTTGGCATTAATATCTTGTCAGAGAACCGTTACAAATTCAGAAGAACTTAGCAATGAAAAAAAAAAATGAATGCCAAGATATTTTTCCAGGAATCTGTCACAAAATTTCAATGTTAAGCTTACTAAAATTAAGCAAGTAAGAAAAGGAAATGAAAATACTAATCAATATTATTTAAAGTCTGAATACCTTAAGAGTAAATAATAAGAACCTTGTAAATAAAAAAAATTGTTTGGCTATCATAAGGATAAATCCACAGCCATTTCCCCCATAAAATTACTTAATAAAAAAGAAAAATCATTATGGTTTCTTGTCCGGTACTCTGTTGACAGATGCTAGATTTAGCACTTTTCCATTTGTTTCATGATCTGAAATGAACTTTAATTGAAATTGTATTGAAAACTTGAAATCAAAGAGAAAATTGTCAGTTCAGTGTAAGAGTTGTTATATATTTCGCGAATTAGACTTCCATCCTTCATTGGAATATGAAAAAAAAATCTGCATGTTTGATGAAATGCCAACAACTGTATATTCTCTATCTTAATCCTCGGATTCAGTTGGAAAACAAGTGCTCTAAAACCTTTAAATCCTCGCTGAACTCACACTGCGGCTTTAAACAGGTGATTATCTTGATATTATCATCGTGCTAATGACGTATGTGGGCGATAACGGGTCTTTCTCGATAGGAAATAGACGGAAAGGCCAATTGAGTGACCTATATTCTTTATCTGATGTATGAAAGGGACTTATGAATTCTGTAATGTATTAAACTTTATAATTATAATTGATAAACTCTGATATTAAAGTCTGAGAGCCCAATCCTGGACTGGACTTCGTCAATATGCCAGCTTGAATGTCCGGCCGTGCAAGGCCCGTCGTTACCTGACGAGGTCAGTCCCCGTGACATTAAGATAAGTATGTGGATGTATCACTCATTAAAATATATTCACTTGGTGTTTGTTATTTCTCATCATTTATATGTTCTCTTTTAAATAATATTAAAAAAAGAATACGCATTTTGTCAATATGCGGGTTGGATTAACCGACCGCTAAGTCGTGCAAGCTTCGTCACCTGACGATGTCCATACCTGTGACATTAAGGTACATATGCGGATGTATTACTCAATAAATTATATAAATCCCTTTCCGTTTGTTATTTCTCGTCATTGTTATGTTCGCCTTTGAGTCATAGGCTTATTAATAAAAAAACCTCGGCGTGATAATAATGGGAGTGAATTCGGATCAACCACGAAAATGACCTGTGGGTGTGGATTTAAATGGAACCTGAAATTGAAATAAAAAACGAACACTGAGTCACGACTCCGGACATGATATATTTTTCTTTAAGGATACACAGATCTTATGGGATCATATGTTATTTCAAATGGCAACGATCCTCGGGACAATGGTCTCAGAAACTGGTTCCAATATAACCGCAAACCACGTGCTTAGTGAGAACAGAGTTAACGCAATACGAAAAGCCAGTGACCGCACCAGGATTTTAAAAGTGTGTGTGTGGGGGTGGGGGGTGGGGGGGGGGGGCAAATGGAGGGCAAAAGAAAATGTTGGGGGGGGGGGGGGGGGGGGGGACAACAAAAAATTTGCGCAAAGCGTGAAATTAACACTCCACGATTAAGCGGCTGCAATCTGTTGACATTTATTATATATTTCTTAAAACAGAAAGATGAAAATAATATGTATATAAACAGGGAATTTTATATATATATATATATATATACTTCACATAAAATCTTAACGAATACAGGACAGTAAGGTGACTTGAAACTTGCCTGGATTATTACTTGTTGCCAACTGACTACACCCTTTTACCCTGGGCTTACCCCAAATACACCGGCAGCCTGGTAACAGGGCTACTTGGAGCTAGGGACAGGGACAAGTGACCCTGTGCAGCTCTGTGTAAGCTGTATGCTGTCAGTGTTGCTGGACACCAGCCTGGACATGACAAATTACCAGCTGGCTAGCTGGCTCAAACAATAAACAGTACACCAAGTTTGTGCTCCGTTTGATTAAGGAAACTAAGATTACTGGTATACAAGGTCATTGTAATAATTAAATGTAATACACACACATATATATGCATTAAACAAATACCACAAGGTCATTACTGGCCATCATCAGATGAAATAACCAGCGCTATTTGTTGCAGCATAACCAAATAACATAATTTAGATTTCTTATTATTCAAATCCTGAGCTGGTATATGAAACAGCTTCAGACAAGAAACAGTGTAAGCTGTCACCACGACTGAAAAGGCCGCACTGACCCACACGAAGGCAGCAGTTGGGGCTTTGAACAGTGACCAGCTGCATGGCCTGTTAGAGTGGAACCCTCTATAGACACATCCGATGTTTGCAAACAAAGCCCCCCAACTGGCGCATGCGCACTGGGCCGTAAGGCAAGAAGCACAGCCCAGCTTGACTGCCAGCCATATAATCAACACAGGTAACCTATATAATAGCATCACTGTATCTTTGATCATTGATCTTTGATGCGTGCACGGGGGACTGCTTGCCTCAGGCTGCCTGTCTGTATTTAAAGTGTATCTAAATGTGTTATGAATGCTATCATTGACGGATTTTTCTTATTTCTTGGTTGTCTGAATTTTCCCAAAGATCTGGTGGGGGGGGGGGGGGGGGATAACTTCATGGAGGGGGGGGGGGGGGCTGGCAAAGGTTATATCGGGGGGGGGGGGGGGCAAATGCCCCCCATGCCCCCCTCTGGTGCCGCCACTGATTCTATGTTGTTATCATTCCATTACTAACTGATGGATGTGTTTATTTGAATAAACTTACCAATTTACAAAATTGTGGGCGGGGGAGCAGATTAAGATATCGCAGTTATATAAAATAAACACTGCCAGCTCGAGATCTATTATAGGCACAATTATTTACAAGCTCATGGTTTTTCCTGGAATCTCTGTCCCCAGGTTTTTTTTACCTTGAGGCTGTAATTATTTTTTTTTTTCAAATAAGGGGGGGGGGGGGGGAGTGTAAGACATCAGGCCTACTACCGGTCAGCTATCAGTATTTGGACTCGCCCATTAATGCCTCCCCAATTGTAAAGTAGGCTGGCCTACGGCCAGGAATGTCCCGGCCTCCTCACTCTTCTGTGTGCATTGGCCCACGTCTGGTCAGCACTAGGTTTAGTCATTTAGACGTGTTAAGGGGCTAAAGGATAATCGACATAAGGCGAATTAAGTTAAGTAGTCTGCCGCGACCCTTCTAGCTCCCTGTTCATCACGTGTAAATATCAGACTGGCAGTATAATACAAAGGACAGATATTTCGGCTACTTCGTAATTTAAACCTAAAATTCTGTGTTGTTTTCTATTATCTGTGGGGAAAATCCTACACCGGACTCCCAACTCGGACTCCGACAAATGAGTGCAGATGACATGGGTGTAATGGAAATAATTACTCCTGAAAACCTGTACTCTTAATCTTTTATCCGGACTCGGACTCCAAAGGAATAAAATTTTCTCTCTATAATTTATTTTCTTATTCATTTGTAATATATTTTTAATTGAACAAAAGGCTTATGAGAATTAAAGACTCATGTTATTTATTCATTTTAACACAAGAATAAAATTGTGTATATTATGATTATTGAATATAATGACACATGGACAATTTCCTTCACAGTCTGAAGGTTTTTTAAGTAAAGTTTAACTTGTAAAGGATTTTTTAAAATAGAAAAGCAGCATTTATAATCCCATATTCTTTTAAATATTCCAAATTTATTGAAACCTTATTGTTACATATGCAAGCTAGAGTTAGCTTAAACCAATAGGAAATATGCGAACAACTGTTATGCTTCATTTTATTTGCACCCACTAATAACTACAACAAAACAAAACATTTGCACAAGGACCAAACGGAGTATTCAGATGCTGCATCTAGTACTTCAAGAACTTTAACGTTAAAGAACAGCAGCTTGTAGATATTGAATGAAGATAGCACAAATGAATAAATGCATGAATTGAATTAATCAACAAGCTAAGATTTATTGAAACTAAACACATCACCCAGTATGACGTACATGAGGGATTATTGATTAATACCTGTATTTTTTTTATTTTTTCTTAAGAAAATCCTTTATTTTTTTTATTTAACTTTATTTTCTCTATACAGTTTATCCCAAAATATATATTAGTAATCCTCAGCTCTGAGGCACCAGAATACTGATACATATGATCATGGTTTTACAAAGACACCCGTGGCATCAGGCCTACCACATGATCGGGGTAAGCAGGGAGAGCTTTCGGGGTCCGGCGATTATAACCGTGGAGTCCGAGTCCGGGGTCCGAGTCCGAGTCCGGGTTTAACCAAGGAATTAGTTCGATTTCGGCCGTCGACGATATCGGCCGTCGGCCTAATAAAATCGACCATATCGGCCGCCAGCGTCCAGAGGGCAACCATTTCGGCCGCAACCCCGACGGAGCCACTGCTGAGCCCCGACTCTGGCCAGTAAACCATATCGGCCGCGACTTGGGCGGCGGGGTACCATTTCGGTCGCCGGGCTACCTCATTACCACAAACACGGTAAAATCATAATTAGAACTAGCTTATTCAACCAGAAATATGATGGACTTAATAAAAATAAATATTTATTCAAAATATGATTTGTCATTTTTATAAGAAACAAGCCTATGTAGAAATCTCGAAGTACAACACACGTACTTGCATTTAATAATAAAGAATATTTCTCTGTCCTGTAACTTCGTTAACAAATGTTAATGAAAGGATAGCAAACCAAGTTTCAACTGTCGTGACATATTTTAAGCAAATCGTCTTAAGTTTTATTAACAGGCACCACCAAAAAAAAATATTAACCCCTCTCTCTCTCCCTCCTTCTCTCTCTCTCTCTCTCTCTCTCTCTCTCTCTCTCTATATATATATATATATATATATATTAACCTAAGTTGGTTCCAGTGCTTGCAGTAAAGTGCTCGATACAGCTTATAAGGTATAGCAGATTCACTAAACGTTAATATATATATATATATATATATATATATATATATATATATATATATATATATATATATATATATATATATATATATATATATATATATATACAGGGCTCGAATTTGGTGCCGGCCCAATGGAATTTTCCGAAAGTTTTGAGGGAGGTCCGGTAAAATTGAAAATAACCCACATTTTTTAGAGTGTATATAAGAAGCCAGCGGCTAACGCGTTATACCGTTTCCCTGCTTGTTCATTTCGTACTCGACTATTATAGTTTGAGTAGTAGATGAGTAGTGTAGGTGGAAATTAATGGAGGTTGAGGTGCAGGTGTGATAAACCATGGAACCTTTGCATCTATGTAATCATGACCAACATGACTTATAGTTAAATTTCTTACAGTATATTTAGTTTTCGGTTGAATTAAATAAAAGCATAACATATTTGATTTCTTTAATTGTCATATATATGTACAAAATGTGTATTAAAAAAGGTATGTATAGGTTTATTTGTTTATTAATTTCTGTTTGAGGTTGCTTGCGTAAATGTTTTTGTTTGTAGGTGTTTGTGTAAATGAATGTACTGAAATGTGTGCGCTTGAGTTCTTCCAATGATAGAATTTCACATAGGACTTAATATGTAGCCGTGTATGTTGCAATTAGGTAGCCCAGAAGAACGGCGGCTAGTAATGAGCTAGTCCGGCGGCCGAAATTGTGCTCCGCCGCCAATGTCGCGGCCGATATGGTTCACTGGCTAGAGTCAGGGCCCAGCAGCGGCATCGTCGGGGTTGCGGCCGAAATGGTTGCCCGCTGGGCGCTGGCGGCCGATTATATAGTCTATTTGAGACCAGCGGCCGATATCGTCGGCGGCCGAAATCGACCTTTACCTTACCAAGTTCCTGTCTGTGTGACTGTGAGAGACTATACCTCAACTGGGGACGCCTTTAACAGTGATTAACGCTCGTACTTCAGTTTGACAGTGAACACATCAAAGGTGCTTCAAGCTCTGTATTTCATCCATGTACTGAAAGGTAAGAAATCCGAATATTATTTACTATATTTATCTAAGCGGGGAGCGTGTTCGGAATTCGGCCTGGGGCTTGCGTTTGCGCAACAAGCTAAAGAGGGCTGAAAGTTTTGGTCCAAACGGAGTCTAAGCATCTGTAACAATTAGGGCTGAAACCGGTACAAAATTTTGGACTAGAGTACCCGATAGTCATTACCCGACTCGGACTCGAGTACTTGTTACCGTGGCAACGCTGTGAAGATAAAACGAACATCTGTTTGCTGATGCAAAATATGCATAAATTTGACTTAGTCACGGCTTAACTTTATCGCAACGAAGGAATAGATATATGTCATAACAAGACCTCGGTTAATTTGAGGGAGCCACTATAGAACGCGGGCTTCGCTTCTATTGAGGAAAATATAAATAAAACTGTCTCCTCTCTATACCTATTTTAACTCCTACTTTTCCCTGTAGATGTCCCTACACTCAACTCTTCTTACATTACCATCTACTAAGCATCAGAAGTCGCCTGTATAGGGAATCGAACCTACGATCCCTGGACTAGGAGCCCTACACTTTACTAAGTGCGCCATGAAGACGAGATAACATCAGGAGCGAGTTTTGTTCATTTATATCTGTGATTGAAGCACCATCTATTGCGAAAATGGGAAACCGTTTACTATTTGAACAGGAAAATTAAGTTTTAGGTGGGGGCTCACTCCCCTGGTCAGACAGGGGACCCAGGTTCCCTGGACCCCTCCTCCTCTAATATAATAAACTCCAGTTATGAGCAAAATTAAATACGGGAATTCTCAGGAAAATAATATGTATCGGCCTTTTTCAGGAAACAATTTATTATGCGACACCCATTGTGCATAAGGTACCGGTGGTAGGCTGAATTTAAGCCCGCGTTCTATAGTTCTGCCAATTTGACTAGCCTATGTTTAGAGCCCTACGCCAGGCTACGACAATGGATAAATAATCCTAGACTGTCCTAAAATTTGCAGTAAAATACATGTACATATATATGCATGTACATACAAGAGTACTCGAGTCCAAGATTTATACTCGAGTACTCGGTACGTATTACCCGGACTCGAGTACTCGAGCACTCCTTTCAGCCCTAGTAACAATTATAATATGTGGGGTTTGTTTGGTATCCTCATGCTTCACAAGGCATATATACGTTTACTTGGATAGTATAGACTCTCCCCGCCAAAGGCTGCAGCGCTTATATGTCAGTGCTGCAAGACTGCAGCAAACCCAGTTGTGGCTCTGTTGTAAAGAAAGGACCAATCACTCAGCAATCTGGACCAATCTTTCTAATGTAGCAATATATGGATATTCTTATTTACACAGTAAGTCAGCTTAAACTAGTTCAGTTTTTATAAAATATTAATAAACAATCTGATGAAAATACTGGAAATAATAATTAAACTTGAAAATTAACGAAAGGACTTAAACAAAAATCAAATAAATATATAATCATCCAGTTAATTCAAACTTAAATATTATTTAAGTTATAAAGGTAGAATAATTAACAATGACAACAATCTAAAATAAGATTTGTCATTATTTATCAAGTTTTAATTTCAGACATCCAGTTAGGGATATAACAGTGCTCTGACTCTATGTCTGGGCTGACCTGAACCTTGATAAGTTTAGACAGGAACTCATTCTCTTTCCTAAAAGTTAATGATCAGGGTTAAGGCTAGACCAAATCTCAATCAGCATCTGGTCTGGACCAATTACGAATCGGGATCTGGGCCTTGACAAATATATATATATATATGTATGTGTATATATGTATGTATATACATGTATGTATAAAGACAAACTCTTTTGATTCAAGTCAGGGTTGGCATTCTTCTGGGAAGATAGGTATTTCTTCTTAGTGACTTTTCTGGGAAGAAAAGGAAGTTTCTTGGAAGAAAAGGAAGTTTGGGAAGAAACTATTGACATTTTTCCCAAACTTTTATTAAAAATATACACATATTTAACAGAGAATCACAGAATAATTTATTACAATTATTCACTATTTAAACATTATTACTTATTATTTATACACTGAATTAGACTGAAATTTATTGAATTTGAGATATTAAATAAAGAGAACTGACAGTAACACTGACACTTTGCCTACGACTGTAACAGATCAGTGTCATCAGTGTTTTGGGTTAATGCCCAAAACATCTTGTGATAAATGTCTTCTGAACATTTTTTGTTTTGTAGTTGTTACCCAGCATCTCTTCTAACTTGGTTATGTCCCAAAATGTCTGCTGGATATGATCTAACAGTAATAGGGGGATTTTCCCTTGTTTCTATCATTTAAAACTTATAGGTATATATTATGAACATATAATTAGTTATTTACAAGTAAGTACCTATAATAAATAATGTAGCTACTCACAACTTTAAAGTTTGATAATCATTCATAGCTGTATGGATTCCCGCATGTTCACAATGCTGAACAATAGAACAAATCTTTGTTAAAGAAGTGTAAATATCCTTTGTTCCTTAAATTTGATGTTTAAGAATAGAAATAATAATAAGTAATAGAAGCCCTCAGACATCTCTAAAGTAGATATTTTGGGAGAAGACATTTTGGGGAGGCCCCAGTGTTTTGTATTGACAGGTTAGATCTGCTCATTACTGAACAAATAAATAAGCAGTCACCTCAATAGTAAGTAAATTTTAAAATAGTGTATGCCTCTGCTTAACCAAATAAAACTTAAGTGATTATTTAATTTAGTTCAAAGTATAATAACTCAGCTTTAAGGTAATCCTACTATAAAAAAAACACTCCTAGAGTGTATACATGTACTATAGTTTAAATGACTCTTAATACTCAACTAAAGAATTAATTTTTAAACTGTACAAATCTTATTCTACCCCTTCTACCCATCTTAATTGTTAAAATAAAGACTTCCCCACTGAGCCTCTCAGTCACAACCTAATTGCTTTTTCAGACACCTAAAGGGTTGGTTTGCACATCCAACTAATGCAGAGATCACCATGATTCTTAGCATGGATATTGATTAGGGAGTGTTTCATCAGTTTCTGCAGACTGATGGTGCCACCTATATTTTATTCAATTTTTTGAATTTTTTCTCTTTTTTTTTTAGACCTTTAAGGATGCTGTCATCTCTTAAAGTGGCACAAATTGTACCAACAGGACCTAGAATCTTCATTCTTGTCATGCAAGGAGGCCCATGAAAAGTGTCTGTGGAAACCTGAAATTAGGTCTCTGTTACCCATATCCTTCAAGCTATAGGACTCCGAAGTATCCCTCAGAAGAATTGAAAATTTGATAGAAAAGCTGAAGTATCTGAACAACTAATGCAAAGATCACCATGATTCTTTGCATGGATATTGACCATTAAGTGTTTTTATTAGTTTCTGCAGACTGGTTGAGCCACCTGTATTTTTTTTTTAAAGTTTACACATTTTTTCTCTATTTTAGAGATATATAAATACAGACACAATCTTGGTCTGTTTTTTAATCTGTTTGATGCTTCGGTTGAATGGGTATGTACTTCCATTCAGATGATAAATTTCCTTTTGCGAATCTCATCCCAGTCAGCTGAGCATCATGACCCATGGGTCACTTGTTACTGACATGAAAGGCCAAAGTATCATTTTTAAAATAAAAATGACATGTTTGTTGTGACTGTATTTCTTCCCTGGGAAGAAGTGGTGGGAAAAAAGTATTTCTTCCCTTTCCTTCCCTCTGGGAAGGTTGTGCCAACTCTGATTCAAGTATTAGCTATATATGGAATAAGAGTTTTACAGTTGTTGGATTTTAAATTGGCCACTTTTGTCACCATGGGTTTAGATTCTCCAGGAATTCTAAATCACTTTCAAAATTTTAGTGAACATAGCGTTCAGCTTGTTTGTTTCAAAATAATGTACTAAAATCTTCCTCTGCCATAGGAGAGGTTTATTACATGTGTTTTAAGAACTCACATACATACATTTTATTTCTTATATAGCGCAACTTATAAAAACAAGCACAGCTTTATCAGATGCCCTTCCCATAAAATGATACAATAAAGTTACATAAAAATACATGTCATCCATAAACTATACATATTGTATAAACTAAGAATAGTAACACTTAGTAAAAAGATATGTTTTCAAATAAGATTTAAAATTAGCTAAGCTGTTCTCTGACTTCAAATGATAAGGTAGACTGTTCCATACACTAGGTCCAAAAAACTAGTTCGCAACAGATTGACAAGTACTGGGAAGCAATACCCTTTTTACGTTTAAACATGAATAAAGCAGTCTTAAAATCAGACAATGTTCTACTTTGAGCCAGTGCTGACTAATCAAAGCAGCAGAAATATGATCAAATTAAGAAATATAATAAATTACTTTTGCACCCATATTCTTAATTCTACGGAGTCTATTCAGGTGACACACCAAAACCAAACCGGAATTTAAGTCTATTTAGCAGTAAGTTATGACACACAGTGTCAAAGGTGGCACTAAGATCTAAAAGGGCCATGCATACCACTTTTCCCTGATCTATCATGTTTATTATATCAGATTTTATCTTTATTAAAGCAATCTCTGTACTGTGTGCTTGTCAATAAGCTGACTGAAGTGGTTCCATTTTTGAAGTTGTCTCAGTACACTGAATGATTTGTTCACATGCTGCATGTTCAATAATTTTAGATAAGTATTCAAAATGTGATACTGGTCTCTGATTTTTACTGATCAGTTCTAAATTCACTTTCTATAGTAGGGGTCTAACTAAAGCATTTTGAGCTCAGCTGACTATAAGTCAACTGAGCTATAGTCGTGGTCCATTGTCAGTCGTCTGTCCGTCCGTCTGTCCGTCCGTCCGTAGATGTGGCACGTTTTGAAACCGTAAGACCTAGGAATCCAAAATTCAGCATAATGTTAGATGTCCCCAAGATCTCCTACCAAGCCAAAAACTGGGTCTTTGTGACATTGTTCCTTTGAGAAATTAAGGAAAAACCTCAATTTTTTATTAAAATCCTATTTTCATGCTTCAGGACTGCCTAATATCAAAACCCTTCTTCTGTTTTTCCTCATATTTACCATAAATATTCCTCCATATAGTTCCTATGTACATGCCAGAAAATATGTCGGCATTATATAATTTAAAAAAGCTATGGGCCTAAAAATAATGCATTTTGTAAATAGGTCAGGAAAAATATTTAATCACACAAAACATGTTAAAGCTATGGACTTTTTTCCCAATAATTTAACTTTAATTAATCAAAATTAAATTGTATACCCAAAATTAGATCAAAATCTTTTAAATTTTTTAAAATATTAACAAAACTAAAAAATTGGTACCATAAATTTTGCCCAAATTTGACCATGGCAAATTTTTTTCCTGGAAGTACTGTGTATATAATTTTCACAGCATGTTTTTGTTAGCATTTTGTCTGTTAACACCAAAAATTTGAAACCAGTTGATCAAAAACTGTAAATTTAATTCAAGTTTTCAAGCACCATGTAACATATTGTTTACATCAAGCTAGTGTTATGCAGTTTGCAAGAGCTCAGCTTCAGCTCTCAGTTCCTAAAATTTGGCATATAGTGTGGCGGCTAATGGAAAAATTGTTCAAATTGTGATAAAAGTACCAAATTTGGTACAGTTGTAGTATTGCACACTAGCTTTCATTTAAGAAATAGTTCCACAAATTATTCATGGTATTTCAAGGGTTGATCCTGCAATTACTTCAGGGGTACTGATAGATAAATTAAATTATTGATAAATAATGTCTAATCTAAAAATGTTGGATCAAGGCCTTTATTTTGCAGCACATGGAAAACAGAAGTCTGCTGATGCTCAAACTTTACTTTAAAGTGAAGTTAATTCAGTTTAACAAGTGATCTGCAATAATTATAATGGAGCAGGATGTATTTATTTATCAAGTATCGTGCAGAACTAACGCCATTTAGCACGCCTTTTTAATTTTGTTAACATGTATATATCGCACACATGCTTCATGTAAATTATAACAAACATAGGTTACTGTTAATTGAATAATTAACAAAATAAAGGGTATGGTGACAGCATGAATTATTACATTGATATAATTATAACTATTTATGTTTGACAATCAGCCTATTAAAGAGCAAGTTAATTATTCAGTAAAAATGTTTCTGAACTGTCTGTCTACTTTTCCTGTTCATATGAGGGCTCTAGACCTATTGAATTACAGACCTGTCAGAATTCCAATATGGCCACCACAGCCCAATCGCTGATTTTCTTTTGCACGTGATAACTCAACAACAACATACTTCTACTTTCTTAAATTCACAGGGATGATTGGTACATACAAGGGCTTCAGACCTATTGAATTACAGACTTGTCGGAATTCAAATATGGCCACCAGGTCATAATGGGTGATTTTCTGTCGCACCGGATATCTCAACAAGAACAATCTTGATCTTAATCATTATCTCAGGGATCATTGATCCCATGTGGACTCAATCCTTTTCCAATAACAGACCTGTCAGAATTCCAATATGGCTCCCAGTGCACAGTTGGGTATATTATTTTAAGCGCGATATCTCAACAAGAACAAGCTTGGTCTATCTCATTTACACAGAGAGAATTGGTACCTATAAGGGCTCCATCTCTATCGAATTGCAGACCTGTCAGAATTCCAATATGGCCACCAGAGCACTATCGTTGAATTTCTTTTGCAACAATATGCTTGATCTTTCTCGAATTCACAGGGATCATTGGTGCCTATGGGGGCTTCTGACCTATTGAATACAGACTTGCTCAAAATCAAATATGGCCAACACTCTACAATTTGTGATTTTCTATTTCACACATTATTTCAGACATATCTTCTTTAATATTATTTGAACCAGTAGGATTTTTTCCCTCGTGCATATGGATGAAAACCTGTTTCTGTTTGTCATTTTTTTCAATTTTAACTTAATTTTTCACCAATATGTAAACTAGTCCAGCACTAGCAGAATGCTAATGCAGAAATAGCAACATGGAATGTACATGGACTTAAGAACAAAATTGAATCAATAGAAATTTTAGAATTAATAAATATCCACAGTATTGTATGTATCACTGAGACATGGACAACCATGGATGATGAATTTTCTGATGCATTCAACGAGTACTATATATGGTTATGGAATAGTCAGGAGGAGTACAGGGAGAGGAGAGATCTTAGTTCTTACTTCATAAGGTAGATGGATCCTGTGTAATATCAGATGATCCTCCGATCACTTTCCTTTAAGCTGTTCACTTAATATTATCAGACCAAGGAAAGAGCTTTTGAATGAACACATATGCAAACTGACAAAATGGGTAAAATTTTATCAGACTGATGAAGATAAAACAGATATTTCAAAATCATAGGAACAAATAGAATGTGCGTTACTTTTCAACACATCTAATGAAACCTTAGAAACATATCCGGACAAAGCAAGTGAGGCATTGGTTAGTATTTATCAAAATATATCCTCCAGAAATAAACAAAATTTCCGAGACAACATGAAACTTAAGCAATCAAAATGATGGGACGAAGAATGTGAATTTTGGATAGATGAAAAATATAAAGCTTTGAATAAGTATAGATGTACAATATCAGATGGCGACATACTTAATTATTAACAAACAAAAATTATGTGAAGAAATGAAGGCAATCATCCAAGCCTCAGAGTTGCAAAAGGTGATAGGTGCAAAAGACACTGATTCCATGTGGAAAAAAACATGAGATTTTTAAATAAAAAGAAAATCGTTACAACAATAGAACCGGTACGTTGGTGCAAACATTTAAGGGAACTTTTGAATTCATCAAAACATGAAATTAATCAAGAGTTTAAGAATCATACTCTTGAATATTTAAAGAAAAGTATTAGAAATTGAAAATGATACAGAGCTTGATGGACTCATAACACCATGTGAAATACAGAAAGCCTTAAAGGAAATGAAAAAGAGGAAAGGCCCCAGGGCCTGACGGGATAACGGTAGATATATTTGAAAGATACATATAGTCACATATCGTCTCATATATTACAATTATTTAATAGTGTATTAGGAAATGGATTTTTCCCAGTTCTCCCCTCAAAACCTGAAATTGGGTCGCTGTGACCTATATGTTTTGGGGTATGTTTGAGCATCCCATTAGTAATGAAAATGACACACAAATTGCCAGGTTCCTCAGGAAAGGCTGGTTGGATTGTCATCAAATTTGGTGTGCTAATGGGTCTTGATAAACTTAAGCTAATAGACATGAGTGATGATGCCATCTATATTATCTTAATTAGTTTCCTGTGCAAGGACATATTGTCAACGTGTCAGTCGGCTGAGCATCATGACCCATAGGTCACTTGTTTATATTCTGGATTCTCAACATCATTGTTTGGCTAAAACTGAATAAATACCAGACATGGTGGGAATACTTTGCAAATGTTTTTGAATACGGATTTGAATATGTACTCTATAATAAAATATCTTGCATAAGAAATTGAATTCAGGTAAAAATGAAAGTATTTGAAAACCAAAACAAATACTTTCAAAATGTATTCATGAATGCATTCATTAATATATTCTATAATTTTATTTTAATTAATCATTTCAGTTATATTTAATTTTAAAAAATCATATGTTTCTCTCATTATTTTAATAAAAATATATTTGTCACAATATTTGTTATTAAATTTTAATAAATAGTTAAACTCTTATATTATATGTGCTGCTTAAAAGTTGTATGGCCGAGTCAAAATCTGTGTGACTATACCACTCCATTTGTTAATAAAATATATGAAATCAGTCCTCTTCCCTGTCTCCAAAGATACTGTCAAAATCTTACATAAGCTTAACACCAACAACTCATAATACAGCTTATATTTATTACCTCACAAAACCAGCATGTGCCTCATTTCATAATCATGTTTGTTATCATATAGAACAGCTGAGCACCGTTACCCATGGGTCCCTTGTGTACAGATACTAAGTATATGATTTTATTTTTGTTGCAGGTGTTATTTGAAGTATGGATTCGGATCAGTTCACTCCACAAGACCTGGAAACGATTATGAATGAAGAAAAAGAGAAGGAATATTTCATCAACAAACCGAGGCAAACTGAAGGATCCAGAATATTACATACTGACGAAGAATTATTTAAATATCAAGAGGGAAAACTTGTCACCACATTAGTGGACAGTGATACGTCCAAGTGTAGTGCAACCCTTAAAAAGGTGAAGATAGAAGAATTTACGATACATGTAGAAAATGTGATCACTGATATACCAGAGAAAAGATCTGATTTGTGGCACATTAAATCTGAACCGTCAGACGGTCAAAACATGCTGCTAAAGGACACAACTGTAAACATCAGTCAGGAAGAACAATTACAGAAGCACGATGAGAGCCACATGAAAAACGATGGAGGGAATACTGAAGGTGACAAAAATGAAGTAGGCACCAGCGACATTAACAAGTACACCAGAACACAAACTGAAGAGAGATCATTAACATGTACAAACTGTGGTAAAATGTTCATAGACTCATTTGGTCTAAATCAGCACAGAAGAATTAATTGTGGAAAGAAACCATACAAATGTAAAAAGTGTGGTAAATGTTTCGCCCACTCATCTACTTTGACTAAGCACAATACAATTCATACTGGAGAGAAACCATTTAAATGTGAACAATGTGGGAAATTTTTTTCCCGTTCATATAATCTAACTCAGCACAGTAAAATTCATACTGGAGAGAAACCATTCAAATGTGAATGGTGTGGTAAATGTTTCTCCCACTCCTCTACTTTGACTCAACACAAAAGAATCCATACCGGAGAGAAACCATTTAAATGTGAACAATGTGGGAAATGTTTCTCCCAATCAAATAATCTAACTGTGCACAGTAGAATTCATACTGGACAGAAACCATTCAAATGTGAATGGTGTGGTAAATGTTTCTCCCAATCAATTCATCTAACTCAGCACAAAAAGAATCATACTGGAGAGAAACCATATAAATGTGAACAATGTGGGAAACGTTTCTCTATATCATCTCGTCTTACTGAGCACAATAGAATTCATAATGTAATGAAACCATACAAATGTGAATGGTGTGGGAAATGTTTCTCCCAATCAAAACATCTAACTCAGCACAATAAGATTCATACTGGAGAGAAACCATTTAAATGTGAATGGTGTGGTAAATGTTTCACCGACCCATCTACTTTGACTCGGCACATTAGAATTCATACTGGAGAGAAGCCATTTAAATGTGAACAGTGTGGGAAATGTTTTACCAGATCAAATGATCTAACTGAGCACAGTAGAATTCATACTGGACAGAAACCATTTAACTGTGAATGGTGTGGTAAATGTTTCTCCCACCGATCTACTTTGACTAGTCACATAAGAATTCATAATGGAGAGAAACCATATAAATGTGAACAATGTGGGAAACGTTTCTCCCAATCATCTCGTCTTACTGAGCACAATAGAATTCATACTGGAGAGAAACCATTTAAATGTGAAACGTGTGGTAAATGTTTCTCTAAGCAATCTGATTTGACTAAGCACAATAGAATTCATACTGGAGAGAAACCATATAAATGTGAACAATGTGGGAAATGTTTCTCGGAATCACCATCTCTTAGTGAGCACAAGAGAATTCATACTGGAGAGAAACCATTTAAATGTGAATGGTGTGGTAAATGTTTCTGCCACCGATCTGCTTTGATTAGGCACAGAAGAATTCATACTGGGACTTCTGGTTCAGCATGTCAGAGTGAGCAGTCACGCTTTTGAAGGGCACTGAGAGTGGCAGATATGTAAAGATGAAATATAAACTTTATACCTTATGAGCAATTCCACTGTGATGGACCTTACATTCAGAGAGACTTTTACCCTTTTAAGTCACTCTCATAGTTAAAGCTGTCATCCAACTAGCCTGATCTTATGTGTGGTAATAGCTCAGATCTGAGGCTGTATGATACAGGAAAGAAATGTGTCCAGATATATCTAAGTCTATCACACAAGCAAAATATCAGAATGTGACAGACGTTACATAAAAAGAGACACTGAAAAAATACATCTGAGTTTATTTCAAAATTCTCTGAATCTCAAAAGTGGAACAAATTGATCTTTACCCCAGTATTAAAGAGGAACTATGTCACTTAATAAACAAATTAGAATATACCTTAAAATAATAGCCTGTTAGCAGGCAGCTCTAACACAGTTTAAAATTCTGTGTTACGAACGTTATGTGACGGACGTTACATTTTGTCCAAAGGATGCAAGTGAAACTTCTATCAAAACTGTATTTTGAAAAAGGTTTAAGCACACTTGTTGATGACTGCAGATTAAGCAGTCTTTGCAATATATATTTTATATATCATTTTGAAAGGTTTGTGATAAAGATGCCAACTTGGCATTCAAAACATTACTACACATGGCAATATCCCTTGTAATTCACAGGTTCACGATTTAATACAGTAAAAAACACTTAATATCTAAGAATTTCCCAAATTTGAATGTCCTGATGATTCAAATCTGCTTTGAAGCAAATTACACAAGGACAACAAGGAAAAAACATCTTGAAACTAGTTCATGTTTATGCACACTTGTTGATGACTGCAGATTATTCTGTCTTTGCAATATATATATTTTATATCATTTTGATAGGTTTGTGATGGATATGCAAACTTGGCATCCCATAACATTACTAGATACAGCAAAATCCCTCGTAATTATCGGGTTCACAATTTAATACAGTAAAAACACTTTATATCTTAGATATTCCCAAATTTGGATGTCCTGATGATTCAAACCAACTTAGAAGCCTATTACACATAGACAATAATAACATTTATAATTTTGGAGATATGACACAATAATGATATTTTGCAGTGTTGTCAGTGCAGCACCCCCCCTGGAGGTCATATTACTGTAAAACATATATATATCAATGGCATACTGTAAAGGAGCAAATGATAAAGTGATATCAGAACCAGAATGCTATAAAAGTAACAAGTTTTAGTTAAACAAACCTCCCCCCTCTAATTATAATTCATAAACTCGGCTGTCCCACCATTAAAACAAGGGAGTGTTGGGCCACATGCAGATCTAAACTTGAATTATCTATTTAAAAGAGTATAGCTGCATAGAATCATAGAAGTAGGAAGAAAGGTTTCAGTTAATTTGTAAGGTCTGGTATATATATTTTCTATATTTGAACTTTACCAATGGGAGGCGGATGGGGTTCCAACTTTATTTTCACACAGGCTGCTCTGAACTACACACCAACCATACAGACCACTGAAAGCTACCATTTGTTGCATGAGTATCTTAAATAATTGTGCAATACATGTTCAGTAAAAATTATCTTTATTTTAATAATGATTTGTAAGCACCTCTTGAAATATGAAACTTTTAATAATGCTATTTTTCGAAACCTCGTTTGCTTCTGCATACGCAATTGTAGCTCGATGATAGAGATGGCTATGTCGAGCAATGACCTGGCCAAGTGCTTCTGTCAAATACCTCATTTTCACACAAGAAACTGTAATCTGTGGGTCATGACACTCGGCTAGTTGCCTAGTTGGTATTGGCTATAATGTGACGCTAGATGTATCTTTGTGTTTGATACTGGTTTTCAGAAGGATACTGTGCAGAAGCCTGTAATTTATCCTAATAAGGTCATGCAATAAATCATGATAGAAACTGATGAAAAACTCAATGATCAATGTGTATTTCAAGAATCATGGCAATCAGTCCATTAGTTATTCAGATACCTGAGCTTTTGTATCAATTTTTTTTAACTCGGCTGACTATAAGTCATACGAGCTATAGTCGTGGTTCATTGTCCTTCGTCCGTCCGTCTGTCTGTCCGTCCGTCCGTCCGTCTGTCCGGATGTCCTTCCGTAAGACTGGCACGTTTCGACACCATTGGACGTATGAATCTGAAATTCGCCATACAGTTAGATGTCCCCAAAATCTCCTACCATGCCGAAAATTGGGTCAATAGGACTTCGTTCCTTCGAGATCTTAAGGGAAAACCTCAATTTTTTTATTACAAATCTATTTTCACACTTCAGGACTGCCTAATATCAAAACCACTCATCTGGTTTTCTTCATATTTACCATAAATATTCCTCTATATAGTTCCTATGTACATGCCAGAAATTAAGCCAGTATTATTTTATTTAAAAAAGTTATTGGCCCAAACATAATGGACTTTGTAAAAAATCAGGAAAGATATTTGGTCACTTAAGACCAAAAGTGTTAAAGGTAGGGACTTTTTTTTCAGTTATACAACTTTAATTGATCAAAATTTAATTGTATACCAAAAATTAGATCAAAATCTGTTAATTTTTTTTAAATATTGGCAAAAATATAAAATTGGTACATTAAATTTTGCCCAAGTTTGACCATGGCACGTTTTTTTCCTGTCAGTACTGTAGATTTAATTT
This sequence comes from Sipunculus nudus, assembly GCA_026874595.1. Taxonomy (NCBI): domain Eukaryota; kingdom Metazoa; phylum Annelida; class Sipuncula; order Golfingiida; family Sipunculidae; genus Sipunculus; species Sipunculus nudus. The sequence continues at coordinate 52,918,462 of CM049321.1, forward strand.
TCACAGCATGTTTTTGTTGGCATTTTGTCTGTTAACACCAAAAAGTTGAAACCAGTTGATTAAAAACTGTAGATTTTATTCAAGTTTTCAAGCACCATGTCACATCAAGTTTACATCAAGCTAGTGTTATGCAGTTTGCTACAGCTCAGCTCCCCAGCTTCAGCTCTAAGTTCCTTAAATTTAACATACAGTTAGATGTCTCCAAAATCCCCTACCATGCTAAGAATTTGATCACTAGGACTTAATTCCTTCGAAATATTAATGAAAAACTTCATTTTTCCATTAAAAACCCATTGTTACACTGTAAGACTGCCTAATATCAAAACCACTGATCTGACTTTGATCATATATAATATGCATATTTTTCTATACATTCGCTATGCACATGCCAGAAATAATGTCAGTATTCCGTAATTGTTTTAAGTTATGGGCCCAAACATAATGCACTTTTTAAAAAATCAAGAAATATATTTACTCCCTTAACAAGAGGATTGCTGAAGCTAAGGATTTTTTGTCAGGGATGTAACATTATTTAATCAAGATTCAATTGAATACCCAAAATTAGTTTTGAATTTTTCAAATTTTATAAGTTATTAGTATAAATATAAAATTTGTACCTTAAATTTTGCCCAAATTTGACCATGGCACGTTTGTTTCCTGAGAGCACTGTTGATATAATTTCATATCATGCACACATAAGGATTTCATCTTTGTAGTTTAGAAAGCTGAAAGAAATTGGCCAAATATTGTAGCTTTTATTAATGTTTTTATGAGACCATGTCAGACCCAGGCTTAATCCAGCCCCTCTTCAGTCACCTGTATGTTGACCTTTCATCAGATTATGCATGCTTGAGCGAAGCATACACCGGGTCAGCCAGGCAGCTAATGCCCAGCCACAGTTGATCCAGGTGTCCAACCCAACTCTTCTAGTAGTTGTTTTGAAAAACAACATAACAATAAACAATAAATTAATAATTTTGTATTTTTTTATAACAAATTAAAGAAAAATAAATAGAAAAGGAATTTGTTAGTTGATGAGTAACAGAAAATTAACTTGCAGTTACTGATGATGTAAGAATCTTGTATGGATGGATAGAATGTCAATGTCAATGTTATTCCAAATAACACCATGCAGTCACCTATGGTATTTCTCAGTGAAATTTTAATGATTAAAAAATAAATCATATTATTCATTACTAATGATTAGGGATCATATTAAAAGAAATTAATGATAGACAAAGATGCAGTTGATAATATTAATCTACATTCCTACTTAGTGTTTAGATTGATGTGAAAGTAGTCCAAAGTAAATATATTACATTTATTTTTTTAATATAAATAAAAGCCATAAAACCAGGTACTTATGATCATTATTTAAATTTGTGAATTTTGTATATTCTGGATTCTCAACATCTTTGTTTGGCTAAAACTGAATAAATACTAGACATGGTGCGAATGCTTTGCAAATGTATTTGAATACGAATATGAATATGTACTGCATTAAAAAAATTATTGCATAAGAATGGGAATTCAGGTATTTCAAGTATTTGAATACCAGTGCAGATACTTTCAAAATGTATTCAGGAATGCATTCATGAATATATTCTATAATATTAATTCAATAATCATTTCAGTTATATTTAAAAAAAAAATCATGATTTTCTTATTAATATTTTTTTAATATAAATTATATTGGCACAATATTTGTTATTAAATTTTAATAAATAGTTAAACTCTTTTATATTATGTGCTGCTTATAAGTTATATGGCCAAGTCAAAATCTGTGTGACAATAGCACTCCATTTGTTAATAAAATAAATGAAATCAATCCTCTTCCCTGTCTCCAAAGATACTATCAAAATCATACATAAGCTAAACACCAACAACTCATAATAAAGCTTATAATTATTACCACACAATCGTAACTGTTGGACCTAGAAACATCCAAGTGAATATCCAGGGAGGTCAATAAAAAATCTCCTTGAAAACCTGAAATTAGGTCACTGCGAACTATATCCTCTTGAGCTATGGGGCTTGAAAGTACCCCCCAGAATGATAAAATATATAATACAAAACCTCCAATATCTTGATAATTAATTCATGTATTGTCATGAATCTTGCTTTGAAGGTGACGCCACCTGTATTTTTTATTTTATTGAATATTTTAAAAATTATTTACCATAAAAGACAACAATCATGTCAGTTTCTCAGCTGTAATTACATCTGGGGTCCCAAAACCTGGTGTGTTTATTGATCACAACTGGATGCCATATACTTAACACCCTGTCTGTCTGTCTGTTTTTCTGTCTATCTATCCGTCCATCCACACAAATTTGTTTCCAGATGATAACTCCAGGTTGTATTGACACATGGATTTCAAAGTTGACTTGCATATGGCCCATCACTAAAGCAAGAACCTATATGATTTTGGGGTCATGAGGTCAAGGTCACAGGATTCATTTTTTTAAAAGATTATGGCTGCATTTTAAGCCAAGGTTTTCATCCCAAACTTTCCATTTTGCACATTTAGCTGACTTGCCAGAATGGGGAGAGCATAAATGAATTTGAGGTCACATGGTCAAAGGTCAAGGTAACAGGGGCCATCTGTTCTCAAATTAGTTTCCAGATGATAACTCCAGTTTAGTTTGACATATTAGTTTCAAACTTAACTTATATATATATATGACTCACCACCAAAGTAAAAACCGTGTGGATTTTGGGGTCCATTGGTCAAAGGTCATGGTCACAGGACTCATTCTTAAAAAAATGCATATGCATTTGAAGCCAAACTTTTCATCCCAAACCTTCCATCTTCAAGATATTGCTAACCTGCCAATAGGGGAAGATTCTGTTCAGTTTTGGGGTCATGAGGTCAAAGGTCAAGGTCACAGGACCCTCTTCTTTAAAAAAATTGTTGATGTATTTTTAGCCAAACTTTCTGTCTGGAGGATTTTTGGGTCACAAGGTAAGGTCATGGGGGTCATCAATCCACATATTCGTTTTCAGATGATAACACCAGTTTAGTTTGAAATATTGGTTTCAAACATAACTTATATATGGCCCACCACTAAAGTAAGAACTGTTCATTCTTGGGTGATGAGATCAAAGGTCCAGGTCACAGTACCCACTTATTTAGAAAGATTGTGGATGCATTTTAAGCCAAACTTTTCATCAAAAACCTTCCATCTTGCACATATAGCTGAGCTGCCAATAGGGGAAGAAACTGATTGATTTTGGGGTCACAAGGTCATCGTCACAGGGGCCCATCTGTCCACATATTTGTTTCTGATTGATAACTCAAGTTTGGATTGACATATTGGTTTCAATTTTGACTTATATATGACCCAACAATAATGTAAGAAACCTTTTGATTTGGGGTCATAAGGCCAAAGGTCAAAGGTCACAGGACCCTCTTCTTTAAAAAAATGTTGATGTATTTTTAGCAAAACTTTCTGTCTGGAGGATTTTGGGGTCACAAGATTAGGGTCATAGGGGTCATCAATCCACATATTAGTTTCCAGATGATGACACCAGTTTAGTTTGAAATATTGGTTTCAAACATGACTTATGTATGGCCCATCACTAAAGTAAGAACTGTTAATTTTTGGGTGATGAGATCAAAGGTCAAGGTCACAGGACCCACTACTTTAGAAAGATTGTGGATGCATTTTAAGCCAAACTATTTATCTGAATCCTTCCATCATCAACATTTGGTGCACCTGCCAGTAGGGGAAGTTTCCTTTTGATTTTGGGGTCATAAAGTTAAAGGTTAAGGTCACAGGGCCCATCCATTCACAAATTAGTTTATGGATGATAACATCAGGTTGGGTAGACAGGTTGGCTTCAAACTGATCACAGGATCAATATTTTAGAAAACCTCATAAACATATATCCTTATAGACAAATGCAGCTGAGCGTCGAAACCCATGGGTCCCTAGTTAAATAAACTTGGGGGGGGGGGTTATTACGTGCCCCTGTAGCTTGAAGAATATGGGTAACAGAGACCTAACTTCAAATTTTCAAGGAGGCTTTTCCTCGAACTCCTGGATGTTAAAATATTTTAGATCCAACAGTGACTATTTGTGCCCTGTTAAAAGATGACCGCTTTGGATGACCTGACGGAAGGACGACGAACAAAGACCCATCACTACAGCTCAGGTGACTTTGAGTCAGCTGAGCTAGAAACCTTTATTGTGACTTACCTGATATCTTATAATCATTTGCTATTCCATATTTATTCACTTAATAATTCTGCAGAAGTGACTGGATACATACCCTAGAGGGGAGCACTGTATTTTTGTCGAATCAGATAAAACCCTCTGCTGGAAGACACAACCTCGATGGTTGGCTGATATGGTCACAGGATTAATAAATAGCAAATATTAATGCTGTTGGCAATTTTGTAGGGGTTGAAGAGGCCATTGTGTATGAGCTACACCACACACTTATTCCATAAATAGTTGTGGTCCTCTCAACTGCGTGTAAACAATTGGAATGCCTAATGCGACACACAACTGATGCGACAAGGTATCTACATAACTATAAGGCCGTGTTGCCAGCAAGACGGTTTACCAGCCAAGTGAGGAATACATGAAGCAACTGTTGTTACATTTATCTTGAGTGACAGCTCTTCGCCCCGGCAACCGTTTGAACAGGCGCTTCAAGTGAACAGGCCTAAGTCTGTACATGGCACAGGCTCAGACAGAATGGCCCGTCACGTGGTTTGCACTGGTCCTTGAATGTGCACACAGGATGCCCGGCCGGTGAGCTGTTATTCAAACGAAATGTTATAACTCTGGTTCCATGCACACCTCGTTGGCTGGTTTCCGTTTTGCTGGCAAACGGATACATGGCTACGCTAACATAGTCTTAATGTCATAATCGACCTGTCGATGATGCTACATAGCAGAGGGAGCAATTAAAATTCAACTATTTTTACTAAGAGTAACCACTTGAGTGCACTTGAAGCGCAGCTATGGGCGTTGCAAAGATGCCTGTCGAGTGTTTGTTAACTGGCATTTGGTTGGGTGCCAGACAACGACACACCACCTGGTGTTTAAGTGTTTCGTAACCGTTAAAACCTTGCAGCAAGAAAATCAGTAGCTTCTTTAGAAGCACAAGATTTCTGCTGCCTCTTAAGCGTAGCCTTACAGAGAATACCGCTGTTTCACTTGAAATCAAGAAATATAAAAAGTTGCCTTCTTGACCTTGGAAATGACATGAAGTACTGGTGCATTGTGGGTAAAGTTTGCCATGCTACAGCTCCACCTATATTTAATGTAAGGAACTATCCTTTATTCTAGAAAACTGAAAAAGGACAAAACAGCTGATGATTTCTCCATTCTCTAGGTGCGTGACGGATGTTGCAAGACCCCAGTTTTCTCATGACGGACGTTACATGTGACGGACATTACAGTTTTTTTTTAGCCCTCAGCCCTTAGGCTGATGGGCTATCGTCGTCACCCAAGCTGTCCGTCCGTCAGTCCGTCCCTCCGGCGTCCGTTAACTTTTACCTTGTGAGCGGGATATCTCTAAAAGGATTCACCGTAGGAATCTTTTTTCTTTAGTGAATATGTTTGTCGACATATCTCGGTCAAGTTCGAAGATGGGTGACCTTGACCTATTTTTCTACATTTTAGAGCTGATTATAGGAAAACACTTAGAAGCTTATTTCTCAGGAACCATTGGGTGGATTTTCACAAAACTTACTATGATCATTGGGACAGATTTCTGTACTTGCTGTACAAGGTAGGGGGCGCCACCTACAATTTCTGACTTTCAAGAATTTTTCTCGGATTTTTCAAATTTGGCCTTGTGAGCGGGATATCTCTGGAAAGATTCACCGTATGAATTTTATTTCTTCGGTGAAGATGTATATCTACAAATACTCGGCCAAGTTCGAAGATGGGTGACCTTGACCTATTTTTCTACGTTTTACAGCTGATTATAGAAAAACACATAAGCTTATTTCTAAGGTACCATTGGGTGGATTTTCACAAAACTTACTATGATCATTGGGACTGATGGTTTTTACCTGCTGGACAAGTTTTGTGGAGCCACCTACAATATCTCATTTTAAATGAATTTTTATGGGATTTTTCAACTTTTGCCCTGTGAGCGAGATATCTCCAAAGGTATTCAACTCAGGAACTTCATTTCTTCAATGCTGATGCATATTTACAAATTCTTGGTAATGTTCAAAGATGGGTGACCTATTGACCTACTCTCAAGGTTACAGAGCTTAGATTAGGGTAAAACTTAGGAGCTTATTTCTCAGGAAGCATTTGGTGGATTGTTATGGAACATGGTACATGCCTCTCCAGTTTAAATTTATAACTGAGACATGTACAGATATAGTCCATGTGAGAACAAATATTTCGTACTTGTTACTGTTACCACGTATAAACACTATTCTTTTGGCTGAGGGCTTTTGTCAGCTCTTGCTGATATTCTAGTTATCTCTAGCTGTATCATACTTGTCATACTTTCCGGCAGACTCTTAATATTATTTACTTTGTCTTGACAAGACCTAAGAGAATTAAAAAGGTTATGTCAGAATTCCATCTAATTTTTTCAAAATAAAAATAGCTTTTATTTTTACAATTATTGTGCACTTTTATCATTGTAACCCTGGTGGTACAATACAAAATCTAAAATGTAGCACAGCTTAGAATAAGAATGAATCAAATACAGAAAATTATAACATTCATCTAGTTTATGCACCAGCTGGGGCGGGGGGGGGGGGGGGCGCAGGGCAGAGGGAAAGCCTGCTAGTAGTGGCCAAGCTTAGCCAAGGCAAGCTGCCTGGAGAGGGTTACATAATACAAGTGAAGGCTGTACTACTAGGTGGGCCTGATGTAAACAACACTTGACATGGTGTATGAAAACTTGAATAAAAGCTTCTCTTTTCAATCAATTCCTTTATAATTTCAGATTTTAAAGAATATTAATTTCAGAAATATTAAATCCTTAAGTATATATGCTGGGAAAAATTAAATCAACAGTGCTTACAGGGGAAAAACGTGCCGTCGCCAAAGTTGGACAAAAGGTACTGATTTTTTATTTATGCCAATAACTTAAAAAAATTGCAAAAATCAGATCTAATTTTGGGTAAACAATTGAATCTTGATTTAATAAAGTTATATCCCTGATAAAAAGTCTCCAGCTTCAGCAATTCTCCTGTAGAGTGAGTAAATGATTTTTAAAAAATTGCATTATATTTGGACCCTTAACTTCAAAACAATACTCAATACTGATCTAAGTTTTTATATGTTAATGGAAAATATATGGAAGAATATAAATACTAAATATAATCAAAAACAGACCAGTGGTTTCGATATTAGGCAGCCTTGAAGTGTAATAATAGTTTTTATGGAAAACGGAGGTTTTTCCTTAATATGTCGAAGGAACAAAGTCCTAGTGACCCAATTTTCGGTATGGTAGGAGAGTGTGGGGACATCTAACTGAATGCAAAATTTTGGATAACGTTTCAATGGTTTCAATATGTGCCCTGTTAACGGACGGACGGACAACGGACAAAGGACCACGACTATAGCTCAGATGACTTCTAGTCAGCTGAGCTAAAAACAGTAACAAGAAATGTGTTATTGAAGTTGTGGTGACATTTAAAAGGGGCGTAAGACGATCTTCTGCTATTGGCAGCGATGACCACTGTTTAATATGGGTTATTGAGAGCGGGCGAGTTTTGCACAGTTAGTCAAACGCTTGTTGGTGTTAAAGTGTCAATTGGCCATTCTGAATCCGACGTTTTGCGGTGTGCTCGATGAAATGTTACATAGAGAGTAGGACACGGGTTGATGTAGTGACAAAGCCATTATTTTTGTATCAAAGTGGAACTTACCTGACTAAGAGCATCTTTGTCCCCCATAAAGCATGACTTCTATGTAAAAAAAATTGACATATGCGGTGCGGATTTAACCATGCATTCATACATAAACCCCTTATGCTCGGGATAACTTTTTTCCTTGTGTCGCTGGACCACATGACAGATAAATCTGGCCTTGGCTGCTTTAAGGTGGTCCATCTGTGTGTTTAATTGGGTTAATTATTAAACGAACGTCTTTAGCTCAGCACGTCATCTTATCTTTGAGCAGTAAGTAATAATTAGAGGTACTTCATTTATAGTTAATTTGACAAAAACACCCGCTGGCATTTGGACTGCGTCATCCATTGTTACCCAAATGATTGTCACATGATCTTTTGCCAAGCTCAGTGTTCGAGCAATTTTCACTTGCACATGTGTCTTCGTCATTAACCCACCGTACCATCCAGTACAAATATTGACGTATAATGTAATACTGGTTCAGGTTTATTGGTCTTTCATCTTTACTTAAAACATATGTATAATCACCATCCTATTGTATTGGCATATAATCGTTGATACGCAGACCTTAATGAGGCCCATCTGTGTGTTTAATTTGGGTATTCAAAAAAGCTTGTCTGTGGAAAAATATGTCTTCTTATCTTTGAGTGTTAATTTCGGTATTTTTACATGTAAATAAAAGACATAGGACCGCGCCCCTTTATTTTCCCAATAAAAGGGTATGTGGACTAAATGTTGCACAAAGCTAAGTAACTGTTTATCGTTATATATGTACAATTAACCATGACAAGGTTTAAAATAATGATGTGGTGATTTGCAAGTAATCGAGGTCACTGGCATGTGTTATACCTAGCTCACCAATAACTTATTTTTTGCAGTACCAATTATACAAGAGGGCATATCTAAGAACTTCGTGAGCACTTAACCATGACCTTTAATAAAATTTATGATGAACAAATCAAACACAATAGAAATTAATTTTTATGCCCCCGCCACAAAGTAGCCGGGGCATATAGTTTTACCCATGTCCGTCATTCCGTCCTTCCGTGCCTCCGTCATTCCGAAATCAAACAGTTGTACGGACTCTTTTTTTCGCAATGCCTGCAGATATTGGCCTGATGTTTAGTGTGTGGGCAGATAATGACCAGTTACAGATCGAGTTCGCGTTTCGTCCCGGTTGACCTACTTTTGACCGTTTTACCGCTCCTAAACTTAGTAAATTTCATGAAAAATAGAAATTTTCATGACAAGTACACATGTACGGACTTTTGTTCGCAATGCCTGCAGATATTGGCCTGATTTTTGGTGTGTGGGCAGATATTGACCAGTTACAGATCGAGATCGTGTTTCGTCCCAGTTGACCTACTTTTGACCGTTTTTCGGCTCCTGAACATAGAAAATTTCATGAAAAATATGAATTTTCATGACAAATACATATGTACAGACTTTTTTCGCAATGCCTGCAGAAATTAGCCTGATTTTTGTTGTGTGGGCAGATATTGACCAGTTACAGATCGAGTTCATGTTTCGTCCCAGTTGACTTATTTTTGACCGTTTTACGGCTCCTGAACATTGAAAATTTCTTGAAAAATAAATATTTTCATGACAAATAAACATGTACGGACTTTTTTCGCAATGCCTGCAGATATTGGCCTGATGTTTGGTGTGTGGGCAGATAATGACCAGTTACAGATCGAGTTCACGTTTTGTCCCAGTTAACCTACTTTTGACCGTTTGACGGTGCCCTAACATAGAAAATTTCATAAAAAAATATAAATTTTCATGACAAGTGCACATGTACGGACTTTTTGTCTCAATGCCTGCAGATACGGGCCTCATGTTTGGTGTGTTGGGAGATAATGACCAGTTCCAGATCGAGTTCGCGTTTCGTCCCGATTTACCTATTTTGATTGTTTTATGGCTCTTAAACATAGAAAATTTCATGAAAAATATAAATTTTCATGACAAATGTACATGTACAGCCGGTTTTAGCCCTCAGCTCATAGGCTGATGGGCTATTGTCGTCACCCAAGCTGCCCGTCTGTCCGTCCGTCTGTCCGTCCGGCGTCCGTCCGTCCCACATCTGTTAACTTTTACCTTGTGAGCGGGGTATCTCTAAAAAGGATTCACCGTTGGAATTTGATTTCATCAGAGAAGATGTATATCGATAAAATCTCGGTCAAGTTCGAAGATGGGTGACCTTGACCCTTTTTTCTACATTTTAGAGCTGATTATAGAAATACACTCAGAAGCTTTTATCTCAGGAACCATTCTGTGGATTTTCACAAAATTTACTACGATCATTAGATCTGATGGTCTGTACGTGCTGCACAGTTTTGGTGGCGCCACCTGCAATTTCTGATTTTTTAATCAATTTTTATGGGATTTTCAATTTTGGCCTTGTGAGCGGGGTATCTCTAAAAGGATTCACCGTTGGAATTTTATTTCATCAGTGAAGATGTATATCGATAAAATCTCGGTCAAGTTCGAAGATGGGTGACCTTGACCCATTTTTCTACATTTTAGAGCTGATTTTAGAAATACACTCAGAAGCTTATATCTCAGGAACCATTCTGTGGATTTTCACAAAATTTACTATGATCATTGGGACTGATGGTCTGTACGTGCTGCACAATTTTGGTGGCGCCACCTGCAATTTCTGATTTTTTATTCAGTTTTTATCGGATTTTTCAATTTTGGCCTAGTGAGCGGGATATCTCTAAAAGGATTCACCGTTGGAATTCTATTTCATCAGTGAAGATGTATATCAACAAAATCTTGGTCAAGAGCAAAGGTGGGTGACCTTGACCTATTTTTCTTTGTTTTAGAGCTAATTATACAAAAACACTCAGGAGCTTATATCTCAGGAACCATTGTGTGGATTTTCACAAAACTTACTATGATCATTTTGAAAGATGGTCTGTGCGTGCTGCACAAGTTTGGTGGCACCACCTACACCTACAATTTCTGATTTTTAGCTCAGCTGACTATAAGTCATCTGAGCTATAGTGGTAGTCCATTGTCCGTCCGTCTGTCCGTCCGTCCGTCCGTAGATGTGGCACGTTTGGAAACGGTAAGACCTAGGAATCCAAAATTCGGCATAATGTTAGAGGTCCCGAAGATCTCCTACCAAGCCGAAAACCGGGTCTTTGCGACTTCGTTCCTTTGAGAAATTAAGAAAAAACCTCATTTTTTTAAATTAAAAACCTATTTTCACACTTCAGGACTGCCTAATATCAAAACCACTCAACTGTTTTTCCTCAAATTTGCCATAAATATTCCTCTATATAGTTCCTATGTACATGCCAGAAATTAGGTCTGTATTATATAAAAAAAGTTATGGGCTCAAACATAATCCTTTTTGTAAAAAAACAGGAAAGATATTTGATCACTTAACACAAAACATGTTAAAACTAAGGACTTTTTTCCCAGTAATATAACTTTAATTAATCACAATTAAATTGTATACCCAAAGTTAGATCAAAATCTTTTAAATTTTTTTAAATATTAGCAAAAATAAGTGTTTAAAGTGTTAAAGGTAGGGACTTTTTTTCAGTAATACAACTTTAATTGATCAAAATTTATTGTATACCAAAAATTAGATCAAAATCTGTTAAATTTTTTTAATATTGGCAAAAATATAAAATTGGTACTTTAAATTTTGCCCAAGTTTGACCATGGCACGTTTTTTTCCTGTCAGTACTGTAGATTTAATTTTCACAGCATGCTTTTGTTGGCATTTTGTCTGTTAACACCATAAATTTGAACCCAGTTGATCAAAACCTGTAGATTTTATTCAAGTTTTCAAGCTCCATGTCACATCAAGTTTACATCAAGCTAGTGTTATGCAGTTTGCTACAGCTCAGCTCCCCAGCTTCAGCTCTAAGTTCCTTAAATTTAACATACAGTTAGATGTCTCCAAAATCCCCTACCATACTAAGAATTTGATCACTTTGACTTAATTCCTTCGAAATATTAATGAAAAACTTCATTTTTCCATTAAAAACCCATTGTTACACTGTAAGACTGCCTAATATCAAAACCAATGATCTGACTTTGATCTTATATATAATATACATATTTTTCTATACATCCGCTATGCACATGCCAGAAATAATGTCAGTATTCCGTAATTGTTTTACGTTATGGGCCCAAACATAATGCACTTTTTAAAAAATCAAGAAATATATTTACTCCCTTAACAAGAGGATTGCTGAAGCTAAGGATTTTTTGTCAGGGATGTAACATTATTTAATCAAGATTCAATTGAATACCCAAAATTAGTTTTGAATTTTTCAAATTTTATAAGTTATTAGTATAAATATAAAATTAGTACCTTAAATTTTGCCCAACTTTGACCATGGCACGTTTGTTTCCTGAGAGCACTGTTGATATAATTTTCATATCATGCACACATAAGGATTTCATCTTTGTAGTTTAGAAAGCTGAAAGAAATTGGCCAAATATTGTAGCTTTTATTAATGTTTTTTTATGAGACCATGTCAGACCCAGGCTTAATCCAGCCCCTTTTCAGTCACCTGTATGTTGACCTTGTTGACCTTTCATCAGATTATGCATGCCTCAGCGAAGCATACACTGGGGCAGCCAGGCAGCTAATGCCCAGCCACAGTTGATCCAGGTGTCCAACCCAACTCATCTAGTAGTTGTTTTGAAAAACAACATAACAATAAACAATAAATTAATAATTTTGTATTGGTTTTTTATAACAAATTAAAGAAAAATTAATAGAAAAGGAATTTGTTAGTTGATGAGTAACAGAAAATTAACTTGCAGTTACTGATGATGTAAGAATCTTGTATGGATGGATAGAATGTCAATGTCAATGTTATTCCAAATAACACCATGCAGTCACCTATGGTATTTCTCAGTGAAATTTTAATGATAAAAAAATAAATCATATTATTCATTACTAATCATTAGGGACCATACTAAAAGAAATTAATGATAGATAAAGATGCAGTTGATAATATTAATCTAGATTCCTACTGTGTCTAGTGTGTAGATTGATGTGAATGTAGTCCAAAGTGAATATATTACATTAATTTTTTAATATAAATAAAAGCCATAAAAATCAGGTACTGAGATCATTATTTAAATTTGTGAATTTTGTATATTCTGGATTCTCAACATCTTTGTTTGGCTAAAACTGAATAAATACTAGACATGGTGTGAATGCTTTGCAAATGTATTTGAATACGAATATGAATATGTACTGTATTAAAAAATTTTATTGCATAAGAATGGGAATTCAGGTAAAAATGAGAGTATTTGAGTACCAGTGCAGATACTTTCAAAATGTATTCATGAATGCATTCATGAATATATTCTATAATATTTTTTCAATAATCATTTCAGTTATATTTTATTTTAAAAAATCATGATTTTCTTATTATGTTTTTTTATAAAACTTATATTGGCAGAATATTTGTTATTAAATTTTAATAAAACTCGTTAAACTCTTTTATTATATGTGCTGCTTTATATGGCCGAGTCAAAATCTGTGTGACAATAGCACTCCATTTGTTAATATAATAAATGAAATCAATCCTCTTCCCTGTCTCCAAAGATACTATCAAAATCATACATAAGCTAAACACCAACAACTCATAATAAAGCTTATATTTATTACCACACAAAACAAGCATTTGCCTCTTTCCCAAATGATATTTTTTATCTTATACAACAGCTGAGCGCCGTGACCCATGGGTCCCTAGTTTTTTCCTGGAAGTACTGTGGATTTAATTTTCACAGCATGTACACATAAGGATTTAATCTGTTAAATTCTGAAATTTGAAAATAAAAACTGCAAAATTAGGCTAGTTATTGAATTTTTTGGAGGCTCTTGTTGCATTTTCCTTACATTGTCAAGCAGTCCACTTTTGTCACTTTAGGTCATTCAGTGCAGCTCTCTATGCTCCCAAGGCTGTTGGCCTATTTGTTCCCTTGGTGCATCACTAAATGGTTTAGCTCATGTCCATTATTCTATAATTTACAGAGTTTCATTTTAGGAGGGCCATTTTCTCATAGATTTTCTAATGATAATATACATAGAAAACCAAAAGAAATAACAATATTTTGCAGTGACTAACATTTTCCAAAATTCAGCTGAGCGATATGACCCATGGGTCCCTTGTTTAATGAATTTTCATCGAATTTTTCAATTTTGGCCTTTTGTGCAGGATATCGCCAAAGGTATTCAACACAGGAACTTCATTTCTTCAGTGCTATTGCATGATATTGACAAAATCTTGGTCAAGTTCAAAGATGGGTGATCTTGACCTACTTTTCAAGGTCAAAGAGCTTAGTATAGAAAAAAAACATAGGAGCTTATTTCTCAGGAAGCATTTGGTGGATTGTTATGAAACATGGTACATACCTCTCCAATTTAAATTTATAACTGATTATCAGCTTTTGCTAATATTCTAGTTTCGCAATGCAATGCTTACAGATACTGGCCTAATGTTTGGTCTTTGGGCGCATAATGACCACTGACATATCGAGTTAGCGTTTCGTCCCAGTTGACCTATTTTTGACCATATGACAGATCCTGAACATAGAAAATTTCATGAAAAACAGAAATTTTTATGAAAAATTCACATGTATGGACTTTTTTCACAATGCCTGCAGATACTGGTCTGATTTTTGGTGTGTTGCTTGATAATGACCCGTTACAGGTCGAGTTTGCATTTTGCCCTTGTTGACCTACTTTTGACCATACGACACCTGATGAACTTAAAAAAGTGTACAAAATTTAACAAATGTTTCTAATTTGCCCCAGGCGTGGGCATTCGTGTCGTTCCGACACATCTAGTTTTATCTGCTTTAAGTTTTAAGCTATTGATTAAATACACCCATTCTTTAGAGAAATAGTGAATAGTAATTAGAGTAATCTATGATTTTGATTACTTTTTCAGTGTAGTTTATAAAGATTAAAATAACTAATCTGCTCTGAACCCAAACGTAATTGATAACAATTACATTTTAAAATGTAATCCATTATAATCGGTTACGATTGCAGATTAAAATTATATATATATATATATATATATATATATATATATATATATTATGGGGTTATAGATGTTTCGTCCCCAGATCTTTTTGTGCTCGCCTCTTTGTCCAACCACCTGTTTCTCCACAGGTCCGGTTCGCCCACAAGAATATTGTAATGGACGTTTCGTCCACAGTTCTTTTCGTCCACCGCAGATTCACGCGCTCTGTGTCCAGTATAAAATATTGCACGACTGACCAGGCAGTCGGATGTGCTAAACAAGTTAATGTGCTGGCTGTTTTAATGCATCATGGTGATCTTTGTCTAAAGGTTCATCCGCAGCATTGTGAAATGTGATGCGGTTGTGATCAACGTCTGTGGTGCCTTTTCGTCCACAGGGACATATCGTCCACGCGCAACACTGATATATATCATGCCAGTTATTATCATTTCCCGGCAATATTATAGTTTTTTTACGATCACATGTATATCTAAAATACTGGTAGCTCTACGGCACTACTTTTGTTATGTCGTCCAAAGCTCATATATCAGCTTCGCTTACCGTCATTAAATAACTGCATATGTACGCTGGTGGAAGGTTAGGGCAAAAAGGTTTTGAGGCGTGTGGGGCGTTGTCCTACGTACAGTAACCATACAGGCGATGGTGATATTCCAGTATCATATTAAGCGGACGACATACAAGTCCACATACACACACACGCACACATACAAACGCTTACCATAACCGAAAGAAAAACCACGAAGACAAGTAGATATAATCAGCACATCTTTTAATGTGGAAAACAAATATATTGATTGATATAGGCGCATACTTTAAAACGCCACTGGACAAACACATTATTATATGGCCTGATATAAAAAAAAACTAACTACAACAAGAACAAAAGCACATGTAGTGAAAGTTAATCAAAAGCCAAACCACGTAATGTCCATGAAAAACATCCTTGCACGGAATATTATGAAAACGACTCCGACATTCAACCAGATTTATTGGCGAGGGTCTGGTGTTTTGAAGAAACCGGGTCGCGATATACGGGACCAGCGATTGGTGCCGTTAACCTCTGCATACACGGACACCACGTACATTGTAGCCGGCACGGCATGGACGAGGGCCGCAGAATTGGTGTAAACGATGTGGACATGTCTCTTGATCTGAGGCACCCACCTGTAGGTTGGATCGTAAACAGAGCTGCTGCCTCGTGAATTGGCACTGACAGGGACCCTTGTGTAGATCACTTTGTACCGGTATCTTCCAGGGGTGGCGGGACGTTTCCATGTCACATAATTTGTTTTGACGGTTTTCGTACCTTGCACCTGGCGCGAGGGTTTGGTTGGAGCGGCCGAGTCTTTCACTTTTAAATAGAGGGCGCGGCTTCTCAACTTCGAACATGCAAAACAGCCACAGCCGCAATAAACGGCCGATATCCCGTTGGGCAATTCGTCGGCGGATATGTTGAACAAGGCATTCACCCGCCCAGAGGTGGAATTTTCAACGAACACTCTGGGCGACGACATATTGTACAGGTCGAGTACTCCTGTTGACAGTCCGAACCCCATGGTCGTAACCGAAGGGCAAGGGTCTTCCTTGTGAACAGCGTTTTCCTTGCATCCCAAACGGCACCGCACAGTGATCGTGTCACCATCGCCGAACACCTGATTTGCGTTGTCGTACGGCTCTATCAAATACTGGTAACGGTCGGAACATATTCTGTCCTCCGAGCCATAAAAGCCGTAATCATAAAACGTGACGGTGCGGCGGCCCTCAACCAGATATAAGCAGAAAAACAGTGTGAACAGTTGCAACAACGGCAGTAGCGGTCTCATATTGTCTCCCTTCCTGGTTTGTCTTACGTACAGTCAACGGTAAGGGCTGGAGACCGTTTGCTGCACGCTTGCTTCTCACCAGCGTCCCGTTTAAAATGATCTGAGTCGACGTGCTGCGACCACATATATAACATGCGAGTACCGTCACGTGACATCGGAAACATGACCCCCCTCCCATAAAACAAAACAAATAATCAGCCGACGTGTTCTTGCTGATTCATATTATCTGGCGATGTTCCTGGTGCAAGCGACGTAACAATATCAAACAAACAAATGTGATCGGCATAGGTTAAATGTAAACACGGATATACGTGAAACACGGTACATACAAAAGAGCAGAAAACGGCCATCATACAATAAAAACATTAATTGACTCTATATGCAAACGTCTATGTACATTAAAAACTATGAAATCGCGTTTGACATTCAGATAGTGTTAAGGACATGGTTCGGGAGTTATGAAACCTCCTCGCGATATCGTGGACCAACGGTTCGTGCGGTTCACTTCTGCGGCCACGTACACGAGATACTTGGTGGAAGGCTCGGCATGGACGAGCTTCGCAGAATTGGTGGTAACGGTGTGGACGTGGGTCTCTACCTGAGGAACCCACCTGTAGTTTGGATCGTAAACCGAGCTGCCCGGTGGATTTTCTGTGTCAGGGACCTTTTGGTAGATCACTTTGTACCGGTATGTTCCAGGAGCGGCAGGGCGGTTCCATGTCACAGAATTAGTTTTGAGAGTTTTCGTGACCTGCTTCGGCTGCGAGGGTTTCTTTGGGGCGGCCGTGTCCACCACCTTCAAATAGAGGGCGCTGCTTCTCAGGGCGGAGCAAACAAAACATCCACAGCCGCAGTACACGGCAGAGAATCCATTGGGCAATTCGTCGGCGGATATGTTGAATAAGGCATTCGCCCGTCCAGAGGTTGAATTTTCTACGAACACTCTCGGCGACGACATATTGAACAGCTCGAGTACTCCTGTAGACAGTCCGAACCCCATGGTCGTAACCGAAGGGCAAGGGTCTTTCTTGTAAACATTGCATCCCAAACGGCACCGCACAGTGATCGTGTCACCATCGCCGAACTCCAGTGTCTTGTTGTCGTACGCCTCGATTCGATACTGGTAAGGGTCGGAGCACATCTTTTTATCCGATGTGTAAGACGCGTAGTCATGGAAAGTGACTGTGCGACTGCCTTCAATCACATAAAGGCAGCCTGCCCACAGTGTGAACAGATGCAACATGGGCGGCAGCGGTTTCATCTTTGCCGAAAGCGCGTTATTCGTACGTTTGCTGCTCACAAGCGTCCCGCATTGCACGCCCTGACTCGTAGTGCGGCAGCCACGCGATATAACTGTCCCTCCAAAACAAATATAGTCATATGACGCAGTTTCGCTAAATTGAATTATGTTTGCGCGGTTATAATGTTTCTGAAGTAAGCGGGTATGTGCGGCTGATGAGTCTGTATGCTGTTATATCTACGTGTTTCTCAGCTCGCTCCAAGGAACTCTAACTCAAATATAACCTCCTCATTTTCTGCCGCCTGGTTTGTAAAGCCACCAGCAGTGTAAATTGTATATATTATGTTAGTGTGGTTGTGCCAAGCACTACACGCCATTGTAGTCCAGTATGTTATATAACACGTTCGATGTAGATCCCCTTGTCGTCTTTTGAGGTGCGTGTCGTTTATTCACTTGTCTTTGATGTCAGATTTGTTGATAACGTGTCTCTTCTCTAAACCACAAAAGTCAACACCCATGAAATGGAAATGGCAGTGATGTGTTGGATATGGCTGTCCAGAAGAGAAAAACAAGTTATCCCATTCGACGGACCCGACGGTCAGTTTTCTACACCTTCCCTTTCCGAACACGTTTTCTTTGGCAAGATACCGCCTATCGCAGTTGTTCCTGTTCACCAGGTGTGTTGTCGTGAGCCCAGTGTCTGTATCGACAACCACCACGTTCATTATTGGTACGACTACCAATCGCAGTTTACAAGACGCAGAATGAAGTGAAACATGTCACCACTATGTGCGTGGTGCAGCCTATCCCTCACGTTTCGACCACAAGAGACAGTGTGACAGTAAACGCGGCCGATCTGGGGCTTTATATATGTGCGTTGTCCTTCTGAAAGTATGCTTAACATTTAGACTAACCCACAACAACGTGTCGTGTTACACTGTGAGTCACGCAAAATAGTTGTGTTTAGACTGATTAATCATGTTGTTTACCAGTGATCGTGACAAAGATTATGTTAAGGTAAAAACAAACCAGGCAAGTGGAGTATAACAACATACAAAAAAAACCCACTTGGTACGTTTAAAGGATGATGATATATATATTATTATACGGCTTAACAATAGATAATAGTCTCAAACGTACGGCTTGTTGTTTTCTGAAAAGGACATTGTACGACAGCGTCTGTATGGTATGTGATATAACGTAAAAAACACTATTGATCACAGTTTTCCCGTCCCGTTCTAGGCTAATGGTACGTGACCCACAGTCCAACGGTCTGTAACATGAAAACACCGCCACAGGGCCTTTTACAGACAAACTATGCACGGGACTTTTCGATACGTAAACATACAGTATTTCATATATGCAGGATACAGACTCACCATTTATCCCACGTAAGAACGAGACCGGGTTGATGAATTAATAAATCGCAGATGTTCCACAATGGTAAATTTCGAACCAGCCCTATCTTGAATAAATATGGCTTTATATTTTCGGTACGCCCATTTTACATGCCATCATTAAAAATGTCAATATATATATATATATATATATATATATATATATATATATATATATATATATATATATATGTAAACATGATAGACTCCATGCTATCGAAACATATTTCACGATCCACCCCGATGCCAGCATTCAGTCATTCTAAGTCTGACTCAGATATTAAATCTGTTACACATATCTCCTCTGTGGACATGGTTAAAATAGTTCCGGTAACATACGATAGGGGGGCGCTGCCTCATACAGCACTGGTCAACACAACAAAATAGCCCTTTGCCGGACAACGGTCTACATGACATTTACGAAATACCTGCTAAAATTTTAGGAAAAATATGCCTCAAACATTCCACGAGTAACACACACACCAAAGATTAAATGTGTCCACAACCCTACTATATAAGCAGGCCGGCTCTATAATACTATCAGTTGAGAGCGCTCTATGGGCGCTTTTTGGTCCCAGACGGCTCCCCTGTGTCTGTGACGTCACACTTTCCATCAGCCAATCAAATCAAGGAACAGTACCTGTTCATGATAACATAAGAAACTCACGTACACAAAGCATGTAGTCCCTGTGGCGCAATGGTTAGCGCGTCCGGCTGTTAATCGGAAGGTTGGTGGTTCGAGCCCACCCAGGGAAGTTATACCTCTATGGGCGCTTTTGGCTCCCAGACGGCTCCCCTGTGGGGGAGGGGGGGACTTGAGGGGGGGAGGGGGCGGCCCCTCCCTCTGCCTTATGTCAAGAAGTAGTAGAGTTGTGGGCTTGTGGCCACCAGGGGTCGGTTGTGTGGTTCAAGTCAGAAGTAGACCAGTTGTAGGTTTGGGGATCGCCGGCAGGGGGGGGGGGGGGGGAAGAAGAGTCGGTAGGATGTGAAAGGTCGGTCTGGGTCGTCGAGGTTAGAGATGAAAGGTCAGTAGGGTTTACCGGGGGGGGGGACCAGGGGAGTTCTGGGTGGGATCGCCGGGGGGGGGGAGGAACAGGGGAGTTCTGGGTAGGATCGCCCGGCGGGGGGGAACAGGGGAGTCCTGGTTGGGTTTACCGGGGGGGGGGGGACCAGGGGAGTTCTGGGTGGGATCGCCGGGGGGGGGGGAGGAACAGGGGAGTTCTGGGTAGGATCGCCCGGCGGGGGGGAACAGGGGAGTCCTGGTTGGGATCGGAGACCCATGTGAATGGTTAAAGAGTGTTCATCGGATATTATCTGTACTGGAAAAGCCACAGGTGTGCAACGCATGTCAAAGCACTAGGGGATCGTTCAGATCCCGACAGAGGGTCTCCACTGGGGCCGAGGCCCCTATAGAAATTTCTCCACAGGGCTCGTGGTGGGGGCTTCGCCCCCGGGAAGAATACTTTATGTGGGATCGATCCCTACAAAGAATATACACAGGGGGCGAGGCCCCCATAAGGAATTACATGGAAGGCCTGTGGTGGGGGCCTCGCCCCCGGGAATAATACTTTATGGGGGATCGATCCCTAAAAAGAATATACCCCGGGGGCGAGGCCCCCATAAGGAAATATATGGAAGGCCCGTGGTGGGGGCCTCGCCCCCCGGTGATAATACTTTATGTGGGATCGATCCCTAAAAAGAATATACACAGGGGGCGAGGCCCCCATAAGGAATTACATGGAGGGCCCGTGGTGGGGGCCTCGCCCCCGGGAATAATATTTTATGGGGGATCGATCCCTAAAAAGAATATACACAGGGGGCGAGGCCCCCATAAGGAATTACATGGAAGGCCCGTGGGGGGGGGGCCTCGCCCCCAGGGGAAAATACTTTATGTGGGATCGATCCCTAAAAAGAATATACACAGGGGGCGAGGCCCCCATAAGGAATTACATGGAAGGCCCGTGGTGGGGGCCTCGCCCCCAGGGGAAAATACTTTATGTGGGATCGATCCCTAAAAAGAATATACCCCGGGGGCGAGGCCCCCATAAGGAAATATATGGAAGGATCGTGATGGGGGCCTCGCCCCCGGGAGAATACTGTATGGGGATCGGGGCGCCGAAGGCGCCAATACACAGATGTATGTATGGAGGGCGCCTTCGGCGCCTCGATCCCTAAAATGAATATTCCCGGGGGGCGAGGCCCCCACCACGGGCCCTCCATCTAAATCCTTATGGGGGCCTCGCCCCCAGTATATATTCTTTTTAGGGATCGATCCCACATAAATTATTATCCCCTGGGGGCGAGGCCCCCACCACGTGCCTTCCATGTATTTCCTTATGGGGGCCTCGCCCCCAGTGTATATTCTTTGTAGGGATCGATCCCACATAAATTATTATCCCCTGGGGGCGAGGCCCCCACCACGTGCCTTCCATGTATTTCCTTATGGGGGCCTCGCCCCCAGTGTATATTCTTTGTAGGGATCGATCCCACATAAATTATTATCCCCTGGGGGCGAGGCCCCCACCACGTGCCTTCCATGTAATTCCTGATGGGGGCTTCGCCCCCTGGGTATATTCTTTGTAGGGATCGATCCCACATAAAGTATTTTCCCCTGGGGGCGAGGCCCCCACCACGGGCCTTCCATGTAATTCCTTATGGGGGCCTCGCCCCCTGGGTATATTCTTTGTAGGGATCGATCCCACATAAAGTATTTTCCCCTGGGGGCGAGGCCCCCACTACGTGCCTTCCATGTAATTCCTTATGGGGGCTTCGCCCCCGGGTATATTCTTTGTAGGGATCGATCCCACATAAAGTATTTTCCCCTGGGGGCGAGGCCCCCACTACGTGCCTTCCATGTAATTCCTTATGGGGGCTTCGCCCCCGGGTATATTCTTTGTAGGGATCGATCCCACATAAAGTATTTTCCCCTGGGGGCGAGGCCCCCACCACGGGCCTTCCATGTAATTCCTTATGGGGGCCTCGCCCCCTGTGTGTATTCTTTTTTGGGATCGATCCAAAATAAAGTATTTTCCCCTGGGGGCGAGGCCCCCACCACGGGCCCTCCATGTAATTCCTTATGGGGGCCTCGCCCCCTGTGTATATTCTTTTTAGGGATCGATCCCCCATAAAGTATAATCCCCTGGGGGCGAGGCCCCCACCACGGGCCCTCCATGTAATTCCTTATGGGGGCCTCGCCCCCTGTGTGTATTCTTTTTAGGGATCGATCCCCCATAAAGTATTATCCCCTGGGGGCGAGGCCCCCACCACGGGCCCTCCATGTAATTCCTTATGGGGGCCTCGCCCCCTGTGTGTATTCGTTTTAGGGATCGATCCCCCATAAAGTATTATCCCCTGGGGGCGAGGCCCCCACCACGACCCCTGTGGAGAAACCGCTATAGGGGCCTCGGCCCCAGGGGAGATTCTGTGGTGATCGGAACGATCCCATTGTGCTTTGACGTGCGTTGCACACCGTTGGCTTTCCCAGTACCGATGATACCCGACGATCACTCTTTAACCATTCACATCCGTATACGAACCCACCTAGGACTCCCCTGTTCCCCCCCTTGTGTCCCCTGTTGACCTTTCACCTCCGACCCGATCCCACTCACAACTCCCCTTTCCTTCCTTCCCCCCCCCCGGCGACCCCTGCTGACCTTTCCCCTTCGACCCGATCCCATCCAGAACTCCCCTGTTCTCCCCCCCCCCCGGCGACCCCTGTTGACCTTTCACCTCCGACCTCGTCGACCCCAACCGACCTTTCACATCCGACCTTTCACATCCAACCGACCTACAACCGGTCCATTTCTGACTTGAACCACACAACCGACCCCTGGTCCACAACTCTACTACTTCTTGACATAAGGCAGAGGGAGGGGCCGCCCCCTCCCCCCCTCAAGTCCCCCCCCTCCCCCACAGGGGAGCCGTCTGGGACCCAAAAGCGCCCATAGAGCGCTCTCAACTGATAGTATAATAGACTCGGCCTGCTTATATAGTAGGGTTGTGGACACATTGAAATCTTTGGTGTGCGGCAGATTTCACGTTTGTGCAAGATGTACGCGCAAACCGAAAAAGATATCGCAAATGTTACTCGTTGAACGCTTGAAGCATATTTTTCCAAAGATTTTAACATATATTTCGTAAATGTTGTGTAGACCGTTGTCCGGCAAATGGCCATTTTGTATTTCTGACCAATATGTTGGCGTCAGTATCGCCACCTGCCGACGACAAGTGGAACTATATCAGATAGACAACGGATTTATCTGATTCATGTTGCACACATGAAACAACATTTGTGCGGACTACATACTTTAATTTAACTGGATGTTTTGTGTGTCTGTATGTATTTATAAATGTATCAGAAAATGATCATGAATAACATATGCTGATGATCATGGCATAAAGAAGACTGTGAAAACTTTCATATTTTATTCATTATATAAGTTCCATGTGATAAGTTCCACACATATAGTGACGTAGATTCAGGCAAACAATTGTTAAAAATAACGAGTAAAACAAGTTTTTAGACACATTTTTGGAATATTGTCACATATGCATTTATTTAAAATTTCGTTTTCTGAGTTTGGAAGTATCAAGTGTTATCAACATCTATAAGTATGTTTGTCGTATCTGGTTGATCAGATCCATATAACATCTGGCTGTTCAAACGATGTTCGTGCATTCGCATTGGATGTGCCTAAAATATACATCTGGGTGACGAATGGTTTTTGCTGTACCCGTCTTCTCTGACACATCTCGTCCTTGGAAACGTAGCAGGTTGTTTACGTATGTCTCAAGCTATCCTGGTTTCATAATGTTCTGTGACCTGAATAAGTCACAATAACCCGTAAACAAGACAATGAATCATCTCTTGTCTGCCACATCACGGCCTTGAAAACGTAGCATGTTGTTTACGTATGTATCAAGCTATCCTGGTTTCATACTGCTCTGTGACCTGAATATGTCACATTCACCCGTAAACAAGACAATCAATCATCTCTTGTCTGACACGTTGCGTCCTTGAAAACGTAGCATCTTGTTTACGTATGTATCAAGCTATCCTGGTTTCATACTGCTCTGTGACCTGAATATGTCACATTCACCCGTAAACAAGACAATTAATCATCTCTTGTCTGCCACACCACGTCCTTGAAAACGTAGCACGTTGAAAGTATACGCTCTAGTTATGGAATGCTCTACACCTGTCACGCTGACATGTACTGGGCTGCAGCACTGATTCCTGTACACAATATGAGTCATTCGTTTCGTTTTAACTTGTGGCGTGAAAACATATGCATGACTCGGCAATCTGGTCAAGTGTTATAAACATTCGGTTTTACACGCTCACGTCATATACAATACATCTGTCAAACGCTTGTTCACCATACCTGGCGTCACACGCATCTTACGCAGCGTCCTCACTGGTACCAACATCCTTCGTCTCGACCACCGTTACGTCGTGGTCTATCAGGACAGAAGCAGCCTTCGGTGGTACCTTCGCTTTTTTCATCCGCCTTTTCGCAAACCATGCCATGTAGTACTGTTGACCAGGTGTGTCGTTCACGGATACGAGACAGGGAAGCCCGTCGTACCTGACACCCAATCTGAAGTGGCGGAGATTGATCTCCCGGGCGTAAGACGGGAAACAGTGCCGAACAAACTGTTCTTTCCACCAGTCGGCTACGCCCTTGCACATAGTTAATCGGCCGTTGTCGTAATAGTCCTTGTAACAGTCCCATTCCCCCCAAACGTGCCGGATGAACCGGGACTGTGCCGGAATGCGGCCGAGTAACCAGTCCCACCTCCTAAACAGTGTTTGACAGTGCAGACATTGCCAACCATCTTGGGTTTGTTGCCCGGTGGGGTCGACGATCTCTTCATCACTAGGCGAGGGCACAGTTTGTGGTAGAGGCGCAGTTGGTAACGGGGGATCTCCGCACTGTCCGATGCTCTTCAATGCCATGATAGACTGGGGAATGGCAGCCAGGACCACGTGTGTATTTTAACTGATAACTCCTGTGGCCAGAAGGGGCAGCAGCACTGGTATGGTTCTGCATGAGACACCGAGAAACTTTTATACGTGTGGTGTAAGTGGGGGAGGGGGGGGCAAAAATAATTCATACTGCACACGCAACAGACGTGAGCACAACAGCCACGACACAAACGTCTCTACTGTGTCCGGGAAGTATCACAGTCACCGGTTATCAACATGACTGATCAGTCCTGGTTTACTACGTTTTCAAGGACGTGACGTGTTAGACAAGGAAAAATGATTGATTGGCTTGTTTACGGGTGAATGTGACGGATTCAGATCACGGAGCAGTATGAAACAACGCAGGTCACGGAGCAGTATGAAACAACGGTAGTTATAACAATACGTAAACAGCTTGCTACGTTTCCAAGGCCGTGACGTGGCAGACAAGGAAAGATTAATGAGCTTGTTTACGGGTGTATGTGACGGATTAAGGACACAGGACAGGCGTGTGTATGACTTGGTGAACGTGTGTGGTTTGTGAGGGCTGCTGCCAGCACAGTGTGATACGACTTTACTCATAACGTATAAGTTACGAGGCACATGGTCCCGGTTGTCATTCCTCGGTCGATAATGGCATCAAACAGCACAGTGAACTGCGCAGATCTACCGCTACCTAACATCGCTTTGCCTCCTTACGGGCAGGCCTATAGACATGAGCCTCCGCCTAGTTACGAGCAAGCCCTCCTCTCGAGCGGCACAGGACAGAATGCGGACTTGTGGGCGCTACTGCAGAAGTACCCCCACGGCCCAACACATGCGGACGAGATCAGAAAGCGTTACCAGGTGAATGAGAAGTTCGTTAGGAAATTGTCCCGAGACGTGCGACTGCCGTTTGTGCAGGCAGAGAAACGTGTATTCCTGCACGTCCCCGACGAGGTTCAGTACGCCCTCCACTGGGGAATCATCAGCAAAACCACGTTAGACATCATCACGGAAAAGACTCCTGTTTTGAGGAAGCAGCGATCGCAGTTCATGTCGCACATGGAACGACGGCCCCTCGAAGATTGGATCATCCTCGAAGCCATCCTACATTACACCGGCTCTCAGGACTTGGCTTCTCCAATCACTGATACGGTGCAGAAACTAGGGTATGACCTGATGCGCTTGTAACTTGCCTCGACAGGAACGTTGACGTGCTGCAGACGATTAACCGGTACTGTGACAAGAATTGCTTTTTTTTGTTTGTTCAGCTCACGTGACCGCTTCGGCTCTTGTGTTCTCAAGTGTAAACAAGTCGCTTGACACTCCCGCGGTGCATGACTCGTGGTGCATGACTCAGCCTTGAAGGGTATTTAAGCGTTGGCGCGAGGGGAGTGTGGCAGACACGCTACAGTCTCTCTACACGATGGATCGCGCCGAGGGGAACGACATGTTTACACTTCAGACGAAAGAGGAAATCGCAGCCCGTGACAAAAGGAGAGGCAAGCAGATTGTGCGTCCCATTATGCACCAGAAGCTTAATCGTAAGCAGACCGAGCAAATGATCCACTCCGGACTCGACCGAATGGAAGGATTACTCAAGAAAGACATCGACAGCCTGACCAAACGTGTTTCCGATTTGACAGACCGGGTTGAAAAGTTAAAAGAGAGAGTGTCACGTCCTATACAGTCCCAGTGTGATTCTGGACACGACAAGAAAAACGAATGTGAACGTAACGATGCCCCTAAAGCAGCAGCAGCAGCAGCTGCACAAACAGCTGAATCACGTGACAAAAAGACCGACAAACCTGCACAAACAGCTGAATCGCGTGAACAAAAGGCCGACAAACCTGATGAAAAGGACGTAGGAGATGGAGCATCAGACATCACCATTCATGTGTTCTTACCGCCCTCAAAAACGTTGGAACAGGAACAGAAGGGAAAACAAGGTGCGGCTAAACAAGGTGCGGCAAAAACAGGTGTGGCAAAACAAGGTGCGGCAAAACAAGGTGCGGCAAAACAAGGTGCGACTAAAACAGGTGCGACTGCACGCAACCCAGCTCCGACTATTGTGGAGAAATTTGATGCATTAGTGGAAGGCCCATCAGGAGCTATACCTGTTAAGTTAGCAAATTTCTCCAACGGATCGTCTTTTTTTTGTGCATGCTCTGAATGCCAGCAATGGGTATCCGAAAATCATGACAAACTGGACAAACTTGGGAAGCCTGCAGGGGAATCGCATTCGGGGGTATCTGTGGAAATGATCAAAAAACCGTCTGAGAGGCCGTTGGATGTTGCACAGGGAACTGCTGGTCCAAAAAAATCCACAGAATGAATAGAAGATGGATGTCCAGCTGGACAGAGCTGAGGACGAATCATGCTTTGGAGGTAACCTGATGCACAGAAAATGAATCACGCTTTTGCTTCTCTTTGTGATATACAGTTATGGGGCGCAATTTATTCGGCCGACGATGATATAAAAGTGTACAAACAAAGAACTAACCCCTCAGACTCGCATGCATTTCGACCCGTCACCATGGCTGTTTTCGTTCACATGTACCCTGCGGCGACACATGAAAATTATGACACGTGCGTCTTGTGCGGATACAGGAAGACGTATGACACTACTCGACCATGCTCTCCTGGAAGCCATCATTTTCCTGGAGAACACACAACGCTAGATGAGTCACTGGATTGCCTGTTATGCGTCTGCATCGAACCATTTGACGGATGTGCCTCCTTATTTCATCTGGTAGGTGATATTCGTGCTCTTCACATCTATGGTGAAATCTTGGGTTACTCCTGTTTTCCTTGTGTGTTTTGCGGATGGCAGTGCGATAGGATGCAGGTGCCGTGTGTAACTGACGTCGAATGGAAACGGCTTTTGGGAAAATCGGTCTGGCTCACAGACCTGGCATGCGGTGACAGACGCGCTAGACGATTTAATGAGAAGGTGTCCCGTTACTGGATGCACAGGCCTGTAAATGCAGTGACCGTTTTGTACAGGCGCGAGATCGGTTTACCTGTACTACAGAACCATACACGGTACATGTACAGGAGTGGACGTAAATGTCGTGCGTGGCCTTCATGCTGACGTAAGCGTATCGTACGTGCATATATAATATATATAGTGGTTCGGGTGAGCTAAGACGTCAGTACAGAGTGAGACTGTCAAGGTTATCACTTCGTGTGCAGTGTGTCTTCATCCGTGCATACATATATGAAAATGGATGATATACTAGAGCTGTCCGATGACTACACAAGCATGTTTGAGAAGAATGAAAGAGGACGTACTGCTCCAGAGCTAGAGGTTTGCTGCATCTGCGGGGTTTCGGTATTATGCCTCCGCTCGCATGTTGTTGTATCTCATCTGCCTTGGTTCGCTGACCCGATCTCCGCCTGTTCTGTGTGCAGAAGGAATTTCGGCGACATCTGGCATCGCAAAGAACACGAGGACAGATTCCACGCAGGACGTTCCTGCCTGCTGCACAAGGACACGTATATATGCTACATGATGCCGTATATGCAAAGCATATGCAGAATGTTGGGATGTTCGTACATGAGCAACCTCCCGCTGCTCGTGAGAACAAAGGGGTTGCAGCTTACACGTTCCTGTCAGCTTTTAGAAGGTGAGTGTCTGTACTTCGTGTCCTGGACAGGAGAGAGGCGTGGTTTTAAACCGGAAGACCCGCGTTATCTCAAGGACTGCGCGCACTGGCGTGTGCTGCTACGTCTATTGCACGCAACGAGATACCTGACAGGATACGCGTCGAGATACTCGAGTGAATACGCGACAGAGAACACTACGCCTGATGACGCCCATTACTCAGGCAACACATGCACGCGCCCCATCCCTGTCGTATCAACCAGTACACACGGCACCCGTAGAAAACGCTTAAGAGACACTCACGGCGACAGAAAACATAAAACGCGTACACGTAAAAACGCAAAGTCACGGAAACGACGTCACCAGAATGAGCATTCCAGTGGAGAAAACGTATAGATAATAAAAAAAAAAACAGTTTATATCCAGTCGACGGCCTTTATGTTTTGTTGGAAAAAAGAGCATGGTCTAATTTGAATTGAAATTCAAACGACTTAACATTTCTTCTTAAAGGCGAATTAATATTGTTTGTAAAGTCACTGTCCTTTCCGTCACGTCAAATACTGTGCTTCATCTCAGCGCCATGTGTATTGTTTTGTATGTATGCTTGATTTGCACGCAGTAAAAATATTGTCCTGCTTTAACGGGTGTCTGTCCTTCTTTACGCATGCCACATTTACACACACTCACAAACATGAATCACACACACACACAAACATGAATCACGCACCAAAGGAATCGCAACAGGAACAAAAGGCGGGGGAGCTCCCGGTGTATGTTCAGTGCATATGAAGGTTATATGTATGTATGTATGGAAACGTATGGCAGGTATCAGTACGAAAAATACACTCAATAATATCAAAGTTGTGTTTATTTTGGTTTAATTACATGCTTCATCACGCAGTACTTCGCTAACAAAACACTGTCAGGTACAATGAAACGGAGAACCATGCATGTCCGACCTGTGTTACTCTTTTTTGGAGACCTCGACCTTTCCCGGTGTCATTTCGGACAAGATCCTGTCCATCTGTGTTAGGTCTTCCCTCATCTCATGCAACAGTTGCGTCATTTTTTGTAACCTCCCAACCATCACTTCCGCTGTACGTGGTGTCCAGGAACTCTGGGTCTGGTCCGGCGTGTGGCCCGACAATGGGTTTCGACGTCCTCTCCCGCGACGGCGGAGTGTGCGTGCTCGTGTACTCGTTTCACCACCATCTGTCATGCTTGTGTCAGACTTCTCCGCCTGTTCAAGCGTAGAACGTTCCTCCCTGCACGTAGCACGGTCCAGTGGGCTAGGGATTGTATTCTCATGCGTTGGTTCGCCTTCTCCGATGTACCACTGTACTTGGGAAGTTTCGTTATGAACGACGTCATTTACATCTTCGGGGTCTTCGTGGGTAACGTAATGCCGAGACCTGCTGAACATGGCACCCATGACACACCGACTTTGCTGTATAATGATATAAAAACAACCGAGCGGTTGTGCGTGTCGTCAATCACGACGCCTCCTCCTGTCTGGACCGCACTGAAGGAAATGAGTCTAGCTTTATAAGCAAGCGGCTGACTGGCGTTTGACGTCACATGCCGTGGGCGGAGTCAATGTCGCATGTATTTGCGTTGCACGTGTACAGCTACGCCCCGTCTTGACTAGACTTTGCACTGAAACACGGACGGGCCACATGTCGTCAGCAGACGAATACTAATAAAACCCACAGTGCAATCGACACGGTCACAGTGTAATACAGGCGTGTTTCAGCAATGTCACGAGAGCGGTTTAACAGGGAAAACCCGCGCTTTCAACGGATGTTAGACAATATACATAACATGGACGACGAAGAAGATGACGCTGACGATGATTTAGGAGCCGTAGGATGGAGTTTTCAGCAGGAACTTCCAGGACATATTCACCGTGGCCTTATGGATGAGTCGCTCCAGATGGCACGCGCAAACCCACGCGCAGCAGCAGCACTAGCCGCGTTCTACGCCGGTGTTCCGGTTGATGACGACGACGTAGGTTTCAGTGAAGAGATGGATGACGATTCTGACATGGAAGACATGGCGTGTAGTATGAATGACTGCGTGCTGTCAGAAGCAGACGCAGGCGTGGTACCCGATGTTAAGAACACAGGCGCGGGAGAAAGATACACTCAGGAACAGTTGCGTCGCACAGACGAAACTGGGAGGACTGCGCTGCACAGGCTAATCGAAGAGGGTAGGTATGATGTGGTTTCCCGTATACTGGCAGGGCTGAAAGGACCGAGCTGCTATGTGAAAGGACAGGAATGCTATGCTGTGTTGAACATTCCCAACAAGAAAGGCCGAACGTGCCTCCATTTGGCTGTCATGAAAGGACAGGCATGCTTGGCAAGGCAACTGGTCATGCACGGTGCCGTTTTAGAGGCACGAGACTCAGATGGTAACACGCCCCTCCACATAGCCTGCGCACGAGGTGACCTGTCGACCGTAAAATGCCTGACAGCAGTCCTGGGGGAAGAGATGTTGAACATCCCATACTTTGTGCCGTTCACCAAGTTACCTCAAGACATGGACGCGGTAAACAAGGAAGGTCTGGGATTTATGCAACTCGCAGCAGCTTGCGGGGTGGAGGAACTGACGGTTCACCTGGTGAACAAGTTGGGAGCGGACGTAAACCAACGGGAAACCCGCAGTGGCAGAACGGCACTGCACATAGCAGCCGCAGCCGGTTTGAGTACCATGGTTCGGTGCCTGATCGAGAGATGCGGCGCAGACGTACACGTTAAGTCGTCCGACGGCTGGACACCCATACAGTCAGCTATGATGGAAAACCAACAGGAAACAGCTGAAATCCTTTTGAATTACATTAAGAAATGCGGCAAAGAAACGTCGGAGGAAAGCGATATAGATGAATGCTGAGGCGTATGTGTTTAATAAGCGAACTGTCAGGATGTAATCCTGTTTCCTCCGCACACAGAAAATACGTCGCCCGATTAGTGTTTTTAGTAGTGGAGCATCTAAACATTTACGTCATTGGGTTTTTACTTTTACTTAAGCGTAAAACCGGGTATTTCCAAGCGTCAGTTGGTATACTGAATACCTGCCAGAACGTGGGTACGACGTCGTGGTAACATAACCGCTAACACGTAGATTTTCCCGGATGTGTACTACGTCGGTTTACGTTTTGGAATTCACACAATCAGTGAGTCATCGTCGGTTTTCCCCATGTAAATCATATGCTTGTGTAAACAAGTCAGGAGGGTATGAGTCAGGAGAATTTCCCCCCAATCAGAGACTTTCTATTGGTTGTCACTAGGAAGCATTGTGTATAAATGTGCCCGACCAGTGTCAACGTTTACATTTTGGATGAACGTCTTTATCGCCGTACCATGGCCAGCAGGCGGCAAATTGAAAGCATTGAACTTGCTAGAATGTGCGCGGAAGTGTCTGAGTACTCTACCCAGGGTGATAACTTCATAGACAAGTCTGCGTACTCAACAGAAAGCGTTAATGTCATAGACGATGACATAAATACAGGGGAAACACTTTCAGAAATGGACACCTCATTGACGAGCATTGACAACGGAACTGGCGGGCTATTACTTGTGTCGAATCCGACGTGTACCTCGGTTCATATGTCGGTTTGTGAAGGGTTTGACCCCGAGCTGGACGAGAAGAGAGCTCCCTTTTGGACTCAAGGGTCCCCTTTCTCTCTGCAGTTGGCCTTTCACATGGCGAAACGCCGTGGTCTTGGGTTGCACGTTTTGCCTGTTTTCCTGAAAAACGCCAAGCGGTTCGTGAACAACATATTTGAAGACGTCGGGATGGGCACGGACGAAACACTTTTACACAGTTGCATAAAGAATTGGGGCAGGGAACGTGCTGCCACGGGGATACTGCGCGACCTAACGCACAGCCGAGGGATCAACAAGACCGATATGAATGGCGACACCTGCTTGCACCTGGCCGTTAAGAAGGGTATGTATTCACTGGTTAGGCAGTTGGTGGCTCGCGGTGCTGACACAGAGGCTAGAGACGCGCACGGGAACACACCGTTGCATTTGGCTTCAGCCAGAGGTGACACGATGTGTGCTATGGCTCTGACATTGTACCTGACGCATGCAGAAGTGAAAAAATATCTACGTTACAGACCGTTTAACAGAGTCCCCCCAAGGCCGAACATTTTGAATTACGACGGGCAGACGTGCGTACATTTGGCTGCGGAAGGTGGGCACAAGGACCTGCTAGGTTGCCTCAAACCGCTGCTGGAGGATGTCGATGCGCCAAATGGAGAGACGGGAAAGACTGCACTGTACGAAGCAGCTGAGTCCGGCAGATTAGACATGGTACGATATTTGGTAAATGAATGTTGGGCGAATGCACACGCGCGAGCGTGGAACAGGAGTTCTCCCTTGGAAGCTGCAATGTCGAACGGGCACGAGGAATGTGTTATGTTTCTTGTAGGGTTGGGTGCTGTGCGCCCGGACAATTGCGACAGCGAAGACGACAGCATGACCGAGAGTGGATAGCTTAATACGAAAGTGCATACACTATGATTGTATACTGTGCCTACTAATTATCCCGCAATGACAGCACTGGCTGATGAACTGGGGGGGGGGGGGGGGATTCGCTTTCCGGATACACCGTTGTTCAACCCTAAACAAACACTACCAATGACGTGGCTGTGTGTGACCGTGAACAAAAATCCCACATGTCGGATGACGCATTATCATGCTGTGATTTGTGGGGAAATCCGACGTTACCAAAATTAGAGATTACCTCACAAATGTGACTTTCGGATATTCCACGGGTTAAAAATAGATGTCCTTTTAGCGTATATATATGACTGTTCTGGTAGTATTTGATCACATACTGTTGCAGTTCACTGTTCGTTTACACGTTTAGAGACAGAGACATGTTTTGTTCGACGGAGTCAGTCGAGGCTGGGATGCGTAGACTTCACATAAGCGAAAACAGCACCGTCAAAGACATACGCGAGAACAGCACCGCCAAAGAAGTCACGGTTTCTGGTGCCCCACAGGACGTATCGTCCACCCCGTGTCACATTCTCTCCCGTGACAGTGCCGGTGAGACGTTTCTACACAATTGCATATTAGCCGGGATGGAAGGCTGGGCGATATCGGTACTAGACAGAATGGACGGGCCAGGAGTCCTCGACATAGTAAACATACAAGGAGAAACCTACCTCGAGCTGGCTGTTAGACTTTGCATGCACCAACTCATCCGGCATCTAGTGATGCGCGGAGCGGACGTTACGAAAAGGGACAGACACGCGAACACCCCACTGCACTTGGCTTGCCAGCGCAAGTGCTCGGAATGCTTGAAATCACTGACATGCTGGGCCGGCTTTGTGATGATGGACAAGCCGGATTTCTACAGGAATCTCACGGGTGTTATGAACGCGGACGGTCGCACCTGCATGCACATAGCAGCAGAGGCAGATGCCAGGGACATGCTGAACTATCTTTTATTCGCGCTGCACGCGGATCCCAACTGTAAAGAAGGCAAACGAGGCCTGACACCGTTACATGAAGCTGTTCTGCGTGGCAATGTGGACATGGTGAAGTATCTGTTATTAGAAGCCGGAGCTGACATATCTCTCGAATCCTACGATAGGGAAACAGCACGTTCACTGGCATACGCTACAGACAATTCAGAGATGTGTATGTTCTTACGGATGATCGAGTGAAACGTGATATGGACAGATATATTTTGGTTTATTTGACATGAACGTGCATGAATTTGATTTGTTTTTACGTTTTTACTTGGTATAAATGTGATGTATCGTGTACGGTGTTGTTTGTTTTTGATTGTTTCGTGTTTCATGTTAGACAGCATTAATGAACGTGATTTATGCCAGCCTTCGTTTTGTGCACTTGTCAAATGACGTTCCAATGTATGATGGTATGGATGACGTGTGTGGTAGTGAAGGTGTAGGTCGGTTGCAGCTCAGTTGACTATAAGTCCCCTGAGCTATACTGATGGTGCTTTGTTTTATAATGTATAATGGTATAACATCATGCCCATCCCTCCTTTCACACCCCGCATATTATATCCGATCGGGTTGTACGAGCGCAACAGACGAAGGGTCAGATTGGTCGTTATTTGGTGTACGTATTTGTGTTTCTGGTCCGAGCGGTTGAATCAGGTATTGGGGTAGGTAAAGTCACTGTCACAGTTACTGTGACTTACGTCAACTGATCGGTCATCAAACGGTCCATGGCATGATAAAACAAAATGCACACTACACGCATGTGGACACCGCGTTTCAGGTATGAATCACGACGGAAACACAGATCATACCCGGCGGATCGAGCGTCGTTCTCCAGGAACGGGTGCAGGCAGTCTTACAGGAGCCTGAAAGAGCAAGTGCACAGACACGAGGACCCGTCACGTCCGGGCAGTTTCCCGCCACTACGGCAGGATGCAAGAGTTTACGACCAGGTCCGGTCCAAAGCGTTTCCCTACGAAGGCGGCTACGGCCCTAAAAAGGCGTACGCCCATTTCACAGATGTACCCAACATGGATTCCCAACGGGTATCCCTTGACGTGCCAACACCTTGGCCAGAGGGACATCCCGACATGCTCCACGAGTTAAAAGAACGGTTTGAACTGCTGGACAAAGAACGCGTTTCCGCAGACGTCCTAGCAATACAAACCGTCCGGGACCGCGAAACACGTCGGGAATTTCACAATCTGTGCGAACAACTGGACCGCACGAGGCGGGACGCGGAAAGGATGAAAGACACGTACGTGGAACTGGCAAGACAGAGAAACCTGCTGCACCGTGAACTGAAACGCGCACGTGCACTCCGTTCAGTGCGTTGCATAGCTGTACCGTCATGCGATACGACGGTGGGTGACACGGCGTACGGGCCTCCGCCGGCCGAAAAGGTGACGGACGCCGTGGTGTCTTGCCTGTCGAATGCGCCTTTGTCTGCTGCCGGTTCACGTCCTGTGTTGGTTCATCCGACGGACCTCAGCAGGGAACTCTTGCGTACTTTCACCGGGGGGTCCTCCGCTTGCACAGGAGCCGTCTTGTCACTGCCTACAGATATGCTCGTTTTTCAATACGTCGCATCTTCCCTGTGTCGGTCTTTGTCCTCTGACGTCACCACCGCGCTTTACGGTAAGTTCAAGAAGGAATGGGCGCACCATGTTGATATGGCCGTGGGCGATCCCCTCGATATCACAAAGTGTGCAGCCCAAATTCGCGTGTCCGTAAAAAATTTCCAAGGTTATCTCGAAAACCACATCAGAGAGCTTTCTGCAGAACTCGTACAACGGGTGGTGCAGCGTGTAAAACTCCAGGGAAACTACGAGATGTACTGTACATGGACCCTCTCGTTGGGCGCAGTGCCTTACGTGCGTTTACCCCCAGGATCAGGTAACCTCAGCCCTTGCGTGTGCTCTGGATGGAAATGTGGCTCAACCGAGACCTCCGCCTCAGAGAGCGTTCTTTTGTCAGCCTTGCGTACCTGCTCCACGAAGCTCTGCGACTGCAGCCAAGGGCACGTCCGCGTCCTTTCACCGGAAGAATGTGTTTTGGTATACCTGGGACCCCAGTCCGGCTTCGGGGTGTCTGTGATGGACCAATCATTTTTCCCACCGGGCTCCAAGTTTGGGGTGGTATACCCGCACAAACATTTCCGGTGCGACCCGATGGCCACAGCCTGTGGGCAAGTTCTGATGTACAGCAGAGCACGTGGTTTGTTACAAAGCCTAGCAGAAAACTCGCACATATTCAACTCTAAACCGTGCGTGCTTTTAGGGCAAAAGAGCATGCCTAAGAAACCTGCCGAACAGGATGACGACCCGTCTAGCGAAAGAGAGGTCTGTCGCAGGGCACTGAACGCTGCAGAGGAAAAGGTCAATTCGGCCACTTTGGCCGCAGCTAAACTTCACAGGCAGTTGATGTCATGTAAAGCGAAAGAAAAAACCACAGACGATATGATGAAACTGTTGGGCACAGCCGCGGAATCCGATAGCGCTATCACACGCGGAGCTTTGAAAAAACTGGTGCCGTGTATCGTGAGCGGAGTCGCGGGTGACTGGGGTAGCATGTACGCTAACCTGCGTGATCTGCAGAAACGGATCACCGCAGGCGGTACGCTTGAGGACGCGAGAGCACCTCTGTCTTCATCGTCCACATTTCCGGGTGCGGGCCCGAAGTTTAGCCGTGCCCCTCAACGTAACACACAGCGTGTCTGTGGTAGTACGGATCACGCTGGCGACGGACTGCCCTCCGGCCGCTTGTACGATGGCAGTTTGTCACGCCCTGGAGTCAGCGACCTCGACGCCACGTCAGGCGTCAGGTACAACGTGCGCGAATTGGAAAGAACCGCGGCCGAGCTGGACATGCAGAGGGGTGTGGCCGAAGCATTGTCCTGGTTCAGTAAGCCGTCGGCTGAAAAGGAAGCCCTGAGAAGGGCAGAACGCAAGAACGCGGAAGCCGAAAGGGTCATGCAGTACCTGATCGATCTCGTGGAACAGTCAGGGCACGCGCTGGACCTGCATAAAAAACCAAGCCGCCATACACGCCCAACGGTACGTACAGCTGACCGCCCAACTGAACGAATACCAAGAGGAGCAGCGTCGCTTGGGTGACGCCGTTCACCTTTACGAGAAATTTATCGAGGAACGCCTCGAACCCACAGAAGAAATGGGCGGTGAACCAATGTGGAACGGCGAAAGGGCTCCACCGAGTCGCGCACTTTTAAAACACCTGAAAAACCTTCAGCGGGACGTGAAAAGAGCCGTCGATTCGTGTAAAACGGAACAGCGGACAGCAGAGGAACTTGAGGACGAAATAGCTGACGACGCGCACGGCCTGTGGCGAGGAGTGTCAGACGTGTACGGGCCCAACCGGCCCGTAGAATCGGGTGGCATCGGGCCGCCAAAAAGCCGGTCCGCTGCGGGGCCGACAGTCGTTGACGTCACAAACCAGATGGACCCTGTGTTTGGAGAAGTGCTGGGCCACCGGCTGAGTACCGCTGTCCCGGACGTGAAGGCGTACGCAGACATGGAGCGTGAACAATGGGCCTCAGTTACCATGAACATGCTCAACTTTAACCAAGTGTCGACATACACAAACAACGCCGTGCGGTACATACCACGCAAGGAAACCAACAGAGCCCTCGTCAAACCATACCTCGAAATGGTGTTTCCGAACGTGACGCCGGAATTTGACGTTGACCCGTTACCGTTAGACGGTGACCCTGCCGCAGAAAGAGGGCGCACCGTGAACGCGCTGGACGAAACGCAATTCGCAGTGGTGCACGCGGCATTCCAACTGTCTGTCGCAGGTATGACGCTGCGCCAGTTTTCGAATCATTTAGAAGTGGCTGCGGAAAAGGAGAGTGCGAGCGTCCCGTGTAAACGAGAAAAGCGAGATGGAGAAAGCAGTGAAAGGAAAGATGTGCATATGGACCCCTTCACGGAAGCAGGTGTCCGTTCCGGCATAATAGACAGGTCGTCTGTGCAAATATGAGACATCAGCAAAGAACACACATGTTTCAAAAAAATATATATCTGTTGTTTATTTCATGTCAAAATAAAACTATATCTTGTTGACAGCTTTGACATTTACTTATGCATATCCTAGCATGCAGTCCACACGCGCTATCGGGCAGTGTGGTCATGATATGTTGTCAGGATATGACATCACTACACATACTCGAACAGAACCCGGAGGCTTAACAAGACAACCGCTATGTGTTGATCACGCCAGGCAGGCTTGCTCGTATTAATGTCCCTGCATTGCCTTCCCGTTTTGTCAGGTTTCCAACAGAAGGCACGAAAGTGTTCCCTCCACCGACCGTTGTTCTCGAGGTCTGTGCCGCCTGTCTGACACACACCAGTGACGGGATCACATTTAAACCATACGCCGTTTGGACAGACGGGGCACAACATCATGCAGTTGGGACCGTACGTCCCTTCGCCGCAATCCGAGTCGCAGAAGACGCCTTCTCTGCCAGCTTTACATTGGTAACATTTCCCGTCGAATGGGCTGCATGTGCTTTTTGCACAAGATGGCGGACAGGTGCTACTGCAGTTATTCCCCCAATGACCGGTCGGGCAATCCGCGTCGCAGTAGGCGCCTTCTTTGCCAGCTATACATTGGTAGCATTTCCCGTCGAATGGGTTGCATGTGCCATTTGCACAGGACGGCGAACAGGTGTTACTGCAGTTAGTCCCCCACACACCGGTCGGGCAATCCGCGTCGCAGAAGGCGCCGTCCTTGCCAGCTTTACATTGGTAACATTTTCCATCGAATGGGCTGCATTTGGATTTCGCACAAAACAGCGAACAGGTGCTACTGCAGTTATTTCCCCAAACACCGGACGGGCACAGACTCTCACACCTCGGCCCCGTGTACCCGTCTATGCACGGTGCACAATGTCCGTCTTCGTGGTGGCAGCTGGAGCGGTTCCAGCACCCGGCACCGCATACACTGACACAACCCTCCCCCCAAAGCCCACCGTCGCAAATTTCAGTGCAGCGCTCGCCCACGTACCCGGCCTGGCACGTGCACGAACCGTTCACCATGTTGCATTTCCTGACAGGTATACCATTGTAAACAACGGATCCATTGCATTCAGGCGTACACGAAAAGGCACATTCTGAACCCCATCTGTCTGCTAAGCACGTTTCATTGCAGTACTGCCCTTTGTAACCGGCCTGGCACCAGCAGCTGCCGGAAATGTGGTCGCATAACTGATACGTTGTTGTCCGAACAGAATTCGTATTCCGTGCACGCACACAGCGGCTTGGGCACGTTTTCGAGCAGGATGGGCCGTACGTGCCGTTTGCACAGAGTTCCTCACAGTGTTTACCCGTGTACCCCGCTTGGCAAGTGCACGTCCCGTTTATATGATTGCAGGTCGGCTTATGACTGTTACCTGTGGTGATGCACCGGCTAGAGCAATTTCGGGAACATTTCGTACCCCACCTGCCTGTAGAGCATACATCCGCGCATTTGTGTCCCGTATAGCCGTCCTTGCACAAACACGTTCCATTAAACCGGTCGCACCTAACATTTGAATCCGAGGCGGTCCCGTTGCAATTGACCGGACAAGTATTGTGACAGTTTTCACCCCATTCCTGCTGGCTGCATACTTCCGAACATGTTTGACCTTTGTAACCAGCTTTGCAGCTACACGCACCTGTCTCTTTTGCACACACACGCCACGAGTATCTGGAAACCGAATTCTGAACATTTGTCTTGATCTTCCAAATATGGTTGGCGGGGGCATGCATGCAGTTTTTAGGACACGTGTGAGCACAATTGATTCCATACTTGTCATTAGGACACTCCATGCTGCAACCATCGCCGTAGTAACCTGGACAGCAACTGCAAGACCCGTTTTGCTTGTCGCATAAACGGATACCTTTTACTGGTACACAATTGTTGGAACATGTCCTGGTACAGATATCATCCAATGTCCCCGGAGGGCACGTCACATTGCAGCGGGCACCCCTAAAGCCTGGAAGGCATGAACATCCGCCGTTTACCGCATTGCATTTTCTGTGTAAACAACCCTGCGAGCAGTTGAAGGCACAGTGAACACCCCACTGACCTGACTTGCATGCATTGGCACATTTTTTTCCTTTAAATCCAGGCCGGCAATCGCATACCCCATCTGTTGAACGACAAACGGCTGTTCCTTTAATCAGGGTTCCGTTTTTCGCCTTTTCGTCCGGTTCACGCAGACAACCTGTCGAACACTTGCGGTTGCAACCGAAGCCGAACGTTCCGTTCGAGCACAACTTGTTACATCTCTGGCCTAAGTAACCTGCATTACAAGAGCAGGTTCCATTTGTAGGGTAGCAAACAGGCTTGGTACCCCTTTCCCTCATGCATCCTGATGAACATTTTCGTGCGCAGTTTTTACCCCAACGTCCACTATGACATGTTGTATTGCAATGTCTTCCCCTGAGGCCGGCCTTGCACCCTTGTGAACACGTTCCCGTGTATCCCATACACACACGTCTGTAGCATCCTGTTGAGCAATTCTGTTTGCATTCGCGTCCCCAGTATCCCACAGAGCACACTGGACGGACACATATGTACCGGTGTTTCTTTTCGCAATCGACGTTTCCCTTCTGATCCTTGTGTTTGTAATTGCCTACTTTTGTATCGCCATCAAAATGAAAGAGGTGACATTCGGGAGTTTTGATGACTTGATTGTTTTCGGAGAACATTGTCCACGTTTCTGAAATATTCACTTGTCGCAACAGTTTGCTTACAGAGTCGCTTTTGAAGTCATACCCTTGGTCGGATATGACAGGCAAACGCCCTCCTGCGCACTGGCAGCAACTTTTTGCCTCCTTGTTAGTGACTTCTGTCAAGCCACTGCAATTCTTCTTTGCTGTATCTTTGCAAAATGTTTGCTCCTTTGACCAAGGCCCTATGAGCTCAATCGTATCATCCGGATCTGCAAAATGGGTACCTGTCTTTGGCCAACACAAAAAACCGGCCTTCTCTCTATGACATCCCTTCTTTTGTGTAGCACCCGTAGTTCGGCGGAAAACGGAGCATGTCTCGGTTTTTGTGTCCTTGATTGCACTGCGGAAATGTGCACTGTTCACGGTGGGAGCCAGTTCCATCATCCACGCTACCTGCGATGCCTTTGTACGTGGGAGTTCTAAACCGGCACACTGACAGCAATGTCGTGCTTGCTGGTACGTGTATGTCTCTTTCCTGCCGTCGCATTGGACAAACTTGTTCTTCCCAGTAGCCCTACATGAAGTAAAAGGGCCGGCCATTTCACTTGCCGTCGGCGCTCCCAACCAACGCCACGAGGGTGTGGCCTTGCGGGTGGCCAGTATCTGGCACGCGATCAATGCCAGAAGCGGCAGGTATAACACTTTTCTGTAAAAAATGCCCATTTCGTATGACTGTTATTTGGTCTCATGTATCATGCACGATAGTGTCACATATAGTCACGTGACAAGTGGCTGGTGCCGCTACGGCAAATAAAACAGGGAACATGTACGTAAGGTATCATTGTATACCTAGCGCCACAGGTGTCGGTATGTATATATATATATCATAAATGTAAGTCCATATGATGTATATGAAGTGATAAACCGTGCGCACATGGGGGATCGCAAGCCGTTACCGTGTTACAAATGTCGTACGGAGGGGCACACGCCAGGATCGGATTGCTTAGATACCGGGTTGCGGTTGGAAGATATACACACACTGCCGACATTGGACGCGACCGAACCTGAC
The DNA here is from genome assembly GCA_026874595.1 of Sipunculus nudus. Taxonomy (NCBI): domain Eukaryota; kingdom Metazoa; phylum Annelida; class Sipuncula; order Golfingiida; family Sipunculidae; genus Sipunculus; species Sipunculus nudus. The sequence continues at coordinate 52,960,587 of CM049321.1, forward strand.
CCGAGTGATGGCATATACTGCACGTTCACTCTGTACCCAGAGGAAATACCTCCTTATGTATGGATGCGGTACGTGCGGGATAGATATAATGCAGCTGCGTTTACAGGAGAGGTCGTTGCCAAAACACGGCCAGATATACATACAGTAGAAGGCATACACGCATGGATCGAAAAACAACGGTCTATTGCTAAGAACATCAAAGCAGGCACGACGGTTCCAGTTCTTTTATCTAAACCTACATGTGCATACACTTCAGAATGTAGATACGTGTACTACACGAAACAAACGTTGAGGGATATTTCAGGTGACCTATTGGATGGATTGGATCTTAAAAGCAACGGGCTGTTAAATACACTCTACGAGATGGACATCATGTCTGATCAGGAACTCTCTTATATCGCCGCAGGGGTGTCCTCCTGCTTTATCGGTATCCGTTTTTTCGATTGGCTGCACCAGCGTCCGCATATGTGGTCTGATGTGTGGTATGCCTTGTATGTATCGGGTGAATATGAGAGAGCCGATATGCTCATGACTGCCGTACAGAATCAGGCAAAGCAATATTATGTCGTGACCATTCCATCATTTGAGGAATACAGGTTCGACCTTAATGACTAATCTGACGAGGACAGATTCCTTGTGAGGAAAATAAATACGACATCTCTGCACTAGTGTACACACCGACGTCTGCTCCCGGCATATGGTGTCCATTTATCGTCCTGTACAGTGCAGTCCCATCGTGTATATCTCTAGCCTCGAATGTTAAAGTATTTGTGAAACGCAGACCATGGTTAAAGTCGCCAGCAAACATTTCACGTCTCGTGCATAAGCGCAATTCCATTGGTTTGCACGATAGAGGACGATTTCAGATTGCAATGGGTACCCGCCCGTACATGGCGTTGACCTATCTGACCGTGGTTTCTTTGATGTTGTTTGTGCTACCCGGAGTCAAGTTAAGGGGTACGTTTCCGTTTACCTTAGCCAAACACCTTCTCACTGACCGCCATAAAGTAGATCCCGTGCAGGATTGTAAACGTATAGGGGAAAATTGCACGGCGTCGGACATGTGCTGTGGAGCCCCTCGAGTCTTGTGCGTTTGGAAGGTCAGGGAGGTGGACCAAACACCAGTTAGAGGTTATCCTGTGTGCAAACTGTGGTATTGGGGGACAAAACCCGCTCCTGTGATGTGGGCGGAACACACCGGTACTGTTGGTGTCAACACAAACAGGAATCATGTACGAACAAACGAGAACGACAAGACCTCCAGTAACCAAGAAGATGATGAAATTTCGGGAGATGGAGGGTAAAGCTTACATGGAACTGTTGGCCGTGGCCAATACATTTGTTTAATCAACCATTTTCCGTACATATACGCAGCGTAATATGCCATGAACCTATTTGCATATACCGAAACTGGTAATGGTGATCACGTGATAGCTACGAGTCATATATATTACACTCGTCACACGGGGTAAACCGCGTGCGTCATTTGGTATATGCGGGGGCAGTGAACTGACAGTGATCACCGCGTGGCCTCTTTACCGGCATGGAAAAACGTGTCCACCATGAGAGGTATCGTCTCCACAAGCAAGAACTGGTGTCAGAACTCACAAAGTTGTACACAGTGCAGAGATGTCGCGAGTTTGCTGCATGGAAATCTGCAGCGGCTAAAAACCCTTTACTTCGGAGAGCAGTTTCATCCTGGACCGCACATACGGGACATGTGTCACCCAAGGTGTTCCAGACGTTCGAATCGTACAACAAGGGCGTGATAGCCCCAGTCCTGGCAAACCTCGACCGCTGCCACGCCCGTTCGACAACGGCTGGTGAACGGTTCCACACGCGACTACAAAATCGTCTCTATAAAGTTACCAATTTGAAAGACGTGGTAGAAATCGCATTCGGAAATGCCCTATTTTGGCAAGCATCGAGTTCCGTGCAGGCCGCACACGCCGAATCAAACGCCAGGGGGTTTATACTAAGGGCGCTGACCATGTTGGAATGTTATCCGTTTAAAAAAGGCGAAGACATACCTACGCCTGTTTTATTACAATGGGCCAAAGATGTTAAAGTTACCGTTGTATGTGAAACACCCGTCGGACCGCACATCCCAATATCAAACGTCGGTACTGCCTCAACAGAAAGCAACAGACCTTTGCCGACATGCAACTCTGTGAGGTGGCCACCACGTCGGAAAGTAAAACGGATGGATGCGAAGAAGCGCCTACAGCTGAAAGGGACGAGGCGGCCGGATGTGGTACTGCTGGCCGCACACCCCAAAGGCCGTTGCGCATGGGTGTGTGTGGTCGAAGTGAAAAGTATCGGCTTCAACGCAAGTGTCCATAAACAGGATCTCATCCGCTCGCAATATCAACAAGTCGCCAGGACGTTCAAGTACTCCAGTATAGCGTCGCCTGTCTTTTCAAAAGAACGAATTACGTTCGCGTGTCAATCGGCGTTTTACCAGGTTTGCGACACTACCTGGCGCCTGCGCGAGTTCTTGCATCGATCATCCGCAGCGCACTGGAGAAAGGGTGCACAGCAACAGCACCGCATACACGCACTTCGCGTTCGTTTCAGTTCATACGTGTGGGTTGGAAAGACGTGCTGTCGCGTGAGACGTTTCACTGTTAAGGAAAAAGCAGATGCCACAAACGATAAAAGGGACAGCGCATCCGAGCGAACATTTCAACCTCAAACAGGCTGTGGAGACGGGGGCCAATTCTCGAACGTGGCCTTTTCAGAAATGGTGTTCTGCTCTCAAGAATGCGGATATGTTCTTCCTATTGGCGAAGGACGAAGCAAGTGTGAAGGCGGCGCCCCCGCAGGGCCCATATGTACGTTCCGCGCACCAACTGACCTGTCTGTGCTCGAACACGCCGACCGCTACACAAAAGCGATGTATGAACTGGTGACAACCGTCTGCCCGATTGAGAAGTACACACAGTAGCGTAGAGTGCTAATAATATTCAACTGCACGGGTACCTCAAAGATCAGGATGCATATGGGGCAGCAGGTTAGACTGATAGAACATGTAGGCGCCCGCTTGTCTCGCATGGTCAATGGCATGCGGTGGCTTTATTGGCTTAGAGTTGGAAGTTCCTGACACACATATCACTTTATGAATGCGGTCTTCTCATGCCATGGCTCAATGGCGCGGAGATCCACATGATACTACTAGCGGACGAAGAAGAAGTGATCATTTGTTCGAAAATGGCACACTGGAGTCGGACAAAGAGTTCCACCGCAGGCTTGAAATACTGGACAGCGGGACGTGTTCTGGTGCTAACATTTCTGCGTGGACACCTGACAACGCCGTCATGTCACAGTCTACCGCCAATAACCGTTTGCCTCCCTTGTACCATGTTTTACTGGTTCATTCCGCTCGTACCAGGGAGAGTCTGAGGACTGCAAGACTCAAAATGCGCACCATGAGGGACGGGTACCTACCGCTTTTACGGCTGAAAGCGAAACGGCTGCACGATGAAGCTGTGACAGACGTCCACGACCGATACCGGACAGAGTTGTTGGACCTCATACGGTTAATGGAACCGGGGACCCAGGACGCGCTGTGCATCGCCGGGGAAAGGGTTAAGGGGTTAGCCGAAGACTTTTTACGACGGACCACAGGCGACACCGCCCGTGCGGCTGAACTCACGGATGCACTCATGGGACATTTGACAACACTGAACGACGCATTCAGTCGAAGGCCTCCAGAAATGGTCCATCCAGAGGAAGAGGACCAGCGCAGGTCTCGTAGCCCATTGCGTCAACCAACATCACGACCCTGCCCTGATGAACTGATGAGTCATGGAAACAAAGCAGACGCTTCTGTTCCCCCGCTCGTGGAGCAGCTGGTACCCATGATGGTAAAAACGGTAGATGGCCAGACACGTACTAAAAAGGCTTTGCAGACAATGAAAATGTCAAAACGCGCGTTGCTTACGTGCCGCCAACGTTTACCTGCATTCCAACTTCCGACCGAGCATGCGAAAAGAGTACTCGCGGCTTCCACGCAACAGTGTGATCGCCCAGCATTGCCCGTGTACGGTCCCGAGACACATTTACTTTTCCATATGATTACGTCAAAGGGGAAAAAAATAAAGGATTTCACCAGGTCACGTTTGTCCAGTTTGCAAGATACATTGCTCCGGCATGAAATGGGACCAACCGACCCGTCCTTGGCTAACGTGAACCTGGTCCCGCCAGGCCGCCAGGGAAGCAGCGGGGCCTGGAGGGTGCCACAGGACAGTAAGGGTTCTTTCGTTACCGTCGCACCAGCATTCGTGCTCGCTGTCAACAACGCCGTGGCAGATGTCGGAACGTTGACTCACCAACTGGACTGTGATGCGAACCGGCACTTCTCGGACCTCTACGCCGGCCTTTGGTACCTGTACGCTTGGTATGAGATATCGCAAAATAACCGTCAGATACAATATGTGATGTCCCGCAGGTGGGCGGATGTCGTGGCGAGCACGCCAGTGGCTCTCGAGTGTTACTACGACATGTTCCTGACGGGGTTCAAATGCGGAAAGAAGGATTTAGGTTACAGACCACTGTTGCAAACTGGACTGGAATGGGAGGCCCTCCCTCCTTTAGGAGGTTTTCCAACGGCCGCTTCCGTATCGGGTTCTGTTGCTGCCACGACAGGTAACGATTCATGCTGGGAGGGCATACAAAATGACGTGTCCGAGTCCCAGAGGGAAGCAAGTGAAAGTCATATGACGCACGCGGACCCCTTGAACCAAAAGGCAGACTGGACACCTTACGTCGTGTGGCCACAGCCATCGTACGGCAGTGCGGAAAAGCTAATGACGTCCTCATGCCACACGGCAGACATGCTGTACACTATGGTCTTTGGTGCCACGCCCAGGGACGAGGAAGGGAACCCGAGCTACCGGTTAGAGGACAGGCCCATTCAGGCCGTTCTGACAGACGAGAACGCATCAGATGACTGCAGGGGCGTATTCTACGCGTTGTACAAGTACAGTAGCGTTCGGCGAGCAGCAGTGCTAGGGATTAACGTCACGCTGCTGCTGTACGCTATAGGATGGCACCGGACTAAACAAACATGGGAAGCGTTTACTTCATCTATTTTGATGTATTTTAAAGGTATGGATCGCCGAGTCACCACATCTAGCGCTTTCCCCGGTTTATGGCTTTTGTGTCTGCTGAACGACAGGCAAGACCTGGCGGGTGCAGTCAAAGCGTACGAGGAAGAATGGGCCAAGCGTAGAGAAACAGAGAGTGCTGCTGAATCACGGGACACACTATACATCCCCGGAATGGAGATGCACGAATGGATGGACAGGCAATACGACGGGGCACCTTACGCTTTGTTAGTTCTTCGCCAGCTTGTATACAACCTGACAGATATTGATAAACTCTCCGCAGATATATGTTTGGACCCTACTGCAACTCTCCGCCTTGATGGTAAAAGACACAACAAAAAGTCACAGAAACTTGCAAAAATACGGTCCTCTGTTCTGTTACTGCGCAACATAGCATTTCAGGAGGTTGAAAAAAATATAAACGCTTTGGGAATCTGTACGGCATCAAACATACAAGAGGGCACAGCAGCACACACAAAATGGTACATACTAAAGAACGCCATATACACCACCATGTACATGTTCAAACCCTTCGCAAACAATCTGTACGCGACCCCCAAAGGTCATGATTACGTATGGCAATTCATAACACAAGGTTTCACGCATAAGGAAGAACCCAATGTTTTTATGTGAATGTCGTATTCGAGAATGGCATCCATACACACGCATACTTATACACATTTGAATAGATTCACAAGAGATATTGCATAATGCTTAAGTATAATATGTCAAACTGATATTTTGGGAACACTGTTGCTTCATATTATATATCAACAATAAAACAGTTGTATGCCAGATCTATTGTTTGTTATACATACATAGATATGTGTGTGTGTTGAAACATTAGTTTATATTTTGCTATTTAAAGTTTGTAAGGTTCGACAGCGGGGGTGAGTCCTGATGTGGAGGTCCACGCCTGACACGTCATTTCTAATGTGTCCCACGGCACCTGCTGCTGCTTTTCGTTCACGTCCCCGTCAACAGCCCACAAGGCGTGGCGTTTATGTTGAAGCCATGTGAAATAAGCGTAAACGCCATTTACAGGTGACAAGGACCCAACTGACGGGTCGGCTGTGCAGTCGTACAAAGCGGACACGAAATCGCCATTGCGGGACCTGTAAGCTGTGCTTTGCCCGCTGAGAACAGAATCGGTCTTCCGCCCTACCCTGCCAAAACGGTCAGTTGGTCCGTGGCGTGCTCGTTGTGCGCAAGGGTCGTAATCGGCCGAGCACAACTGCAATGGTTTACACGCTGCAGGCGAAAACCGTTTGCGGAGTGTCCGCGACAGCTGCGGCATATGGGGCCCGCTCCCGACGGCCACTGAACCCCACGTATATACCAACGGGCAGTCTTCGGACTGATCGCAATCTCCCTCCGAAGCGGTGCTTTTTTCTGCGCGGCCCCGCGTGTCTCTCAAGTTGTAGACGCACGAAATCAGACGTGACGCCAGAACATTTAATGGGCACTCATTGGCGCGTTCCGTGTTTTGCATGGCCCTCTGCATTGCAACGTCGAGCTCTCCTACGCTTTCAATGACACGCCGATGGGACTCCACAAGTGCGTGCAGGGTGTGTGGGTTGCTGGCTTTCGGGTACGTGGCGGAACAGCATTTGTGAAGATTGCCCGGCAAAGACGCGGTGACTGACCTGTTTTCATCAACGTCGGCGTCCTCGACCGCCACGCATTCCGGCGTCTTGCCCGTGTTGCCCCCCACAGGGGTAACGTGAATATTTTTGATACGTAGACGTGTGGTGCACTTAATGGGGACGAGGACAGACAGTGCCAAACCTGGAAACTTCCTTGCTTTCACCGCGCGTGTGTACCTGACCATTTTCCCTGGAATGCGTGACACGTTCGTTGGTCCGTGGTGGTCCACGCAAAAATTAACATTCACGACGACAATACCGGGAACGTTCCGGGTCAGGTGGTGCTGCGCAACCGGGTCGGAAATATGGGCACACACATGCCGTTGGAGTTCCGATAGAAGGAGATTCTGTATACCTCCCCTGTTGTTGTTGGTCCGTTGGATCATGAGCCCTTGACTACGTTGAGCACTTCTAGAGAATGTTGCACCGGAATGATTTTTTACGGTCCCTTCAGAACTGTACGTGGTCATCCTGGGGCCGCTGAACGTGACGTACACGCGATTCGTATCAAAAGCCGTGCCTCCCCATGCAAGGTGTACGGCCCCTGCCGTATCACCGCTTCCAAGTACGGCGCCCCCTTGACTGGAACTGCCCCAGACGGAAATATACGGAGACGCCAGGGGGATCTTCCCGTAAACAGGGTGAGGCATTTTGCAGTCGTCAGAACCCGTGGCACGCCAGACAACCTGGGTGGCATCATCATTAAAAGACAGACACTGCAGCACGTGCACATCCAGCAAACCCGGATCGGGTCGCTGGTCTGTGTCTGGAACGCTTGACGCCTGGCGCGCCGACCGATAGACATCACTCAGTGCTTCGTCTGAATTGAAGGGAGCGGGTACAGGATGGACATTAGGGTTCCGTATAAGATCGTTCAGCGTTTCCAAAATCCCGACGAAGCGCGCAGAAGCTGCAGTGCCCTCTTGCGCGGTCTGTGGATGAGCGTTCTGCCAGTTGTCGGTTTTCCACGGCATAACGTCTCGCCATTCCCTGTGTAGAGACACTGTCGCGGGGACATAGTGAGCCTTCCACCAGGCTGTGGCCGGACACGAACCGTGACTCTCCGACACGTCTGCCGGATCTCGTGCATGGCCACACCGTCTCGGAACAACCGCGCAACCGACTGCAAGATGTAACAGTAACCGTTTGATCTGAACAGACCTGCACCCGAATCCAAGAAGACAACTCGTCGGGTATCTCTGACCGCTCCCTGACCCATTGTCCAGGCCGACCTTTTCATGATCTGCCTGCCATTCCAAAATGTCCCAGCATTCAGGGCAAGGTGTTTCAGCCGGCCCCTCTGCTTCAGTCCTTTTGTGACAGAAGTGGTCCGTTTCTGGCGCACCTGACGGAAACCAAACCCAGAACATATCGCTGTTTTTGTTCCATTTCTTTTTAGAAGGTCCAGTCTTCTCATCTTTCACACAGCTGCGCGGGGAAGTTGATTGGAAACCACCTCGGGTGAGCACGTCGGGAATTAAACTAGACCTGTGGTGCCAAGGCACACTGAAACTGCGGGCCCGAGGATCGTGGGAACTAGGCGGTTTGAAACGCAAGAGGCCCTGGGACGTACGATATGCTTTAAGGAAGAGGTCGTGCCTGTAAGTCTTTATGCCCGGCACGCCTACGAAACCGTCCACCTCCGTGAACGGGATGCAAACCTCGTTGGCCTGTCGATTGACTTGGCTCACGAGGTTTCTGCACGTGTTCAACAGGTGGTGCACAGCATGACATATGTTCCACACACCTTCACCACGTTTGATAAAAGTTACTCTTTCGTTTGCGGCCTGCGCAAGCGCATCTGCGATCTGTTCAGTACGCAAGATGGCATTGTACTCCCCGAACATGCCTGTGTCTACAGCGTATTGCATCCAGGCGACGTTTGCAGCCTCCCACCACCCCGCTGCTGCGGTACGGCGCAGAGTCTGAACGGGAATCGGCCGCGCCTTTTCTGCCAGGGCGTTCTGTATGAATACAGGGTACTTATGACTGCATATACCTATGGCACGTTCAGGGGACAAAAGTCTGCACAGGAGATACAAGAGCGCTGAATCGGGCACGCGACTCAGAGACGGTAAGCATGCTTCCATTAGCATGCGGTCGAACAACGTGTGGAAGTGTTCAGCTGGACGCGTGGACGGGTTGCTACCTGACACCGCCCATGAATCTAAATGTGGCTTACAACTGACATGGCCTGAAGGCCACACGATAAAAAAACGAGACCTGACGCACGTCCGCGTTTCCAGGCACAGGCGTTTTGCTGACGGGGCCCGTCCGTCAGTATCGTCCAGATCTGGTTGACATGTTCCCGCGTAACGGCAGAAACCGGCCGATGCTCTGTTCCATTCAGGTGTAGCGTTCCAAGCAGGGGGCTGCTTGCCACAACGAGCAGACAGGCCGTTCCACGTGTCCGTCACGTCGTAAGCTAGCACGTCCCGTGCCAACTCTTCTTTTGCTGAGTCCTGATATGGACATATCACCCTGACATGCACAACACCCGCCCCTTCGACCATCCGTGTCGCGGCATGTTCCAGTGCCACGATGAAACGGTGACGTAAATGTTCTGATATATCATCGGCACCCGGTGTGCAGAAACGGGCCAGCAAGACAGCCACTTTTGTCATACGGACACCGTCCACATCCGGCACGGGCTGTGAAACGCACCACCGGGTCCCGCAAGCCTTTACAACGCTGTCGACCAGTTCAACTTCTCTCTTGTAGTCAGTGTGAGTGGAGGGTGGGAACGGGAAACTGCGCGCAAACAGGTGACCGAATATCTGAAGGAGACGACGGTGATCCCAACCGTCTTTTGATTGTGCATGATAATCCCTCACCTTGTGTACTGGGACCCATTCATCAAGGATGCAAGGTGTGTCGATCCTGGCAGAAACCTGGCACAGGTCCTCCATCCCGCTTCCTCTCTCCACAGTCTGTAACTGCAATTATGATATGCAACACACTGGCTAACATCGGTGCGTATCTGTTTTTTTATACATCCTAATCTGCTACTGAATCATGATCACGTGATCACGTGATCTATCTGGCGTAAGAAGACTGCTATGAATGACACATCCATCACACACAATAATGCTATACCACACACCTTTTTCGAATAAAAACAAACAACAGCGTGCCATATTTTTTATTGCATTTACAATCCACCATGTACATTGCTCATATATATATAGAGCGAGAGAAAGATGTTTTTCATGCCTTGTCAATGCAATACAACTCCTTTCAGGAACGTTGCTGCATCGTATATGTCTCTCGTGAAGTTTCCCGGGATGACATGGAGGCGCAACCACGAAATCGCGTCTATAGACCTGTGGCCACCACAAACGTATAAGCACACAAAAAACAAAGCTGTACAAATACACGAAAATACTAAGTACACCTTGCATGCATACAGTCGGCGAACGTGGCACAAAAAAAACAGCAGAACCAGACTCGAGACACTCGTCAGAAACCACGTAAGTACACGCACCACATTACAAACGAGGCTGCTGGAGAACCGAGGCCATATGTGCGTTCTCCTAAAGCGCATCCACAGTTTCCTGAAAGGCAGGTTCGGATCGGACGCCGCCAGCAGGCTGTGCAAGGTGGTCTTAGATCGTCCGTACAGTCCTGTCCTTTCCTGGCATTTCGAATCAGCATTACGGGACCAAAATTCGGCGACTGCCCTGTCTTCTTCCTGTAAAATGTTCCTTGAACGGTTCACCAGACTACCGTCGTATTTCACGGCTGATCCCGCCTGCATGCGCTTCTTGTAATTCACAAGACGCAGAGGATATACTGGCCCGGCTGTAGTCTGCACGTCCTGCGATACCCGTTCCAAACATATGGCGTCTTCCTCGACACTTTCACTTTCTGTTTCGGAATCTGTGCAGTATACAGAGCAATCAGAGTCACTGGAACTGTCTTCGTTGTCATCAACGACGTCGCTGTGAGTGACGCGCGGATGCCGCAGGAAACTGTGTAAGGGGACCATGCAAGGCATCTCACCCGCACTGGTTTCACCCAGCGGCTGGATGTACTCGGTATTCACCTTGTGATACGTCATGTCGCAGTCTGGCTCTGTTTCCGACCCGGGGCGTCTCACGATGGACACGAGTCCACCAGCAGCCTGACTCATTAATTTCAGATACCATGTCCCCGACCCGTCCAGCACCCGTAATACTTTGTACAGCGAAGATAGGCTAACCCGTTTGATACCTGCGCAGCTGCCGATGTTGACGCAGGCGGGTGTATTGGGATCAGAAACAGACGGACATACATGTTCCCCCAATAACCTGAAATCCAAAGAATGTTTGGGGTTTTCATATTGCACGTGAGCCTGCACGACGTCCCGAAGTGCGGGCGGCCGTTCACTTCCCTTCCCTGCAGCGTGATCCTCAAACATGCCTTTCCTGACCTCAAATGCTGGTGCAGTCCCGAAGCAGACGTAGATTGTTGGTCACAGCTTTGGAGTGTACTTCACAAAAGTGTCCGTCTCTTGCGCTCTGAATGGCAGATGCCCTGACCCCGGTCACAACAAAATGTTGGAGAGCAGACAGTGAGGTGCAAGGTCGGTTATCCTTTGTCCGTGGAAATGTGTCCAGTAGCTCTCTCGGTGTCACGGTCTGGAAGTACACCAGATCGGTGGCGGGCGATGACTGCTGCTGAGACGCGCGTGACGCATCATTACCCGACCCATCGGCAGTCTGTTGATACATACGGGCACGTGTCAGATTTTCCGAACATAACACGCAGTGCGTACCATTTTAGGACATGTGCCCCTTTTATTTAAGGGGAAAACATCGTGCATCCTAAATAATGGACGTGTGCAACGGTGCCAACTCATGTACGTTAAAGTTTTCGTTTCTCTCGTTTAGCAACAGGTTGTATGCCAGTATCAGGGAAAGGGCCACGTCATCCTGTGTATGATCGTGGGGCTTTCGGTCCGGCCGGAATTTCGACAGCTGCTCCGTGATCAAATTTCTAGCGTCCAACCCGGCATGCTCAAGTGCCGAGCTGGCGAGGCTCATTGACAAACGCACGATGCGACTGTTGAATGCACTTTGAAAGAGGGACACTAAAGTTTTTTTCTGTTTGTCCAGGAAGAAACCCGCAACCTCGGCTGTCCCGAAATCCCGCACGGATTGGAGCCCAACCGTCTTGGCATCCTTCTCTGTCCTCCTCCTGTGGGTGAATTGAAACGACAGCGACCGAACCGGCCCGGCCATTTTTTTGGCGGCGTTGTGTATGAAATGATAAATCTGCACGGCCAGGTGTTCGTTGCTATTGCTTTCCACAGCGACAACAGCAGTCTTGAAACGGGACGAGTATGTCAGCGGGCACGCGTGCATATTCACAACACGCTGCAGCAGGCGCAAAACCGCCAGCCCAATGAAAACTTCCGCTGGTACGCTGTGTTCTATCAAACGCACCTCGTCCAATCCGAGGACGACCGCCATGCGCCTGGTTTTGTTTGAGGGGACCCTGCGGGAAACACGACCGGACGGCGGAGCGCCAGGTGTGTAACGACACACGCAAGCTATTCCTGAAGCAGACACCGACACGTTGGTGGTGTAAGCTGGGTCCACGTACACAAACAATGTATCACCCAAACAATCGACATTGTTGAATGTATCCAAGTCATTCAAACCGTCTTTCATTTCTTGCAGGACAGATCGTGAAAAAAGCCCAACCTCATCCCCCGAATTCTGCCCATCCGGCTGCCCGTCGCCGCGCCCCAGACTAACGCCCATATTTTCTGTTTCGTAGCTGTGAGGTTCCAACGTGTTCATAACCGTCTTTTGTACAACGTCCGTCGTGATGTGAGGCGGCAGTGACATGACGTAGTGGTGACACGCTATGGCTTCCGGCGACTCGGCAACGCGTGGAACGTCTGCAGGACAGCTGAAGCACACGCGGTAGTAAGCAACTCCTGTCCGTTCCAACTTCAGTAAGGCGCATGTATTCTCAGCCGACGTGTTCATCGAAGATGTGAGCACCAACTTGGTCCCTCTGCGGTTCACATAAGGCAACAGGTGTGTCAACGTTTTCACAAATCCAGCTTCGTCAACATACACGATGTCGTACGTGTGACCCCTGCCAGCCTGAAACGAACGAGGAAAGAACACGTCACTGATTATAAAAAAAGGCCATGGTGGCGACACAACAATATAAAAGCACGTGAGTGCGCAGAATCATCAGACACATATTCAAAAGGGAGGGTGGATGGCTCAAGGCACCGAACACACTTTAGACGAGTTAGAGGACTTGGTGAGTAGCTGGGAACAAGCACTGCTCGTGAGCACGCCACAACAGATAATAGACCGGTTACACGAGAACTGCTTTATGGTACACGAGCATGTTCGGGATGAGGGAACGTGTGATACGAGAAGATGTGACGTCGTCTTAAAAGCGTTATCCTCCCTTGTGATGTCTGCTTACTACGATATATGCACCACTCACAGTGACCGCATCTGACAACAAAAACCTATCGCACCTCTGGGGTGCCAATCAGCTGAGAACATAAATGATCATACACATTTTAGGTATTTTATGGCAACATATATGACAGGGTACCCCACTCATGAAAGCAATAGGTAAGAGTAAAGGGAGACCCCAGAGGTACAATCCGTGTTACTCAACGAACGCTTCGCGATGCCGTTTCAGACGTCCGCCAGACCACTACGTTTTTTTGTTAAACACCGTTGCCAAAACAAGGTCTCCCCCGGCTTTGTTCCACTGCATCACGCACGGACGCCTCCATGCCTGTTTCAAAACAGGGGACCAGCACCCGGACAGCGGTAGCGACCCTTGCCCTGGCGTGGAGATGACGGCAGACGGTGATATGGTGTGTGTGGCATCAGGGATGCCGAGCGGAGCCAAGATATATGAAACGTGTCCGCGTGAGGACGAGTTTCCCCGGCACGGGACAGAGAATGACGCACCGGTCATATCTACAGGTGACGGGAACGGCCAAACATGTGCGACCCATGTTTTTCAACAAGACCACATGGCGACGTACACGTGGGAAAAACAACAGTCAGCCGACCGTGACGAACTCCTAAGGGTAGAGCCACGTCCGGAATTCGTTATGGCGGTAATAGCCCGACCCGTCACGGTGTACAACTTTTCACTTGTTGATCAGCTCCTGTTCAGTCGATACACAGAGACTGACGCGCTTCTGCACGATTACGTGTCAAGCAAAGTGTCACACCCATCCCAAGACGACACGAAACATGTGAAATACGAGTGTTACAAGGCCCTGTCTCGGCTGTCACCCAACCTTCGTCCGTCGTACGGTGAATGCTCCCGCGCATGGTGCTCTGCAGTGGAATCTCTCACTTCGTCGGAAAAGGACTCGACCAGGGGATCCCGGACAATCGATGAATTGAAAAAATACCTCGCCACACATATGAGACATGCAGTATCAGACATGAACCGGGGCAAACAAAGGAATGCCATGTGGATCTACGACCATCCGGCGTCAACGTCTAGCCAGCTTTCAGCAGGTGTGGCTGGACAGGTCACCACGCAGGACGTCGAAGGCGGCGGGTGTAACCACATCACGTACACTGCTTATGACCCAGTGACCGGTATGAATGTATCCAGGTGTCCAAAATACAGGTATTTTACGCCGATGCTACCCAAGCCCTGCATACCACATCACCAGCGTTTATGAAGCCGCCTGTGTCTATAATCCACAGTTACTCTAAGTCCCCTGTTTCCATTTTGTAAACTTTCACCGTGGAAGCTACGTGAAAACCTTTAATAGCTTACCTGTAGGCGTCACACAGCTAGTTCATTTAGTGTCAAATGGGGAACATGCAAAAGCAGGTGACTCAGGACAGTAGTTCCGTCTTCAGACAACATGAAAGCTGAGTCTTCACAGCTGTTCAGGACACGGCGCGCCGTGTTAGAATGGCCGAGTGACACAGGTGTGGGTTTGCAATGGAAACGGCACGCTTCTGCCACCAGCCTCATGAAACACCCGAAAGCAGCGTATGCAGACACCATCCAACGGTCGCGCATAGTTACAGTGCATACGTCGACCTCTCCTCTCGCAGCTCGCATATCTTCATTCGCCTTATCGATTGCATCCACCAACCGCTGTACCTCGGAATATTTCAGGTAGTACAGGTCGCGTAAACCTTCGATCAAACACGAAAACCTCGTACAACTGATCATGAATGTATGGCTATGCGGGACCTCTTTTGACATCAGAAATCGTCTCACGAAATATACAGCCGCCAAACGGATGCAGATGTAGTTGTACAAACGCAGGCATTCCTGGTCTGCATGCAAAGCGTCAGGGATTCCAGGACTTCCAAATAAAAAAGTGCAGATACTTTCGTCGCTGTGTAAGCTCAACGAAGGTAACAACACACTGGATAGAATCTTTCCGTCCACGTTATTGAGCGTTTCAGCCACATCAGGGACGGTGGGCGACCGTTTCTTGTCTAGCCGAAGAAAACCCGCGCCCCGTTGCAGTTCAAGCTGCCTCCTGACATCTAGTGGCATACATTCCTCCAAAGGTACCCTATCCATATTTGGACTACTTCAGCGGAAACGTCTGCGAGACATACTCGTTACGTTTTACCGTTTAGTTGACATTACTGAATAAGCTACCACCACCGCAAATAACATATAGTTCATTTCATGCGGTGGTAACCCGTCACCCGTTGGGGGATCCCTTAGTAAAAACCCATTCGGGAAAGCCCCCCACCGATGAAAACCTCAAACAACCATGGCTGCAAAAGACATATGTGATCCACATACCGGACCAGCAGTGACCAGGCCATTTGAGGATTGCTATGAACCAATATGGAGAACAGCCGCTGGAGCCCCGGCGTCCATGTTTCTGTACCTACACCACCGTCGCGTTGACGAAGTTTTTTGGATACGCTTGGTGACCCATTACATGTCAGCCCGTGATCACAGATGGCATAACCGCTACACAGAAATCAAACCAAGGAACATGTTCTACGATACATTAGTGGGAGGCACGGTCATAGAACTGGACATGCCACGGCCAGACCTTGTATCGTATAGCAGGGAGCCCGGTTCTTCAGTGGAGCTGACAGATTGGCTGGACATCGTGTTCATTGACAACGATAACGGTCCCAATGACACGCTGGACAGAGTATCCGTGCCTGTACATTTCATTTTGTCAAGCGTCACGTGCATGTTCAACGAGTGGCTTATCCACGCCCGTTCCTTGAAAGCGCTGGAAAAACTACCTGGTACAGAGGAAGGTGCGCAAACCGCTGAAAGTGAAATGAGTGCCATTCCCGGAGAGACCGTGTCCGCAGCAGTGAATTTACGAAGCGTACTGAACCAGTTTTACGATGCTAATCCTGCCCCGGAAGACCAAACCACGTCTGCAGAAATGCAAGCCTTAACACCTGAACACACCTGCATGCGACTCATCTGCCATTGGGAACCGGCTGTACCTACAACAGAGGAAGGCAGGAGGCGATCCGTGGCCGTAATGCTGTTATCTCACATGCACAATTATGGACAGGTGTTTTCAGAACGGCAGATGGACCCGGCGAGCACGGGGACGTACAAGTGCGGGATCGAGGACAAAATCTTCCGAGTGCTGACCTCAGTTAGCCTCCCCATGCTGAGCAGAATGTTTGACCAGGTGGATGACATAAACGTCATTCTAACATGGTGCGCTAACGTTTCAATTTGTCCGGACGTGCATGATACATTATCCCAGCAGATCGCGCTTTACGCCGGATGGTTGACAGTTCGCGACAGCTGTACAGTGCCCGGTGTGACCGATCCACTTATGAGGGCTTTTTCGCACATGAACCCTGTGGCGTTGGTACTGATATTCAGGAGGGTGATCAGTCGCCTGAGGGGGGAATGCGGACAGGTAAAGTTGCGTTTCAATAAAGGACTTGGCGCAAGGTTGCAGTCCGCCGTTGAGTGGTATATGGACGGCCGTCGGACAAACCCAGACGTCCCTTATTACTTGCAAGTTCATTTTTATGGGGCTGGTGTGCATAACGGAACGGTACGCTTCATGGAGCCTGTGTGGTATTTTACATTTAAAGGACCGCACGGCGGCCAACAACATTCTGACGAATGTTCCATGTGGATTAACGTGAGTGAACCAAATGACTTGGTGTTCCTCTGTCCCAACAAGCACTCGCGTTTGACACGACATTACGTTCCGGGGGGCATCCCAGTGGAATGGCGTTACCCCGGAATGATGGAAGAACTGCTGCAAAGGCTTTCGTACCCTCTGGATCTGCTGATCGAATTCATCGGTTTCACGCTGGTGGAACCTATACCTGTATTGTATTGAAGCATGCCGGTCAGCCGGCCGACATGTATTATTTGTGTTAACGTTGTCGCTGAACTGTGGGCGGCACAGCTGCTCTGTCAGACGCCAAAATGGTAGACGTTATAGACAAATTCTCGAGGCCTTCGTTTTCGGCGCCAGGTGACGTGTTTCTGGTGACAGACGTGTCAGGTGATACGCGTATATGCAGACCCCGTTCACAGACAGTGAACGTATTCTACGGCCTCAACTGCAAGACAGGCGCGTCATCACTATGCGTTGTGAACAAGACCCACATTTACATCTTGAGCGACCTACAGGGTAACGCAGACGAACACAGTATAGTTCCCGTAAGAATAGAACTGAACGGACGCGCACATGTGATGCCCGCCAGAGGATACCACCAGATTTGCAGATTTTGGCTCTGCGCACCGTACAGAACGGGAAACCGTGTGACCCTCCCTGAAAACACCGTAGGCAGCATACTGGGCATTACCGACAGAGAGTGTATCACCTGGCTACAGAGTCGGACGTTGGCCAACAGCCATGTTGTGCACCCCAGTTGGCTGTTCGTTCACGGGAGGGGGAAAGGAAAGTACGCCGGATTTGCAGAGATCGATAACATCCCTGTTTACACAAACAACACCAACCCGTCAGATGTAACCGATATAATGGCCAGAACAGGTCCGCAGTTGTTTTATCAAGCTAGCTGTAAAAGTTTTTGGACGTACTTTTGTGACAACGGCGCAGCGACGGGCGCCGTACCTGCAGTGCCGCCAGCCCTAGTGAAGCATTCACTTTTCACGTCTTGCATGGGTGAACAGTCAGAAGACGAAACGTATTCACACAACGGGTGGGGTGGCCCGCAAGCTGCCGTACAGTGTCTGTGCGCATCTCTCCAGGCGGGTTGGCGTGGCCCAACAGAGACGCCTGTGGAGGCAGGGAACCCTAACCGCTTTGTGCGGGTGTCGTGTGTGTCACAACACAAGAACTCGGCCATGTCAGGATGGTTAGGTAACCTGTGCAACCGTGTTACAGCAGGCAGGCGTGCTGCCCCAGGGAGTACGTACACGCGTGTCAGCAGGCAGATAGCTGACGCAGAGAAGGACATGTCAAAGCATGGCATTGACAGGATGCTAGAGGAAAGGAGTACCACATGCAAGTTCAAATTGCAGACTGCTGTACCGGAACTGTCCGATCCAAACACACCGTCGCAGTCAGAACAGAACCGTCGTGCGGGTAGCGTTTGCATTGACCTGCCGCAAAACATATGGGAACTTAAACAACTGGACGATGAATATGTGTTGTATATGTGTGCTAGCTGTGGTTTGTGGCGCGACCTGCTGAAAGGTCGCACAAATTATTTTACCATGTGAAATCATAGTGTGTTTCATTGTAAGAATCACTGCTGTATTTACAACAATGATTATTAAAAGTATATAACAAGCGATAACACTGGCGTGAGCATTTTTAATATGTGTAACCTCTGCCACGGACGTTCATGTGTCATATGAAAGATACTAATAATCATTGCACGTTATCATTCTTTATTCACATCATCCCTCCCTTCCCTCACACACATCCATGCGACCCAGTGGCTTTATCCCAGCTACAATTATACTTACATTTTGATTCCCCAAGCTGAGGAAAAACATTTCCGTGTGTAACCCGTTTTCAAAATGTATCGCCAACTTCGGTTCATACATAGGATTTTGCTGATTGACGGTGGTTCGGAAACGTAGTTTGGCTTTGGCGTCCAAATGATCGAGTATCAGCTGCATGGAGTTGACGTGTTGCACAGTATCTGCCTTTACCTTACGGCTGAGATCATGCGAACACGAAAAATATGCAAACCGCATATCAGTCGCCCGCATGCCCGCCGCCAGCGTGACCTGTGTGATGTATGTTTTGCCCATGCGCCTGGGAACGAGGGCCACGCATATATTTGACGTCCGGCTTTCGGTCATAACACGCCGGCTGTATCCTCCCGCTATGAAAAATCGTTTGATGATCCGCTGCAACATGTGGTTGTGCTCCGGCGCACGCGCTGCGGCAGAAAAGGCGACGATATGCATAACCATGAGACCCTGAAACGGTTCAAGAACGATGTCTTTGTATTTAAAAAACAAATGTAACAAACTAAGCCAGTTGAGCACCGCTCGCGTTTCAGTGTTCTGCCACACGCTTTCATCCAAAGCCAGCCTGTCTGAGGGAGACACTGGTCGCAACCGTGAAGACATCCCGGTCACAGAGTGTTTCATCCAGTCGTGCAATTCAAACAGGGTCATGGGTATCTGTGAAGCCAGGGGAACGCAGACGTGCGCATGGTTCTGGCGAACTCCCGCTTCTGTGTTGAGCCATATGTCAGTGAAACTGCGTGATGACGGACTACGGTTATGCGAGTCAAACTCCTTGTACAAGTCGTCCGCTTTGCCATTTTGGAGCAGTTCGGCATTGCCCTGTAACCGGCAAACACCCGACCTCCAGAACAGGTAATCGTCGAACACATCATCCACCACCCAAGAGAACAGTGGGTGTCTCAAAGTGCAGTCAGGGACGTCACGCACTAAAGGGTGTTGGTTGACCTGCCATTCCCTGGGGCGGTATGCAGTGACAGGGTAAACCCGTGGCGCGGTGTTCCACGCTTCACTCTCGCGATCATTATGTGTGATGTCACGATTGCTGCCGCGAACAGCCGTCTGCCCTTCTGTCTTCTGTGATTTTTTCCGATTTTGAACAGACCCGTAGGTTTGTCCGGTTATGCCCCTGACATCCATGAGGACGCATCAACGTTGAATATACAATGACAGGTTATGTGTCAGTCCAATCCATGTTACATATATATCAAATAAACGTGTACACGGGTATACCATCACAAGGTCAGTTCACCGTGTAAGAAAACGGCCATACGCGACAGACAGTCTGAACTATACGCCTTTTCACCGGTGCAGTCGCACCTATTACAAAGCGCACGTGCGGTGCACTGACCTGGTTTTCTCCGTGTCTCATAAATTATCAGGGTTTACGTCAGACCTGTTTTTTTGTGCCTGAACACTCGCCGCCGTCTAGACAAAACAGGCATGTCACGGCACGTTCCCAAGGCCGACGTGCCGCAGCCCCCCCCCCCCCCCCCCATACATACGAGTAGTTTCGTTGCGCAACAACAACACACGTGCACATGATGGTCACGTGCACACTAGAGTGCCCTATCACTTTCGAATGCAAGTGGCAACCTGTTTGGGACACTGACCTTGGAAACGTGTCATGCCTGAACATGTTTTTGTCGAACGGTCATTGACAGAAGAGGGTCGTGTGCAACGTCGCAGAAAAACGCTGATGTAACCACACGCACTGTCCATATAAAGGACAGTACGTGACGAGGCAGCATTGAATGCACCAGACATTCTTGTAGACGTGTTGTTCCGAATTAAGTGATCAGGATGGGTAAAGGAAACAGTAAATTCCGTTGGCAACAGCTGGCCGAAACGCCAGATGTGAAGGTCAAACGTATGAAGAGCGAACTGTGCCGCAGGAAAACGTTTGAAAGTTGGCCAGGAAAAGATATGATCAAACCCCGCGTGATGGCTGCTTCGGGGTTTTACTACGACGACATTTCTGCCGTGATCAACTGCGCCTTTTGTGCAGCATCTTTCACTGAGTATCCCACAGGTTTCTGTCCTATGTGGTTCCATATGTTGTACTTTGGAAACGCATGTCCCTTTATCAACGGGAAACCGACTGACAACATCCCGGCGCCAGACAGTCTTGATCCAACGTCATTTCACACTATGGAGGCTTTGGGAATACGCAAGCACAACCCTGTCGTACCCGCCATGGGAACACTTGAGGAGAGACTTGACTCGTTCAAACCGTTACACCGCCGCTGGCCAATAGGGACTGTGCCCCCATCCGAGCAAATGGCTGAAGCAGGTTTTTTTCACCTAGGAGTAGGCGCACAGACCCGATGCTTCTGCTGCGGTAAGAAGTGCGGGGAGTTTGGACCAAACGATGACCCATGGAAAGCACACGAAAGGTTTAGCCCAAAATGTCTGTTTGTTATCCGCTGTAAGCCACGATCAGTTGCCGACCAGCAAAGACGTCCCAGCCACGGCGCACGACATGACACATTCGATGTCGGCGGTGAAACGTTCGGCCGTGCGGAAACAGGACGCACACTGTTGTGCACCGTCTGCTTAGAAAACGAAGTGGAGGTTATCTTTTTCCCCTGCAAACATATAATCGTCTGCAACCAGTGTGCTCTGTGTTTGCTCCACTGTCCCGTGTGCCGTGAACCTATATATGGCAGTGCAAACGTGTTCATCGCTTGAACCTATCGAACCATGTGAATAGTACAGTGACCGTTAACTTTCACGAAATTAGGAATATACTAATATGTGTTAAGTGTTAACATATCAGTGTCATCATCATATGTACACCTCTGTATGTAAAACAAACCATACTCGCTCATACGAGTGTCAAGGACGTGATGTCTTTGTAAGAGGATATGACTGCTAATCACGTACCGGATACCCTGCTACTTAAACGTGGTTTATGGAAACAATGTATAAAACGTCGTTGGTCGTATGTTTCGGTTATGACGCACACCAGCAGGGAGTTTTTTTGGTGTTTACGTAGTTATTTGATATATGTGTTTGTGAGTCACGTTACCCCTGCCATTAAACATGTTTTACAAAACGTTGTTTGTGCGTGTTGTGGAATTTCCTATGTTTGACGTCATGTCTGCGTTCTTGCTATATAAGCTCAGCACAACAGAATGTTCAGCATAAACGCCGCGGACGTCGACTGTTCAGTTTCGGCATCATAAGTCAGCATCCTGTCATTAATAAACGGAGTGACTGTTATTTGGCACAGGGCTCTACAATTGATTCCATATGACTATCGTGCTGCTGAGCTCGTCTGGAACTTATATACACCACAGGTTGTCTGTCCAATATGGTAACTATATATAATAACTTGACGGGAGAGATTGTCAGTGACCGTGAACATTACAGATATGAGATCAACCGGCTGGTGTCATACAAAACGTGGCCGAAAGGAAACCCAGCATTTCCGACAGCTCTGGCAAAAGTCGGGTTCTATTATACAGGGCGTGAAGATGAGGTAAAGTGCTTTGTCTGTGACATTCGTCTGAAACGTTGGGTGGAAACGGACCTCCCGTTGTCCGAACACGAGAGACACGCTCCTAGGTGCCAGTTCATTTTAGGAATCGACATTGGAAATGTTCCTATGGTCGCTGAAAATGAAGTGTTTTCGTTGGACAGAATACGCGAAGAAGAACGCAAGGTCACATTACTGAGACAGACTGCCTCTGAGACAACAGGTGGAGCATGTGGTAGCGCTACATCTAACACAAACAATGTGCCCTTACCGTTTATATTCACCTTCTTTGGCAACACTGGAGCAAAATGTAAAGTGCCACAACTGAAGATTGCTGTGAAGGAAACTTTAACTTCATTGCAACCCAACAATGAAGGGCGTTCTCCACAGTCCCATGTTCAAGCTGCTGCTGGCCCGTCCAGCATGCCCGCTGCATTCAATACAGGTCAGGATAAACCTCGGGAAGCAGAAACGGGTAGGGAAAAACCTCGGGCTCTAACACCGTCAAATTCTACACCGGGCATGTCGACATTGAGCCAGGATATGCAGAACCTATCTTTGCAGAGAACCAGTGTCAGCACGTCCAATATTCCAGAGACCCCTGGGGTAAGTTAAATGTTTGCAATCACGTTATAGAGCTGATACATACATAGCGAAACTGTCAAATTGTTATACATTTGATCATAGATTACAGCGCATGTAAAGGTTTGCGGGGTGTTTTGCTGTTGTGAGAAACGTATGGGTAACATGTGCGTTTAACTGAAACGGACATATGATCATGTGGACGTCATTGCACGTTACGACAATAAAGTCTGTTCTGTTTTTCAGGCACCTGATGAGATGTGTGACGCGGCAAGCATCAGAACGATGATGCACCACGCGGCACATCCACAATACGCTGACGTAGCGATCCGGTTCAGGTCATTCAGACTGTGGCAGGCGTCGTCAATTCAACCTGTCGCCAGACTCTGTCAAGCGGGCTTCTTTTACATAGGCCAGGACGACCGTGTACGCTGTTTTATGTGCGGAGGTGGACTTTGTAATTGGGATGCAGACGATAATCCTTGGACCGAACACGCACGTTGGTTCCCCCGCTGTGAGTTCCTGAATGCATGCAGACACATACCGGAGGTCCAGAATGCCATCAACGGTATGATAGACCAGTCTGAACAGGCGGGTGAGAACCGTTCACGAACTGATATTTCTGACGTTGTTGCTTCTTTTATGACTACACCAATGGTTAAAGAGGCACTTGAAATGGGCTTTACAAGGGATAGCATTAAGGGTGCTATGCGACTAAAGGGACGGGCATGTGTTGACATCAATGAACTGATGGATGCTGTAAAAAAGTTTGAAGTGACTCAAAGCCGTTTTGAAAAAACAGTCACATATGCAAACATTGCACATACAGAGATTGATTCGGAGGATGAAAACGAACCGGGAAATGCTTCTACCTCTGTTGCAGCCTCAGCGTGCAAGAACGGCGAGTGTGGAACAAGCCAGGGTGAGGAGGCAACAGGAACGAGCACCCAGAAAACAGAGAAATGTTCTGATAGCTCTAAGAAACGTAAGAAAAAGAAGACACAGAAGAAGAAGCAAAATAAGAAAAGCGAACAGGTCCCACAGCCGACACCTGGTAGCGCCGGGGAAACAGCAGATGACAAAGAAAGCGAAAAGGCCCCACAGCCGACAGGTAGTAGCGCCGGGGAAACGGCTGATGACAAAGAACGCCGTGATACACTTTCCGCAGAAATACAGGCACTCCGCGACAAGACGAAGTGCAAAGTCTGTCTGACGAGCGAGGTTAACATCGTCTTCTTACCATGCAGCCATTTGGTCTGTTGCCTTGACTGTTCCCTGCAGCTGCAAAAATGTCCCATTTGTCGTGAACTCATTAAAGCCACAGTGAAAACATTTATGTGAATGACACACAAGGGTCATATGATGGTAAATAACGATTCGTGCGTATACTACACCGACACGCAGTGTGAAAAGAGGTACAATATTTGACTCTCCCCCTAAGTGTTGTTACTGCTACCGCTTCATTTCTGATACATACATATTTGCCATATACAGTTAGTGGTGTGTATGTATCATGTATAGCCCCCGTTACACCACGTAGATCGCTTAGCATAAAGGCACGTGGTCTGCCGTGTTGCACAACACATATTCCCCACGTCTTCCATATATAGCCGCGCTCCAGGGACTGCACTGCAGTCTGTACTCGACCATCCGTTAACATGTCTGACATATCTCTCTCCGTGCCCGCCATGAGAAAGGTAACAACGTTAACTGAGGTTGTAGGACAGGAGGTATTACCCACCGTCTATTTAACTCAGCCTTCTATGCAACAGTACATAGATCGCCTGGCGTCGTTTTTACCGAACTGGCCTGTACGCGACATACAAAAGCCTGCCAGGCTGGCAGAAGCTGGCTTGTATTACACGGGCAGCGCAGACAAGGTAAAGTGTTTCCAATGCGGTGTCCTTCTTGACCAGTGGTTGCCAGAACACGACCCGTGGGTAGAGCATGCCAAACGGACACATGGATGCTCTTTCCTGGATGCACGCCTAAGCGTAACCTCGCATGAAAACGTCTTGGCGTCACCCAAAGCTACCGATCAACAAACAAGACGTCAAACCCCAATACAAGACGAAGGACAAAACGAGGACAGGTGTTTGTGCAAGGTGTGTTTTGCAGAGGAAGTGAGTGTCGTCTTCTTGCCTTGCAATCACCTGCTGGTGTGCAACACATGCTCTGCTCAGCTTCAGGTTTGCCCCCAATGCAATGTGCGCGCATCAAACAAGATACGTATATATTTATGTTGAGTATCGACTAAAACATTGTAGTACTGGCGCGCGGACTTTATTACCCACGGACCATGTGTATTATCAGTCGTATATTCTAGAACAGTTCGTATAACGGCCCCTGTGGATATTGTGTATTACTGTATATGAAATAAAACAGGTTTATGTAGATATGAAATAAAACAGGTTTATGTACAGCTCCGGTTAGTCCGGGCGCGTATTTACTGCATGTTTGTTACATATCGTATAAACCGTCGTATCCATAACCGTCTTTATTGTGTTTTTGTTGATATTTGTGATGTACGTGAAGTGTTCGTATGAGTGTATCTGTCCAACTGCTCCTGGATATTTGAACGCAGTAAATGTAACGATGGATTGTCAGCATTTTGTCTTTTGCCGTAGGGTGTCATGCAAGAACGAAGGTCTGGTGCCCTATGCACCTTCCGAATCATTGAAGCGTAAGCTCCAAGTGCGTGGCACGAATTTTAAAAAACGCGGCCGTAAACCATGGGATCTTTGGGTTGAAAGGACGTCTGTTGACACTAGCCCTTGTGAAAATGGGTTCATCCTCGGGTTTGATCCTACGACATGGACTCCAGTGGTGATCATACACCTGTACACGGGTTTCTTGATGTATCGGGCAGATACCCAAAGTTTGTTTTGGAGGGGCTACATTTCCAATGACACAAAGGTGAACGGGTCGGTGTCACTAGGTGCGCACTTGAGCCAACTGATCAAGTTACCAGACCCTTACTTGTTTCACACTGTGCATGCCGACTGGAAGGGCCTGACAGGGGCATTTCAAGGAAGACATATGCAACCGGGTTTCATGGATATGGGAGTTCGCCGATTCAACCAAGACGCGAATGCCATAGAGTCAGGGCTGGCCCCGTGCGACGCAGACAGTGCATGGGGGAACTGCCGTTCATCTTTCATAGAGTCCCTACCGGTTGAATTCCAGGGTGATGGGGATATCTCAACAGCCCTCGATCTTCACAAAGCAGGTGACCAATGGCGGGAAAATGAAGAACACTTAGTGCGGGATGCGGGGGCAGCTGTCCTGACGTACGAGACGGTTCATCTTTCAGGCAAACGTTACAGGCTGCTACTAGCTGACCTACTGCCACAAAACGGGAAAAACCATAAATCGTGCAACGCGTCTGACAAACGCTGGCAAAATACTGCCGACCCGTCGGACGAAAGTCTACACACGTGTGACTGTTACAGCTACCGTCTGAAGGATCACCCAGTTCTGTGGAAGGCCTTAACACCCACGTCTTACGCCCTCTGCGAACTGGATAATTTCGAACTGGCTCCGGCCTGGGTATGCGTCTGGACAGCAGACAAACATCGGGAGGACAAAAGCGCCGTTGACACATCACGCAACTTGGACAACCTCTTGGGACGGGAGCGATTTGCGACCGTGCGGGCTAAATGCCACCAGTGGATGAACAAACTTCTGTGCTTGATCGCTGACGCCGCCAAAACAGGCGTACCATCCGAGGACACGCAACTACGGCATTTAGAAAAAAGACAGAAACGAAATTTAAGTATTTGTTCACAACCGAGCCTACACGGCACAGAGAAATGGGTCGCGTCGACCTGTAGACAGAAGAAACAAACAGAGTTACCACACCTTTCATGGTTGGACACAGCCTGGGCTGACAAAGCCGAAAAACTAAGTTTGACCACCTCGGAGCTTGCTGCGTACAACTGTGAGCGGGTCGCCAGGTTGGTTGCAGTCCCTCGGGCACAGCTCCCGAAACTTACAGCAGACAGCAAAAGCCAATCTACAACGAAAGCATATGGGGTGGACCATCCGTCATTCGTTCAGAGTAAACCCGGCGTTACGTTCGAGGAATACGACAGCGACGTGGACGAAGACACATCACAACATGCTGCCACAGCAAAGGAGACTTTTTCCGGTGAGGCAACGTCGACAAGTACGTCTGCAAGTGACGACACAGCTTTGCCTGTAGAGAGGCCAAAAGAGGCTACCAGTGTGACCCCTGTGTGGTTGTGCGATATAATGGGGAAGGTCATGGCAGCGTACGTGTACATGTGTGTGAACTATGTGTCGAGATGCAGAGGGACGGGTGTCGCACGTTTGAAGTCTCACGTGAGGCAATCGATGCGTTTGCGGGAGCGGAGAAAGGATGAACCGCCTGATGCAGACGTTGTCCTGTTTAACCTGCTGTCCCCCGAGCTGCCACAACACCACGTATACATACGGCTTATGGGCGACATGTGCAAGGAGGACAAGATTGCCCTGAAGGTGTTGTTGACGGCTGCTGCTGACGTGGTGGGGTTCAGCGCTGCAGACTGTTTCGAGAATGGGTCGCTTTCCACCGATGATACCCCATACAGCAGACAGAGGATTCAGGAGGGCGATGTTTACGTAGGCGCGGTATGGCCACTGTCTGAACGAACCTGCGTCAGAGAAGAACCAGAACAAGCGTTCCGTTTGTTGCTGGAAAAATGCAGGGAGAAGTGGGACGATTCAGTGTCCCGACGGGATTCCCTGTGGTCATATATGCCGACAACGGATAACATGCTGTGGGATAAAGGATGCGAGCACGCCCGGATCCAGACATCGGCACAAGTGCGACGCATGGCCGGGTGGCTGGGTCTGCACCTTTCAGGAAAGACGGCGATCTACCTGTTAGCGACATGCATACCCGACTGTATGGGTAATGCATGCGATCGAACAAAAGCAGGAGGGGCTTCCCCGTTGGTCAACATGATAATGGAGGACATCGTCCTGAGCCAGGCGATGAAACCAAAGACGGCAAAGGAACAGGACCTCTTGGTGTCGGGCGACTGGTGGGACTGTGGGAAAACAGACCTCTGGACACAACGGTTGTCGCTTTTGAACATAGAGGATAAATGGAAGGCAAAGATCGCACGGCATTTGAAACCGTTGGGAATATGGGTGCTGCATTTTGTGGAAAGGTTCATGCACGCCCACGTTACGAGTGGTTTAAGTTCAAATAACGTGGTGCACGCCCGTTTCCGGGCGGGCAGCTACTTGGCCACTACCCTGTTGTTGAAAGCCATCGGGCGGCTGTGCGGAATGTGCCGCATATTTTTGCGTCGGCTACCTGTCCCTCCGACGGACGCTAAGGAGACGCCAACGCTTAGACAAAAACGGGTCAACTTTTTGCGCCGAAGGGCACAAAACATAAACAACATCTGCGTGCACATCGCAGAAAGGTTGCTTGACACAGGATCCGAATCAGATGAGCTGCGGGCACACATGCGCTGCATGATCACAAGAAAAGCACCATTATTCCTGTGGGATCCCTCCCGTCCAAACCTATCTGGATACCTGAAGCGTTGCATAAAGGACTCCTGCTCTGCAGTATCGACTGGACAGACCGAAAGATGGCTGAGGAGCATCACCCAATATAAGGCGGTGGCCAGTGGTAACAGCCAGTCCGCCTTGTGGGATATACACACGTGCATCCACGGCACGCCGTTTACTGCACAAGACAGCGTGACAGATGTTCACAGCTCTCCTGTTTGGAATGACTTTTGCGTTTGGATGAAAACGCACGTGTTTTAAAAATCACGAATGTCGTCTGTATCGTATCACGCGCCATCAGCGACGCGCCCTCGAGATGGGGGCGAATCGACCACCACCACCGAATCCGTCATTCACGCTCACACCCAATTTCTACGGGGGTTATGCCGGGCGATATTCCTCACGCAGGACCAAACAGCGGACAAGGCCGGTCTGGACGGATTTCTCACACAAAGCGTAAAACATGCGATCCGAGATTCAGGTCTCGCTGCCTTCAAAATTACACAGTGTGATCTGTCAACAGAAGAGGTTTTTCTGTTAAGATGCGTAGCACAACCACTGCTGTTCGACCCCGAAGGTGTTGACCGGTTATCGGACTTGTGTTCCTTCTTTGAGACGGGAGGCCCGAATGCAACTGCATGGTTGTATACTTACAATCTGGGACTGCGGTTTTACAAGTGGTTCTGTCACAATTGGTCCAATGATACTGATCGACAGAGAGAATCGGGTTTTGCGCAAGACGTTTCTTTGGTTTATGACCTGTGCTGCGCGTGCAGTCTGAGTGTTATACCCTTTGACACGGACGTGGACGATGACGCACATGCCGCTTGCCTGTCGCGGGCCAGAGAATACAGGCGTCGTCTGAGACGCGTCTTCCTACATGAAAGTTTAAGCGATTGCCTGTCAATAGATGTAGAGCTACAGGAGGCCATAATCAACTGTATATACGAATTCGGAAGCGGCGCATCCGCCCCAGCACGCCAATGGTACCTGTCGCTGTCCGAAAACCTGATACAAACCACAAAAGGGGAAGGCTCAGGAGACGCAGCAGACGAGCAGGACGTGACAGAGCACGCAGAGATGCCCACACCGTCTTGCCTGGGTGAAGTCATACGCAACAGGATTTCATTTTTCCGTGAGGTTTGTTCTTCTGCCAAGCCCACGTTTGCCCCAGCGGACGAAAGCAACGGCGACCAGGGCAATTCGGAAACGTGGCAGCGGGCGTGTTCTAAACCTGTTGCTCCGAGTTTGGTACACGTATCCTCGTTGAACGCAGTTGAACACCTCAGCCGTGTAAACCTTTGCCGCTCCACTTCCGCCAGGGCGGTAGCCGTATCATTACCAAATGGCTGTATTTTGAACGCGGGTCCAGACCCCAGGACTGATCTATTCTCAGGTATGGGGCCTATCATGAAACATTGGCTAAACCGTTGCAAGACGGCGTGTAGCGAAAAGCGACCGCATGCGCTGTCCCAGCAGCGGACGGGTCACATGGATGCAGTTGTCCTCCATAAAATAAAGAACATGAGTAAAATGCTGCGACGCACCGTGTTTGTACCACTCGGAAGGGGACCGGCTGTCATGAGTGTCGGAACAAACAATGTAGAAAACAAATCACAAGAAGCAGACCTTGTAGGTTTCGTGTTACGTTCCTTTATACAGGAAAGGTACCGTTGGCAGATGTACAGCACGATATCAGATACGTTGGCTGGTGGACTAGAATACATAACATTCTTGAAGGTTGCGTGCACGCTGTGCCAGGCCAAGTGCGTCCGGAAGCCGTTCATAACAGAGTTCACCCGCAGCGTTTGCGTTGACGTAGATCGTCTGAACAAGGGCGGGAAATGTCAACCCCGCTTCGTGCACACACCGAGCCTGCGGGTGGGAACTCCTTACGGAGGGTTCTCAGTCACAGCCCTGCCCTTGTCATGGCACAGGGTTTACGAAGCCCCTGCTCCGCCTGCGATGGCAAAACGGGTTTCGCGTGAACTGTACGTGCACGCCGAACGCCACATGCTGCTCTGTTCCGGTGACAGGCACGGGGTGCCGATGGCTTACGTCACATCCGGGCGGTTCGGTCCAGTGACAGTCACAAGATCTACGAAGGACCCTCCCGCCGTGGTAGGGACGCCGAGATGCACCGGGAAGAAAAAAGGTTGCGTATCGAAAGCATCGCTGTGCGTCGTGCAGGTATGCAATGGTGAGAGAACGTGCTACGAACTTGTCCACACCATCGGGGAAGGCTTCGAGAACGCAGTTTGCTGTTCCTGCGAAGCAAAAAACGCACAAGCGCTTCAGAGAGCGACGTGCGTGCGTCATTTCGAAGACACACACTTCCACGGACCCTCATCGAGCTGGAACGAGAACACAAACGAAACAGAGCTGTCGCTCCATGAAAAGAGAGTGAAGCATGTCGTGGGTCTTTGCCGGATCAAAATCCCGCAAAAACACCTGTGTCAAGGTTGCCTTTGTTGGTATGCATGTGATTGCGCGATGCACTTGCATGACAGCATTCACGAATACATGCGTGTTTTTGGCCTTCCCGAACTGACAGGCGGAACAGCATGATCCACATCCGACACCTTGTATTTGTGACGGAGATCCGTGGTTGCGTCACACGATGTACAATTCAGTCCTGGCAGCAAAGTGCATTTTGTTCATATCACGAATACATCCGCACTCATGGACACGGCAGATCATACCACAAAAAATACCCGCAATCGCGAGTCAATGGCCGCTCTTCACCATATAGCTGCCATAGCCACATGCCAGGAAACGCAGGACGGGCCCGCACCTCTGCCAGGCGTGACAGTCCGCGAACAGAAAATGGACCAGGAAGCGTTAGAAAACTGGTTGGGCGCAGGAATGTTAGAATGTGCGGAAGACGCACGGGTGCAACCGAAAAGGAAAAAGATCGAGAAAAAGGAAATAATTCATGCAACCAAGTCAAAGAGCCAACAATGCCGTTCTGACCGTACGCTCCACGGAAAAAGCAAGTTACGTTTATCTTCTTCCGTCGCGCAACCTAAACCGAATCAGAACATTCAAACAACTGCCAGCACCCCACAAACGCCCTCTGAGACGAAGTATGACAAACATCCCAGCACAACTCCAGACACTACGGATGTCACGTCTCTTGATACGCATTCAACGAAACGCCACCGGCCATGTTCTGTTCACGGATCCTTGGAGCCTGTGCCACCGGGGGACCGCCAGTTCCCTCACCCCCATTCTGTGCTGGTACAATGCAAGCATCCTAAAATGAACCGCTACATAGAAAATATGATATCCACACAGGGATATCTAATGGAGGAAATGGATCCGGTGACCGGGGCCGTCCATCGCCTGTGGTATGTCCACTTGGAAGACTTGGTAAAAAGGGACGGCGCTCCCGTGAGACCGTGCACCGACGTGCGCTTGTATGACCTAGCACCTGTAACGGACACGACGATTGATGATGACGACGAGCCCTTAGAATACCCCGCTTACTGTGTCTTGTGCAAACCTTCACAAGACAACGGCGCAAAAGCCGTCCGCGTCACAAACAAGCGGGACGACGGACAAGAACGCCCGATGAACCTGGCGATGGACATTCAGACGCGCAAGCCTTTGTTTATGGTTGAAGCCAACGAAATGTATGAAAGCAAGGCATCGCACCATGGCGGCGTGCCTACCGTGTTTGTCGTTTGCTCTGACCCCGAATCCGTCTTCTACAAAAAGATGAAGGAAATGGGATGCACGTGCGGTGACACGGACTAGAAATCGCGCACGGTAGACACCTTTTATTTGTGTTTGTCACAACGTCTGTTGTGCCCCCCGAACAAAAGTATGACTCTTGAAACTATGCACCGCACAACCGGTAGAAAGACCCGCCTGTCTGCTACGGTTCCCGGAAGTGGAACACCAAACTCTAACAGTCGTGTCACAGATTACGTGTTGAACACGCTGCACCTCGAATCAGATGGAATCCTTCTTTACTGGTGCCTCGACAGCGGTTCGGATGTTCACGTGTTTTTCAACCTGGCGACGAGTGGTGATAAAACGGTCGTATTCCACGTCACAGGAAACAGAGTTCTTGTACGGTCAACGGATCTCGACATGCAGTTCAAACGATGGTTGGGGTCAGATTCCGCACGGCACAGCACTTCAGACACCAGTGTTGACGTCGAGACGGACTCCACGTCAGTTTGTATTTGGCAGGCTGGAGACGAGCGCGTCTCGTTCATACGCGGGAAGGGAAAAGGGAAGCTGAACCGTTTCGTGCGTGGGATGAAACAAACATTTCGCGGACAACGCGGAGGACCCGCCGGGCTGTTGACAGGGCCCTTGCCTGCGGATATCGTGATCGGAGTGTCGCCGTCGAACGCTGTTAACGCCAGCATAACTCGTCACCCGTGGGAAGACGTCACGAGTTACATTTTCCCCGACGCCGGTTCTATATCGATGAACTTGGGTCTACCAGGGACAGTGAGAGCTGATCTGAACGACGTGTTGCGTGTTTGTTGCTGTATTTTTCATATCGTTCGTCAGCAAAGTTTACCGTGAACACCCGACATTTTGTTATAGTTCACAGTTCGGATATATACGGATTCAGGCACATGTATATCACTTGTTTGCTTTTCAATAAACGACAACAACTGACACGTTTTCTTGTTACTTTTATTGATCATTATACAATGGTGGAAAGAGGGGGGGGGGGGGGTGGTCCATTACTTGTACAGTTGCATACAAGACAACCCATAGGTCTATATAAGACGTATACGTTTTTTTATTTTAATATACGCTAGGCCATATGGACAATTTGTCCCGTCTTGTCGATCTTTTATTCCATTTCTTGCCCCACATGTCCTTTTCAGCGTTCACAATGTTATCTTTTCCTGTTTTCCCCAGCAGACGGGTTTGCTCGCCTTTTCCCGTCGGTTCGTCTTCTCCCTCGGACGACGACGACGTAGAGGAGGAACTCGACGACGTGGACGACCGACGGTCTCTGATAACAACCGTTGGCACCCCGCTTTTCCTGTCTCTGTATTTGACGTAGGCCCCGTGCCCCGCTTGCACGGTCAGGGCTGTCATTTGTCTTAGGAGTACAAAAAAGGCATAAACACCACCGATACCCACCATTATCCCCAGTATAAAAGCGATCACCTTACCAGCAAGTGTACCGAGGAATCCCAAAATCCCAGAAAGGAGTTTACCGAAGAAATCCAACGCACCATTGAATACTGTGCCAACGGCGCTGCCGATGCCGTTGATTATGTCGGAAGCGATTTTCCCCAGGTCTGGGTCATTGCTGGTGTAAACCTGATACATGGCCATCGTCCAACGTAAATGGCGATCGAAAACGCGCATCTGGTTCGCGTTTTCCAGCATAGACATGAGATCGAGCTCGCCTTCGATTTCCTTGTCCGTGTAAGGGTTTTCCATGATGGGGACATCGGCCTCTATCGGGGGCAGGAAATCGGTGACGTCCCGCAGGGCGGGATCGACGTCATCCACTATGTAGCCGTAATTCATATCACGGATGTAATTTTCAGAAGGCAGGTCCGACAACACAGCAAATTCGGTTTCTGTCCCGTTTTCGTCCGGCAGGGTGATAAGAGTGTAGTTTTTGTAAGTGAGCGGTACCTCGTTGATGTAAAAACGCAACATGTTCGGGTAGCGGCAGGATTCCGTGTACTTGGGCGGGATCACGATCCGTCCGTCATCCATGGCCTGGCCCCGCAGAGGTTCCATGTCCTTTATCCCGGTCATGTTGGCCGTCCTGTTGCCCCCGTCCGCCGGGTCATTGAAGTATATGAGAGGCCTGCTGTAGCACAACGATTTGCCCTCGCCGACCTCCAGACTGCGGGCAAGACGGAAGTCCGTTTCATTGAGGAACCTGCATCGGCTTATCTCGTAAACGCTGCCGCGCGGTTTGGCATACACGTCCCGCCCTAAGTACACGGACAGCACAGACGACGGGTTGACAATGGCAAGAGAACGCGCCATGTTGTGGTCGTAATAACTCTGAGCGCACCAAGTGTCCAGGCGCTGACGCTGTTGCGAGTTCATCCAGTCCACAATCTTCCCAGACACAAAATACCTCACGTTTTCCATTATTTCGTTGGTCATCAGCAGCAGTTCCGACCTGGTTGCGTGGTCAAGACTACGTCTTCGGCGGGAAATGTAATGCGTGCAGTTTAACGCGGCAGCCCCGTGAGCGTCGGCGTGCTGCTTCCTCTTGTACTCCTCACACAAGTGGTCATGGTTTACTACGCTTACATTCAGATGTACCGTGGAATGGTTGAGGTGGTTTTCGATTGCAGAAACGGGAACAGTGTCAGGTATCCAAGCGACGATCCCGTAATAGGTGTCCCAATACATTTCCGTGTAGTTCATTGAACTCAGCCTCTTTGACACGCAGTAGGGATGATCGATGGCACTGAGACTAGGTATCATATGTTTCTGTCGGTCAAATGTAAGCATTTGTTTTGCGTCCTCCAGCACCAAGTAGAAGCGCCCGTTGCCGTCACCCAGCTTAACCTTGGTTACGTTATGGTGTATCTCTGCCAGTACATAACCGCATGACATCGTAGGTTCGACTTTGTGCCAAACGATGACCCATTCGTCAGTGGTTATGTGACTGCCCAGTTCAAACGATCTGGCTCCCGTGCTCGACAGGTTCTGAGCCATGCCCAGCGACGTGTGCACAACCTGATACGGGGGAGAAGCGACAACATACACTTCTTTCATGATACAGTTGTGAGTGTACGTTTCCGGATCGTACCCGAACGCGAACCAATTATACTTCACACTGACAGGTATGTTGCTGGAATACGTGACGTATCCGTCGTGGCTCATGCTGACATAATACAACATGTGCGTCTTGCCGTCGATCGTGCAGTCCCTTGTTGAGCGCCATTTCCGACACTCTTCTGCCGAGGGAGGCGCAATCGGGCGGTCCCATTTGTCAGTTATAAATTTGTGACCAAACCAACCCGTGTACGTTTTTCTGTACGATACGAACCACTGGCAGGCCATGGCGTCGGTCCTGGTAGCTTGAATATTCCTCTTGAAAGTGATAACCGTCCCGGTTTCGTGGTGGTCCTGTGCATGGTCAGCTGCATGGGGGCATCTGGGGTGAGGAGCGAAATGTACATATTTGGACGGCGTCCGCGGGTCACAGAACCGCAGTCTGTTCAAACGTTCGTTCCCTTTCAGGTCCGCGTACGCACGTTGCGAGGTGTTAAGCGTTGTTATGTCGATGGCCGAGGAAGTGACGGCGCCGGACATTTGCTGGAAAGCAGTCACTGCGAAGCAAACACGCAGCACCCAAGACAATATTCCACACATGGCCACAGACGTTGACGTTTCCGATGAACACACACGTGACGTCTACGCTAGACAACTAAACGGTGATAATACACGAACCGATCGACAAAGCATGAAAACGTGCTATGGGGGTCAATATAGTACATGTGGTCCGTGACAAATACTGACAAAAGAACACCGCATGTTTGTGCGTGAATCAATGGCGCGGACAAGAAATGTACGCCACAGTTTGTAATCCCTGCAGAAGCGGCAGACTGGTTTCGAGTCTCCTGCACAATGTGCAACCGCAACCCCGCCACTCCCGTTGCCCCAGGAAAAGGGCCATGCAAATAGACCTCGGGGTCACGTTGTTCCGGACATATTCATCTACCTCGTAATTGTCAAGTGTGCTGTAAGGAGTAGGTAAATTCGCACCAATCCCTGACGTCGCAACCACTCTCCGCATCAACTGGAAGCAATGCTGGCACCACATTTGACAGAATGCCACCCAAATCAGGATTCCTGGTTCAAATGTTGTGACCTGCCCTTCTTCACCTGGCTCTTCGGGTAACCTCTCTGCAATAGCTGAACATATCGACCACATGTCTTTTGCCATTGTGCTCGACAGAGAGAGATCGATTACGTCCAAGTATCTCCACAGAGACATCTGACGGCCGTGCGTCTCGAAAAATGTTGCAATATTCCCATCGGTTTCCGACATGCACTTTTCGTAACGCATAATCATCTCTTCATCGTCCATGTCAGACGACGACGACGACGACGACGAATCCTCCACGTTTTCTTGTAGTTCTCCCCCACTGTCATCCTCATCTCCGGATCCCAGTACAGGCCAGCCACAAGGGTCATCGGCGACACCGTCCCGGGGATTGTTGTTCTCTTCCCTTTCTCCCGACCCGCCTTCCTCATCAGAACGATGAACGTCTTCATTTGGTAATGACATATCGTCCGCGTGGTACCCTGCTGTACCAAGTGTAACCCCTTGTATGTCAGACATAGCAAATGAACCAAACTGTCACCAGTGCGGCTGTTATAAAGTCGCAGTCACGACACAAATATATATATATACCGACGTGCACACAGGGTTTACAACGAAACATGTGATAAATCATTCAAATAGCAACATTCCAACCACGCATGCACAGGACCGACTGGACCATACAACAGACAGACGATGCACGCAACAGAAAACACAAACACGTATAAAAGCAATATAGTTTTTAATATGATATACCATAGCAATAAACAAAAACAGGTGCACGACCCACATTCAAGGACACAATCATGTGATTCATTAATCGGTAGAAACCCGCCTGCGTTTCGGGTCCGGCTCGCCGATCGGCATGAGAAAACGGAGAGCGGATGACAAATCGTTTTCGTCCATGCGGACGTAAGGGAAACGGGTACAAAAGTCATCGACGCACCTGAACGTCTCTGCGTCCAAGCTGCTTTTCGGCAGCTGTTCGATATCCACTCCGCTGTTTCCTAAACGTGTGGATATTATCTGGTACAACAGACCAGCCACTTTTTCGACAGGAACGTCAGGGTCCTCACACATGTCGTCCAAACACGTTTCGAGGTCTTGGATGCTTCCTGTCCTGCCGGCTGCGTCCATGCCGTGTAGCACACTGCGTGCAGCGTGGTGCACCTGCATGCGTTGAGAGAACGGTTCCGTGCTAACCCCCAGAAAGAGCGGGTATTGCCGTTTATCGTCAGCATCTTGTTTTCCCGCACGCGGCCAGTTCATCGACTTGAGCGCGCCTGTATACAGTGCTGAGAGCTCAGTCTCGTTCACACCCATCAACATCCGGTGACGGACCACAAGATGGTTTTGCAGAACATAAAAATTCGGCCTCATACACGCCACCGTGACCTTGTAGCGCAAAGAACTAGCTTCGTTCAGGCAGGACACGCCGTCCTTCACCATCACGAGGCCGGCATCACGGAAGACGGGCATCTGCGCTTCACCAGACTCGCTCTTTGGGTTGTTAAAGGTGACGCCACCCCATCCAGCTTGCACCCAAACGGGCAAAATGGCGTTTTCCTTCTGGTGTGCATCTGATAGCTGGCTCATGTGACAGAACAGCTGAGACTGGAGGAGGAAAGACGTGAATTCCTTGGAACCGCTGACATGTCTCCCGCCGCGCAGCGGGCTCGTCTCGACCAGCTGCACCAAACGCACCAGAGCATGCACGTCCGCTTGCCGCAGGTGCACCCCAGATTCCTCAGCATCCAACGCGAGTTCACGCAAGGTCTTTGCCTGGATCATCTTTTTAAGTGAAGGGTGGTAACAACTCTGTATGATCTGGACGATCCATCCTTGCGTGTCACGAGACAGAGGTTTCGTGAAGACGGACAGACCGCTCACCCACCCCCACCCCGTTCCACGAAACCTCTCCTCTTCATTTTCGTGGTTGCCGATGATGTAGTCGTACGATGAATTCCGGACAACGCTTGTCACATCTGCCGCAACAGCCGGTGGAATTGCTTCATCCTCGACTGCATCGTCTGATAAACCAGACACCCGCGGAGTTACGGTGAAGTCACCCTGTTCCTGATATATGTCGGCAGCACTGACACCCGCACTGCGCGACTCCATGATCGAGGCACGTATGGAACCGTGCGTTTCAGCAAACGGGGCATCAACGCTTCCCTGCGGGCGCTGCCATCCTTTCTTGTTTGCGGCAGATTTATCTTTGTACCACGTGGTGGTGTTCATTTTACAGTATGCGTCTTGGACCTTGTACCAGACGCAATCCTTCGAACAGTGTTCGTGCGCCAGAACCCTCCCCTGATCGTGCAGGGAAGGTACACTCGCGCTCCTGACAACGTACGGTTTGTACGAGAACAACGGTTTGTCGAGCATCAACGGTGAATGCAAAAGCGTCAGTTGCACCTGCTGGTACGTAGCAGCTGCGCTCTGCAGCCGCTTGAATACATCTGCTTGCGCCATGTTAGAAGCCAGCAAGCACTGGTGCAGCAGTGTGCACTGGTGCATCTTCCACACAGCTGCACCCTGGTAGGCCAACATCTCGCCCGACAACGTGATGGCCAGTTCAGACCGCAGTTTCTCTACATCTGTCGCCCCCGCCTTCCTGTTAGCTGTTCTCTCGGCGGCGAGGTTCGCGAAGCGTTTGGCTTCCAACGTCACGCTCGCGACTGTATCAGTCACACACGAGAACATTTTGCAAACGCTCGTGACATCCAAAGGCGTACTGTCGTGCTTCTTTCGCAGCTGCGAGTCGGGTTTTGTAATGAAACAACCGGCGAGCGCGTCAATGAAGGACGTGTGTAGACGTCCCGCGTGGGGCTGCACGATCATATCCAGTTCCGGCGGTATTTCTTTGAGCACGCGTGCCAACACACCCGACGGTGCTTCTTGCGACTCTCTTCTTCTGCTGTCAGATTCTTTTCTCTGGACAAAGGACGATTTCTCAACATTGCCCGTAAAATGGGGTCCTTTGCACAGCACGTGCAACCCAGGTACGCATAGCCCGTCGTGAGCTGTCCCCCGCTTTTCGAGGATCTGCCTGACGGGGCGTGGGAACCACACACAGGGGCAGTTTTCCGGTCCCCTGTCCAAACTGACCCCGTCCTTGTGGCATTTGTGACACATACGTGTATTAATCGCTTTTTTCACATCGCTCAAGTCAGCGTCCCAGGGCACCCCTTCCGCCAGAGTTTCGAACGAATCTAGCGACCTGGCCGTAACGTGGAGGTCCAACGAAAGGCCGACAAGCCTTTGGGCCAAGACGGTATTGCCGTGGCGGCCTGCCGAGTCCATGTGCGATTTGACGTTGCCCTGACGCTCCTGCTTATCGAACGGTAGTTCGAAAGGGTAGTTGTCGATGTCAAACGAAGCACGCCATTTCTGCGACGTCCGTAGCTGGGCCTGCCTGTCTGTCAGTAAGAAAGACGTCATGTCCACGGCGGCTGAGTCCGTGGACTTCAGCAAACTGCACAGCAGTGAAGCCTCATTCAACCTCAACGACATTGCTACGGCTTCAGCCAGGCAAGGTGACATTTGGCGTTCCACGTGACCTGGCATCATGCGCTCCAGTTCTGCTGTACACTTCTCTGGGTTACCGAAAGGTGTGGCCTCCGCCTGTCGCACTAGGGAAAAGTGCACGTCCTCGTCGCATGGCCAGTTTTTGAATTCGACAGTGTCCGCGAACCGGCAACTGGTGTTCTGGGTGAGCGTGAGATACACCAGCAGAGCAACCAAAGGGGCGGTTTCTTCAGATATCTGCCGCCGTTTGTCACATGCCTGTTGGTTTTGGTACGGGGATGAGAAACCTGGAGGTAGATCCACCTGCCGGTGCACTGGTGTGTCGAGCATGTAAACAACCACGTCTGTCAAGTACGGTTTGATATGTAGGTTGTGCATCAGGCCCCTGACGATGCTCCACATCAGCTGGCTGAGCACGGGTGACACGACCAGAAGGTTTTCAATGGGCTCTTCCGTCGGGGAATTCCTGTCGTCCTGCAGGACGTCCGCAAGCAACTGCTTCCGTTGCGGCCGTCGCTTCGGAGCAGAACGGCGTGTAGCGTAGGCCAGCGTCGCGTCCCACAAATCCACGGTGACCGCGTTTAGGTTTTCGTGCAGGGATACGTCACGTCTGACAGAGTCCCGCACGAGGAACATGCAACCGTGCATGAGTGCGCTGATATGCGCCCACGTAAACGTTCCAAAGATGAAAAAATCTTTCGCCTCCAGTGGCGGTCCTTCACTCTTCACAACGCTCATGATCCGCTGCACAGTCAGGGAGTGCAGGTCCTTGCCATTGTCCACCAGGTCGGCAGACGTGTATTTCTGCGGAACCGGAAAAAAATCGCTTTTCTCACAACCTTCCCAGGCGGGGGTTGTGGTCTGCAGCATGTCATCGATCACCTGCCTCACGTTCTTCATTTGTCTCATCGGGTTGTCATGCTTGTGTAGACGCGGGTCATCGTACCCGTGCAGGAGGAACAAGAACGGATACCTGCCGGCACTGTTGACTTCACCGTCCGGTGTCTCCACGAAACCTTTCCAGGGCAGATCACTTTCCACGGTCAGCCCCCTCACGACAGGTAACCAACCACCGGGTTCCCCTTCGCATTGCGCCAACAGCTGTTTAACTATGATGCCTCCTGCGACGTCAAGCGAGAGCAAATCGTCCCTCTTGACCACATACAAACGGGCAGGCGTGATATCCCCCAGATCGCCGGTCTCGCAAAGACTGGTGTAGTCTCTCTCGTCTGGTTTACTACCACCCGACCTGTGCATGTTTGAACCGTATGTCTACGCTTCTGGTCGAAACAACTGTCAAGTCCTGCAACTGCGAGCACAATAAGCGAAACGCAGTCGGTGCGCGCTTTTATAAGGAGGTTTGGCGTCAAACCGTTTCCTACTGCTGCATGATATGCTGTGGCAACCACGTGACAAAGCAGCATTAAAAAATGAGTTCGGCGTGTGAAACGCTCAAGTGATACTTCATAGTGTGGAGCGACTTCTGGAACTCATACCAACAGAAGACCCCGACTAGACAGGGTATGATTACGTGGTACAACACCGCACACACACAAATATACACCGGGCCATGCAAAAGGATATCCGTTCACACATCAAACAAGTGGCAGAGCACGTGGATTCATGGTTCAGGAAAACACGTCAGCTACACGGGGAAAATAAGGACGGCCATCCCGTGGATTGGTGGTACACAACAGTCGCCCCAGCCTTACAGGAATTCGTTAAGTCTCACAAGGAATGGGAACAATGCATCTTACAGCTGACCAGGCAGACCAGAAAGGCGAAGAGGACGAGGGGCGGGAACAATCACAGTGCCGCAAAGAACGGCGAACCAAACACGGTTAACGACCCAGCATCAAACGCTGGGGATAACGGCCATAACACAACACACGGGGCCCAACCAGAACTGAAGCAGCTGGCCACACATTTGCTCGAACACTACGTGGACGTTCACGGTCAAGACACGGTCAGCGTCTCATGGGACCGGCATATCGCAAATGTAAGTACAGATGTGTTTTCTTGCACGTGGCTGGACGAGCTGGCGAGCATAATGGGTTTCACCTTGGCCCCCAACCGTAAAACGGGAAATATATTCAATACAGCAGAGTCAAGGATAAAGAACAACAAAGGGAATCCTTCGCTGAAACTGAAACAGTTACAGTTGCGAACGGTGGGAGTCCTCCTGTTGTTCGACGCCACCC
Organism: Sipunculus nudus; assembly: GCA_026874595.1. Classification (NCBI taxonomy): domain Eukaryota; kingdom Metazoa; phylum Annelida; class Sipuncula; order Golfingiida; family Sipunculidae; genus Sipunculus; species Sipunculus nudus. The sequence goes on from CM049321.1 coordinate 53,002,373, forward strand.
TGGTGTCGTTGGCCTGCTCATACGTGCAAATCGGGCTCCCAGTGTTCGCAACTTTTGAGACTGTGTACCTATACGCAAGTATGTGGGCGTTACTGAGGGGAGCGCCGGCCGGAAACGTATCACGCGAAACAACGCATGTACTACGTGCTCTGGCGGTTATGCACTCCCATTGTTCTAACAGAGACACCAGGTCGACTTTGGCTAAGGTTGTCGCGAGCGCTGCAGCGCGGCCCATCACTTCATCCCAATGCGACGGTACTTGCGTGTTAAACGCGTGGGAGATGTGGACGCACGCTTACCCTTGCCTGCTGATCACCACAAAAACACGTACGGCACATGACCCTTGGCACCTGAATATAACACCATTCTCACGTGATCACACACAAGTACTCGCCGGCGTAAAAACGGCCATCGACAGGCACATACACCAAACGTGCGCGGAACTAGCGGGTGTGTGCCCACGCGACATAAACACAACCGAGACGGAAGGTGGAAAACACATTAGGGAAGGTACAAACACTGACCCGACACGTCAACACGCACAGACTGAGGCGGTGGAAAACAAACACAGTCTGGAACTTTACACGTTGGGAGAACATTACATGTTTCCACGTTTGCATCCACTGGGCGAGATACGGGACACTGTGCAGATTTTTCGCGACAAAAGAACACAGAGCGCAGAAGCACGAGCCGAACGGGCAGTGTTCCCGCCGGCAAAGTTTCACCTGCCGATGCCTGAACATTGAGTATACGACAGAAACCCCTCCCGCCGAAAGACATCACGAAGAATAACAGAACATCTCTGTTTATTTACCCCGGTGCAAGCGCCAGACGACAACGACACATGACATGTGACATAATTACACGAGCACCATAAAAATGTTCGCAGTTTGCTGTTTAGCCAGTACATGTCCCCAGGTCTGGAAAAGGTTAAACGGACCCGATCGGGGAAAATACCGTCTTTCAGACGCCATCTTACGTCACGTATCACTAGGGGTGGACGATCGTTCAGATGCACCGAAGGATGTGAACAGAAACGCGTCATGCACCAAACCCGTGTTCATCACACACGACCGGCTCTCCCCCCCTGTCGGGAGCTTGATCCACATACGTCATCTCCCAGACGTCGGGCTGTTTGGGGTTATACAGTTGGACCCGAGGTTCGTGGGTGTGCTCACATGGGCGTGTCCCTACTTTGTGGACAGATCACCGGCAAACCGTGAAAACGCTTCTACGAAAGACCTTTTACGGGCGCTGTTCCCCGCTGTGTCGTTGTCCTCACTGAAGTTGTCAGACACGTTTTCAGAACAGGGTTGTCCGACTAAGGAGGACCTGGAGATTGCTGCCGGCCCGGACTTCCTGAACCACGTTTCGTTGACGATGAACAACGCCCGTGCAGGCTGCCTTGCCATGTACTGCACAAGTCTGCATTTGGACGAACCGGATTGTGAGCACACTGAAAACGAGAACCTGTTCAAACACCTCGGCCTGAGCCCGGAATTGTACAGGGATATCATTAAAGAGGCTGAAGGGCGTGTCCTCCCAGAGGAGACATTCAGCACAGACGAGACCACAGTGCCCACCTGGCACAACCTGCTCTTGGGGGCAGCACTGAACCCTTTCACGGTCAAACAATGCAAGAAACAAGAACTCGAACAGCTTGGGTTGGCTTCGACATTTATTGACGCTGAAAACAAATCAGACGCTGGTGCGGACAGTCCACTCGCTGGGCACGCTGAAAGCTCAACACCGCTGAAACCAGCTTCACCACAAACACCGCTGAAACCAGCTTCACCACAAACGTGTATTTGTGATGAACAGGAACATTCTGACGACACCGATCCGATCAATCTTTCAGACAGTGGCAAATCGACCTTGACCGTAGTGGAAGGCAGTTCCGGAAACCCCGAACGACTGGCCGCAGACATGTCATCATCAAACAGTAACGCGCCAGTAACCCCTAACGGTTCCGGGCAGTTAACAGCTGACATAAAGGAGTGGATAACGGGTCAAGAAGAACTACTGCAAAGGTTGAAATCTAAGTACGGCCGGGTCGATGCGGAAGCGCCTGTGCAGATTCAGGCTGCACCATGGCCGCACGGTTCTTTCGGTTACGCATCCCCGACGGTCGGAACACAAACGCAGCCGTCAGCTTATGCGCCAGGGTCCGGGGTCTGGTGGCCGGGTTCGCCGACGAACGCAGGGCCCGTCTTCCAACCAGGGCATTACGCATCAGCGCGCTTCTCGCCCTATCAGCCACCCGCGACACCGTTGTACCCGCAAGCACCTGTGGCGCCGCCCCCACCTTTTGCGAGTGACGGCAGCACGACCGGGTTCGACAGGCACACGTTACAAACGCCGCACACGCAGCAGCAACCCTCCACCGTGCATTATTACTTTTACGGTGATAACGGTAAACAGCATATCGCGGACAGAAGGACAGGGTCATCGTCAAGAGCTGATGATAAAACGGAACAAGAAGCCGCGCATCACAACCACGCACGCACGTCGGACACTGGTGGCCACTCCGGGCTTGATATGTTGAAATCCCCAGAAACGCAAAGAGCGTCCGTTTTTTCCCCTGCCGGGCTCGAGTCCACCGTTAAAACACTGCAGGAGACGGTGGAAAAACTGACAACACACGTTCACACAAACGTTCACCCTGCCCACCCACCTCACACGTTTCAAGCCAGTCAACCTTCCGTTCAGCCAGCCGCAGCACATGCTCCTGCCCATCCCCCGTCTATTGAGACTACGGCGGGTGACCAAAAAGACGGCCGTGACAGTCGCGCGTTACTGCAAGAACTTGTTCGGGGTATCGCAGATGTCGTAGAGCAAAACAGACGTGACAGAGGTGACGTTGCGTCAGGTGAACCACAGGTCTCCTCCGCTGTCACATCTGACACCCCTACAGAGGGTGGCCAAACCGGCAGGGATAAACCACGCGGTAAACCAGCAGACACCGTAGAGGCCGAACGGGAACCGTCCGCTGAAAAAGAGCCAGCACTGTCAAAGGTTGTGACAGATAGGCTGAAGTTATTGGATAAGATGTTGAAGCCCCCAGCCGCATCCAGTTTTTGAATGGCGCGCGCATATGTCACGTGACTGTATATAACATATATAACACAGGGGCGTCCGATTACCCTAATCAGTCATGCTCCCGGCTTGAGGTGAGTCAGTGCACCATTTTTAAGCAGTCTGACCTGACACAGGGCACGCCATCCTAACATTTTATTTTGAGCTCCCTCCTGCGCATATTGTACACGAACAGACATCTTTGTCAGATGGCTTTGACAGAAGATAAACGTGAGAGACTCATTCTGACAACAACAAGTATAGCGGACAACTTGGCCGAGTCGATTCGCACCGAGCAACACCGCGTCCCCGTGCCAACGTGGATGCAGCGCCCGTCGCCGCCGTACGAGACAGAAAAATGGCTCCATCAACTGGAACATATGACATGGCCGTTCCCCAGTTCTATATTCGACCCGAACCAGGCCTTGATACCCGACGAAGCAGAACGTTGCAAATGGGAGATCCTGCGCCGGGCGGCGGACCCTACCGTTCCGGCGACGCCTGGTTCTTTCACTCCCGTACATTTTCGCTGTTACGTCGTGACGGGCCCGGCCGGCGCGGGTAAAAGCACGCTGGTGGACATCCTCACCGCCAACACACATATGGTGTGCACCGCCGCCGGAAACGCCTCCGTGACCAACCTCCACAACGCTCTGAAGTCACACCAAGTGGGGCGCGTCGGGACGTTAGCGAAACTGCAGTTGATGTACAACTGCCGTGAAGCAGAACCCCGTGAGCCGGCTTCGACTTTGAACCCTACCTCCTTCGCAGAAGCCCAGCTGGACGGGATTCTTACAGACCACAGGAATTTCCGGTCTCAGTTCGACAACCTTAAAATGAAACTTAAAAGGATAGAAACGGCGCTGGGTACGGAATGGGCTCGCTACGCCGAGGCATTCGAAAGGGAAGACGACACTGTGGCCCGGCACGGGAACAAGGTATCGTACGTCAAAGGCAGGAAAATAATACAGCCACGGTCCCGCATGCGTCCCGGCTTCGATCCCGCGGTAAAATTGGCCGGTCAGGTGTCGTCCAGTAAACCTCCTCGCAGTGGCGCTACGCAGGGGCGGTGTAACAAGAAGGATCAACAACACAGGGACTTCACATGCATGGCGAACATGGGGTTGAAACGGGTGGGCATGCCATGGTTACAGTCTAGTTTCCGGTTTGATTTCCCTCAAATATGCAGCAGTAACGTCGTGCTAGTGGACGAGGCGGGGATGGCCAGCAGCTACAACTTATATACATACGCTTTCTTGTATCGGTACGCGGCGTGCCGTCTTGGGATCTACCACGAGAAACCTCTGGTTTTCATTTTACTGGGTTCAGAAAGCCAGTCGACGGCTATACGGTCAGACGGTATGGGACCCGTGGCGAACCGAGTGCCGGCCGTCAGCATGCTGCAGCATGTTTGCAACGTCCCTATCATCGCCAAGGCCACCGGCGTGTACGAACCAAATCACACCGTCGTGATGCACGTCAACAAAAGGTGCCACTTGGAAATAAGCGAACTCCTTTACGACCTTCACTACGGCATAAGGGACCCCGACACCATCCGTCTGTTGGACAAACACGTGGTGCCGTCCCACGTGGTAGAGGAACCAATGAGCCTGGACACAACCGCGGACGGCACCGCGACAGACCTCACAGGCTGCATCAGAATATTCGCCAGTAACGACGAAGTCGCAGAGTATGACAAACGTTGCAAACAAACTATGGAATCCGCCGATTTGGGCATATGGGTTTTCCTGAACGTCCACGACGCGATCGCGTACCTGTCCGTTTTGCAGCTGCAGTTCAGAGAACAGCGGATGCCGGGCAGGAAACGTCGACGACCGTTACGTGAGAAGCAGGATAACCGGAGGGTGGACGACATGTTTCGTGACGCGTGGGCAAAACGAGCCCTACCTAACTCGGGTGCACAGCCTCCGGGAGACAAGGAAAACAGCTCCACGTCAGTCGGTCTGAACTGGGGGTCCGATCACCAAATGGCCCCGATGGTTACCGAAACGGGGCTGGTGTTAACCTCACTCGATTCGTTCATAGACTCACTATACACACACGCCCCGAACCTGTTTGGGTTCGAGTACACGAGTGAGTCTGTGCATTATTTCGCGGGTGGAAAAGTGTACGAGCCAGAAGGCGAATACTACCCTCCACCCGACAGGAAGAGAGAAGACAACCACATACTGCGGCCAAAGGCGACAAAGGACACTTGGGAAATCACGGACGACCCGGCACCAGAAAACTTCACGGACAGCCAAGGCCCGGTAAACGGCCACAAAGTACGGGAAAAGGAAACCCCCCGTCCGGACGCGAGACAGACAGACCCCTTGCTCCCTCAAAGATACAGAGTTCTCATGTGTAAGCACACCCTGCCGGTCGGCAAACCCGCTGTATGTCGGCGGGCATGTCAGTTCGTGCTGACAGGGTTCAAGGGACCTTTCCGCTTGCTGATGAGAACGGCGCTACCCAGGATGTGCCTGTCCTTCCTCCCTGCCCACACACCGTTCGTTTGTGCCGTTTGAGCGTACGAGGCCCTGTACAGCCTGCTGTCCGACAAGGGGGTGGCTGACCGATTCATGGCCAAACACTCACTCGGGCAAGAAGGTGAATGTGTTGACGAAACCATTAGCCGTTTCGACGTAGATGCTTCTGCAGATGCTCCCGACCCTGCCACGGATTTTGACTACCTGAACACGCTGGTGTCCGATCTCAGCACAACATACATGCGTGCCGCTGACGAATACCCGGACATCTCCGAATGTGAGGTGCACCTGGGTCTAACGTGCCTCACAGAACCGGAAGGCTCGGCGGACAAAGGCCTGGGAGCTGTCGACCAGCGGTACGTGATACCGAACCAGGTATTAGATACAGCCGAAGTAGTCACCGTGCTCGGGAGCAGGACCATACCCGCCGATTCTCCGTTCGACGCCCTTAATTACCAGCCTTACGAAAAGTCGACCCTGCCCCGTTTCGTAAAAGCCGTGCGTTCCTCAGGCGACAAGTTCGAGCTGCGGTGCGCGGTGGTGTGTTCCGAAGAGACGGGTTGGGTCGGCCTCGCATTACCGTCATCTGAAGAGTACATCACAGAACCAGAAATCGACGTGCCCCGTTTCGCATTGCACTCGTCATTCCGCGTCCCCATGGTTTCGCAGACGGCCGTGACTGTAACCAAATCTCAAGGTCACACATACCAGCGGGTGGCCGTCTCTGTAAGTGACGGCATGTGCGGAGACCTCAGGACACCTTACGTCGCTATCTCCCGTGCCAGCCGTGAAATTTATGTGTCGTGTAACATGTTCCGCCGTCGTTGCGCTTTTTTCCCTCATCTGGGATTGCTATATATACTTTTACACCCCAACACAACTCATGCAGTTTAGTAATTATGTATGATGTGTTTATTGTCGAATAAAATGTATGTTTCATCTCCGTCTTGTTTATTGTGATGTCACTGATTTATTCACCGATTCACTGTAACATGCCTACCTGAATGTGTTTGTGTGTGTGTGGGGAAGGGTGTGAGGGTGCGTTCAATAGCTTGCGCTGTTTAAATGACATTACACGCCAATGAACATAATATGTGTCCGATCTGAACCCATCCCATTCCCGTTCCATTTGTCGTACATGATACAATGAACATTATCCTGATCAACATCATATTGTGGAGCCGGACACGGCGAACAATAACCGATATATAAACATGCACTTTGTAATTATCCTTCTGCGCACTGGAAGGGCTGATTGTTGTAGCGGAAAAAGCACAAAACAAGTGGTGATGAATGAATAAAACCGTATTGGTCTAATTCGTACAAAATATGTTGTACAAGATGACCAACAGGGGCCGCTGTATGGATGTATAGGGGATATAAAAACATGTATAACGTCCCTGGGTGGGCTCGAACCACCAACCTACCGATTAAAAGTCGGAAGCGCTACCGATTGCGCCACAGGGACTACATGCTTTGTGTACGTGAGTTTCTCATTTTATCATGAGCAGGTACTGTTCCTTGATTTGATTGGCTGATGGAAAGTGTGACGTCACAGACGACCTATATAAATGCCTTTAATCCCAGTAATACATATTGTTTACTTCAATTGTTTACTTGGGGTCTAGACAGTTGGCAGCTTGATGACAAACGATACCTGTACGGAGCAGTGATTTATCATTAATCACTATTAATGTAATTATTAATGTCACATTTAATATACGTCCAACTTTTGGTAACTTATTTGAGCAAACGAAAATGCTTATTTTTTAATCATATATAATATATACTTGGGTTGGTACCAGTCTGCCAAGGGTACAAAAGATGGCGTTGTACGCCCGTCTCTATGATTGGCCTAGAGCAGCGGTGCCACAATAGAGCGGGGTACCAGTCTATATCTTAATCAATATTGTTGGGTGCAGGAGCGCCATCATATGCCCGTGTAAGAGACTAAAGTATATGTGTCCCTGCAGTTTGCTAAGGCCATTTCAATTTTGTTCGATATGTATAAACAACAGAAAATAGTTTACTTTCTTTGATAAACTGCTGTGTACCTGGGTAGGAAATGAAAGAATAAAAATGGATGAATGTGGCTTAAAACCAAAAAGAATACGTGGCCAGTACGGGGGTCGAACCCGCGACCTTTGCGTTATCAGCACAACACTCTAACCAACTGAGCTAACCGGCCCCACAGTTGGCATTGACTTCAAATGTATTAAAATATACACCACCGTGCTGGACTACGGAATCCATGAACACTTATGAATATATATTTGCTATAATTTGGAAGATATTAAGTTACAGGGCAAATCATATGTACTCTTTAGAATTAACTAGAGTATACCCATATCTGTACCTGCATGCACACATTTCTTAAATTATGAGGAAGCACTATGTGAGAATGGCCATGGCACACCGCAGGTATTAAACCCAGAATAATTTTATCGATTTTGAGGCCATTTCTTTACCAAACGCCTAAAAAATATAAACTCGTTCTTTCCCCGGACCAAGATGCACCCTCCCACGAAGTTTGACGACCGTGCAATCCCTAGCGTGCGAAAGAATCCGGACAGACAGACAGACAAACAGATTCCCGTGAATTATAGTATGATACACAAGAGATTTATACATGAACGTTAGTAGCTTGGGAACATGTTTGTTACATTTGTGTTCCTTCAACTTGATAAATCTGTTGTCTATCTGATATAGTTCCACTGGTCGTCGGCAGGTGGCGATACTGACGCCAACATATTGGTCAGCAACACAAAATGGCCACTTGCCGGACAACGGTCTACACAACATTTACGAAATATGTGCTAAAATCTTCGGAAAAATATGCTTAAAGCGTTCAACAAGTGACATTTGCGATATCTTTTCCAGTTTGCGCGTACATCTTGCACAAACGTAAAATCTGCCGCACACCAAAGTTTTCAATGTGTCCACAACCCTACTATATAAGCAGGCCGAGTCTATTATACTATCAGTTGAGAGCGCTCTATGGGCGCTTTTGGGTCCCAGACGGCTCCCCTGTGGGGGAGGGGGGGACTTGAGGGGGGGAGGGGGCGGCCCCTCCCTCTGCCTTATGCCAAGAAGTAATAGAGTTGTGGGCCTGGGGTCGGTTGTGTGGTTCAAGTCAGAAGTGGACCGGTTGTAGGTCGGTTGGATGTGAAAAGTCGGTTGGGGTCGACGAGGTCGGATGTGAAAGGTCAGCAGGGGTCGCCGGGGAGGAACAGGGGAGTTCTGGATGGGATCGGGTCGAAGGTGAAAGGTCAGCAGGGGTCGCCGGGGGGGAACAGGGGAGTTGTGAGTGGGATCGGGTCGGAGGTGAAAGGTCAGCAGGGGTCGCCGGGGGGGGGGGGGGAACAGGGGAGTCCTAGGTGGGTTCGTATACGGATGTGAATGGTTAAAGAGTGATCGTCGGGTATCATCGGTACTGGGAAAGCCAACGGTGTGCAACGCATGTCAATGCACAATGGGATCGTTCCGATCACCACAGAGTCTCCCCTGGGGCCGAGGCCCCTATAGAGGCTTCTCCACAGGGGTGGTGGTGGGGGCCTCGCCCCCAGGGGATAATACTTTATGGGGGATCGATCCCTAAAAAGAATACATACAGGGGGCGAGGCCCCCATAAGGAATTACATGGAGGGCCCGTGGTGGGGGCCTCGCCCCCAGGGGATAATACTTTATGGGGGATCGATCCCTAAAAAGAATATACACAGGGGGCGAGGCCCCCATAAGGAATTACATGGAAGGATCGTGGTGGGGGCCTCGCCCCCGGGAATAATATTTTATGTGGGATCGATCCCTACAAAGAATATACACTGGGGGCGAGGCCCCCATAAGGAAATACATGGAAGGCCCGTGGTGGGGGCCTCGCCCCCGGGAATAATATTTTATGGGGGATCGATCCCTAAAAAGAATATACACAGGGGGCGAGGCCCCCATAAGGAACTATATGGAAGGCCCGTGGTGGGGGCCTCGCCCCCGGGAATAATATTTTATGGGGGATCGATCCCTAAAAAGAATATACACAGGGGGCGAGGCCCCCATAAGGAACTATATGGAAGACCCGTGGTGGGGGCCTCGCCCCCAGGGGATAATACTTTATGTGGGATCGATCCCTACAAAGAATATACACAGGGGGCGAGGCCCCCATTAGGAATTACATGGAAGGCCCGTTGTGGGGGCCTCGCCCCCAGGGGATAATACTTTATGGGGGATCGATCCCTAAAAAGAATACACACAGGGGGCGAGGCCCCCATAAGGAAATATATGGAAGGATCGTGGTGGGGGCCTCGCCCCCGGGAGAATACTTTATGGGGGATCGATCCCTAAAAAGAATACACACAGGGGGCGAGGCCCCCATAAGGAAATATATGGAAGGATCGTGGTGGGGGCCTCGCCCCCGGGAGAATACAGTATGGGGATCGGGGCGCCGAAGGCGCCAATACACAGATGTATGTATGGGGGGCGCCTTCGGCGCCTCGATCCGTAAAATGAATATTCCCGGGGGCGAGGCCCCCACCACGGGCCCTCCATGTAAATCCTTATGGGGGCCTCGCCCCCGGGGTATATTCTTTGTAGGGATCGATCCCACATAAAGTATTATCCCCTGGGGGCGAGGCCCCCACAACGGGCCTTCCATGTAATTCCTTATGGGGGCCTCGCCCCCTGTGTATATTCTTTGTAGGGATCGATCCCACATAAAGTATTATCCCCTGGGGGCGAGGCCCCCACCACGGGCCTTCCATGTAATTCATTATGGGGGCCTCGCCCCCAGTGTATATTCTTTTTAGGGATCGATCCCCCATAAAATATTATTCCCGGGGGCGAGGCCCCCACCACGGGCCTTCCATGTAATTCCTTATGGGGGCCTCGCCCCCTGTGTATATTCTTTGTAGGGATCGATCCCACATAAAGTATTATCCCCTGGGGGCGAGGCCCCCACCACGGGCCTTCCATGTAATTCCTTATGGGGGCCTCGCCCCCTGTGTATATTCTTTGTAGGGATCGATCCCCCATAAAGTATTATCCCCGGGGGCGAAGCCCCCACCACGACCCTTGTGGAGAAATTTCTATAGGGGCCTCGGTCCAAGCAGAGACCCTCTGTGGGGATCTGAACGATCCCATAGTGCTTTGACATGCGTTGCACACCTGTGGCTTTTCCAGTACCGATGATATCCGATGATCACTCTTTAACCATTCTCATGCATCTCCGATCCCAACCAGGACTCCCCTGTCCCCCCCCCCCCCCTGGGCGATCCCACCCACGACTCCCCTGTACCCCCCCTGAGCGATCCCACCCAGGACTACCCTGTACCACCCCCCCCCCCTGGGCGATCCCACCCATGACTACCCTGTACCCCCCCCGGCCGATCCCACACAGAACTCCCCTGTTCCCCCCATGGTTAAGCATACTGACCTTTCACATCCGACCTCGGCGACCCCAATCGACCTTTCACATCCTACCGACTCTTCTTCCCCCCCCCCCCGCCGGCGATCCCCAAACCTACAACTGGTCTACTTCTGACTTGAACCACACAACCGACCCCTGGTGGCCACAGGCCACAACTCTACTACTTCTTGACATAAGGCAGAGGGAGGGGCCGCCCCCTCCCCCCCCCTCAAGTCCCCCCCTCCCCCACAGGGGAGCCGTCTGGGAGCCAAAAGCGCCCATAGAGGTATAACGTCCCTGGGTGGGCTCGAACCACCAACCTTCCGATTAACAGCCGGACGCGCTAACCGTTGCGCCACAGGGACTACATGCTTTGTGTACGTAAGTTTCTTATGTTATCATGAATAGGTACTGTTCCTTGATTTGATTGGCTGATGGAAAGTGTGACGTCACAGACACAGGGGAGCCGTCTGGGACCCAAAAGCGCCCATAGAGCGCTCTCAACTGATAGTATTATAGAGCCGGCCTGTTTATATAGTAGGGTTGTGGACACATTTAAATCTTTGGTGAAGATATCGTAAATGTTACTCGTGGAACGTTGGAGGCATATTTTTCCTAAAATTGTAGCAGGTATTTCGTAAATGTCATGTAGACCGTTGTCTGGCAAAGGGCTAATTTGTTGTGTTGACCAGTGCTGTATGAGGCAGCGCCCCCTATCGTATATTACCAACACTAATATAACAGTCACTACACATGACTTATTTAATGAACCCGTTTACCTGATAACTGATCGTATGAAGCATAATTGTTTGCGTTGTGTAGATTGTGGTTAGGTTTTACCCCCTTTATGTGACACAATAGTACGTTTATGTCGTTTCTTTTTGGTCTGTTTGTGATAGATATTAAATTTAACCTGCAATGTGCGGGGTTTATATGCCACATAACCTGAATGCGCGCACACACACACACCATGTACACAAAATAATAGATGGGGGCATTTGGACGTTGGTGAGAGATGGTAGTGAAATAAATTGTATTTAAAAACATACAGCGTACAACAACACATATAACAGATATATGAAGAAAACATAGATGATTCATTTGTCAAAGCACAATATATGGTTTTTATTGGGAACAACAATTTCCTATACAATGCCTTGTTGTTTATCACACACGTTCCATATCATCAAAAAGCATACGTGTATTTTGTATCAAGATCAAGCAAGAAATAGGGAAAATACACGCGGCCGTCTCTCACTTCCACACACGGTACATTAGAAGCAAACTGTCGCACGCGCCCCAAACGGAAAGACGCTGCCCACGCCGCTGTTCTTGTTAGAACAGAAAACAGGTTTTTCTTCGCGTCCTGTACTGAAACCGATCGACACTTGGCCATTTCCAAAGTGGCACAGAATGTGCGCCTCACACGACCCACACCTGTCCCGACGTAGCGGTGGACGTGCCGTGACACGTGTCTGGCTGTTTTGGTTGACTTAACGATATACAGCCCAATCTTATCTTGTTCCAACATGGCCACGACAAAAAACAGTTGGAAATCATTTATCCGCGTTGGTGTTCCATCGAATGCACCAGAGCGGTCGTACATGATTTTATATTCGTCGTAATATTCGTCGTCCTCAGTGTGGTAACATAGGTCCATATCGATGTAATTTTCGACGGGACACCACAACTGTAGCTTTTCATCGGAAGGAGGGATGAACGTGTTACAATGCGCATGCACCTTATCGGCGGCGTCGCGAGGCCGCCCTGACACGCACAGACGGACAGCGTGTGGCAAATTGCACTGGTTGACAGGTGCGTCCAGCAGTGAACCACCGCTCGTGTTGTGACAGCCTATGTACACTCCTGACGGAATGAAGTTTTCTGTGAAGAGTCCCACTGGGTCCCACTGCTTGCCGAGTTTTTTGGCGTCCTGCATAGCGTCCACGGTGACATCAGCCATGCAATCAGTGATGGTGTTGACAAAGACAGATGTTTCGTCTTTGAGTCTCCGACTGTGAAGTGCTGCCAGCAGAGACTTCATTGGAACCTGTCGGCCGTAGGACGATTTCCCCTGCACCTGATGTAAATAGCCGTCCGTGTCCGGTCCTTCCACGCGTGAAATGAGGGCGTCGCTAGCATCCTGTATCACTTCGCATAATCTCTCGGCGTACGTGAGACCCGATTGCTGCACACGTAGTCTGTCCTTCATCTTTGCGTCCGCGTCCAGCAGGTGCAGACGCCGACGTGTGAACATTAACAGCCCAGGGACGAAATGTTTCGGGTGGGCCACAGTCGGTGCTGAAGAATCGGAAACGTCGACGGGGCCAGGCCCTGTGGTCGCCAGGTGGCTGAGGTCGACATTTATGGGCAATTCTGCCCCCGCCCTGCCCAAACTTTCCCGGACGGGTTGCGTCTTTAACCTCACTATGTCCGTGTACTCCCCTTTGTACTTTCTGACGTCATGGTCGCCTACGAACACCCCATGGAGGTAAGTCTCTGGAACCCTCGGCAACACGGCTATGGCTTTGCGGCGGATGTGTTCCGGCAGGCTTGTCTCCAGCCGGCGATTCTGTGTCCGCATGAAGCGGTCCCTGCTCATTTGATCGAACTTGAAAGCCTGTTCCATCACGTGTTGATGGGTCACGGAGGGCAACTTATTTGGGATCCGCAATGGTGAACTTTGTCCCTCACGTCGTCCCTTGCTGTGACGGGAAAAGGGCGTCATCAAACGTCAGTGCAAAACGGACATTGTAGAGGTCAGACAGTTCCAATAATAAAAATGGCACGGCAAACAGCCGACCCGACACCGATGAGCAGGACGGAATGGGACGAGCAGTTGCAAAAAACGGGATGGACGCGCAAGAACGTCATCAGAGACGGAAACAGTTTTTTCAGGGCTGTGGCCATACTAATGAACGGGATGCACGAAGGCCAGCATGGGAGGTTGCGTCAGGTAGTAAGGGATCACACAGGTAACAACGAGCTGCAGGAAGGGGTTGAACCCGGAAACGACGCGGTGCGGGCGATATCACATAAGTACGATTGCCATGTAAATGTCCTGCGGACGACAGGTGACATCCGCCTTCTGACATCATTAGCACGTAGCAGGAAACCTTCAATAACTCTCGTACACACCGAAGGAGGGTACGACGTTTTAATACCGACATCTGAACAAGCAAAAGTACAACCACAGTCCGGTTCTCCTCCTCGTGCCATAGATATGTACGCGGATGAGGCATCCTCTTTACTCGAGGATCTTGACAAAGAATGGGCGAGGATCATGCACCGCATGCAGACAAGTGCCAGCACCAGACAAGAGCGTAGCGGCGGATTGGACGAAAGACCGATAACAGGGCCGTTGCGGGAAGAACAGCACCGGCGGCACCTGCCTTCAATCAGTGCAAATGCCGCTGGTGGGAGCGCAGATCAAATGTGTACGGATGAACATGTGACGGCGGGTGGTGAAAGCGGAGAGGCGATGAGTACGGAGGAAACAGTGGATAAAACAGAAATACGAAAACGGCGGATGACATCAACAGCAAGTAGAACAAACGCTCCAAGCCGTCCACAGTCGGGCAGTGTGACAGACGACCAACCGGTCTCAGGCAGTAAATCGAAAAGAAAGAAGTGTACTAAGCCCAAAACACCCGCACAGGCACCCCAAATGGACACCACGACTACGTCAGAAACGCAAACCCATAGTGATCCCGCACCTGAGACACGAGACGCAACGACCCAGGAGGCTGTCCAAAAAGGCCCCGAACCCGACCCCCAGGTATTATTCAATGAAGTTAAAAATATGCATGCTGAACTACAACCAGCCTGGTCACCGATTAAAAGTATCCGTGCTGTATCGCCACCAGCCATGTCACAGATTAATGACGAAACCGATAGGAACGTAGACGACGATAATGCCGCCCAACAATTGCTGGGTCAGCTTACAATGCTGGGTGCTCAGATTCCAGCCTCGTCATCAAACCAAGACGAAACCGATTTCGATATGATGACAGGTGAAATGTCACTGGCCGCAACAGAACTCGCCAGACTACAAGCCGCAGAAGCTGAAACAGAACGCGCCATTCGAGAAGCCGCACAAGCTACAGCAGAACGGGCCAAACTAGAAGCCGCAATTGCTGCTGCAGAAATCGAACTGCGGCAGTCGGAAGCGGGGGTACAACAGGTAGCGGATGGTGTCTACCAACAGGGCGGAACGGGGCAGCCCAATCGTGTGCCAGGTGACACAGCCGACGACACACGGGAATTGACAATGCCCACAGAAACGGCTGATCACATAGGACATCAAAACGTGTACTGTGCGGAACAGTGCGAAGGTGGTATAGATCTGAACGATATTTTATCTGAACTGTTTGGCGATGGACAATCAAATGACCAAGGCGTTCAGACACAACCTGCTGACCAGGGCGCGTCCGGGTCTGTACACTATCAACATCCTTTCACAGAGGATACCACGTTCAGTCTTCCTTCATTTGACGGGGAGGACGACCGCAAACAGCAGGATGACCCTGTGAGAAAGACCCCCTCAGACACGTCCAACGTGTCTTCATCAACCGGGGTCAACACACAGCAACGGCTTGTAACAGGTTCGAGCATCGGCCAAGAAGCCAGAGGTGAAGAGGGACAACTGAGTAAATCTGATACGGACGAAACCGAAAGTGCCGTCGCCACCATCATCGCCGCCCTAGAGCATGACGAGCGGCATGAAGAGAAAAAGGTTACAGGTGACACAGTAAATGGGTTTGTTCCCTGCCCCGCAACTGCCAATGGCGGGGGCACATCACATCACATTGAACAACATGAAACCGACAAACAAGAAAATATACAAGAAGGGAAGGCACACAGCACGGATACAACTGTTACCCAAGACCCTCCATATCACAGCGATACAGCACATGGAACGCCCATGCGGCGGGGCCAAGAGGACATCCTGCAGATGGCAATGAACCAATGTGACATATTTAGCGCTTCAGACATCTGTCCCGATAAGGTACCCACTGCGCCCTCTGTCACTGATCTGGGGGAAAACGCAGGGGCTCAACACGTCGCGCCTTCTGTCTCTGCCGTCCCAGGGGATACTGCTGACAAAGATATTCCTTCTGAACATCCGCAACATGTGGGGGAGAATGAGGCACCGGAACAAGATGCAAATCAACATTTAAGGACGGTAGGAGAAACAGCCACGCCTGTTGCCCATACAGGTGGTGCGGAGGCGGCTCGCCGTATCGCAGACGGCTCTCCAGACACGGGTGCGTGCAAAAAAGAAACGCGTGGGCGAAAGGGCCACAAGAGTGTTTTGAAACCATCAAACCAGCATTCTACCGCCGACAAGCAAAAGGAAGCTCTGAGGAAGACAGCGCGACGTCTTAAACGCAACTCGGTACGGCTCAGTACCAAAATACTACAACCTCGTGTTATACACCCCACACCAGTTCCTGACTTTCCCAAGCGGAGACCGAGGCGCCAGCTACGCGTTGCGCACGTTGACCACCCGTACTCGAAACCCCCTGGGTCGGCAGACGAGCCGAAGTGCATACGCAAAAAGCGGCTAGGACAACGGCGCAGAGCATCTAGTGCGCAGAACGATCGGCCATGTCAGTTATCATCCCGGCCCGCTGATGACACAGTTACGACGCCCTCGGGCTCGGAAAAGGCAGGCGAACGACCGACCGCGGCAGACACCGCCGGACATGCAAAAAACGCAGAACAAACAACACATGAAGAAAATACGAGCGGCGCGAGGGGCGAGTCGGACCAGATGGACACAACAGCCTGTGAGCAGAGGGAAACCAGCGCGGAAGAGTGTGGAGAAATGGAAGGTGACGATAGCGCCCCTTCCACGTCTGGAGACTATCCGACACGTGTTATGTTGTGTGATACGTTCGAAGACATAAAAACTCGGGAGTACTTCCAACTGGACAAAGGCGGTATGTATAGTGTAGATATGACTCTTTGTCGTCCGCAGACCCCAAACCCCAGCGCGGACCACGTTTCCCTCCTAGCACCGCGGGTGAGAGATTCACACACGGTCACAGGTGCGCCGTTTATGCAAACAGAAGAAACACAGGACGGACAGGAACAAGATGACGCGAGTTCTGTTTCACTTACAGAAAGAATACAGAATATGCCTGCCACGTTCGAGCAGAGCATGGACGACAGCGATGCGTCTGATGACACGTTGGAACAGCATATGGACGAGAGTAGCGAATGTGAGGGAAACGTGCCTATTAGTGTAACTACCATGGATGAGTCGGACGGCACGGTGGAAGACGAGGGAGGCGTGAACGACGCACGGCGTGTCCCTGTCAATACACAAGGAAAGACTGTCGCGTCACACGGTGACCGCCCATGTGATACGGAGACCGCCAACGAAGGCAGAGGATCTGACAAACAGAGAGATATGCCTCGCAGCGACCGCCCGGACGAAACACGATCGAGTTCAGGCGGACCTCCCCGGCACGCGTCACAGAAAGATACAACGGGAAAAGATGCATCAAACACAGACGCGTGTGATATACCACCTGGACACCCGGTGATCACGAAGTGCGTGACGGGGTCATTTCACCAGGGGGACCACCAACATTTTCTTTCGTTCTCAGTCGGAAAACAGTGTGTTCCCAACTGCGCAGTGGCTTTGATCCGGTGCAGCATTGAGGACCCGGAGACTTGGACAACCTCCACATTAGACGACATTTTAGACGCCGGCGACCAGCTTTACTACAGCATTAAAGGGTACCCTGTGGAAGACGCGGGATACGTTTGTTTGGACGAGTTGCCGGAAACGATTGACTGCTTCTCGCGTTCTTTCTCTGTGGTATCGTACATGTACCGGAGCGACCTAATTAACAGAAATGATTTCCGTAACACTTACAGAACGTTACGGATGGCTCTGTGTGACGACAAGGGGTACTTATCATCGATCCTGATACTCCAAGACTGCGCAATCGCTGTCATGCAAAAAGGTAGCAAATATTACGTCTTCGATTCGCACAGTCGGGACATGCGCGGGAAGGTCACACCAACGGGCACATCTGTGCTTTTGGGATTTGACATTCTTGCAGAGGCTATTAAGCATATAACAAATCTCGCGTACACGCTGAAAGTAAACGGATACGAAAGCAGATTGTACAGTATAACTGAGAACCGAGTGGACGCACCTGTCCGAGAGCAAACGGACCCTGTTGCCCCCGTCCACAGCACGCCGCGGGCGGACACGCCAGTTGATACGCAGCAGTCGGACCGGGTGGACGAAACGAGAGAAGAGGACGTCGCCTCAGCCTGTAACACAGGAGCTGACGAGAAAATGGAAGAGCAGGATGTGGCGGCATCCGAGCAACATTCGGGTCAGTCCGGTGCGGAAGAAATGGAAGATGTGCAAGGTGACATCACCCGTGAGGAAACGACAGAAGAGGACGTCGCCACAAGACCTGCTCAGGAGCAGCCCGATGACGGGGCAGGCCAACCAAACCCCGCCTCCGCCTGTAACACAGGGGCTGAAGCGGATATGGAAGAGCAGGATGTGGCGGCATACGAGCAACATTCGGGTCCATCCGAGACGGAAGAAATGGAAGATGTGCAGGGTGACATCACCCGTGATGAACAGACCCCTCCGCGATCAGGCGAAGGCGACCCAGGAGTCGACGATCTGAACACATCGACCCGCAAGAAGCTCCATATCAAAAGTCAACCCGGAAAAGCTTCAAACAACAGAGGTCGCCCCTCAAAAGGCGTGACGCACGGAAAGATGGACGAACATGCTGCGTCGTTGGTCAAACGGTATGAAGAGGCAGTCAAAGTATACAACGAACGTAGAGACACACTTGCACATTTCTGTGCAATTTGCACGTCCAAAGTGGTTGGAAATATCGAGGAGGTAGAGGAAATGAAGCAGAAACTGACAATGTTGAAGACGAAAGCACTGCGAGCGCGTACGAATATCCCATCATTACAGGGCGTCGATATACCCCTGATTGTGAAAAAGAAAGTAGAGCGTAAGCACAAGATAAACATAATGCCTAACACAGCGAAGGCTACAAAGGCTTTAGACAAGGCAGAAACAGAAGCAGCCAAAAGGGAAAAGAAAGAAAATGATCAAACAATCGCAGACATGCGGGCAGGCCTTTTGAACGAATTGCGAGACCCCAGTGTCACGTACGATGACGTGAAACGAAACGAGTCGAAATACCAGCACGTCCTGCCAATAACGCCCGCAGAAGAAAAAGACGCGAAGAGTACCGTCGAAGCATGGATGACGAACATGGCCGATTACATCGAATATGCCCTGATCCACATCGAAAAAAAAGCAGAAGAGTCACCGTCCATGTTGGCCGAGCCACCCCGTGGAGTGCCCGGGATTTTCTGGTTACACAAAGAAACGGATACACAAGTTGCGACGGGCAGAGCGCTGTTGGAAATGTACAGGGTGCTGCGCGCCAGCGCCGTCGACCATAACAAAACGCTGATAGACATGGTGGATCAACTGAAAGCATGGCTCGAGAATGCTTCTTTGCAATGTGTACATGATAAGATCCGCGCGTGCCTCGAGACATGGTACGAACTGGACGCTTCTGTTCTCGACGAACGAGTCGATGCAATGCTCGGTCAGATTATGCCCCAATTACGTCTGATGAGGCTCCGTATCAGAAGCGGGACCAGTGGTGACGATGAAAAAAGTTTAAGACGCATGAAGATAAAGATCACATGTATGCAGGAAGACTTGCGGGAACTGCTCAGAAGCGTTTATGAATCTGCAGCACAGTACAGGGTTACCTCTAAAAAAAATGGACGATGGCATAACACGTTGACAGAAACGGAGAAAAAGCTGCAGAGAGAGTTGAAACAAATTGAGCAGGACATAGCTGCTGTGAGCGCACGGGTAGTGTCACTACCACAGCTCCGCAAGTCGCACCGGAGGAGAATGAATGTCCCTTTAACGCCGCTGACCGAAACTGAACCAATAGAGGGCCCTCCTTCAGCGCCCGAAACGGCATCAGTGAGAGAAAACCCGTCCGACGAAGTGAATAACGACCGTCACGAGAACGATCCTTTGACGCGGGACGAAGCCCGTCGCATATTGACGGAAAAGAATACACCAATGCAGGTGCGCATCGCTACCATTGCTCAGAGGTGCCCGGAGGTGAAAAAATGGAACACGCGGGTAAGCAAAGCCAAGGACGATTACGCCTCTCATAAGCGCCACCTCGAGGAAATTATTAAACGTTGCATGGGTACTGAGTGCTCTTCGTGCACAGAAGCAGCATCGTTTATACAAACGATCGACGAGCTGGAGGGTGATGGGCAATCCCTGCGACGCACAACCAAAAATGTTCTTATGAAAGACCATGGCATCCCCGCAGGGATATTGGATGAATTGCGGGTCATCGCAGAGGTGTATGCGATCCCCGACCTGCCGGACACAGAGAAAGTGAGAACGAAACTGCGGGCACAGTTGGAGAAACTGAGTAAACAGGAAAAGGACGCAGAGAGAAAACAACTGCTGCAGCTCGTGAAAAGCGGTCAACTGGAATACGCGAGAGCCAGAAACGTCGTACAATCTCTTCTGCCTCTGCAAAAGGACGACGTATCGTTTGGGAAACAGGCGGTGGAAGTGTGGGTCAATAACGTGGTCAAAGACGTCGAAATTGCATTGTCTGACTATGAGCAATCGTGTCCACCTGGATGCGATGCTCCGCCTGAAAAACTACCGTGTTACATCTGTCTACTTGAGAAACCTGACAGTACCGGCGCTGAGCTGCAGGAGTTGCTCGGAGTTTGCAAGGACGTTTATAATGCCTCTCACAACGATTCCCGCGAGGACAAGCTGAACAGGTTGATCGCCTGGGCTCGTCAGCCCGGCACCAAACCTATTCTGAAAGGGTTGCGCTGCTGTTTCAAAAACGTGTGGAACGCCGAAAGCGAGGAATTGGAAAAGCAGATAAATGAACACGTAAGTCGAGTAGATGAGATGTTCAGAAACGTAGACGCGTCGTACACGTCGGACGAAAGCAACCGTAAGAATGTCACTCTCCTGGAAGAACACATTGAAAAGGTGAGCCAGGTGAAGAAATCACTTTCGTGGTGTGAGGATAAAGCCGCAGCATGGCTTCAAAAGTTAGGTGGGAATCAGGACCAGCCGTTCGACGTAAAAGGATGTCGTTCGGACGGCTTGAAGAAGATACTACAGTTACTGAATGCAAAGAACGATAAGGCAAACGCGCTCATAGGAAAGTTGCAAGGCTGGAAAACAGCCGAGCATGTACAGGCACAAACCGCAAGCAGTCCTGGGCAGTCCTCTACCGTTCGGGGCACAGGTGATGACGAATTGATCGCCAGAACACACGCGGCGCAAACTGCTGCGGCAGAAACGGCATGGTTGAAAGAAGTGCTGGTCGCCACTGAACAATACAACACCTCAACGGAAAAGACACGTGCATGGATCCAGGCATGCAAGACGTTTCAATTTGAAAATACACGTGATATCGATATGTACAAGAAGGAACTCGATCAGCAGGTGGGAGTACTCGATATACACAACAGCACCTTGGACAAACTCAGACGCGGTAACTGCGTGGTAGACGGAACGCTGGTCGCCAGCAAGGACACTACTTTTTGGGGAAATAAGGAGAAGGAGCAGATCCGTTTTAAAAAAACCGAACCAATCACACGCACACAGATAGAGGAGGCCAAGAGGGTCATGCAGACTAAAAGAAAAGAACAGGAAGCTAAAGAAAAACGCCAGAGGCGCGAGGAAATCGTCAGAGATCTCACTGCAAGTGGCACTCTCACAGACGTGACAAGCAACCTGGCACAATACATGGACACGATCTATCCGCTCACTAAAGAAGAGGTTACGGATCTCTGCTTGCACTGTTCACATTGGACAGACCGTTTGACAGAAGACGTAGAGCGGTTGGCACACGTGTACACAAGCGGACTAGACGACGGTGCCTCACAGGATGCTCCACGTTGTATCGCGGATGAAGTCCCGGCCGTTTTCGGATTGCTTGAACACATGTGCTTGGACAACTCAGACAAGAAACAGCAATATCAACGGAAACGTAAAGAAGCCGAAACTTTGCTTGAAATCTATCAAAACCTTCGGGCAGAGCAGTGCGCGCGTGACACAGACAACGCCAGCCGCATTCAATTTCTCACAGAACGGGCTTGGAGAGAAACCACCCCGAAGAGGACCAGCAACGTATTGCTCCATTGCATCATTCAGGTTTTCAACGAGTGGACGGATCAGACCGTGCGAGATTGCACGGAAACCGTACGAGGTTCGGCGTCTGCCATACAGGCCAGTTCAGAGGATATCGAAAGTTTTTCTAAGGACGGCATGCATCATCTCATTACCACGTGGGACCAAACCGGACTGGACCAAGCGAACAACCAACTGCGCGACTCACAAAAACGACTGAATGACACGCTAAACGCCCTGACGGCAGCAAAAGCAGCGGCGGGTACCCATTGGAACAAAGGAGACGGTGGTTTCGTGAAAAAACTGCATGCAGCGGACAAAAGCATCAATGCAGCCATACACCAGATTCAGCTGCTGAATGTGCGTGCGGAACACCTAAGACAAAAAACCGACATGGATAACAAACACACCGGGTCCGATCACGGCGAACCTGCAGACCATGTTACCGAGGCTTATAATAAATTGCTGGCCACCGGTTTATCTGAAAAAGCAAATCTGCCCGACACCATACTACAACACGTGAACAGATGTGGGCCAACAGATGAGGTTACCCGGATGCTGGATTCGCTCTTCCGACACCTGGCGCGTGTCCTGGAATGTCCCACGCGGCTGCAGGATCAGGTCAGGTTTGGCACACAGCTTGGCGTTAAACATCTTGGGACGAGTGACATTCCTTTAGCTAAACGCCTGTACCGTCTTGTCGACATAGTTGCCGCGAGGACGGGAACCCGAACCACGTACAGACAGGAACTGGAAGCCGGCCATGTCGTCATCAGCGGAATAGAAAG
This sequence comes from Sipunculus nudus, assembly GCA_026874595.1. Taxonomy (NCBI): domain Eukaryota; kingdom Metazoa; phylum Annelida; class Sipuncula; order Golfingiida; family Sipunculidae; genus Sipunculus; species Sipunculus nudus. The sequence continues at coordinate 53,025,335 of CM049321.1, forward strand.
TGCCGGGAATGCAATTAGCCACATGATCACCGATCGACTAAAGCAAAGTGTCGAGAACCTGTATCCACAAACGCCAGCTTGGACATCTGTGACGGCAAACCTCGACCGCCTTCACAACATGATGGAAACGCACGACATGGAGCACACCAAGCGCAGTTGTATGGCAGATATGTTCGAAACGAAACTCAAATATGTGGAAACAGCTGCACAGGAAGCTACCACAAACGTGGACAACAGTTTTCAAAGCGTTAGTTATGCATTGTACAGTTTACGACATATACAAAATGAACTGAACATGTTGAAACAAGAAATAGCCAAGGAGCCAGATAGCGTAAACAAGCAGGAACGGGTGGGCAAGGCGGAAAAGATGTTGAAACAACGCTACATTTCACACCTGCGTAAGCAGCTAGAGGGTGTGATAAAGGATATACTGAAAGATGCCATACAGGAAATGCAGGACATCCTGGTGAATTACCACTTGACAGACGAGCACGTACACTACCAATGCATAGCGCACCGTACATGTAATGTACGCGAACTACTGAACCGATGCTACCAACTGCTCCAGGAGAATGCTCACTGGGGCGGCACGGATGGGATGTTTACAACAGGTGGTACAGGTAACAACGTCATGACACTTCTGAAGCAGCTGAAGCCTGACGATGTAAAATGGTTCGACGGTCTGGTGGGACTTCTGAACAAATCAGTTGATGCCACATTAGGCAGTACCAAAAACCTCGCGCAGTCCATTCGCAGGTGGGCGTTCGAACAGGGTGAAAAGATACTACGTTCTGAAATACCAGCTGACAGCAGGTTGGACCCGACTGAAGATGTGCCCGACTTGCGCGAATGGCTAGATAAAGCTGCTCGCATGGGTGAGCGCGTACAGTCTTCGCTCTCCACCGTTTCCTGGATCCTGCAGTCGCAGGAATACCAGTACGTGTACGATCTTGTGGCAGGAACCCTCACAGCATTTCAAACGTTAGCGTTGCAAATCACTGGATCCAGCTATCAAACGGCCCTTAAGTACGCGGATAATTTTAAACAGAGTGTGCATGCTATTGTAGACCGAATCCGGAACGACATATCAAGCGGGCACCAGTTGATCGTTGCAGAATCGGCTTTATTCCAAGGGCAGCCCTGTGACGATGTGACAGTGGCGGGAAATGGTATTTCCGTTAACCTGCATAACATCATACGACATACAGGTGAACTACAGGACATCTTACAGGACGCTATGACCATAATATACAGTTTCCGATACGCTCATACGTGGCTCATTCAAACTGTGTATCCTTCGTGGAATAGGACACAGTCTGCCATTCAGGATTCCCTGCAACGTCTGCAAAATGAAGTAAGCACCTATATACCCCAATATATACTCGACGCATGGATCAAGCAGCTGGACGATAAAAGCAGCCAGTTGTTCTTGGATTGGTTGCAGGCAAAGATACATACAGAAACGCAAGTGTCAACTCACCTGCATACCTGTTATGGCATGAGGAATTTCATGCACGAATCAGCAAACACACAACAACAAATTATACAACTGACAAAACGAGCTGTTGACAAAGAACATGATCGGCGGACCACGCTGATAGAAAACAACGTGTCAGCATGCAAAGAATTCCTGCAACGTAAAGTAAATGAGCAAAACAGGAATCCGGATACTGACGGTTTGCGTAATGGCATAAAGACGCTTATCGATAAATGTATCCGAACAGTTGAAAGACACTGTGAACATGGCAAGTTGATCATACAATGCATTTTAACATCCTGTAAGTGGTACGAACACATATGCAACAGGTATATGGACGACACTCGTGCGCTAATGGGGAAGAAGTACACAGAGGAAATGTCGCATTCTCAAACAGGCAACATGCGCAGCGTACCAGACATCATGTCTTGTGTCGTAGAACAGTTAGTTGCGGATATAGAGGAAGATGTCACGCAGCGAATGTTGGTACTCGCCGACAAACTACATCTCGACCTCATCTCCTTACATACTGAACAGATGACGTATCACGCGAACGCGTTATCGGTGCATCACACTCTCGGATGTTTAGCAAGCCTTATGGTCTTCAGTCTGTTTGACATGCAGCAGCAACAGCTGCACGACTATACACACGTAGAGGGGCGTCTCACCGAATGTAGACGTTCTGTTCAACAAGCTGTGCAGATGTCAGTGGCAATTATGGAATATACGGAACAAAACCTGCGCAACCTTTTACAACATGATTCCATCCCCTTCGGAACTGTAGGTTCGTATAAAGCGGATGTGCAAAACAAAAGGGAAGAACTATCCCGTATGATGATGGAAGCGGAAGATGCTTTCAGCAGGTTGCAACACACATGGCCATCAACCACAGAAATTCGTATCAACATAACCGAAAACGTCAGTCTGCAAGTGTTAAACGAGGTATATAACACGTGTAAAATGAGGATCGATGCATACCAAGCGTTTTTGGAATTGATACAAAGGGCGACGCATCTTGACACACCAGACGAAAGACGAGAGTGTGAAGAATCGTGGTGGTGTGATGGTATGGTCGTCAGAGAACGTTTGATGACCGCATTTGTTCGGCACGTGTCACATGACGACACAGACGACAAAGAAAACCTGAAACGCGTGCGCGTCTGGCTGGATAACATCCCTAAGGTGTACAAATGTACGCTTTCCCAAAAGGATGTCAGGCAGTTGCACCAAGAAAAAACACATAACATTTATAAAAAGAGCCAGAAAGAGAACAATTGGGGCTCTTGTGTAGAATACGATAGCCGGGCGGAATGCGACCTCCTGTTCAAACAAGTTATCTCATACCAGTCTGGAACAGGTATAATGCTCCATCCCTTCCCTGACGCATTAAGGCAACTCTGTTCCGCCTGGTTGGCAAGAGTAAACTGTCAAATGGATCAACAAGCCCGAATGCTCACAGTGTTAAAGAAAAACAATATCACGGTAGGTTACGAAACGTGGAATTCAACGCGTGTGATAATGGACGTTTGTGTGTCAGGTTACACGTACCCATCTGACCCGGGCGGTTGGTTACCAGAAGAATGTTTAAACCACATGGTGCACGTTGTGCTGCGAACTCAACCCTCCCCGTTACAGGAACGTGTGTTAGTGCAGGCACATTTGAGCTTGCATGTGTGCATGCAGGAGGTCACGCACGGCAACGTTGACAACCCACGTTCACATTACAGCTTTGCTCACATTGACGACGTGTACGCAACCAAACCGCCCGGTGTTCCTTTGGTTGCTGTTGTGGCAAATTCCACAAGTTTAGGTTTCACGCGACTAATGCGGAAACCCGAGCCAAATACGTGTTCTAGCCTTTACGAAATTATCGGACCCGTCTCTGCGTGGATGCATATCCGAGAACAGTCTGATGGCCACAACGAATTAGACGCCGCAGCAGACCACATGTCCGTAGTGCGTCCATTATTGTCAAAAGACACTGTTATGTTTCTGAATAACCCAAGTACTTTCCAAACGCAATGTACTATATTTCAACAGTTTTTCAAGGCACGCGGAGAACACGATATCGCTTTGAGTACTAGAGAGGGTGCGCGTTACGAAGGGAACTGGTTGTTCACATGTACAAACGAAAACGACTGTTACACAGTGCCGCAATGTGACATGGACACAATATTTTGTTGCACGACAGGGTTAGCGCAAGCCGCCGGACGACAGGACAATTCGTCAGAACACATCACAGTGGAAGCCGCCTTGCCGTTCAGTCGTGAACCCCTGGATCGTATTACGACAAAACAAACTGTTTCCGTCATGGACCTAATTCCGAACGATGGCACCAGTAACACATCTGGTTTATACAAGGTCGCGCGGCACGTGTTCAGGGTACTCGAATGCGTATATCCGTTTATCACGCGACAAACATTGGAAGCATTGAAGGCTGAGCATGGACGTCAGACAGGTGTTGAGACGCGGTCAGATGGCGTCAAGGGATGGTGGATCAGCTCACAAAAAGCCCAGGAGACATGGCACTGCCTGTGGGTGTACGGGATCAGGTTCTGTCTGGCCATGAAAAAAGTGAATTCCGCCAGGGCAATAAACGGTGAGCAAGACGTCGGGCCCTGGGGCGAATTGCCGACCTTTTTTAACGTGTGTGGGAGACCCGTCTACAATTTGAAAGACAAAGATCTCTTTCAATGGGTCAGGATGACGGACAGCATCATTTCGGACACGGGACGGACCTCACACCTTTTCTGGTTGGCAACATGTACGGCAGCTGTCTTCGCGTTTTGCGGCTCCAATGTGCACTGGGGCCTGAAAGCCTTGCTCGGTAAAACAGGCCTCCACCACTACGTTCTGAGCAAGGATATACCGACGCGATGGTCAACAAACAATCAGCCACGATGGGACGACCGTTTGTGCTTGCGTGTTGCCGAAACGCTAAGAGGCTTTATGGCTTATGCAGTGACAGCCGGACGTATGATCGACTCCGAAGTCTTGGAAACACTGTGGGCACAACACGGCCACGGTGTCGGGTCAGTTTGGGACCACATCTTGGAAGAATACACGCACTTGCCAACGAGATGTGGAAATGAAAACAATGGTTTTCAATTCGAAGAAAGAGAGGTAGCAATGCATGAAGCAGCAGATATGCAGCGGAGTGTCCTTCAACACGTGTACGGGTTGGACAAGCCGGAAGAATACGTACAGGATGGCTCCAACGTGCGAGCGTATGATGTATCGTGGCCATGCTCGGGTATGAAAAGCAAGGCACAAGGTTGGTGCCGATTTGACGTCATCCTCTTTTCGCTCGTCACGGGTATACCATTGGCCACGTGTTACGACACCGTGGCCGGCAGCTAAATACCTTTTCATCGTGAATGGACCAATTCCACGTACAACCCAAACGTGGATAGAATCATCGATCCGGCTTCTGCTTACCCTGCCCCTCTCACGGCGGACACCTGCCCAACAGATATACTCCGGTACTTCTTCTCTTTCGACCAAAGCGCCCTGCCCTTGTTTGCTGCACTTCCGAGGTCGTCCGCGTCTAGCAGCACTCACGTCCCAGTCAACAAGTACCTGGATGGTTTGAGGGGTTCGACGTTCATTCCTATAATAAGCGTGCAGATACTTACAGACGGTCTCAACACGGACGGTGGTGAGCGGTTCCTGCCGACGGGGTACGCTGTGGCAAACGAACACAACGAGAAAGTAAACCAACTGTCGTTTACGTATGGCGAAAGGATATGCGGTCCCGTTGAAGTTGAACGGGGTTGGTTTCGAAAGGTTTACAGAGTCCGCACAACAAAGGCGAGCGATGACGCGGGACTCATCCCTTGGTGTGATCGCGGTCACCTGGAGTGTGTTTCGTCGGACCAGCACCCAGAATTCCCGTTGCAGATGTACACAAACGAAGAAGTTGCAAGGCCCAACGACAATGAAACACAGTTTCATGTCGACGAACTCTCAGAAACAGAACTACAAAATCTAAATGTACAGCAACACCATATGACACAGGGACACACAGGGTCAGAAGATGACGGCGTGTCTCTGTTTCACGAGATACAACAGACGGAGGAGTTGCTGAATAGCAACTCGCGTGATATATCTCCGTTAACTGTCTCACAAACAGCAAGTGATATATCATGCGCATATGTACGATCAAAGTCAGACGATGACGTACAAGAACACCTGCCTAACAGGAAACAACATCGCAGTTACGAATTTTTCGATGACGTAATAACACAGGGTCAGATAGACTCCGGTCCATATGCACAACAAAGGGCAGACTTAGGTAGGGAATTAACAGAGCCATTTGCTAACATGAGCATAGGAGACATTCGCACTCTATCAGGTACTGCGGAAACACAGAATGTATCATCGGATACATATGAGACGGGTGACAGGCAACGATTGAAGAGCCATTCACAGCCAAACCGTCCGTCAATTCATAAATCTAAACACCCAAATACCAGACGGCGTGAAAAAGGGTTGCGTCTAAAAGATACACAATCCCACGACATCATCATTCCTAACAGAACAAATATACCCGCCAAACCAACCATACATGTATCCATGTTGACCGATCCCGTCCAAACTGCGCTACAACACATATCTCCATACACAAAGGTCTCTACAGAATCAAAAGTGATTGCGCCACAATATGGAGCCCCTAAAACAAAAGTACCTACAGAAACAGGTGTTACTGTGCCACTGTACAGAGCTCCTTACGCAAACGTTTCTACAAAATCAGATGTTACACAATCACAGGAATCCGATACGTTATTGGGGATAAGCATCCACTCGTCTGATGCCCGGGACACCTCATACGTGAGGGATGCAACAGGTGCACGTGAAGACCATCGCAAAAATGTTAAAAGTGAGGATACACGGAGACAAGGCGTTCAATTCGTCTACGAAGACCAGCCAAGCCGTTCCTACCAGCGGGAGGGTCAACGGTCCACTTTATTCGGTTCACGTGAAATGACGGCCACACCCCGCTCTCCCAGATCAAGTCGCGAGTTCATTCCGGTTGACATTCCGGTTGATCGACACGTGGAACACAGGAACATGCACGTACCAACCCCTGGTGTGCACAAGCATCAGACACAGACCAAAGGCCCTATTCATGATTCGGAACTGTTTACGGTTTTATGTAACACCCTAAACACGATCCGCCAAACACAGCCGCTTGCGATATTACCCCCCCGAAAAGGCCGTAATCTGAACGACGAGTACGACCTTATCCGGCTTTACATGAGCGACGAATGAGGTGATCATTAACATAAAATAAAAACAACAACACCTAATCTGTATGAGATAACAACCAACATCAGAAATATTAAATAGTAATTTATTATCTGATAGTCTGCCGCATGTTTAAGTGGTTCATCCTCTTTTTACCTAACTGTCCGTGTTATGCAAAGCATCTGTTATACTGAAAGTGGTGGTCGCTGAAGGGGGCATGGCCCACCACGTTTGGACGACTCCACCCGCCTCGTAATTTCCGATGAGGATCTGTATTTGTGGGAAACGTTGAAACAGCAACATGTGGCGTGTGGGAAGCAGATGAACATCATCCATGACGACTACATGAAAAAAATGGGTGGCACATAATTTCAGAAGAACGGAATAAGGGACGTCTGCGCAGGTCAACCCATTGTAATCACCGTTTGAACACATGAAGTTGTATATGTGTTGCCACATACCATTGGCCAGGCGGACAATGTCATCAGGCGTAAATGCGGAGTACTGCCAATATACAGAGTCAGCTGAGGGAACGTGGTCTTTACACACGTGGACGGTGTCATAATCAAGCAGAAACGCCATAAATGTTTCAAATACCAGCCTTGTTGGCGCGGGCGGGTTAACCATCGATAGTATGAGGCGTTTAATGGTTAAACGTTGGTCGTGATGCAGGTGGTTATCCGTGGCCCCGTCAAGCACTTGGTCTAATGGTAATATGGTAACGTTCTTCGGACAGACGGCCTTGAGACGCCGCCATGTATCAGAACACCTTACAATCCACAGGAAACGGAAATGTGGTTCCGCCCAGGCCTTCTCCATCACGGCTACTGATTTACCACAGCCGTCTTCCCCGATAACATGGATGCGGTCACCAGGCTGAAACCGGTGTTCCAGCACAGCCGTTTGGTCCCTTGTCAGTTTATGTGATGTTGTGTGTGACATAACCTTACGCAGAAGTCGCCTGCCCTGAAACTCACCAGGACTCCCATGCGTCGTGTTCAACGTAGAACTCATCATCCTTCCGGCGTGTTGTGATGTACCACGAAGCCGAGTCTACGCTGACGTCACTCATGTCGTGCATTACAAATACGGGTAGCATTCTCAGGATATCACATGTACGATGAAAACGCGACGACTAGATATGTTGCATGTGGAATAAATTCAAATGATAAAAAAATGCATTGTGTTGGTATCGTGTTTATTTATTCAAGTAACATGTGTGTTTTTGTGTTTCGGCATTGCGACGTGCCAAATATTTAGATAACACGCGCCTCAAACGTGGCACCGGGAGGGATGATCAAAGCTCCGTCTTCTGTCCTGTTGCTGCTTGGGTTCACACCGGTGGCCCTCAGTGCAACGGCAACGGGGGTTACGCTGAATATTTCATCGTACAAGGCGGAAGCTGTTCTTATGATCTCGTGTAACATAGCCTGTGCACATGTTATGCGGGAAGACAAATCCCTGTCTTCGTAAACATCCATGTCAGCTCCTGGGTTCATGACATCTTTGAATGCGTAAAGCTGTGTGTTTTGCAGTATAACAGGATCTGCCGTATGATCCTCATCGTAGCCTGCCGGTTGGTTAGCTGGGGCGTCAATAAGGTTAGGAGCATCAAAACCCGGGTCACAGATTGCCACATTTGATTCCAGGTTCCCGTCTTCCAGGCAGCACTCTTCGGCAAGGCTTCTGAGCGCCGAACCACAGACGTTGTTGCACATACGCAGTTGGTTCGCCAAAATACAGACAAGGCGCACGCTGTTGGCCAGAGACGGTTGCCTGCGGGAGAACGACTGTTCGTCTTTGGAAGGGGGGTGGAACAGCTTGTCGAAGTGATGCGATATCTGATAATGCCCGTAAGCACAGATGGCATCGACATGCTCCGCCTCGAGCCGATCCCACCGCCGTAGCACCCCCGGTTTCGGGTCATCGTCGTAAGGCAGATCTTCCCCAAACCCCGACTCCGGCATTATTACAGGAGGTTGCACGCACAGGTAGGCACCCATGTGGGTGTTGATGTCATCCGGGCCGTTGTTGACTAGCTCCACTATGCACACGTCACGTTGGCGCACGTTAGCTTTCGCTTTCATTCGCGTTTCCCTGCACTGCTGCCAAGCAGTGGCATACGTCGAGAAATCACTAGGGTTTGTTTCGTCTAAAATAAGGGGTCGGAAAGTGGTACCTTGTGACGTGGTATCAAACTTATAGAAAAAACCAGCCGGCAAAGCCCCGTGCGTCCCGGCGCCATATGGTTCGAGCTGGTTATGAAGCGTTGTTTGTGGTATAACGCTAGGTAGTTCATTTGTACCAGTCACGAAGCAGTCAAAAAACTATGTGGGGTAATGGCGTGACCTGTCATAGAGGACGCCCTGCTCTGTACAACCCTACCATATACTGGGGGGTTATAGGCATGTGCCAAGCTGCATATTGATGTCCAAACAGCTTTCAAACCTGCCCGCAAAGCAAGAGTGTTGGTTTCCTTTTCACTCTCTTTCAGATTTGAATTGGCAGAAAGCGTCTTATGTGTATCCTTCAGAGCTGTGGATTCTTTCATCACATCCCTTTGTGGCATGCCAGGTGCTGACAAAGCAGCATGATCCGGTAGATTGAGATCTCGGACAGCTGCGTCACAAAAGGCATAGAACTGAAGCCAACCGTAATGCTTCAACAGTCTTGACAGATGCAGGAGCAAGGTCGGCTCCAGCGTCCGACTGAATGGGTGTTCCCCCAACTCCTCTTCCATGGTCAAGCGCGTGTTTGAGCTGGCTGCTTTTGCGTACTTCATCTTGTCCACGTTCCGCATGACTTTACACACTAAACCCGTCAGCACACCGGTGAACACCTCAGGCATCTTAAAGATAGGTACGGTGGCCGGAAACGTCAGGCCGTGCGCGGTCGCCTTGGCAATGCTAACAGGGGGTCCGTATGGGTTGGCGGGGTCATTCGGGGGTATCTCGTCCTTGTGTGAGTGCCTGTCGTTCGGTGTCAGCAAAGGGTATATCGGCACCAGACAGACCAGATCGTTCACAGAGAGGGTGAAAGGGCCGCTGTTTCTCATGGTTTTTACCTGGTGCTCGTTCGACGTAACCCGACCAGACTCCATCCCGACACCTGTAGAGCATGTGATGTAGTTACCAGAAATGTTCAGTTCCCCGTCCCTTCCGTGGACGTTCCACCGGGAAAGGCGTGTGTACTCCACGGGGCTAACGCCGTCGCAGGCCGACAACATCATAGCAGGGGATGTATCTCCTGTGAGCAAAGGAAGTCCCACAACGAAACAGTTTTTATGTATACCCGGGCCATACCCCTGGCTGCCACCGGGCATGGTGCGCACGGGTGACAGGTATCCGTATAGATCATGTTTGTCTATACACTTGTTTTCACATGTGAGGTCCAGCCTGTCCCCGGCAGAGGACATCGCAGCTGTTTCCTGTTAGTGACACTATAAAACCGAACCGTTTTTTTGTTACTGTTGAGTAGTTCGTCCAGTCAGACGTTATCTGCACTATTTGTGACACCCGTCATCACAAATAGCGCCAGGACATGTGACCGCCGGGAAACACCAATAAATACCGAACCACATAGGCATTCACATCAGACACGAGCGCACATTCTACACATCACGGCACCATGAGCGGCTCGGAAAGTAACCAAGCCACGCGAGACAGTTCTGTACCCGTCGCCAGTAGCGAGACCAAAGTGTTGATACCTATCGATTGGTTGGCGCTGATAATCGGTAGGCTTTGGCAGATAGTCGGGGAATGTACGGCTTTATCGAAAGATATGAAACGAATGCAACAGGTTTTGATCGCGAATATGCAGGATCCCGGCGCGGCTTCTTTAGACGTGTTTCCAACTTCCAGATCGTCGCGAGATACGATTGAACGCAATATGAAGATGGAGGCAAGGAGCACTAGGCTGCTTGAACAGATCGGCAGAAGTACACAAAATACACAAGACAGATGTCGCCCGAAGGACGTTCCTGTCAACCCAAGACGGAAAAGGAACGAAAAGGAACAGAACAAGAAGAGGGAGGAAAAGCGTGCCCAGATGATGGCAGAATCACTCCAACAACTTGATCTGGAGCCTTAACAGGGTTAAGAGACTGCAAAATGTGGGTGCATGGTCTATGGTGTTTAACTTGATCTGGAGCCTTAACAGGGTTAAGAGACTGCACAATATGTGGGTGCATGGTCTATGGTGTTTATACTCTTCGAATAAAACATTGTTTTTCCTTCGATGACATGTACTGTTGTTTATTGTGTGATGATGTGCGTGTGAATGATTGATCGACAAAAGCGGACAGTGAAGAGAATGCTAGTCATTACGTGTAACTGTCAATGCGATGAAAAAAACCAGACATAATCATATAAAGACGATACAGTTTATTACCTAATAATAAGTGTATCAAACCATATGCATAACCTGGTATAAATGTATATCGAACGACCGGGGTCGTCACAATCCCGTTGCGACCCACTCTTCCAACAATCCGTACCAGTCCTCAGATGCGTAAGTTTTTAGATACATACGATCATCACACGTCAATGTGCGCGTGTCGACAGACGATGCACAAACGGGAAGTTCAACCGTGAACCCCCGTGTGCCGTCTGGGTACACCTGCCATGAGATCCTAAAACTTTCACGGTAGTAGTCGACGTGAGCTGATAGGGTTCGGAGCGCATTGCGGCATATATGCAAGAAGCCTGTGCAGCTGAAGGTGCACGACTTTAGCGAGAGGTATCCTCCTGGCAGGCCGCAATTGTGTGGGTCATCGATCATGATGTCCAGACGGCACGAGTCCGGGTGCACGTTATGTTTAGCCATACAAGCGAATATTGTTCTCAACATGTGAACGGCTCTCTTCCCTGCGCCGACTGTAAATTCTACCGCCATGCACACCAAACTTTTCGCGTCCAGGAGGCTGGCACAGCCGGGATTCCTAGAGAACGCACGGTGCAGTCCCTGCAGGAGCACGAACGCCTCTTGCGATGCGTGCCCCGACCCATCTTTCCCTTGTTGTTCGTCAAGCAAGATCACCCGCGGTGCCTGTACAAAGGAGTTAACGTCATGAAGCAACGCGTGCACATTGACTTCCTCGATGCAAGACGAACCTTCCTCCGACCGATCCTGTTTGAAAGGCGTCACTTGATCAGGGAATACAGGATGCTCGCTGAGATACTTGCGCTTCATGGCAAGACAGGTGGAACACTCCCTGAAGGGAACCACTGCTCCGCTGTGTACAGGGTCGGCAAAAATATTAAGGTCCAGGCAACAGGTAGCGTCCTGTACGCGAGAGCGCATACCACCGATGTCCAAGACGTCATTTGTGAACATCGGCACTGGCATATCTTTCGTGTTTGTGTAAAAAACTCCGGGGCGTCCGAATGGCAGGATGTCAGACTTTAGATCGTTTGACCGTTCATGTTGAATGTGTGGCACTTGCCCTTGCGCCACGTCTTTCCCATATGCGGACAGTGACATTTCTCTGAACCTTTTTGAACTTTTGCTCGGGTCAAACAGTATCGTGTTCAACCGATATGCCGCTTTCAGTTTGAGGGCACTGTTGTATATGCGTGTTTTCCGTTTCGACCTGTGACGTTTCCCCTTGTGACCCGCTACGGTGCGCCTGGTTGCACTCGTTGAGGTTTGACGTCCCATTGATTTCATTCGCATGACTAATGTGTGCTATACTCCCGCGAATACACAGATGGTATTTCATCTCGTTGCACGTCCTAATAATCAACTGGACAAGCACACACCGGGGTCACAATACACTTTATGTCCCTGTAACACTTGCATGCACCGTTTCAACCACAGGGGGCGAAACCTACAAGAACTGTTGAAGTTTCCGTACACGACGTACATTAATGCTGCGACAACTGCCGAACCGCAAGGCAGCGAAGAATCCTTTTCGTACATCACACCCATCCGTGCCCTGTTCAATGCGCACAGCGGAGACGAAAACGCGTGATGGTAAAAAACCGAGGGGTTCAAACCCTTCAATAGGAATCCGTCGAGTGGATCCACGTCGCGTTGAAACATGTCTGACAAGCGCTTTTGCAACGTGTTTAACACAGAGACGAATGTGTTAACGTTGGCAACCGGCTGCATTGCGCACGCCTTCTCCATGCCTAACGACAATAGCATTTGTTCTATCACACGGTACCAATCGTAGAATGCGCACATGCCGCACAGCAAGCACTCTGTCGGTGTGTCTTCCGGTGCCAGTTCCCAATCGACTGCCCATTCCACACCCTCAGGCGGGGTGACAGCAGGAAAAAAGGACTTGCTTTTACCTCTTAACAGGTTGAGTCGGCTTCTCTGCGACGTTCGCAGAACAACGGACCGAACCTCTTCCAGTGTTTCCGCCATCCGGCGGTACGCAATGCCGGCCTCTGAGGGTTCTGCCGCAACACAGGCCCCCGCTTCCTCAGCAGCAGAAGGCGTCAACGCATTATTTTCGTGTTGAAGTAATGCGTCAGGTTGGTGCCAAGAACGACCGCAGTGGGAACTGTAACCCCGCAGTACAAGCGTGGGGGACACGGTTCTCGTCGCTGCTGTCTCTCTACCTGTGTTGTTTCGTTCCCTTCCTGTCGGGTAAGGCCGAAACCGAGAGAAATCAGGGGCACGTCCCGAACGCGCAGCGCGTTGTGCAACATGTCCGGTTGTTATGTTGTCTTTGCACTGAACCGTATCTGTATCACGTGTAAGGTCACACATGAAGTCCCACCTGCGTTGAAACGAACGAACATATTCTGACATGTCTGACCCACACACGCCAAAGCACGCGTCTGCCATCATGCAGGTAATGTCTTTGAACCTCGACGATGCATCGGCTTTAACACACAGAGCCTCTTCGTACTCTTCCGGGTGCAAACCCGCTGTGTCCGTTTGTTGTCTGTTGCCACTAGCGTTCGTGTCGCCTTGGTGGATGTCGTCGGTCGTGGGTAGTCTAGGTAACTCTAAACCGGACGTCACAACCCACGGCCCGATAACACGTCTGTCTGCGCTAGTGTCTACCCTGTCGTTCGCCGGAGTGTTATGGAAGCCTTGGCTGGCAGAACGTTGCCACAGGGCCAACCCATTGTGTAACTGCAAAATCTGAGCTACAATGTGGCTGTTATTGTGCACGTGCCACGTCCTCCACATATCCCCCTTTTCAATACGTAAGAGCGGCCTGTTGCCATCCACACGTCCAGCATTGTCGTGTCCTGTATTGAACGACGAGAACTGGCAGCGGTTGTGGATGAAGTGCACATGAAATACTTCGGGTGTGATTGAATTCAACACTTCTTCGTCTAACGCGTTCGAAATATCATCGGGATCAGCGGCGGGCCGTGCTTCGAGCCGTGTCAGAGCTGCGTGTACGCGGCGCCAGTAAAGAATGACGAGGGACGTGGTCAGGCTAGAAAAGAAAGGTTTAAACTGCATGGCGTTAGCAAAACCTTCCACCCACTCACAAAACTGTTCATCGCGTGCAGCACGTGCATTAAACGCACAAACAGCGCACACCTGGCTTCCCCTTATGGCACCTACGTACTGTGAAGCGAGTAAGGGCCCATCAAAATCGCCGTATCGCTCACGATATCTTTTCCACCGGTGGCTGGTTAGTATCTCGGCTGGGGACGCATGCAATCCGTCTTTTAGTCCTTCTTGAAAACAGCTCTCGCGTTTTTGTGTCGTTCTGTTCGTTTCATGACACGCCATGGATGTCACGCTTGTCCCCAAAACATGCAGCGCGAGTATCCTGGTATTTTGTATACAACGAAATACATAACAACAAACGTACCATATATAGACATCTGCCCACTCATCACAAGAACACTTCCGAAATAGATCGATTATGAAACTTTAATAATAACTCATGTATGTAATACAAACCGTGCCCGCATATGCATCTGGATAACCCCTTTCTTCACCCCACCCCCCCTAATCTGTTTATCACCGTTATTTTACACTAAACCTTGTAATCGCACGCCATCCGCCACTGCACCGGTTATGGAAACAATAGTAGACAAGGCTAAACCTCAAGGGAGCATCTAATAATTGCTCACCTTTGGTAGGGCGACGGCGACAGTACCGTTTTAGGTCCTCAGCGTCTTGCGAGTCCTGTGACACGTAATCGTCCCCTGACATGTCACCCTCTTCTGAGCACGTGTCAACCGGTTCACCTTCGTCCAGATTGAAACCTTTTTGGCGCAAATACGTCTCAAGGCCATCCACGGACGCGGTCGGGTGTAGCGAGCAGCGAAGACGCAATCTGCAATCAGAGCGTGTCGTATGGTCGTAGTACACACACGCTGGCCAGGACGTGTTGTTGTCATTACGCTTACTTGCGGCATGCACCGGGGGAGATATCTGAAATTCGACACAGATACCGTGAGCTCTGACCTCAGCTTCCTGTCTGGTACCTGCCCAATGCCTGCTGCGTTTTGCATGTATGAAACCTAACCGCAGAAACTCATCCGCGATCTGAAACAAGGGCCTCGGACGTTTGTCGGTCGGTAAGGTTGAAGCAGCTGGCAATTGAGGACCTGTCAGAAGTGCTTCCAGCATGCAGGGCTTCACGACAATGTTTAACGCTTTCAAAAGGGAGTCACCCGTACAAAGAGACAAGTCGGCGGGAGTTGCATGCAGGAGCCGAGGGTGGTTTGTTCCCCAGTGGCACAAAATTAATTGGGCACAGCGAGAAAACTTGTCCTGCTCGCGCGTGCTTTCAATCACCCGCATAGCCATTTGGTCCACTGCATGTACAGGGGCATCCGGGCCGTTTGTTGGGCAGTTGCGTAAAAATGACGACACAGACAAACCCGAGCGTCCACGCTGCTTGATCACCAGACCTCTTTTCAGGTGTTCGTTCGAGTGCATAGCCGGAAACGGGTCCTTGTGCATCAGTCCAACAGTTGGGTCCAAGTGGTTGCGCAGGCACGTTTCGTGCATGACATCCGGGTCGGAACCGTGGCACAGGGTCGGTACCACGGTCAGGGGGTCGAACGGTTGACTACCGTCGGCTTTACCGGAATGTGGCATGCGGCACTGGCCCCTGAAGACGGCCATGTCTATAAACCGTTCTAAGTTAGCCTCTTTCCCCAACCTGTGGACCAACGGCCGCAAACTCTCATCGGCCCTCAAAAATCCAAAAAGCATGTCTTGATACGAGAGGAAAGCTTCGGCTGATTCGAAACAAACGTTAGGCGGGAGCTGCACGACCACCCTGAGCGACCGTGTCCGCTGCAGTTCGGTGAGCGTGCGCAGCAGGTTATCTTCGTCTGCGCTCACGCGACGGTTGTCATCCAACGGTCTCATGTTTGCACGGCTTGGTACCTGCGAAAGGTTTTCATCGTACACGGCGCAACACGGGGGCAGCGAGTTTGACATGTATACGAACAACCTGCTTCCAAGTATGTCTGGGTGTGTGGCCATGTACGATTTCGGATTTTCCATGGGCGCCCTTCGTCAAAACGGAAGCGGCTGCAGATTCTGTGTCCGTTTTCTCTGGTCCCAGTGCCACACTCACAGACCCCACGAGACCCATGACGGATGTGTACAAAGCCCTCGCAATAGCGTACACTTCTGACAGGGTTGGAGCGTTATATTGAGTCCTGTATGTCATGTCTACGTCGAACATGACGGAAAACAAACTCAGTACGGGGTCCACTTTCACGTGCAAAGATCCTCCTAACTCGTTCAGGCGCACGGTGTCGTAATCGGATCGCCCAACCACGCACAAGGCCTGTTTCATGTCCATGTGGTAAAGGTAAGACAGTACATCACACACATGCAGTCCAGGATCAGCCCGTGCGACAGACATCGCGTACTGGACACGGGCTTCCGCGCCTGTGTCGCTTGGCATTCCACTGACGCGTCTCCTCTCCACTTCCGCGAGGGCTGCCTTCACCCGTGCGGTAATCCCAGCGTAATCCTTGGAAGCCCTCCATAACCGGCGGTCGGTGCAGACTGGGACGAAACCTCCCGACGTCTTGACGGGGCGCGACAACGCTGGGAGAAAACGGGCGTAGTTCCTGAACCGACCGCCGTCGCTCCCTTGCTGTAATGCATGTTGGGACACAAATGTAACACAATCCGCAAGTCTTGAAAAATGTGGAGACGGGACATCTGTCACATTTCTGTAAACAGCGTTCCAATTTGAAACAGCCAGCTGTTTTAGAGCGTGTTGGTTCTTGATGGACAAGGCTGTGGTGCGCGTTACACTGCTGTCGTGACCGCCGACAGAATCCAACCCCCAGTGCACGACGGCCGGGTCGTAACGTTTTAGCTTAGCCTGAGCTACGTCAAGGGGTGTGTCTGAGAACACAGCGCATAGCACATCCCGCATGTACCGTCCCAGCTTGCACCGCTCCAACAGTGGCATCACCTTATCAAGCTGCAAACGAATTTCATATTCCGCCTGCCGTTTGCACTGTCGGCAATTGTCCGAGACGGCCAGTGTCCAAATCGCGGGGCACATGGGGTGCACTGGCGGCCGTGTGTAGATGGGGCTTTGTCCGAATGCTTCCATGATCTTACGCACCACGGTGGCCACGTGGATCCTCATCCACGAAATGTTTGCAATCACGGCCGAGATCGTTTGGTGCTGGCACATTTCTACATGCGTGTTGAATCCGTACCACCACCGCACAAACTCCACAAAATGGACGAGCCCCTCGTACCCGTAGGCGTTCGAAGAAGAGAGGCCGTGCAGGGATCCGTCTTCCAAGGACCGTTCAGTCAGACAGGGATGCATGTCGAAGGGTTTGTGGGCTTTCACGCCTTGCCTTTCCAGCCAGTCTGACCACATCGCCCACAACTTCACGTTGACAGACATGCTGCCCGTCCCGTCTGCTTTTTGTAGAGGTCGCATGGAGAACACGTGCAGTTGTAGAAGCGCAACGACAGACACGTGGGTGATATCCCTGTGTGTGATTAACGAGGCAAAGGATGAATCCGTGTCGATGGACGCCCTGTGCTGGACATCCCACACACGGTCAATGTACAACCGCTTACAGAGGGTTTCGTACACGTGTGTGTCAGTGGGGCATTGCGAGGCCGCACCGGAAAGGGCCGGCGGCAGGTAAAAGCGCGACACGTGCTTTAACACGAAGTGGACGGAACTTGCCTTGCACACCCACCGGCGGATCTCGTCAGACGGATAAAGTGAATTGCCAACGATAAAAGTTCTAGGTACATTACGTAGAACTAAAACGGGAAGCAGTGTTACGGTGCATGCAGCTGTACCGGTCTGCCCCCGTGGGATCTCATGTTTGTTTGTCAAAATGGCGAAGACGACGTTCACGGGACGGGCAGGAGACAAACTATTGCACGCACGTGATTCCCCACGCGTTCCCCCTTTTCCCATGTCTCCGTTTGATGACAGGTATGTATTTTCCGCAGCTAAGTGGTCAAAGAGTAAGAGTGCGCGCCACTGCGGCGGGCTCACGCATGACCTCGTCCACACGTGTTCCGGCCCTTGTCCTTCGCCTTCTGAAATGCCGTCGTACACGTCCGGGTACACCGTACTTATTAGAAGATCTGTCAGTTTGGCGTAATGGGCAGGTTTCACCCATACGGTGAGTTCACAGTCAGGATGCCAGCGTGGAAACAGTTGCTGGC
Organism: Sipunculus nudus; assembly: GCA_026874595.1. Classification (NCBI taxonomy): domain Eukaryota; kingdom Metazoa; phylum Annelida; class Sipuncula; order Golfingiida; family Sipunculidae; genus Sipunculus; species Sipunculus nudus. The sequence continues at coordinate 53,043,669 of CM049321.1, forward strand.
AGGGGTGCTTCAGCTGTGCCATTTTCCACTGCGCTTCGTTGTTGCGATGGGAGAAAGTGTCCAGGGTAGGTTTGATAGTTTCACATTCGACCTTATGGTCCGGAACAGGCACCCGGGAGGGGATGCGGACCCATGGCTCGAAAGTCTTTACTCGTTGGGTGTTGACGGCTTTCTGGAACTCGCAGACAGTGTGAACAGGGAGCGTGAAAAGGACGCCGCAGCCGACCGCGTGTCAGACGGTGATTCGGACCTCTCAGCCAGAGACAAGGAGCGCCACGGGGCTCAAGTTGGTATGTTCAAGCAGCTCTTACACCTGGACGATGTATCACGGGAGGTTGACGAGTGCAACCCTCTCAGCAAGAATTTCGTCGACGCCGCGGTTTACGGACTGACAGAGTGCGAAAACAACAAACGGAATATAGACGATATGATCAGGGCATTGGAAAGGCGTGTCACAACCTTGCGGGACCTTGTCCAACGTGAAAGCTGGGAAATACTTGAGGCAAACCGCCGGCACTTTGTACGCGAAGGAGTATCTGCTGCAACCACGGACTGTCCTCCTGGGGCAGCTGCAGAAACGTGGCCCGGGACGAAGGACCACCAAGACGACGAGGCCAACTGGAGCGCGGCTAAGCGAGAACTGAGATCAGCCGAGGTGCTTCTGGCTGATGTGAAAAGGCATTCTAAAAAAGCGTCCGACCGTCAGTCCAACATGTTGAAGACTGTTGTCAGTTCCTACCTGTTGTTCATTAACAAAGCAAAGATGGCTAAACGTGACGAAGCAACGAAAGTCTGTGTGGACCTGGCAAAAGCTTTATACAGCTCTGAAGGTGACGCAAGCGGGGACGTTGTTCCGGATGCTGAACGTGCAGTCAGTGCAGCCCGCGATATAATGAGCCATCAGTTTTTGGCAGAGGCACAGGAAGAAGCTGTGAACACGATGCTAGATGCTAATATTAAAGGTGCGGTCCCGCTGCCGAGCAGTCGTATGAACCTGTGCGCGCCAGATGTACAAACAAGCCGCATGTGTTCGCAAGAATCTCCTGGAGCATCTGATGTATGCGGTCCCAGTGGCCAGATTACACAGCCGCAGAGAGCAGTCAAAAAACATCACGCATGCGCATCATTGCCTGCTGTTCAGCGCTCCTGAATGCATCATGTGACCCGCGGTACGTCATAATATATATAAAAAATCACATTCCATATATAAATATATACAGATAACATACGGGTCATGTACCATTCAGGAACACATTCTCAAGGGAGCCGGAAGAGAGGGCCGCTGTTCCTTGCATACGACAAATCGGAACCCGTGATCTCATAGATCATGGACCTCTTGTGCAGAGAAACCATGTCGGATCTCGGTGACACGCCAATTAACCCTCATCGAAAAGTAGAGCTATTGAAACCTGAAGAACTAAAACGACGGGGCTTAGAGCGTATAGGCAGTGGTACATACGGGCACGTGTACTTACATACGGACACGGACCACGTGTTTAAAATATGCCAAACGAAACACGCAAAACACGAGTTAAACATTATGGAACATTTGAAGGCGAAAGGTGTCAATGAAGACCTCGTTTTGTTGCAAGAAAACGCGCGTTAACACAAACTGTTCGCGGACGTGGTGGAGGCTTTGACAGGGAAGGCCTATCGCATTGGATCAGAAGTGTCGCCGATAACCGAGCTGTTGGTGTCCCAACGCATGGATATGACGTTGCACACGTTCATGCATTCGTGCCTGTACGACGACGACCTGGCTTGGACGGTCGCGTCTAAAGCGTCCGAAGGTGTTATGCACCTGCACGATCTGGGGGTTTTCCATTTTGATCTGTCTGCCAAGAACGTTATGTTGAAAAAAAAATGGTGCATGCCACCCGATGTCAAAATTATCGATTTCGGTAACGCCGCATGTCCACAAGAGGACCTGATGCCCAACCACGTCTGCCCTTTCAGCAAACGTCTGTGGGACCCGACCATCTATTGGACATCCCGAGCTCCAGAGCTTTTTTCACGGCTGCGCCCCCACCTCACACCCGATGTGGGCAAGAATGCAGACCTGTGGGCCTTAGGTGTCATAATAGTGGGTTTGCTGCACCATTCGTTAAATAACGAGACGGAACATGTGGGGTTTGCTGTCTACCGCCCTCGGGCGTGCTGGCTGTCAGTTTCAAGTTCCGAGGAAAGACATCGAAACGCCGATTACCTGTTTTGGCCGCAATGGCAGGACACAAGACGCGTCTACAGAACCGCAGCAACATGCCGTGAATTCTACCGGGTGAAGGCCACACAAGCTGATGCCGCGCTCAGTGTGCAGCAGGCATCTGTCATTGTCAGCGGGTGTCTCCAGCCGTGCTCCAGGTGCCGCGTGGACAAGACGACCTACAGAGACATCCGTCGATGTATCGATGGCGGCAGTCCCAGTGATGCTCACGTCACAGCTCCGGGATGCAGGTGTCAAACACAGGATGTGTGGACAGAAAAGTGTCGGCACAGCGTGCGAGAACCATGCGACCCCCGGTTCCACTCAAATCCTCACGCTGAAGAATGGCGACGCCTCTGCAATACGCTCTCGATGGCTACCACCGCTGACCTCAAGCAGACGCTGTCCGCCACAGACGCTGCCACACTTGAGACAGATGTTCCCACAGAAGAAGCACAAGCTCTTTTGAAGGGCGCTCTGGGCAGCCTTGCCATGCTCACAACAGGCCAGACATCGAACTGGTACTGGTGGTACTGGAGGTTGGGGCGCGTCACAGCATCGCACATGCAAAGGTTCATATGTAAGTCACAATCTGTCATGCTCAATAGTTTTTACAAACTATGGAAAACACCCGAAAGCGTCTGTGAAGCTGCACGGTCCTCAGCCGCAGCAGCGACGAACCCTATGGCACACGGTTTGCTTTTCGAACCGATCGTGATCGACGTACTGCGTGACGTGATCGGCTTCGGGCAGCTTAAGAGCACGGGCCTGGTCTTGCACCCTGACCAGGAGAAGTACCCCATGCTCGGCGTTTCACCTGATGCTGTGTTTGAAGACATGACAGGGTTCATCGAGGTGAAGTGCCATTTCAGTGCAACAAAAGATTGGTCAAACATGAGCGGTCTAACACACGTGAAGGGATACAACCTGAAGGCGTTTGACAGGTCCTTCAGCCACGTCGGTCTGGACCGGCTGCCGGCCTTTTCACGCTTGTGTAAAGAAGAACGAGGCCGTAAGAAACCGTTCGCCGAAAGGAACGTGTACGTTGAGATCGACGCAGACCTCTGCCGTGCGACGGACGAGTCGATAGATGGCTTGCAAGCGCTCATTAAGGAAACGCCGCAACTATCGGTACGCCAACACCCCTTTGCGTATCATTACTTGTTTTTGAACATACACAGAGGCTCAACGTCCACGTACGTGTTAGACTACACGGTCGAAAACGTGGGGACGGACTGCGGGGACACAGAACGTCACGTGGTGTGCAGTCTTCATCACACGATCACAGCCCCGTCAGTGGAAGGGCCGTTCTTACTGCCGGACAAACGAAAGTCTCAAACAGAGGTTTCCCCCGTCACATCACTGAAGGACACGGAAGCATCACTCAAAGCGCCAAACGGCACTAGGAGCAGGGTGATACTCAACCCGCTGCACCCATACGCAGCCCAAGTGATCGGAACATGCGGAGTGATCGCCGCATCAACGGGTAGGCACGTTATTGACACAGAATCAATCGTCTGCTCGGCTTTCAACGAAAATATCCCAGAAGACCTGCTTGATGACAACGACTGGCACAACATGTGGGTACTGGCAGAACATACGCACAAAAAACTGTTCCCTCTGACTGGATTGAGATCACTGCCGAGGTTTCTTGTGTGTACAAACGTGATAGCTACAGACCGGATGGTAGAAAAAATGTTTGATTGTATAAAAGAAAACTACGAGATATGCCACCGGTTAACCAGATGACATTCGCGCGGTCCGCCGTTACACTGCAACCCCCCCCCTACCCCTCCCCAATTTCACATATATGTTTATGTAAAGTGTTATCACAGAAATAAAGACGGTTTTCATATCGTTGCGTTGGTGTCTTTAGTCTATTATTATGTTGTGGTATACACGCACACGCTTTATCTTTTACACATTTAAAGTACATACAGAATCACAGAGGAACATCAATCTTTAATATGAAAACACTATACAATGCAGAGCTGTGACGGAGCAAAAAAAAGCATATATGGTACACATTTCGGCGCAGATGATATATAAGTCTGATATATCACACGTGCCAACATTGCAGTTAATCATTATACTGTATCATATGGGCGGCGGTTCCGTCCGATCTTCGCACATGGTCCTGTCGCAAGGATCGTCTGTAATCGGTTCGGGCATATTACGCGCAAGGTACAGTTCCTCAATTTCTTCATCCAGTTTCATATTTTCACCTTGTCCTCTTCCCTCGCCGTCCTCACCGTCGTCCGATTCTGAATCGCTGGACCACATATCTGCGCATGCATCTTTCACGTCGTTCAGCCGCTGTAACCACATCTGCTTTTTTCTCTCCTTTAAGGCACGCCTTTTCTCCTTGTGAACCTTGTTCGTCAATCCGCGTTCCATCCGGGTGTTAAAAATACGCCTTTTCACAGGGTCAATAACGTTGCGCCGAACGGCACCGTACAATGCATTTTTCGTCGATCCCGAGTGATATACCTCACGCAAGGCTTTTTCTCTAGCAACCTGTTTGTCTGTATGTTCGGTCTGACGGACTTGAGCGGCCGCTCCTGTTGCCATTTCACGTGCACGCTGCAACTCGTCTTTGTGCATACGGTACCATTCGAGTGTCAGGGCTCTTCCCGTAATCCCGTATTTTCTTTCACTCGCCAGGGCCTTGTGTTCCAATACGTCCGCTAGGCGTGTGCAAGCGGTCATGCGACAAGCCAAGCGAAATCGGTCATTCAGATCTGCTACCTCTCTATTGTGACTGACCTCACTGGTCGAGGGTCCCGGCGACACGGGTTCGCGCACCGTACCTGTGCGTCCACTCCGGATATCGAAAGACATAGTTCTTCTGTACTTGTCACCTTTCTGCGACGGATCGACAACACCTGACATGTCCTGATCAGTATCAGTCTTTGCATGCCTCGCGAGAACGTCCGTCGTCATGGTTCATAGCGGTACGTGTATATCATCATGCTACCCTTGGCTTTATCACGTACGTGTATAACACGTACCCCAAACCTGCTAGCACAGAAAGCGTCAGGATCGTGCAAATAATCTTGCTGATTATACGTGAGCAACACGATTCGCACACGTAACAGTCACCGTCAGAGTGTTTCCCACTGCGCCGACAAATGCCACAGCGCTCCACCAAAAGTGACACGTAATACAACATCACCCAACACCCCGCGCTTAAGACGCCTGCGTGCCAGTACGCAAACTGGGGGACGAACGCGTCACAGGATCGTAGGCGATGGGATGAATACGTCCCCATCAAACAGGCCACAGTGAGAAATATAACCATGGCATGCAAAGCTCCGCACGCGCCGGAACAGACCAACTTGTTGTGTCTGTGTCGTGTGGACACGCTCTTTCGGTCATTTTTCCCGATCGGCCAGTGGAACCCGGTGAATTCAAACTGGGAATACGGCGGAGGAGGTTCATCGGTGCCCGTGGTCAAGTACCGGTCGGCTTCCTCGGACACAACGGCTTCCATTGAGTCCACTCCGTCGAGAATGGCAGGTTTCTCATCGGGTTTTTCGCCCTGTGTCGGCGGCACTACGAGATTCGGTTCCGCATACGTGAAGCGCGGACGCGATACATCGGATTTTGGGTTGTGGCCTCCGGGGACGGCTGGGTTGTCGTTACAAGCTGTTGTTTTGTCTGCAAGTTTCTGTTGTGCTTTTTCACGAAGACCATCCATGATACGGATGTGAGCTACATGCAGTTTATGCGCAGCGTTGCGCAAGTGCATGCTCAAAACAACGAACAAACATAGACCCACAAGTGGGAAGCACACAGCGTCAAACAACATCTCCTGCAGCAGCTCGTCATAGGCCGCAACAAGGCGTTCCGGGGGTCGACCTGACGAATCAGTGGTAGGAACAGGTGACGCGTTCTCATTGCAAAGTAATATGCCGACAGTACACCTGAGTCTACGTGGGCGTCTCAACCAGCAGGCGCTTGTCGGGTATGCGGTTTGTGGCAAAAAGTAAGGTTCCATAGAGGCGTTGCGTCCAGAGCGTAAATAAATGCAACCGCAGTGGTCGTCCTCCGGCCACCACCCAGGGTGCCACAAGTGTAGAGCGCTGATGATCCCCGCAGCCATGCAGGCGATCGACGCAGCTAGGCCAGTGGCTACCTGAAATGTCGTGTGTCCCATATTTAATGCCGCACACAGCACGATAATGATCCCGCATTGATCGGTGAGGCAGCTGTCATTGTGACATCAGACAGATACACATCCCCCACTGCACAAATACAAGTCTCTGTTATGCAGCGATGGCTTTCGCGATCTGACAGAAAAAAGAAACCCAACCTGGCACCCCATGTGGCATCCATCCTGTGAAAAGCCCAGGAGAAGCATGGTTCTTGTGAATTGACGGGTTAACCACGTACAAATAAGCCCACCTGACGAAAACAGAGGACACACATTTAATGGTTTCCAGCGGGACGCCATTGCGTTCCAGCTGACGACGAACAGACAAAGCGAATGCGAAAAAAACCAAAGCGTGTCCATAATAGCAGAAAGCGTTCGCCACGCGGCCTAGTATGATATTCAGACTCTTTTCAATGTCATGTTGCCCGTTCAGACATGACCACCACCTCTCTCCCGCAACTTTGATGTCCTTCATGTTTTCCAATTGCTTTATGCACCCTCCCAGTGCAATTTCCACGTGCGCGTACGGTATAAAACAATCAGAACAGACTGAGCGGTTATCGTGGCGTTCAGGGAATTGACAGACGAAAAGATGATTCACGATTCGCCTGGCCGTAGAATGGGGCATAACAAGCGGATATCTTCTACGCATACCGTTATTCGATCGTATCAGCAAACTTGTCTAATGTGGCGTGAACGACTTTGCGTGCGGCGGTAGTGCAATGCCTGGTATCCTGTCCTTAATTTGCGAAACCACTCACGCCCGAAAACGGTGTTACTGCAAATTGCTACACACGTCACGCGCACGACTTTCGCACTCATGTGGGAACGTCCACAGATATTCTGGTAGCAAGTCGTCGGAGAAGTTGAGTGTCATTGCCGCGGCCAAATGTCGACATCCGGGTTAACGTCTGGGACACATGTCCGGCTAGTCGAGGCGTTTATCACGGATAACAGTACACTTAGGGGGACGCCGGTTTGTAACTGCACGATCAGGCAATTATTCGAGAGACGAAGTGTCACACATTTTTTATTATTGTGTCGTTTCAACGTTCCTGTGCCTGAGCATCCAACGCCTGCTCACCAGCAAATGCAAATAGCGTTCACGATCTGTCCCAAAGGGCGTGCTGAGTGGTTTCAAGGACGAGGGCGGCTGCAGTGAATAACAGGTACATGGCAGAGAGTACGTAGAACGTGATGCACGGGGGCTGAACTATTCCTGTTTTCGCCACGCGCACCATCTGCACCAAGAAACTTATGAACCAAGGGATGATCATGATCACATGCAAACCAGACACGATTGCGGATTTGGAAGAGGCTGTTACCATCCCCGTGAGACTGTAAAAATCACGTGGATCACCCTTCGTGCCACGCACGTTCTCTTTGTCATGCACCAGTAACCTTTCGCCTTCATGGTTTTCCTCACACGTGTCACCTCCATTGTCATCTTTTTCGTCTCTGAATATGTAAGTGTTTTTTCGAGGTCCTCGTCTGCTCCCAAACGTATGTTTATTACGTCCCTCATGAGCGGACATCTTCGTCTCCCTTGGGTTGTTCCTTCCGGAAATACGGTACGCGAACACAGTCAAGCAGATCATGCTGGATCCATATTGTATCATACATATAGGAAGAAAAGAACTGTCGTCACATAAAGATATATGTGCCGCGCCTGTTGTGATGATAATGCCGTATGCAGACACAAGAACAAAGGCGAACATGATACGAAGACGGCGACCTCTGACGAATGACGCCTTGCCGTTCATCGTTGTCTATGCTTTCGTTATTAGGGCAATCATATACAACAACCTGAACAGAAGAACAGTAGGAACACCCCCAATCCAATAACCAACAGAACCACACAGCCGCTACTGACACAGACCTGTATTTGGAAAGGGGCCATTGACCTCGTTCTCTCTTTACATCAACGTTCATGTCAATTCGTTATCGAGCCGTTACGGGAATTGAGAACAGTGACAACCAAAGGTATAACGGAAAACACGTTTTTGTTTTTGTTTACCCTCGAGGATCCGCAACATGGCCGCTATACCACCGCCACACCCACAACTGGGGCCTTGGGCCTTTGCATTTGACAACCATCACCTGGCCCCTTACCTCAACACGGGCGTACAGGAACTGTACACACTAGCGAAGAGTTACGCCACGGGAGGACTGCTGGAAAACGACCCTATGGATGCACGGTTGCTGGAATCCAAATTTATCAGATATTATAAATGCTATGTGGCGGGTGCGTCAGTGCGAGGCGTTCAAAACACACCCCTGGGCGTTTGCTTGGTGCAAAGTTTCGATCCGCACATGATGGACTGCAGGTACGAAGATGTCGAATACGTCAGTAAAGACGCTGTGATGTCGGAACCGCCACAGTCAGACAAGGCGCCCCCGAGGACAGTTCAGAGGCGGAAAAAGAAATTCACCTTCGCCTTGTCACATTCAGCCTACCTGGATGTGCCCTTTGACGTGCTGAACGTATTACGCACAAAGTTGGCCAGTGAAACAAACGATGCTCACACCACAGAACCTATCGTCCGGTTCGGGTATATGATGCAAGACGGCATGAGGGACCTCATAACGAGTCTGCGCGCCGGAAACATGGCCCACATGGGCGAGTTCCTGAGGGACATATCGCCGGACGCAGCCATTATGCGGGCACTGTACGCTACCAGGTTGCAGCTGCAACGTGCCCCTGACCCCAACCGCATAGCTCTTATGAAATGTCAGGCACTGAATGAGGCGGCGAGGATGTTTATGGCGAACCTGTTTTCAGTCCGGCTGGACGCATACGGCGCTGTCCGCCGCCTGGCGAACCAGTGCAGCCAGCAGTGTGACCGGATTCCTTTCATCCGCGAGAGGTCGCAAAGAGACGAAGGGGCGCCTTGGTCTGGAGCAAAGGCAAAATTGAAAGTCGCCGTGGAGGAAGCTGAGGCCCAGCTCAGCAGACCGGGAGCCGACCCGCCCAGCATCACTCAGAAGCTTCACCTGCAACGGATGAAAGATCTTTTGTCCTCGGAAAGTGAACTGTTCGATGCCTCGGATGTTCTGTGTGTGGTGCTGATGGGACCCGAGACTTACCAGCAGATGGCTCAAGGTATGTCAATGTACCGCGTGCTGATAGACTTGCGCCGTGGTGTGCTCCGCATAAACAAAACGGAGGAACAGATGATCGCACATACGGGTATCATGGTCCTTAACATACACAGCAACAAAGAGACCGTGAAAGACAGAGAACCGACAGCCGAAGAATACGTCTCGATCATGCGGGGCCCTGTCGACAGCAACGGGGAACCTACGGAGACTCTTTTCGCTGGAGTGGAAAAGGGTTACGTGGTACAGACATTCCCGGGGTTGACCCACAGAGACGGTCTGGTCTTGTTTTCGAAAGACGTCAGTGATGTGACAGACGTGACACGCCGCGTGGACCGTGATGTGACACGGGACATACTGCACGTGACGCAGACCACACCGATAGCGCTGTGCAGTCAACTAGACTACGTGCTGGACCGCTTGCAGAACCCGTCTTGTACTACAGGAAACCTAGGTGACCCACACCCAGTCAGGAACCCAAGCGCAAAACAACGCCTGCAAGTGCCCGTGAGCATGACGTGGAAAACCTACGGGGGCCGCGACGAAACCGTTACGGCTCTCCAGGCACTGATCGACGTCCTTTTTAACCCGGACCTGTACAATTTCGTGAGTACAACTAAAAGGTACAACACGCCTTCCAAACTGCATGCTGCAGGGACATCCGGACCTTCCGGGAGAAATGACGAAAGTACACACACTGCAGGAGTATGGGACGTCTTTCCTCCAAAAACCCGAGCATCCCTGTGTGATGTTGTTGCACACCATGACGTATCGACCACAGCTTTGAGGTTGCATGAAACTGAAGGGCCTATGGCGAGATCGTACGGATGGACCTGTGAGAACACACTGCTATTGCCTCTGCAGCGCAGCCTCAGTAATGTGGACCACATGAACTATCACCAAGCGGGATCTGTGCGTCTGCTCCATGACCAACCTAACCCCTTCCAGACGCTACACTTCATCCCAAAGAATCTTGACAAAACATCTTTTTCAAAATTGTGTGAAATAACAGGTGGTACAATACCAGACGGGTTCAAGGAAGGAACATCCGCGCTGTTCGTACCGAGATTTCATCTTGAAAATATACCGCTCTGTCTCCGACCCCTGTCCAGCGTTCAGGACGCGGGTGAGAGCATAGCGAGGACGCATTACCCTTACCTGTTGGACCCCACTGATCCGCGCTCAGAGGCAGCCAGGGTCTGGAGTACGTCGTTGAACCACTCTTGTCAAGACCTGCTCTGCAAACGCTGGGAAGCGATGCTGATCGCCAAGTACCCCACTGACATGTTGTTCGTCGAAAAATTTCACACACACGTTTGTGAAAATGGAGAAAGCATTGAATTCCAGTACCTGCTACGGTCAGCTTACATATTTTCCGCTTTCGGAGGGGTGCTGACATGCGACTCAAACCTGACGCTGATGAAGGCGATCGCAACAGTGCCACTCCCCCCTGTATTGAGGCAGTTCCCGCCTTTACAAAAACTACAACAAGCATGCCGTGGCATAGTGAAGTTAACTGAAGATGTCGCAGGGTGTTTGATGAAACGATTAGCTGCCGATCTGCAGGTTTTGGGTCACGGGCAGATAGCAGCAAAACTCGTGTCATCCGAGGCAGTGACGTTCACAAAAAAAGAATCTGCAATATTACTACGGCGTAGTCAAGAAATCAGCAGTTGCACGGACCTTGCTTTACCCACACCGCTACCAATGGGCGTGACGGGGTCTAACATGTGGCAGCATGTCGACATGAAAGACTCAACGGACGTGACGTGTTTCGCATGGATGCGGCAGGATCCGGATGAGTTTGCTACTCACCCAACTAAGTACGATGTGACTGAAAAGGCAAAACGTGATCAGACAAACGCGTATAGCAAATTTCATGTTAAGATACCAACTAATATATTCCAAACAGCAACGCCACAAGACATGATTCAAATGAAGACATTTTACAGCATAATGCAGCAACTTTGCGGGAGCACAATGACAGCTGTTAAACCACGTCAGGATAACCAACAGATGGCCGCGTGTGTCACTGTGGCTACAGCGAGGGACTTATTCAAAAAGACAGCTCGAAATAACCGACACTCATCCTGGGACACTCAAACACAATTCTACCCTTTAGATAACACGGTTTTCCGCATATCAGCTGTACCGGCAGCCAGTCTGCGTATGAAAACAACAAACGGTGGCCTTTACAGAACGGAAACTGCATTATGCACGGACGGGGTCTTCCTAAAAAACGCCGTCGACATTTCTGGTGACGTGAGCCACATTACGCTGAAAACATTTGAGGGTATCACGTTCGAATACGACGACGACACCGGCTTGATAAAACAAGACACCAAAACGAAACTGGAGGCTGCAAAAAAGATTGTCACAGATGAAACAGCCAAAACACTGTGGTTTCCCCTGCCCTTGTCCCTAGAAGTGATGGACGTAAACATGTGCGAAACCCTAACGGAAAATAAAGGAAAATTGATTGGAAAGGATATACCACGGTACAACGGGTGTGACATGCAGCCGGACATATACCTTTACGCTGCGGCACATCACCCAGTTCAGCGAGACGGCATTCACTCGCGCCGCGTAGCACTTTCGCAGTTGAGCCCGGAGGCCAGGGTGATGATAACACCTGTACAACAGACATATGCAACAGCAGCCGGTATATGCGCTCTTGCAAAGCAGGCAGGTCATGCCACCCTGGGTTGCATGGTGCTGCAACACGACAAAGTGGAAACAGAACACCTGTTCGCAGCCACCCCTGCGAGTATATGGCTCAGACAGGGACCCGTGCACACGCAAGAGACGATCAACGACACTCACAGTGGCACGATCGTGCAAGAAATGCTCCGTTTTTCTGAAACCAAGATGGGCACATCAGGCCTCGTTGTGCCGCACGCCATGTTCACAGGAAACCGCACAGACGGGGCATACCACCCAAGGGTCTCCTGGCAAGGCATCGACAGGAACGCACGAAACATAACATCTGACGTGGCCAGGCAGAAAAGTCCACAACCGATATACTGTTAGTGCCTACTTGCATGCCACTGGAAGCGTTCTGCAACGTCGTGGACGTGCGTAACCCGGGCAAGTCGGACGCTTTTCAAGACTGTGCCAACCGGATGACCCGCTCCATGTTTTTCACGGGGGAGGCGTCCGGTTTCAGCAACCCGTGGGCATCATTGCCGTTCTCCTTGGCTTACGTAGGACATTCACAGACGAGTGTAGGGGAACTGTTGCGCATGCCTCAGACGATTGCTGAGAGGTCACCCGTTCACAACGGACTGGACCGCGGCCTGACCGAACTGTTGGAGAACATGGAACTTGGCCATCTAGGGAGGAAAAGGAAAACACCAGGAGCAGACGTTCCTGTACCCGGATGGAAGGTCGGGACAAAAGGAGATGCAAGCCACACACATATCAGTCCGATGAGCCTGTCCAATAGCCCGGGCCAGTACCGACATCTCAGCCACGTCCTAGGCGGGGCCGTGCCAATGACATCTTGTTCAGCCCCTCACCTGTCCTTGGATAACCGTACATGGGGTGAGCCCACGCGCTTCCCTGACGGAAACTACAAATTGAACGGGTTTAACACATTACTATTCAACCCAAATGCCAACCCTGCCACGTCTGGAGGCCGTCCAATGGCATGAAAGGGATTGGAGCGGTAATTGTCAAAGACGTTGTAAAATGTTTTGGAACTGTTATCTAATAAAGGTTTATAGTCGCAAGCATTGGTTGTTTGTTATATGTTGCGTACATGGTTATGTTCAAACACACACACAACACGCCGATCCCAAAAACAACACAACACATGAACACAATGTCGAATACCTCTTTATAACGCATGCCAAAAACACCCCACAATGTTGGTCAAATGTTTGGTAATACTAACAACAAGAATATGCAAACAAAGTTCAGTCCTGGTTTGAGAATCTGTGAGAGTCCCCTCCTCTTTGCAATGTCTCCTATCGTACAATCCTGTACGTGGGGGCAGAGCGCGTTAGGCTATACATCCGTTGACACAATTTCAAAACGCATACGACCTTTGCCCCACTCGGCTTCGTCCTCTTTCAACATGTATCCGATATTTTCCAAGCAGTAAATAACGTACGAAAGCAATTCGGCATCAGCGGACATGGGAGTAAATTTGTAAATTTCCAAGATGATCATGCTCTCCAAAAACGGGATCTCGCGACACAACGCTTTGTAGACGGCTGCTTCCGTTTCTGGTGACAACACAGGACCGGACTGGTTATTGAGGTTCATCAGACAGAACAGACACGATTCTGGTGGCCATGGGTCCACTTGCAGGTGCTTCCACACATTCAGATGACAGTTGGTTGCCAGGGCGAGACTGTAGCAATCAGACAAGTCAGAAGCCGACTTTCGCGCTCCCCTGATGAAGTCTACCATTTGCCTGGCCGCTTCAGCATTTACACTGGTCATGGCGGCTTTTAGAAGGACGAGCCGTCTGAGTGACACCGACCGCTTAGGTCGAGGTTTATCGCGACGGCTCACTGACGACATCGCGAGGGTCACAACTTGTACATATATGCAACTGGCACAGGGCCGTGTATCACTTATATAAGTAGTGGCCTGCCATTGGGGACGCAGACGTAACTGCACGGCAGGCCGTCAATGATACGATACGGGGGGTTGTGTTCCGGTCATATCATACGTTAAACAGTTGCTGTCACGTGATGACGGAAACGTCGCCATGTGTGACCGGCAGTCACATCGCTTCTGAGAATGGGAACATGACAGGTACGAGGATCATGATTCTTGCATGGAGGTTTCATGCCATATCCCACGACGGAACGTGTGCCTTGGCTACTTTCACCTGCGTTCCGTGTGAGGGGACAGATAAGGGCGTCCGATATCTGCCTCTGCCTTTTAAAATACCGGGAGGGTTGAATGTCAGGTTACATGCACGTCTGCCGAAAGACCACAGGGACTCGCATACCTGGAAGTGCCCTTGGACATTCTGTGACAAACTCCCGACCGAAAATAGCGTGTGGCACGATTTCATACCTCACCTTTTTCAGGCACTCTGCATGCACCTATCCGCTGCTAGTAGGAACAAAGAGCACCCGCTCGCCTGTTTCCCTCCGCTGATGACCAGTGGTGTGCGACCTGTCTTCCTGCCGGCACCCCGTGGCGGGACCGGGAGGTACCCAGGTGTTCTCTCACACTTTGCGCTTGACCATTCGGAGATGGACATGCGTGCGTGGCTGCATGTGAAACGCTTACGTTTACCAAAAGATGTCATCGGAAATGTTTCCTGGCCTGCACACGACCTCCACCGGAAATCGACAAACCGTGCGACCGACGGTGATGCGGACGCAATCACGGAGCAAACATTCACACGAGTCGTCAATTCGGCCGTACACGAGTCACTCAACGTATGCAATGGTCACCGCCAAAGGCACAACGCTGTCGCATGGGACCCGCTTTCGCGCGCCGTCATACACTTATTGCAGACGTCCGGTGCCACGATGAACGTACCCTCAGACATGTTCACATTGCCACAGCTCACATTAGCACGATGCCCTGTACCACAAACAGCCAACCCTTTGAGGAAAGCGCGTGAATTGAGTGCATTTTCCGAAATGCTCAACCAATGTTTAGAGGACACGGAGTTCGGCGGTGCGTTCCTATTGTGTCAACCTCCATCACACACGCTCCCGGATGACATCCATTGGCTGGACGTCAGCTCTGACCTAAGTGACATCAGACATGGTGCCTTCGCGCAGGCGTCATGGGTCCTGGAACACATGTGTCCTTCGCCCCTGCACAGGTCGGAGCTTTTTATTATATTACCCTACGGTTGTGTGGTTACTGGCCAGGGTAAATTGGCCTTTGTGAATTCGGGTGTCCCGTGTCACGCAGGCGAGGATAGCCTGCACGCCCATATATCCATCATGGGATGGCCGCTGAATTTGTCACCTCAAGCTTTTGTTGCGGATGTCGCCATACCCCTGTCAAAACGGTATAGCAAAAGCACAACAGAACCACATAGCCGAATCCCAATTGAGCCACATACGTGCAATCCATGCGTCTGCAACGAAGGAGAACCCCTTTCAGAACAGAACCAAGCACGCGATGATGAGGGTGCCGATAAAGATAATCATGCGGTCACTATCGTCAAAGGACTCCCGCCGCAAACGGGAGGGGTGATTTATGCCAAGCGGGGCGTTCACACGGGGCAGTTTTACGGTATGGACGCCAACCAGTTTTACCCCACCCTAGGAGCACACCTGGACACGGAGTATTTACGTGAGCTGCTGGCTTGGTTGGCGGAACGCAGGCGCTTATTCTCACCATCGAAATCGGCCGCCTCCCGCGTAAAAGCCTGCCAAGTGATCACTTACGGACAGTCGAAGTATTACGCCCCTGAGCTCTATGACAGATGGACACAACTGGCACAGCAGGCAAGCACAGCTATGGTGGAGTGCGTGCCTAAAACGAATCGTTTGTTGCGCGTGATGAAAGACAGCGTACTGTTCGAGGCTTCCCCAGACCTAACGGGCACAAGCGAAGACGCGGTTGCAGGGTCTGATGCGGAACTGGATATATTTCAAAGCAGAGTACAGAGTCTGACAGGCTTTGCTGAGATGACCTTCAAACTCGAAGGGTCCTACAACCTCGTCGGCCTCATCGGGCCCTGTCATTTATTTCACGCCAAACGCGATCCATCGTCCGGTTGGCGCTTGTCCAAGGTAACTGGCATCCACAGGTCTGATCATTGCCAAGCTGTCTCAGAGGCCATCGACGCCACGTTACATGAGGTCGTGCTGATACTCGGCGGAAAAGCAGACACTGGCTGCCCAGTGGAAGTCGCAACGCGAGATGAAGTGGAACAGTGTGTGCGTGCAGGCATGAAAGAAATGTACAAACACTGGCCGACAACGTGGGAAGTGCACACGACAGACCTAAAAGGCGTTTTGGGAAATCAACCCGATCTCGTCAATCGGTTCCTCCTGCCCGCTTTCCCGACAAAGCTGTCAGCTCCTACGAAGGGGGCACACTGCAAACAGAAGGGTGATTTCGCCGAAGTAACAAAAGCCCTGGTGTCACTGCGAGATTTCGATCCTTACGTGTGGAAGGAAGGCCGTTTGCCTGTACGTTTGACCGTGAAGGGGAAAGCGGGGCCTTACGTTTGGGTTGAACGCCCCGCAGTGTACAGTCCGGCCGACTGGGCATACAGCCCTTTCCACAGGGGGTTGCTGGGAGACGCCGAACACGCGGGCCGCCCTATCCTGTCATGTTCCAAAATCAAAGCACGAAACGTGCCGGCAGAGGACCTGTGTTTCAACGTGGGACTAGTGCACCGTGACCACGTCTTGCCAGGCACAACCTTAGACTGGGAAAGGTACAACGACGTACTGTACGCGGCGGTGCTGCCAGTCTTGCGAACTGTAACAACGGCGCAACTGCAGAAGATGCTATCGCACATATTTCATTCCGTCGCCGTCCAACACACACCCCCACGGTCTGCCCACGCGCAAGAAAACCTGTTACCCTACGGTATAAAATCGCTGTGTCCAACCACCATGGCAGAGTGCCAAAGATTGCTGCGTCTTGATGACGAACGCACCCTGTTGTGCGATTCAGATTCATGTTACCCGTCTTGTTCGTGAATATCAAACCAATACGGATTCACCCTTCGAAGCGCCCGTGTACACACACGCGATAAGACCAGATACAGCTTTGAAATAACTATGGAAAACGGACATGCAAAGCGCTCCGAGTTTACGGATTTATACGTTGGTTTCCAACTTTTGGACAGATCTGCCGGTATGAGGGATTTCATTGAATGGCTGCTCCACCTTAAACACGATGACACGTTTACATTCTGCGGTGGACCAGACGCATTTACTAACAGACGAAAGCACATAGCATACCGTATGGCCCGATGCTTCGCTGATTACGCCCTCGTGCTGGAGGCAATACACTTCGCGCTAGAACGCATAGGACTGGAAGACCCCACACTGTGGGCAGCTTTTATGCCGGACGGAGTCGGTTTGCGCATATCCGCCTTCATGCAAAACAAAACGTATTCGTCTCTGTGGGCGTCTGTGGGTAAACCCCATGAAATTGAGCTCAGGACGGCCTGGGCGGCGGCAACCCAATTCTGGACGCCAACGGGAACACCATACGCAGAAGAGGGCCATTTCCACCTGTCGTACGACCACCCACGTGACCCCGTACCGGGCGCCTTGCGTTTCACCGCATGCGGAGCTCTGGCTTTGGCTTGCGTGTCGACCAATACGGCCGCTAGGATGGGACAGATGCTACGTTTCCACATGGACCGGAGGCTTGCACTGCCGGCCATAGTCATACGTGACATGGCGCTCGGGTTCCTCATGATGTCGGGTGCAATACGCCACAAGAGCGAAGGTTTTATTTACACCGTAGACATGGATATGATACACCCTTTGCGCAGGCTGCTGAAGTCACACGCCTCCACTTGTGCTCTACCCGACGCCGATATGAATGGTGCCGCTCACGGATCAAACGCGTGCCGCTGGAAGTGTACAGGACACGTCTGGGCCACTGTGTTCCGACTGTTACAGGCCGGGGATGCAATGGACCCAGTAGCACAGTACGCAAGGGACATGCGCCTGTCACACGAACACGTGTGGAACGGTGGGTTGGGTCGCGGAAACGATATCCCATAATTCAACCCTACCTTTCCCACCTCCACTATTCCCGGGGATCTCTGCAACTGCAGAAACGTCTTGACGGATTGACAAAGACGAAACTGTAAGTAAGAAGCAGGTGGCTGGAAATGAGGAGATGTTGAACCCTACAGAATCAGACCGAGTTTTTGGACACTGATCATATCATACACACTCGTATTTCATCAAGAAATTGAGTTCAGACCACAATAAAGATAGATATATATTTATTTATTGTTTCACATTGTCATTGCTCTGCTGTGTTTTCGAATGTGTATGTGCGTGTGTGTGATGTAGGTCATATGACAAAACGCTCTAAAGGTACAAAAGTCCAGCGCGATCAAATAACGTACACGTCAGAACGGCTGATTGGGGTACCTGACAAAAAAAAACAATGTACAATTATAACAGTTTAAAGTTGTATACACATCACAAAGAGAAACATATACCACATCACTCGCAAAACTGGTTTGGCTGGACCACAACAAAACATACGTTGTCACATGTTAATGTCCGACACGCGCAAATCCCATGATGGGGACAGTATCAAACCTTTTCAATCAGTATTGGGTTCCACGATGCAACACAACAATGCCACGTCCATATTGTCGTCAAGCAGTACTCTTGACATGTAGTCACCATGTGTAACAAACACGTCGAAGGGCGACACAAGAGACTCCAAGACCAGTTGCACAAAACGTCTGCCCTCCTCGGAAAACCTGACAGCTTCCACGACACGGGCGAATTCGGGGTCCTCAACCACCACGATGGGTCCAGACCGAGCGTCCTTACAGATTACACAATTGTATGTGTTCAACGTCTCACCCCATGTCCCCGTGAGTTCATATCGCCATTGTGGTTTGACGGGTAGTTCCTCCACGCAGCACACGGTGATAATCTGGTCGCATTTCTTATGTGCATATCGTAGACCTTCCGTGTTTGCTGCAAAGTTCGCATAAACGAGGATGTGTGGGTACGATATTAACACAGCGGACATAATATCACAGATCACTCGGGGTTGCAGATGACGGACAACCGTGATCAGATCACGGTCAAGCGCTGTGGCCGTTCGCCTGTGCGTTACAGACGGTCGCAGTGGTCCAACGTATCTCTTCTCTTTCACATGATGTTCTGCGACGTCTGATGTTTCGGCACGCAACTGCTGTATGTGACTGTGACAACCGCCAGCATGAGACTCATTGGATGCGGCTTTGGGCTTTCGCCGAATCTTGCACATCAACATTACCGTCCTTCCGTTGACAGAAGCCCTGTTGACATCATCTGTCAGCAACACCTGCCAGGGGTTGGTGTCAGTATCCTCCTCGGTCACCATGGCTTCCAAGAGGCTTTGCAAAAACGCACGACCGCCATCGGAATCGCTCGCGGCGCGCACAAGGCATTCAAGCTTTGGGTACGTCACCAGCACCATACGTTCGCCACTAGCGTTTGTGTACGCCCCACAATGGAACGTACTCAGCACCTGGTCCCATTTTCCAACAAGACTGTAACTGTGATCGGGCTGTAAGGGCAATTCCTGAACGCAGTATATGGTAAAATCCTTTCCGCAAAACACGTTTTCCTGTGATGCAAATTGCACAACGCAATCAAGCATGTGTGGGAAGAAGGCCAATGCTGCCGCCACCAGATCACATATTAATTCGGGGTTCAGTTGCTCGACGAGTTCGGACGCTGCTCGGTTGGTACACAGAAAGAACAAATCTCTCTGTTCTGATGAACTTGTCATAATTCCTTGATCAGTTCCCGTTGGTCTGGCACCGGGGTGTTTATCGGGACACTTTAGCAGGACCTCCGCCACAGTGGAAACTGCACCCTGAACGCCAGTGTCGTTAAGATAGATCACGTTCCCCGGTCTCTGGACTGTTTGCGGGGATTTCAACTTGCATCTCACGTCAAGATAACACACACCGGAAATGTGTGGTCGGAAGCATGCAAACGATACATGACCGGGCCTACCTTTTGGTTTGGCGGTATCGTTACACGTCCCGGGTTCCCCATCGTTCGATTTGGTACACGCGGTACCATCCGGTCGAGGGGCTTCCACTTCGCGATCTGATATGACAGTCTTACCCGTGCTGCAGCCTTCAGCTTCAACTTTCTCTGTCGCCGGGAGCGACGTGTTTTCGTTCGACGACATTTTTGTGCAACAGCCTCGACGGCGGCGTAGAGGTCTATGAGGGCATACCTACCAACCGCGATATTTATGAGGCTGTGGAAGTGCCGGTGCATCACGTGATCACATGTACCAGCGGCTGTCACATTTATATATATGATGTGGTATCAGTCAACCCCCCCCTCCAGATTTTGCCAAAAACGGGTTACACACGTGACGCACGCTGATTGGACGACCGTCAGCCGACTGGGCATACAAAGTGCTCCTGCGCATGCTGCCCGGCCATTTCTCTGATGCCAGTTACGCCGACATGCAAACCCCAAACGCGCACTGCTATTCAGAAGGTCTAGCCATACGCGTGGATGAGCTTTTGTCCCTGGTGCAAACAGGTCTCAGGAGGAAAGACATCCAACACGTGTTGCAGGCCACCGATGAACTGTTAGGATCAAGACGACCGCCCAAACTAAAATGGAAACACGTTGTAAAGTTCCTGCTGGAAGACCATTGCTTGGCACCGGCGCGTGTTTTCACGTTAGTGGCCGATTTGTCAAATGCAACGGGGAGCAAGTCGAAACGCAACATGAGATCTGTCATTGAAACTCTGTTGGACGTGAAAACATCTCGTGTAGCTGTGTGCATGTGTACCGCGACTTTGACCCCTCCCTTCCTGCACCCGAGAACCCCGCTTCCACCGATGAGGGTGTTTCAACCGGACGCAACTCTGATACCGTTGGTGGAATCGGAACCGGGGACAATGTCCGCCGCGCTCGCCCTGACCAATCTGCTGCGGGCATGGCGTGATTGGAAAAACAAGGTGGAAGAATGTAACGACTGGGACGTGAATCCGATCGTGACCGGTGACACGAAAGACGACATCGCGGTTTGGCTGTTGTCAGCAGCCAGACACGTAGCCATGTGCATGACGTGCTGTCCGGCAAAGGTCACAGACGCAGGGAAGGCAGTGTTGCAGAGTAAGCCACACGGGAAACCACAGCTTATCGACCTGGTGCTGTCTCTGCTACAACGGGAGGCCATAGCTGACCGGGACAGTTACATGCAAGTGTTCATATCGGCGTGTGGCAAGTTTGCACGATACGGTGACCCTGTTTTGATTCTCTTCTGTGTCGTGATCAGGTACCTGATGTGCATGTGCCCTCCTGCACTGAAGAACCGGAAAGGCGGCCGGGGGCAGCTTGTGAACCACGACGCTTCCAAAACGTTGCTGGTCGACGAGGTGTTGGTTAAACCAAAGTCTCTACCACCTTTGAACGCGATGCCTGACTACGCCATCGACCGCACAACCAGACGGGGCAGGACGGGACGCAGCGTCCCACAGCCACCAGGGTTGGTTACCGAGCTTGCAGCAGACCCCACCCACTGTACAGAGTTTTACGGTTCCCGGCGGAAACGTTCGCACCAGTCGATGGAACATTACGCCGAATTGTATCCCGTTATTACAAACCAGTGGGTGTGTACCAGACCGAAGCGGCCACGCAAGACCCACACACGCGGGGGTGGAAACCCTGCAACAGAGGTATGCAAACGACTTAGGAAATGTTTCCCATCCATGACCCAACCATGTGACAGCGACGTTTATGGGCTTTCGTTGCCCAAGTGTGATCGCTTTTCCCGGAAAAGGAAGCAAAAAGACACAGGTGACGCAGACGCTAAACGCCCCAAATGCCACGAGGTAACATGTGGACCAGTTCGAATGACCCTTAACTGCAGATGTCCTGCTGACATCCTGAAACAGCGTTTCACATCCATCACAGAACTAGAAGAGGTCATGAGCCGCCTGCCTCTGTTGCATGTGCCGCATCAGAAAACGAAATCGTTCACGAGAGCTGATTTGAAATCGCAGCAGGTGTTCAAAGGCCCCATGCTCTATCACGACGCAAAACAATTGGCGTTCAGGCACGCAGCCATGAACATTTTCCTCGGGGACAAGCACACTCCGGGCTGCGTAGAGTTTTTCTGTAACGGCGTGATGTCGTACATGCAGACCAACCTGCATATTGCCTTCGGATTGGAATACTCTTACGTATGCGGCAGCCACCACACATTTTACAACCATTTTGCCGACGGTGGGCCAACGGGATGTTTTGTCATTGACCATAACGAGCTGGGTCTCGCGCCCCTGCACAAACTGTCGGCTGACGACGCCAAACGCTTGCCGCTATCTTTATGGCTTCATTTGGCCTACCGGTTTGTTCTGCGGATCGGTATATCACCTCAAAACACGTTGTTGGTGGACCGCAACACGGCCTTCGCCAATGCAACCTTTCTCAACGAAAGGAGACTCCCCGTGCCCTACACAGCAGATCTGACTGAATGCCTGATGGGAAAGAACATACCACAGGATGTGGCCAAAGTTATGAAAGAAACTGTGTCGAAGCACAAGACTGAACTGGCCGTCAAACTAAGACGTGCGTTCAAACCGGGATCACAGACGTTACAAAACATATATAAACTGGCAGAGATGATGAAAGTAGATATACCGGAGTACGTAACCGGCACGGCTGAATTCATCAGCAAATTGATCGAAGCCTCCTGATAAGACTTGTTAGAAATCATGTCACAACTGCCAAACTGGACATTTCAATATGTACAGACACACATATACACATATGTACAGACACACATATACACACACAATGCAACATCAAAACCTGCATACAATAAATATATTTTGTTTAATGAATAAATATCACATTGCACATTATGACTGTATGTGTTTGGTTTTATTTGGTTTTGTATCATGAGTGTTTTGTTTCATATAGGATACGACGAAAGTCAACGCGTCGCTGGTGCAGCAGCCAGGAGTTCGAAGATGTCATGACTCTGTTTTATATCCCATAGATCCCGCGCGTTTGCCTCTTGTGCGTCAGCGTCGTTTACCGGAGGCGTGTAGTGTCGCCTGGATATCAGCGTGTGTGGTGAAAAAGCGGGCCCCACATATACAGCCTCCTCGAGAGCGTAAACCTCACCCCCTTCCCCCGGACATAAATGTGACGGATCGGCCACAGACAGACACCGGACACGGTTCCCCGGATGGGCCAATTGGTGCGCCACAACAGCATATGCCACCAACCGAACCTTGTGCATGTGGCAGAGAAACCGTGTTTGCTTCAAACTGTCCAGACGAGTTTGGTTTTCGGCATCACCTGACGACGTCTGCGCTTCCTGCGCCCGCAACTGCTGCAACAGTTCCAGATACTGTTCCTGCATCACTGGGAACACATCCCCGAAGCGTTCCGCCTGACGTGACCCCAGTGCTCCCATTTCCGATTTCAAAGTGCAGAACCTCTCAACGTCAGCACGCGCAGACGCGGGGACGCCCCTTGCAGACCAAACAGCGTGCATAACAAATCCCGCCCTGACGGGGCACGCTGTGTCCTCGTGCGAGTCCCTTGACATCCACATAGGGCCAAGTTGCAGGGACTTAGTCAGTTCTGAGGCCATCGATATGTTGACAGTTTCCAGCAGGGGCTCCCCGCAACTGACCTCCCACGCTTCAGCTACACGCGGGCGAGGAACACGGGACGGATCATACGGTGACCCGTCCCCAGGCACAAGCCAACCATTTTGCAAATCGTCGGGGTTCACGTCTGCTCCCGCCTGCGCGGAAACAACCTCTCGGAAGAGCTGCACTGCTTTGACACATCGTCTGACGGCGAAAAGTCCTGACAAGATCTCTTGTCCCGCTACGCGGGGCTGCATGCAACAGGACAGGTCTTCTTTCGCCCTGCGCAATTTGCGCAACAGCTTTGCGTGCCTCGCCCTCACCAGTTTGCGGTGACGTTCGAAAACGCGCTCTCCCACCGATTTCTGGACGGAGTCTATGTCACATGACGTCATCTCCGTAACTAAGGTATCGATGTAATCATCAACGCAAGAACGTCCAGGACGTTCATTGTTTCCACATCCAACTGCTTGGTTGCCGATCCCATAACGCCTCCCTGTCACCCGCTCCAACATTTGCGCCAAACCCCCGTTTTTGCTACCATCCATGTTAATCCCTTTCAAGATGTCCCACGCAACAGCTTGTGGCGCGTCTTGGACTCCACGGTCCCTAGCTTTTTTCAACTGCTCCTTGATCCTAGTCTCGTGTTTGCGGGCTTCAAGCTCGGCCTGAGCGTCCATGGCCGCAAACTCGTTCCCCACGAGCTCTTCAACAGTCAACCCGTAGACGGGAACCGTGTACATGAGAACGGCATTGCCCGCGTAATGACCCTCGGTTTGCACGTCAGTGTCACCGCGTTCACCACACCATCTAAAAATATCAGCCGAATTCCGCCAATGCGAGTCTATTTCCGAACGGGCGCGCCTCATGTTTTCCAACAACAGACGGGTCTTTTCTGCCACATGACTGTTACCCAGTCGCAGCTCCTTGAGGAGCCTGTCGTCTGCGCCAGAGGTGTTCCCGAAACCACAGTAATACCTGTCTTCAGTGGGGTCGACAGAGTTTATAGGACGTGGAGAACCGGCAGCCAGTGCCATGTCAGGAGCGTTAGGCAACTGGTTGACCGCGGCCACACGTTCGCCATCACCTGCATGAGCAGCTCCATCTCTGCTTCGCTCCCGTTGACATGACCCGCTTCCTGCCGGTACATTTAACGTCTGGAAAAGATCATGCCCCGTGTCACATGACACAATATGAGAACCGTTACTGGCACCTAACCTGGTTTGTTCAGGTGGGTCGGCCCCTGCACGGGACCCATCTTGCGCGAGGGAATACGCAAAGGCCTGAGCGGAAACACATGCTAAACAACCCAGGCTCATATCCAACAGGTGGGGAGGCAATACCCAAACTGAAACAAACAGTTTCGCACATACTTCCTCTAGCTCTCCGAGGGCGGTAATAACCTCTTCCAGGGGTGTGCTGTAAAAAGCGAAATCAAGGTCCCAACAGCATTTCTGCATCTCGTGCACCGTCCATGCAGTGTTACTGCCCGTTGTGTGCCAAAACCGACAGTCCTCTGTCCGAAGCACAGAACGGAAGTATTTCTGACACAGCGACTCAACCTGCTGTTCCGTCAAGCCCTGGTTTCTACCACACCTCGCGTCTCGCTGCATGTCTTGAGAGTTACGAACGTATTCTTCCAGACAGGAAGCAACGTGATCCATCTCGAGGGACAGTCGCGGCAAGAGCAAGGACAGTCCGTACGTGACACGCGATAAAGAACAATGCAGACTTTCACGTACAAAAAATGACATTTCCTTTGCCACACACGCGTTTGACCGCAAGCGTGGCAAACTCTGAAGCATAAGATCAGGATACACATGTTTTGATACGTTCACATCGATCAGCGCCGTCAACGTGTCCGCCCACAACCTGAGCCACTCTGTAGAATCCGCGCATTCGAGCGGGTGCCCGACAGCTACACCGCGCTCCTGCACCGTGTGTGCCGATCGGTCGTCTGAGGAAGCCATAGTGTTTCACCGATTGTTCTTTTTTTTTGAAAGTCAACTCAGGCCGGACATCGGCCTCCGATCACCCAAATAAGGCATGGCGGACAGAAACCTTGGGGTTGTACCCCTGTCTCCGTGGACCACATTCAACACACAGGAACAGACCCTGTCGCATGACCATGCGTCTGCCGGTTGCAAACGTTCGGATAACGTGAACGTCAATGCAATAAAGAGCGCCCTTACAGTATGCTCATACAACCTCGGGGCCCCTGTGTCGATCATCCCGACAGGACTGTCGAAGCGTGAAGACGGGACACGTTCACGTCTACCTGACGGTTCAGAACGCAGAGAAGGGTTTATGGTAGTGTCATGCCCAGGAAACACGCACAAAGCACGAGAAGTTCCCGCCAACTCCAACACAAGCCTTCCAATGGTCGTGAAGGTGGAAGAAGAAGGCGTACAAGCTTTGACACTGGAACATTCACTTTTCCCAGACAACCCTGATGAAATACCTGATAACTGCAACGGGGAAAAATATTCAACAGACCAGCGTTGCAAACTGCGCCCTGTTACACAGGACAACCAAGGACCACCGGCGCGCGCTATACGTGTCGCAGCCCGTAACCCCTTAGCTCAAGTGGTTGGAACTCCCCATACGTTCAAACACGCAAACAGTTGGATGTCACTAAGCGCACGCCGCGGAATAGTCGAACATCTGGTCGATGCCGCCGGCTTCAAGAACATACCCGTATCAGAGGGTTTGTCAGAGGCATTGCGGGTGGTTTACACGGAGGCCCGCTGCACCCTACCAACGTGTGTCGCCTCAGCGTATATGCGGAAGTCGTCGCGTATGCAAGGGACTTCGCATCCACGTGGACTTGTCGCCCTGCCAGCGAAATTGTTCGACGTAAGCTTAGCGGTCACAAATCACGTTCGTTTACTGGAATGTTTCAACATTGTTCTTTTCATGTACGAATTTCTGCAGCAGGCCAGAGATCCCTCCCAGTTACCGTCACAACGTTTTGCTTTCGTGTCAGGCGACAGAAACGAACAGCTGCACTGCGAAGACCTGCTCGTCAGATTACCGTGCATGCTGTGCTTGTTGGCGCAACACAACCGCGTGTGGAACCCGGACTTGGTCAGCGCCGACCTGAACGCCATGGAAATCGCACGTTCAACAGCATGGGACGTAGACCAGGACCCACCCAACCCTGATACATTGAGCGTGGGAATGGACGCACTGCCAGACGGCCCATGCGTGTACGTGGACGACCTGCCTTCTGACTGTTTTTTACAGGGCGTGTTTACTAACCGGTTTTCGCACGTGACGTGCCAGATAACAAACCGCTTGTATATGATTCAAAACATCGCGGACCACTGCCATTTCGAATGACTTATCCGCGACAGAAACACAATAACATGGCTCGATGCGAAGCCATTTCGAACTTAGACACCGGCGTTCCCG
The DNA here is from genome assembly GCA_026874595.1 of Sipunculus nudus. NCBI lineage: Eukaryota > Metazoa > Annelida > Sipuncula > Golfingiida > Sipunculidae > Sipunculus > Sipunculus nudus. The sequence continues at coordinate 53,070,819 of CM049321.1, forward strand.
GCGCTGCTGTCACCGTCGCAATGTATTCAAGCACCGGTGGGAATTTCCGAGCCGTCGTTTACGACTCAGAGGGGACGTGTGTCGTGTTAAACGTTTCCGATGGTCAACAAATCGAACAGTGGGCACCCGGAGAATGGTACCGTGTGTCTGGCAATTTCAAGCGTATCTGCAACGGCCTTGTTTTGAGTGTGAAAGGATTCGTGTGGGAGCGTCACCATCCGCCTACCAGTTGGTCGGAACTGACGTCTCAACAGCTCAATCTGAGGCGGTTACGTATAGCAGAAACCTGTAAAGAATTACTGACAAAAGACCAGCACGAAAACGGCACCTCATTCTGTGACATACCAGCCCCCGGCCGGTTTAAGTGTCACGTGGACGAGCACATAACAGTCGTCGGTCGCGTACAACTAATAGAAGATTCTGAAACTAGTAAATCAAAAAGGAAGATACGTACTCTCACAGCCGTTTTACCGGAAGGGGCATCTTTCGAGTGCGTCTTGTTCGACCCACCCGAACAATTTCCACACATGCAAGAACCAGCGGACATGCTCCTCCTCGTACGTGACACCTTGCTGACGAAAAGAAACAACACTTACCGCTTGTGTCCCCGTCTCTCGTGGCACGCTGTGATAGTACAAGCCGCACAAACTCATGACTTTTTCGTTGCCAGGTATGGTGACGTGGGCGATGACGCGCAGCATGACACGCAGCCTCCCGGTCGTACACCATCATTCTTTAACCCTGCAGCCGTCCCCTGCAACGGGAAAATAACACATGTAACACACCCAGGCGACACACAAAAATGGGAAGGTCTCTGCAAGGTCACATTACACCTGACGGAGAGATACGGTGACTGTGAAAAGGGAGCATCATTTGAATTGAGGTGCGACCCGTCGATGCTGTCGGACGCCGAAGTCCTCCCTCCTTTCTGTGAACTTTCGTTGGACGACGAATGCGACAGCGAAATTATATCACAAATCGTGCCACCAGCCGACGTGTCCTGTTACTTGTACGGAGACGTCATTTGCGCGCTTGGGCTTTCAATCGACGCCCAGGACTAACCTCCACGGAGAAGGGTCGGGATATTTGTAAATACTGCATTTTTCAGTCTCCGTGTAAGACGGTGTAACAGTTCATCACATTTTACCCGGAATAGTGACACGATTTCAGTGCTGAGGGCGACCCGTTTGGCTAACGACCAGAGCATCGCGCGGTTTGTATTTCCGGTCGGCCAGGTCACGATAAAAAAACCAAGGATGCAGTGTAAGCCGCACGACTTGAGTGTGTCAGCCCTTTTGTACCTTGCCCGGGGACGTCGCCTCCGCAAATGTTACTGTGGTGCCATGATTTTTTTACTGTTCGGACTGACCTTTACAATGATTGGACTCGGTGTGGCGTACAACAGATTGTGTAGGAAAATGTGACCCAACGTTTAGTCGTGACAAATAGTATGCTATTAAACACAGCTGACATTTTGTTATTTGAGAAATGTAACGTGCGGTCGATATGATATCTGCGGGCGCAACATGAAATACATACACCATCGCGCACAAACAGAAGACAGAGGAAACGGATTTCAGCTAAATGTTTCTGACATTTATTCGATGAAACTGCGGGCAGCATTAAACCATGCAGAGTCACGTGAGAGTACAAAGTACTCCATCTACAACAGGAATACCAATACAAAAGTTGGGTTGCAGAAATATAAGCACCCAGTGAACAAGATGCCTTCACACCCTCCAGATGCCGTGCCCCTCCTCACGTGCAAGATGTCGCTGTTCGGTTTACGCAACGAAACATCCAACCGCACATGTCGCAGGTCTCGCCTGCTCAGGTGGTGCACAGCAATATACAAGTGTGTCACATCGATAACGTGCAAACCTTGCCCTGCCACAACTGCGTATTGTATATTCATATTTGATATGGCCAGGCACATGCCGGTCTGCCGCGTACCAACGCTCGTGAGGTTCAAACGACAGGTATTCCCCCGGTTATTAACAGCTTCGCCGGTCGATTTCGGATCCCTCGTGTACACGTGGGAAATTATCGCACGACACAACAGCTGGTTGACCGGTGTCCCGGGATACAATCCACAACAGCGGGAAGCGGATATTTCCCATATCGCATCCGCTGCGTACAGGACAGCCGTGTGTGCGATAGAAACCGCCTGTGCTAAAGAAGACGCCGAAATCAGCAAAACGGAATATGCTGTTGGACAGGGACGGGGGTTTTCAACGTGTATGAAGATGTTGTACCCACGGCTGCATCCTCTGGATGCCTGTAACCCTGAGACCGGTTTGATAGACCCGGAGAGGGCATTGTCAACACGACCCGTGACCCGCTGGAGAGGTGCACCCGTTTGTGAAAACAGCACTCTGCCGGAAGACACGCGTGCCCCAAAGGTGACAGTATTAAAAACGTGGCAGTCGCTCCTGACAGGCGCAGTCATTGCAGACGTACGAGTAACGATGGGCAAAGCGGATGGGCATGTCGGTTTTAAACCACGACGTGTTACAGTCTCTGCAACCTCTGGCGCCCATCAGCTTACGACGGAGAACTGAGGCCGGCAACGGAGAATCTCTCGGTGCGAGACAAAGGCGGGAGGAATCGGAATCGATATCATCTGTGCCACATACACATGTAGTCCACCCCGACACCCCACGTACCATCGACGAAGACGCCGCACTGGGACTGTGGAGCCTGGAAAGACATCTCATTTGGTGGGGCACCCGTGAACTCGGTCGGTTGGATAAAAAAAACGGAAGCAACCTTGAACGAGAAGCGATTACCGCAGGACGTGACACGTGACGATAATCACATTCCATACACGGCAGGCGAACTGACACCGCACTTACCGAAGTACCTGGCAAGTTTATCGGAACAAGCGGACTTTATCCCTCGCCTGGCAGCAAGCCGCAGACACCTGCAGCAGCTGAGCGCTTCGGGTGTTCACGAGGCCGACGTTTACAAACTATCTCTCACGAGGCTTTTGCAAAGCACCTACTGGAAGACGATGTCGCGTGAGACACCAGGCGTGTCACACCTCGCTGATGAACGTACCACAGACAGCGTACACTTCGAGGAAAGTGATCGTCCACGCAAACAACGTAAGGATACAATGAGATACCTCCGCACGTCAGTAAACAGTTACCTGAAAGCCGCGAGAAACGCGGTCCTGAAGACATACGCCGATACCGAACACGTATTCAGGAACAGGCGGACACACCAGATAACCTGTGAGAGGCAGGTACGGAAATTGGCCTGGATCCATCTGATATCAGACTTGTGTTACGGTTGCAGTTACAATGAAATGCTTGACATCTTCAACGGGGTTATGAAACGCATGGGGCACGGGTGCATGCTGACATGCCGTCTATCTTGCAGCGTCTGTCAGGAGAATTGTGAGGAAGCTGCACGCGATCACCCGAAGAAAAGCGGGCAGGCGGAATACGTGGTGTTCAGCCAGTGCGAACATTACGTGTGCCTTGCGTGTTACAAAAAAATGGCACAAGTACATACAGACAACAGAGCGAGAGGAGTAGCAACCACGGAACACATTCCGTGCCCGCAGTGCCGCACGCCAGTGCGACTCGTGTCAACCATAAAGTGGCGACCGATGGACTCTCGTTCCTGCGTGCAGGTCGTAGCTGACGGCCATTATTTCACATGACGTGTACGGGTGATATTTGCCTGAACCAGCCAGATTGCGCAACGCCTATTGGCGCAAACATTTTCTACGTGCAGGTGCAAGTACGGCGTGACGTCAGCACGCGGGTCATGCTTAGACAAGCAATTTCTGAGAGCGCCTATTGGCTGGTTTTGGCCGCCTGTTTGTCCTTGCCGTGAACATATTTAACCGGTTCGCCGTTACAGATCAGACACACTTTGTTACTGCAAGTCTAACTGTGCGCACAAGGTGCCACAACAAAGGATGGCAGACCGTCTGCACAGTGTTCCATTCGTTCCGATCAACATATATTCAAGAGCAGATGTGGAAGGAGGACTGCTACCGGGTATGTCTGCGCGTTTACGTGTTCGCGATAACAAAGCACGTGTACTCATCAAAGCACTCAACTGGTCAACCCAACAGATGTGGCGTGACCAGGAAAGACTGAGATCAAGTGCAGACGATGAGCACGGGTTACCGTCGTCCCTGTGTATGGAGACATGGGAAACAATGATGCGCGACATGTCGCGGTTCACCATGGATTCCTCACACACCGACAACTGCAGGACATTGAAGGAATCAGGAGTCTCCTTGAAAACCGTAGAGGGGATCTTTCAGATGCACGACATAGAGTGGCTGTTCACGGGTCCCGAGGGTGAGATGACTTTTGATCTGTCTGGCAATCACAGTGCGCTCGGTCAATATGGTGTTGCGTACCTGCTGTACCTGCTGTGGCACATGGGATACACCGTAAACGCGCCCCTGACCTGCTTGGAAGCAGGTTTACTGAGTGTGCACCAGATACAACAGATTCCCATCCTTAACACGAAAACAGGGGAACCCGCTGAAGCAAACCCGCAGACTGTTTACCGACCGTGTGTGAAACACGTGATTTCGAACGAAGGACACCTGTTCCAACAGATATGCTGCATGCCCGTTGTGGATGTAACGTCTCACCGGTACACCGAACGTCAGGTGCGCGATCCGCCGCAGACAATGCTCCGCAAGGCGTCAAGGGTTCACATTCGTAACGTGTGTATGCTGCATATCGGAAAACACGTCAGCACGAAAGTATCACTGCTGACGGCAAAACAAATACCGCGCCGCAAAGACATCTTTCGCATCCTGTGCGACACCTGGCGCTCAATGGGGGAATGTTTCCAAATGCCCACCAAGCTGGATACCGATATGCCAGCTTTGTCAGAGGGAACAGACCACGACAAGCAACCACACATCATGCTGAACGCCCTGGTTCACGTGCTCGGATGTAAGCTCCAGAAAACAATGTACGCAGTCAGAGGGAAAAGGACACACAGTGAAAAGACTGACGTCCACCGGCTCGTACTGGAGATACCAGAGGAAAAGATATTGTCACTGCGGAACGCCAGGTTCATTAGTTTCACGTTGTTTTACATGTGGTTCTCCTTGGGATGGGAGTTGGAACTCGCCAACTGCGACGCCGCGACCGGAATGTTCACGCTCGTACGCACGCAATACGCAAAAATTGAAAGAAAAACGTACAACGTCGGATGCGTCGCCACCCCGTACGGCAAGTGGGTTTACGCGTGCACGAACAGCTGCAACACATGTTTGGCTGGCACAGGTACCGGGCACACGTATCAAAGTGTATGGAAAGTGAGAGTTGCAACAGAACCAGACGTCGTCCAAGCGAAATCTGTAAGACTGGTCGCGGGTCCAAACGATACCCGGCGCACCTCATGCTGTCCGTGATCGAAACATTTGACCGGCTTCGTAATGGCTGTGTGTAAGTGAAAGGACTTGTGTGAAGGACTTGTGTTAAAATTTTAATGTATTATATTCATGTATTGAATTGGTTGCAGTGTATTTTGTGTTTCAGTTTTTCTTGACGTTTACTAGTTAGTTTTAATAAACAATATGTACTTGGTTGAACGTGTTTGTTTGGTTTGATGATGCCCTGCGCGAATCAAGATGGGACTGAAACATGTATGTCTGTACGAACGGAACGTAGCAAATACCTCCCCTCACAATTTGCAAACACAGTCTAACGTTTGATCATGTATGCTCAAATCCAGATAGCAGGTCGCTAACCCTCTCTCTTCCCTGATTATTGCAACACGGATTGCCCGGCTGAAGCTTTTGTAAACTGATGTCATACCCCTTAAATGCGTTTCGCTCACCATTCCTCTCCCCGACCCTGCCCGCCACTATCCCTGTCTTCACTGAAACACGTGAATGGGCGTAACGATGTTCTGGTTATCTAGGTCAGTATTTGCATACACAGCAGTGGCTCCCATGACAACCGACACCGCCTCGCAGCATGTGTTGTGACATGCGGGCCGTCACATTAGCAAATATTGCCCTGCACAGATGACATGCCGACCCAGTGCGAGCGACGTTCGAACCCGGAAAACATGCAGTTACAGAAGAAACGGTCGTACTCAACGCCAGAAGCATCACCCAAAAACAAAAGGCAGAGGCTTTCCGTCACCCTGTACGACATAAACAGCAGCAGCGTTGAAAGCAGTCCCTCTGGCCCGGACAAGGAAAAAAACCTCCACGTCAGCCTTTGTGACGTACTGTCTGGCTCTTGCCACTCGAGCCCGCGATCAACACAGAACTCGCCTCGGTGCCTGAGCAAGAGCGGACAAGGTCAAGGACAACGTGACGCTGCAGACATCTACGGGACGCCTGACGTGTTTGACGAAACGTCGGTCACAGGAAGCGATGACGAACACGCCGACGCCGAACAGGAAACGCCCCTCGATCAGACGAACCGGACAAAATGGCACTTGGTATCCGGTGGCAGCAAACGGGGTAAGGACAAACTTTTCACAGATACAGGGTACAGTTTCACAGTGAAATTCCGGAGGAACGGCGTCGTCTACTGGAACTGCATCAAACGCAACAAACGCGCCCGCTGCCAAGCTTCCGTCGTGCAAAGAACAAGAGGCGGCAAACACCATTTCCAACCCGGCATTCATTCCCACACACACGGTCCCCTCCCGGGTGCTCACAGGGCTGCCGAGATATCGTGGAGCATAAAGAAAAAGGCAGAAGCTGACCTGTTCGCGCCGGCAGGCGAGGTGGTGGAAGGGGTTTTACGCAGGGACCTGAAACCCGGCGAAATCTGCACGGCCATACCTAAAACCAAACACCTGATACGCGCAGCAAACAGGCACAGACAGAACAAGAGACCTCCTCACCCCAGGAACCTCGACTTCCACTTGGAAGAAAGAGCCGTCCCAACAGATTTCCTGCACGGTGACATACACACCGACGGCAAGAGGCACCTCGTGTTTGCAACACGCAACATGCTGCAACTGCTCGCCAAAGCGAAACGGTGGTACATGGACGGCACCTTCAAGCTCGTGAAACAACCTTTCACCCAGTTGTACAGCGTGCACGTGTTCATACGCCGCAACGACACTTACAAACAGGTCCCACTGGTGTTCGTGTTGATGTCCGGGAAACGTGAAAAGGATTACGTTGACGTTTTCAAACACTTGATGGGGTTGCTGCCCCCGACCACGTGCGTACAAGAAATAATGCTGGACTTCGAGAAGGCTGTATGGAACGCCGTCAGGAAGGTCATGCCGAGCGTCCGGTTAAAAGGATGCGCTTTCCACTGGACCCAAGCCGTATGGAGGCATGTGCAAAGCCTGGGCCTGCAGTCGGCCTACACCCGCACAACCTGGTACACAAGACATGCCGACGGTTGCTAGCACTGCCTTTCCTACCAGCATCGGAGATACCAGGGGCTTTCAACCGTCTGGAAAACGCCACACTCAAACAGTCACTGCGCAGGTTGACCCGCTACGTGCGGAAGACGTGGATAAACTCTACAACGTGGCCTCCCGCCGCCTGGTCCGGATTCATGCAGAGCGTGAGAACCAACAATGACTGTGAAGGGTGGCACCGCAGGATACAAAGCCGGGTGAAAAGGACAAATATTTCTCTGTACCTGTTGATAGCCCTCCTGTACGAAGAGGCCTTAAACATAAGAGTTCAGGTGCAGCTGTTGCCAGAACATAAAGTCGCCCGCTACCAACGGTCACTGTACAGGGACATGCAAGGTCGCTTGTTCGAGCTGTGGGCACAATACCAGGAAGGGGCCCTGTCACCCGACCAACTGTTGAAGCAATGCGCCAGGGTGTACGCACCCGCACTGTGAACATGGAGGGCCTGTGTTAAATCGAATGTTTGTATAAAATGCAAATCGATGTGTTATGTGTTTATAAAGTGATGTTGTTGAATCTACCGTAACAAAACATTAGTGTCGCGGTAAAAAAGAATAAAGGTTTTGTGGATTCACAAACAGTCATTCACAAGTGGGTTCACAATCATTTCGTGTTTGAGCATGAGAGATAAAAACAAAACAAACCTTGACATAGTACAAATGTGTTTATTGTATAAAGCTACACTTCACACGATGTATACAGTCACCCTTGCCTTACCCTACCCACACAGATAAATGGGGTGGTTAACACGTATGAAACACTGTACAATTCCAAATATATATCATAACACACAAACTGCATGACACTAACAACTGTACAAAAGAAAACATCTTGATTATACTATACATGGTCTAAGTATATACAGAGCTAGTCGTCCGAATGCGACAGAAAGGTCCTTGTTCCATTTTATCCTCCTCGACTGCAGCAAATCTTAACGTATGCAGACGTTTAAAGCATTGGTGACAATAGACAGCAGCAGTAATGTGTCTGCACACGGCTTTCGAAAACCGGCAGACAGATTTCTCATTGCGTTTGTGGGAGCAACTGTGGAAATATCGGGCTGTGGATCGACGGGTATCATGGGACTGGGACTTGTGAGCGAACGTACATTAACATAGCCGTCTTTGTTTGCGTTGTTGGATATAGAAGAAACAGTGCTAGGTGCAGGGCTGCTGCCTGAAAATAGTATATACGGAGCGCCTGGTTCAGAGTCGTCTCCTGACGACATGTATGCGTCTTTGCATACACCTGGATCACGTGCAGATAGTCCTAAGGGGTCGGCAAACGCATGTACGTGCAGCTGATGTGGAATACGGAGCGGGTACCGGGAGGTGCCAGTATCCTGAGCTGGGCTGACAGACAAGTCGTACGCAGACGCGACGCTCTGGTGCCGTTCGATGGTGTTCATACAAATCACCTGGTGGCGGCTGTGGCACGGCACAGCTTTCCACAAGAAACCTTTGGGGAATTTCCTGACAATGGCACAGTTTATATTTGGCTTAGGTTGGTCTTTGTACCAAAAGTAAATGTCTGGAATAGCAGACCGGTTGCCTGAGAAATGGTATTCCCAAACGTGGTCCACAACATCAAGCCAGTACACGTGACGCGCTAAAACAGACTTGTAGAGCACTCTGGACAATGCCTTTATCTCTTTTTCGTTCTTGACCGAGGCCAACCGCGCTCCTATGCTAACACACAGATTCCTAGCCTCAAACCAACTGCTGACACCAGGTCCGAATATGTAGCAAGGTCCGTTCTGGTGTTTGCATTCACAGTAATGTCCTGAAAACCACAGAGGACAACCGGTAGCGGTAGGCAGTTCGCAGACATAACCAAAGTCTACGTCGCGTCCATTGCAGTAGAAGGGGAGGAGGGTGTTCCCCCTAGGTCTCAACAGAGCGCAATGTTGCCCCGGCATATTGTACACCTGGCGTATAGTACCGCAGAAACGATAACGGCCAGACACGCGCCACTGTTTGAGCATCTTCCCTTTCAGAGAGATCCATGATTCCGTAACACCAGCGCTGCTCATGAAGGCAGTCAGTCTTTGATGAAACGCTACAGCGTCTGACACATTGTCGGGTACAGGCAGGGCCCACGTCTCCCCTCCTAAGATACTGCACGCGAGCCCGGCTTCAGCGTTTGTCAAAGACAACCCGAGAGAACGGAACGCGGGATGTGGACGGCCAGCAGACGTAGAGACGAACAACAACAGATACAGCAGATGGAAAAATACCATGACGATACAGAACAGCGTTCACACACTGAGAGAACTTGCTCTAGCATAGAACAAGCGTTACACGTAACAACACTTACTGCAACAGAGGCTTCGGTCCGACGGAACACCAGGCTGCTGTGAAGACTGGGCGAATATGATTCAAATCTCCGGCAGACCTGGTCTTTATATAGCAGCGTGATGCAACAGTCGTCGTGTCAAGTTCGTGACATTGCGTCATGTTACACCCCGGGAATGTTTCGGGAAAAACCAGGTTTAATTTTCGTTACAGCAGCAGGAATGTTAAAACATCCGCCTCACCGGCCTACGCACAAAAAAAAGGAAATATCTGATAAGCAAGTAATTTACATGCATCACGTTGTGTCATGTTACTTCCTGGGTAATATCTTCCGCGCATGTGAATCCCCCATATGTGGGCGTATTGTTTGCATGACCCTTCAGTCTGATGTTTTAGATCGACGTAATGATACTGACGCACAGTGATAGACACATACGTATGATAACGGCGTGCGATATAGAGCGGTGTGATGACGCGGAAGAATATGTCTCAGTAGCAGCAGTATCCGATGCGTTGTGCGTGTAGCGTGTAGGCACGTTGACCATTGCGCCATTACGTCTTGTCGATAGAGAACGATGACTCATGCAGACGATTTGATGGCGGCTTTCGCAGTCCACAGCTTCCCAGAAATATCCGTCTGGGTATTTCCTTACAACGGCACAGTTTTTCCCGGTGGCAGGTCGTTGTCTGTACCAAAAGTACATGTCGGGAACCGCAGTCCGGTTTCCGCGCAGACGGTATTGCCAAACGTGGTTCACCATGTCCACCCAATATTCCGTTGCACCGGATATCTTAGATTTTATGAACTTATTCAGCGCTTTAGCTTCCTCCCCATTATGAACCACGGCCAAGCGTGCCCCTATGTAAACGCACATGCTTTTAGCCGCAAACCAACTTGCGGCGCCACGCAATATCGCGTAGCACGGTCCGTACTGTCCGTTGCAGAGATTACTGAAGAACAGATGGCTAGAAGACGGTACAACGCATACAAACATTTTGACGTCGTCATTACACGACTCACTCACAGCAGCTTCATATCGAGATTGTATTCTGGCGCAGTGTCTGTGTTGCTCCCCGTTATGCTGTACCCTGCCTTTGAAAGGTTTCGTCCCGGACACCCGCCATTCTTTGAGCTTGTTCCCTTTCAGCGAAATCCACGCTTCGGAAATACCAGCACTGTGCATGAAATCAGTCAATTCTGTGTGGAACGATAACCCGTCATGGCTGTCATCCGGTGCAGGCAGGTACCACCTGCCATCCTGTAACATACCGCACGCATACTGGGCCTCGCTGTTTGTCAGATTGATGTCGAAGAATCTGAATACATGGTACGGAGAAGGCGCAGCCGATCTCGGAGTCACATAGGTTGCCAGACATAGGTCACTGTACAGTACAAAAAATAAAGTAAGCCGGAGGATACACCCCATCAATACAAAAAACAGTACCAAATGGTAAGCAAACCTCTGCGAACACGAAATCCAGTCACCACCAGCGGCACCCATGCCTGTCCTTCTCACAAGACTGTGCGCATGTGGCGTTCATGCTACCCGGTGATGGTTATATAGTCACGTGTGATGACGTTTACACGCGAAGGAGGGGATGACACACGTGTGGCAGAAACGTTAACATAATACCATCAGCAAGCATACATTGCGCGTATCCAAATATAGTTTTTTTCTGAATCAGTGATGACGCACACGGATCAACATGCGGTCCAGTTGGTATCAACTTCGTTCTTGAAGATAGTTGGACGGTTGCCGTTGCCGAGTTTCATACATAAACCGGAGGAGTAGAACAAATATCTAAGGGGAACCCTGATGCAACGCGTTGTGACAGAGCTGCACGGTTAAATGTGGATATCATCTAAGAGACCGTGATGGGGACAAACAAAATTGAAAACATGTGGTGCCATCCAGTGAGAACTCTGTTACCATCCTGTTATTTCAGATAGTGCGTGTACCAGATCACATGGTATCTTATAGATAATTTGTTTACACACGCACTTACATACACACACACACACACACATAGCATAAAACCCATCATAGTCTGATACAATACAGGATGCAATTCAGTTATGCCTTTTATTACGTGTCATATAGATTACAGTATAAACAAAAACAAATCACATGCACAACAACCTGTTATACAAAACCTTATTGCCTGGAGAGCTGACTGTGACGTTAGGTCCGTTATGAAACACGTCCCGTACGTTAATCCCACGTTTCAAACAGTCATATATATGCGTGCATTGTATAAAAATGCTACATCGTTGCGTATGCTCAAAGACCAAACAATCAGTTCTTTCGAAAAATCCCGAATACACGAGTTAATATCAGCATCTGGACCTCCAACACTTCCAGCGTTTGATGTGTATATACAGTGCCTTAGACGGGGCGTACATGCTTACGAACGGTTGTTCACGTTGTCCACCAGCATGGGACGATCGAGATGTTTCATACCTTGTTTAAAAAAATCCGACACATGCGCGTGGTAATGGCCGCGCAGCAACTCCATGGCAGCATCAAGTTCATATACACCGTTGTTATCAAGAAGGAGGTACAGGAGTGTTCTGGCTTGGGCCGTGTTTGTTCTGTGATCACGTATCTGCTCGACCATGTTGTCGTTGATAAACCCTCGCGCAACCAGTGCATCAACTACATCGGTATGCAGCACGTCTAATTTGTCGACCATACCGGGAAGTATTTTGTAAAAACTGTCGTTCCAAGACGAAGACACCTTAGCCGGAGGCGAACCGTGTGGTCGAGCCTTTTTCTCATCCCGACTCAGTGCTTTCATGCGATCTTGATACATCCGCAAAACGTCTGGGTGATGACGCCCTATAATTTTCATAGCTTTGTCAAGCCTTCTGGGAGTGTTCGTATCCGCCAGTGTGTGCAGCAACAGTTCGGCTTGTTCCGAATTAGTCATCTTCGCCCTGACATTATCCAGCTCGTCCCTGTCGAGAAACCCCTCTGCCAACAGCTCGTCAGGCAGCAGACTCTGTTTCACGTACAATGCAGATGCCAAACGGGGCAGTATGCCGTAAAACGCCTCGTGCCAATGTGAAGAACAAGCCATGGTCGTGGTAGGGCTCCAACATGAATTGTGCCTGGCAACTAGACATCACCGCTGCTTTTATGTGTTTTCGAACATGTACAGCCAGGCAGTGCGCATGCCTGGCGGTTGACGGCATTGGCTCAAAATTGTTTACCAAATTCAAATGTGAGTAACGGCAGAGCTCATGTGACATAACAAAAAATGGCCTCATTTCAAGGTCAGTCAACTGCATGAGCGAAGATACGTTTCTGAGATGCATTATCCCACGCGACATGAACACATATAGATATAAAAACACCATGAGGAGATGTATGCACTGGTGTTATTGTGTGTGACGTACGCTATCAGATATCAGGTACACAATGACGCTTTCACGAGAAAGGACCAAATGACACACAGCAGCAACGGGAGGTTACATTCCTCTTTTGGTATCGGCTACATGGGCAGTACTTGAAACACAGCAGACCCCTGTGGAAATCACTGTCAGCGTGAGACACTCGGTACTCTTTGCTAAAGAAGCAGTACAATATGTACACAGCCAGGCATCGGGCTTCAGCCGTCGGGACCATGCGTGTAAGGTTCACTGTGATCGAAGGGCATATCCTGTGCCAGCTGACCCACGGTTCCGTTTTATACACAGCCGTCAAAGTAGCCTCATCAAGTGTGATCCCGTACCCTCTCCCGATATCAGTTATCATACTCAAGCAGAGGCTGGGTGGCCACGGGTCCACGCCGTCAACCAGTTCCACGCACTGCCACGATCTGGGAAATACATCAGTTGATCTGTCGTCAAGGACTTTGATCTTCTTCAAAAGTAGCTCCGCGTGACCCATCAAATTGTCCATCAGATATGTCATTTCGTTCTTGTCGCACAACCTGCTGGTTAACTGGTCGTCGGCTGGGAGCGAATGCATCACGCTGTGTCCGAAGTATAATCAAGAATGAGCACACGTCCGCAACTGTTGGGTACGTCAAACACAATGTGTTGTGTGGGCGTGGCTTGAATGGGATACATGTATTCGGAAGGTCTCACCCGCCATGAAACAAGGGGTGACGGCTTCTCAAGCTCACATGAATATATATGTATATGAGGGGTGACGGGTTGAAATGTGGTTAAACAGGGTTCGTCCCTGGTATGATCTTAATACGTTTGCTGGTAATCTGCTTTTTCATCGCTGCTCGATAACTGTCTGCGTGTTTGCATGTATACATAAATTAGTTTTGTCGTTGGCGATCGGTTTCAGATTAAACACCCGATACAGAAAACCCTGCACGCCGAGGTGTACTTTCACGTTATATACATTTTTTAAAAAGAAGAAGACGGGTACATCAAAACCATTCGTCACCCAGATGTATATTTTAGGCACATCCAATGCGAATGCACGAAAATCGTTTGAACAACCAGATGTTATATGGATCTGATCAACCAGATACGACAAACATACTAATAGATGTTGATATCACTTGATACTTCCAAACTCAGAAAACGAAATTTTAAATAAATGCATATGTGACAATATTTCAAAAATATGTATAAAAACTTGATGTACTCGTTATTTTCAACCATGTTTTGCCTGAATCTACGTCACAATACCTGTGGAACTCATAAGACGGAACTTATATAATGAATAAAATATGAAAGTTTCACGGTCTTCTTTATGCCATAATCATCCGCATATGTGATTCATGATCATTTTCTGATACATTTTATAAATACATAAAGGCACACAAAACATCCAGTTCAATTAAAGTATGCAGTCCGCACAAATGTTGTTTCATGTGTGCAACTTAATTAGATAAATCCGTTGTCTATCTGATATAGTTCTACTTGTCGTCGGCAGGTGGCGATACTGACGCCAATATATTGGTCAGCAACACAAAATGGCCATTTGCCGGACAACGGTCTACACAACATTTACGAAATACCTGCAATAATTTTAGTAAAAATATGCCTCAAACGTTCAACGAGTGACATTCGTGATATATTTTCCAGTTTGCGGGTACATCTTGCACAAACGTGAAATCTGCCGCACACCAAAGATTTCAATGTTGTTTCATGTGTGCAACTTAATTAGATAAATCCGTTGTCTATCTGATATAGTTCCACTTGTCGTCGGCAGGTGGCGATACTGACACCGTCATATTGGTCAGCAACACAAAATGGCCATTTGCCGGACAACGGTCTACACAACATTTACAAAATATGTGCTAAAATCTTTGGAAAAATATGCTTTAAGCGTTCAACGAGTAACATTTGCGATATCTTTTTCAGTTTGCGCGTACATCTTGCACAAACGTGAAATCTGCCGCACACCAAAGATTTCAATGTGTCCACAACCCCACTATATAAGCAGGCCGAGTCTATTATACTATCAGTTGAGAGCGCTCTCTGGGCGCTTTTGGGTCCCAGACGGCTCCCCTGTGGGGGAGGGGGGGACTTGATGGGGGGAGGGGGCGGACCCTCCCTCTGCCTTATGTCAAGAAGTAGTAGAGTTGTGGGTCTGTGGCCGGTTGTGTGGTTCAAGTCAGAACTAGACCGGTTGTAGGTTTGGGGATCACCGGCAGGAGGTGAATAAGGGTCGGTTGGATGTGAAAGGTCGGTTGGGGTCGTCGAGGTCGGATGTGAAAGGTCAACAGGGGTCGCCGGGGGGGGGGGAGAACAGGGGAGTTCTGGATGGGATCGGGTCGAAGGGGAAAGGTCAGCAGGGTTCGCCGGGGGGGGGGGGGAACAGGGGAGTTGTGAGTGGGATCGGGTCGGAGGTGAAAGGTCAACAGGGGTCACAAGGGGGGGGGACAGGGGAGTCCTAGGTGGGTTCGTATACGGATGTGAATGGTTAAAGAGTGATCGTCGGGTATCATCGGTACTGGGAAAGCCAACGGTGTGCAACGCACGTCAAAGCACAATGGGATCGTTCCGATCACCACAGAATCTCCCCTGGGGCCGAGGCCCCTATAGCGGTTTCTCCACAGGGGTCGTGGTGGGGGCCTCACCCCCAGGGGATAATACTTTATGGGGGATCGATCCCTAAAAAGAATACACACAGGGGGCGAGGCCCCCATAAGGAATTACATGGAGGGCCCGTGGTGGGGGCCTCGCCCCCAGGGGATTATACTTTATGGGGGATCGATCCCTAAAAAGAATACACACAGGGGGCGAGGCCCCATAAGGAATTACATGGAAGGCCCGTGGTGGGGGCCTCGCCCCCAGGGGAAAATACTTTATGTGGGATCGATCCCTACAAAGAATATACCCAGGGGGCGAGGCCCCCATCAGGAATTACATGGAAGGCCCGTGGTGGGGGCCTCGCCCCCAGGGGAAAATACTTTATGTGGGATCGATCCCTACAAAGAATATACCCGGGGGCGAAGCCCCCATCAGGAATTACATGGAAGGCACGTGGTGGGGGCCTCGCCCCCAGGGGAAAATACTTTATG
Source organism: Sipunculus nudus (assembly GCA_026874595.1). Taxonomy (NCBI): domain Eukaryota; kingdom Metazoa; phylum Annelida; class Sipuncula; order Golfingiida; family Sipunculidae; genus Sipunculus; species Sipunculus nudus. Next base: position 53,086,994 of record CM049321.1, read on the forward strand.
TGGGATCGATCCCTACAAAGAATATACCCAGGGGGCGAAGCCCCCATCAGGAATTACATGGAAGGCACGTGGTGGGGGCCTCGCCCCCAGGGGATAATACTTTATGTGGGATCGATCCCTACAAAGAATATACACTGGGGGCGAGGCCCCCATAAGGAAATACATGGAAGGCACGTGGTGGGGGCCTCGCCCCCCGGGAATATTCATTTTAGGGATCGAGGCGCCGAAGGCGCCCTCCATACATACATCTGTGTATTGGCGCCTTCGGCGCCCCGATCCCCATACAGTATTCTCCCGGGGGCGAGGCCCCCATCACGATCCTTCCATATATTTCCTTATGGGGGCCTCGCCCCCGGGGTATATTCTTTTTAGGGATCGATCCCACATAAAGTATTTTCCCCTGGGGGCGAGGCCCCCACCACGGGCCTTCCATGTAATTCCTTATGGGGGCCTCGCCCCCTGTGTATATTCTTTTTAGGGATCGATCCCACATAAAGTATTTTCCCCTGGGGGCGAGGCCCCCACCACGGGCCTTCCATGTAATTCCTTATGGGGGCCTCGCCCCCTGTGTATATTCTTTTTAGGGATCGATCCCCCATAAAATATTATTCCCGGGGGCGAGGCCCCCACCACGGGCCCTCCATGTAATTCCTTATGGGGGCCTCGCCCCCTGTGTATATTCTTTTTAGGGACCGATCCCACATAAAGTATTATCACCTGGGGGCGAGGCCCCCACCACGGGCCTTCCATATATTTCCTTATGGGGGCCTCGCCCCCGGGGTATATTCTTTGTAGGGGTCGATCCCACATAAAGTATTATCCCCTGGGGGCGAGGCCCCCACCACGGGCCTTCCATGTAATTCCTCATGGGGGCTTCGCCCCCGGGGATAATACTTTATGGGGGATCGATCCCTACAAAGAATATACCCCGGGGGCGAAGCCCCCACCACGACCCCTGTGGAGAAATTTCTATAGGGGCCTCGGTCCAAGCGGAGACCCTGAACGATCCCATAGTGCTTTGACATGCGTTGCACACCTGTGGCTTTTCCAGTACCGATGATATTCGATGAACACTCTTTGACCATTCACATGCGTCTCCGATCCCAACCAGGACTCCCCTGTTCCTCTCCCCGGCGATCCTACCCAGAACTCCCCTGTTCCTCCGATCCCAACCAGGACTCCCCTGTTCCCCCCCGCCGGGCGATCCTACCCAGAACTCCCCTGTTCCCCCCCGCCAGGCGATCCCACCCAGAACTCCCCTGGTCCCCCCCCCCGGTAAACCCTACTGACCTTTCATCTCTAACCTCGACGACCCAGACCGACCTTTCACATCCTACCGACTCTTCTTCCCCCCCCCCCCCTGCCGGCGATCCCCAAACCTACAACTGGTCTACTTCTGACTTGAACCACACAACCGACCCCTGGTGGCCACAGGCCCACAACTCTACTACTTCTTGACATAAGGCAGAGGGAGGGGCCGCCCCCTCCCCCCCTCAAGTCCCCCCCTCCCCCACAGGGGAGCCGTCTGGGAGCCAAAAGCGCCCATAGAGGTATAACGTCCCTGGGTGGGCTCGAACCACCAACCTTCCGATTAACAGCCGAACGCGCTAACCATTGCGCCACAGGGACTACATGCTTTGTGTACGTGAGTTTCTTATGTTATCATGAACAGGTACTGTTCCTTGATTTGATTGGCTGATGGAAAGTGTGACGTCACAGACACAGGGGAGCCGTCTGGGACACATTTAAATCTTTGGTGTGTGGCAGAATTATCGTTTGTGCAAGATGCACGCGAAATCTGGCGAAGATATCGTAAATGTTACTCGTGGAACGTTGGAGGCATATTTTTCCTAAAATTTTAGCAGGTATTTCGTAAATGTCATGTAGACCGTTGTCCGGCAAAGGGCTATTTTGTTGTGTTAACCAGTGCTGTATGAGGCAGCGCCCCCTATCGTATGTTACCGGAACTATTTTAACCATGTCCACAGAGGAGATATGTGTAACTGATTTAATATCTGAGTCAGACTTAGAATGACTGAATGCTGGCATCTTGGTGGATCGTGAAATATATTTCGATAGCATGGAGTCTATCATGTTTACATATATATATATATATATATATATATATATATATATATATATATATTGACATTTTTAATGATGGCATGTAAAATGGGCGTACCGAAAATATAAAGCCATATTTATTTAATATTATGTATTAAGTATCCACAATCCCAAACTCTGATCAATAGTGGTTTTTTACGTTATATCACATACCATACAGACGCTGTCATACAATGTCCTTTTCAGAAAACAACAAGACGTACTTTTGAGACTAGTATCTATTGTTAAGCCGTATAATAATATATATATCATCCGTTATCGCTGTTTTGAAACATACACAGTTAGACATTTCATGTTAACATTTAATTTTGACATTTCATTTTGACATTTCATTTACATTTGACATTATCAACAGTAATCATCTTTTAGCATAACGTCAGGTGACGTATGAGACAAGCATATATGGTTAAGCCGTATAATAATATATATATCATCCGTGATCGCTGTTTTGAAACATACACAGTTAGACATATCATGTTAAGATTTCATTTTGAAATTCCATTTTGACATTTCATTTAACATTTCATTTTGACATTTCATTTTGACATTTCATTTTGACATTTCACATGATCAACAGTAATCAACTCTAAACATAACCTTTAGCATATATTTACATCTCCATACACAATAAACAGTCAAGCATTTTGAGTTTCGTGTTGGCTCGCTTTGTCACAATGACACAGAACCACATTACGTTTTACGTGGAAAGTATCAGTTTATGATGATCCCCGTGGGAAAACTAGGAGTACTTGTTGCTGCAACTGTTGAAAGTTCTGTTTGACGTCTTCCAGCATGGCCATCGACTGTTGAAAGCTGCTGATGGCCCTGTGCAGCTTGTCCGTCATCGTGTTCGTCACATTCCAAAGTTCTTGCGTATCCATGGCGGCCGTGTTTGAGGCGTAGTTATGCGCAGTTGCATTGTTTGGCGTTGCGACGATAGGTGCAGCTGGAGTGTATATATAATTCTGTGTATTCACGTCACATGTTGACAGTTGCTGGGCGACGGTGTACAGAATGTTCATCGGGTTTGGGTCGCTTGCAACGGACGTACCTTGCTGCTGCAGTCCCGTCCCGTCATACAAGTGCGCATTGACTGTGACGCCAGCAATCGGCCGTTGCCCTGCACAGGCGTAAACGGGCGCATTGGCTTTGACCACGCCGGGAGACGGCATGAATTGTCCCGTGAAGGGTGAATGAGTGCTGTGTCCCAAGTCCGTCCCTGCATTGTGCATGTGATCGTAATGTGTACCCATATGTTGTTGTGTCCCCCCCACAGGTAACCCGGTATTGTCCATTTCGTCGTCTGATATATCAGAATAAGGACTTTCATGCTCACCAACCACTGCAGACGGTGGCGCGCTTTTGTCTCGTTGACTTGTTGCTGAGCGGGCGATAGACACCTCATTCTCCAAAGCGTTACCCGCATCTCCCTCTTGCGCCGGGCCCGATTGATTGAGGTGCAAACGGACACTTCCGTCCTCGTCTTCGTCACGCACCTCGTCTGGCAATACCAGGTCTTGTGTATCTATGTTCAACAAGGCCGGCATTGCGGGTGTATTAAGAGATATTTCGTAGGGGTCTGGTATGGCGGGTCGGCGCCCGTTTACCGTAGGCGCTTTTAGGGTCGTTTCCTCCTCCTGTGACGTGGAGTGTGTCGCATTCCCTTCGTAATTCAGGATCAGGTTTGAGCCATTCGTCGCCCCGTGTGCGGTCGGCCTGTCAGCGTCTGTGCCGGGCGATTGTGGCGAGCTGTCAATAGGAGGGTACAGCGTTGCGCAGTCGCCGCCGCCTATGGGTGAAAATGGCGTATCATCGATGCGTATGCGCCTTCTCGGGGCGCTGAACCTTGGTTGACCGTCAGCAGCGTGACACGGACCGCGTTTCCGCTTCCCGAGCTCGGCGTGAGTTCTTCCTGTTGTCGCACCGTCGGGACTCCCCTGTTGATCCTGGACGTCAACTGTCGTATGACCGGCATTTTCTTTCACCCACTGTTCAGCTTGTACGTTCAGGGTGGCGGCATCGACAGCTGCAGACGGTTCAGAGGAAACGGGGTCGGCGGTATCATCCGTGACACTGGCTGTTGTTGCTCCCTGATCAAACGTACCCGCATCGTCTTGCAGGCCATACGGCACCAGCGTAAACGGTATCGCCCCTTTCTTCGAGCTTTTCAGGACACACCGTTCGCGCGATTTACCGGTGTACAGGCCGTATGTGGGAGGGCTTTTGGCTGCTTTCTCCATTTTCTTGAGGCAAGAATGTACACGCACATACAGGTCATGCAAGGCCTGCTCGTGTGCGAAAACTGTTGAGCGGCACAGTTCCTTTGCCACGCGGTTGATGTCCTCTTGCAGCGGGATCAAATCGTTGCCCTTTTGCTCCCTGTTTATGAGTCTGTCTGTCACGCAGCGGATGGCTTCGCCGATCGCATTGCACAGAAGCTTACTTTCGTCTGCGTCGGCCTCGCTCAAAATGTGATCATCTCCACGCAATGTCCGGCGGAAATTTTCAGCCAGAGAAAGGTGCCGTTCCTCTGTGGTGAGCACCGTGACGAAATACTCCAAACCGAAGAGCTTTGAGATGGATTGGGATCGGTGGAAATCCGGAAACAGCTCCTCGTTGTCGGTCATCAGGTAGGGGAAGTGATTGTATCGGAAACGCAGGAACATGTCCGCCGTGTTCTTCATAAAGCATGGAAACGCGGGCAGGGACTTGTCCGATTGACACAGGGCGAGGTCGCATATGAAGAACATGTACAACCGGCTCCAGTCGTCCAGGCTCGCTCCCAACAGCTCCCCGTAATAGATGAGCGTGCGCAGCCAGGCCAGGTCGCAACAGTCGTCGAATAACTCGGGCGTGATACGCCTGTTCACCGGATTACCCTTGTCGGAACATTTCCTCACCGTCAGTCCAATGCTGCGCACGGTGAGTATGTTGTCGTTCATCAGAGGCGCCGTCATTGTAGAGATCCGGCTTTTCTCTTTGCATTCTACGCCTGATAGAAGCGGCGCGAACACATCACCACCACTGTAGTTCGCCAATGGTTGCGAGTTTCTCTTCGTTGAACGAGCGGACATATCTGCCGTTTTCGAACGAGAGCCCATGTCGCTGAAGACTGCTTTTGTAATGTAGAGAATAGCAACAGCAGCAGCAGTTTCAACCGGCTGGTAGCAGTGCGTGGCAGGTTCTGCTGAATGTTTGGTACTGCTGAGCTTTTATAGCCAGTAACCCAGACATTACGTAATACTGTGGAAATTCCAACATGAACAAAACAACTTTTTACATATATCTGATAACCGCGATACTTTCACTCAAGGACAAACGTGTCAAAACAAAATCGTTAAAAGCTATGGAAAACCCACACGAAAACATCCGGTTCAACGTCCTGTCGGTAAATGAGTCACGGCCGAAACATGGGAATAACAATTTTTTATATATAGTTTCCACGAATCAGATGTACGAATCAGCAGTGCACCCGGTGCAAGTTTTGTTTTCACTTCCTTTTCTACAGAAATCACGTCATACCGTGTCAATGTACGTCTGCGCAAACAACTTTTTACAGGAGATAAGACATGTCGCCCAGACTGTGACTCAAGGACAAATGTGTCACAACAACTGCGCAAACATCGGAAAAACCAGACCGCAAGCATTCGGTCAATGTCCTGAGCGGTTAGTCACAGCAGCATGAACGCGATAACATCCTGGTTTTTATGTACCAGCTAAGCACCAGCGTCGAGGCCGTCTATTTTTTACTGTAGTCATGTGGTTATGAATCATACCTGTTTACCAGACGTACCAAACGTAACTGGGTCAACGTCCTGTCGGTAAATGAGTCACGGCCGAAACATGGGAATAACAATTTTTTATATATAGTTTCCACGAATCAGATGTACGAATCAGCAGTGCACCCGGTGCAAGTTTTGTTTTCACTTCCTTTTCTACAGAAATCACGTCATACCGTGTCAATGTACGTCTGCGCAAACAACTTTTTACAGGAGATAAGACATGTCGCCCAGACTGTGACTCAAGGACAAATGTGTCAAAACAACTGCGCAAACATCGGAAAAACCAGACCGCAAGCATTCGGTCAATGTCCTGAGCGGTTAGTCACAGCAGCATGAACGCGATAACATCCTGGTTTTTATGTATCAGCTAAGCACCAGCGTCAAGGCCGTCTATATTTTGCTGTAATAATGTGGTTATGAATCATACTTGTTTACCAGACGTACCAAACGTAAATGGGTCGTCAGTGTAAACATGCTGTTTTATATGACCTTTAATTGCGCTTTACAATTTCAGTGATACAAGTCACGTTTCAATGACACAGTTTCGTTCGTCAGACACGCGCGCACTTGAGGTGGTCAAGCCGCTGTAGAACAGTCCTTCTTTACGTCGGTGCCCCATCCCCATCGGTGCCCCATATATATCGTTCCTTTAAACTGGACCAGTATCCCAAGACAGAAGAGAAGAATAAAGAGTAATGGCCACCTCGAACGGGTCGGAAATATCTTACCGTGTGGAATTCATTGAACTTTTCAACACGGTGGACATGATGCTGTACGGATGTTGGGGTTTTATGTTTGACCCGACTCGGTGCAAGGATGTGTATGATGAACTAAAATATCTGAATGATTCAATGAAGGATTTATACCGGCGTTTACCTGCAGATATGAGACACGGCCTCTACCTGAAAAATCGGCCGTACTGTGAAACATGTTTCAGATGTCTCGATTGCAGTGAGTGCGACGCAACCAGTGAGTCCACAGAGGAAACGTATCTGTCGACTGAACAGGTGTCTAGAGGTAATGATGCGGCACAGACGGAGTAAAGACTGGAGTTCAGGTGGCACGTGAGGTTAACATCGTAGCTGTTATGTATCAGCGATGCACCAGCGTTAAGTTTGTCATTTTTGTCTTGGTTTTTTTTTCTGTACATATGGTCATGATTAATACTGGTTTACTAAACGTACCAAACGTAAATGGATGATCAGACAGTCTAAAACAAGCTATTATGTGGCCTGCTTTTTACGCAATACGATAATAGGGATGCACGTGTTTGTTCAAGGACATCATTTGAACGTCAATTCCGTGAGTGATGGACCTACGTCTGAAACACGCCCCTCCCATGTATATATATACATATATTCGACATGCGCACAGTGAACTCCTGCCGATCAGATGACTTGTCTGGCAGCTACATAAAGCAGAACTTAATGAGCTTACAGCAGACCAGTACCAGCAGCAGTTCTGTTCGGTGTTAGCTCTACCCAAATGTGAAAGTGTTGAGATGTCACGTACACTACATCCAGTCGATGTTTACTTGTCTGTCCGTCCCGCTATTAATATATCAAACGTGATCAAAGGAAACCGTATCAAGCTGTTGATTTACTTGGACGTCAACACTGTGCTACAGAACGCCATGGTCCAGGAAGGCATCATATGCAAGAGCCACGCTGCACTTTTAGACAACAGCCCTGTTATGAGTGGGAAAGCCAGCGAGTTGATAGCCATCCTCCTGAAGCGCGATCTTCGAAACTTCATCGGGTTTATCGGTTTGCTGGAGGAGTATGATCAACCCGTGCCCCGGGATATCCTGGTGGAATCACTCAACGCATGCGCTTTCGGGAAGCAGGGTGTCCCTGGCGGAGGTACCCTTACTGGGAACACGGCCGGGAAACCGTCAAGCAGTCAGGCCGACCCCCACACTGGAAAATGCGGCAGCGCGGGTGTACATGTTTCTTCGCGTCAGCCAGACTGGTTGCATCCACTCGACGTTTACATGTCTGTCAGTCCCGCTATTACGATACGCAGTGTTATCAATTCAGACCGGGTTGCGCTGGCTAATTGCCTGGACGTTGACCCGCTGCTGCAGGAGGCGATGGTCGAAGAAGGCATCATCAGCAGGTTCAATGCCGAAACCATACTCCGCAAGTGTCACAAATATGCGAAAAGCACAGCCTTGTTGGACATCCTCGCTCAGCGGGGTCTCCCTAATTTGGTCAGGTTTATTGGATTGCTGAAGGTGTATGATCAGCCCGTTCCGCGAGATATCCTGGTGAAATCATTGAACGCACACGCTTTCCCGAAGCAGGCTGGCCGTGTCGGACGATCGCTAACAACGAACACGGTCGAGCAACCGACCCGTCACGAGGTCGAACCTTTCAATGGAACGTTAAGCGGGGCGGATGGGCAGGTTTCTTCTGGTCAACGGTGGCGGCGCATGCGCGACATGCTATGTGCGAAAAAGAAAAACGACGTATCGGTGACTCCAGATGATCCCAATGAACAAGTCTGTGTAGTGTGTATGGACAACAAACGGAAGACGATATTTCTGCCCTGCGGTCACATAAGGTGCTGTTTCACATGTGCGTTGAGGTGCAGCGAGAACGAGGATATGACATGTATAACATGCAGAAACCGGGTAGAAGATATCAAACCCTGTTTCATGTGAACCTAACAGGATGTACCATAAGGAACTCTTTTTGCTTCCCCTGCCCCAGCTCACACAGTGAAACGCGTAAGTGCCTGTATATACGATAAGTGAACTGTTTTTGTATTGATACTCTCTATAACATACATACGTTGACACGTTCTTTATTGATGATTCAAACTTGTGTATATATCTTACTTTGCGCATTTGTGTTTCGTAATCGCACCTTTGTTATTGTATAAATGAATAACAAATGAATAAAATGTAGTGTATATATTTAAACGTGTTCTTCTGTACAACGTGTACTGTATGACGGATGTGGGGAACCTGTTCTGAACGCTCTCCCGGTTAGGTGCGTGTGTGTCAGTGTGTCGTTGTGATGTTTGTATATTCGTACTGCGTTCTGTATGATGTTCTGTTCTGTGTGATGCAATCAGCCTCCGACCTCCCGACTATCATGTGGCGTAACTCCATGGGGGTAATGATTTGGTACTTCAAACGTGTGTGTCGAATCCCGTTCTCTTTCATTTTATATGTCCTTTTATATGTCATTGCTTGTGGCGTGGTTACAAAAGTACCGGTCGCTGTATCCATCCATCATTTCATCGCCGACCGCCGTACTGCACGGGAGTGTCTAACCGATACACCATGGGCCGGGTCGATACGTTGCAGCCATTGAATTTTTACTTGTCTGTCAGACCTGAGATTTCGAGCGCGAGCATCCTCCGGCCACAGTGGCGCACGTTGGTGACCAGCCTGGACGTCGATCCTTCGCTGATTGACACTCTGCTCCAGAAAGGTCTTATAAGTCAGGACGAAGCCGCACGTATCACCGGGGAAGATACCGTCATCGATCAGAACAAGATGCTGCTGTTTATCATCATGGAGTTGGGGCTTGAACAAGTTGTCACGTTTATCGAGTTGCTCAAAACCTGCAACCGGTCCGGGCCGCACGTCGTGCTCGTGAAATGTCTGAATCGAGCAGCATGGAAGCGCTTTGCTGACGGATGTAGCTTCTCCCCGACTGGCGTCATCGGTACACATACCATTTTACAGCCGTCGTCTGTGCAAACGGGCGGTTCGAAAAAAGGATAAGAATGCCAGTTGGCGCATGTCATCGTATCTTGCAGTATGGATTGTCAAAAACGTTTTTTATGCTTTTTTAGTGTAGGATGCGGGGGCTATGGGCACACATATAAATAAGCGGTTGCTGTATAAATGCATCATTTCGTTGCCAACCACCGTACTGAACAGGACTCGTTTTACGGATACATCATGTACTTCCAAGATGTGATGCAGCCACCTGAATATTACTTGTCAATACAACCTCCGATCACGGGCGAAAGCATTATCGGTACACTACGTGGCCGGTTGGTTGCCACTCTTGATGTCCACGTGCTCTTGGTTGACACCATGCTCTACAAAAGCCTTATCGACTCTGACCAAGCGGGTCGTCTCAAAGCGAAGGAGACGTCTGTCGAGAGGAACGAGGAGCTGCTGTGTATACTCGAGCATTGGGACGTTGAGAAACTGGTAATATTTATCAGCTTGTTGAACATGTTTGGTAATAGGGTGGCGCACTTCCTACTACTGGCCGCTCTTAACTGTGAAGCATGTACGCGCAACCTTGCATCAAAGAACTAGTAAAATGGAGTCCTTGGCACTCGTACAATATTGCAGCCATAGTGAGTGCAAACAGACGGGTCAAGGATCTGGATATGGGGAGGGGCACACATATAAATAGACAGTTGCTGTATAAATGCATCATTTCGTTGCCAACCACCGTACTGAACAGGACTCGTTTACGGATACATTATGTACAGCGGACATTTAAAGCCAATGGAATATTACTTGTCTATACAACCCCCGATCACGGGCGGAAGCATTATCGGTGACATACGTCCTCAGTTTGTTACCTCTCTTTATGTCGACGTGTTGCTGTATGACGTCATGGTCAACAGAGGCCTAATCAACTCTGTTCAAGCGGATCGTATCAAAGCGAAGGAGACGTCTATCGAGAGGAACGGGGAGCTGCTGTGTGTACTCGAGCATTGGGACGTGGCGAGACTGGTAAAATTTATCAGTTTGTTGAAAATATTTGATAATAAGGTGGCGCACTCCAGGCTAGTGGACGCTCTTAATTTGGAAGCATGTAGGCGCAAAAGAGCCTTTTGCACATGTCCATTATGCTGCCATCGTTAGTGCAAACAGATGGGTCAAGGATGTGGATGTGTGGATATGAAAGGGGCACACATATAAATAAGCGGTTGCTGTATAAATGCATCATTTCATTGCCAACCACCGTACTGAACAGAACTCCTTACGGATACATCATGTACAGCAGAAATTTGGAGAAAATGGAATATTACTTGTCTATACAACCCCCGATCACGGGCGGAAGCATTATCGGTGACATACGTCCTCAGTTGGTTACCTCTCTTGATGTCGATGTGTTGCTGTATGACGTCATGGTCAACAGAGGCCTAATCGACTCTGTTCAAGCGGATCGTATCAAAGCGAAGGAGACGTCTATCGAGAGGAACGGGGAGCTGCTGTGTATACTCGAGCATTGGGACGTTCAGAGACTGGTAACATTTATCAACTTGTTGCAAATATTTGATAATAATGTGGCGCACTCCAAGCTAGTGAGCGCTCTTAATTTTGAAGCATGTACGCGTGAAATTGCAGCAAGAATGTCGTCAAGTGGAGCTCTTTACACACGTACATATTGCAGCTATCGTTAGTGCAAACAGACGGGTCAAGAAAGGCTTAGGATTGTGTCTACATCTGCCTATACATGATAACGACCATCGATATCATGCGCAAGGAAAACACGTATATTTATTGTGTGTACAGTGACTCAGTATTATATCACTAACCTGCGTGAATCACGTGATACGCCATAACACAAAACGTTACCTAGGACTACGCATGCAGCACCAAAAAAATCAAAAAGGATTGTACCTACCTTCCGTTCACTTGCACGTATAAGAGGCGCCTGTGCGCGTCTCCTGGCTTATTTCACCCGACGCATTTGATGTGAGCTAACCGTGTTCCGGATCGCCTGCAACACAAACATGACTGACAAGGAATGTCAATTGGATGTAAGTGCTTACATGTCAAACCATCCGTCGGTTCCTGTCGCAGACGTGATCAATTCTGCTGCAATCCATTTACAGAACACGCTGGACCCAAACGAGAAGCTTCTGGTCGCCCTGCTGCAAAACAACATTTTGCTTCAAGAGCATGTGGAAAGCATACAGGCAAGGCCGACCAATTCACAGAAGAACGATGAATTGCTGTCCGTCCTCAAAAGGCGGGGTCTACGGCATCTCCTCGCGTTTATCAACTTGCTTGGCTCTCATGGTCAGTGCGAGGCGCGCACGGTTCTTCTCTCCTCTCTGAATCATGAGGCAGCTTCGCGTATCAACGATACCGTGCACCGGCTGAAGGGTCATCTCTCCCAAGCGCAGAACATATCTCGTGTCGGACGGTGGCAGATCACACGGGACATGCTCAATAAAAAACGGGGACAGGACGTTCGTGACGAATCCGGGTCAGAGCTCAGTTGTTGTATAGTGTGCATGGAGAATAAAAGGAAGACGGTGTTTGTTCCATGCGGTCACTTCGTCTGCTGTTTCCAATGCGCGTGGCATATTATAGCGAAGGACGATAAAACATGTGTCAGGTGCCGTTGCCCCCTGGAGGATGTCATAGATTGCTATATGTAAACGATACAGATGCATTCTGATTGAGAACTTTGATGACGTTGGTGTTTTAGCAACTAGTAATATGATTAGACCTGTACACTTTTCATTTGTAAAAACATGTATGTATGATTCATATATATATATATACACACACATAACTGCTTAATAGACATGTACGGCTTTTGACAATAAACCTTATGTATAATGGTAACAAACCTGATTTTATTTGTCTGTCTTCATTACCTTTCGTCTTGTGTCGTATGTGTGTGTTCGAATATGCGTGTGTGTGTTTTCAGTGTCTGAATGTCACTGGTACCCAATGGAGCTGTAAACAGTATTTGTATGGGGATATATTTTCGATATACTCATTTGTGCGTGTGTGTGTACACCGAGTAACACATCGTACAACGTACCTGTAGCCATACGTACAGCCAGTATCGCATAGTCCGACCCGATTTCATGTAACAACATTCATTAGAAGGGCCCGTGATGGATGACCGGGACAGTGAAAGTGAACGGACCACCGATGGTTCAGGTGACACCTATATGAACGTGTATACAGTTCGGATACCGATCAACCTGACAGCTGGTTCTACTGGCCATGACATGTGGACGGTACCTCTCTGGCAAACCATTTCGGACGAAGGCGTTCGTGAGTGTGATGACCGTGCGGGGTTGTATATTGATCAGCAGGGTATCTTCCTTGTGAAAGGCCTTGCACCTGGGTTTGAGCGCCGTGTGATCTACTTCAGTTATATCGCGTGGAAGCAGTTATCAGGTCGCGCAGCCGAGTTTACACGAGCAATAGCGGTTCATAATCAGGTGAAACTGATCCTGGAAGAGTATCGCGGAAAACGGTTGACCATGTACGCCAAGCAATGTCCACATGGCTCTGATAACTACGAGGTAACATTCAAGTACGTTGACACCGAAAACGGTGTCGTCACTCAAAAAGTATGTGTGACTTTGAACAAGTCGGAATGGAAAAGGCTTGTGCGATATATACCCGACGTTGCACTTAATCTTAAGTGCGCGCGAATGATGAGGGGAACCAATTTCGTCATGTATGGTGAAGGTGCATATGACAGCGACACACAGAGTGCTATGGGCGTCAATGAGAATGATAGTGTTGAGATGGCCAGTGGCGATGACGGCGATGTTTATGATTTCGCCAATTTGAGGAATGCTATGAGTGATGGAGTTATCAGGTACACAGACCCCCCTGCCTCTCCAGACGCGGAACCGCGGTCTCCTTACTCCTTTCTGGCTAGCGACGATGATAACATATCGTCTCGTTACATGTCCCAGGCCAGCGATAATGACGACACCGGTCATAATTTCGCCAATGTGAGGAATGCTATGAGTGATGGAGTTATCAGGTACACAGAGCCCCCTGCCTCTCCTGAACCGGAACCACGGTCTCCTTACTCCTTTCTGGCCAGCGACGGTGATAACATATCGTCTCGTTACAGGTCTCAGGCCAGCGATAATGACGACACCGGTCAGGATTTCGCCAATGATATGGATGCTTTGACTAGCGAAGTAATCAGATACACAGACCCCCCTGCCTCTCCTGACACTGAACCACGGTCTCCAGACTCTGTTCTGACCAGCGAGGATGACGACGTATCGTGTCCTTATTCGTCTCTGGCCAGTTCCATTGACGACAATGAAGTATTCAGGAGAGACCCACATGCTTCTTATTACACGGATCGAAGGTCTTCTGACTCTTCTTTGGACAGCGGCGGTACACGCACATCGTCTTCTTCATCCAGCGATGATGGTAGCCTTTGCATACGTTTTTATTAGTTAATCAGATACCTTTCTTTTGAAGAATGTATGTTTGCCGTTTGTAACTAGCGTATGTCGTATGTACTGTATTGGCCGATGTATTAAAATGTTACGTTGAGGAGAGTATTGCGTCTTGTGCATCTTTGTGTATTAAATGTGTGAGTGTTTTTTATGGAAGGTCTGGTATGATAAAACAAAACAAGAAATCAGATCATTTGAGTTACATGTGATATTTATACATTCCAGTCATATCCATAATACAACCAAATCGAAAAAAAAATACGCATGCATATCTTGATAGTCCGTACACGGTCGTCGTATGTGTGACCACACGAAACTTGACGCCTACATACGTCATACCGATAACTGGAAAAACATAAACCAGAGTCCGGCGTCATTACAGTATACCAAAAACGAAATCCTTTAGTCTGACTAGAGTCGGATACTTGTGATAAAGCAGATATAAGTTCAATGATACAGTGCTACAAAACGGTATATACACAGTGAAGGTCCTTGCGATTTCCCTTGTTTTCTACCCGCACGGGGATCCCGAAACCATGATGGAGTAGAGCGATGTAACTCCAGCTGTCGTCAAGGCGTCGTCGATGATGTATGCGGCGGCCTTCAAGTCTGCTGTACGGCATATCAGGCTGAAGTGGTTCCATTGCACGTATGTTTCTCCCTCCAAAGCTTGTAGCAAACTGTTGGCTGTGTCATTGTCTGTCTGCTCCCATATCTGGTGCCATTCTGCCATCTTGACGATTTTTGCTGACACACACGTCATCATGAAGAGCAACTTGTCGTTCATTGAGTTCAGTATCTGTGCCAAGATTCGAAACAGCGGCACAATCTTTTCTTTGAACTTCCTGTCTTTGTTTTGATCGAACGGAGCGTTGTCGTGTTGATCTGAGCAAGACAAGAACGCAAACAGGCCTGTCCAATCGGGACCACCGCATGGGTCGGACTGTCGGTGGGCTTGTGCGCCATTTGGTGGTACCAGTTCCTCCCACCACTGTCTTGTCTGTTCTTTACATCTCTGCTTCGCCTCTTCCTCGCATTTCTGCTTTTGCTTTTCCAACAAGAGAGCCACGTGCGGCTGCCCTGTTTCCTTAAGAGCAGTGATGAAATGTTTCACATGACTGTCGTTCTTTGATATATGGTCGATCAAGGATGTTGCTTTTGCAAAAGGGGTGGTGTTACGTGCGTAAGCGTGGTACTGTGACAACACGTTTCTGCTCTTCAGGATAGCACATAACATCTCGTCCACCGTCAGGTTAGCCAACAACTCTGGGCGGCATCGTCTGAACACTTCTGCCCAAGACGCAGACATCCTGTCCTTGCAATCAGCGGTAGACACCAGTCAGTCGTGAGGTGCCACGTTGTGGGAGTGCGGTTGTGACTCAATGAGGGTAAGCACACGCCAAATATTATATACACATTGTGATAGGACAGGTATGACTCACTGCCTGCTGATTGGTCGGTACAGGTGCTGGGACATCGGAATCTTGAATATGATGTAGTATCGCAAGATAACGTGTGTCAGCTTTCGTCCAATATAATACATTGTGGTATCAGTTTCACAGTGTATTTGTAATAGGATCCTATGCGGAACAGCACGCTGCCTATATATATAGAGTCCGACATGCATTACTGTCTGCTCTGTTTGATCTGCAAAGAGCTGCTGTAAACATACGACTACGTGGTACTCCGAGTTAAGACGTTGTACCCGTAGTCATGTGACCGAATTAATACTCCACTTCAGATACAGTTATATACACATCAGCATCGGTTGAAACAGATAGTGCAGGGACGCGGGCACTGCGAGAGTGACGTTGCATAATATAAAAACCCAGAAAGAGCTATTTTGTATGGCCAAAATGCATATAGTGAAAGTCATCTGAAAACGCTCATAGACAAAATGGGCGAACGGCTAGGGGCTTCGGCGATGTGGATTGAAAAAAACAGACTGGATAGCTACCGTCAATGGCCGAAAAGGGACTTGATCGAGCCGAGGCTGATGTCGGCGGCGGGTTTCTACTTTGTCGGACCACGTGATAAAGTAAAATGTGCCTTCTGTCAAGGTGCTATGATGGGTTGGGAGACAGGGGATGATCCAGACGAGGAACATTTCCGGTATTACGGAGACCGGTGTGCGTTTGTTCGCGGGGAACCAACGAATAACGTACCACTTCCTGACGACAATAGCCCGATCCTTGCAAACAAAACTGGAGGAACGTCTTTCTACAAGGATATCCTGAAGGAACGGTTGGGCATAATTACAAAGAGACCTCGAAGGCCAAGACTGGCTACAGAGCAAAACAGACTAGCGACGTTCCGTGAATGGCCAGTGGGTAAAGAACAGACTCCCGAATCACTGGCCGAAGCCGGGTTTTACTACACAGGTAATACATGCTCGCTACATTTGTAGTTAGAAAAACGACACCATTTCTTTAACCTAAATAAACGTGTTTGATTGTTTTAGTTCGTTCTTGTAAGTCCGACCAACGGAGTATATCATATCGTATAAAATGTAATATGTCTGTAGATATCGCATCAGTCATTGGAAACGGTTCTATCTTGCATTTGTAGGCTGTGAGACGATAACTGTATATTGTTTTGGCACATGACCAAGAAACAATTTCAGATGAATAATTATGAGACGCATATTGATCTGTTTTTTTTTGCAACAGAAAATAATACTTCGGTCACTTATTACAGTGGTATGTATTAATTAATGTGATACGCATTTATGTTCATAACAGATGATACGTATTTTGTGTTGCAGGTGAACATGATTGTTGCCGGTGTTTTTACTGTGATGGAGGGCTTCGTGCCTGGGAACCGGGAGATGAACCATGGGCTGAGCATGCACGTTGGTTCCCAAAATGTGGTTTTGTTATGCAGTCCAAAGGACCTGAATTCATTCACGAGGCAAACAGAAATGCAACTATGGTTAAAAGCGAGACATTGGTGATTTTTCTTTACTTATCACACACATTTTACATGATCACACAGAAAAAGCATCAGACACGCATTATCCTTTAACGACAGTCAATACAATATATTCAGTATTGCGTTTTGTTTAAGCATACATTACTATCATGTCTGGATATGAACATACGAAACCACTTTGTATCACTATATAAGGAAATATTCGTGATGACGTGTGTACACAAACATATTATGAATCTGTTACAGGGTACCAACGCCAAAGTTAGGACCAAACGTTACTTAGAAAGCAGGAGCGAAACGCCCGAACGATCAGGTATGTGGTTTTGCTGTTAATGTTGTACTTGAGTTTCTAAGGTCAGAACATATATATAATATATGCCAAATATGTAACATTACGTTATATTTCTGTTCAGGACTTATGTCATGTCAGTATATTCACACAATGACTGATATTTTTATGCAAGAGCTGTCCAGTCATGTGATGAAAAACGTATTTTCCGTTTCACTTTCACATACATATCAAATGTTTCATATAGTCATTAATACGTCTCGGCTAGACTTTAGGACTCTTTCTGATCAGAGCCATAATACCCAAGCCGTTATACTGTTGAGATACGTTGTTTGGCAAGTGAGATCGGAGCCATTGATATTCTGTGTTGATATCATGCATATTCATACTGGTAATAATTTGTGAGGTGTAGCTTCATTGTCCACATTATAAATATTCTCAGAAACGTATTGATATTCAACACGTCGTTCGGACTCATTCACATATATTATCATATATTGTGTGCTGTTTCAAATGGCCGACATCAGAGTACGACCCCCGACACCTGGCGGCACAAATGAGCACGGACAGAGTCCAGTTAGTCCTCAACACGGGGATTCCCCGTGACAGAGTGGCGTCCGTCATAGAAAACAAGCTACGTACGACAGGGCAGGCGTTTGAATCCGCTGAATGTTTACTAGCTGCTGTGATGGATTCATATGAAACATCCGCTGCCAGCACTCCAGCCGCACGTGAAGCGGAAGAGAAACCGCTCGTTGGCGAAATGCAGCAGTCAAACGGGAGTGACGGTGACGGGAACGGTCCGCAAACAGCTGGACCTACAAACAAAAAAAGTAATCATTTGGTCAATTCAACGATACGGTCATTTCATTACACACACACACACACACACACACAATGGCAATTACGTCCTCATTTGAATGACAGTGAACAAAGCATTGTATTTGCTGAAGTATGTATATGTAACAAATATAGATAGGTGTCCGTAATATAACGTTGTAGATTACAGTCGTATGCTGATTTCTATGATTACATAACGGTTATTTAAGGTATACATCGCTTTGCATTACAATCAGTTCGTGTGTTGTTAATTTCAGATGTGGATGCCCTGATACAAGAAAAGCAGTTGTTACAAGACAAGACTATGTGTGTAATCTGTTTGGACCAAATTCGTCAAATCATTTTCTTGCCATGCGGACATATTGTATCATGTATGGGTTGTGCATCAGACATTAGGAATTGCCCGACATGCCGGAAAATTATCCGAGGCACAATAAAATTTTTCTTATCCTGAACGTGTGTCTTTTTACAAACAGATGATCGAAATTCCCAGACATCTGTTCGCGAATAGTCAGCGCGTTATTGTCCGAAGGCGTCCGTGGTACTAATAACCAAAGAATATGCGATGATGGAATGGTTTCGGTTTAGTATACGACAGTGCGGACAGTATGACACATTTAAATGACGGAGCGCCTGAAAAAAATGTTGATACAAGTCCGCTGTACCAGCCATAACTCGTTCGAGTTAATGTTGGCCTGCAACATATAAAGGTCTGTGCACATAGCACTATCCTGTAGTACGTGTCTGGTATACGACCGAATCGGGGTGTGATATCATGGAACGGAAACAACCAGGTACTTTGTTCGACATATGCACGCGGTGGTTAACGTCGCGGTATATACCGCATACATTCTTTTGGCTGCTACCTACTGAACTGTACCAACGTTTGATCGAGATGTATAAAAACAACGGCGATTGTCAACAGTGTACAACCCTGCTTACGGCGTCTCGAATCAGCTGTTGCGCCTCTAAACACTGTGTGATCGACTCCTACGACAGCGACCCGATATTGCGTTGTAAACTGTGTGGTGTCATCACATCGAAATATATGGAGCACGAAGCGCTCCATAAGGGACCTGGTCATACACCATGCGCCGTGAAGATATTATTCGAGTGGCCCGGTATGATCGGTTTTGTCATACATTCTACTGTCGTGATATCGAAATATTGGCCAGCAGAGCATGTCGATCCCGGGGATGTTGTGGGAAACCTCTTAGCAAACGGCGAGTCACTAACAACTGAGCCCGTCAAATATTTCATGTTTATTGGGAACTGTACGTGCTTTGGATGTTACTGGGATTCCGAAAAGATCTTACGGTTCAGGCCGGACCATCTGCTGAGATTCCATAAACAGATTATGAATCACGTTTGCGTGCAACGACAACGGGTGTTGAAAGAATAGCGATCAGTACGACGTCCTGTATTAAATCACATGACCCAGTTGTGTCATTAGACGGACGCTAGATGATACGTGTTACATTGTCATCATACCACAATATTTTACATAATTATGATACAAAATGTACACATGTCATGTACTGGGTGAAAGCATGTGTTTCAGGCCGACCTAAAGGCGGAGGCATTGTCACAGTCTGCATGTGATGACAACATTTTGGAGTTACCAGAAGGACGTTAGATAAACACCTGCGAAGTGACGATACAAGGAACAGGTGAAGAACAAGACATCGCGCATGTATAGAATCAAGTTTGATATTACACGGAAAGTAACAGAATATAATATAAAAACCTACAGACACACTAAATTAAGTGTGTAACCAGAGATTTGTTGATACGGATTGACGCTCGGACCAATCGTATTTAAATATATGGTGTTCATATTGCTGTAATATGTCAAGACATACACTGTTATTATGATACATACACGCTCGTACGTGTAGTGTGAATTCAGCGATGATATTTGTAACATATATCAGTAAAAAAAACGCTTTGCAAATATCATATTTTACAAATAAAATAAAGATCAAACATATGACCTTGTGTGTTTCTCATGTCATAGTTTTGTAATGCAAAGCGATGCATGTGTAGAATGAATACCTGTATTATGAGTTAACTGTGTGTATAAATCTGTCCATGCAATAAATGTGTAACACAGGAAAAGGATTAACTCACCCTATATTTCACAATTTCTTCCGTCGACATTTCGGGCACCGGATCAACCTGCATATATATTTCAGACGGGTCAGATTGTTTGCTTCCTCCAGTCCGTACGGGAGAAAATGTGTCACGACACAGTGCAAACACACCACGTGCTTACAGTATAGCTGATATTTCTTGTACCCGCCAGGGCAAATATTCGAAAAAACACATTTATGTTGAGGCATTTTGTCCATACGAATATCCTCATAAACTATACAAAATATCCTCATGTAAATCCATCAGTATACCGTTTATTTCACTTGTTGGAACAGGTATGTTGGACGTGGTTTTCCATGCTATCTGTGTACCGAACGTGTGGGTTCGATGGGGACAACACACAGCAGAGTTCGAACGCTCTATCATTGAGTAATCGTATGGGGATGGGGGGGGGGGGGGGTGTTCGAATATCTGTGACGAGTAATGCAATCAAAATGGACCGTGATGTATGACTTCTGTTATATTTGTATTGATAGCAATGTTTAAGCTTTTTGCAACAGTAAGTATATGTGTATGATCAACAATAAATACATTAAATCAGTACTCGTGTTTGCACAGACAGCGATGTATAACATATCTGGGAAACGCTGCGCGATTCATTGTTTCATGATATTCCCTTACAAAAACATACAGTCATCACATGACACGAGTCACAATAAAGTCAGATCGTGTGTTCAGATATCGTACATGCATTTTCCGATTCGATACAACACGTCACATTCATGATGTAGGTGATGTGTGATCATTAAACAACTATCTTCAGTGTTCATCATATTGTCAGTATATGGAAAAGGTATTATAAACTAATAAACGTGGCCAATGATACATTTAAGGGGGTAATCTGGTTTATACACGAAGACACCTAGTTGTTTATAACACAGCGTCATCTGGACCACTGTATTTGAAAACAGTCACCGAACCCTGTATTCCTCTGGTCACATCCGGAGTTCCTGCAGACTTCGTGTGCATTATTTCACAGGGGGTGTCTTGGTGCAAAACTATGTATCCGTCTTGGTCTCATACACCAAGGCGTATTTGCGCATTTCGTGTGATCTCAGTCACTTCTGATATCATATGATATGGTTTTGCTAATATGCCTTGTTTATGGTATACCACAATTCATCTGTAAACAGCTATAGGCGTGCTTACATTTATTTTCCAATGATCTCCCTGCGTGAAGAAAACAGCTATCTCAGTGAAATATTTCTTGCGGATTAATGACCCGTTTCCCTCTGCGTTCAGAACTGGGTGACGTGTGCATTATTTAAGGTGGGGGACAATGGTGCAAAACAGTGTGTCTGTCTTTATCTTATAAACATACGTGGGTTTGTGCAATTGCCGTAACCTCAGTCGAATGGGATATCGTTTGAGTGGTATGTAAACATTATTTTGATTTATATCACACAACTACTGATCTGCAGACTCCAATATGTGCTCACATATTTCTCTCCAATGATCTCCCGTCCTGAAGAAAACCCAACATGATCAGTATGAATGTTACTGCTCATTTCACCCGTGGTCAGATTAAATTTGTCGTCTGATGTAAGCAGCTGTGTGTTTCCTGCCACGTCAAGATTTGACAAATGCGAGTTGTCTGAGGGTGCTCTCCACATTACGATTTGAATTTGGTACAGACAACACGTCAAAAATATCAGTATACTTTTGGAACTGGCTGGCTGGATGGACTTTCAGTTAAGAGCTTGTGCCATAAATGGTATGGTGAGTTGAACGCATTAACTTAACAGTCGTATCTAAATGTGCTGCAAACTGTGATTTGAGACGTTATTGTTTGAATTCTGGTATCATCTGATAATACAACGAACATTCAACCGGTGTCTGTTTCTGTGATAACAGTATAGTGCCAGATGTGAAATAGACTATAAAGACTGCCCTTTCAGGAATTGTTGGATATATACGGCGCCTTCCTGTAAGATTGTTTACTGACAATAGACCCGGTAGATATCTGTTTTGTTGTGAAACAGTGTAGAACCAGACAGGTACAATTATATGGAATATGTAATATGCCACTGTTCAGCGGACTGTTCATAATTATACAACAAACCAGAAGATATTCATTTGGTGAAAATCTTTACATAAAACAGATGTTATGTGCCACGTAAAGAATCTGTTACATGACTACCATATCGCTCGGACACGGTGATGATAACCACATCGCTCGGACACGGCCATGATAACCATATCGCTCGGACACGGCCATGATGACCACATCGCTCTGATACATGATGGCCTAAGGACACTTCGCTGACGGTTTGATGACGTTCGATGATGTGATCTCCAGCCAAAAGATGTGATACAGACTTCTTCATCCTGATGCAGAACCATTTATGACTCTCCTGGTGTCTGTATGCAATGTGATAG
The DNA here is from genome assembly GCA_026874595.1 of Sipunculus nudus. Lineage (NCBI taxonomy): Eukaryota > Metazoa > Annelida > Sipuncula > Golfingiida > Sipunculidae > Sipunculus > Sipunculus nudus. Next base: position 53,109,659 of record CM049321.1, read on the forward strand.
TGCCACAGCTATACGCTGCATTTTTTGTTATTTGTTCTAGCATGACGACAGTATTCAAATAAAACACTCATCCATAACACACACACACATACACACACTCTCACACACATATATAGATATATAATATATAATAAATATATATATATATATATATATATATATATATATGTATATATATGCAAGTATCCATATCACACGCATCCGCTATATCATTGCGATCGATATCAGATCTCTTGTTGTATATCCATATGTTTGTATTATAGCGGATATACTTTTTTGTATATACTTTAATGCTCGAAGTATAACATTCTTTCTGTATTATAACATATTTTTGTGTCGACTGTGTATACTTGTCCTTGTTGAATTACCTGTTTGCAAAAATTGATAAAGTATCGATATCAGTATGTTAGTTTTGTGATATAGGTTAATATTTCTAATTTAATGAAGGAACACAAATGTGTTCAGTAAAACACTACCGTATATGCACCCTTTCTGTTAATCAGATATTTATATGGTAGAACTACAGTTTTTGGTACAGATAGTTCCTTATTGGCATATCATGTAAAGCGTGGCATGTAATCTTATGTTATTTCTTGTAAGCGACCTGTATGTATGGTCGTGATATTCTCATACGTACCGTTTTATTTCGTCATAATCCTAAAACTTGTTTTTTTTTTGCTGATAACTGGTATCTAAGTATTTGTCAGCAATGTTTTAAATATCTGCTGATCTACTGTCACACCTCTTACGATACTTACCTGTAGCTCTGTCCATTCCCTTGTGCGATGAAACATGCCAGCAGTTCATAGAGACATGCACATTTATATATATATATATACATATATACAGTGGAACTCCGTCTTGTAACCATCCCGCAATTACGTAATTGAACCATTACGACCATTTTCTTGTCCCGACACAAAGGAAATAATTGTGTGTTAAGTGTAAAAGTGTAAATAACTGTACATATAGATACAATATATATATATATCTACAGATCATATATGTTACGGGCTTTCATCAGGATGCGTTATCGTGATATGACGTACCGTACATCGTTCTCCGACTTCACGTTATGTTGCCTGTTTGACATTCCTTCCTCTTACCTCTTGTTGGGTTTTCTCTTGTTAAATTCCTCTTCCATCCACTCTTGTTTCTTCATATCCTTTCATAGAGTCAATGATATCCATATACATTTTTTACACGTATAGATGGATTGTTCCTTGTGTGACGCCTTACCTGTAGATTCCCAAGGCATTTACTTACAGGTCATCTTTAGCCAGTTTCTCCATATGTTCCTCTTGTCGATTTGATCTTACTATTGCAAACATACCTCCTAGGCATTTGTATATTACACACACACACACACATATTTATATATATCTCTATATATATACACACACACACATGTCATATCTCAGTGCTCGCCATTTACGGTTAACCGCTTGCACGGGGACAGTAAAAGTTCCTAAAATAGTGGTAAGGCAACTAGAAGTCCCCTCCTACTTGCCCGACTGGACCAATCGGTCCAACAGAAAAACTTTACCTAAGGCATGCATAAACGTCTTTGTGTTTTTCGATACAATCATTCATATTTGTAAGGCAAGTAAACATTCATGTAGGGCAAGTAATAGCTAGATGTTACATACCCGGTCAGGCAAATACTTTCAAAAGTTAATGTCGAGCCCTGAATATATATACTGTTTTCTTGTGTGAGGGTTAGTGATCCCCACATCTTTATTTGCGACATTGTATAATGTGTATCCCCTGTTATTGTTCCCGATTTTCCCACCTCTTACAGACGACGTTTCTTACCTACACTTAATGTTATGACAGTTTCTCTTCCTTTTTATTGCGTGGTTCCTTTCGCTGCATGCTGGTTCTGTGTTAGTGTTCTGATCTGCTTGCACTTCTCGATCTCTTCAATGACGTATATAAACAAAGCGATTGTTGGTACGTTCCCTTTCTCCCCAGTTCGGTTTCATATTCTTTTTATTTTTTAAGGCAATGTCCCGGACAGTTGGTTTCTTCTGTTTCAGTTATGGTACTTGCAATTTGTTGCCTTATTTTACTTACCCCACGTAAAACTTTTTCATTGTTAGCGTCCTGCATGTTGGGTCGTGATATCGTTCGTATGATTTACCGGGTCGTGTGTACTGATTTGTTTGATTATACTTACAATTTCTCCCATGGTACTGCAGGTTGGACTCTGCGATGACCTTAACTAATCGCAACATTATTTTGCTCAGAGTATTTTTTTAAATGTCATGCTGTGTATGTTCTTGGTCTCACTCTCAATATAGATTGATTTTAGGGACGAGCCGGTCTTCCTTTTCTGTTTTGCCTTGGATGTTGACGCTATGAGGAATATCCCTTCTCAAGATGACGATATGTGAAAAGGTCCCCTTCTCAATATAAACCGACAGTAATTGTCGATTACCGAACGGTTGTCGTAACTGCACGTGTGGTTTGACTTTTCTTTTCTGTCTTCCCTTATGATCCGCACTTTGATGGTTTTTCTCCTATGTTTGTCAATGTGTGTCGCAGGATTTCGTAAGTCCTTTTTAATCCATCTTCTATTCGACTGACACGGTGTTCCATATATGCTTCCAATAAATGTCCAGTTCTCAAAGGCTGGTTATTGTATTCTCCATCCCACTTATCGAGACTTCATCAAGTACTAGGTTTTCGATGAGAGCTCCTGAAACCAACTAAAAATCGTTTCATGAAGCCAGTTGATCATATTCCGTCGGCACTAGTGTTTTTTGTCTTCTGCCTCCCGCAACATTGTAATTCATCCTTTACCCTTCTACGTCTTCTTCACTGGATGATTATGTCACATAATCGTCACTGTCCTGTGGCTTATTTCTTGCTGGTGTTATTTCCTTTCATTTACAAAGGATGCTTTTATCGGTATTGGGAATAGGATAATCGGTTCCGGTATTACAGTCACTCGATACTTTATGTATCGATCTCTTTTATATATATACACAAATATAATACGGTGGAAACTCGTTATGTTAAAAACTCGATATTCCGGACAACTCTAGTTAAATTATTACCAAATACAACTGTGTATATATGCTTATGTAAAGTATGTATATATAAATATGTTCATGTATATAAATATATATATATCCTGATGTTAATAGAAAATACCAATTGCAAAGTTCAAACTGCATTTCCTCTCACATTTCACCGCCGCTTAACGAGTTGGTAGAAAGCGTCTCCGTTTTTTATGATCCTACTTGTCTGGACACACACCTGTGCCTCTTTGTTTTCTTTCCCATTGTCTCCTTCGCCCAACTTCCCTTGAACTGTGTTTCTTCCTTGTGTTTTCCAGGTTTCCTCCCTGGAAATGTTTGATAAAAAAAAACTATTATGTGTTTTGTTTACTCCCTCATGTATGTGAATCGCTAACGATGTTGTTGCTGCTGTTGTTCCTTTCATCTGCTTCTCTCGTAAGCGATAATATCTGTTCCGTTCTCAGATATCTTGGTATTGTTGGATACGAATATAACGGAACGCATGAGACATTGGCAGTTTTTCTTCTGAGGGCGTGTTGGCATAGCTCAGGTCCTCCGGGTCTCTTACAGCCTGTACCTTGTCCATCTCACAGCTACCTTCCATGTTGGTTCACTGTTTATCCTTTGTTGCTTCACTGAATCCAACTGTCTGCCAGTCACAGTGATTGCTCTTCCATCCCCTTTCGCGTGTAGGCCTTTTTGCTTCTCCTTCCAAGCCAAATTGTTTAGGGTGTTATAGGTTCTTCTGTAGTTGTTGTGTTGACCGGCACGCGGTGCGAAATACAGGTGGTATTGGTTCTTCCCATAATGCAGCAATGTTACAGTTCTGACACGCTCTCCTCCAGTTGTTATAATGTAGTAAAAGAATCTGGTAACGATCGGCATTAGCACCGTGAGAGTGTCCTTCTTAGCACACACTACATAATTCTTTACATTCAACATAAAAAAGTCGATTTATTTCCCAGTTGCATGTTTGTGATACTTTCTGCAAAGACCGTCAGGTATCTTCCACACAGTCATATAAGATAATCTCCATGTTAGAAGGCCGCTGCATGTTGTTCCAGGTATTAAACATCCATCAGCTAACGAAGGTCGCTGATGCCTGTTTCTCTTGTTCCCAAGCAGTTTGTTTCTTTGTATATATAAATATATATACATATATAAATATATATATATATATATATTATATATAGTGCATTCAGTACATCCACATATAATTACCCCGAACCCTAAACACTACATTTACGTATGTAACATGGCGCCATCAGATTTTGTCTTTACCTCGTAGAGTATTACTTACCCGATTTTATTTTCAGATCTGTTGGCATGTTGCTATCAAATTACTTTTCCTTTTCATGGGCAATGTGCTGCTTTGAATGCTATCCGTGAACATCATCCGTCGTCCTATAAAACGGACCTCTTTTGTTTGGTCATATATGTGTCCGACGCACAATCTGTGGGTAGATATGTCGTTGTCTTTTTTGAGCCTTCTGTAATGATCGCCAAATCCTTCCAGCTGATATTTGTTTCTTACCAAACATTTTATCCTTGCGTGCCCTTTTCCATGTTGCCTTCCGTCATGCTTACCTTGAAAGGTGTATGTTCGTGGGCTGTCGTTCCGTTATAGTTATGATAATACTTCCAGCCTGTCTCTTGGTCTTACATACCCATTACACGTTTCTCATGGTTCAGGTCATGCATAATTTTTTACTTACCAAAGAATTGTTTTCTCAACTTATACTCTTGTTGCCTATCAGTTGTTTATTCCCAATCCCTTTCCTGTGTTTGGAGCAATATAATGCTTTGTTTTGTAATCTGGTACTCACCATTTTTTATATTTTTGTTTACAACTCTTTTGTGAACCCTTCCATCCTTTCTATTTGCTAATATTGCTTACCCATACATAGTTTTCCCTGTATGTATATATGATGGGCCCAGTGTCTGCTGTGCCTATGTCCCTTGTTCTCATCAGACTGACACGGTCAAACCTGCGCTTCGTTTTTTTCTGTCATGTATCTTTTGTGATAACAATAAAACATATTACTCCCCTGCCGAGACTATAACCTTGCCGTGGTAGGGGAGCTTGTGTACTTCAATGACCCTGTGAGCTCTGCTGGCGTAGATTTTATCTATATTGAGGGACACCCATGCCAGAAAGGTCACACGGGTAGAGGTCAGACGAATAATAGTCTCATCCATCCCTAACAAGGATCACACGTGCCACAGATTATTTTGCTTTTATTTCAAATTACGTTCTTTTGTTTGTATGTTTATCATATATGTCTTATCGCTAAACGGTGAATCCGTTGTTCTGTAAACCCCTTTCCTCTTTAGTTAATACGAGTGGTATGTTTAACATTTTCGTTACTGCCACATATCTATACATTATTATACCTCGTTCTGTTTTGTTAAGGGACATCACAGTTTCTATATAGAATATGCGATGTGGTAACATGTACCTGCTTATGTTTATGGGTTGACGTTCATGAATGTAAATATATGATTGACAGATATCTGTAGATAGAAAGATGTATATACATATATATATAGGTGTTAATGTCTAATGTTTTCAACTTGGATTCCTTATTTCATTTTTTTTTTCCATATCAGTTAACGATATATGTGCTGCACATGATGTTGGAAGCTTTTTTCCTCTGTCGACGTTCTCTGCCGGGAATCTGCACAAATGCAAAGCAGTACCACTTGTATAAGCACGTACTTGTATCATATGTTTTTTTTTTGTTTGATTGATTTATTCAGACGGCGCATACTGATGTATATGATTCTGACTGACATATGCTGTGTAGATATGCATGTATAAGCTATATATCTTCCATATCTGGTTTCGTTTCATATATACATATATTATATATACCCATATATTTCATATATACATATATTATATATATATTGTACATGACATATCGTATGTCATCACTTTCTGTACATTCAATAAACGTCTGTGTAACTAGAAAAGGCATAGCGTTGGTGTTATTTTACTCTTGTTGTAACAGGTTCACGTCTCGTGACTGTGCTGGTACGTCTGAGCGTGACAGGGGCTGTCTGCGTGAGTGTTTCCTGATGTGTGTGATGCAGGACTGCTGTATTGTCAGGTGGTTTTTTTTAGATGTTATGTGTCATACACGTTGCCACATACAGACTGCTCATGTTTACGTAAATACATATAACTATACATATATACATCCAATACCCGTACATGGAATCGTTACGAAAAAAAATCACTAAAAACAAATGATAGAGTAAAGGAAGCGGGCTGTATGATTAACATTCGATGGTATTGCGCAACTTTACTGTAGACACGCCGTGACCCCATGTGTCGTGACTCAGTTTGTAACGAGATATGTTGTTTTCCCTGAACGTGTCAATCACGTGTGCACCAAAACGGGATGAATTACGCTCGCACTCTCATGTCAGCAGTGTATGTGTCAGTCACGTGACATAACAAGATAACGTATATAAGGGGCTGCAGGGCAGCGTTGCTTGCACACTGCCTGATGCTGGCGAAGCGAATACAGCAACTGGGTGGACCCATTGACACATACACTGATCATTCGTACGGATTGCGTGCCAGTCGAATAAAACGTGAGTGACCTTTTTTGTACATAGACGGGTGTAGTGACTGGACGACCGTGTCCATTATTTGTGCGGATCATGTGACGTAATGATGTGACGCGTGTCCATTTATTAATTGCAGTTTTCTTTGTATTGCCATTACACGAGTCAGACATGTCAGACATGTGGCCTCCGGTCGATCTTGCTGTTCATGACACAGGGCCCGACGGCATCATGGGTACATATTTCGGGATGGCGCACAAGGACGGAGCGGTGGTCTCTTTTGACACTGACCCGTCAGATCGCGTCCCCCGACTCTTCCACGAGACTGTATTTTTCAAACTGTCCGGCGCCACGTTTAACACGTACTGGGTTTGCACGGACGGCAAAGGACGAGTTTCACAGTTTGTTTTCGACATAAGGGACTGGCGACAGGAAATCGATCACGCAGGCGGGGAGGTTCACCTCATGGTGGGACGTTACATCCAATGCGAACACGGATTGGCCTTAGTTTGGGTGCCCGTTCGCGGATCGAGGTCGTCAATGGAGCCCGCCAGTCTTAGACCGTTTTACGTGACGCCTTATGCAGTGGCACTAAACGTGGTGTACGTTGGTTGGGATCCGGAAGGGGTGGTCAAAAGAGATTCTGCTTGGTCGTGGCTCAAAAGGCAGCCTCCAATGGCGTACTACCAGGACGCTCCGGTGCAGTGCACGGACGCGGGAGGGCGGGTTTTCTGTGAATACCTGGACATGGAAGGTCTGATGTCTTTTGCGATGACCTGCTTTCCTGAGCGTTCGCGCCTGCGGGCAGTATTCGGAGCAGTTGAACCCAAATGGGCTTTGGGCCACTGTTGGGTGGAGCGTGAACGGGCCACAGGGAGAAAATACACCGTCTGGTCAGATGCCAGTTTTCCCGAGGGCCTCAGACGCGGAACTACCGTACTTGAAAAGTACGAGTGGAGAGGTACACCGCCCGGTGGTGTAAAGCTGAAACGGAGTTTGGACGGAGACCACCCTGTCACACTTATCGCAACCCTGCACGACTCTCAAGATAATGACGTGCGTATTTCCGGGGAACCTCCCACATCGATTGACTGGGCTGCAAACGTGCATCATGTCTGGGATGTCAGCTTGAGACAAAATATCATGTCGAGGCATACCAGAATGGACCCATACGTGCGATTTTACAGCACATTGGCTCCCGGAAAAGACGTCGGTCTGTGGGACAGGGTACACATCGTTAAAACCGCTGCAACGTTCTCTCCGCGTGAAGTGATGAACCCTGACGTGTATGTAGCGAGCGTAGTGAAAACGGTCGAGCTGTTCGACAAATACAAATCTGGTGTTGGTTGTCCTCGGCGACTATCTATTTATATGAACAGAATCAAAAAGTGCAAAAAGGACTGGCCGGACGAGGTCAAATGCATACGCGAGGGTCGCGTGGGACGAAAAGAGTATGTGTTGCACAAGACGGACACGCCGGGAGGCAATCGGTATCCGTCAGGTGGAAGCATTCGCAAGCAACCATCGTGCAACATGTATCGGATGCATAAAAGGTTTGTACATGCCATGTTACCGAGCTTTTCCACAGTTTCCATAGAACAAAAAGATGTGCCAGTACTGATATAAGAAGGGTATGACTTTAGCAAGCCGTGATCATACGTGTGCACATTTTGTTATGAAGTATATTATTGATAAAACTTTACAGAGTGTTATATGAGTAAAGATAACGTATGACCGAGTGTTTCTTTTATTACAGGTGAAGGTGTATATTATGAGAACGTATGAGGTCAGCTGACGCTGCCAGAACACGCAGAGAAACACATGAGCGGAGATAACACGCGACGCATATTTACAAATATATTGAATTGGAAATCTCAGTATTAGACGTGCGACAGTTAGGCCTTCTGTGTGCTTTAACTTGCCAAACACGTTCGTTCATTGACGTTGGGCTATATCAAATGCACTTAGACACCAAAGACATGCACGTGTTACTAATGATCGAGATTTATGAGAAAGCTTGACAAACAGCGAAAAAAAAGAGGGGGGGGGGGGTGTTTGCTACCAAGACGTGTGCTGCACTCATGTTGCATCTGATGTACGTCGCAGCTCAGGATATGTGTCCATTATAAAATTTGTTATTCATCCTTGACTGTTATGTGTGGCTGTGAGCCCATTAAGAAATCCACACACACGCCGGCTGCATCCCTCGACTGATAGAAGTGGGTTTTATTATGAGCTTGGTACCGGCATCCGTCTGCGAAACATGTCCGTTCATATTTTTGATGGGTAGACGACCACATGTCATGATGTGTCTGAAGACATGTACACTTATAAACCTTCATTCAAACGGGAATCAAAGACATATGAGCATTGGTCATTGTGTCTGTTCTGCCTGGCGTACTGAAGCTCTGAAAGCATGCTTCTTATGATACCACGTGTTGTACATCCGAAGTAGACATACACGTTACCTCTTTGTCACGTGAACCACTTACCGACCAGACATGCCGATATATATATTCATATATTTATATAATATCAACAAACACAATAATACGTAGGTCTGTGCACATTCCGGAACCATTTAGGGTTTCACCGGATGTCACTCTGGCTCTTTGTATGTGTGACGTCACAAGCTAAATTGTGTATATAAGGACCCTACTCGCAACAGTGCAATCACTCTCGCTTAGAGACATACCACTGCAAGTGAACAGCAGCAAGGGACTTATACCGTAGCACACGGATACTAGTATAGAAGCAGTATAGGACTTCACTGAAGCAATTTACAGGCGTGAAGGATAGACAGAAGAAGCGAGTGAAGAATAAAGATAATATTCACAACAGAAAGCGAGCAAGAAATCAAAAGTGAGTACATTTATTTTATCGTTCAACACATTTAGTTCACTGTAAAAGGTGTTCATCTCTTATTGATGTACATTCTGATCCAACTGTTCGGCAATGTCATATGTGATATATGACAACGGTTTTTGTAAAACCAGTGTTGCCTTTGGTTGTAGTGGCACAGCCCCCGAACGGCGCACCAGCCCGACCCCAAGGCAACTATGTTCCGGGTACCTTACAAGGCCAGTGGTCGCCTTTGTTGCCCGTGGGTGCGCAGTATAATGCGCAACAGCATGATGACGGTTTACCGGTGAACTTTCGCCGAAACCTGCCTCTGGTGCCGTACAGGCCAGAAACGTACCTGGAACGTATGATTCAAGGGAATGTTCAGATGTCGGACCAGATGCGCCAGCTACTGACGACAACTGTGACATTATTCATGTCATTATTCCCTTACACGTCACACGTGTTCGACCCTACCCCGAACAGCAACCCCAGGCAGACAGGAGATCACATCTTGGTGTTCATCAGGAACATTCTTAACCGGAACCGGCCGGACAGAGAAACCCACATAATGCTGTTTCATTTCCTGGTTAACACGTTTGTCGGCGCATATTTCCAATCGATGCTGGCAGGTCAGTGAGGCACACGCCTTGATGCCTGTTGAGTTGCAGTTGCTGTTAAGTTGTTGCTTTATATATTTTTTTTCTTTTCATTGTTATCGTTTTGTTTGTGCTGACTAGCATTGGAAGAGTACCTTGTCATTTATATTTCAGGGGGCAGTTGATAAATGTAATGATTTGAATATGGTTTGTGATAGGGATACTGGCATTCACCATATGTGGTTGTCGTTTCCTGTTGTAGATTATCAATGGTGACTGTGTGTTCTTACGGTGTTGTTGTTTTATTGCAGAGCAAAGCGAAGACATATAAAGAAGAGAGACACAAATCGTTCCGGATATCACAGCTAAATGTGAGTACAATATTGTTTATGAAATCTTATTGTACAGACCGTATTTCTGACAGTTTGTAAATAATGTTGACAAACAAATATTAATAGTACTATAATAATACTCAGTCATATTTATATGGTGACGGTAATCGAACGACATCCTGTTACTACGTAATCATGCACAGTATAATTTACACGGCGGCGGAATATTGACGTGTTACTACACGTACCTGCATCAAGTAAAACAAGAGATTCAACATCCTACAACTGAATGTAAATATCGGTCATCAACACGATATAGACATAACACATGGACAATTGTGCAGGACGGTCGTGATGATGTCGTTTGTATGTAATTGTAGTTCTGACAATGGAACACAACGATATTCTTGTGGAAGATGTACTTGGAAAGTTGAAATTAACTGCAGAAACGTGTCTACGTATTACTCCAAACAGCGACAATGACACGACGTTAAAGCAATATGTAGAATGTATTTCTATGTTCCAACAGTGCTTTGATCAATTGTTGGGGTGTGTCATATCATACCAAACGTATCCGTGTGAAAATATGGATATGGATCAAATACTTGCGGACCTGTCGTGTATCGCAAATAACGTGCTATCGTTGTCATGTTCTGAGCTTGTTGTGAAAGCACTTTGGGCGGTGTATAAGCGGTTGTGCGCTGTACACCGGAGATACGTACTCGTTATAGAAAACATGCAAACATTAGTATGTGTCGTTGATGAGCATAAACTGCAATGCCAAGAAATGAACCAGATGACACAGTGCTTGTTGGCTGATTTGTGGCAGACATATCCGGACTTTGTTACATGTATCCAATAATCATGGCCGGCACGACGTGAACCAATGAATACTGTGACTCGACGTAATAGACAGTGACATTGGTTTTGTATTTGTTACATAGGGGTTATATGTGTCATCATTACTCAGGTCGCGTTATAATTATTGCAGCACGCGAGATACATTCATAGAAACTACAGACATTTGCGAAAAGATGAACTCATTAAGAATGAACGTGAATGACTCCCCAGATGAATACGACCCAGAGAAACATGAAATAGTGGGCAAACAAATGTTAGACGACATGGCGAAACTGGCCAAGGAGGCGGAAGAGCGATCATCGAAACTGGTCAAGGATACAGAACAGCGATCATCCGATGATGAAGATGAGGGTATGGCTTTAAAAGAGTTCGCTACATACATCAAGGATCTGATTGCCGTAATATCTCAGATCCCTGGGTACATTCAAAACTTCGAGGCAAGGGATGGACAACAAGAACATAACGGCTTCGTAGTAGATGGCGGATACGTGAAGACGTTCAAGAAGATGTATTCCGTCGTCGGCGTAATGCGTCGAAGGTCATGCAGTGATATATTGTGGCTGGCCTTATGTCAATTGTCGGCGTACATGTTATGGGTCAGGACCCTTTACATACGTAGGAGCATGGTTCACTGTAAGTCGATACCATCTGAAATGATGTGGCACCATCACCATTGGGAGGAGTTCGCACAGGGGGTGTTAATATTAGGTTGGGCTTTATGGTTAGAGAAGAAGGCTGCAGCGGACGAAAATGGAAGAAAGTAACAGTGTTATGTTTACAAAAGGACTTATGGCTGAACGGACTTGTGGATAAACATGTAAATATGCCAATATATTTACCCATTGCAGATGTTTGGTTTTTGTAAGTGACAGTAGATAGTGTGATCAGTATATCGATCTTAATATCCCCGTATTCCCTCAATTAGAATACGTGATTGTCGTATCTTGTATTATTCAAGTTTTGTATTATCTCATCAGAATAAATGATTGTAAGTTGTATTAATGTCTTTTAGTTTTTTTCATGAATCACGTGATATGGTTGTTTCACTGTGCTGAGAGTTTGAATGTTGGCATGCTAAGTTGGATGGTATTTTTCCTGCTACCCTTCCCTTAATGGCGTTTATGGATTATTACAGCACACCCGATACGATAATGGAAACGACAGAAGTTAGCGGAGAGATGAGCCCCCAAAAGATTAGCGCCCCGGACCCTCCAATGAATGGGCAGGCCAACCAGGACAGTCTAATTATCGGCCAAACACAAGAGGAACAGAAAATTGACCCTCCAGGGGACGACCCAGCCAATCAGGACCCTCCAATGAGTTTCCGGCAGAAGCACGAAATGTGGGTCAAAAAAGAAATGGAGGACCGCATACAAGAACTCAAGGATCTGGTAGACATTGCCGAAAAGCGAATCATAGAATCGCCTGATGATGATGAAGAGTGTAGGGAAGAGTGTAGGGGTTTAAAGGATTTTGCTGATAAGACCAAAAATCTTATTGATGTAATATCAAAGTTCCCTGGACATATACAAAAGTTTGAGGCAGATGCCATGGTTGGACCAACAGATGGGAAACGCGTCGTGAAAGACGGTGCATACAAACTGACGTACAAGAGAATGAAAGCTATCATCGACGCAATGAGAAAAACGCCGTGTCAGGATCTGGTGTATGATGCATTCGGTATATTATCTTTTTACATAGAGGCGATCCTGATCCTTTACACAGACATGCAGGACAGGCTGCGTGACTGCATACCCGAAGGGGAACTTCCTGTGGTACTAGTGGCACCGTGTTTTGTGCGGGAGTACCACAGTTGGAACTGGGAAAAACTCGAGCGATTTCAGTCATGGTTAGATCATGAGGTATCAGATGAGGTACAAGAGGCAATGGTTAAACAATCGAGAAAGAAAAAACGCCGCGTGACGTCTACCGTGCAGGATCAATCCAAAACCAAAACAGTTCAAACAGGTCGCGTCAACAAGAAACGCAAGAGGCGTGGCCGAAAAAATAACAAAAAGTAAACAAAAGAAAAACTTTCATCAACAAAGACATATTTCAACAAAGACATGTACAAATATTTCCTTTGCTCTCGTGATTTTGTTGTATACATTGACATTATCAGTAAATGGTATCGTATCTGTTTGCAGCTTGTGTTGGCACGATGACGGACATACAGGATATATTTGATAGACGGGTCTGCCGACAGTTGAGACGGCTGGCGGATATCTACGAAAGACGTGCCAAAAGGTCTACATCAGCTATACATAAGATGTACATGTTTGATTGCCGCCGGGTTGCATTAATGTTAGAGGTGTACGTGCGTATCTTCGACACGACAGGACTTCACGGCCTCCCTGATTTGTACCTCAGCGATAGATGCTGGTTTAAGGCCACATATCACACGCTGTTTAATTATATTTCTGGAAGACTGTACAAGCAAGACGCACGTTGCGATGGCTTCGTGGTCGCTGCATTGCTGTTATTGCATCGGTACTTTACCCGTGTACAGCAGAAATACAATTGTTTAATAAAGGAGCTGCAACACAATCGGAATACTCAAAGAGATCTGCAGAAAATATTGTATAAGTGCAACATGCTGCGTAAATGTAAGGATGGTTTATGGTGTGAGATACAGAAACGTCGAGGTCGAGATGCTGCTGCTCGTGCAAGGAAACAAAGTATGCGTGATCGTAAACGACAGAACTCAGTGTGTGGTCTGATGTGAATATGTAGCCAACTTTTTCACACCAAGACTGCCCGATGCATAAATACCTTTGTACAGAACTGTTTTGTAATGTAATTCTTTCTTTTTTTGTCCATATTTACTGCTACGTACCTGTAATCCAAGAGTCTGCTACAGTTTTGTTTTCATATAATATTTTGCTTACATATATTTTGTTGTATTTTCAACATATTTCGTACAGTTACATGTGTGTACCTGATGTAAATATTTTAACAATATGTGCCTCATAGAAGTAGGTTTGATGTATAATGTAAGCGTTAGGTTGTTTGATATTCATATAACCACCAAAAAAATGTAACATATAATTTTGTGATGTATTTGATTTCTGGTGTATGTTTTGTTAGGTGATGATGAGACTGTTTGTTAATTTTTATAACCATCGGCATAAACATTCTTTGTAACATTTAGTCGGAATAAATGATGTAACTTTCATTTCCGTCTCCGTTTTAATGTACCGCAGGCAAGCATCGGAGATTTGCCAGCGAAACAGGGGTATGGATGTTTCACTGTACAGAGAGTTTGAATGTTGGCGTGCTAGCTTGGATTGTCATTTTCCTGATACCCTGCCCTTAATGCGTTTTGTGTGTATTGCAGCACGCCCGTTACAAATGGAAACGACAGAAGTGTGCGACCAAACAATGACTGATATGGTGGACGCCCCGAGCCATCAAACGGACGACCCTGACAACCAAGACTGTTCACTCAACTACCAAGGAAAAGCCAACACCCCAGATTCCGACATATCGGATGACTCGTCGTCATCCGATGACTCGTCGGATGAAGAAACCCGAAATCTGTGGGGACAGATTATCGAAACGTCAGCCAGAAGAGCGTTAAAGGACAACACTGAGGCGCTACTACAACTGGCCAATGGTGCGGACAAACGTGTACAAGAATCACCCGATGAAGAAGGAGAGTGCCAGGTTTTGATGGATTTCTCATTAAAGATGAGGTTGTTGGTTGATATCATGTCGCGGTACCCAGGGTACATCAAACAATTCGAGGAAGAATCCTGTCATGGACGAAACGAAAGTGAAGTATCCGTGAACGATAGAGAATACTGGGGTACGTTTAAGCAGATGTCTGAAACCGTAGACGAACTGACAAAAATGCCGTGCCAAGACCTGGTGTACCCAGCTCTATTGAAACTTTCTGGGTACATGTATTGGGTGGAGACCCTTTATAATTATATGATTGACACACTGGAACGTACGACCAAAAGGATACCATATTATGTGGTGCATGACCACAGCATAATCTGGGACAGGCTCGCGTGTTATTTGAAATGGTTAAATAATGAGGCCATATGTGTCTCAAAAGAAAAAGCGGAAAAAATAGCGAAAAAACGCCGCGTGACTTCTACCGTGAAGGATCAACCTGAAACCAAAACAGTTAAAACAGGTCGCGTCAACTAGACCCTTGTGAACGGCGGTACACGCTGTGTGGTGTACAGGATATATATGTGGCATCTTTGACCAAGAGGACTTTTGTTATATAATCGCATTTTAATATCCAATTTTTTTATGCCACGTACGTGTAATCAAGGTACATGTTATGGTTTTTGTTAACTGAGATTGTGTGTGTTATTTTTATCATAGATCTCACGTAATATGTATTTTGTTTAATGTGTACCTACTGTAAATATTTTGTCCGTGTATGCCTTACATATATCGGTTTCATAGTTTATGAGACAGTTTTTGATATATATTGTTTGTAACAGTTTAGTTCGGAATAAATGATGTAACTTTCACTACCGTCTCCGTTTTCATGTGTCGCATGTAGGAATCGGAGTTTTGCCGGCGAAACTGTGGTATGAATGTTTCACTGTGCAGAAAGTTTGAATGTTGGCGTGCTAGCTTGGATTGTCATTTTCCTGATACCCTGCCCTTAATGCGTTTGTGTATATTGCAGCACGCCCGTTACGAAAAAGGAAACGACAGAAGTGTGCGACCAAACAATGACTGACATGGTGGACGCCCCGCGCCATCAAACGGACGACCCAGACCACCAAGACTGTTCACTCAACTACCAAGTAAAAGCCAACACCCCAGATTCCGACATATCGGATGACTCGTCGTCATCCGATGACTCGTCGGATGAAGAAACCCGAAACAAGTACCGACTGATGCACGAAACGTCAGCTAGAAAAGCGTTAAAGAAAAACACTGAGGCGCTCCTAAAACTGGCCAATGATGCGAAAAACGTGTACTAGAATCACCCGATGAAGAAGGAGAGTGCCAGGTTTTGAAAGATTTCTCATTAAAGACGAGGCTGTTGGTTGATATCATGTCGCGGTATCCAGGGTACATCAAACAATTCGAGGAAGAATCTTGGGATGAACGAAACGAAAGAGACGTTTTTGTGCACGATAGGGAATACTGGAATACGTATATGCAGATGTATGAAACCGTCGACGAACTGACAGACATGCCGTGCCAGGATCTGGTGTACCCAGCTCTATGTAAACTGTCAGGGTACATGGATTGGGTGGAGACCCTTTATATTGATATGATTGACACACTGGATAATACGACCAAATGGGTACCATATGAAGCTCTGCAGGACCACCGCTTGAACTGGGACAGGCTCGCGGATTATTTGAAATGGTTAAATGATGAGGCCATATGTATCGCAGAAGAAAAAGCGGAAAAAATAGCGAGGAAGAAAAAACGCCGCGTGACTTCTACCGCGCAGGATCAACCTAAAACCACAACAGTTAAAACAGGTCGCGTCATAAAGAAACGCAAGATGCGTGGCAAAAAAAGGAACACAAAGTAAAGAAAATCATTTCAACCAAGAAATGTACATTTTTTGCCCCTGTGAAGGGCGGTACACGCTGTGTGGTGTACAGGATATATGTGGTATCTTTGACCAAGAGAACTTTTGTTATATAATCGCATTTTAATACCCATTTTTTAATGCCACGTACGTACAATCAAGGTACATGTTATGGTTTAGTTAACTTGTCTTATTTTGATCATAGATCGCACTTGATATGTATTTTGTTTAATGTGTACCTACTGTAAATATTTTGTCCATGTATGCCTTACATATATCTGTTTCATAGTTTATAAGACAGTTTTTGATATATATTGTTTGTAACAGTTTGGATGATAGCGCAGTAGATATTCTTGTACCAGTTAGTTCGGAATAAATGATATAACTTTCACTACCGTCTCCTTTTTCATGTATCGCATGCAAGAATCGGAGTTTTGCCGGCGAAACTGCGGTATGGATGTGCCTGTACGCAGGGTTTGAAATGTTGGCGTGCAAGGTCGGATGGTCATTTTTACATGATACCCTGTCTGTAATTTCTCTATCTCTATCTCTCTCTCTCTGTTCTGTCACAGATGGCCCATATCCGGTCTGAGGTGTATGCGAACAACGAAGCTGTAATGAGGTACATGGGACGTCAGATACCCACACTGGCTCAGAAAATCCACACGAAGGTGACATCCCCCCTTTGGAATATAATGTTGCAGCTCGGTTTCCTTGATCGTACGATGTTTGAAAACATCATGCAAGAAAAACGTGCCAAAGTACGCGGCGTCATGCTGCTTAGTCATCTGGCAGGGCGGTTCCCTTTAGAAAAAATGGACGAGGCCATGAAGCTATTTTGCAAAACCGGTGAATCGCAGGTGTATTATTTTTTTTGGAACGTGGTCATGCGACACGCCATACAGAGCCTGCCGCGGGCCCCGACTGCGGATCATAAGATGAATAAAACAGTACAAGATCCTGCTTACAGTAAAAAACTGTCTCGGCTGGAGGCATTCTTTCATTCCCGACGGTACACATGTCCAAGAGCATCCACAGGCGGCGAGAAAGACCTTGGTGTCCTCATGGCTGTATATATACGTCCCCTGTTTATCCGGGATGACATCCTGTGCATGGACGAGTCCTGTGTCGTTACGCGTTTGTGCGTAGACTTGCATATAATGAACCAGTTTCAAAGGGATAAACTGTTTCTCATCACCGGATTAGCGTTTAAAAGGCGCTTGACTTTTTTGACTTACCTTGAAAAACTTCCGCTGTGGTACTGGAACAAACTGGCGGTTATCTTTCACGAGGCAGGATACGGGCAGATAGGTGGAACAATCGAACGTGGTCTCAGATTGTCAGGCGTGCAGGTCTTGTTTCCCGATTACATCGCATTCCTGCAGAGTAACCGGAAAAAATAACCCGTACGTTGTTATCTGAACATTCGTGACATAAATGCACATGTGAATAAACCTCTGCTTGGAATGTGGGAAATGTTCATATAAACATTCGTAATTGGTTGTTCTGATACGTTTCTGCTTGTTGGAGATAACAGAACATTCGTGACCATATATGCACATGTGTTTAAACCACTGCTTGGTATGTAATAACCTGAAATAAACGTTTATGGTACATGTTACATATGTGTCATTCTCGTGTATACGTATACGTGTTAATGAATGTATGAGACGGTTGTCCACGTGTCACAAAATATGGATTCTGCCACTACCACCACCTCCCCCTCCCTCCACCCCTTTTGCCCCCTTCCGTTATAACAATCCTAGCATTCACCGACTGGTCGCCCGCCTCATATCACACAAACTTTCTCACTGTACTGATGATAAATACGATGAAGCGACGTGACGATGTGAACGTGTATCTATTTGTACTGATGATAGATACTTGTGTATGGGGCTGTGTGACGGACTCCTGTACATGGACGAAGGAACCATGGATACATGTGTCACAAAAGGTCAAGGTCAAAGTAGCAACGATGTATACTGTGATAAATGCAAGTGCTTGCTTCACGTGACATGCGATTGTGACAGTGATTGTAAAGGCGTGGATGGCCACTGCTGTGACTGTTCATTGGAAACAACATATGACATGAGTGAACGTTTTGAAGACGCTTTCTCGTGTGAACGTTCTGTTCAGCTATATGACGAACTGGACAAACAGGATGCAATAGCTCCCCTTATGGAGAAGTACCTGCCTGTAAATTGCGGCAACGATGTGGAGACATTTCATGATTTCGCAGATTTCGTGTCAAATGCGCCAATGGCGCGCTGGCATTTGATGGAGTCGCTGATGGCGGAATTGCAGATAATATTGCCAGATGTGGATTTTACACCGTGGTCAAAGGTCAAACATCGGGTCACATGTTTATTCACAGAATGGAGGTCAGAGTTGGACATTGAGCGCCCCTTTTACAAGGGAGGGGTGTATCCGTTGTTATAAACGGCACCTGGTTTGCGGGAGAAAGATGAATATGTCGATCTTTTTTTTTTTTTTTTTGGCTTGGGGAATACACAGCTTACATCAGGCAAGGTTCAAATAAACGGACATGAATGTGCAGGTGTGTTTGTTGTTTATGTTCGTCGAACATGGGATATGATGTCGTCGTTTGTATGTCGATCTTATGATGTCGATGTTATGATTGTTACATAACAACTCCTTCTCTCGGCGTCTTCCGTTTCACACTTGCCCCCCCCCCTTTCCCCTCTCCACCCGTCTTCCCAAATCCGGAACATTGTCGCTGTAAGAAATGTGCGCAGTTGATTGTTATTTTAACATAAACATTTATAACCTTCTGGTTTCGTCAGCCAGCCGTATGTACATGTTGCGTCATGTGTGAGCACATTGATGTGGGTGTTGTGGCTCAATGGATAGAGCACTGGTTTCCGAAGCCAGGGGTTGTGGGTTCGAATCCCGCCAGCACCTTTATGATACATTTTTCTCCATCTGTTTGTCATCTATACAATTTTCTTTGTGTAAGTTTTGTCTATCACGTCAGTTGTTCGTGTTCATAACAGACAATCCACTCGGCATTACTTTTTTGTTGCGTTATATCTACTTGGCGTGTCGTGTCTGTTTATATAGCACAGTCACCGCCAGATGGCAGTTTATGCACCCTTGCCGATGTTTTTATTTTTTGTTTGAAAACCATATGTTGGATGTATGTCTTTCACGTATGTTGGATGTCTGTCTTTAGCGTATGTTGGATGTCTGTCTTTCGCGTATGTTGGATGTCTGTCTTCCTCGTGTTACAATTTGTTTTTTTCAAAGGGATAGTGTCGTTCAATGTCTGATATTAAGGCCGGGTACGTTTTTATATTTCCTGAGGCTATGTGGAATATAACAACGTACACTGTACACCAGCTTACAAAACCACACATTTACATATAAGCACACACGTATATATCTGCACAAAGGATTGGTAATCTTCTAATATGTCTTCAGGTGATGAGGGCGATCGTAAAACATACCCCAACACACCGCAAGCAAAGCACATTTTACACATAAACGCACACACATACATCTGCATACACACGGAAACATGAAATAAATAATGAGACATGTTGTCAGGTATACATAAATATATTCCGTTCACTTAAACATTTTACATTTATACAGGTTTACATATATCAGATATATTTCATATCATCGATAAACATACATGGCAAGCGTGCAAATGTCATAAAGGTCATGTGTAGTCACAGCGAATTGTCCCACAATAGACAGAAGCGTGGCCAGCGTGACAGACGACAGCGAATTGTTCCACAATATATATATATATATATAATAAATATATATATGTAACTTTTCGATAAAATGTTGTTTGTACAACGTGCGTGGAAATGGTCACGGGTACAGGTTTATAAGAAAACCCAACAACTCTGCAGGCTTCCAGCGCAGCTTTGGATGAATTTTCCGTTGCATATCAGATGTGAACATGAACTGTCGCTCGGGTGTATGATTGTGTTTTTTTGTACCAGGTGCCCGTACACGCTCCAGCCTCACTCTCAGGCATTTGTCAATCCGGCAAGGTGACTGTATACGCTCCAGTCTCACTTTAAGGCATTTATCAATTCGGCCGTCTAACCGAATGCATACTTTCAGCCCCTCTCTTCGCGTTGACATGTAGCATCTGCATATCGCTTTTGGGTTCATCTGGAACATAAGCAAATGATAATGTAAAAGTACACTTGTATAAGAAGAAGAACAAAACCTGTGAGGGGGGGGGGGGCAGCAAATCATGCAAACATGTGAAACATTGCCAGATGCTCGGATGGAATGTCCCATTTGACCCTGAAATAAATAAACACATATGTATAACGACACAACACTATCATATTACAACATATATATATTGTTTATATATATATATTTATATATATCCATATATATATATCAATATACAACAAGTATATTAACACCAACACACATACAGACAGATGGACGGTCAAAACATATTTACAAAACGACACGCCACCCACCAGATGTATATCTTCACCACATCAGTGCGTTTGTTGGGTACCCTGCATGTCGGACAATGGACCTCCTCGCGGGACGTGGAACGGGACGTGGAACGGAACATGTTGTCGCGCAAGCGATTTATCAACGCTTGAAAGCCGTTTCTATTTTCATTGTAGGAGAACACCGCCATTATACATCTGTGACAAAACATGTGTCCGCATTTTTTTAGGAAACAGTCCACGGTGTTCTCCAAACAAATTGGACACCGGAAGCGACTAAGCCTTTCCTGGGCATCCCTTTCATTACTTCGAAGCTGGGCAATCATGGTCTGAGCCTGTGCGAGCTGCTCCTCCACACTGGAAACGACAACGCCTGGATCTGAAACGTTTGCCGAACCTCTGCAAGTAGAAACTGTCGCCGAACGGATTGATGTGTCAGGTGCTGCCGAAACTGTTTCCGCATTGCCACCCGTATATGGAGGAAACATCGCTGCTTCGGTGGCGCCCGTCCTGACGTGTCGAAGCTTTAACCTTTTGGGTGCAGGCAAAATGTTATCAGATCGGGTCTTACCTCCCTGGGTTGATGTATCATGTTCCGATGGAGGCGCAGGGTCCACGGGAGGTCGACGTTCAGAAGTCAATGGATAAGAGGCGTCTGTGTCGTCAGCGACATTTTGGGGCGGGTTGGTTGCTGTTATGGAATTCATCAACTGCAATAATTCCCGACCTGCATCAAACGGGCTCTCAGTACGCGATTGTGACGAGGTCGAAGACGGGGCGGGTGATGACGGCCTTGTGGTATATCGCCTTTTTCTCCTGGGAAAGCGGCCATTCCAATTCATGTCAGGATGCAACGCTACGTTGCATTTATGTGAACCGGTGATCCCTGAAACGCGACCTGGTTGATTAAAGTCCATCTCTGCCGGCAGGAAATCCCGGAGACACCTATCGGCATCTGTCTGCCTCGCCACCTGGACGCAAAACCTCAGGAGTAACAGGCGTTTAAATGCTTTCCTCCGTGTTGTCTCCCCAGGGCGATAGATATGACCGAGCACGCGTCGGACGTCCTGTTTCTTATAGATGTCTTCGACTTCAGTTTTGCTCAAGGAGGCGTCTATCATACCGTGTTTTTTTAGTAATTTCATTAAAAGCCTAGTTAAACGTATACTTCCGACCAGGTCGGCCACCAAGCTGTCCCATTGTGTGGCATCAAACAGGTTGTATGCGATCCTGAACTCCGGCTCATACCAAACGTCTTTCTCGATATACGCTAAAACAGCCTCACGTACGCGTTGGTATTCACGTTCTATTGAAACCTCCCGCGCATCCAAACCTTCCTCACCCTCGTCCGCTTGGTCTGCATTTTCCGCCCCTCCTTCTTGCTGCGCATGCGGCTCAGGACGTGTTACGTCATTGTATCCGTCTCCCGGCATGAATTGTTCTTCTTCACACTGTGTAAACCGCATGATGTGTTCATCGTCATCAGACACCAACACGATCGGGTAGTAACGGTGCGGGACCACATTGTTGAAACAGTCTTGTAATATGCCGATTTCAAATACCTCGCTTAACAGGGCACATGCGTTGGACATGCCTCTTTGGAAGAGCCTGTGGTATAGCTCCAATATGTTTACATTGAACAAAGAACAGTTCACGTATAAAGCAGTGGTAATGGAGCGCGCTTCCGATTTTCCACTTTCCCTATACGACTGCACGTACTTGAGGTCATCCCTGTGTGGCAGCAGCGTAGGCAGATCTATCAGATTGACGTCTGTGGCTAAAGCGAGGAGATCAACACGGAGGCTCAGAGCATCTTCAACCTCCATGTAGTTCAGAAACAAGCCTCTGATGCTTAACGCTTCCGACTCGTTCCGCTGGCGTTCGGTGCCGATGTATATAACGTCCTCCTCTTCTATGGACGAACTGTCGGACTGTTCAGTCTGTTCCATCGCTCTGAAATGATAAGGAAATACACATGAGACGTGTTATGGCAAAAGAAGAGGGGGGGGGGTGTACATGGTATGTATGTGTGATGTTGCCTGTGATGACATAGCATCATACGTAAACAGAAGAGAACAGATGACAAGTCAATACAAACTAAGATAAAACATAATTACTGTTTCTTTACAACAGAAACACACCGACAGCGCTGCACGTATCTTAGAAGATATATTTTGTACACAAACATGACTACATATCCTGATTAAAAACGTACATGCACTGCAAAAAAAAAACAGCATACCTGAACATTCGGCGATGGTTTCAGCCGGTGAGGGCGGCGGGGACCATCACTCCGACACTCGTTCTGGGTTCTTTTTGAGAGATGACAAGAAAGCCGGAGCATCTGCCCGCCCGCCCTCCGGCTCCAGCTTTCTTGTCATCTTTTAGACGTCTTGGATAATTGCTGCTTGCTTGGTGATCTGTGGTGATGGTGAAGAAACCCAAGGGCGTCTGCCAGCCCGCCGCCGGCCCTTTGGATTCCTTCAGCATCAACCACATCCGTACTCGTTCGTTCAATTCAAGGGTTTTCTTTTACCTATTTCTCTGTCACGCACAAACACACGGGCCAACGTGTACAGGGTGAGGTCACTCAGGAACTGTATCACAACACATTACAAAGAAACAGATACAGACAGACAATACAAATGTATTTATTATGTGCCAACAATATATACATATATTCAAATATATATGTTGTAGTATATTATGTATACAAACGTTTATATATGTTTTCACAATAATCTATGTAATATCATTATACAATATATACAACTACAGATATAAACAAAAATTCATCTGTACAAATAAGCACAGGAAGTGAAGCAATAGCACTATTTTAAAAATATTGTAACACGCACGTCAGTGCAATCCCCCCCCCTGCCATTCCCATATTTAAAATACAAGTTTCACACTACGCAGTTTCTTCATAATGATATATGTTATATTATTGCCTGTAGAGGTAACATATACCAAGGGTATATTTACAAACACCATGTATTAAACAATTAAATAATATAAACAATTAATCCTTAAAAATAGGAACCACGGCCGAATTGTGCCTAAACCATTCCTCCCGGCAACTGTTTGTCACTACCGGTGGCTTTGACACCGGTACCTGAGGTTTATCCCCTCGTCTAAACATGAATTGACCAAAAAAATCCCTCCCCAGAACACCATTGAATTGATATGGCCAATCCCACGCACAGTATAGGGTTATGGGTTTGCAGAAGACTGAACCCTTAGTGTCCGTCACCTCTACAGGCAGTAACACTTTTTTGAATACGTTAAAGCACAACCGTCTATGAACCCCCCCGCAATCCCCACAGTTAACTAACAATTTTGCTCTATTGATTTTGTCAATATCGTCACGGTTCCGCTCCCGTGGAAAAAACGGAACCCTTGCACGATATAGGGTTTCCACGTTGATGATGGATACACTTGCTGACAGATCAATGGCGAAATCGCCGCAGTCCTTTCCATCGATCTCTACTTTAAGTGTAGAATACATGTCTGCAAATCAAAACAAAACCAAACTAGTAATGAGCATAACCTACAAACCGACATGATCATCAAAGATACCATGTCAGTTAACAGATGGGTGCATTCGTTGTTTTGTTCAGCGAGACACTTGTACGTACGTATGCATAACAATACTCCCCGAATTATCTGTGTTAGTTGCAGGGGCCAACGCGATAATGCGTTACATAGCTGGAAACACAAAGTGATTTGATCAACTGGTTTACTCCATAATAATTCTCGTATGCTTTATAAGACCACATGTCTTCACTGTGGCCCTGTACTGGGACACAGACTAAAATCATGACATTGACTGCCGGCAGCTAGTACGTTTGTTCATCTGCTCTTCCGTCTTTACATTCGCTCCGTTATCAACAGACATGTAATTCCCTCTTTGACCCCATTTATACTACGACAACAACAAATAAATATAAAGATAAATGACAAACCGTGCACACTTACCTCAGGGTGTGTCTGCGGTCGGTCTTGTATCTGTGATTTAATCTCTGCTCTAAAAAAAAACAGTACAAAATGTCTTCAATCAACTGTCCATCGTCACCTTTCCAAATATGGTTATAACACATGTTCATACAGTTGCTGCTCGTACCACATATGGTTCTTCATTTTACAAAATATATACACGCGGCACCTCCTATTCCAGAAAATGTTTATTGTAAAGGGTTAACGCGTAATCTGGCGCGCTTTATCCCCCTTTCACCGAAATATTCTTTCGGAGGCCGTCGACATGTCACCCTCCTTCGTGCACTCATACCACCATCTGTATATGCCTCATAAACACCAAACTGCCAAGGTACTGTTGCACAAACACAGTTCCCCTGTTTGACAAGTCTGTTCACGTCCTTTGATTTGTCGGGCAAGTCTACACGGCACCACAGCTGCTGTATGATCTCGTGAGGCCGGGTCGGTCCCCAATACCTGGACACGTAAAGGGCACCTCTGTGCACCCAGCAAATCATGTCGGGCCACTCGGATATTGTCTTATATTGTTCGAGGTCGACGTCTCGGTGAAACGACGCGTGCAAACGCATATCTCTCGTTATGACCTTGCACTTTGTGCACCTCAGCACGGGAGGCTCCTTGCACATGTCGCGTATGAATTCATCGCCGGTGCACTTAGCGTTGCACTTCCTGCAAAATTGAGTCGTCGAAGCTGTTTCTATCAACTCGTCTAATATTATGTCCGGCACGGTCAACCAAAATATCTGCGGGTTGTACCGCTCGCATAAGTATTCCTTTGTCATTGTGTACAGTGGTTTAGGATTGTACACAGGGTTTATTTTTGTCTTTTCACTCAGCATCATTGGTCTGAAACGAGCGCAAAATCCACCTTTACTGTCAGCGCAACGCTAACTGTCCAAGCGAAATACATCTCCCCTTGTACTTGGAGACAGTGTAAAATCATTTAAAAAAAAAAAGGAGGGGGGGGGGGCAGGACGCAACAAGACCGGAGATGCCTTGCACAAATGATGCATCTGATGCAGGTCCCACCTTATGATACATAAAAAAACCGAAACGCAGTGTTTATCGTATCTGCTGTCTGTTCTGTTATGTACATGGTACGAAAGATTGACATGCACACATATTGCCATGGGACATGCAGTAACTCCTAGAAACATAATTTGCACCGACTGTTACTGTTACAAGTGTTGTATACCAGTCCCGTCACCGAGGCCCCCCCCCCCTCATGACTGTAACATGTATTACAACAACAACTGAATACTGGTACATATACAATTACATAAACAATCTAAAGCAACATGGACAAAGCAACATGAACATCAAACATATAATATTGTGCCTGTAGTACAGGAGCCATGAACGGGTGCTTCTATAAGAACATATGGTACATCCAATGCAGAATCACTGGTACCTAGCCAACATGCTAAACGTATTATCAATATCGAAAAAGACATAATATACATATATATATATCATGTTGAATATACATTCCGGAAACACACTGTGTATCTACCAGATGCAGGTGATGGAGTCTGATAGAATGACGTCACAGGCGGAATTATGTATATAAGGAGACGTTTGGCAACAGTGCAATTGGTCTCGTTGGAGACCAAACGGGCTAACGTGAGCAGCAGCAGCACTGAACGATACCATAACCAGAGCGAAAAACGGATATGGACTTGGCAATATTTTGTCTGTGTCCTGTACTGGACGCCACATTTAGGTTCGTGGAATATATGAGAAGGTTTTTTTACGTAAATCAGTTTCCGTACCTGTACTGGTACGGACGTCTATATAAGGTGATCAAAACAGAGCGCTTTTGTTAGTGAGTGTACGTGTCCTGTACTGGACGCCACATTGGAGTTCACCATAAACCGGAATTTCGTTTTTCAGATTTATGCGACCAAACATCAATTGTCGAATCTGTACCTGTACTGGTACGGACGCTTACAAAACAGGGGGAAAAATGACCGAGCGTTTCCGTCAGACTGTTAGTGTGTGTCCTGTACTGGACGACACATTGGGCCAACGCAGGAAGCTGGATTATCCTTTGTGGGATTCACCTAACGAGACATTATACGTCGTTTTTCCGTGCCTGTACTGGGACAGACGATTTCAAAGTGGAAAAGCGCTCAGCACTTCCGTCTGTCTGTTAGTGTGCGAGTCCTGTACTGGACGCCATCTACAGTTCGCACAAAAAATGGATTATCGTTTTCCGGATGTACACGACAAATACCTTAAGTGTTTTTGAATCCGTACCTGTACTGGTACGGACGTCTCAGAATTGAAACAGAAAAAGCGGTTGGGTCGGTCCGTTAGTGTGTACCTGTACACTGGGTAAACCATTTACATGATGTCGGCGAAAACAATTTGGAATAAAAATAAAGATTGAATTACCTTTTGCAGTTTTGATTTCTTCTATCTTCTTCTGGAGTACAGTAGTGTTTGGGTATCTGTGTGGAAAATAACATAAACTTGAAAAAACGTCTATTTCGGTTATAGGAAAGTCCACAAATATATACATCTGTACAGTAAGGCTCCCGCGGTTTCACGTTAGAAGTTTGGTTTTCTAAAGAAACCGGCAGAATCAAAATAGTATAGTTCCATCTGCAATTTTAGAATGTTAGAGATCAGCATCAGGTTCAGGTCTCCTATTGAAGAATACCTGTCGCGGTGCCTGGCGTAGGCCCTCTTTCCGAACATCCTGTGCGTTTCGTACAACTGCAACGCGTGTCTGTATCTTTTGTATATTTCAGGTATATCGTCTGTGCTCATTTTCTCAAAGAGTTTAACCATTATGAGAGCCAGGTGATACGCCGCATCGGACCGTTCTGTCGTGTGCCCCGTTTCCAAACACACTTTTCGTGCTCGTTCCAGCCCAATGGTGCATGTCCTCATCCAATAATCGATCTCATGGTGCATCATCGTGACATGCCGCACGAACCTCCTGTCCTTCGCGGCGAAAAAAGAGTTATTATCATGTCGGTAATTCCATATGTGCCTCTGCAACTGTGCCATCCACGTTTGTATTTCTCCGCACGCCTTATCCTCAAAGTGGTAAACTAATTCTGGCTCCATTGGTTAGGATGACGGGTTTCTGTAATACAAACAAAGAAACAAGTGTCATCCAACCACAGTCGATCTGTCCATTTGTACATATTTAGTGCATCTTTGTCTTCATGTGTCTTCTGATGGGACGTTGCTGCTGCTGCTGCTGCAATAATACCCCCCTGTACTCCTCTACGGCAGACAGTAGACGTTCATGTTTGCTGTTTCTGGTGTTTTCTCATGTATCATGTCCGCCCGCATCATCTTGTCCTCAGACTGGTTCCACCACCACTCAGTTGCTTGCACAGCTTCACATCACGTACATCAACACATTTGCTTTGTTTCACTCACAGACCAATCAACAACTGACGTGTAACTACGACACATTTATCACATGAGATTCAAATACAGTCGTGAAAGTGTTGTTATGTTATCTGTACATTCTCCCATGTCTCAAACAATTACACGGGTTATCAAATGTAACACTCTGCATTATTCCTGGAATTCACAAGTACGAATTGATGTAACCAAATGTTTTCAATTTGGCAAGATATATGGTATGCGAAGCCGTTACAGAATATACTGGTGTCACAAATGCAGAGGAGTTACACAGCGACAGTGAGATTTAACGAATTCAGTTCAAATCCTACATCCGTTTCTGTACTGAAACAGAGCTCTTTTTAAAAGCCAATCATATTCGTCTGTCCGTCCGTCCGTCCGTGCGTGTGTGTCCTGTACTGGACGCCACCTTTCGTGAACAGACTGAAGATTTACACTAGGACACGTTGATGATGGGACATACAGTGCACGTATTCCGACTTATTTAGACGAGCTGCTGTCCGCGTTTGTCACTTGTGTGTGCAAGCCATCGTTGTTAAACTGTCCCAGCTCGAAAGCCAAATTTTGCCTGTGTTTCCAAAGCAGAAACTGAAACGAGGCTATGGATTGCTTGTTCTGGTGGTGCCTCTTCTGCACAGGGCCTTTAAACCGACTGTGACTTTGGTAGTGCTGCACAACTCGCGTGTATGCGTCTGCCGTATGTTTGAGTGTTACGTCATAGGTATCCTTCAACCACTCTGTAAACAGTTTCGCCATCCGCACGGCAATTAATGTCTGTTCCGTCTGGCACCGCTTTTGTAAACATATCTTTTTCGCTAACATAAGTCCTTTGAGAATCCGCGCGTTCCACCACCAGTCTTCGTCGACCAGTGCTTTCAGAGTCAGCTGAAACACTCTGTCGCTGTCAACGAAAAATCTGTCTGGTGTTGACAGGAACGACTTAATACAGTCATTTAGCTCACGTGTTTTAGCTGGAATATCTACCAGCAATGCATGGTCAAATTCTTTTGACAGGTTTGAGTCCATGTTGGACAGCAAACGAGCAGAAAGGACTATTTTATTGTGTCGGTCTGTATGTTTACGTTACAAATACTTATCAACCGCATAAAGGGAGGACAGGTCTTAAACATATCTCCAGTGTTTGTACACCACGCATAACCTTTCCAGTCATCTTGACATGCATCACCTCTCTCTTTTTCTGTGTGTTAACAGACACGATAAAGCAGTTATTATGTTACTAAAATATGTTTTATTCCTGATATACTTACAAAATATAATCACCACCCCTATATTGGGAGGTAAAAAAGAATACCAAAAGAATACCAATGACATATATACATAAACGTGTGTTTTCTTACACGACCTCTGCAAGTGAGGATTAGCAATGTTTTACACAGCCGATATATCTAAATATGAAAAAGTCAAGAAGAAAAGTCTTTGGTACTTTGACCGATAAAACGTTTATACCGTTTGCATCTTCTTCAGAGCACGTTTCTTGCATAACTGTACATATTGTTGCATGTCCTCTATTAACACATGCGCCGTGAAAAGTGAAGACGACCGGGCGAGGTGGCGACTGTGGACGGCCGGCGTCACATTAGGGCGGTACTCCTGTACGATAATATCGTAGAGTTCCTTACAACGGAGGACAATATCGTCGATGCCCTCCGTTAGGCGCATCACCTTATCTATGAGGACTGCGATGCGCGTGGCTTCAGTGATATCCGCATACGAATTAATATATTGGTAAAGTTTTGTTCCAGTATTGGCCGTGAAGCGATCATGTACATCGAGGAGAGGTGTTAGACATTTATCAAATTCGTCCCCGTCCCTTGGTTCTTTCAAATACGTATCAGGCGACGTTTGTAACTTTGTTATAACATTCAGTATGGCCTCTCCTTGTTTTGGCACAGCTACTATGGCTGCATCCAGTTCACATTCAAACTGCTCGTTCATCATCATCATCATCATGATTCCCTGTAAGTCACAAGGACGTCTTATAACAAACAGCTTTTTCACTAAGATAAAAAATGTTTTATTCCTGATATATTTAATTACATAATTTTCCGTGGCCGTGAGTTAATAAAAAAAATATTGACACACGTATACGACTCGACCTAAAAACCATATGTACACTATGTATAATGTATTTACAAAATACAATTGCCACCCCCTATACTAGTTGCATATATTGTAAAATAAAAGTTTATTCTTCCTCATGTGTGATCTTCTTAATTGTAACCCGGCGCAGTGATTCCACATATGCTTTCCTGGCGACTATTCTTAAATGAGATGTTAGAAGGGAACACGCCCGGGTGTGATGGCTTTTGGTTGCGGCCGGTGGGGCCTCACTGCGGTATATTTCCACTATATCGCGGTATATATTGTGGCAGCGTAGGACAATTTGATCAATAGCGTGCGCCAGGAACAGAACATTGGATGCAACGCGCACCATTTCTTTCAGGTTCTTTTTTTCTTTGATACATCTGTACAGTTCTTCACTGGGGATGTGCATTAACATTTCGTACTTGTGCACTAGTTCATCGTCTAACTGATCGAAATATTCGTCGTCGCCTTGCATTGCGAAATACGTCTCAGGCGACGACGATTTAATATTTTGAACGTAGCGAAGTATGGCCTGGCCTTGCACATTTACCAACTCCTCCATTTCACGTTCGAAGTGCTCGTTCATCATGTTTCCCTGTAAGTCACAAGGACGTCTTATAACAACGTCTTATAACAATATAGGACTTTTTTTCTGTGTTGTTTAGGGTTATACTTTGATGTACCAAACAAAAATATTAAAAATAACCTCCCCCCCCCCCTCCCCACCTTCCTTACTCCTCTTTCCTCAATCGACATTTGTGATTGGTCGTGTGTCGAAATGTCGTTTTTTTTCCGTTGTAGACGTTTACTAAACTAACGAGGTCATGTTATACAATAAACGTGAAGGGACTGATATCCGTGACGAGGTTACATATTACAATCATGCAAGGTGTCACGCAAAGTGGCGCTCTGCTTCATAACCTTTTGTTTATTATTATTTTTATCCTAAATGCATTTTTTTTTGGTTCATAGTAATTACCTACTTATTTTTTATCAGTTACAGAATTAATAGTGTTTCTCATTGTCCTTCCGAAAAAAAACTAAAACTCTTGCAATACCTTTTTGCTCTACATTTTTTGTTAAAAGGTCCGCGTGTCTGTTATTTTCTTTTGTTAATGGTTAAAAAAATACAAATTCTCTTCCCGTTTCTATGTCACAACATTACTTAATCGTCGTTACGGTTAGTCTGTGTCACTTGTGTGGCAAAAAACCGAACCGCTCCGAGTTGGATGGATGGATGGAAAAACACGTCACCCGACCTTGCTTACTGGTCAGGTAGTATAAACATGGCTTTTATCTAACTCCTGCGCATCTGGGGGTTTTTAAAGTGATGTCAGTCCGTTGTGTACACAACCATACACAAAATAAATGTAACCCCGGCCTACCTTACTGGCCAGTGGGTGTCCTAGGTTTCTAACAACAACCAAAACAAAAACATAACCCCCCCCCCCCCCCTTCTCATCCATCCCCACCTCCCAATGACCTTCGTTACTGGTCACAATTTTAGTTTTTTTCTGTTACTGCCAACAACCAAATATTAGGGACCCTTCGTTACCGGGGCCCCCTCAAGTACAAACTAAAAATTCACACCCTAAACAGAAAAATTCACCCCCGGCCTACCTTACTGGCCAGTGAGTGTGACATTATTTTAGTTCAAAAACAAAACCAATTCAATACTTTTACAACAACAACAACAACAAAAAAAACACCTACCGGTATTGTTGTTTTGTCACAAACTCAAATCTTCAACAAACTTTAAAATCTTTGCTTCAACTTGCTTCTGTAGCTGTTTGTCTCCAAACACAACGACGGCTTCTATATAACACAACGACGGCTTCTATATATCCAAAGTGTAGTTATTACCAGTACTAGTACCAGTCAAAACCAGAGTCTGACTTTACTCCGTCAAAACTACCTCCTTATATACCTTATTTCTCCGGTGACGTCACACACACCGTTTCAAACAAACCACCCCCTTTCGTTTCCGCCGGATACACCTACACCACCGTTACATCCTTATTTTACCTCCCCGTTGGTTTCCGCTTACTGTGACGTCACTCCACTGCATAACCAATCAAATCCTTTCTTACATCCCCCCAACCAATCAACGCTCTCCTTACACATACATCCATCCACCATCTTGAAAATTTTTACCCGGGGGGGGGGTAAAAAATCAACCACCCTTATCATCGCTCACACACATGCACCACCCTCCCCGGCACGCGGGCCCGAAATCGCACACTGCACCACCCTCCCCGGCACGCGGGCCCGAAATCGCACACACTAATTTATTCATGGCGAAGCGTCGAGGGTCGAAGTGCCGGGTGCGGGTGTGCCCAACTTCCGGTAGAATAGTACTTCCGGTTGTGCACCGCTTCAGGATTTAAATGAGTTGTTGTTGTGATGTTAATAAGGCGATGATGGTGAAATCTTGCATAATTGTCCAGTTATGTGAGTAAAGTGGGATATGATGCCAATCCGGAAGAAAACGTGAGAGAAAAAGGTTTAAAAACAGGTTTGAAATGTGTGGACGAATGGGTCGGGGATGATGCAATAGACCACGTGGACAGCGCGTGTTTGATTGTTGTGAATGAGACATGACCAATGGGCGGATTGAATGCACACCACGTGACCTGATCTGACCAATGAACTAACAGCGCATGTACCGGAAGTCTGCTTTACACCCGGCAGTCGTGATCGGGGTCACACTTTGGGGTCACGCTTAACCATTGAGTAAATGGGACTTCCGGTGCGGGTACGTAGGGTGGTGTTGGACCGGAAGTGAGGAAGTGTGAAGGGTCGTGAACGGAAGTGCCGGGTCACATGGGGTCAGACGACAGGAAGTGACGGTTGGATAACACGTATTGATGAGTCATGTGAACTCGGGTTCGTCCCGGGTCGCCTTATCTGTTGTCATCTGAACACAATGAGATATATATATATATATATATACATATTATTATATATTAGATACATAATCGCAACACCACGAAATATCTGTGGTTGATCTCGCAGATACGTGGGGGCATGTTTTGTATATTTACCTCATAAAAATTAATCTCAACCGACACACACGTATATGAAATATATATTAGACAAAAGTGAATGTCACCGCCGGGATTCGAACCCGGATCCGAACTTAACCTTGCCGGAACTGCAAGTACAAACTATTGGTCCAGGTAGGAAAGTTTGAATTAGCCCGTTACGCCACGGGGACTTTCACATCAGACCCGGACATTATGACACTTATGTAATAAAAGGGACACGAAACAAAAAACAAGGAATGCGTCATCGTATTTCTTATGAACTATGTGGGCACACGTGACTCACACATGTCATTCAAGCCCTGCCGTGTCTCATATATGTAACATTATTTGGGTTAATAAGTATCCACGGTCTGGTGTCAGGCTCTGCGTGATCGACCGTTAATTGTTAACGGGCCAGGCAGCGCCCAACATACACGATGGGGGATCGCCGTGCATACATACGCCATCGCCAGGATGTCCTCAGTCTTTTCACTGGTCCACCGGGTAACAGTTACCGTTTTATGCCTTCCGATGGGAATTTCTTTTCTAACAGGTTACGACAGAGGGGAGTGACGTGGCGAGAAGAACACATAGTTGTAGACGAATGCTCAATGTGTGCAGACAATGGAGACGATTCAGACTATATACACGATTACCATTACCATCCCAATTACCATCCCCAACACGTCCCGGAACGGAAATATTGCCCCACGTGTCAAGAGACAGAAGTGATGGCACTGTTCACAAACGAGAAAACCTACGATTTAGGGCAAGGGATAACGTTTACGTGGAGACCGTTGTTACGTCCAGGAGATACAGTGTTGTTTCGACACGGAGACAAGACAATCCACGTGGAAGGCTTCGGTTCCCTGTTGCGGTTGACTCTGGTAGTAACTCTCGACAGGATGCTATCTGAGGCTCAAAAGGTTAACCGCAGCGTGACCGGTTGGATATACCCAATGTATCTCGGTATATGTCAGTCCTTGCATATCCAGATGGACCCTTATGGCACTGTGTCATTCTACGACCGCATTAACAAGGACAATGCGCGCTTCACAATGCAGGTGGCGGCCCACAGGGATAAGGCGATATCGCTGACGACAGAAGTACTGTTCAAACTGTTGGAGCACGTGATCACCGATTACCAGGATGTAACCATTTACAACTGGGAACCTCCGCCGGTGTCTTATGACAACACTGTAGACGCAGTGACGGAACCCCCAGTGCAGCATGCCCACGCGAACACGGGTGATACTACTGAAGCTGGTGTTGACAGTGAGGTCGGTCCATCAGACGGTGTCGTGCCTTCTGACGGCAGGTTCTTTCGAGGTCATGTACGAGGGCATGGCATGCTTTACGACCGCGAGGATATGATAGTGAAACAATGCGAGATGTGCAACGTGGATTACGAACCTGTGTGTGATGGCGTACAGGAATACTGCCCTAAATGCGACAGGAGTTTCTTGGACTATCTGTTCACAATTGAGGAACGCTTCAACTTCCAACCGCATGGCACCCCAGTCTCTGATTTGCTATACCTCAACTGGATACGGTACAAGCGTTTTCAGGGCAAGGTAAGGTTGACAGGACAGAACAAAGATGTACACGTACAGGGAATGCTCGCCATGCTGGAGGATAATATTCTGACCGGCGATTTGGACGTTTTGCTCCTGGCCGCTCAAAAGGAAAACTGTCGTATAAACGCACTGTTCCGCTATAAACAGATAAACCATGATCAAATGCACGAACTTCAACTCTCGATGGACCCGGACGGTACGGTAACGTTTTATGGACCTTTGGTAACGCGGTATATCATCGACACCGGCGGGGTACAGGAGACCATACAAACCGACATTTTAAATGCGCTATCGATCAAGGCATGGGATGTTGTATCATTACTTAACACAGTGATCAGGTTGTACCCGCCGAGAGACTTGTCGGGTGCGATGTACACTTATCCTCGGGAACAGGCTGAATCGGACGAAGAAGAGCAGATGGATGATGACGATACTGACGATGATGATGACGATACTGACGATGATGATGAGGAGATGAATGAGGACCATTAATCACGGGGGGAAGTCATATCGGAACCAGTATGTAATGTACACATTTGTGCACACGAAATATGTTACACAGCATGCGGCAGACGGTTCATCGGAGGTGAGGGTGAGGCCTTGCGTAATCTGAGACGTGTCGTGAACCACATGTTTCAGCAGATTATGTGGAACAACTCTGGAGCACGTGACTCACATATGACGAGGTCTATATATTTAGTGACGGCGGGACAGTGATGTTGAGTTGGAGAGTGGAGCGGGTTGTTGAGGAGACGCCACGTATATAAACGCTGTCCCAGGCAGCGCTGGGCATATACGATGGGGGGCCTCCGTGCAGACACACGCCATCGCCAGGAGGTTATCAGTATTTTCACTGGTCCTCCGGGTAACACTTACCGTTTCGCGCCATCCGGCGGGGCTTTCTTTGGTAACGTGTTACGACAAAGGGGAGTCAGGTGGCGGGAACAACACATAATTGTAGACAAATGCTCAATGTGTGCAGACGATTACCTTTACCGTTCCAACCACGACCATGCAAGGATATATTGCCCCACGTGTCAAGAGACAGAAGTGATGGCACTGTTCACAAACGAGAAAACCTACGATTTGGGGCAAGGGATAACGTTTACGTGGAGACCGTTGTTACGTCCAGAAGATACAGTGTTGTTTCGACACGGAGACAAGACAATCCACGTGAAAGGCTTCGGTTCCGTGTTGCGGGCCCTGGTTGGACATCTCGACATGATTCTATGCGAGGCTCAAAAAGCGAACCGCAGCGTGACCGGTTGGATATACCGACGTTTTCCGGGTATCTGTGAGTCCTTGTATATCCAGATGGACCCCTACGGCACTGTGTCATTCTTTGACCGCATTAACAAGGACGACGCGTGTTTCACCATGCAGGTGGCGGTCCACAAGGAGAAAGCGATATTGCTGACGACAGAAGTACTGTTCCAGCTGTTGGAACACGTGATCACCGATTACCAGAATGTAGTCATTTACGGCAAGAAACCTCCGGCGGTGTCTTATGACAACATCGTAAACACAGTGACGGAATCCCCAGGGCAGCATGCCCACGCGAACACGGGTGATACTACTGAAGCTGGTGTTGACAGTGAGGTCGGACCATCAGACGGTGTCGTACCTTCTGACGGCATGTTCTTTCGATATAATGTACGAGGGTATGATATGTTTTACGACCGCGAGAAGATGATAGTGATTCCCTGCAAGACGTGCAACCCGGATTATGTAAATGTGTTTGATGGCGTACAGGAATACTGCCCTATATGCGACCAGAGTGAGTTGGAGTATCTGTTCACACGTGAGAGAACAATCGACTTCCTACCGCATGGCACCGACACCTCGATTTGGGTATACTGCAAACCCCCCTGGGATTGGTGGATACACCTTAGATGGAAACCGTATCTGCGTTTCAAAGACAAAGTCACGCTCGTAACAGAAGACGAGGTACAAGTACCAGGAATGCTCGCCATGTTGGAGGATAATATTCTGACCGGTGATTTAGACGTTTTGCTCCTGGCCGCTCAAAAGGAAAACTGTCGTATGAACGCAGTGTTCCGCTATAATCGGATAAACCATGATCAAGTGCACGACCTTCACATCTCGATGGACCCAGACGGTACCGTAACGTTTTATGGACCTTTGGAAACGCTGTATTTCAACTTCCGCGACGAGATACAGACGATGATACAAACCGACACTTTGAATGCGATACCGCTCAAGGCATGGGATGTTGTATCATTACTCGAGTGTGTGATCAGTAACTACCCGCCGAAAGATTTGTCGGGTACGATGTACACCTACCCTCGGTTGTTTTCTGAGAACACTTAGGCTGAAGAAGACGAAGAAGGGCAAATGGATGAGGCCAGTTGAAAACGCGGAATGTAGTCATATGATCTCGTACCCCGGACGTGTTATCGAAACCTGCAGGTACCGTACACGTTTGTACATATACATATATCCGTCATGCCACCCGCTGTTCTGGTGATACACGGGGCACGTACAATAACAGACACACAGGGAGATCAAAGGGGGGGGACGGAGGTGCTGGTTGCTGAGGAGACTGTACGTATATAAAACGGCGTTCCAGGCACAGCCGTTCAGACAAGATGGGGAATACATGTGGAGACCGATGCAGTTCCCCGGAGATCCCGAGTCCTGACGCAGGTCGGCCCCGCAACCCGGGGAGATACGAACCGTCAGACGGGATGTACTTTCAGGACAGGTTGCGAGAGATGGGATTGCAATGGCGAGAACGCATACTTGTGAGAGCGTGCCAGAAATGTCAAACATCTCCGGGCATTACAGTCCCCGACGACCGTGTCACATTCAAGTGGTACTGCCCCACGTGTGACGAGACGGAACTGACGGAACAGTTCGCAAATGTTATAACATATCAAGTAGGGCAGGGCAAATGTTTCAAATGGAGGCCGTGGGCCGTCCGAGGCGATACTGTAATTTTGGAACAAGGCACAGAGCACGTACACGTCGGAGGTTGGGTTTTCGTGTGGAAAAAACTTGCCAAATATTTAGACCTGTTACTCAATGAGGCCCTAAAAGTAGGCGGCAGTGTTACAGGCTGGATATACGACATTGATGAGGGACTTGGTGAATCTGTGCATATCACAATGGACACATTTGGTACAGTCTCGTTCCACGCGCGCTTAGACAAGAACAACGAATCATTTAAGGGAGACGTTGTGGTTGACCACGAAACCGCGATCTCCCTGACAACAGTGGAACTGTGCCAGCTTCTGGATAACGTGATATCCGATTACCAGAAAGTATGCTTTATCTGCACGCCATGGAGGCCTCCTGCTGTGTCTTGTGAACACAAGAGGGTAGGAGAACAGGCAGTGCGACAGGCGAAGACGGGTGCCCGTGAAAGTTACGAATGTGAGACAGAAAGTCACAATGTGTTAAACGTGCCGGGTATGCTAGTCATGTTTGAGGACGAATTTCTGAGTAGCAATCTCAACGCTTTGCTGTTGATTGCTCAACGAGAAAACCGCAGCGTCACCGCAATGTTTCTCTATGAACGGTGGGTTTGTGACGATGACCATGTTTTGCACTTGTCAATGCATCCTGATGGGACAGTCACGTTTTACGGGTCTTTAAAACATGTTGATGTCGGAGCCTGCGGGTACGTTGCTAAGTTACAAACCGACACTGCGACAACGATATCGTTGGCGGCTTGGCAGGTTTCAAAGTTGCTTGGGTACATTATCGAAGACTACCCACTCAGGGACCTGTCTGGCACCATGTGCACTTACTCCCCGTTTGTTCGCAGGCAAGACTCTGGACGAAGAAAAACAGGAACGGGTGGCATAGGGACATAAAACATGTATAACGTCCCTGGGTGGGTTCGAACCACCAACCTCCCGATTAACAGCCGGACGCGCTAACCGATTGCGCCACAGGGACTACATGCTTTTTGTACATGAGTTTCTTCTGTTATCATGAACAGGTACTATTCCTTGATTTGATTGGCTGATGGAAAGTGTGACGTCACAGACGATCATTATAAATGCCTTTAATCCCAGCAATACATGTTGTTTTCTTTACAATCTGTTTATCAAATATTGGGTTCATGTGACACCAAACTATTTGTCAATACCGATCACGTGCCTGCGTAAGAAATATATAATAATGGTGCGTTTGTCTACAGTCTAGACAGTTGGCAACATGATGGCAAACGATACTCAAGAGCACAACGTGGCCGTGCCACAAGAAACGACGTTACACATGGTCGTTAATGCAGGACTGTCATCGTTTTATTATACAATGGAGGATTGTTATTACAAGGCTAAATACATGAAATGGCTATCTTGCGATGACCAGTTCTTCGTGTTTCTCGTATACGCCGAGCCCCGCCACATGCCAGATGTTATTGTACCCGTGAGTAATGGAGGTGACAAACCTTTGGTTGGGACACCCGCCGTGAGGTACAACTACCAAGACGAACGGATACTCGTGTGCAATAACACAACTGTGGCTGACATGGTCCGAGCCGCCCGAAAAGACACCAGCACCCAAGAGTTAATCAAAGCACGCTTGATCGCACTACTGCCACAAAAACTGTGCCAAAAGCGTAACGTGGAAATGAGGATTTTAGATGGGGATGGATTCAGTCAGTTCCCCGTGGATGGACAATACATCGGAAACATTTGCGTGGCGATGAGACTGGATAAAAAACCAGGGGTAGCTGATAGCCCGGCACGCGTACCTGAAAATAAACCAGAGACTACGCCTGCATTTAACTTCGCTAGTGATGGTAAATCTACGGCGGGATTTTCGTTTGGTCAGAATGCGTCCTTTGGTAATGCAAATTCCACCTGGGGTACACCTATCAACACTGAAGCGACACGCAACACATCATCGAACGCAGGTGCCACATTGGGTACATCATCTAACGCAGCTGTGACGTTCCCTTCATTGGTATTTGGTTCACCACAAACTTCACGTCCAATATTCAGTCAGCCTTTCAACGCGAGTACGGTATTTGGTTCACCACAAACGTCACGTCCGATATTCAGTCAGCCTTTCAACGCGAGTACGACTTTCGTTTCGCCATTTAACAAGACTGTCACCACGACGTCTTCTAACTCGTCAGCTGGTTTATTCAGCAATCCATCCAAAATTCTCTTTCGTTAAACTGGTGCGTGTGATACCACGTTTCCTGTCTGTGCTGGAATTGCGTCATCAACAAAAGGTATAAATAGATAAATAACATTTTATATATAACAATATAAAGACACACTGAAGAGTAAACGTCATGTCAATCACAGACATGGTCGACAACAGAATAGTCCGTGGTGCTGTATACGTCCTTCGCGCCGCCATACAAGAACTGCACGAAATAGGTGACGCTATCGCTTTACGCATCCATGAGGTATACGATAATTTTTATAACCTTTTCGACCAACCTGTTTTCAACAGAAGCGCACAGGACTATTCATGATTAGTATTCAGGCATTTGGTGCGGGACATACGGTGAGGATATAAAAAAAGGGAATTGGTCTGAATAGCCCGGAAAGGGATCATTTGTTCCTTTATGCATCATGGGAACAACATATTTGGAGACAGTGATACAGACAGCGACACAGAATTGTGATGACGCAGGGAGGATTAATGTAACACGTGTTACACATGTTGCTAATGTGATTGTAGAAACTGAAGCTGTACAATATATGCATATTCATATATATATACGTGTCATATATACGTGTTTATGGATCATATATCTTTGATTAATACTGATACATTTAAAGGTGTCATTGTTTGGACGTTGTGAAATGTGAAAACGTAGATAGATCTGGTTGACATGTTATTTTTTACTGTTTATGTTTTGACATATACATGAATGTATTGTTGATTAATGGACCAAAAAAAGTGGATCCCTTGTACTGTATCATAACACAATACAATATGGTATCCATGCAAACATGTGTCGTGTTATATGTATCAATAAAACGAAATTGACATGGTTCAACGTCATGATTATATGGCATGCATGGTGTTGTGCGTTTGTAAATATTCAAAACAAGTATGTGTTCTGTGACGCGACTGTGCATCGTCGGGTAAACAAGGATTTTTTGACATATGTGTCAGCGTTATCCAAACAACGACCTTGAAAACCCCTGCGCCTGACCTGTTTGTTCACCGGAATCTCAGACATGACGGAGTATGAGCCGTCTCGTTGAGTCACGGAAATGTAAGGAATGAAAACAGATGACGGACTGATTGTTGCCTATTTAAAGAACGGACGCCCCCATATTAATGTACATTAACCAACACGTTGGTCAGGTTGCACAGATAGCGGAAATACGTCCGTC
Source organism: Sipunculus nudus (assembly GCA_026874595.1). Classification (NCBI taxonomy): domain Eukaryota; kingdom Metazoa; phylum Annelida; class Sipuncula; order Golfingiida; family Sipunculidae; genus Sipunculus; species Sipunculus nudus. The sequence goes on from CM049321.1 coordinate 53,151,299, forward strand.
TGTACAATGATTAGAAAGATTTGCAAGACGTATAGAATATACCTATCCTACGAAATATCTACACGTTAGGGGAGCGAGTATAGGCACATTGTAGGACGTTTTATACTGGTACGAGTGGGGGAGGGTAGGTATTTGACAATCCCGCACGAAGAACATTCCGGATATGTGATATTCCGAGCACACGCGCGGGCTATTATAATAGTTCGACTGATATGGGCTAGCACTAAACAGTTACCGAGCTACATGTATTACTTCAGAGGAATATGCAAGCAAATGGATAGGGTACGTTGACACATATCAGACGTCATGGGGTGCACAGATTATGTGCAAAAAATTCATGTCATACACGTGCAGTGGAGAAGATATTTAGAGGTGGATGAAATAATATACATTTATCACACCGTCCAAAACCAAATCACAGGCGTGATATGACTTTGTGAGCTTCGATATGACACGACCGGAACATGTATATTTTCTCATGTTCACAAACATGACAGGTATGGAGAGAAAGAACAAACTGTAGGTTTCTATCAATTGTGTAACGATTGTTGAAACGTTGTGGCCTGTCGAACGACATATATCACAAATACTAAGATGGAAACATTGATAGCTGACAATATCCGACAAACAGACAGATATACTGACAAAGGTGCACAAGATGGAGACATTATGGCTTAACCAGGGTACGGGGAAGACTCGGCGGCAGAAAATAAGCTATAGTTTATGCATATGAGGTTTATAGTTTCGGATATGGCAACAAAAAAATATGTTAATGGAGGTTCAAATACAGCGACATCTAGCGGCCAAATCCGGAACATGTAAAATACTTTTCGATATCTTAGAATCAGACATAGGATGTAGAAGTTTCAAAAGGATTATTGCAAAACTGTGGACTGTAAATGGCGTTATGTAGGACGCAAGAACCAGCAAGCAGAAGAAATTGAGTAGACTGACAAACAGACAGACAGACTGACTCCTCATGAAAGTATATAATAAAAACTATTCAATCATTTAAACAATCTTCATATTTATCAATAAATACCTGAAATGTATACCCGTCATAGGTATGGGGGATCAGATATACCGTTTTGTTGAGACATAGGTATTCAATACTGTGGACGAACTGGCACTATTTTTGCAAATATGAGGACGAACAGGTCGATGACCTCATTCCTGGGGGCGAACCGGACCTGTGGAGAAACAAGTGGTTGGACGAAGAGACGAGAACGAAATGGATTTGGGGACGAATCAACCTGTTCCCTATATTATGAGGAGTTTGATGATAAAAAGGATGTAGATTCCTTAGATGACTCCAGAGTTTATGACTGACACCTTCAATGTCAGTTCTTTGTTTGATGAGGTTGAGGTAGTGGAGTCCTCTCTTGACTCTGAAATGGAGTTATTTGAGCCATTCATATATCATGGTTTTGTATCACTTTCAAGTGATTTTTTTCAGATTCTACCCCTATTAGAAATTGTAGGGAAACTGGTTCAGGCCAGACTCTCTTGTTAGCAAACACTTTGCCATTTTCTAATAGGTCCTTTACTGGTGCACATTCACTTGTTAATGGTGTGTTTTCAGACAGGCACACTTCAGTTCCGCTTCACAGTATCCATTTAAAGTCAGATTTGATTTCTGGGAATATTACTGTGGGCATAAGAACTTCTTTACCCTTTAAGCGAATTCAGTTGCTACTAGGCAATGCTGTTGCAGGTGACAAAACCTGACCAATAGTGACAGAAAAGTCGTCCCTTGATCAGGACACTGATCTGGAAAGTCAGGAAATTCCTGGTTTGTATCCTTCATGTGCTGTAACTAGATCTATGGCAAAGAAAAACACACATGAGGAAAATGGTCAAGATAATAACACTCTTGGAGTCACTAGTGACTCGTCTAACGACTCGCCCGTACAGGATGCAGCATTCTCAAGGTCAGAGCATATCGCGGAACAGCAAGGACCCTGCTATTTCATGTTTGTTTCCCAGGGCTGTTTCTAAAGATGAGCTGTCACAGAACCCAGTTTGTTTCTATGTAAAAAATGGAGTGCTTTTGCGTAAATGGTGACCACCTTGTGTATGCGCTAATAATGAGTAGGCCATCAAACATCAAATAGTAATGCCAAAAAGCTTTCGCAGTGAAGTTCTAAGCATGGCACATGAGGTTCCTTTGTTTGGCCATTTAGGTATAAATAAAACTTATCAGAAAGTTAGTATACACTTCTATTGGCCTAACCTCAGGAAAGATGTACAATATTGTAAATCATGCCATACATGCCAGATGGTAGGCAAGCCCAATCAGAACCCTCCTAAGGCCCCACTTTGGCCTATTCCTGCTTTCGAGGAATAATTCAGTACGATTATTGTTGATTGTGTTGGACCACTGCCCAAAACAAAATCTGGACATGGATACTTGCTTACAATTATGTGCACATCTACCAGATTCCCCGAGGCAATACCATTGCGCAAAATTAATGCTAAAAGTGTTGTCAAAGCTCTGACCAAGTTTTTTTTTACAACTTTTGGATTACCAAAATCCGTCCAGTCTGACCAAGGGTCTAATTTTATGTCTGGCTTATTCCAACAAGTTATGCTTCAGCTAGGTATAAAAAGGTTCAGCTCTTCGCCATAACATCCTGAATGCCAGGGCGCCCTCGAGCGTTTTTTAACCAGACATTAAGAAACATTATCAGGACTTATTGCTATGTCACACAGAAAGACTGGGATGAAGTAATTCACCTATTACTTTTTTCTGTCAGAGAATCCTTTCAAGAGTCCTTGGGTTTCAGTCCCTTTGAACTAGTTTTTGGACACTCCGAGGTCCATTGAAACTGCTTAAAGAAAAACTAGTGTGTGAAAATCCTGATTCTCTTAGTTTACTGCAGTATGTCTCAGACTTTCGCGCTAAACTACACAATGCTTGTGAGATTGCAAAGTCAAATCTCAAATCTGCATAAAGTAAATTGAAAACAAAGTATGACAAGCACACTGTAAGTAGGACGTTTGGGCCTGGTGAAAAGGTCCATGCCATACTTCTCATCTCTGGCAGACCTCTGCAAATTAGGTAGTTTGGTCCTTACATTTCTGACAAGAAAGTCAGTGATTTAAATTACATACTGTAGACCCCAGATAGACGTAAGAAGAAACAACTGTGCCATGTTAACATGTTGAAACCATATCATGAGAGAAATAGCACATAAGATGTTGTACAAAATGTTATTGCTGTTAATTGTGTAAAAACTGACCCTGACCCAGTTAAAATAGATACTGATTGTAAGTGTGATGTAGACATTCAGTGTGGTACAGTACCATTAAAAACTCAGACGTGCTTAAAAACCTGGATGCCAAACTGTCACACCTTACTGAACAACAAAATAAAAGACCTTAAGAAACTTCGGCGTAATTATGAACATTTGTTTAGTGATATTCCAACGCGAACTAACATGTTGTGCCATGACGTCGATGTTGGCGTGGCAAGCGCAGTCAAACAACATCCTAATAGACTGGATCCAGAAAAGCAAAAGTATCTACAGGATGAGATTCAATATTTGCTGAACAATGATTTTATTGAACCTAGTAACAGTAACTGGAGTTCACCATGTATTCTTGTGCCAAAACCTGATGGAAATTACCGTATGTGCACAGATTATCGAAAACTGAACTCTGTCACCAAGACTGACACTTTCCCGATTCCGAGGAGCGATGATTGTATTGATGGAGTCGGTAGCTCCAGGTATGTTTCCAAGTTTGACTTGCTAAAAGGATTCTGGCAAGTTCCGCTGACAGATCGAGCGAAAGAAGTGTCCGCATTTGTAACGCCGCAAGGACTATACCAGTATAAAGTTATGCCGTTTGGCATGAAGAAATCGCCAGCAACGTTCCAGCGCCTCATCCATATGGTTGTCAAGGACATTCAGGGTTGCGACGCATATATTGATGACCTCATCGTGTACAGCGACATCTGGGAGAAACATCTGCAAATTCTTCGTGACCTCGTCGAAAGACTCAGTGAAGCACGTCTGACCGTCAACTTAGTAAAATCTGAGTTTTGTCATGCACAAGTAACATTTTTGGGTCATATAGAAGGGCAGGGTCAGGTAAAACCTGTTGATGCTAAGATAAGTGTTATTTCTGCATTTACCTAGACCAGAAAACAAAAAGCAAATTATGCGTTTTCTTGGTATTGTCGGGTACTACAGGAAGTTTTATCCAAATTTTGCTGCTGTAGCTGAACCTTTGACTAATTTGTTAAAGAAGAAACAAAAGTTTGTATGGAGTGTTCAGTGTGAAAGTGAATTTCAGAATTTGAAAGCAATTCTGCAAAGTTCACCAGTTTTAGCAGCTCCAGACTTTTCTGTACCTTTTAAGTTAGCTGTAGATGCTAGTGATACTGCTGCTGGTGCTGTGTTGTTACAAGAATGCAATGATGGCATAGATCATCCAATTAGTTATTTCTCAAGAAAGTTTAATGCAAACCAGAAAAACTACTTCACTTTTGAAAAAGAATGTTTGGCTTTGATTTTGGCGTTGCAACATTTTGAAGTTTATGTTACTTCATCAGTCAGGCCTATCATTGTCTTCAGTGATCACAATCCCCTCACGTTCATGAACAAGTTGAAGTGTAAAATTCAAAGATTGTTGAAATGGAGTTTGTTCTTACAGGATTACAATCTTGATTTCATACACATTAAAGGGAAAGACAATGTACTTGCTGATTGCTTATCGAAATGTTTATAAAATGTTGTAAACAGGATGTTTATGTAATATAGTAAAAAAGATGATTTTTGAGATGTTGTTAGAATTGTGGTGGTTGTGATCGCAAAAAGAAAAATTTCCGAGAAAACTTTCTTTTTTTCTTACAGGAGGGGGAGTGTTACAGGTGCTCTTTTTATATGTTACACGGGCGTAGCTAATGTTGTGGCGCTCGTGTCTGGCCGCGTATAACATTCCGTGTTTAATCCGTACTGGTTGAAATCTTGTTGTTATGCTGGCTTGGGGCGAGATCAGGTGTACACCATGGTGAGTAGAGGCACGGCGATGTCTTTCTAGAGAATTCCTGAAACGCGTGTTTACTCGGATTGCGCAAGATCTTATAGACTGTTCGAGAAGTGGAAAATTCTCGGCTTCAGGTGTGAAGGTATATATAGGGGTGTGTTTTACAACGGAGGGGCAGAGAGGGAGAGAGCAGCAGAGCAGATTCCAGCGGACCCAGAAGCGTGTGTCAGGACCTTATCCGATGAATGCGGCAATTATAGATTTTCAAAGACTTTCTCCCAGATTTTATGCATTTTGACTTCAGTTTACTTTCTGGGTTGTTGCAAGAACTTTCCACTGGACTGTCATTCTCCGAGAGTTTACATTCAAAGGACTTATCAGTGTGATTGTGTTGGTATCCAGGTACTGTGCAAATACATTATTTTCTCTGTGATTGTATTGACTTGTTGCTATACCGCTGTTTTACTTTATAATTGTATTGATTTAGTGTATTGTAATGTTAGGGTTATTTTAAGAATAAATTAGTTATTTGTTAACAAAAAACTACTGACTTCTTTATTCATTCCCCTAGACATTTCACGCTGCCTAGTGTTACAGAATCGGATTTTACATCCGTTACAGAATATGTGTTCATATTAGGATCTGTTCATATTAGGATCTGTTTATATTAGGATGCAGCATTCTCAAGGTCAGAACTTATCGCGGAACAGCAAGGACCCTGATATTTCATGTTGTTTCCCAGGGCAGTTTCTAAAGATGAGCTGTCACAGAACCCAGTTTGTTTCTATGTAAAAAATGGAATGCTTATGCGTAAATGGCGACCACCTTGTGTATGCGCTTTCGCTGTGAAGTTCTAAGCATGGCACATGAGGCTCCTTTGTTTGGCCATTTAGGTATAAATAAAACTTATCAGAAAGTTAGTATACACTTCTATTGGCCTAACCTCAGGAAAGATGTTGTACAATATTGTAAATCATGCCATACATGCCAGATGGTAGGCAAGCTGTTTATATTAGGTTCCGTAACAATATATATATACCAATGTCCAAAACAATCATCTCACTGAATTTGAGTCTTTCAAGGTCTTTCATGTCTTTCAAGACGAATCATTCCAGTCACTCAAGGGGAGTCGTCAGAGTCATACTAGACCAGTAACTCAACTCATTCCAGTCATTCAATTCAATTAATATTACTAGGAGAACGCAATACCCATCATGTTTATAAATTACCCCCTCCCCCCCCCCCCCCCCGGTATTGATTTTTATAATACCAGAATCGTGACTGCTGAGTGTTAGAACCCCGTGTACTATTGGATTAAAACTGGAAAGAAACCTGCCCTTCTGTTCACATCGGAGTGGTTTCCCACTGGTATGCATAATGTTGTGAAGATTAAGGTCACATGAGCGGGAAAAGCATTTACCACACTGTTTACATTTGAATGGTTTCCTTCCAAAATTGAATTTTATTGTGTCAAGTCAGGTCGGAGAAACATTAACCACATTCATCACATTTAAATGTTTTTCTCCAGTATGAATTCTATTGTGCACAATTAAATAAGATATATATGAGAAACAATTACCACATAGTTCACATTTGTATGGTTTCTCTCCAATGTGAGTTCTTTTTTTTTTATTTACACAAAAAAATTAACATACATAAAAATATCCAAAAGCAACAAAACAGGTAATAAAGTTACATAACAATAGACGCTTCCTGTCACAATACATGCCTAACACAAAAGTCTAACAGGGACAAACCCAACATTCAGTTTCACTTTTGCTGCCTATTTGCACTGATAACTTTAATGATTGTAACTCGCTTAGGAAATTTCCCCATTTTCAAAATATAAATATATTTTTTTGTTTTAATCTGCGATATTTCTTTCACCATGATATACCTGTTCTGAATACCTACACAATTCCGTAAAATCTGGCAATTGACCTTTACACCTACAAACATACATACACACATATATCCTTTAACAGTTTGAATAATAGTGTTTGCCCTTTGTGAACCATATTCATTCAAATAATTGGACACACTCTGGGACAAAACCAAAGTGTATGTTTCATAGTTTCTTCTTCCTGTTTACAAGATGTACAAGAGGAACTATTCACCAAATCGATCCTAAAGAGAAAGGAATTATAAAATAAGCAGTTATGCATTATCCTGCACTGGAAATATCTCAGTTTACTATCAACTTTTGTTCTGTATAAATATTTAAAACCTTTATTTTCACTGAAATCCTGTAAAACCTGTCTAGAAACAGTTTGGTCATATCTTTATTTTAATCAGGTTACAAAAATCAGGGCTGCTTCTCGTCTCATAATCGATTTTATTTGTAATATATATTTTTTCCATGGTAATGGTAAGGCATTTTTTAAACTATGATAATCTAAAAAATTCAATTTAAAACCACACTTTTCATTAAATTCATTATATTTCAACCAGCTTAAATTATGCACTCTCTCGCACAAGACATGTTTCAGCTTTGAAACCCCTCTGTATCAAACTTTTTTTCTTACCACTTTTTCATCAATTTTAATATTTGAATTAAACCATAATGGTTCCTCAAGTATGTCCCCAACATTATTTACATCATTGTACTTATATCTCGCCCGACAGCGTAATATATCTACCCAAAATGGACTGCACTGAGCAGATAAAGATATAATATCCTTTTTATCAATAATCACTTTAAGAACATATTTTATATTCTTTCTTAAATTCTTTAAGGCCAGCCCTCTCCATATTTTTAGCTTTAACTCCTCTCCAACGAAGAGTCTTTTTATCCAGCCTACTTTTAGGGCAATATTGTTGCATTCAATGTTAATCATGTCCAGTCCTCCTGTCTGTTTAGAATTATATATAATCTTCTCTTAATTTTATTTGTGCCCCCGTGCAAAACAAACTTATAAAGGTTTGAAGACATTATTTTATAAAATTGTTTCGTTGGTCCAGGAAGGACTGCCATTACAAAAGTTAATTTCGATAATATATGTATAATACTGACATTACATAAGTGTATCAGTGTTATTTTCCCTATAGGTGTTAATATTCGATGGGACCACGTTTTATTATTCTATCATTTTTATCAATCTGCTTGTTATAATTTATTTCGACCATTTTTGGCCAGCTTGTAGTTATCTTTATATCTAAAACTGATACAGGCTCCTTAGTCAATTTTTTTCCTTACTGATTAATTTTATCTTTTTCGTTTGATCATTTTTGAAAGAGTTTAAATTAAAGTTTATTTCTTTGTTTAATTTTAACCCAGATGTGTTCTGAAACTCTTCGAAGTTCTGTAATGTTGTCCTGAGGTTTCCCCATCAGATAAGAATAAACACGTCATCGGCGTATTGTGGGATCTTATACTCCTTATAAAAATATCTAGACCCTTTTTATATTTTCATTTTTTTCTAATTTTCATAGCTAGTATTTCAATTGCAATAATAAAGAGGTAGGGCGACAAGGGGCAACCTTGGCTGACCCCTCTTGATAATTTAATGAAAATTGAAAAAATATATATTGTTTTATAACACACGAACTAATATCTGAATATAGTGTTTATCCACCTGATAATATAAGGACCAAAAGTGCAAAGTGTTAAAGCTTGTTTGATGTGTCTCATTTCTAAAAAAAGATCTAAAGCCTTTTCAAAGTCGGCTGTCATTAAGTATGCGGGTTTATTGTTTCGGCGAGGTGCATTATTGATGTTATTTTATTTATATTTGCTCCTATATAGCGTCCTTTTATAAATCCAGTTTGGTCCTAATGAATAATGTTGGTCAAAGGTAGTTTTAATAAGTTTGAAATGCATTTTTGCAATTATTTTGTAGTCTATGTTGAGCAATGAAATAGGTCTCTAGCTTTTTTTTTAACAAGAGGATATCTTTTCCTGTCTTTGGAATTATTGTTTTAATACCCCGTTTCTGAGTTATCCACATCTATCCTAGGCTATAACTGTGTACAGACCATCTGAATGGTAGTAATTGCTCATTCACCTGAAGCATCAAACAGATTAACCAACAGGCCGAAATTGTGTCTGTATTTATATATTTCAAAAATAGAGAAAAAATGCGTAAACTTAAAAAAAAAATACAGGTGGCTCCACCAGTCTGCAGAAATTTATTAAAACACATGGTCAATATCCATGCAAAGACTCATGGTGATCTCTGCATTAGTTGTTTAGATGCTTCAGCTTTTGTATCAAATTTTCCATTATTCTGAGGGATACTTCTGAGTTCTATAGCTTGAAGGATATGGGTAACAGAGACCTAATTTCAGGTTTCCAGAGACACTTTTCATGGGTCTCCTTGCATGAAAAGAATGAAGATTCTAGGTCCAGTTGTGACAATTTGTGCCACTTTAACAGATGACAGCATCCTTACAGGTCTCAAAAATAGAGACAAAAATTCGAAAAATTGAATGTCTGCAGAAACTGATGAACCACTCCATAATCAATATCCATGCAAAGAATCATGGTGATCTCTGCAGTACTTGTTCAGATACTTTATCTTTTGGATCAATTTTTCCATTATTCTGAGGGATACTTCGGAGTCTTATAGCTTTAAGGATATGGGAAACAGAGACCTAATTTCAGGTTTCCACAGACACTTTTCGTGGGCCTCCTTGCATTACAAAAATAAAGAATCTAGTTCTAGTTGTTACGATTTGTACCCTGTTGACAGATAACAACATCTTTAAAGGTCTCAAAAATAGAGAAAAAAAATCGTAAAAATTTGAAAAAAATAGAGGTGACACACCAGTCTGCGGACTGCACCAGACTCATGGAACACCTCATGATCAATAAGTATGCCAAATATAATGAACATCAGTGTTGTAGTTATTGAGATACTGTAGTTTTTGTATCAAATTTTTCATTATTCTGGGGGGTATTTTGGAGCCATACAGCTTAAAGGATATGGGTAACAGAGACCTAATTTCAGGTTTCCATGGAGACTGTTCATGGGTCTCCCAGTGTGTCAAGAATGAAGATTCTTGGTCCAGTTTTTATGATTTTTGCCCTGTTAACAGATGTTCATATCTTTAAAGGTCTCAAAAATTGAGAAAAAAATTCGTAAAAACACCCGAACAAATACAGATGGTACCAACAGTCTGCAGAAACTGATGAAACACTCAATGATCAATATCCATGCAAACAATTATGGTGATTTCTGCATTAGTTGTTCTTCAGCTTTTGTATCAAATTTTCCATTATTCTGAGCTGTACTTTGGAGTGCAATAGCTCAAAGGACATGGGTAACAGAGACCTAATTTCAGGTTTCCATGGGGACTTTTCATGGGTCTCCCTGTGTGTCAAGAATGAATATTCTAGGTCCAGTCGTTACGATTTGTACCCTGTTGACAGATAACTACATCCTTAAAGTTCACAAAAAAAGAGAAAAAAAAAATTGTAAAAATTTGAAAAAAAATACAGGTGGCGCCACCAGTCTGCAGGAAGTGATGGAACACCTCTTGATCAATATGTATGCCGGAAATCATGACCATCGGTGTTGTAGTTATTGAGATGTTGCATTTTTTTTATCAGATTTTCCATTATTCTGGGGGGGGGGGGGTAATTGGGAGCCTCACAGCTCAAAGGATATGTGTAACAGAGACCTTATTTCTGGTTTCCATGAAGACTTTTCATAGGTCTCTCACTGTGTAAAGAATGAAGATTCTAGGTCCAGTCTTTACGATTTGTGCCCTGTTAACAGATGTTCATATTTTTTAAAGGTCTCAAAAATAGAAAAAAATAATTCGTAAAAAATTGAAAAATGCAGGTGGCGCCACCAGTCTGCAGAAACTGATAAAATTGATCTCATGATCAATATGTATGCCAAAAATCATGACCTTCAGTGATGTAGTTAATGAGATTTTGAAGTTTTTGTATGAAATTTTTTGACTATTCTGGGGGGTATTTTGGGGCCCCATAGCGTAAAGGATATGGGTAACAGAGACCTAGTTTCTGGTTTCCATGAAGACTTTTCATAGGTCTCTCAGTGTGTCAGGAATGAAGATTCTAGGTCCAGTCTTTACGATTTGTGCCCTGTTAACAGATGTTCACATTTTTAAAGGTCTCAAAAATAGAGAAAAAAAATTGTAAAAAATCGAAAAATACAGGTGGCGCCACCAGTCTGCAGGAAGTGATGGAACATCACATGATCAATATGTATGCCAAAAATCATGACCATCAGTGATGTAGTTAATGAGATATTGAAGTTTTGTATGAAATTTTTGACTATTCTGGGGGGTACTCTGGGCCCATAGCTCGAAGGATATGGGTAACAGAGACCTCATTTCTGGTTTCCAAGGAGATTTTCATGGACCTCTCAGAATGTCAAGCTACAAGTTTCTAGGTCCAACGGTTACGATTTGTGCCAGGTTAACGGACAGACGGACGACGGACAAAGGGTGATCACTATAGCTCAGATGACTAACAGTCAGCTGAGCTAAAAAAAAATACTTTGACGGTTTCTCCCCTTCCTCGTACCAAGTCGCTTTACCTTGTATTAACGCTCATGTAGTTTTAATTTCTGTCAATTCCTCAAATTTTTCGTTTAGATTTTTATATTTCATTTTTTGGTACTAAACCCATAATCTTTTTCAATATTCTTCATCCCGTTTATTCTTTCCCTTTTTTTCTGTGCTGAATATTTTATTTAACATCCCTGATTACACATTTAAAGGTGTCCTAGAGCGAATCAGGTTTCGTTTGCGGATTATCTTCTTTCACTCTCTCTATATTTTCTTTGTTTTTATATACTTTGGGTCTTCTAACAGAGACCAACTAAACTTCCAAAATCCGGGACCGCGGGGACTTTCTGTTAGTTTAAGTGTAATTTGGACAGAAAAAAGATGATCGCTTTCAAAACTATTTTGAATCTGTGCTTGTTTTATATAATTTGTCAAACATTTTGAAACGAGGAAGTAATCAAATCTCCACGAAATATTACCAGGTTTTCTCCTGCTCCATGTAATTCTTTTTCACTAGGATGATAATGCCTCCAAATATCTATTATATCGAACCCATTACACCATTCTTTTAACATAGCTCTTGCCTGTTTATGGGTTATATTTTGACTTGCAAACTTACCCTTTTGGTTGTCCGTAACTATATTAAAATCACCTCAAATGATACAGTAATGATTTGACATTACCTTAATTTATTTATCACATTTGTAAAGAAGATTGGATCATTAATATTCGGACCATATATGACAGCTAAAGTGACTCGATGTTCCCATATCGCACACAATAAAACGTCCATTTTCATCTACTATACTTTCATAAATTTCTGCTCCTACCGAATTTTTAATTAGCAGACACGCACAACTGGCATTTGATTCCCAACGAGCAAACACAATTTTTCCTCCCTATCAGCTCGCCATAACGCTTCATCCTTTTTAGTACTGAGTTTCTTGTATAAATATCAGCTGATCAATTCTGTTATTTTACCAATTAAAAAAACCCTCTTCTTTTGTTATAATTTGTAATCCCTCTAACATTTAAAGTAAGTATTTTTTATATCTGACAAATGAAAATAAATTCTCTACTTCTATATACGCTTTATAACAATCTAAATTGTGCAGCTGTATTAATATATTTATTTCTATTTGGGAAATCAGGAACAAGTCCAGGTATTATAGACAAATATTTTCTCTTTATAGCAAAGTAACCTAATAATTTTGATAGTCTAACAGGGTCACATATAACACCAGTTCACATAAATACAAATAAATTTTGCAACCCCAGTACACCTCAGCAAGCTCCATGTTTAACATGCACAAAAGGCACACATGTCCAGTATAGGTCCCGGCATTGGCTTTATACATAGAACAAATCCAACTGTATTTGTTATGCGTGGACCAGGTTTACTGATTGTACATAATTCATTTAAGAACAGAGCAAAATTAAGTTGGTCACTGCTTTGAGTTTCTGTTTTGTTTCACGTTACGCGGCTATGCCGTTTCAATCAGTATTCTGGATTGGAACCTCTGAGCCGTCTATATAAAGGCGTTTCCGCCAGAATCATGTCTTCAGGTGATCATTGTAAGCTTTGTCCATTTGTCTCTTCACCTGCCTTTTCAATTGGAAGTCAGCGGCCATGAGATCCTCAAATAATTCTACCTACTCATGCAGCATACTGAGATCAACCGAGAATGCGCATGCGCATCGGGAGCATCATTGCGTAGCCATCTTCGGAGAGCATCAGGCGAACAATTTGCGACCTATCATTATCTATCAACATCACCGTTATTTCAATTCCTCCAGAGGAAAAATTACTAATATTCCCTCGCGCGACAACAGTTGATCAATTGGGAACAAAATCATCACGGCGAAAGGCCCTAGTAGTGACGCAGAACTGCGGCGAAATGCCAGCCGTGCTCGAGGGTGAAATGCCCGTTCGGAAAACAGCTAGTTCTTAGAGAAAAACAAAAGCAGTGCTGGTAAAGCCTAATGCAAGACATGGACAATCTACATAATGAACTCCCTAGCAAACGCGGGAAATCCGCACAGAGTTGTAAAACAAGCGAAGAAAGTGGACAATCGAGCGCGCAGCTGATCTGTGGTAGCTCGTGAGAAATTGCCCTCAGGTTCGAGGTCTGACTCTAAGTCAGGCTCAAAGAAACCGAGCAGTTGTTGGTCTCATAAAGACAAAACAACGTCAAAAGCTGGGAAATCCAGCTCAAGGGGTGAAACTTCCTCACGGGGAAGTGACAGCACAAATTCAGCAACGATAGCTCAAACGCTCGCAGAAGTAAAGGAACAACTTAAATCACTCACTGGAGCGATGGCTCACATGACGCCAATCGTGAACGAGCTGAAGACAGCTTATGACGAAAGCATGGCGCTAGATTCAGACGGCGAGCCGGACAGAACGAAAACAGGGATATAGAAGCCGAATCAGACGGGGAAATAAGAGAGGAGGAATCAGAACTTGAACCACAAGACAACGGCGGGGAAATTAGCCATGACGCGGACCCCAAGCAAAGCCTTGACCTTTGTGCCTCGATCTCGGGTGTAAACAAAGTCACGTGCCAGAGTGACGTAGCAGTCATGGGAACAAACAAACAAACATGGCGGCGCCCATGGGGAAACCCTTGCTTTGGACTTTTTGACAAAGTTCGTGCCTAAAAACACAAAGGCGGCCCCACTTACCGACGAAAGGTATGCGGATACCATAACGACGCTCATACAATGCGGAATTAACCAAGGAAGACAAAGAAGCCGCGCTTGACAAGTGTTTACCGCCGGAAAATTGTCCTCGGTTTAACTTAGTTTGCACGAATCCCGAGAAATTCAACAGTGCCAAGAAAGATATACAAACAGAGGACATACTGCTGCAAAAAGTACAAAAACCTCTCATTGAGGGACTGACCAAACTTGTCATACTGATGAATGACTTCATCTCAGCTGAAACAGGTGAGGCAGAAAACCCGTCCCCCTTGATTATGAAGGAAACAATATCAGAGGCCATAGCTCTTATTGCGGAAAGTTGACACAAACTTGACAGCCGGAGACGTCCCCTGTTTAAGCCCACCATAGACCCGGCTTACTAACAATCACTGAGATCAAGGAATCAAATAAAGTCACTAGTAGCGTCATGTCAAAAACAGAGGGCTACAGTCACAACAGATTCAATGCTGCTCACAGAGGCCACAAAAGGAGATTTCCTTTTTTAAGAAAAAGACCAGCAACAAGCACAGCAAGCCATGTTCCTCATCGAAAACAGAAAATGAACCAAACAGCCCAGCTCAGTGGCAGAGGCAAAGCTCCCCAGAAGCAAAAGGCTAGAGGGTTCCATGCCTACAACCAGAGCCAGTACTGGTGACACATGAGGTGAGAACCAGATCTCAGTCATTCACTGACCTGCATGCTACCACCAGTAAACCATTCAAAACAGGCAAAATAAAAACAAGGGACCCATGGGTCACGGCGCTCAGCTGTTATATATGATTAAAAAAAATATGATTTTGAAATGAGGCACAAGCTGGTTTTGTGTGGAAATAAATATAAGCTCTATTATGAGTTGATTGTGTTTAGCTTATGTATGATTTTGATAGTTTCTGTGGAGACAGGGAAGAGATTGAATGTATTTATTTTATTAACAAATGGAGTGCTATTGTCCTAGTTTTTATCTGATTCATTTTTTTATTAACAAGATTTATAAATTTGTAATTAAAAAAAAACTGAAAATATAAGTTAAAATATTAGAATTCTAAGTTGCAATCATTATATATCCATAGTGTAGCTCATATTGGGTCATATTATGCTACACATATATTTTATTATTTTTAAATCAAATGTTTAAACTGAATTTAAAAGAAAATAATGCCACAACATGGCATGTACAAGATTATTCCTTGAATCCCTATTAAAAGTTTTGCACATTGGAGTTTCAGTACATGCTTAATTTTATTCACCGAAATGAAATAAGAGATTCAGTAAATTTGATATAATTAAAACATCTTTTCAAATAAAGTATACACACTGTTGGTTCAATGAGGGACAAACAATATCATTATGCTAAGTACAATCTCAGCTATAATTTATTACTTGAATTAATAGTCAATTTCACAACTGGCGAAGTTTTACTCTTCTGAAGTAAAGCATTACTTATCTGATGAACATCCACACTTTCATAGCAATACACCACTTTGTGGACACAATTAAATGTGCACTTTAATCATTGTAACCCTGGTGGTACAATACAAAATCTAAAATGTAGCATAGCCAAGAATAAAATAAAATAGGAAATTAATAACATTCATCTAGTTAATGCACAATCGGGGGGGGGGGGGGAGTGCAGGGCAGAGGGGAAGCCTGCTAGTAGTGGCCAAGCTGAGCCAAGGCTAGCTGTCTGGGGTGGGTTACATAATGCAAGTGAAGGCTGTACTACTAGGTGGGCTAGATGTGTATGAAAACTTGAATAAAAGCTACTCTTTTCAAGCAATTACTTTGATATTTCATATTTTAAAAGATTCAATCCTGATGTATATATGCTGTGAAAATTAAATCAACAGTGCTTACAGGGAAAAAACATGCCATTGCCATAGTTGGACAAAATTTAAGGTATTGATTTTTTATTTATGCTAATAACTTAAAAAATTTGAATAATTGAGATCTAATTTTGGGTAAACAATTGAATCTTGATTAAATAAAGTTATATACCTGGAAAAAAAGTCTCCAGCTTCAGCAATTTTCATGTTAAGTGAGCAAATATATTTCCTGATTTTTAAAAAACTGCATTATATTTGGGCCCATAACTTTAAAATAATACCCAATACTTACCTAAATTTTGTTATGTGCATAGAAAATTTATGGAAGAATAAGAATACTAAATATGATCAAAAACAAATCAGTGGTTTTTATATTAGGCTGCCTTGAAGTGTAACAATGGCTTTTTTTAGGAAAACGGAGGTTTTCCATATCTCGAAGGAACCAAGTCCTAATGACCCAGTTTTCAGTATGGTAGGAGATTTTGGGGACATCTAATGGTATGCAGAATTTTGGATTCGTAGGTCATACGGTTTCAAAACGCGCCCTGTTAACGGACGGACGGACGACGGACAAAGGACCACGACTATAGCTCAGATGACTTATAGTCAGCTGAGCTAAAAAAACATTATGATGAATGGACACAAATTACTAGGGACTCAAACATTTTAAAACTAGTTACTGGCTGTCATATTGACTTTGAAACCATACCAAAACAAACTTTCGTGCCCTATTCAAAATTTACAGAAACAGAAAGTTATTTAGTAAGCACTGAAATTAAAAAATTTCTGGGGAAAGGAGTAGTAACAGAAACAAAACCAGAAGAAGGCCAATTTATTTCACCCATTTTCTTAAGACCCTAAAAAAGATGGATCCCATCGTATGATCCTCAATCTGAAAACATTGAACAAATATATGAAATACAGGCATTTTAAAATGGAGAACATTCATACATGTCCCGTACTAATGTCTGAAAACTGTTACAAGGCATCCATTGATCTATAGGATGCCTACTACTCAGTCCCTATTCACCCAGATTACCAAAAGTATTTAAAATTCAGATTTGACAACAATCTATATAAATTTACCTGTTTACAGAATGGATATATTGCAGCGCCCCTTCTTTTCTCTGAAATTCTAAAGCCAGTCCTTGCCTCTTTAAGAGAAAAGGGTTTCATATCCAGCAGCTACCTGGATGATATTTATTTGACAGCTGACACCTACAGGGACTGTCAAGCCAATGTGAATGCCACACTAGACCTCCTTACCAAGCTTTCACATTAATGAAATGAAATCTGTGACAGCACCCACACAAATACTGGAACATTTAGGCTTTGTGCTAAACTCATCGGACATGTCAATTACTATAAATATAGATAAAAAAGACAAGATTCCGCATTGGGCAAAATTACTTTTGAAGTCAGACCTTATGAAAATCAGGACAGTTGCCAAAGCAGTGGGCACTTAAGTCTTCTGTTCTTCAGGTGTAAAAGATGCCCAGATATATTATAAACGGTTGGACATTGAAAAAGATTTAGCATTAAAACAAAATAAAGGAAACTTTGATGCAAAAATGCAATTATCGTTTAAAGCAAAAAACGACCTCAAATGGTGGCTAAAAAATGCTCACATTGACAAAACCCCCATTAACATTCCAAACCCGGACCCAACTTTACAAACGGATGCATAAAAAAGGGGTGGGGGCGACACATGTCGGACACGCAACCACAGGAGGCAGATGGGCTGATACAGTCCTGTTTGCTCACATTAACTTCTTCGAGCTAAAAGCCGTTTTTCTAGGGCTTCAATCACTCTGCAAAAACATGAAACATGTACACATCCTTTTGCAAATGGATAATGTAACAACTGTTTCGTACATTAAAAACATGGGTGGAATTCATTCTCTTGTATGGAACAAATTGGCTGGACACATCTGGACGTGGTGTAAACATAGACATTTCGCTGACAGCCACACACATCCCTGGGTCCACAAATATCCTAGCATATGCAGCCATTAGGAACTTCGATGACAGCAAAGAATGAATATTAGACAGTAAAGTGTTTGAGAAAATAACAGAAATATGGGGAAAACCAGACACTGATATGTTTGCCTCCATAATTATCAAATCAAACCCTATGTTTCTTGGAAGGCAGCCCCAGAGGCTTATGCAGTTAATGCATTTACCTTAACTGGAACACCAATTTTTTATGGAATTTTTCTCCTTTTAGCCTGATGACCAAAATTCTAAAGAAGATACACGACGATCAGGCAAGAGCAGTTGTAATTGTTCCTGTATGGAAAACTCAACCATGGTGGCCACGGATGACCCAGCTGTTTATAGACCAACGATAGAACTGCCAAACAGGAAGCACCTACTGAAACTTCCCTGCAGTCCAGACAAGATCCATCCATTGTGGCCCAAGCTGAAAATGATGGCCTGTCTCTTGTCAGGCAGAGACTGAGACTGCCCAAAGTGCCAAAGAGATTATTTTGTGTTCCTGGCGATTTGGCACCAAAAAACAATATAAATTTTATCTTCTGAAGTGGAAAAAGTTTTCAGAACGAAATAATATTGACCCCTGTTCACCTTTGAGTGATGTGCTTTATTTTTTAACGCATCAGTTTGATTCTGGTTTAGGCTATTCTGCGTTAAATACCGCCAAATCAGCCTTGTCTGCAGTGCTTGTTCTAAGTGACAGCTCAACAACTGTGGGGAAAAATCCATTGGTGCAAAAGTTCATAAAAGCAGTTTTTCAGTCTCGCCATAGTCTGCCTAGGTACAGCCAAACATGGGATGTAACTATTGTATTAAAGTACCTGAAAAGTCAATCACCAATACAGAGGATTTCCTTGAAACAGTTGTCTGAAAAACTAGAAATGCTGTGTCTCTTAGTTACAGGAGAAAGATGCCAGTCTATTTTACTTATGCACCTTGACAACATGGTTGAAAACAAATCTGACATCAATTTTCTTATAAAACAGTTTGTTAAACAATCTAAACCAGGAAAACACAAAACAGAACTTGTACTGCCAGCTTATCCTGTCGACCGCAGACTTTGTGTAGTGACATATCTTAAAGAAATTTGAATAGGACTCAGCACATTAGAAATAGTAGAAATCTGCTTGTTAGTTACTGTAAACCACACAATAGCATTAGTGGAGCAAGTTTAGCACGTTGGAAAAATGTCATGAGTAGTAATGGTATAGACACCCATGTTTTCAAAGCGCACAGCACTAAATCGGCTTCTGCAAGTGCTGTAAAAACAATGAGTGTACCGGTAGATTCAACTTTGAAGACTGTTGGTTGGAATCAGGTCAACACATTTTGCAAATACTATTAAAAACCTTGTAATATTGAAGAAAACTATGGCAAGAAGGTTTTAGATAAAGGACTTAATTAATACTTCGGATTAAAACAGATCTTTTGTACTAAGGTCAGATTCTGGCTTATTATAGGTCATGAATACTGCACTGTCTAATTGTGTTCATAATAAAAGTTATTCTCAATGCAGTGTTCTTTACTTGGACAGTCAGACCATGTGAGCTTTGAAGTCTCGGTTGATCTCAGTATGCTGCATGAGTAGGTAGAATTGAAATATTAAACGAGACTTACCTGTAAGTTGAAGTTTGATTATGATTCTACCTACTCATCAGCAGCATCTGAGATCAAGCGCCCTCCCCAAGATATCCCACCCTGAGGTTAATATCACATGGTTCTCCTGTGTTAAAAATGATGCTCCCGATGCGCATGCGCATTCTCGCTTGATCTCAGATGGTGCTGATGAGTAGGTAGAATCATAATCAAACTTCAACTTACAGGCAAATCTCGTTTAATTTTTCTGATGAATTGGTCCCTTGTTCAATGCGGGTTCCGCATTCTTAACCACAACGTTTCGGACTGGGCGACTATAAAAACGGGCAATAATATGGGGATGACTGCTTTGTTTTTTTTCCGTCCGGTGCGATGCATGTTTTCCATCAGTTTGTTGTATATCTCATGCGTTCAGTCCATCTAGCAACCATGCTTCTTCAATTATTGTGGTCCCCTCTGCTTTACAATTTTTCACCTGGATTTTCTCTGATACCCGAAACTCTCACATTGTATTCCCTGGAGTGTCTCCATTTCATTCATTTTATCCTTAGTACCCTGGTCCAGCTCACTAATTTTTTTGTCAAGTTGGTAATTTGTTCAACGAGGTTTTTCACCGTTTTTTTCTTTCAAAGCAGCATTTTCTGTAATAATATTCTCTAATTTGCTGTTGTTTGTTTCTACTGTGCCCTGCGTAAATTGCAAATTAATGTGTCTCCTAACATTTCGTCTGTAACATTTTTTTTCTATCTCTTTAATTTCGTTTTCCACCTTAATTAATCTTCCTTCAAATCTCTGCTCAAATATATTGAATGCTCGAATAATCTCTTGCATGGACTCTCTAATAGTCTTTTCAATGTACTGTTTGAGGCCAGTATCGGACTCTACTGTATGAGTGGGGTCAACGCAAGATTGCTCACCTATTGCGCTGCCCTGTATAATCACTCGGTTGCTCATCTTGATCTTGGGAATTATTCTTGATTCCACCACAATATTTATAAGGACAATTCCATGTAAATAGGGACATGATGAGCACAATATTACTTTGTGCTTTGCATCCAGAAAAGGGCTTTAATCTAACCATAATACCCCTACCTTTATGAAACTAAATAAATTTATGGTTGAAACATATTGTCTGCAAGAATTTTGCACCTGTAAAAATGGCTAAATTTTACAATGAAACTTGTTAAAAAACAGGTAAAATTAAACTCCTTTATTTAGTATTACTTAGTATTACTCTTCATACCATTCGCTTTGTAATCACTAGAGTATGCATTTTAGACAGAAAGAAGCTTCAGCTAGCCCAACTGTTGAAGGCACTGGTCAGTCAGGGGTGACTTTCGTCACATTAATGTCCAACTATTTTTATTGTGAAAAAATAGATGGAATTCTGACATAACCTTTATAATTCTCTTAGGTCTTGTCAAGACAAGGTAAATAATTAATAAGAGTCTGCCGGATAGTATGACAAGTATGATACAGCAAGAGATAAAAAAATGTAATGTCCGTCACATGTAACGTCCGTCATTGGAAAACAGGGGTCCTGCAACACCCGTCACGCACCCAAAGAATGGAGAAATCTTTAGCTGTTTTGTCCTTTTTCAGTTTTCTAGAACAAAGGATAGTTCCTTAAATCAAATATAGGTGGAGCTGCAGCATGGCAAAATTTAACCACAATGCACCTGTACTTTATGTCATTTCCAAGGTCAAGAAGGCAACTTTATAAGACTTTATATTTTTTTATTTCAAGTGAAACAGCGGCATTCCCAGTAAGGCTACGCTCCCGAGGCAGCAGAAATCTTGTGCTTCTAAAGAAGTTACTGATTTTCCTGCTGCCAGGTTTTAACGGTTATGATACACTTAAACACCAGGTGGTGTGTCGTTGTCTGGCAACCAACCAAATGCCAGTTAACAAACACTCGACAGGCATCATTGCAACGCCCATAGCTGCGCTTCAAGTGCGCTCAAGTGCACTCAAGTGGTTACTCTTAGTAAAAATAGTTGAATTTAGATTGCTCCCTCTGCTTTGTCGCATCATTTACCGGACGATTATGACATTCAGACTATGTTAGCGTAGCCATGTATCCGTTTGCCAGCAAAACGGAAACTAGCCAACGAGGTCTGCATTGAACCAATGTTGTTATATTTCGTTTGAATTACAGCTCACCGGCCGGGCATCCTGTGTGCACATTCAAGGACCAGTGCAAACCACGTGTCGGGCCATTCTGTCTGAGCCTGTGCCATGTACAGACTTTGGCCTGTTCAAACGGTTGCCTGGGCGAAGAGCTGTCACTCAAGACAAATGTAACAACAGTTGCTTCATGTATTCCTCACTTGGCTGGTAAACCGTCTTGCTGGCAACACGGCCTTATAGTTATATAGATACCTTGTCGCATCAGTTGTGTGTCGCATATCGGACATTCCAATTGTTTACACGCTGTTAAGAGGGTCACAACTATTTAGGGGATACGTTTGTAGTGCAGCTCATACACAATGTCCTCTTCAACCCCTAAAAAATTGCCAACAGCATTTATATTTGCTATTTATTAATCCTGTGACCATATCAGCCAACCATTGAGGTTGTGTTTTCCAGCACAAGGTCTCATCTGATAGGACCAAAATGCAGTGCTCCCCTCTAGGGTACCCATTCAGGATACGAGGTCAAAACAATCGGCGTTTACGATATAGGTAGTAGGCCTATAGGTAAAGTGATGTGTATAGAGCGTACAGTAAGGTATTTATCCAGTCACTTCTGCTGAATTATTAAGAGAATAAATATGGAATAGCAAATGATAATAAGATATCAGGTAAATCACAATATAGGTTTCTAGCTCAGCTGACTCAAAGTCACCTGAGCTGTAGTGATGGGTCTTTGTCCGTCGGCCTTCCGTCCGGCCGTTAGCAGGGCAAAATCGTAACGGCTGGCCCTGGAAACTCCTTGGAAACCTGAATTTAGGTCACTGTTACTCATATCCCCCAAGCTATGGGGCTTGTAAATTCCCCCCCCCCCCCTTCCAAAATAATTAAAAAATTGATACAAAACTCCAGTATCTGAACAAGTAATGCCCTGAAGGTTCTATATTTGAGACCTTCAAAAGAAGCGGTCATCTTTTAACAGGGCACAAACAGTCACTGTTGGATCTAGAATTTTTTTAACTTGAAATCCAGGAGTTCCATGAAAAACCTACTTGAAAATTTGAAATTAGGTCTCTGTTCACCCCCCGCCCCCCCCCCCCCCCAGTATATTTAAAAAAATGATACAAAAGCTCCAATATCTGAATAACTAATGCATTCATTGCCATGATTCTTGACATAGACATTGATCACTGAGTGTTACATCAGCTTCTGGCAATATTCATTGCATGACCTTATTTGGATAAATTACAGGCCTCTGTACTATATCCGTATGAAAACCTGTATCAAACACATAAATACATCTAGTGTCACATTATAGCCAATACCATCTACGCAACTAGCCGAGTGTCATGACCCATAGGTTACAGTTACTTGTGTGAATGTGAGGCATTTGACAGAAGCACTTGGCTAGGTCAGTGCTCGACATAGCCATCTCCATCATCGAGTTACAACTGCGTATGCAGAAGCAAAGGAGGTTTTGAAAAATAGCATTCATATTTCATGAGGTGCATCAAAGTTTCATATTTCATGAGGTGCATCAAAATCATAACTATAGGTAAAATAAGATTTTTTAAAAGATTATTTACTGAACATGTATTGCACAATAATTTAAGATACAGATGCAACAAATGGTAGCTTTCAGTGGGCTGTATGGTTGGTATGTAGTTCAGAGCAGCCTGTGTGAAAATAAAGATTGAACCCCATCCTCCCCCAAGTTGTAAAGTTCATATATAGAAAAAATATATACAAGACCTTACAAATTAACTGATTAACTGAAACCTTTTTTCCAACTTCTATGATTCTATGCAGTTATACTCTTATAAATAGATAATTCCAGTTTAGATCTACATGTGGCCCAACGCTCCCTTGTTTGAATGGTGGCACAACTGAGTTTAAGAATGATAATTGGGGGGGGGGGGTTAGTTTAAATAAAACGTGTTAATTTTATAGCATTCTGTTTCTGATATCACTTTATCATTTGCTCCTTTACAGTATGCCATTCATATATTTTATGTTTTACAGAAATATGACCTCCAGGGGGTGCTGCACTTACAACACTGTAATATATCCATATTGTGTCATATCTCTAAAACTATAAATGATATTATAATTTTCATTACTGCATCTGAAACTAGAAAACAAGGGACCTATGGGTCACTGTGCTCAGCTGACGTTAACCTTGAAGGTAAAAATCTAAAATAATATCAAATGGAGATTAAGTGTAAGAGGAAGAGGTAATAAAGGCCATGGTTGGTTTATATGATTGGTTTGTATTGATGAGCAAGAAATTGTTGCAAATAATATTTTGTGACCTGACCATGTGTTTCCTAATGTTGAAACTGAAGCATGTGAGCAGTTTGTGAACAAATGATCTGTACAATTACCATGATCATTAGTTGGCTTTTCGATTAACTGTTGACATTTCTGTAGTTTACACATTTGTTCAATCTAATTTTTTTTTGTATAATATTAATTATTAAATATGTTTTTTTTTTTATGAAATGTATACAGTTGAAATATAACTAATTAACAACATAAAACATGGCAAACAAAGCCTGATCTCAAATTCTGCTGATGCAGGAAAATAATGAACAAATGTTTGTAACAAATCCTCATTTTTTTATCACATCAATTTTTTTTTTAATTTAAGTTTATATTTATATACATTTTCAATATAACATATATATCTGATTATAAAAGTTGATTCATAATTCTCAATTGCATCATCATAAATCTAAATCTTGTCAGATAACACTACATCATGCATACAAATGTTTATTTATTTTTTACCACAAAAATATATCTTTTAAATCTGCAAAACAATAAATATCTAAAAAAAATACTTGATTTAGATTTCACAATTAAATTTATTTATCCATAATGTGCTTCATATTTTATCATAATTTAAGCATACTGATGGTTTCCATTATGATTGGTAAAATCATTTAAAAGAAAAATGATTTCTTTAAAAATGCTACATAAACACAACATGGCATCTTCTGGATTACATCTTTTTAAGGAAAGTTTTTGTATATTGGAGTGGAAACAGCATTACGATTAAGGAGATACAGTGAAAACAATAACAATACTGCATAACACTTGGTGGGTTGGGTTTGCGGGGATGGAGGGGGGTAGGTGGGGGTGGAGGGATGATTGGGGTGGTGATATGAGAATAAATGTACACCTGTCACAGCAGGAGATCTCCCCCAGTGACTGTAACAAATCAAAAACCCTGGCACAGCTGACTTCCAATGACCAGGAGTGGGACCCGGCATCTGTAATCTGTAATCAAAGCAAATGACTACAATAGAGCCTCAAGAAAAAAATCAATAACTAGCTTAATTTTCAAGCTTTTACTTCCAAATTTCAGATTTAAACGAATTAAATATTTATGTTTACATGCTGTGAAAATTCAACCAATAATACTTACAGGAAAAAAACGTGCCATGGTCAAAGTTGGGCAAAATTTAAGGTACTGATTTTATTTTTATGCTAATTACTTAAAAAATTTACGAAATTCAGATCTAATTTTGGGTAAACAATTGAATCTTAATTAAACATAGTTATATACGTGGGAAAATAGACTCTAGTTTCAAAATTTTTCATGTTAAGTGGGTAAATATTTTTCCTGATTTTTTTACAAAGTCCATTATGTTTGGGCCCATAACTTAAAGAATTTATACTTAACAGACTTAATTTACGGCATGTACATAGGAACTATATAGAAGAATATTTATGGTTAATATGAGGAAAAACAGATGAGTGGTTTTGATATTAGGCAGTCCTGAAGTGTGAAAATAGGATTTTAATAAAAAATTGAGGGTTTTCCTTAATTTCTCAAAGGAACGAAGTCGCAAAGACCCAGTTTTCGGCTTCGTAGGAGATCTTGGGGACATCTAACATTATGCTGAATTTCGGATTCCTAGGTCTTACGGTTTCAAAACGTGCCACATCTACGGACGGACGGACGGACGGACAGACGGACGGACGACGGACAATGGACCACGACTATAGCTCAGATGACTTATAGTCAGCTGAGCCAAAAATGGCCGTATTCCGGTGGAGATTTGGCCATATTCTGCCATAATCATGTTGACCTAATTTTGGGTAAAACATATCGGACTTGGAAATATTCAAATATTTCTATCTCTGGTACAGGCAACAGTTTAATGCAATCGCTCTGAAACTTATACCATGGGTGAAAATCTATCAACAACAGACTCACTTGTTTTTTTTCAAAATTGGGTCAAAAGTCCAATGTCAAGGCCAAAAACAAACCTCAGTGGCTTATTGTTTCATAACTTGTTTATAAATGGTCGCATCCACATAAACAGTTGCTCATTTTAGTTTCCTGTTCATTGTACATAATATAAAAGAATAATCTGACCACCTATTTCTCTTTTAACTTCCGGCAAGCGCTTGACCTATGGTCATCTAGTTCCTTGTTGTCAATGTGTAATAGGCTTATAAGTTGGTTTGAATCATCAGGACATCCAAATTTTGGAATTTCTTAGATATTAAGTGTTTTTACTGTATTAAATTGTAACCCGAGAATTACGAGGGATTTTTCTGTATCTAGTAATGTTATGGGATGCCAAATTTGCATATTCATTACGATCCTTTCAAAATGATACATAAAATATATACTGCAAAGACTGCATAATCTGCAGTCATCAACAAGTGTGCTTAAACCTTTTTTTCAAAATACAGTTTTGATAGGTTTCACTTGCATCCTTTGGACAAAATGTAACGTCCGTCACGTCACGTAACATCCGTCACACAGAACTGTGTTAGAGCTGCCTGCTACCAGGCTATTATTTTAAGGTATATTTTAATTTGTTAATTAAGTGACATAGTTCCCCTTTAATACTCGGGTAAAGATCAATTTGTGCCACAGTTGAGATTCAGAGAATTTTTAAATAAACTCAGCTGAATTTTTTCAGTGTCTTTTTTTATGTAACGTCCTTCACATTCTGATATTTTGCTTGTGTGATAGACACAGATATATATGGACACATTTCATTCCTGTATCCTACAGCCTCATATCTGAGCTATTGCCACACATAAGAAAGCTTCAACTATGAGAGTGACTTAAAAGGGAAAAATTCTCTCTGAATGTAACGTCCTTCACAGTGGAATGGCCCATCAGGTTTAAAGTTTATATTTCATCTTTACATATCTGCCACTCTCAGTGCCCTTCAGAAGCGCGACTGCTCACTCTGACATCCTGAACCAGAAGTCCCAGTATGAATTCTTCTGTGCCTAGTCAAAGCAGATCGGTGGGAGAAACATTTACCACACCATTCACATTTAAATGGTTTCTCCCCAGTATGAATTCTATTGTGCTAATGAAGATGTGATGATTCGGAGAAACATTTCCCACATTGTTCACATTTATATGGTTTCTCACCAGTATGAATTCTATTGTGCTTAATCAAATCAGATTGCTTAGGGAAACATTAACCACACGTTTCACATTTAAATGGTTTCTCTCCAGTATGAATTCTATTGTGCTCAGTAAGATGGGATGATTGGGAGAAACATTTCCCACACCATTCACATTTAAATGGTTTCACTCCAGTATGAATTCTAATGTGCCGAGTCAAAGTAGATGGGTCGGAGAAACATTTACCACACCATTCACATTTAAATGGTTTTTCTCCAGTATGAATCTTATTGTGCTGAGTTAGATGTTTTGATTGAGAGAAACATTTCCCCCACCATTCACATTTGTGTGGTTTCTTTCCAGTATGACTTTCATTGTGCTTAGTCAAATCAGATGGGTCCGAGAAACATTTACCACACCATTCACATTTAAATGGTTTCTGCCCAGTATGAATTCTTTTGTGCACAGTTAGATCATTTGATCTGGAGAAACGTTTCCCACATTGTTCACATTTATATGGTTTCTCTCCATTATGAATTCTATTGTGCCTAGTCAAAGTAGATGAGTGGGAGAAACATTTACCACACCATTCACAGTTAAATGGTTTCTATCCAGTATGAATTATATTGTGCTCAGTTAGATGATTTGATCTGGAGAAACGTTTCCCACATTGTTCACATTTATATGGTTTCTCTCCATTATGAATTCTATTGTGCTGAGTTAGATAATATGATTGGGAGAAACATTTCCCACATTGTTCACATTTAAATGGTTTCTCTCCGGTATGAATTCTTTTGTGCTTAGTTAAATCAGATGGGTAGAAGAAACATCTACCACACCATTCACATTTGTATGGTTTCTCTCCACAATTAATTCTACTGTGCTGATTTAGACCAAATAAGTCTATGAAATTTTTACCACAGTTTGTACATGTTAATGGTCTCTCTTCAGCTTGAGTTCTGGTGTACTTGTTAATGTCGCTGGTACTTATTGCATTTCTGTCACGTTCAGTATTCCCTTCATCGTTTTTCATGTGGCTCTCATCATGCTTCTGTAATTGTTCTTCCTGACTGATGTTTACAGCTGTGTCCTTTAGCAGCATGTTTTGACCGTCTGACGGTTCAGATTTAATGTGCCACAAATCAGATCTTTTCTCTGGTATATTAGTGATCACATTGTCAACATGTATTGTAAATTCTTCTATCTTCACCTTTGTAAGGGTTGCACTACACTTGGACGTATCACTATCCTCTAATGTGGTGACAAGTTTTCCCTCTTGATATTTAAATAAATCTTCGCCAGTATGTGATATGCTGGATCCTTCAGTTTGCCCTGGTTTGCTGATGAAATATTCCTTGTCTTTTTCTTTGTTCACAATCGTTTCCAAGTCTTGTGGAATGAACTGATCTGAATCAATACTTCAAATAACACCTGCAAAAAAAAAATCAAATCAAATCAAATTCTTAGTATCTGTAAACAAGGGACCCATGGGTAACAGTGCTCAGCTGTTATATAGGATAAAAAATATGATTTGGAAACAAGGCACATGCTGGTTTTGTGTGGTAATAAATATAAGCTGTATTTTTTTTTATTTTTTAAATATTTTTTTGTTGGAGGTAACTGCCTCCATTTTTTTAATGCTAGCTTAACTAAGTATATGTACATCTGCAGATTTCCATTCCGGTTTCGGACTACGTGACAGGGCAGTATCACACGCTTCTTCTCATTTTATATCCTGGCGTTAACCAGGCCCGGTGACTACTGCACATGCGGGCCCTTGGTTGATAATCATACCACCAACGACCCCCGAATGGCGCACTCGTTTGTGAGTGAAACACGGCCGTGCCCAACGGCCTTCCCATTAAGCCTGCAGAGCGCTCACCCTGGGTAGGGGCCGACAATGAAAAACCTCACCGCCTCGGCTGAGATTCAAACTCACGATCTCCCAGCTTTGAGTCCTGCGCTCTACCCTTGAGCCACAGAAGCTGGTTATAAGCTTTATTATGAGTTGTTGGTGTTTCGCTTATGTAAGATTTTGATAGTATCGTTGGAGACAGGGAAGAGGACTAATTAATTTATTTTATTAATAAATGGAGTGGTATAGTCACACATATTTTGACTCGGCCATATAACTTATAAGCAGCACATATTATATGAGTTTAACTATTTATTATAATTAAATAACAATTATTGTGCCAAATAAAATTTTTATTAAAAATTATAAGAGAATCATATGATTTTTTAATAAAATATTATTGAAATGATTATAACAATAATATTATAGAATATATTCATGAATGCATTCATGAATACATTTTGAAAGTATTTGCATTGGTATTCAAATACTTTCATTATTACCTGAATTCCATTTCTTATGCAAGAAATTTTATAATTCATATTCATATTCGTATTCAAATACATTAGCAAATTATTCGCACCATGTCTGGTATTTATTTCAGTTTTAGCCAAACAATGATGATGAGAATCCAGAATATAAACAAGTGACCCTCAGCCGACTAACATGTTGACAATATGTCCTTGCACAGGAAACTAATTAAGATAATATAGGTGGCATCATCATTCATGCATATTAGCTTAAGTTCATCAAGATTCACTAGCACACCAAATTTGATGACAATCCAACAAGCCTTTCCTGAGGAACCTGGCAATTTGTGTGTATTTTCATTACTTCTGGGATGCTCAAACATACCCCAAAACTCTGAGAATATAGGTCACAGTGACCCAATTTCAGGTTTTGAGGGAAGAAGTTTTGAGGAACTCTCAGGATGCCAAGTGAGAAGATTCTGGGTCCAATGGTTATGATTAGTGCCCTACTTTGGTATCACATTTTCAAATATTCTGAGGTGTGTTTATAAGCCCTATTGCTCATAGAATATGGGTAACAGAGACCTAATTTCATGTTTCCAAGGAGACTTTTCATGGACCTCCCTGGATATTAAGTTAGAAGATTCTAGGTCCAAAGGTTATACTTTGTGCCCTGCTTTGGTATCAAATTTTGAATTATGCTAGGGTGTTTATAAGCCCCATAGCTCAAAGAATATGGGTAACGGAGACCTAATTTCAGGTTTCCAAGGATATTTTTCATCGGAGTGCTTATTGACACACGATCCGAAAGTCTCGGTTACCTCGATTCGGAAGTCTCGGTTACCGTGTTTTGAGGTCTCGGGTACTGAGAATTGGGAGTCTCGGTTACCGTGTGTCACCAGTGGTCAGTCATGCGTACCGCAATTAAGCTGGCGCACCGTTGCCCGAATTAATCACTTTGATCACTGGTGTCCTAGATTAAAGGGCCAGGTAACTTCAAAGGCTACCAGGGAAACTGGGCGTCATGAAATGTGGTGTTTTTTTATCATTGCGAAGACGTTTCTTTTGCCTTATTGTAACAGGGGTTTCCAGGGTAATTGTGTAATTAATTTTTTTAATGGCCTATTTTCCATCTTTAACGCAAATTATAAAAAAAAGTAATGTTCTGTAATGTAAAGGAGATGTATAATTTTACAAAAAAATAAGCATTTTATTAAAGGTGGTGTTGTTTGAGAGTCCTTGTGTATCCTAAGTCGAATTTATCGGCTCAAACTTTGATCTACCACCATAACGTTATGCATGACGTTGATATTGATAAAGTCGCTAGGAAAACGTTGCATTGCATTGTACAAGCTATATTTGACTAATTTGAGCACATTTATTCAAACAATATCAAATATGGTAGTTATTCTTATATAGATATCCATTTCCATTTATTATAGAATAATAAAAATTTGAAAATAATGCGTCAAAGATAATAAATGAAACAAGCCTTAAAAAAAATTCTCTAGTTGCATATTTACCTCATCTAGGGCCCCTGCATGGCAGGGCATGCATTAGGAAACACTGTTCAGAGGTCGAAAAGGATGATACTGAAGAAGTCTGTATTGGAATATTTAATTTTATATTGAACTTGCTTGAATATTTATGGACGGTATATTTTGTATATAATAAAAATATGTATGCATGTTTGTGTCCGTATCTTAACATGTTTATATTGTGTATATTAATTGTGTATATTTTATATAGCATGATGAATTGTTTGGATTTTCTTTCTTTTTTTATTACAGAAACGTAGTACATGCATAACGTAACAGTACATACATACAAACATACATATAGAAATTAATATTTCAATAACAATTTACATTGAATCGTAAAGATTATTCATGTAGAGGAGAGCAGGTCGGTAAGGTTTTCCCATTTTGAATAATGTTGAGTTAATTTACCTCCTCAAAGTTTCTTAGCGATTACATCATATGTTGAATAAATCTGCTTAACATAGCTCATACATCCATGACAGTTCGGTAACATTTTGAGACATCTGCAATTACAAACATACATTTTAGCAACAAGTGTTAGCATATTTAACCATCTATGTTCGCTTTAACCTAACAAAACTTCAGATACTGAAGACTTAACAGAGGAGTTTAATGACGAATTATTCAAAACCTCTTGTATTTTTAACCACAAGTTAGCGACAAGAGAACAATTAAAAAAAATATGTGATAAAGTTTCTCTTACTAATTTACAAAAGGTACAAGTAGGAGAATCTATAAGCCTACATTCAGTCTATGAAGAAATGGGTTTAACGTCACCCGACGTTGTAGTTCATAAAACTGAAAATTCCTAAGTGGTACGAAATTTGTTGTGTCATAAATCTTGGAGAATCCCATATAAACAATCTCCTCTGATATATCAATTAAATCTTGTTTCCATTTCTAAACTACTAAGTCTGGAGTGACTAAATGTTTCTCTTGTTTTCTCTCATCATTAGAGTGTACGGGTTGTGCTTTTTTCTAACGGCGTAAAAGTAAATGTTTACACTTGTTCCAACAGCGGACCAAGTATTCTACCAAAGTCTTACCGTTATAATTTATGAATTAAACCAATTGAATTGTTTTATCAAGTATAGGAAACTGCGTAATTGTGTAAGATGTTTTATCATACAGAATGGTTAGGGGCTAATATAGGCAGAACATTCAAAACCATTGTGCCTCTCATCTTCGACGTCACCGTTTTTACATATGACACAGCCCCTTGCTTCAGTGTTTAGGTTCTTGTATTTATTTGATGGTATCAGCCTATATATGGTGTCTGAAATCTGTCAGTTTCACTCTCAGCGCAAGTATCCCACACCAAAGCCGAGCAAGTGCACTGAACTTTGCTGTCGTCGATCGGGCCATATACTTTTTATGTATATACTTAATTATGTGCCGTGCACTGAGTGCTGGTAAAACTGACAAAAAAAATCTTAATTTCAGAACTGATCGGTATTGTTCAAGCCATTTATGTTGAATATCAGAACGTAACTTCTGGTTCAGATTACGTTGGCAATGCGGCGCTATTTCATTATATGTGTGTATTAATATACATCAGTGGATTGGAGTATCTTACTTCTTTGCATCTGAGCACTCAGTTATCCACTCAGTTAACTTGCAAGGTTATAATCCAGTATGAATACTTTCTTGGTTAGACTTGTGTAATCCATAGTGATTCCAAAACCGTAACATCTCAATCAAATGATATCTACATGTTAAACAACCAATGTCTCTTTTTGAGCAGCAATTACACATGCAGAACCTGTGAACACTAAAAAAGGTAACGGAGAGGTCTGTTTTGAATTTTATCACATGACGGGGTTTATGCATATCCCCATAACTCAGACGCATAATCTATAGGACTGTTACTACCATCATAGTATTTAAATTTGTAAAGGAGTCATATATGTATAGTATCCTTAAAATTCTTAAACTTGCTCAATACTAGACCAAGAGATTACAATCCAACAGGCGCTAGGAAATCAGAACTTTTAGGACATAAAAAAATAGATTTTATACCGACATAAGGCTTTTTTTTCTGCTAAGCCGTTAATACATATATATTAAACAGCGTGACGGATTATATCGCCTTGTACCTCACATAGTACCCCAAACCAATTTGTGAAAATATTATTACTTAATCATACATAAGCTGAATAACTACTGTATAAACGTTTTTTTTATGGTGTTATAGATTTTGTAATCAATTTTTAGTCCAAACAGCCGCGAGTGAAGAGTAGTTTCCTATATTTACCCATCAACAGCTTTTTTCCTGCATGCATGCACATGCCCACTTACTAGGGCGACGTGTTTCTATTCCTTGAGGCAAACGATTACTTAATAATGAAGTAACTAAAAAATATGATCAGGACAGGAGCGATCTTTTCGAACCCCATTCTAATCTTTGGCTATAGGGTTAAGTTTGTTAAAGTAAGACGCGTTATTCTATAATCGATCAGGCCACGATGATGAGTTGTTGATAAAGATATGACCATGCTCGTAGTAACTTAGCCAATTTCATTTTCCGTTTGTTTCTCTGATTTTGAACATGTCCACTTTACATCGTGAAAATCTGGAAAAGTATTCTTCTCGTAAAGAAGAATGTGACAAAATTCTCAGTAATCACGTCTCTATTAAAATTAGAGTAATAAAGTATCCACTTCTCCAGGTTAATAGCAATTATTTAATTATTCAGTATCGATGCATGTGCTTATAAAGTTTATATATTTAGTAATAAAAAACTATGATTAACTTACTATATTTTGTATTAATTTCAATAAAGCTTATTTGTTCCTATTATCCTTGTTTATTATTTTCTGATTAGAAAAATGATATTGAATAAAACGAGAAATATGTGTGTAAATTATATTTTTTTTAAATTGTTGAATATATATAAAATTTGAAATGAGTTAAATAATTTTCATCAGGGATGTAATTTTCATCCCCGAAATTAGTAGTACCCCGCCTGGTAAAAATAGGTTTTAAACTAATTAATATACCTAGGCGATGAAAGTATAATAAACTATTATAAATGTTAAACATTTGTGTCAGAGATCAAAGGACCCCAATGGTAACACCTGATTAGTCCAAAGCTACCACTTCTCCTACACGGCCCGGTAATTAAGACCTGCTATAGTAACAACAACTCGCGTTATTGACACACGGTTTCGGGTATCACGACGGGGGTTGTTAGTGACACACGGCGAACGCCCTGCCATCTAGCGGGAGTGTGACAGATTTGACGCATGCGCAGTTAAACCGTGTGTCAATAAGCTGGACCTTATTGACACACCCCGTGTGTCAATAAGGGCGGCCAATAAACAAGCTAGTCAAACTTATGACGTCAGTCAATTGAAGGTGACGCGCGACCGATCACTGTGACGTCTTTGTGACGTCACTGTTGTCTAACAAACACCAAACGCAGCCATAGACATGGAAAGTGTCACATGGAGGAATGTACTGTCCAGTAGTGCTGAGAAGACGCCATTCACGGTATTTCTGCATAAATAACGCAAAAGAGTCGCAAAGTTAATACATTTTTCATGATATATAACTTCTTTACACAAAATCGGCGGAATATCCGTTTATCTACTTCAGGCCAAAGGGCATTTTTAAAGAATATTTTAAAAATAATTATCACAAAAAAACATGCGGACACGGGTTTTGGGACGGACTATAGTAGGCCTATACGCTGAAAATGTTGCCCAGTTCAGTGTCACTTGTGTCAGGTTGCCACAGGCCCTATCCCGTAGCTTTCGTTCTCTCTCCTTACGCTACGGGTCCCTCCGCTGAGAGAGCCCTAATACGAGATGTTTGAAAACAGGAGACATGTCACTGGACAATAAAACAATCTCCCAGCAAAAAATGTGTCACATATAAGGATACAAACATATTTGTATCATAGTATGATACAAATATGTTTGTATCCTTATCTGTGACACATTTTTAGCTGGGAGATTACTGTTTTATGGACATGACGATTTTAAAGTGGTATGTTATGTTACCATATGATTCATATGGTAACATAACATACCACTTTAAAATCGTCATGTCCATAAAACAGTTGAATCAGGTAGGTCTTGATTTCAAGCGGTAAAAACAAGCATGTCTGGAGGGGATTTCCTTGGGGTTCCCCAACATAAAACGTCATACCCATTGTCAGCCTCCAGCGCAGAGTCAAGATATGTTGTGTTTATCCTTAACATTTATGATAAATTTCTGTACAGAGAATGATGCATCACATGCGCCATCTGGTGATTGTCCCAACTTTAGGAACAACTGTCAGGTCCAGGGAAGGTAAACTTTTATAGTGAGTATGTTTTAGGCCCTAAAGCACGAGTTACAACAAAATTTCTTGTTCGGGCAAATACATTAAAACTTTTTCCCCCAGAATGTGTAAGTTTTCCTGTTACAAACACAATATTTGATTTTATAGGAATTTTTGCCCAGTACAGGATTTACGTTCTCCAGTTTACTTGAGGCTTCATATGCGGCAGGTATCCATGAAATGGATACATGTATACACCGCATTAAAACATGCAGTTACACAGGCCCCTGCCTTCTTTTATCAAGCAGACGGGAACGCATGCTTTATTTTACGATGCACCCAGTTTAAATACATGTATCTTTCTTGAGTTTGGTGAACCAGGGTGATTGCTTCAGCCGGCGGTGTGCAGTGCACGTGTTCATCACTGCTGTATCCTTGTAACATGACCACTGGCTACACAAGACCACTGCCTTCATGGGTTGTTACCAGGGTTATGCACTGGATTGTTTCAGTCAGCCAATTGCATGTGTCACATTTCAGCAGGTGTGTCAGGAAGTAAGCAGTGATGTTACACATGCACTGCACACCGCTGGCTGTAACAATCACCCTTGCTTACAATTGACTAACAGTGCATGTATTCCTGATGCTAGATAAATGAAGACAGCAACCTTTGGTTCTGTGTTATACAACAGAGCCACAACTGTGTCTCTGTCAAATTGTAGCTTAGCTGCCCATGGCGACCCAACAGGTTTCAGGTCCACATTGCATCAGTCACTTAAAAAAGCAATTGAGGAATCTATCCTTATTCGCTAGGTGTAGTTCTGTACCAGTGCAGGCCTACTGGCTACTGCTTTGTACAGCCCCGATCTACTCCAGTGCTTCACCCATGTTCACCTTTTTCACCTGATAATCTTTATAAAATGCTCTAAGGTATACCTTCATTTACCCAAGAGGGCCCGACTTTACAGTCATGGCCTACATATATGGGACTCTTCTTAGACCACTACTAATAAGTCTGTAAATAAAAATTATGGAAGTGCTTATTTCCACTCCCCCCCTTGGTGTAAGTACTTCCAATGTCAAATAGAATAATTACATGTTTGTTAGAATAGGAAGTCATATACAGCAGTTCTGTTGGATTACACTGATGAACGACAAATATTAAAATAAAAAAAAGGAACTTTTTTGGTTTTACCTGTGAGATGCATATCTACCAGTGAAGTAAAAATATAACACCGTATGTTGCCTTCAAGTTTATAT
Source organism: Sipunculus nudus (assembly GCA_026874595.1). NCBI lineage: Eukaryota > Metazoa > Annelida > Sipuncula > Golfingiida > Sipunculidae > Sipunculus > Sipunculus nudus. Next base: position 53,187,800 of record CM049321.1, read on the forward strand.
TTTTAGATTCCTATATTCAGTGTTCTAGTGAATTTCACCTAATTTAACACCACAGTGATATTATTTACAATGCTTGTGAGGAAGTCAGTGGTACGGCATATTACTGAAACAACAACCTACCATGGTAGCAGCTGCCAATGCAGTTTGAGTGTCTTGGCTTTACCTAGTATTCCGAGCCAAGACCTAACAGCACTAGTCTGAGCACCAGGGCTTACTGATGAGGTGTCAACCATTCACTGATAAGGACTCTGTCAAGAATCAAGTGTTGTCTAAATCTTCCTCACCTTTCTTGTGCAGCTTTAAGTTCTCACATTCAGCATACCTGGTATAAATCTTTTATTAATTATTTAAAAAAACAGTTCAACAAAATTTATCTGCAGAAAAATGAAAATGTAAATTTATGTCTTTTGAAATTTGTTGGCAAATACAAATGTAATTTAATTCAATATTATAACTGAAAACTTAAATGTTTAAAGTTCCCAAGATGTACCCGTTATTCCAAGTGCTCTTTTAGAGAATTTTGTAAACAGGCAGTCATTTAGACTTGCTTTATAACCCGAAAGAATGAACATCAAATTTTTGTCATTTTAAATCCCAAAATACTTTTCTGGCTTTGTTTATTAATATAAGGGGAGTGGAAATAGGCATTCTTTTTTAAGCCACTCCCCCAGAAGTGGAAATAAGGAATGCCAAAAATTATAGATCCAAATAGGCCCATAAAGGTTTAGAAAATCATATTATGAGACTTTTTTGGAGCCATTTTTACAATAGGTGGGACATTATGGTTCAATAAACTGTCTACAGAGGGAGAAACATTTTTTTATAGAGAAAAACAAGGCAGGTGCTAGCAACTCTGTATATGTGTCACTTTAAATAGAAGAGAACCTAATAAAATTATTAATTAATAGTTTTAGGCATCCAACATTCCTATCATATCTTAATTCTGGTGTTGCACCTGTTGCAAAATTGTCCTAAATTTTCAAATAAAATTTGGAGTTCATATTAGATGCTGCTTGTAGCCAGTTGCCTGCAGCAATGGAATGGCTGGCATTGTAAATCGATGACTGTTTTTTTTTCACCTGCTTTTATGAACAGCTAAATGGGCTTTGAACATGATACTATCAAATTTTCGGGAAAAGGTAGTTTTACAATCAATTTAACTTATGGGTTGATATTAAAACATTGTTACCATAGCAAAAGTATCTTTAATAAATAAAACTTTATTTTTCAAAACAACTGCAATGTCTTGGCAACTGTAAGTGCATTTTTCTTCAGTTATTAGGGTCCCGCTTGACAAGCGGTGCCCTATAGTGATTACCGTGTCAGTCCGTCCTTCCTTCAGTGACACTTTCTTTCGCGTGCTATAAATCGACGACAACCTCATGCAGCTTTCCCAAATTCACATGGATGATTGGTACCTATAAGGGCTCCAGACCTATTGAATAACAGACCTGTCGGAATTCAAATATGGCCGCCACAGCCAAATCACTGATTTTCTTTCACGTGCAATAACTCGACGACAACCTCATGCAGCTGTCCCAAATTCACAGGGATGATTGGTAGCTATGAAAAATTGCTCAGATCTCTGGATTGGTTCAATGTATTGGTCTGAAATTTTGGCATGTCCATCCACCTCGGAAAGTTTTCTCGTAAACCAGACAGGTGCTACCGACATTCCTGTCTCCATATGCTTTGGGTGAAAATTGCTCCACCTACCTTCCCGTTTCCATAAAATAAATTAATGCGCTTTTCTCAAGAGTTATTCACCATATTGGCCCCATATTTGGTGAAAAAAATTGATTCTCAAGTTGATTGATGGAAGAAACCATAGTCGCTTGCAAAGTGTCAGTATATGTTGCTGAAGATGAGGGGCCTATTCTTGAAGGGGGGGGGGGGATTAATTGTCTGGGATACTATGGCACCTGTGGTGCAAAGAAATATTTAGTTATAACCTATTTTGTACATTACACAGTTAAGAATTGTTAATATCTAAATCTTATTTTGGCTTCATGTAACTAATGCTGAAGTTATGGTTATGTGGATTATCATATATACTTCTAATTGCTGCCCACTCTTTCAATTAAAGCATGTTATTAAATGATCACAATAGTTTAGGTCCAGTTCCACAATCACATTGAATAGTTGTGATAATCATTATTTTAGATAAGGGAAGTATATACATTATTACCCGTACATCTTCAGGTGATACTGGCCTCTAAATACAATTAAGTGTCTCAGACCCTCTGTGTGTTAACATAAGTAAAATATTGGTTTCTTTTGTTACAATTACTACACATGAATTTGAATGAGACTGCTGATAAAGCTAAATAAAGAAAACTGGCAGGAGTTACATGCTTAGTAACAATAATGTTAAGACAATCTGGAAAATATACTTAGAAAAGGTGTACACGACTATTAACCTTATGAATCCTGGTAATTCCCGTTAATTCACAGTATTTCCTGGGAATTTCCATTGCTTGGAAATTAACAACCCTGAACTCGTTGGTTAAAAATCAGTTGTACCATAGAATATCATATATTCACAGATGAACATCTATTTATACAGCTTAGAGAGATGTTCATAATCCAGTCATTTATTGCATAAATGACTTAAGATATACAGTGATATCAGCTCTCCATATTCCTGTGGTGGTAACCTCTCAGACGCAAATGATAAAATGCTTGAAATGCTATCTCGCCTTAGTTGGTTTCTCTGAATTTGGCTTACTACTGTGATTCCTTGTCCTTTTCGCCAATTGTCAGACATCATGTTTACACAAGCATCGACAGTGGGCTACCATTTGACAACCAGCCAGTCATGACAGACTGAGAGGAGTAACCTCCATTAGATCAAAGTTATTCAGGCATCCTCCTCAGTCAGACTCTGTTGTTTACTAGTGGGCTGCAAGGTCACCCTGTTACCCTGCCCGGTGACCATGAATAATATTTGTTGGCTAAGGATTATGCTAAAAAGATGATACATACTATTGAGAAATTGACCACTAGCCAGATGAGTTACCTAGAAAACAAAGGGATTGCTCCTCGTTCTGGTGTGTGTTGAGCATCAGCTATAGTGGCTGCTGACAACAGTGAAACATGAACTTTAGGAAATAGCCAGAAATAACCTAATGAACTGATTTATCCAGATTAGCATTTATGTTAATTTAATTATATTTTACAGGTTTTTTTTCAGGTTGATATAGTATAATACTGTATAATCCGGAAAAAAAACTGGATTAAACCAGATAAAACTGGGTTTTATCCATTCTCCAGGAATAAACAAGTTTTATTCAATTAAAAACCCTACCCTGATATAACTTTTATCTGTATGAACTGTTACCCATGTAGATCGTCATAATCTCTAATCTGATAATGGCATTTAACTATTATCGAAAGTGACTTACTAACTCAGTTTTTTTTTATCTTTTTTTTTTTTTTGCAGTTGTGAAAAAATGGATCCAGAGCAGTTGATTTCTCAAGACCTAGAGACATTTATAAAGGAGGAAAAAGATGTGATGTATGGCATGAGCAATAATAAAACGGAAGGGTACAGCATTTCATTTGATGAGGAAGGCCTTTATAGATGTAAGGAAGAAAAACCTGATGAAACTGCATCAGTAGACCTTGATATACCAAGGTATAGGGCTGCATTTGAAACAAAGGAAACGGAAGAAATGACCATACATGTAGAAAATGTAATTTCCGATTCATTAGTAAGCGACCCAGATGCCGATCTCGTTAAATGTGAATCTTTAAATGGACAGTTTTATATTAAAAATATAGCTGACATAAAAGCATTTAGTGAGCTTGCTGAAAGGAACACAAAGAAAAGTGTAACAACTTTTGAATTTGAAGGTTATGCTTCTTTTACTCCGCCCAACCATACAACAATCGATACTGGAGAGAATCCATTTAAATGTGAACAGTGTGGTAAATGTTTCCTAAATTCTGCTGCTCTCAGTGTTTAGGTTCTTGTATTTATTTGATGGTATCAGCCTATATATGGTGTCTGAAATCTGTCAGTTTCACTCTCAGCGCAAGTATCCCACACCAAAGCCGAGCAAGTGCACTGAACTTTGCTGTCGTCGATCGGGCCATATACTTTTTATGTATATACTTAATTATGTGCCGTGCACTGAGTGCTGGTAAAACTGACAAAAAAAATCTTAATTTCAGAACTGATCGGTATTGTTCAAGCCATTTATGTTGAATATCAGAACGTAACTTCTGGTTCAGATTACGTTGGCAATGCGGCGCTATTTCATTATATGTGTGTATTAATATACATCAGTGGATTGGAGTATCTTACTTCTTTGCATCTGAGCACTCAGTTATCCACTCAGTTAACTTGCAAGGTTATAATCCAGTATGAATACTTTCTTGGTTAGACTTGTGTAATCCATAGTGATTCCAAAACCGTAACATCTCAATCAAATGATATCTACATGTTAAACAACCAATGTCTCTTTTTGAGCAGCAATTACACATGCAGAACCTGTGAACACTAAAAAAGGTAACGGAGAGGTCTGTTTTGAATTTTATCACATGACGGGGTTTATGCATATCCCCATAACTCAGACGCATAATCTATAGGACTGTTACTACCATCATAGTATTTAAATTTGTAAAGGAGTCATATATGTATAGTATCCTTAAAATTCTTAAACTTGCTCAATACTAGACCAAGAGATTACAATCCAACAGGCGCTAGGAAATCAGAACTTTTAGGACATAAAAAAATAGATTTTATACCGACATAAGGCTTTTTTTTCTGCTAAGCCGTTAATACATATATATTAAACAGCGTGACGGATTATATCGCCTTGTACCTCACATAGTACCCCAAACCAATTTGTGAAAATATTATTACTTAATCATACATAAGCTGAATAACTACTGTATAAACGTTTTTTTTATGGTGTTATAGATTTTGTAATCAATTTTTAGTCCAAACAGCCGCGAGTGAAGAGTAGTTTCCTATATTTACCCATCAACAGCTTTTTTCCTGCATGCATGCACATGCCCACTTACTAGGGCGACGTGTTTCTATTCCTTGAGGCAAACGATTACTTAATAATGAAGTAACTAAAAAATATGATCAGGACAGGAGCGATCTTTTCGAACCCCATTCTAATCTTTGGCTATAGGGTTAAGTTTGTTAAAGTAAGACGCGTTATTCTATAATCGATCAGGCCACGATGATGAGTTGTTGATAAAGATATGACCATGCTCGTAGTAACTTAGCCAATTTCATTTTCCGTTTGTTTCTCTGATTTTGAACATGTCCACTTTACATCGTGAAAATCTGGAAAAGTATTCTTCTCGTAAAGAAGAATGTGACAAAATTCTCAGTAATCACGTCTCTATTAAAATTAGAGTAATAAAGTATCCACTTCTCCAGGTTAATAGCAATTATTTAATTATTCAGTATCGATGCATGTGCTTATAAAGTTTATATATTTAGTAATAAAAAACTATGATTAACTTACTATATTTTGTATTAATTTCAATAAAGCTTATTTGTTCCTATTATCCTTGTTTATTATTTTCTGATTAGAAAAATGATATTGAATAAAACGAGAAATATGTGTGTAAATTATATTTTTTTTAAATTGTTGAATATATATAAAATTTGAAATGAGTTAAATAATTTTCATCAGGGATGTAATTTTCATCCCCGAAATTAGTAGTACCCCGCCTGGTAAAAATAGGTTTTAAACTAATTAATATACCTAGGCGATGAAAGTATAATAAACTATTATAAATGTTAAACATTTGTGTCAGAGATCAAAGGACCCCAATGGTAACACCTGATTAGTCCAAAGCTACCACTTCTCCTACACGGCCCGGTAATTAAGACCTGCTATAGTAACAACAACTCGCGTTATTGACACACGGTTTCGGGTATCACGACGGGGGTTGTTAGTGACACACGGCGAACGCCCTGCCATCTAGCGGGAGTGTGACAGATTTGACGCATGCGCAGTTAAACCGTGTGTCAATAAGCTGGACCTTATTGACACACCCCGTGTGTCAATAAGGGCGGCCAATAAACAAGCTAGTCAAACTTATGACGTCAGTCAATTGAAGGTGACGCGCGACCGATCACTGTGACGTCTTTGTGACGTCACTGTTGTCTAACAAACACCAAACGCAGCCATAGACATGGAAAGTGTCACATGGAGGAATGTACTGTCCAGTAGTGCTGAGAAGACGCCATTCACGGTATTTCTGCATAAATAACGCAAAAGAGTCGCAAAGTTAATACATTTTTCATGATATATAACTTCTTTACACAAAATCGGCGGAATATCCGTTTATCTACTTCAGGCCAAAGGGCATTTTTAAAGAATATTTTAAAAATAATTATCACAAAAAAACATGCGGACACGGGTTTTGGGACGGACTATAGTAGGCCTATACGCTGAAAATGTTGCCCAGTTCAGTGTCACTTGTGTCAGGTTGCCACAGGCCCTATCCCGTAGCTTTCGTTCTCTCTCCTTACGCTACGGGTCCCTCCGCTGAGAGAGCCCTAATACGAGATGTTTGAAAACAGGAGACATGTCACTGGACAATAAAACAATCTCCCAGCAAAAAATGTGTCACATATAAGGATACAAACATATTTGTATCATAGTATGATACAAATATGTTTGTATCCTTATATGTGACACATTTTTAGCTGGGAGATTACTGTTTTATGGACATGACGATTTTAAAGTGGTATGTTATGTTACCATATGATTCATATGGTAACATAACATACCACTTTAAAATCGTCATGTCCATAAAACAGTTGAATCAGGTAGGTCTTGATTTCAAGCGGTAAAAACAAGCATGTCTGGAGGGGATTTCCTTGGGGTTCCCCAACATAAAACGTCATACCCATTGTCAGCCTCCAGCGCAGAGTCAAGATATGTTGTGTTTATCCTTAACATTTATGATAAATTTCTGTACAGAGAATGATGCATCACATGCGCCATCTGGTGATTGTCCCAACTTTAGGAACAACTGTCAGGTCCAGGGAAGGTAAACTTTTATAGTGAGTATGTTTTAGGCCCTAAAGCACGAGTTACAACAAAATTTCTTGTTCGGGCAAATACATTAAAACTTTTTCCCCCAGAATGTGTAAGTTTTCCTGTTACAAACACAATATTTGATTTTATAGGAATTTTTGCCCAGTACAGGATTTACGTTCTCCAGTTTACTTGAGGCTTCATATGCGGCAGGTATCCATGAAATGGATACATGTATACACCGCATTAAAACATGCAGTTACACAGGCCCCTGCCTTCTTTTATCAAGCAGACGGGAACGCATGCTTTATTTTACGATGCACCCAGTTTAAATACATGTATCTTTCTTGAGTTTGGTGAACCAGGGTGATTGCTTCAGCCGGCGGTGTGCAGTGCACGTGTTCATCACTGCTGTATCCTTGTAACATGACCACTGGCTACACAAGACCACTGCCTTCATGGGTTGTTACCAGGGTTATGCACTGGATTGTTTCAGTCAGCCAATTGCATGTGTCACATTTCAGCAGGTGTGTCAGGAAGTAAGCAGTGATGTTACACATGCACTGCACACCGCTGGCTGTAACAATCACCCTTGCTTACAATTGACTAACAGTGCATGTATTCCTGATGCTAGATAAATGAAGACAGCAACCTTTGGTTCTGTGTTATACAACAGAGCCACAACTGTGTCTCTGTCAAATTGTAGCTTAGCTGCCCATGGCGACCCAACAGGTTTCAGGTCCACATTGCATCAGTCACTTAAAAAAGCAATTGAGGAATCTATCCTTATTCGCTAGGTGTAGTTCTGTACCAGTGCAGGCCTACTGGCTACTGCTTTGTACAGCCCCGATCTACTCCAGTGCTTCACCCATGTTCACCTTTTTCACCTGATAATCTTTATAAAATGCTCTAAGGTATACCTTCATTTACCCAAGAGGGCCCGACTTTACAGTCATGGCCTACATATATGGGACTCTTCTTAGACCACTACTAATAAGTCTGTAAATAAAAATTATGGAAGTGCTTATTTCCACTCCCCCCCTTGGTGTAAGTACTTCCAATGTCAAATAGAATAATTACATGTTTGTTAGAATAGGAAGTCATATACAGCAGTTCTGTTGGATTACACTGATGAACGACAAATATTAAAATAAAAAAAAGGAACTTTTTTGGTTTTACCTGTGAGATGCATATCTACCAGTGAAGTAAAAATATAACACCGTATGTTGCCTTCAAGTTTATATTTTTAGATTCCTATATTCAGTGTTCTAGTGAATTTCACCTAATTTAACACCACAGTGATATTATTTACAATGCTTGTGAGGAAGTCAGTGGTACGGCATATTACTGAAACAACAACCTACCATGGTAGCAGCTGCCAATGCAGTTTGAGTGTCTTGGCTTTACCTAGTATTCCGAGCCAAGACCTAACAGCACTAGTCTGAGCACCAGGGCTTACTGATGAGGTGTCAACCATTCACTGATAAGGACTCTGTCAAGAATCAAGTGTTGTCTAAATCTTCCTCACCTTTCTTGTGCAGCTTTAAGTTCTCACATTCAGCATACCTGGTATAAATCTTTTATTAATTATTTAAAAAAACAGTTCAACAAAATTTATCTGCAGAAAAATGAAAATGTAAATTTATGTCTTTTGAAATTTGTTGGCAAATACAAATGTAATTTAATTCAATATTATAACTGAAAACTTAAATGTTTAAAGTTCCCAAGATGTACCCGTTATTCCAAGTGCTCTTTTAGAGAATTTTGTAAACAGGCAGTCATTTAGACTTGCTTTATAACCCGAAAGAATGAACATCAAATTTTTGTCATTTTAAATCCCAAAATACTTTTCTGGCTTTGTTTATTAATATAAGGGGAGTGGAAATAGGCATTCTTTTTTAAGCCACTCCCCCAGAAGTGGAAATAAGGAATGCCAAAAATTATAGATCCAAATAGGCCCATAAAGGTTTAGAAAATCATATTATGAGACTTTTTTGGAGCCATTTTTACAATAGGTGGGACATTATGGTTCAATAAACTGTCTACAGAGGGAGAAACATTTTTTTATAGAGAAAAACAAGGCAGGTGCTAGCAACTCTGTATATGTGTCACTTTAAATAGAAGAGAACCTAATAAAATTATTAATTAATAGTTTTAGGCATCCAACATTCCTATCATATCTTAATTCTGGTGTTGCACCTGTTGCAAAATTGTCCTAAATTTTCAAATAAAATTTGGAGTTCATATTAGATGCTGCTTGTAGCCAGTTGCCTGCAGCAATGGAATGGCTGGCATTGTAAATCGATGACTGTTTTTTTTTCACCTGCTTTTATGAACAGCTAAATGGGCTTTGAACATGATACTATCAAATTTTCGGGAAAAGGTAGTTTTACAATCAATTTAACTTATGGGTTGATATTAAAACATTGTTACCATAGCAAAAGTATCTTTAATAAATAAAACTTTATTTTTCAAAACAACTGCAATGTCTTGGCAACTGTAAGTGCATTTTTCTTCAGTTATTAGGGTCCCGCTTGACAAGCGGTGCCCTATAGTGATTACCGTGTCAGTCCGTCCTTCCTTCAGTGACACTTTCTTTCGCGTGCTATAAATCGACGACAACCTCATGCAGCTTTCCCAAATTCACATGGATGATTGGTACCTATAAGGGCTCCAGACCTATTGAATAACAGACCTGTCGGAATTCAAATATGGCCGCCACAGCCAAATCACTGATTTTCTTTCACGTGCAATAACTCGACGACAACCTCATGCAGCTGTCCCAAATTCACAGGGATGATTGGTAGCTATGAAAAATTGCTCAGATCTCTGGATTGGTTCAATGTATTGGTCTGAAATTTTGGCATGTCCATCCACCTCGGAAAGTTTTCTCGTAAACCAGACAGGTGCTACCGACATTCCTGTCTCCATATGCTTTGGGTGAAAATTGCTCCACCTACCTTCCCGTTTCCATAAAATAAATTAATGCGCTTTTCTCAAGAGTTATTCACCATATTGGCCCCATATTTGGTGAAAAAAATTGATTCTCAAGTTGATTGATGGAAGAAACCATAGTCGCTTGCAAAGTGTCAGTATATGTTGCTGAAGATGAGGGGCCTATTCTTGAAGGGGGGGGGGATTAATTGTCTGGGATACTATGGCACCTGTGGTGCAAAGAAATATTTAGTTATAACCTATTTTGTACATTACACAGTTAAGAATTGTTAATATCTAAATCTTATTTTGGCTTCATGTAACTAATGCTGAAGTTATGGTTATGTGGATTATCATATATACTTCTAATTGCTGCCCACTCTTTCAATTAAAGCATGTTATTAAATGATCACAATAGTTTAGGTCCAGTTCCACAATCACATTGAATAGTTGTGATAATCATTATTTTAGATAAGGGAAGTATATACATTATTACCCGTACATCTTCAGGTGATACTGGCCTCTAAATACAATTAAGTGTCTCAGACCCTCTGTGTGTTAACATAAGTAAAATATTGGTTTCTTTTGTTACAATTACTACACATGAATTTGAATGAGACTGCTGATAAAGCTAAATAAAGAAAACTGGCAGGAGTTACATGCTTAGTAACAATAATGTTAAGACAATCTGGAAAATATACTTAGAAAAGGTGTACACGACTATTAACCTTATGAATCCTGGTAATTCCCGTTAATTCACAGTATTTCCTGGGAATTTCCATTGCTTGGAAATTAACAACCCTGAACTCGTTGGTTAAAAATCAGTTGTACCATAGAATATCATATATTCACAGATGAACATCTATTTATACAGCTTAGAGAGATGTTCATAATCCAGTCATTTATTGCATAAATGACTTAAGATATACAGTGATATCAGCTCTCCATATTCCTGTGGTGGTAACCTCTCAGACGCAAATGATAAAATGCTTGAAATGCTATCTCGCCTTAGTTGGTTTCTCTGAATTTGGCTTACTACTGTGATTCCTTGTCCTTTTCGCCAATTGTCAGACATCATGTTTACACAAGCATCGACAGTGGGCTACCATTTGACAACCAGCCAGTCATGACAGACTGAGAGGAGTAACCTCCATTAGATCAAAGTTATTCAGGCATCCTCCTCAGTCAGACTCTGTTGTTTACTAGTGGGCTGCAAGGTCACCCTGTTACCCTGCCCGGTGACCATGAATAATATTTGTTGGCTAAGGATTATGCTAAAAAGATGATACATACTATTGAGAAATTGACCACTAGCCAGATGAGTTACCTAGAAAACAAAGGGATTGCTCCTCGTTCTGGTGTGTGTTGAGCATCAGCTATAGTGGCTGCTGACAACAGTGAAACATGAACTTTAGGAAATAGCCAGAAATAACCTAATGAACTGATTTATCCAGATTAGCATTTATGTTAATTTAATTATATTTTACAGGTTTTTTTTCAGGTTGATATAGTATAATACTGTATAATCCGGAAAAAAAAACTGGATTAAACCAGATAAAACTGGGTTTTATCCATTCTCCAGGAATAAACAAGTTTTATTCAATTAAAAACCCTACCCTGATATAACTTTTATCTGTATGAACTGTTACCCATGTAGATCGTCATAATCTCTAATCTGATAATGGCATTTAACTATTATCGAAAGTGACTTACTAACTCAGTTTTTTTTTATCTTTTTTTTTTTTTTTGCAGTTGTGAAAAAATGGATCCAGAGCAGTTGATTTCTCAAGACCTAGAGACATTTATAAAGGAGGAAAAAGATGTGATGTATGGCATGAGCAATAATAAAACGGAAGGGTACAGCATTTCATTTGATGAGGAAGGCCTTTATAGATGTAAGGAAGAAAAACCTGATGAAACTGCATCAGTAGACCTTGATATACCAAGGTATAGGGCTGCATTTGAAACAAAGGAAACGGAAGAAATGACCATACATGTAGAAAATGTAATTTCCGATTCATTAGTAAGCGACCCAGATGCCGATCTCGTTAAATGTGAATCTTTAAATGGACAGTTTTATATTAAAAATATAGCTGACATAAAAGCATTTAGTGAGCTTGCTGAAAGGAACACAAAGAAAAGTGTAACAACTTTTGAATTTGAAGGTTATGCTTCTTTTACTCCGCCCAACCATACAACAATCGATACTGGAGAGAATCCATTTAAATGTGAACAGTGTGGTAAATGTTTCCTAAATTCTGCTGCTCTCAGGCGGCATAACAGAATTCATATACGAGACAACTTTTTACATGTAACCAGTGTGGAAAATGCTTCTGCCGATCTCAAAGTCTGAGCAAGCATAAAAAAATTCATACCAGAGAAAAACCATTTAAGTGTGAGCAGTGTGGTAAATGTTTCCATCTGTCTGAAAATCTGAGCCACCATAAAAGAATTCATACTGGAGAGAAACCATTTAAATGTGAGCAGTGTGGCAAATGTTTCTCTCATTCTGGTAGTCTGAGCTACCATAAAAGAATTCATACTGGAGAGAAACCATTTAAATGTGAGCAGTGTGGCAAATGTTTCTCTCATACTGGTAGTCTGAACCACCATAAAAGTATTCATACTGGAGAGAAACCATTTAAATGTGAGTACTGTGGCAAACAGTTCTCTCAATTTTCTCATCTGACCCAGCATAAGAGTATTCATACTGGAGAGAAACCATTTAAATGTGAGTACTGTGGCAAACAGTTCTCAGAGTCTTCTGATCTGACCAAACATAAAAGGATTCATACTGAAGAGAAACCATTCAAATGTGAGTACTGTGGCAAACAGTTCTCTCAATCTTCTCATCTGACCACACATAAAAGGATTCATACCGGAGAGAAACCATTTAAATGTGAGCAGTGTGGCAAATGTTTTTCTCATTCTGGTAGTCTGAGCTTCCATAAAAGAATTCATACTGAGGAGAAACCAATTAAATGTGAGCAGTGTGGCAAATGTTTTTCCCTTTCATCTCAGCTGACCAGGCACTACATGATCCATACTGGAGAGAAACCATTTAAATGTGCGTACTGTGGCAAACAGTTCTCACAATCTTATCATCTGACCACACATAAAAGGATTCATACCGGAGAGAAACCTTTTAAATGTGAACAGTGTGACAAATGTTTCTCTCAATCTGGTAACTGAAAGAGCATGCAAGAATTCATACAAGAGAGAAGCCTATTAAATTAGAGCAGTATGGCGAATGTTTCTAGTATTAATCTGCACATTTGACCGTGCATATAAAAATAACACTGGAGAGAAACCGAATAAATATGAACCTTGTTGCAAATGTTTTATTCAGTCAGTTGATGTAGTGGCATAACAAAATCCATACAAGAGAAACACCATTTAAATGTGATCAGTGCGGTATATTTTTCATTCAATCTACTGCTCTGAAGCCGCATAACAAAATTCATATCACTGACATAATATGAGGCCAAAAAATAAAAGGTATGGTTCTCAGGCACTTTTTTTCAGATATCATTTTTTAATTTTTTATACCTTTTTGTATGTTTCAGTAAAAATGTCATATGATCAGAGAAAGTACTATAATAAAAATTTGATACAAAAGCTCAAGTATCTGAATAACTACTGCATTGATGACCATGATTCTTCGCACGAATATCCATCATGGAGTGTTCCATCAGTTCGTGCAAACTGGTGGCACCACCTGTATCATCTGAGCTTAAGCAATCACTCTTTGTCCGTCGTCCGTCCAGCCCTCCTGCCGTCCTGACATCTGTCCGTTAACAGGGCACAAATCATAACTGCTGGACCTAAATTCTTCTAACTTGATATCCTGAGATGTCCATGAAAAATCTCCTTGGAAACCTAGAATTAGGTCTCTGTTACCCATATTCTTTGAGCTATGGGGCTCCGAAGTACCCCCCCCCCCAGACAAAATAGAAAAATAGAAAATTTTATACAAAAGCTCAAGTATCTGAGCAACTAATTAATTGATCACCAAGATTCTTAGCATGGATATTGATCATGGAGTGTTTCATCAGTTTCTGCAGACTGGTGGCGCTACCTGTATTTTTTTTAAATTTTTACTTTTTTTCTCTATTTTTGAGATCTCAAAAGATGCAGTCATTTGTTTACAGCGCAAAAATTGTAACCTCTGGACCTGGAATCATCTCTCTTCACATCCAGAGAGGTCCATAAAAGTTCTTTTGGAAACTTGGATTTAGGTCTCTGTTACCCATATTCTTTGAGCTATGGGGCTCCAAAGTACCCCCCAGAATAATGAAAAATTTGATACTAAAGCTCAAGTATCTGAACAACTAATGCATTGATCACCATGATTCTTAGCATGAATATTGATCATGGAGTGTTTCATCAGTTTTTGCAGACTGGTGGCGCAACCTGTATTCTTTATTTTTTTACAATTTTTTTTTCACTATTTTTGAGACCTTAAAAGTTGTGGTCATCTGTTAACAGGGCACAAATCGTAACCGCTGAACTTAAAATCTTTTGTCTCAACATGCCGGGAGGCCCATGAAAAGTCTCCTTGGAAACTAGGAATTAGGTCTCTGGTACCCATATTCTTCAAGCTATGGGGCTCTGAAGAACCCTCCAGAAAACTGGGTCTTTGCGACTTCATTTCTTTGAGAAATTAAAGAAAAACCTCAATTTTTCATTAAAAATCTATTTTCACACTTCAGGACTGCCTAATAACAAAACCGCTCATCTGTTTTTCCTCATATTTACCCTAGATTTTCCTCTATATAGTTTCTATGTACATGTCAGAAATTAGGTCTGTATTATATAATTTAAAAAAGGAATGGGCCCAAACATATTGCACTTTGTAAGAAATCAGGAAAAATATTTTGTCACTAAACACAAAATAAATGTTAAAACTATGGACTTTTTTTCTTAGTAATATAACTTTAAATAATTAAAATTTAATTGTATACCCAAAATTAGATCAAAATCTTTTCAATTTTTAAAATATTAGCAAAAATATAAAATCGGTACATTAAAATTTTGCCCAAATTTGACCCTGGCACATTTTTTTCTCATAAGTATATTTAATTTATTTTTCACAGCTTGGATACATGTGGATTTAATCTGTTGAATTCTGAAATTTGAAAAAAAATCTTAAAAATTATTCTTATTATTGAAGTTTTTCAGATGCTCTAATGTATTTGCATTTCGTACATCTAAGACCCCATTCTTGCTCACTACAGCCTTGCCTAGGTAACTTAATTAGTGATGCACTGGCAGAACGGCCCTGCTGTAATAAACATACACTTATTCTCATGGGCCCTACCCTAACATCCCCCCCCCCACCAGTTCCCCCCCCACACACACACACCACCACCACCATCACCAATTATATTGCAATACATGGTTTGTTATTGTCAACTGTATTTCTTAAAATGTAAAGCTGTTTTTGATCCAATGTGCACAAATTTTCTTGAAATATCAATTCAAGAAATAATCCAAGAGATGCCACGTTGTTCCAATGTAGCATTTTTAAGAAATTATTTCCTTTTAAATAATTAAACAAAATATAATTTAACCCATCAGTAGGCATAATTTGATAATATTTGTAGCAAATCATGAATAAATAAAGGTGAAATTTAAAATTGTGAATTCTGGAGTGTTATTTTCATATATATTATTGCATTGCAAAATTAAAAAATATATTTTATAAAAAATATATATATCTGTCTGCACTATTTGATGTTCCCTGACTAAATTTAGTATAAATGTTGATACAATTTAGATTTGTGAATCAATTCAAATATTCAGATATATATGATATACTGCAAATATATAGTAAAATTTATAAACTTAAAAAAATGACTTAACAAAAGAAAAAATTGGATCATATGCAAATATTTGTTCATTTCTTTCCTGTCCCAGTAGAATGGAAATTAAAGTTATTTGCTTTATTTTCCATCTCCCTGCCTGGTTTTAAATATTAAAAAATATTTTTTTTAAATTAAATTTTATCCTCTATGTATATGCAGAGGTGCTGTAACTCCCTCCTGTCCCTGTAAGCACCATTGACTTTTATTCCGTATTCTGTATTAATATCCATATGTGTTGTAACTTTCCCCCCCCCCCTTGTTATTGAGCCCTAGTTTTAAGTTATTAGCATAAATATAAAATCAGTACCTTAAATTTTGCCCAACTTCGCCACGGCACATTTTTTTCCTGTGTTACTCTGGATTAAATTTTCACAGCATGTACACATAAGAATTTAATCTGATAAAATCTGAAATTTGTAAATAAAAGCTGCAAAATTAGGCTAGTTAGTGAATTTTTTTTTGGAGGCTCTTGTTGTATTCCCTCACATTGTCAAGCAGTCCACTTTGGTCACTGTAGGTCATTCAGTGCATCGCTATGCTCCCCTGATGTTATGTAATCCCATCACTGGGGCAAGTCCTCAGTCTTGTTGAGCTTGATCAGGCTGTCTGCAGTTAATACCACAGGGAGCCTTTCTCTTTCCCCCCCCCCCCCCCCATTCTGTTGACAGACCTGTACTGCAAACAAGATTAATCTTATAATTTCACATTTTTTTCAGCAACGAGCAGTTACAACAGAGACCCCTCCCCCCACCCACCCCTTCAATACACAGGACTAATAAACAAGACGAATCTTATAATTTTAATGTTAAATAAATTCTTTTTGTTGAGACTTGGAAATTTTGATTTTTTTTAAGAAAAAAAATGTTCAGGAATTTAATCCTTATATTCAAATGAGAAAGATATATTTAACAAGATTTAATAAGATATGAATACTTTTCATTCATATCTCTTGAACTTGGCCGAGCCTAGGTGTGAATAACACTGTTAAACTAAGTTTTAAAATCAGGAATATTGGTCAAACTTTGTGGGATAAATTTTTAACTATTATGGCCATATATTTAACTTTTGAAAACTTAATTACCTTCACACATTATTTGTTTATGAAATGTAACTTTTATATAACACTTACCGTAGGCCCATTTTTTCCCTAGGTGCATCACTAAATGGTTTCAGGCCAAAAATTTCATTTATTACTCAGTGCATATGCTTTAGCTAATGTCCATTATTCTACAATTTACAGAGGTCGATTACAACAGGGCCATTTTCTCTTAGCTTTTCAAATGGTAATATACATGAAAAATCAAAAGAAATAAAAATATTTTGCAGTTACTAAAATTTTCCAAAATTCAGCTGAGCGACGTGACCCATGGGTCCCTTGTTTTATCTATTTCTGAGATCTCAAAAGATGCGGTATCTGATAACAGGGCTCAAATCGTAGCATCTAGACATAGAATCTTCCCACTTTATATCGAGAGAGGTACATGAAAAGTCTCCGTGGAAATCTGAAATTAGGTCTCTGTTACCCATATTCTCTGAGCTATTGGGCTTATAAGCACCCCCCCCCCCCCCCCAATCATCATTAAAAATTTGATACCAAAGCAGGGCACAAATCATAAACATTGCACCTGGAATCTTCTAACCTAAAATCCAGGGAGGTCTATGAAAATCTCCTTTGAAACGTGTATTTAGGCTCTGTTACCCATATTTTCTGAGCTATGAGGCTTATAAATATAAGGACCCCACAGAATAACTGAAAATTTGATACCAAAGTAGGGCACAAATCATAACCATTGGGCCCAGAATCTTCTAACTTGACATCCTGAGAGTTCCTCAAAAGTTATCCCCAGAAACCTTAAATTGGGTCACAGTGAACTCTATTCTCAGAGTGTTGGGGTGTGTTTGAGCACCCTAGAAATAATGCAAAATACACACGAACTGACAGATTCCTCATGATAGGCCGGGTGGTTTGTCATCAGATTTGTTGTGCTTATTGGTCTTGATGAACGTACCGTAGATCCGAGTTTTGCCGCCGCACGTCGTCTAATGGCCGCACCTGGAGTAAACAATTCCCAAAACCTTACTTAATGGCCGCACCACATTCTCACCACGTTCCATTGCCGGGTGGTGTATGGGAACACAACGAAAAAAACGTTATTTTCTTGAACGCACCTGTATGCTGCGGTATGCCGTTATGCGCTCAGGTATAACAGTTTGGGAAACAGTCGCAACTGTGTATGTTGCTGGGCTTTGCTAATTAATTAATTTTATTATTGGTTAAACAGCCTGATCAACCCGATTAGAATAGATGACAATTTATTCGGTTATTGACGACTCATTCAAGACGAATCCTATTAGGGTCACAAAATTAATTTGACACATCACTGAATGCCGGAGAATCTTGCGCCTTTAACTTGGCTAATTAAAGTTCAATGGGACATCAAAGAATTGTATGTCACAACGGTAATTTAAATATTATTTAGACATTATACATCGTCGGTCATTTAACAACAAAACATTAAAATTAACGACACCCGCGTCGGTGATCATATTGCCAGAACGCCTCGGGTTGTGCTGATCATAATATATGCAAAATGGTGTCCGAACCATCAACTGTCAAAACATGCCACATAAAATGATTACAGAACTAGCAGGCCCTGGGGTACCTTGCGCTTTTACCCTGGCTAATTAAACTTCAATGGGACATCAAAGCAAACGGTACTCTTTGTGATGACTTTTATTTACACTGTATAAAACGTCGGTCAATGACAACCTTGACAAAACCTTTGAATATCCGAATCCTGCGTCGATGTTCACACAGCCTGTACGCGTACACCCAGGGTCTTGTGGATCATAATATATGCACACTGGTGCCCGTACCGTCTGCTAGCAAAACGTGGCATATTAAAAGACTACGGAACTAGCTGGTGAGGTTATGACCTTTGAGCGCCATCTATTGACAATGTGATGAACGAAGAAGTATCAGAACGTAAGCGCAGGTTTATTGCCGAAGAACATATGGTCTTTGGTTATCTTTTGTTTTACAGTTAATTTAAAAGAAATGATATATTAAAAGAAATATCTTAAAATTATGTTTTACCGGTATTGCAGCCATACACAAATATAGGTACAAGCGTTAGTCTGGTTAGAGTGCATAATTTTGCGAGTGAATATCGATCTTTTATCAATCATTGCGTGAAAATGGCCGTGGTTTATAACTGACTCAGAAAAGTTTTATAATACATATAAGCCTGTTTAAAATATCAATTTTACAATTTATAAAATTAATAAAAAAATAAAATTAAAATAAAAATATGCAGTTTCATCAAATATACGTTCTCAGTATTCACTGCCTCCTTCCTCAGCCTATTATCGCCCATTAAGCTTCGGCGGGCCGTCAAGTCTCTTGTCCATGTTAGGATTTAGTCTTACCTACGTTTTATAGCCGCATCCCTAGTCGAGAAATATAAGTCAGAATTTTCAGCTACAAGTCTTGTTTTACGGCCGCGGCGGCAAAATGCGGATCTACGGTAAGCTAATATGCATGAACAATGATGCCACCTACATAACCTCAATTAGTTGTCTGTGCTAGGACATATTGTCAACATGTCAGTCGGCTATGCGTCATGACCCATGGGTCACTTGTTTTTCTCTATTTTTAGGACCTTCAAAGAAGCTGTCATCTGTTCGCAAGGGCACAAATCGTAACCAGTGGACCTCGAATCTTCTAACTTGACATCAAGGGAGGTCAATGAAAAGTCTTTGATTAAACTTGAAATTAGGTCTCTGTTACCCATATCTTCCGAGCTATGGGCCTTCTAAATAACCTTCGAAATAATTAAATTTAATACAAAAGGTCCAGTATCTGAACAACTAATGCATTGATCTCCATGATTTTTTGCATGGATATTCATCATGGAGTGTTTTATTTGATCCTGCAAACTGGTGGCGCTTAACAAATTTTTACGATTTTTTTCTCTATTATTGAGGCCTTCAGAGAAGGTGTCATCAATAAACAGGGCACTAATCGTGACTGTGGAACCTGGATTCTTCTTACTTGACATCAAGGGAGGTTTATGAAAGGTCTTTGTATAAACATGAAATTAGGTCTCTGTTACCCATATTCTTAAACCTTTGGGGCTCGTAAGTACCCCTTAGAATAATTAAAAATTGAAACAAAAGCTGTACTATCTTGACAACTAATGCATTGATCACCATGATTTTTTCCATGGATATTCATCATGAAGTGTTTCTTTTGTTCCTGCAGACTGGCGACGTCACATGGATTTTGTTGAATTTTTAGCCAACCTGTGAGCTAATGTGATGGTACGTGCGTCGTCGTGCGTCGTCTGTACGTAACCATAGCTATCTCCAAAACGGCAGATGCTAGCATCACCAAATTTTTTTGCAAATAATCAGTCATCTGAAAAACTCTAACTGCATTATCTTAGATTTTATAGGGAAAAAGCTATAAAAAAAGTTTTAAAAATCTTCTCAGAAACTGTCCTGCCAAATTGTCCAATATTTCACAGAAATGTTCCCTAGAACAATCTCTCTCAAGTTTGTTTTGTTCGAATGGTTCCAGTTTGGAGATTTTTGGCCGAGTTACAGGAGGCTGAACTTTGTCATCTGTCCAAAAAAGCATATTAAAATTTCAATCTCAGAAACGGCTAGAGCTACCATCACAAAATTTTATGCCAATGTTGGTCACATAGGTCACATAGATGTTGATAATTCAGGTTTGTTCAAATGGTCTTGGTTCAGTGCTGTTTGGCTGAGATACAGGAAGCTGAACTTAGCCAGTTTGCTGTATCTTCTATATGAGTTATAAACCTGCGAAACGTTTTTCAACTGATGCCACTGAAGCCAGTTTGTTAAATATTTTACAAGAATAATCCCTAAAATAATCTCATAATAATTGTCATTAATGGTTTCGCATGAATGATATTCGGCTGAATTTTGGAGATTGAATGGAGTCATTTTACCATATATGTTAGCTGTGTGATGC
Organism: Sipunculus nudus; assembly: GCA_026874595.1. NCBI lineage: Eukaryota > Metazoa > Annelida > Sipuncula > Golfingiida > Sipunculidae > Sipunculus > Sipunculus nudus. The sequence goes on from CM049321.1 coordinate 53,208,622, forward strand.
TGTTACATCTAGCCTGGCACCAGATAATCAGCATCTATTACATCATGCATTTAGATTTCAGGTTATATTTGGTTATAATTGACAAAAAAAGTTTTTTTTTTATTTTTTTAAATTAAGATTTATGATTTAAGTTTTTCATCATACCAAGCAATGTTACAATCAGGGATGTTCAGCTCACTGTGGCGATATAAACACAACTGTAAATGGATTATAAATTATTGCTATCCCTACTCAACTTAATTCAAGAATTTGCCATCAATGACATATATCTGAATTTTAATTTTGCATTCATTATGCATCGGTTATAATTTTACATATATTACTGATTTCTTTTTTTTTTATAAAAAGTCAACTGAGAAGCATTTTGTATTGGGAAAATTAATTTCAAAGTTATTTCAAGTAGGAACCACTCTTGTGTACAAATGGCTGGACTTGGTATACCATTGTCAGATTGCCAGTGCCTTGATGTTGGCCGTTTGCCAAGATGATTTCAGCTCTATAAATAGTTCTGGCACATTTTGATACATCAGCCTAAAATTGGGCATGTTTATACATATTGGGTAGCTTTATAGTGTACAAGACTGGTGGCGCCACCTACAATAATTTTTTGCACAGTGTATGTCGCTGCTTATTTCACAGGAGGGTTTTGACATATCAGTCTGACATTGGGCATATGTATATATCTCTTCGTTGTATACAAGACTGGTGGTGCCAGCTACAATCATTGTATCCGCCAAAACAGAGTTTTGTGGATACTATGTATTCAGTTAAACGCCGCCGCCACCTCCGCATAGGTTTCCGGAGAACTCCTCTCTAACCACTGGGCAGAATTTTTCAAAATTCAGGACTTTGATGGGGTCATATGTGAAATGCTGTGCCCTGATTTTTGGTTGACCTCTGACCTTTCCTCTCTGCCCAGCGTCCATTTGGCGTCTGTTTCCACACATAAACCCACACATCTCGGGAACCGTTTGACCGATCAAGCTAAAAATTTCGCACCAATGTAGCCCTTCGATAGCTTTATAACATACACTAAAATGGTGGCGCCACCTGCAACCATTTTTGCACAGCGTCCATCTGTTCATCTGCCTTGGGATTAAAACACTCTGCAAATATCTCTGCATTTGTTGGACTTATCCACCTGAAATATTGCATGTGTATTCATCCTGGACAGCTTTCTTGATTTTATGAAGGTGGCGCACAGCCTACATTCACGTTTAAGCTGCAGACATCCAAGCTCATATCTCAGGAACCGTTTGACCAGTTGCATGTGTATTGATCCCCCATAGCTCTTCTTCACGCGAAAAAATGGTGGCGCCACCTGCAATCTTTTTTGCACGGCTTCCGTCTGTTTGATAAAATCACTCATATCTCCGCAGTGGTTTGACATATCTGCCTAAAATATTTCAGGTTTATACATCTATGATAGCTTTCTGGATTTTGTGGCAGGTGGCGCCACCTACATTTATGTATACGCTGCAGACATTCAGGCTTATAATAGAGAACTGGTTTGAAATATCCCCCTGAAATTTTGCACGTGTATAGATCTCGCATAGTTCTTCATCATACAAAATTGGTGGCGCTACCTGCCACCATTTTTGCACAGCGTCCGTCTTTTTGTCTGCCGTGGGCTAAAATCACTCATATCTCAGTAGTGGTTGGACTTATCTGCCTAAAATTTTGCATATTTATACATCTTGGATGCTTTTCTTGATTTTGTGGCAGGAAGCGCCACCTACATATATGTATACGCTTCAGACATTCAGGCTCATATATGAGGACTTGTTTGACATATCCCCCTGAAATTTCGCATGTGTTTAGATCTCACATAGCTCTTAATCATACACAAAATTGGTGGCGCCACCTGCCACCATTTTTGCACAGCGTATATCTGTTTGTCTGCCGTGGGCTGAAATCACTCATATCTCAGTAGTGGTTTTACTTATCTGCCTAAAATTTTGCATGTTTATACATTATGGACAGCTTTCTTGATTTTTTGGTATGTGGTGCAACCTACATACACATTTCGGCTGCAGACATCCAGGCTATTATGCAACACACCTCACTCTATTGCCCGATGCCACTCAATCAATGCCTCACTTCACACGTCCACTCTGATTTTGGCGGATACACGTAGTCGCTTGTTGAGTACCCGTATTCTAGTTTTTGTGTTGTGTGCACCAATGCCAGAATTTCAGCAGTGATGTTTGTTTAATTGTTTCTTGTTCTAAGTGTTTTGTTCTTGCATTGTTCATATACATGTTACACATGTTCTTGAAGTTATGGTCCAGCATTGAAGTATTATACCTGGTGTAGTCTCATTGCACAGGTTCGTATTAGGCCTGAAAGCTTTGTTTTCTCTTATTTTAAGACCTTCAAACATGCGATGATACGTTACCAGGCAAAAATCGTAACCATCAGACTTTGAATCTTCTAACTTGACACCCAGGGAGGTCCATAAAAAATTTCCTTGGAAAACTGAAAATAGGTCTCTATTACCCATATCCTCCAAACTATGGGGAACAGAAGCACAAGTATCTGAATTATTGATAGTTGATATAAAAGCACAAGTATCTGAATTATTGATCATGGAGTGTTTCACCAGTTCCTGCAGACCAGTGGCACCACCACCTTTTTTTAAAATTTTTACCCATTTTTCTATAGTTTCGAGACCTTCAAAGAACCAGTTGTCTGTTAAGTATGTCCACAAAGACTTCTACCCATTCAGTGAAGTGCATCATCAGTCTACTGGAAACATTAATGTATCTTAATGCATCTGTATTATTAGTAAAGACTCCAAGCTCTTTTTTGCAACTGATTAGCGTGTACAGATCCCCTCAGTCAAAACTGTCTGACTTTGGGTCAAAGCTTGCCCAGCTTATGACACAAGTTGACATCCAAGAACCATTGTTAGTAATGGGAGATTTTAATATAGATATTAGTAAACAAAACAATATGTCAGCCTTGATTGATCTTTCACATCTTTTACACTGTCAACAACTGCAGAAAAGACAACTGATCATGTCAGTCTTATTTATCTCGTGTTTTCAAACTTCCCTGATGCTACCACTCAACAGTAGAGGCTACATGGTCAGATCATAAAGTTTTGTTCATTTGTTCCAAAGAGTGTTTTCCAGTTTTATCTTGATTGGTCATATATATTTTGGTTTACAATGAATTTAACTCTTTTTTTAGTAATAGTATTGATATGATTTAAATGAAATCGCTGTTGATGTGGAAAATTAAGAAACTAGAGAATTTCTAATTAAGAATCTATGCAGATAATGAACAGGACAGGAACTTATAACAGCAATATACAATTCACCCTACACCTGAGAAAGGTCCCGACCTCTCTGCTGTGAATACAGACTTCCTATCATCATATTCATATTCAAACTTGTCAGTCACACGCATCAGTAACTATATGATATCAGTTGGATCTCCCCATCTAAACCTGTATCGAAAGAACATGTTATAAGAATTCTTACTTTCTTTCAAGTATCTGGTATAATCTATTACGAAAACCTGAATAAGGTTATTGTAACTTATTTCCAAGGACTATTTGGCAAAATGCATGATATTCAGCACTTATAAATTATCCTATATCCATTTATTTTAATGGGGCCCACATCAGTTAATTTTGTTGCGTTGGGAGTTTATCAGTCATTTTGGGTTGAGAGGTGACAAGTCGAGATAAATCAACATAACTGTGTGTAGTCTCCATTAATATCACGTACAGATGAAAACCACCAAAAACAGAAAAGAAATGTCATCTATCAGTCGGTTGTTTATCTATGTCATCAGGACTATAAGAACATAATCCCTGCTTAATTACACAAGTTTATCAAGAGATCACTTAAAGGACATGAGCAGGGGCAATTTTATTCTTTCACACTGTCAAAAATTGGTTTTGCCTTATATAACAGTTTCCCAACAAAACTATCCCAGCGCACCGTCTCATACCGTAACAGATTTATTCTGAAGTGGAGAAGATATTTTTTTTGTTTGAAACCAATATTCTTTGTAGGTGATTAGGCCCCTTTAACTTATTTAACTTATCAAGTTAGACTGCCGATATAACATATGTTATTGCATAATAGTAATACTTCATATAGCCCTTATCAGGTATTACATAAACACAGTGGCATCTCCCTCTTCACCGTTATATCATGTATTAATGGTGTTCCATGGTATCCCACTGATATCTTGTAAACTCATTATGGTATCTGTATCTCGTATCACCCCCATGACATCTTTTTTGATCAAGATATCCCACGTGTTCACCATTCCTCACATGACCATATATCACATAATATTGCATTTTATTTAAATTTAAAATTGTGCGTATTCTGCATGCGTGTATGTATATATGCGGGGGGGGGGGGGCAGAGTGTATTTACAATTGTTCATTGGAGGAAAAAATAAAATGTTCATTGTAAAAAAAATCGATCATCAGTTAGGCCATTATTTTTTAATTAACTGTTTCTCGAACGGAGCTGAAAAAACTTTAAGCAGGAAGAGAGGAAAAAATAAAAACTGAAAAACGTATCGTTAATTAATTTTGTTACCGAGTCATGTCACTCATATGCTACTGGCCATTGTAAACAAAAATAAATAAAATAAGAGACTTTTTAAAACTTTTCTAAAACAGTTATCATAACACAAACTTGGTACACATGGTAGCCATATCCTATATCATAGGTAGTGGTTTAACAATCTCAAATCTTACAATTGTTACTTTTTTAAATCATGGTGTTTTGCATTAATATCTTGTCAGAGAAACGTTACAAATTCAGAAGAACTTAGCAATGAAAAAAATAATAATGAATGCCAAGATATTATTCCAGGAATCTGTCACAAAATTTCAATGTTAAGCTTACTAAAATTAAGCAGGTAAAAAAGGAAATGAAAATACTAATCAATATTATTTAAAGTCTGAATACCTTAAGAGTAAATAATAAGAACCTTGTGAATAAAAAATTGTTTGGCTATCATAAGGATAAATCCACAGCCATTTCCCCCATAAAATTACTTAATAAAAAAGAAAAATCATTATGGTTTCTTGTCCGGTACTCTGTTGACAGATGCTAGATTTAGCACTTTTCCATTTGTTTCATGATCTGAAATGAACTTGTATTGAAATTGTATTGAAAACTTGAAACCAAGAGCAAACTGTAAGTTCAGTGTAAGATTTGTTATATATTTCGCGAATTAGACTTCCACCCTTCATTGGAATGTGAAAAAAAAAATCTGCATGTTTGATGAAATGCCAACAACTGTATCTTAATCCGCGGATTCAGTTAGAAAACAAGTGCTCTAAAACCTTTAAATCCTCGCTGAACTCACACTGCGGCTTTAAACAGGTGATTTTCTTGATGTTATCATCGTGCTAATGACGTATGTGGGCGATAACGGGTCTTTCTCGATAGGAAATAGACGGAAAGGCCAATTGAGTGACCTATATTCTATATCTGATGTATGAAAAGGACTAATGAATTCTGTCATGTATTAAACTTTATAATTATAATTGATAAACTCTGATATTAAAGTCTGAGAGCCCAATCCTGGACTGGACTTCGTCAATATGCCAGCTTGAATGTCCGGCCGTGCAAGGCCCGTTACCTGACGAGGTCAGACCCCGTGACATATAAAGATAAGTATGTGGATGTATCATTCATTAAAATATATTCACTTGGTGTTTGTAATTGCTCATCATCTATATGTTCTCTTTTAAATAATATTAAAAAAGAATACGCATTCTGTCAATATGCGGGTTGAATTAACCGACCGCTAAGTCGTGCAAGCTTCGTCACCTGACGATGTCAATACCTGTGACATTAAGGTACATATGCGGATGTTTTACTCAATAAATTATATAAATCCTTTTCCGTTTGTTATTTCTCGTCATTGTTATGTTCGCCTTTGAGTCATAGGCTTATTAATAAAACAACCTCGGCGTGATAATAATAGGAGTGAATTTGGATCAACCACATAAAAGACCAGTGGGTGTGGATTTAAATGGAACCTGAAACTGAAATGAAAAACGAACATTGAGTCACGACTCCGGACATGATATATTTTTCTTTAAGGATACACAAATAGTATGGGATCATATGTTATTTCAAATGGCAACGATCCCCGGGACAATGGTCTCAGAAACTGGTTCCAATATAACCGCAAACCACGTGCTTAGTGAGAACAGAGTTAACGCAATACGAAAAGCCAGTGACCGCACCAGGATTTTAAAAGTGGGGGGGGGGGGGGGGGGGGGGGGGCAAATGGAGGGCAAAAGAAAATGTTGGGGGGGGGGGGACAACAAAAAATTTGCGCAAAGCGTGAAATTAACACTCCACGCTTAAGCGGCTGCAATCTGTTGACACTTAAATTATATATTTCTTGAAACAGAAAGATGAAAATAATATGTATATAAACAGGGAATTATATATATATATATATATATATTATATATATAATATATATATATATATGTATATATATATACTTCACATAAAATCTTAACGAATACAGGACAGTAAGGTGACTTGAAACTTGCCTGGATTATTACTTGTTGCCAACTGACTACACCCTTTTACCCTGGGCATATATTATGATTATTGAATATAATGACACATGGACAATTTCCTTCACAGTCTGAAGGTTTTTTAAGTAAAGTTTAACTTGTAAAGTATTTTTTTTAAATAGAAAAACAGCATTTATAATCCCATATTCTTTTAAATATTCCAAATTTATTGAAACCTTATTGTTACATATGCAAGCTAGAGTTAGCTTAAACCAATAGGAAATATGACAAACAACTGTTATGCTTCATTTTATTTGCGCCCACTAATAACTACAACAAAACAAAACATTTGCACAAGGACCAAACGGAGTATTCAGATGCTGCATCTAGTACTTCAAGAACTTTAACGTTAAAGAACAGCAGCTTGTAGATATTGAATGAAGATAGCACAAATGAACAAATGCATGAATTGAATTAATCAACAAGCTAAGATTTATTGAAACTAAACACATCACCCAGTATGACGTACATGAGGGATTATTGATTAATACCTGTATTTTTTTTATTTTTTCTTCAGTAAATCCTTTATTTTTTTTTATTTAACTTTATTTTCTCTATACAGTTTATCCCAAAATATATATTAGTAATCCTCAGCTCTGAGGCACCAGAATACTGATACATATGATCATGGTTTTACAAAGACACCCGTGGCATCAGGCCTACCACATGATCGGGGTAACCAGGGAGAGCTTTCGGGGTCCGGCGATTATAACCGTGGAGTCCGAGTCCGGGGCCCGAGTCCGAGTCCGGGTTTTACCAAGGAATTAGTTCGATTTCGGCCGTCGACGATATCGGCCGTCGGCCCAATAAAATCGACCATATCGGCCGCCAGCGTCCAGGGGGCAACCATTTCGGCCGCACCCCGACGGAGCCACTGCTGAGCCCCGACTCTGGCCAGTAAACCATATCGGCCGCGACTTGGGCGGCGGGGGTACCATTTCGGTCGCCGGGCTACCTCATTACCACAAACACGGTAAAATCATAATTAGAACTAGCTTATTCAACCAGAAATATGATGGACTTAATAAAAATAAATATTTATTCAAAATATGATTTGTCATATTTATAAGAAACAAGCCTATGTAGAAATCTCGAAGTACAACTCACGTACTTGCATTAAATAATATAGAATATTACTCTGTCCTGTAACTTCGTTAACAAATGTAAATGAAAGGATAGAAAACCAGGTTTCAACTGTCGTGACATATTTTAAGCAAATCGTCTCAAGTTTTATTAACAGGCACCACCAAAAAGAAAATATTAACCTCTCTCTCTCTCTCTCTCTCTCTCTCTCTCTCTCTCTCTATATATATATATATATATATATATATATATATATATAAATATATTAACCTAAGTTGGTTCCAGTGCTTGCAGTAAAGTGCTCGATACAGCTTATAAGGTAGAGCAGATTAACTAAACGTATATATATATATATATATATATATATATATACAGGGCTCGAATTTGGTGCCGGCCCAATGGAATTTTCCGGAAGTTTTGAGGGAGGTCCGGTAAAATTGGAAATAACCCACATTTTTTAGAGTGTATATAAGAATCCAGCGGCTAACGCGTTATGCCGTTTCCCTGCTTGTTCATTTTGTACTCGACTATTATAGTTTGAGTAGTAGATGAGTAGTGTAGGTGGAAATTACTGGAGGTTGAGGTGCAGGTGTAATAAACCATGGAACCTTTGCATCTATGTAATCATGACCAACATGACTTATAGTTAAATTTCTTACAGTATATTTAGTTTTCGGTTGAATTAAATAAAAGCATAACATATTTGATTTCTTTAATTGTCATATATATGTACAAAATGTGTATTAAAAAAGGTATGTATAGGCTTATTTGTTTATTAATTTCTGTTAGAGGTTGCTTGCGTAAATGTTTTTGTTTGAAGGTGTTTGTGTAAATGATTGTACTGAAATGTGTGCGCTTGAGTTCTTCCAATGATAGAATTTCACATAGGACTTAATATGTAGCCGTGTATGTTGCAATTAGGTAGCCCAGAAGAACGGCGGCTAGTAATGAGGTAGTCCGGCGGCCGAAATTGTGCTCCGCCGCCAATGTCGCGGCCGATATGGTTCACTGGCTAGAGTCAGACCCAGCAGCGGCATCGTCGGGGTTGCGGCCGAAATGGTTGCCCGCTGGGCGCTGGCGGCCGATTATATAGTCTATTTGAGACCGGCGGCCGATATCGTCGGCGGCCGAAATCGACCTATACCTTACCAAGTGACTGTCTGTGTGAGAGACTACACGTCAATTGGGGACGCCTTTAACAGTGATTCTGTCTCACCTCTCGTCTTGCGAGAGATCACGTGAGATTGCAGGTCCGGTGTTCCCATGAGGCAATGCACTTCCGGTTCCTGTGAGGCTTGCAAGCGTGTATCACTGTGGGAATTTTAAATTCAAATCATTGCTGGTTTACCAACCCTACGGACGTCTTTTTTGCTCCTTTCAATTGCAGTTGTATACAGGTTAGAGTTCTAGTAGAATTTAGTGTTTTGTTAGCGTAGATAGCAGTATTTAGTTGTTCTTGTGAATCTGAATCATCCTGATTTCACGGTGATCACCGGTCCCCGGGATCATTCATAACATTGCCACTCACTGGCTTTGTGCAGCAGCATCATGGACAGGAAAAACAAACGGGCAATGTCTACTAGCTCTCGGAGCAGTGACTCGAAAATCAGGAAAACTGATGATTATAGTCCCCGGGAGGCAAAGGCAGACCGACCTAGTATCAGTGGTGAACTGGAGTCAAGTTGCCGTGTTGCCAGCCCTGTTCATGGGGAGCCCGAAAACAGCACACTTGCCACGGTACTTTCCGCCTTCAAAGAATTTAAGGAAAGCTCACAATCAAATCACATGGCATTGCTCAATACCATCAGTAGCATGCAACAAGAAATAAAGATGTTAAAGGAACATCAACAAGGGGCAGCTTCAGTTCCATCAGTTGTACCAGGAACAAGTCAGGCCCAGGACCAAGATGGCGGACACGGGACTACCATGGGCGGTAATACGGGATGCAACACGGATGAGGAGGAAACCGACGCTTACGATCAAGAAGCCGAGTTGGATCAGTTGCTAGACTCGGCTCCTTGCTCTCAACCACAGGCTGGTGAGTCTGATTTTCTTAATCAAATAGCTGCCTCCTTAGAGAGAAAAGAGAGCTTAGGCCCTGAGATAAATCCCAAATTGGCAGAGCTGATAAATCGGATGTTCATGTCCAGTAATAGTGAAACTGTCCAGGAGAAAACAGACGCTGTACTTACGCCATCTAACCTATCCAGCCTGAAAGGAACAAGGGTTAACAAAGAAATATGGAATAAACTGCGTAATGACACAAAAGTGAGAGACAATAAAATTCAAAAAGTCCAGGCTGCCATCCTTAAAGGTGTAACCCCATCCATACAAGTAGCAGACACACTGTTACAGATAAAATTGGGCCACAAGTCTATGTCAGACATCAATCTTGACACTCTTATTAGACAATTGATGGATGGCACAGCTATCATTGGCCATGCCAATCATGAGCTGAATCTCAGAAGGAGAGAACTTATACGGGGGGATCTTCATGGGCAGTTCAAAGAGTTGTGCAAACCTGATGTCCCGGTCACAGATATGTTGTTCGGAGAAAATCTTCAGCAATCAGTACAAAAAATCCAAGACTCGAATGCTCTAGCACAACGAATTGTCGGGCAAAACCAACGCCAATACAGGCACAAGTACAGCAAACCACATGCAGCTTCTAGTCCAAAAGGCAAAGCGCCAGTGAATAAGCCTTTTTTAGGCCGAAAGGGACAATTCCACCGCAAACCAGACCGCCAACCATACCACAAGGACAAACCACGCTGGAGATAAATGTAGAGAATAGACCAAACCAAAATCAGGCAAGTGACATTCCTTTCTTAAGACATGATAATTCAGTTCCTAACATTCAATCGTGTTCAAAAATAGGAGGTAGAATAAAGTCTCATTACAAGGAATGGCAAAAACTCACTACTGATAACTATATATTAGATATGGTCAAGGGCGTAAAATTAGATTTTACCTCATACAAACCACCTGTCAGAAATTTCATACCAAATCCAATGAAATTTAATGCTGCTGAAGAAGCTATTGTTCAGACTGAAGTAGAAAGTTTATTGGGGAAAGGAGTAATCAAACAAACCCAAGTAGAACAAGGCAGTGTTTTCTCAAATATTTTCCTTAGGGCAAAAAAGAATGGGAATTATAGAGTCATTCTGAATTTAAAGTCACTTAACACCCAGATTGAATATCATCATTTCAAAATGGAAACATTGGAACAAGCCATAAACTTGATTTCTCCACATTGTTACCTAGCTTCAATGGACTTAAAAGATGCCTATTATAGTGTGCCAATACATTCAGAATTCCAAAAGTTCCTGAGTTTTGCTTGGAAAGGGAAGTACTATAAGTTTACTAGCCTGCCAAATGGACTGTCACCAGCTCCTCGGTTGTTTACCAAACTCCTGAAACCAGTGTACTCATCCCTGAGAAAACTGGGCCATGTCAATATGGCATATATTGATGACTCTTTACTCATTGGAGATAATTATAAAGAATGTTCTGACAATGTAAGAGATACAGTGGCTCTGTTTAAAAAACTAGGGTTTCTAGTTCATGAGCAGAAATCAGTCCTTGTTCCATCACAAGAAATAATATTCTTAGGATTTGTTCTAAATTCAAAATCCATGACAGTAACTTTAACACCAGAGAAAGCTGATAATATAGTAACCAGTTGCAAACGCTTGTTACATACGGCACTCCCCACAATAAGGCATGTGGCCGAGGTTTTGGGACTTCTGATTTCTAGTTGCCCAGCAGTATCTCTAGGTCAGCTTAAATCCAGATACATAGAATTGGATAAATCGGAAGCAGTAAGAGAAAATAGAGGAGATTATGAGGAGAAAATGTCGCTTTCTGATAATGCAAAATTGGATCTTAAGTGGTGGATAGAGAATGTGCACTCATCCTACAAACCTATGAAAAGGAATAAGCCACATTTGGTACTACAAACAGATGCTAGTAACACCGGCTGGGGAGGTGTTCTAGGGGACATCAAAACAGGCGGCCACTGGGATAGTGTTGAGTCAGAGCAACACATAAACTATCTAGAGCTCCTGGCAGCATTCTTAGCCTTACAATCACTCTGTGATAAAATGCATGACAAACACATTAGGCTGCTCATGGACAATGTAACAGCAGTAGCTTACATTAACAAGCAAGGAGGTACAAAACCCAAACTTTACGCATTAGCACGAGCCATTTGGGATTGGTGCGTTACAAAAAACTTGTGGCTGTCAGCAGCTCATGTACCTGGAGTACAAAATATAGAGGCTGACAAACTCTCACGAGATGAAAATCATGATGCTGAATGGCAATTGAACCCAAAACTGTTTCAGAAACTAACAAAATTGTGGGGTACTACTCAGATAGACCTCTTTGCTTCCAGGCTAAATTGTCAGTTTCAGCCTTATGTAGCCTGGAAACCGGACCCTCATGCAGTGGCAATAGATGCATTTTCATTAGACTGGTCAGTATACCATTATGTTTATGCCTTTCCTCCTTTCAGTGTGTTAACTCAGGTGATAAGAAAAATTCGGCAGGAACAGACTACAGGGATCATCATACTTCCATGGTGGACAACCCAGCCATGGTTTCCCAGGGCCATGCAGCTACTAACAGATTACCCACGGATACTCCCGCACAGCAGAATGACACTGCAACTGCCGCAAAAACCACAAGAAACGCACAAACTGACAAAAATGACACTCCTGGCTTGCCGATTGTCAGGCAATCACTCAGAAATCAACAAATTTCTTCACCAGCAGCAACTGTCATCCTTAGGTCATGGAGACAGTCGACCTCAAAACAGTACCAAACGTACCTTAACCAGTGGAACAGGTACTGTAGTGAAAAATCGGTGGATACCTTTTGTCCATCTGTAGGTCAAGCCTTAGACTTTATGACCACACTGGTAAATTCCGGCCTTAGCTACAGCGCACTTAATACAGCCAGATCAGCCTTATCAACAGTTATTATGCCAACAGGTGCTACTACATTTGGCAACCATCCACTGGTAACCAGATTCATGAAAGGCGTCTTCAATATTCGACCAAGCATACCAAAAACCTGTGTAACCTGGGACACTGACACAGTTCTGCAGTACTTGAAAACACTTTCACCTGTTAAAGATCTGTCACTCAAACACCTATCATACAAACTTCTCATGTTGTTGGCCCTACTAACAGGTCAAAGAGGTCAGTATTTGCACCTACTTCACATAGACAATATATCAGTATCTAAATCAAAAGTCAAACTCAGAATAGGGGACCTAGTCAAACAGTCAAAGCCCAACAATCATCAACAGGAGATTTCACTCAAAGCATACGCGCCAGACCGCCGACTGTGTATAGTTACTGTAATGTCTGAATATTTAGAAAGAACGAAAGACATTAGACAAAATGAGAAAAGGCTTTTTATTGCTCTGCAAAAGCCACATGCAGGGGTCTCCAGGGATAGCATTTCAAGATGGTTAAAAATTGTCATGCAAGCAGCAGGTATTGATGTGTCTATATTCACACCACACAGCACTAGAGCTGCAGCAACATCAGCAGCTGCGCGTAACAACCTGCCTATAACTACAATCCTGAAAACAGCAGGCTGGACACAAGAGTCCACATTTGCAAAATATTACAATAAGCCTTTAACTTGTGAACAAAACTTGACTCAAGCCTCACAGTAAGTGACTACACATGTACTCTAAAAATCTCACGTGATCTCTCGCAAGACGAGAGGTGAGACAGAATTCAAAAATTAAACGAAACTTACCAAGTTGAAGTTTGATGTGAATTCTGTCGATCCTCGAGTCTGCAGAGATCACGTGCCCTCCCTTGGTTTATTATCCCGACCCGATCATGTGTAGTCCTCTAAAGCTTGCCTCATGGGAACACCGGACCTGCAATCTCACGTGATCTCTGCAGACTCGAGGATCGACAGAATTCACATCAAACTTCAACTTGGTAAGTTTCGTTTAATTTTTGAATTAACGCTCGTACTTCAGTTTGACAGTGAACACATCAAAGGTGCTTCAAGCTCTGTATTTCATTCATGTACTGAAAGGTAAGGAATCCGAATACAATACTATATTTATCAAAGCGGGGAGCGTGTTCGGAATTCGGCCTGGGGCTTGCGTTTGCGCAGCAAGGTAAAGAGGGCTGAAAGTTTTGGTCCAAACGGAGTCTAAGCATCTGTAACAATTAGGGCTAAAACGGGTACAAAATTTTGGACTCGAGTACCCGATAGGCTAGACCCAGTTGTGGCTCTGTTGTAAACACAGAGCCACAGGTCCCAGCCTTCATTTATATAGCGGATGAGAGTAGGCTACACCTAGCCCTAGCACCGTGACCCGTCCTCTCTTACCACGCTACGCTGTGCGAGAGCCCTAGAAGATGATTTGACGAAACTGGAGACATTCCACATGACAATTAAATTCTTATATTTCGTCTAAAAATGTCGTATTCGTTAAGAAATAAAGATATTCTTATCAAATACGCATATAACATACCAATTAGACAGTGTTTGTCCACTTTAAATGTTGATTAGAAGAATATGTATTTTCCTAATAAACGGTGATACACGGGGAACAATGTCTGCTCTGGGTTTTCCCCAGCCAGGGCTGGCCGGCAGCCGCCTGTGTAACCAGTGGTAACGGGCCGTGTTAGCTCAGCGAGCAAAGGTCACGCAGTTCATTGTTTCAGATTCTGAGACAGTTTCAAGTGCAAGGGTTGCAAAGTTTTAAAAGTGAGTCTTGTTTACATACTAAAACATAATATTTAGCTGAATTTCTTGGTCATTCAATTTAAGTACTATATCTCCCTTAGATTACTTAAAGTTTCCTTGTCATAAACGCACTATTTGATTTTACACAATTTTTTTTCCGACAAGGGTTTGAAGTTCTCCAGTTTACTCTGAACCTTTTTATGCGGCCGTATCAAGGGTCCTGGATATCGCTGCATTTAATGCAGTTATGCTACACCTGATGTTGGGTGCCTATCCCAGTGTCCCGTGTGCTGATTGTTTCAAGAGGCAGTGTACATGCATGTGTTGCATCATCACTGGTGCATGGTGTGAGTGTCCTGTAACTGGAACACTCCTTCCACATGGACCATTGGCCATAGGCAGCATTGTTACCAAGGTAACACACTTGATTGTTTCAGCTGGCCAGGCACATGTATCACATTTCAGCTGGGTGCGCCAGTAAGTTTGCAGTGATGATGTAACACGTGCAGTGGACAGGGCTAGCCTGAAACCACACCAGCCAATCACCCGGGGCTTATAACCACAGGCTGAATGTCCTTAAAATGGGTACATTGTAGTCACCTGCATGCGCTCCTGTCCGCTAGATAAATAAAGAAAGGGACCTGTGGCTCTGTGTTTACAACAGAGCCACAACTGGGTCTACCGATAGGCATTACCCGACTCGGACTCGAATTCTTGTTACCGTGGCAACGCTATGAAGATAAAACAAACATCTGTTTACCGATGCAAAATATGCATAAATTTGACTTAGTGATGGCTTAACTTTATCGCAACGCAGGAATAGATGTATGTCACAACAGGGTTTGTTAGGTGTCCACACGCTTCACAATCCATATACGGGCCATTTTCACAAAAAGTGACAAATAACGGTAAAGACATTTTCAAAAAATTTTTGATCAGGAATTACAATATTTTTACACAGAAATAAAATATATGTCCTCACAAAATGTGTGTAGAAACAGCAAAGCTAGATTAGAAAATTCAACAGAAATGATACAAAAAATATTTTTTCCAGTTTGTCTTTGCCGTTATGACAATAACGGTAAAGACATGAACTTTATATTTATACCATTAAAAAGATGTAAACAATATTTAAATTTATTGAAAGTCAATCATGAGTCAGGGTAACATAATATTTTTTCAGTTAAAGATAATTCACTAACACAAAATTAATCATGAGCTGAATACCAATATAAATTGTTTGGAATAATTAACCTTGACCTCTTTACCGTTATCAGTTGAAGTCTTTACCATTATCTCATTTACAAGACGAGTTTCAGTGTCAGCAACCTTGTAGCTGTTACATGTGAAACCTTTCTACATATATCTAGCTTGTTTTACTGAATTTTAAAAACCAAACAAAGTAAAATAGATCACCCATGGTTGTTACTCATATACAGTTTTCTCAATGTTGAAATAACACAAATACCTGCTCTTATTGTTTTAACATAATATATTTAAAACATTCAAATTACACAAACCTAGTCTGAATGCTATTATATAAAACTTATTACATCTTAAATGAACATTAGTTTGTGTAAAATCTTTACTTTATTCTAATGGAAGTGGAATATTTTTTTCAATTTTTAGCTCAGCTGATTTTAGCATGCTGACCATAGTGATGGGTCTTTGTCTGTTTTCCGGTTATCCAGCTGTCCCTCCCTTAGCAAGGCACTAGTCCTAACTTTAAGACATAGAAAATTCATGCTTGAGAGACATAAAGGTCCGGGTAAATCTCCTTGGAAACACCCAAAATAAGGAAACCGTGACATATATAATGCTAGCTAAATAGCAAAAACATGTTTTGAGCACTGTGGAAGTCAACCTTTTCTGAGGATGTGAGGCCATTGAACAAAAATTTTCCATTGGACAAATGGCTCCAGTTCTTCAAAATTATTACCATATATTGTAATAAAATATGGTCTGCTCACTGATAATAGAGAGTTGATGAGCTGAGTAAAATATGTGGTTCCACCTGTACTTTTTCTGTTATTCTAATTGAATTTTTCTTATATTTTTAAGACTGCTAAAGTGAAGCAAATTAAAGCAAATTGTGCCAGTTTCTCAGCAGTGATTTCAAGTGTTTCCCCCAAAAAATGTGATATGCCTATTGATTATATAGATATCCTTATCAGTTGAACAAGTGGTAGCAGCATTGTGCCACCTATTTACATGCCATTTTATTTTTATTTTGAGACTTCGAAGTTATACCAGTTGTGTATTTTCCTGAGATGATGGTTCATGCATTTCCTGAAATTTTGTATGCTTAGTGATCATAGTTAGTGTAATTTGCTTAACCAAACAGATGACTAGATGTCACTTTTTCCAAATATATCTATTAATTGTATTTATCCTTGATCTTTGAGACTGCCAAATTACAGCAACTGTGTCAAATTCGTACTTTTATGTATGACACTGACAGGAAGCAGTGACATATATCAGAGTATTTGCAGGTATTCATTTTATATTAGACTATCAAACTGAAATCATGTCCATTAATCAGACATCATTTGATTAAAATTGTCCATTAATTAGAAATTATTACATCAAATTTTTAACAAGACTCTCCTCCACCCAGGGTAAGCACTCTTAAGGCTTAATGGGATAGCTGTACCCCAGGCCACATTCAATCGCAAACAAATCCACCTTTCGGGGTTTCCTCAGTCCTATGACCCAGCAATTGATGAGATAACACACCCAGGACCTGTAAGTGTGGTAGTCTCTGGGCCTGGTTAACAGGACATAAATCATAAATGAGATGAATCGTGTGCAACCGCCCTGTTAAAGTCTTAAAATAATAGTTACATACATAGTTAAGTTTGTACTTAAGAAATGAAGATGTGTACCTGCACCAAAAATGATAAAAAAAAAAAAAAAGTATTTGTCAGTGTCTTGGGAACTCCAAATCCCAATTTTTTTGCCTACAATTTCAGGAAACATGTCAGACTGCACTCTCATGTAATACCAAAAAGAATTGTGTAACCAAGCACATTTAATTAGGTTAAGTGCTTTACAAGTTTCTTTTGGATTACTGATTTACACTCACAGAAATTCTAACATAAAAAGTTAAATAAATGCCACCTTAACTTGTGAATTGCTCAGGGGTTTTAATCATCCATTCAGTGCATTGATTATTTTATGCATTTTTACATCAGTTAGCTTGTTATACCTAAGTAAAGAATGCAGAGTGGAGTTCTGATGAATTCTGATGTCAACAGGTCAACTTTAGAATATCAGATGTACACAAGGCTACATCTGAAATATGAAAAGTGAACTTTCTTTGAATGCAGATTATAGACATAAGGCATGATAATCCCCAAGTCTGAATTGACATTCTTAATTGTTAATTCAGACAAGTAAATATAAATTTGGTTTTACCAAAGGAATCATGGCATTTCCCCCCCCCCCCCCCCCCAAAAAAAAACTTTCCTTTGTAAGCTTGATGTGAAGGGCTAAAACAATAAACAGTTTACAACTTCATGAGGAAATATGTCATATGACCTCTAACAGATGCATGGTATGTTTGATTATTTGGTGTTCCTTTTTAGCTCAGCTGACTATAAGTCATCTGAGCTATAGTCGTGGTCCATTGTCCGTCGTCCGTCCGTCTGTCCGTCCGTCCGTCCGTCCGTCCGTAGATGTGGCACGTTTTGAAACCGTAAGACCTAGGAATCCAAAATTCAGCATAATGTTAGATGTCCCCAAGATCTCCTACCAAGCCGAAAACTGGGTCTTTGCGACTTCGTTCCTTTGAGAAATTAAGGAAAAACCTCAATTTTTTATTTAAATCCTATTTTCACACTTCAGGACTGCCTAATTTCAAAACCACTCATCTGTTTTTCCTCATATTAACCATAAATATTCTTCTATATAGTTCCTATGTACATGCCAGAAATTAAGTCTGTTAAGTATAAATTCTTTAAGTTATGGGCCCAAACATAATGGACTTTGTAAAAAATCAGGAAAAATATTTACTCACTTAACATGAAAAATTTTGAAACTAGAGTCTATTTTCCCAAGTATATAACTATGTTTAAATAAGATTCAATTGTTTACCCAAAATTAGATCTGAATTTTGTAAATTTTTTAAGTAATTAGCATAAAAATAAAATCAGTACCTTAAATTTTGCCCAACTTTGACCATGGCACGTTTTTTTCCTGTAAGTACCATTGATTTAATTTTCACAGCATGTAAACATAAATATTTAATTTGTTTAAATCTGAAATTTGGAAGTAAAAGCTTGAAAATTAAGCTAGTTATTGATTTTTTTCTTGAGGCTCTATTGTAGTCATTTGCTTTGATTACAGATTACAGATGCAGGGTCCCACTCCAGGTCACTGGAAGTCAGCTATGCCAGGGTTTCTGATTTGTTACAGTCACTGGGGGAGATCCCCTGCTGTGACAGGTGTACAGTTATTCTGATATCACCACCCCATTCCCCCCCCCCCCCCCGCAAACCCAACCCACCAAATGTTATGCAGTATTGTTATTGTTTTCACTGTATCTCCTTAATTGTAATGCTGTTTCCACTCTGATATGCAAAAACTTTCCTTAAAAAAGTAATTCAAGGTATAATCCAGAAGATGCAATGTTGTGTAATGTAACATTTTTAAAGAAATCATTTTTCTTTTAAATGATTTTACCAATCATAATGGAACCCATCAGTATGCTTAAATTATGATAAAATATGAAGCACATTATGGATAAATAAAGACACAATTCAAAATTGTGAAATCTAAATCAAGTATTTTCTTTAGACATTTATTGTTTTGCAGATTTAAAAGATATATTTTTGTGGTAAAAAATAAATAAACATTTGTATGCATGATGTGGTGTTATCTGACAAGATTGAGATTTATGATGATGCAATTGAGAATTATGAATCAACTTTTATATTCAGATATATATGTTATATTGAAAATGTATAGAAATATAAACTTAAATTAAAAAAAAATTGATGTGATAAAAAAATGAGGATTTGTTACAAACATTTGTTCATTATTTTCCTGCATCAGCAGAATTTGAGATCAGGCTTTGTTTGCCATGTTTTATGTTGTTAATTAGTTATATTTCAACTGTATACATTTCATAAAAAAAAAACATATTTAATAATTTATATTATACAAAAAAAAGATTTGATTGAACAAATGTGTAAACTACAGAAATGTCAACAGTTAATCGAAAAGCCAACTAATGATCATGGTAATTGTACAGATCATTTGTTCACAAACTGCTCACATGCTTCAGTTTCAACATTAGGAAACACATGGTCAGGTCACAAAATATTATTTGCAACAATTTCTTGCTCATCAATACAAACCAATCATATAAACCAACCATGGCCTTTATTACCTCTTCCTCTTACACTTTATCTCCATTTGATATTATTTTAGATTTTTACCTTCAAGGTTACCGTCAGCTGAGCATAGTGACCCATAGGTCCCTTGTTTAAGTAGAGGCATATTCTTGTATTATCATATAAAATATATTTAATTTCTTTCTCTCTAAATAAACTGACTAAATATTATTATACAGGAAATACTGTGGCAAGGTTACAGCAATAAATTGTACATATTGTGAGCTCAAGCTCCGGGTCTTTGTCACACCAGTCTTTACCGTTAATACATATTCATAACGGTAAAGACAGATCAAGATAACGGTAAAGACACAAATATGGCCTGTAGGATATGGTTATGTACAACAGCTTGAAAAGTAGTTCCTCAACACAGCCTAAACACTATGCACATTCAACAGTGACAGATCCTGTCATTTAACTCCTGATGATTCCATGTCTATCAATGATAACGGTAAAGACATCCAATTGTTGTGACACCCACTAACACTGTGGTTTGAAACCAACTTTTACAGTATAAAAAACACTAGCAGGGTCCTGCTTGTGGTCAGTATACCTGTCTCATATGCTGATTCTTGTGCAGATGACATTACCTGTGAGCTTATTAAAAAATTAAGTTCAAATCTCATAATTAGCATAATATGATAATGGTAAAGACAAGCACATGTATAATTTATGGTCACACAAAAAAGGACTTCCCATTTACATGTATTTTGTAATACCATAATCATGACATGTTTCAGCACCAATTCAAGTGATATACTTAAATAACAGATATAGTCCCAGGTGGCCTCTTTACTAAAAGTAATTATTTTCTATCTTTCAAATTGTTGTATTCAATTTTGGACATATAACGGTATGGATATTTATGTTACTAATGATTTCAAAAATCTTTAAAAAAATGTAAATATATACCTATTTAATTTTGTTTCCGCATTTTAGTTTATACATGACAGAATACCAAAATTGAAAAAATGATAAAGTATAATAGGTTTTAAAATGATGGACATTTCTTTACCGTTATTTGTCACATTTTGTGAAAATGGCCCATACGTATCTGAGGTGTTTGTACGGATCCGTACAAACTTGGATAGTATAGACTTTCCCCGCCAAAGGCTGCAGCGCTTGTATTGTTTACTATATATGTCCGCGCTGCAAGACTGCAGCAAACCCAGATGTGGCTCTGTTGTGAAAAAAGGACCAATCACTCAGCAATCTGGACCAATCTTTCTAAATTTGCAATATATGGATATTCTTATTTACACAGTAAGTCAGCTTAAACTAGTTCAGTTTTTATAAAATATTAATTAACAATCTGATGAAAATACTGGAAATAATAATTAAACTTGAAAATTAACGAAAGGTCTTAAACAAAAATCAAATAAATATATAATCATCCAGTTAATTCAAACTTAAATATTATTTAAGTTATAAAGGTAGAATAATTAACAATGACAACAAACTAAAATAAGATTTGTCATTATTTATCAAGTTTTAATTTCAGACATCCAGTTAGGGATATAACTATGCTCTGAGTCTGTGTCTGGGCTGACCTGAACCTTGATAAGTTTAGACAGGAACTCATTCTCTTTCCTAAAAGTTAATGATCAGGGTTAAGGCTAGACCATCTAGACCAGCATCTGGTCTGGACCAATTACGAATTGGGATCTGGGCCTTGACAAATATATATATATATATGTATGTGTATATATATGTATGTATATACATGTATGTATAAAGACAAACTCTTTTGATTCAAGTCAGGGTTGGCATTCTTCCGGGAAGATAGGTATTTCTTCTTAGTGACTTTTCTGGGAAGAAAAGGAAGTTTCTTGGAAGAAAAGGAAGTTTGGGAAGAAACTATTGACATTTTCCCCAAACTTTTGTTTAAAATATACACATATTTAACAGAGAATCACAGAATAATTTATTACAATTATTCACTATTTAAACATTATTACTTATTATTTATACACTGAATTAGACTGAAATTTATTGAATTTGATATATTAAATAAAGAGAACTGACAGTAACACTGACACTTTGCCTACGACTGTAACAGATCAGTGTCATTAGTGTTTTGGGTTAATGCCCAAAACATCTTGTGATAAATGTCTTCTGAACATTTTTTGTTTTGTAGTTGTTACCCAGCATCTCTACTAACTGATTTCGGTTATGTCCCAAAATGTCTGCTGGATATGATCTAACAGTAATAGGGGGATTTTCCCTTGTTTCTATCATTTAAAACTTATAGGTATATATTATGAACATATAATTAGTTAGTTACAAGTAAGTACCTATAATAAATAATGTAGCTACTCACAACTTTAGAGTTTGATAATCATTCATAGCTGTATGGATTCCCGCATGTTCACAATGCTAAACAATAGAACAAATCTTTGTTAAAGAAGTGTAAATATCCTTTGTTCCTTAAATTTGATGTTTAAGAATAGAAATAATAATAAGTAATAGAAGCCCTCAGACATCTCTAAAGTAGATATTTTGGGAGAAGACATTTTGCGGAGGCCCCAGTGTTTTGTATTGACAGGTTAGATCTGCTCATTACTGAACAAATAAATAAGCAGTCACCTCAATAGTAAGCAAATTCTAAAATAGTGTATGCCTCTGCTTAACCAAATAAAACTTAAGTGATTATTCAATTTAGTTCAAAGTATAATAACTCAGCTTTAGGGTAATCCTAATACTCCTAGAGTGTATACATGTACTATAGTTTAAATGACTCTTAATACTCAGCTAAAGAATTAATTTTTAAACTGTACAAATCTTATTCTACCCCTTCTACCCATCTTAATTGTTAAAATAAAGACTTCCCCACTGAGCCTCTCAGTCACAACCTAATTGCTTTCTCAGACACTGAAAGGGTTGGTTTGCACATCCAACTAATGCAGAGATCACCATGTTTCTTAGCATGGATATTGATTAGGGAGTGTTTCATCAGTTTCTGCAGACTGCCACCTATATTTTATTCAATTTTTCGAATTTTTTCTCTTTTTTTTTAGACCTTTAAGGATGCGGTCATCTCTTAAAATGGCACAAATTGTAACAACAGGAACTAGAATCTTCATTCTTGTCATGCAAGGAGGCCCATGAAAAGCGTCTGTGGAAACCTGAAATTAGGACTCTGTTACCCATATCCTTCAAGCTATAGGACCCCGAAGTATCCCTCAGAATAATTGAAAATTTGATAGAAAAGCTGAAGTATCTGAACAACTAATGCAAAGATCTCCATGATTCTTTGCATGGATATTGACCATTAAGTGTTTTTATTAGTTTCTGCAGACTGGTTGAGCCACCTGTATTTTTTTTACACATTTTTTTCTCTATTTTAGAGATATATAAATACAGACACAATCTTGGCCTGTTTTTTAATCTGTTTGATGCTTCGGTTGAATGGGTATGTACTTCCATTCAGATGATAAAATTTCCTTTTGCAAATCTCATCCCAGTCAGCTGAGCATCATGACCCATGGGTCACTTGTTACTGACATGAAAGGCCAAAGTATCATTTGAAAAATAAAAATGACATGTTTGTTGTGACTGTATTTTTTACCTGGGATGAAATGGTGGGAAGAAAGTATTTCTTCCCTTTCCTTCCCTCTGGGAAGGTTGTGCCAACTCTGATTCAAGTATTAGCTATATATGGAATAAGAGTTTTACAGTTGTTGGATTTTAAATTGGCCACTTTTGTCACCATGGGTTTAGATTCTCCAGGAATTCTAAATCACTTTCAAAATTTTAGTGAACATTGCGGTCAAAAGCAATCTCTGTACTGTGTGCTTGTCAATAAGCTGACTGAAGTGGTTCCATTTTTGAAGTTGTCTCAGTACACTGAATGATTTGTTCACATGCTGCACGTTCAATAATTTTAGATAAGTATTCAAAATGTGATACTGGTCTCTTATATTTACTGATCAGTTCTAAATTCACTTTCATCTAACTAAAGCATTTTTAGCTCAGCTGACTATAAGTCAACTGAGCTATAGTCGTGGTCCATTGTCAGTCGTCCGTCCGTCTGTCCGTCCGTCGGTAGATGTGGCACGTTTTGAAATCGTAAGACCTAGGAATCCAAAATTCGGCATAATGTTAGATGTCCCCAAGATCTCCTACCAAGCCGAAAACTGGGTCTTTGCGACTTTGTTCCTTTGAGAAATTAAGGAAAAATCTCAATTTTTTATTAAAAAGCTATTTTCACGCTTCAGGACTGCCTAATAATAAAACCCTTCATCTGTTTTTCCTCATATTTACCATAAATATTCCTCCATATATTTCCTATGTACATGCCAGAAAATATGTCGGCATTATATAATTTAAAAAAGCTATGGGCCTAAAAATAATGCATTTTGTAAAAAGCTCAGGAAAAAAATTTAATCACACAAAACATGTTAAAGCTATGGACTTTTTTCCCAATAATTTAACTTTAATTAATCAAAATTAAATTGTTTACCCAAAATTAGATCAAAATCTTTTAAATTTTTTAAAATATTAACAAAAATAAAAAATTGGTACCATAAATTTTGCCCAATTTGACCGTGGCACGTTTTTTTCCTGTAAGTACTGTGGATATAATTTTCACAGCATGTTTTTGTTAGCATTTTGTCTGTTAACACCAAAAATTTGAAACCAGTTGATCAAAAACTGTAAATTTAATTCAAGTTTTCAAGCACCATGTAACATATTGTTTACATCAAGCTAGTGTTATGCAGTTTGCAAGAGCTCAGCTTCAGCTCTAAGTTCCTAAAATTTGGCATATAGTGTGGCGGCTAATGGAAAAATTGTTCAAATTGTGATAAAAGTACCAAATTTGGTACAGTTGTAGTATTGCACACTGGCTTTCATTTAAGAAATAGTTCCATGAATTATTCATGGTATTTCAGGGGTTGATCAACGACAACATACTTCTGCTTTCTTAAATTCACAGGGATGATTGGTACATACAAGGGCTTAAGACCTATTGAATAACAGACTTGTCGGAATTCCAATATGGCCACCAGGTCATAATGGTTGATTTTCTTTTGCACCGGATATCTCAACAAGAACAATCTTGATCTTAATCATTATCTCAGGGATCATTGATCCCATGCGGACTCAATCCCTTTCCAATAATAGACCTGTCAGAATTCCAATATGGCTCCCAGTGCACAGTTGGGTATATTCTTTTAAGCGCGATATCTCAACAAGAACAAGCTTGGTCTATCTCATTTACACAGAGAGAATTGGTACCTATAAGGGCTCCATCTCTATCGAATTGCAGACCTGTCGGAATTCCAATATGGCCACCAGAGCACTATCGTTGAATTTCTTTCGCAACAATATGCTTGATCTTTCTCAAATTCACAGGGATCATTGGTGCCTATGGGGGCTTCTGACCTATTGAATACAGACTTGCTCAAAATCAATTATGGCCAACAGACTACAATCCGTGATTTTCTATTTCACACATTATTTCAGACATATCTTCTTTAATATTATTTGAACCAGTAGGATTTTGCGATACTTTTCAACACATCTAATGAAACCTTAGAAACATATCCGGACAAAGCAAGTGAGGCATTGGTTAGTATTTATCAAAATATATCCTACAGATATAAACAAAACTTCCGAGACAACATGAAACTTAAGCAATCAAAATGATGGGACAAAGAATGTGAATTTTGGATAGATGAAAAATATAAAGCTTTGAATAAGTATAGATGTACAATATCAGATGGCGACTAACTTAATTATTAACAAACAAAAATTATGTGAAGAAATGAAGGCAATCATCCAAGCCTCAGAGTTGCAAAAGGTGATAGGTGCAAAAGACACTGATTCCATGTGGAAAAAAACATGAGATTTTTAAATAAAAAGAAAATTGTTACAACAGTAGAACCTGTACGTTGGTACAAACATTTAAAGGAACTTTTGAATTCATCAAAACATGAAATTAATCAAGAGTTTAAGAATCATACTCTTGAATATTTAAAAAAAAAAGTAAATTGAAAATGATACAGAGCTTGATGGACTCATAACACCATGTGAAATACAGAAAGCCTTAAAGGAAATGAAAAAGAGGAAAGGCCCCAGGGCCTGACGGGATAATGGTAGATATATTTGAAAGATACATATAGTCACATATCGTCTCATATATTACAATTATTTAATAGTGTATTAGAAAATGGATTTTTCCCAGTTCTCCCCTCAAAACCTGAAATTGGGTCGCTGTGACCTATATGTGTTGGGGTATGTTTGAGCATCCCATTTGTAATGAAAATTACACACAAATTGCCAGGTTCCTCAGGAAAGGCTGGTTGGATTGTCATCAAATTTGGTGTGCTAATGGGTCTTGATAAACTTAAGCTAATAGACATGAGTGATGATGCCACCTATATTATCTTAATTAGTTTCCTGTGCAAGGACATATTGTCAACGTGTCAGTCGGCTGAGCATCATGACCCATAGGTCACTTGTTTATATTCTGGGTTCTCAACATCGTTTGGCTAAAATTGAATAAATACCAGACATGGTGCGAATACTTTGCAAATGTTTTTGAATACGGATTTGAATATGTACTCCATAATAAAATATCTTGCATAAGAAATTGAATTCAGGTAAAAATGAAAGTATTTGAATACCAAAGCAAATACTTTCAAAATGTATTCATGAATGCATTCATTAATATGTTCTATAATATTATTTTAATTAATCATTTCAGTTAAATTTAATTTTAAAAAATCATATGTTTCTCTTATTATTTTAATAAAAATATGTTTGTCACAATATTTGTTATTAAATTTTAATAAATAGTTAAACTCTTATATTATATGTGCTGCTTATAAGTTGTATGGCCGAGTCAAAATCTGTGTGACTATACCTCTCCATTTGTTAATAAAATATATGAAATCAGTCCTCTTCCTGGTCTCCAAATGTACTATCAAAGTCTTACATAAGCTAAACACCAACAACCCATAATACAGCTTATATTTATTACCTCACAAAACCAGCATGTGCCTCATTTCCAAATCATGTTTGTTATCATATATAACGGCTGAGCACCGTTACCCATGGGTCCCTTGTTTACAGATACCAAGTATATGATTTTATTTTTGTTGCAGGTGTTATTTGAAGTATGGATTCGGATCAGTTCACTCGACAAGACCTGGAAACGATTATGAAAGAAGAAAAAGAGAAGGAATATTTCATCAACAAACCGAGGCAAACTGAAGGATCCAGAATATTACATACTGACGAAGAATTATTTAAATATCAAGAGGGAAAACTTGTCACCACATTAGTGGACAGTGATACGTCCAAGTGTAGTGCAACCCTGAAAAAGGTGAAGATAGAAGAATTTACAATACATGTTGACAATGTGATCACTAATATACCAGAGAAAAGATCTGATTTGTGGCACATTAAATCTGAACCGTCAGACGGTCAAAACATGCTGCTAAAGGACACAGCTGTAAACATCAGTCAGGAAGAACAATTACAGAAGCATGATGAGAGCCACATGAAAAACGATAGAGGGAATACTGAAGGTGACAGAAATGCAGTAGGTACCAGCGACATTAACAAGTACACCAGAACACCAACTGAAGAGAGATCATTAACATGTGCAAACTGTGGTAAAATTTTCATAGACTCATTTGGTCTAAATCAGCACAGAAGAATTAATTGTGGAAAGAAACCATACAAATGTAAAAAGTGTGGTAAATGTTTCGCCCACTCATCTACTTTGACTAAGCACAATACAATTCATACTGGAGAGAAACCATTTAAATGTGAACAATGTGGGAAATTTTTCTCCCGTTCATATAATCTAACTCAGCACAGTAAAATTCATACTGGAGAGAAACCATTCAAATGTGAATGGTGTGGTAAATGTTTCTCCCACTCCTCTACTTTGACTCAACACAAAAGAATCCATACCGGAGAGAAACCATTTAAATGTGAACAATGTGGGAAATGTTTCTCCCAATCAAATAATCTAACTGTGCACAGTAGAATTCATACTGGACAGAAACCATTCAAATGTGAATGGTGTGGTAAAAGTTTCTCCCAATCAATTCATCTAACTCAGCACAAAAAGAATCATACTGGAGAGAAACCATATAAATGTGAACAATGTGGGAAACGTTTCTCTATATCATCTCGTCTTACTGAGCACAATAGAATTCATAATGTAATGAAACCATACAAATGTGAATGGTGTGGGAAATGTTTCTCCCAATCAAAACATCTAACTCAGCACAATAAGATTCATACTGGAGAGAAACCATTTAAATGTGAATGGTGTGGTAAATGTTTCACCGACCCATCTACTTTGACTCGGCACATTAGAATTCATACTGGAGAGAAGCCATTTAAATGTGAACAGTGTGGGAAATGTTTCACCAGATCAAATGATCTAACTGAGCACAGTAGAATTCATACTGGACAGAAACCATTTAACTGTGAATGGTGTGGTAAATGTTTCTCCCACCGATCTACTTTGACTAGTCACATTAGAATTCATAATGGAGAGAAACCATATAAATGTGAACAATGTGGGAAACGTTTCTCCCAATCATCTCGTCTTACTGAACACAATAGAATTCATACTGGAGAGAAACCATTTAAATGTGAAACGTGTGGTAAATGTTTCTCTAAGCAATCTGATTTGACGAAGCACAATAGAATTCATACTGGAGAGAAACCATACAAATGTGAACAATGTGGGAAATGTTTCTCGGAATCACCATCTCTTAGTGAGCACAAGAGAATTCATACTGGAGAGAAACCATTTAAATGTGAATGGTGTGGTAAATGTTTCTCCCACCGATCTGCTTTGATTAGGCACAGAAGAATTCATACTGGGACTTCTGGTTCAGCATGTCGAAGTGAGCAGTCACGCTTTTGAAGGGCACTGAGAGTGGCAGATATGTAAAGATGAAATATAAACTTTATACCTTATGGGCAATTCCACTGTGATGGACGTTACATTCAGAGAGACTTTTACCCTTTTAAGTCACTCTCATAGTTAAAGCTCTCATCCAGCTAGCCTGATCTTATGTGTGGTAATAGCTCAGATCTGAGGCTGTATGATACAGGAAAGAAATGTGTCCAGATATATCTAAGTCTATCACACAAGCAAAATATCAGAATGACAGACGTTACATAAAAAGAGACACTGAAAAAATACATCTGAGTTTATTTCAAAATTCTCTGAATCTCAACAGTGGAACAAATTGATCTTTACCCCAGTATTAAAGAGGAACTATGTCACTTAATAAACAAATTAGAATATAAATTAAAATAATAGCCTGTTAGCAGGCAGCTCTAACACAGTTTAAAATTCTGTGTTACGAACGTTATGTGACGGACGTTACATTTTGTCCAAAGGATGCAAGTGAAACTTCTATCAAAACTGTATTTTGAAAAAGGTTTAAGCACACTTGTTGATGACTGCAGATTAAGCAGTCTTTGCAATATATATTTTATATATCATTTTGAAAGGTTTGTGATAAAGATGCCAACTTGGCATTCAAAACATTACTACACATGGCAATATCCCTTGTAATTCACAGGTTCACGATTTAATACAGTAAAAAACACTTAATATCTAAGAATTTCCCAAATTTGAATGTCCTGATGATTCAAATCTGCTTTGAAGCAAATTACACAAGGACAACAAGGAAAAAACATCTTGAAACTAGTTCATGTTTATGCACACTTGTTGATGACTGCAGATTATTCTGTCTTTGCAATATATATATTTTATATCATTTTGATAGGTTTGTGATGGATATGCAAACTTGGCATCCCATAACATTACTAGATACAGCAAAATCCCTCGTAATTATCGGGTTCACAATTTAATACAGTAAAAACACTTTATATCTTAGATATTCCCAAATTTGGATGTCCTGATGATTCAAACCAACTTAGAAGCCTATTACACATAGACAATAATAACATTTATAATTTTGGAGATATGACACAATAATGATATTTTGCAGTGTTGTCAGTGCAGCACCCCCCCCCCCTGGAGGTCATATTACTGTAAAACATATATATATCAATGGCATACTGTAAAGGAGCAAATGATAAAGTGATATCAGAACCAGAATGCTATAAAAGTAACAAGTTTTAGTTAAACAAACCTCCCCCCTCTAATTATAATTCATAAACTCGGCTGTCCCACCATTAAAACAAGGGAGTGTTGGGCCACATGCAGATCTAAACTTGAATTATCTATTTAAAAGAGTATAGCTGCATAGAATCATAGAAGTAGGAAGAAAGGTTTCAGTTAATTTGTAAGGTCTGGTATATATATTTTCTATATTTGAACTTTACCAATGGGAGGCGGATGGGGTTCCAACTTTATTTTCACACAGGCTGCTCTGAACTACACACCAACCATACAGACCACTGAAAGCTACCATTTGTTGCATGAGTATCTTAAATAATTGTGCAATACATGTTCAGTAAAAATTATCTTTATTTTAATAATGATTTGTAAGCACCTCTTGAAATATGAAACTTTTAATAATGCTATTTTTCGAAACCTCGTTTGCTTCTGCATACGCAATTGTAGCTCGATGATAGAGATGGCTATGTCGAGCAATGACCTGGCCAAGTGCTTCTGTCAAATACCTCATTTTCACACAAGAAACTGTAATCTGTGGGTCATGACACTCGGCTAGTTGCCTAGTTGGTATTGGCTATAATGTGACGCTAGATGTATCTTTGTGTTTGATACTGGTTTTCAGAAGGATACTGTGCAGAAGCCTGTAATTTATCCTAATAAGGTCATGCAATAAATCATGATAGAAACTGATGAAAAACTCAATGATCAATGTGTATTTCAAGAATCATGGAAATCAGTGCATTAGTTATTCAGATACCTGAGCTTTTGTATCAATTTTTTTTAACTCGGCTGACTATAAGTCATACGAGCTATAGTCGTGGTTCATTGTCCTTCGTCCGTCCGTCTGTCTGTCCGTCCGTCCGTCCGTCTGTCCGGATGTCCTTCCGTAAGACTGGCACGTTTCGACACCATTGGACGTATGAATCTGAAATTCGCCATACAGTTAGATGTCCCCAAAATCTCCTACCATGCCGAAAATTGGGTCAATAGGACTTCGTTCCTTCGAGATCTTAAGGGAAAACCTCAATTTTTTTATTACAAATCTATTTTCACACTTCAGGACTGCCTAATATCAAAACCACTCATCTGGTTTTCTTCATATTTACCATAAATATTCCTCTATATAGTTCCTATGTACATGCCAGAAATTAAGCCAGTATTATTTTATTTAAAAAAGTTATTGGCCCAAACATAATGGACTTTGTAAAAAATCAGGAAAGATATTTGGTCACTTAAGACCAAAAGTGTTAAAGGTAGGGACTTTTTTTTCAGTTATACAACTTTAATTGATCAAAATTTAATTGTATACCAAAAATTAGATCAAAATCTGTTAATTTTTTTTAAATATTGGCAAAAATATAAAATTGGTACATTAAATTTTGCCCAAGTTTGACCATGGCACGTTTTTTTCCTGTCAGTACTGTAGATTTAATTTTCACAGCATGTTTTTGTTGGCATTTTGTCTGTTAACACCAAAAAGTTGAAACCAGTTGATTAAAAACTGTAGATTTTATTCAAGTTTTCAAGCACCATGTCACATCAAGTTTACATCAAGCTAGTGTTATGCAGTTTGCTACAGCTCAGCTCCCCAGCTTCAGCTCTAAGTTCCTTAAATTTAACATACAGTTAGATGTCTCCAAAATCCCCTACCATGCTAAGAATTTGATCACTAGGACTTAATTCCTTCGAAATATTAATGAAAAACTTCATTTTTCCATTAAAAACCCATTGTTACACTGTAAGACTGCCTAATATCAAAACCACTGATCTGACTTTGATCATATATAATATGCATATTTTTCTATACATTCGCTATGCACATGCCAGAAATAATGTCAGTATTCCGTAATTGTTTTAAGTTATGGGCCCAAACATAATGCACTTTTTAAAAAATCAAGAAATATATTTACTCCCTTAACAAGAGGATTGCTGAAGCTAAGGATTTTTTGTCAGGGATGTAACATTATTTAATCAAGATTCAATTGAATACCCAAAATTAGTTTTGAATTTTTCAAATTTTATAAGTTATTAGTATAAATATAAAATTTGTACCTTAAATTTTGCCCAAATTTGACCATGGCACGTTTGTTTCCTGAGAGCACTGTTGATATAATTTCATATCATGCACACATAAGGATTTCATCTTTGTAGTTTAGAAAGCTGAAAGAAATTGGCCAAATATTGTAGCTTTTATTAATGTTTTTATGAGACCATGTCAGACCCAGGCTTAATCCAGCCCCTCTTCAGTCACCTGTATGTTGACCTTTCATCAGATTATGCATGCTTGAGCGAAGCATACACCGGGTCAGCCAGGCAGCTAATGCCCAGCCACAGTTGATCCAGGTGTCCAACCCAACTCTTCTAGTAGTTGTTTTGAAAAACAACATAACAATAAACAATAAATTAATAATTTTGTATTTTTTTATAACAAATTAAAGAAAAATAAATAGAAAAGGAATTTGTTAGTTGATGAGTAACAGAAAATTAACTTGCAGTTACTGATGATGTAAGAATCTTGTATGGATGGATAGAATGTCAATGTCAATGTTATTCCAAATAACACCATGCAGTCACCTATGGTATTTCTCAGTGAAATTTTAATGATTAAAAAATAAATCATATTATTCATTACTAATGATTAGGGATCATATTAAAAGAAATTAATGATAGACAAAGATGCAGTTGATAATATTAATCTACATTCCTACTTAGTGTTTAGATTGATGTGAAAGTAGTCAAAAGTAAATATATTACATTTATTTTTTTAATATAAATAAAAGCCATAAAACCAGGTACTTATGATCATTATTTAAATTTGTGAATTTTGTATATTCTGGATTCTCAACATCTTTGTTTGGCTAAAACTGAATAAATACTAGACATGGTGCGAATGCTTTGCAAATGTATTTGAATACGAATATGAATATGTACTGCATTAAAAAAATTATTGCATAAGAATGGGAATTCAGGTATTTCAAGTATTTGAATACCAGTGCAGATACTTTCAAAATGTATTCAGGAATGCATTCATGAATATATTCTATAATATTAATTCAATAATCATTTCAGTTATATTTAAAAAAAAAATGATTTTCTTATTAATATTTTTTTAATATAAATTATATTGGCACAATATTTGTTATTAAATTTTAATAAATAGTTAAACTCTTTTATATTATGTGCTGCTTATAAGTTATATGGCCAAGTCAAAATCTGTGTGACAATAGCACTCCATTTGTTAATAAAATAAATGAAATCAATCCTCTTCCCTGTCTCCAAAGATACTATCAAAATCATACATAAGCTAAACACCAACAACTCATAATAAAGCTTATAATTATTACCACACAATCGTAACTGTTGGACCTAGAAACATCCAAGTGAATATCCAGGGAGGTCAATAAAAAATCTCCTTGAAAACCTGAAATTAGGTCACTGCGAACTATATCCTCTTGAGCTATGGGGCTTGAAAGTACCCCCCAGAATGATAAAATATATAATACAAAACCTCCAATATCTTGATAATTAATTCATGTATTGTCATGAATCTTGCTTTGAAGGTGACGCCACCTGTATTTTTTATTTTATTGAATATTTTAAAAATTATTTACCATAAAAGACAACAATCATGTCAGTTTCTCAGCTGTAATTACATCTGGGGTCCCAAAACCTGGTGTGTTTATTGATCACAACTGGATGCCATATACTTAACACCCTGTCTGTCTGTCTGTTTTTCTGTCTATCTATCCGTCCATCCACACAAATTTGTTTCCAGATGATAACTCCAGGTTGTATTGACACATGGATTTCAAAGTTGACTTGCATATGGCCCATCACTAAAGCAAGAACCTATATGATTTTGGGGTCATGAGGTCAAGGTCACAGGATTCATTTTTTTAAAAGATTATGGCTGCATTTTAAGCCAAGGTTTTCATCCCAAACTTTCCATTTTGCACATTTAGCTGACTTGCCAGAATGGGGAGAGCATAAATGAATTTGAGGTCACATGGTCAAAGGTCAAGGTAACAGGGGCCATCTGTTCTCAAATTAGTTTCCAGATGATAACTCCAGTTTAGTTTGACATATTAGTTTCAAACTTAACTTATATATATATATGACTCACCACCAAAGTAAAAACCGTGTGGATTTTGGGGTCCATTGGTCAAAGGTCATGGTCACAGGACTCATTCTTAAAAAAAATGCATATGCATTTGAAGCCAAACTTTTCATCCCAAACCTTCCATCTTCAAGATATTGCTAACCTGCCAATAGGGGAAGATTCTGTTCAGTTTTGGGGTCATGAGGTCAAAGGTCAAGGTCACAGGACCCTCTTCTTTAAAAAAATTGTTGATGTATTTTTAGCCAAACTTTCTGTCTGGAGGATTTTTGGGTCACAAGGTAAGGTCATGGGGGTCATCAATCCACATATTCGTTTTCAGATGATAACACCAGTTTAGTTTGAAATATTGGTTTCAAACATAACTTATATATGGCCCACCACTAAAGTAAGAACTGTTCATTCTTGGGTGATGAGATCAAAGGTCAAGGTCACAGTACCCACTTATTTAGAAAGATTGTGGATGCATTTTAAGCCAAACTTTTCATCAAAAACCTTCCATCTTGCACATATAGCTGAGCTGCCAATAGGGGAAGAAACTGATTGATTTTGGGGTCACAAGGTCATCGTCACAGGGGCCCATCTGTCCACATATTTGTTTCTGATTGATAACTCAAGTTTGGATTGACATATTGGTTTCAATTTTGACTTATATATGACCCAACAATAATGTAAGAAACCTTTTGATTTGGGGTCATAAGGCCAAAGGTCAAAGGTCACAGGACCCTCTTCTTTAAAAAAATGTTGATGTATTTTTAGCAAAACTTTCTGTCTGGAGGATTTTGGGGTCACAAGATTAGGGTCATAGGGGTCATCAATCCACATATTAGTTTCCAGATGATGACACCAGTTTAGTTTGAAATATTGGTTTCAAACATGACTTATGTATGGCCCATCACTAAAGTAAGAACTGTTAATTTTTGGGTGATGAGATCAAAGGTCAAGGTCACAGGACCCACTACTTTAGAAAGATTGTGGATGCATTTTAAGCCAAACTATTTATCTGAATCCTTCCATCATCAACATTTGGTGCACCTGCCAGTAGGGGAAGTTTCCTTTTGATTTTGGGGTCATAAAGTTAAAGGTTAAGGTCACAGGGCCCATCCATTCACAAATTAGTTTATGGATGATAACATCAGGTTGGGTAGACAGGTTGGCTTCAAACTGATCACAGGATCAATATTTTAGAAAACCTCATAAACATATATCCTTATAGACAAATGCAGCTGAGCGTCGAAACCCATGGGTCCCTAGTTAAATAAACTTGGGGGGGGGGGTTATTACGTGCCCCTGTAGCTTGAAGAATATGGGTAACAGAGACCTAACTTCAAATTTTCAAGGAGGCTTTTCCTCGAACTCCTGGATGTTAAAATATTTTAGATCCAACAGTGACTATTTGTGCCCTGTTAAAAGATGACCGCTTCGGATGACCTGACGGAAGGACGACGAACAAAGACCCATCACTACAGCTCAGGTGACTTTGAGTCAGCTGAGCTAGAAACCTTTATTGTGACTTACCTGATATCTTATAATCATTTGCTATTCCATATTTATTCACTTAATAATTCTGCAGAAGTGACTGGATACATACCCTAGAGGGGAGCACTGTATTTTTGTCGAATCAGATAAAACCCTCTGCTGGAAGACACAACCTCGATGGTTGGCTGATATGGTCACAGGATTAATAAATAGCAAATATTAATGCTGTTGGCAATTTTGTAGGGGTTGAAGAGGCCATTGTGTATGAGCTACACCACACACTTATTCCATAAATAGTTGTGGTCCTCTCAACTGCGTGTAAACAATTGGAATGCCTAATGCGACACACAACTGATGCGACAAGGTATCTACATAACTATAAGGCCGTGTTGCCAGCAAGACGGTTTACCAGCCAAGTGAGGAATACATGAAGCAACTGTTGTTACATTTATCTTGAGTGACAGCTCTTCGCCCCGGCAACCGTTTGAACAGGCGCTTCAAGTGAACAGGCCTAAGTCTGTACATGGCACAGGCTCAGACAGAATGGCCCGTCACGTGGTTTGCACTGGTCCTTGAATGTGCACACAGGATGCCCGGCCGGTGAGCTGTTATTCAAACGAAATGTTATAACTCTGGTTCCATGCACACCTCGTTGGCTGGTTTCCGTTTTGCTGGCAAACGGATACATGGCTACGCTAACATAGTCTTAATGTCATAATCGACCTGTCGATGATGCTACATAGCAGAGGGAGCAATTAAAATTCAACTATTTTTACTAAGAGTAACCACTTGAGTGCACTTGAAGCGCAGCTATGGGCGTTGCAAAGATGCCTGTCGAGTGTTTGTTAACTGGCATTTGGTTGGGTGCCAGACAACGACACACCACCTGGTGTTTAAGTGTTTCGTAACCGTTAAAACCTTGCAGCAAGAAAATCAGTAGCTTCTTTAGAAGCACAAGATTTCTGCTGCCTCTTAAGCGTAGCCTTACAGAGAATACCGCTGTTTCACTTGAAATCAAGAAATATAAAAAGTTGCCTTCTTGACCTTGGAAATGACATGAAGTACTGGTGCATTGTGGGTAAAGTTTGCCATGCTGCAGCTCCACCTATATTTAATGTAAGGAACTATCCTTTATTCTAGAAAACTGAAAAAGGACAAAACAGCTGATGATTTCTCCATTCTCTAGGTGCGTGACGGATGTTGCAAGACCCCAGTTTTCTCATGACGGACGTTACATGTGACGGACATTACAGTTTTTTTTTAGCCCTCAGCCCTTAGGCTGATGGGCTATCGTCGTCACCCAAGCTGTCCGTCCGTCAGTCCGTCCCTCCGGCGTCCGTTAACTTTTACCTTGTGAGCGGGATATCTCTAAAAGGATTCACCGTAGGAATCTTTTTTCTTTAGTGAATATGTTTGTCGACATATCTCGGTCAAGTTCGAAGATGGGTGACCTTGACCTATTTTTCTACATTTTAGAGCTGATTATAGGAAAACACTTAGAAGCTTATTTCTCAGGAACCATTGGGTGGATTTTCACAAAACTTACTATGATCATTGGGACAGATTTCTGTACTTGCTGTACAAGGTAGGGGGCGCCACCTACAATTTCTGACTTTCAAGAATTTTTCTCGGATTTTTCAAATTTGGCCTTGTGAGCGGGATATCTCTGGAAAGATTCACCGTATGAATTTTATTTCTTCGGTGAAGATGTATATCTACAAATACTCGGCCAAGTTCGAAGATGGGTGACCTTGACCTATTTTTCTACGTTTTACAGCTGATTATAGAAAAACACATAAGCTTATTTCTAAGGTACCATTGGGTGGATTTTCACAAAACTTACTATGATCATTGGGACTGATGGTTTTTACCTGCTGGACAAGTTTTGTGGAGCCACCTACAATATCTCATTTTAAATGAATTTTTATGGGATTTTTCAACTTTTGCCCTGTGAGCGAGATATCTCCAAAGGTATTCAACTCAGGAACTTCATTTCTTCAATGCTGATGCATATTTACAAATTCTTGGTAATGTTCAAAGATGGGTGACCTATTGACCTACTCTCAAGGTTACAGAGCTTAGATTAGGGTAAAACTTAGGAGCTTATTTCTCAGGAAGCATTTGGTGGATTGTTATGGAACATGGTACATGCCTCTCCAGTTTAAATTTATAACTGAGACATGTACAGATATAGTCCATGTGAGAACAAATATTTCGTACTTGTTACTGTTACCACGTATAAACACTATTCTTTTGGCTGAGGGCTTTTGTCAGCTCTTGCTGATATTCTAGTTATCTCTAGCTGTATCATACTTGTCATACTTTCCGGCAGACTCTTAATATTATTTACTTTGTCTTGACAAGACCTAAGAGAATTAAAAAGGTTATGTCAGAATTCCATCTAATTTTTTCAAAATAAAAATAGCTTTTATTTTTACAATTATTGTGCACTTTTATCATTGTAACCCTGGTGGTACAATACAAAATCTAAAATGTAGCACAGCTTAGAATAAGAATGAATCAAATACAGAAAATTATAACATTCATCTAGTTTATGCACCAGCTGGGGCGGGGGGGGGGCGCAGGGCAGAGGGAAAGCCTGCTAGTAGTGGCCAAGCTTAGCCAAGGCAAGCTGCCTGGAGAGGGTTACATAATACAAGTGAAGGCTGTACTACTAGGTGGGCCTGATGTAAACAACACTTGACATGGTGTATGAAAACTTGAATAAAAGCTTCTCTTTTCAATCAATTCCTTTATAATTTCAGATTTTAAAGAATATTAATTTCAGAAATATTAAATCCTTAAGTATATATGCTGGGAAAAATTAAATCAACAGTGCTTACAGGGGAAAAACGTGCCGTCGCCAAAGTTGGACAAAAGGTACTGATTTTTTATTTATGCCAATAACTTAAAAAAATTGCAAAAATCAGATCTAATTTTGGGTAAACAATTGAATCTTGATTTAATAAAGTTATATCCCTGATAAAAAGTCTCCAGCTTCAGCAATTCTCCTGTAGAGTGAGTAAATGATTTTTAAAAAATTGCATTATATTTGGACCCTTAACTTCAAAACAATACTCAATACTGATCTAAGTTTTTATATGTTAATGGAAAATATATGGAAGAATATAAATACTAAATATAATCAAAAACAGACCAGTGGTTTCGATATTAGGCAGCCTTGAGGTGTAATAATAGTTTTTATGGAAAACGGAGGTTTTTCCTTAATATGTCGAAGGAACAAAGTCCTAGTGACCCAATTTTCGGTATGGTAGGAGAGTGTGGGGACATCTAACTGAATGCAAAATTTTGGATAACGTTTCAATGGTTTCAATATGTGCCCTGTTAACGGACGGACGGACAACGGACAAAGGACCACGACTATAGCTCAGATGACTTCTAGTCAGCTGAGCTAAAAACAGTAACAAGAAATGTGTTATTGAAGTTGTGGTGACATTTAAAAGGGGCGTAAGACGATCTTCTGCTATTGGCAGCGATGACCACTGTTTAATATGGGTTATTGAGAGCGGGCGAGTTTTGCACAGTTAGTCAAACGCTTGTTGGTGTTAAAGTGTCAATTGGCCATTCTGAATCCGACGTTTTGCGGTGTGCTCGATGAAATGTTACATAGAGAGTAGGACACGGGTTGATGTAGTGACAAAGCCATTATTTTTGTATCAAAGTGGAACTTACCTGACTAAGAGCATCTTTGTCCCCCATAAAGCATGACTTCTATGTAAAAAAAATTGACATATGCGGTGCGGATTTAACCATGCATTCATACATAAACCCCTTATGCTCGGGATAACTTTTTTCCTTGTGTCGCTGGACCACATGACAGATAAATCTGGCCTTGGCTGCTTTAAGGTGGTCCATCTGTGTGTTTAATTGGGTTAATTATTAAACGAACGTCTTTAGCTCAGCACGTCATCTTATCTTTGAGCAGTAAGTAATAATTAGAGGTACTTCATTTATAGTTAATTTGACAAAAACACCCGCTGGCATTTGGACTGCGTCATCCATTGTTACCCAAATGATTGTCACATGATCTTTTGCCAAGCTCAGTGTTCGAGCAATTTTCACTTGCACATGTGTCTTCGTCATTAACCCACCGTACCATCCAGTACAAATATTGACGTATAATGTAATACTGGTTCAGGTTTATTGGTCTTTCATCTTTACTTAAAACATATGTATAATCACCGTCCTATTGTATTGGCATATAATCGTTGATACGCAGACCTTAATGAGGCCCATCTGTGTGTTTAATTTGGGTATTCAAAAAAGTTTGTCTGTGGAAAAATATGTCTTCTTATCTTTGAGTGTTAATTTCGGTATTTTTACATGTAAATAAAAGACATAGGACCGCGCCCCTTTATTTTCCCAATAAAAGGGTATGTGGACTAAATGTTGCACAAAGCTAAGTAACTGTTTATCGTTATATATGTACAATTAACCATGACAAGGTTTAAAATAATGATGTGGTGATTTGCAAGTAATCGAGGTCACTGGCATGTGTTATACCTAGCTCACCAATAACTTATTTTTTGCAGTACCAATTATACAAGAGGGCATATCTAAGAACTTCGTGAGCACTTAACCATGACCTTTAATAAAATTTATGATGAACAAATCAAACACAATAGAAATTAATTTTTATGCCCCCGCCACAAAGTAGCCGGGGCATATAGTTTTACCCATGTCCGTCATTCCGTCCTTCCGTGCCTCCGTCATTCCGAAATCAAACAGTTGTACGGACTCTTTTTTTCGCAATGCCTGCAGATATTGGCCTGATGTTTAGTGTGTGGGCAGATAATGACCAGTTACAGATCGAGTTCGCGTTTCGTCCCGGTTGACCTACTTTTGACCGTTTTACCGCTCCTAAACTTAGTAAATTTCATGAAAAATAGAAATTTTCATGACAAGTACACATGTACGGACTTTTGTTCGCAATGCCTGCAGATATTGGCCTGATTTTTGGTGTGTGGGCAAATAATGACCAGTTACAGATCGAGTTCGCGTTTCGTCCCGGTTGACCTATTTTTGATCTTTTTACGGCTCCTTAACTTAGAAAATTTCATGAAAAATAGAAATTTTCATGTCAAATACACATGTACGGACTTTTTTCGCAATGCCTGCAGATATTGGCCTGATTTTTGGTGTGTGGGCAGATATTGACCAGTTACAGATCGAGATCGTGTTTCGTCCCAGTTGACCTACTTTTGACCGTTTTTCGGCTCCTGAACATAGAAAATTTCATGAAAAATATGAATTTTCATGACAAATACATATGTACAGACTTTTTTCGCAATGCCTGCAGAAATTAGCCTGATTTTTGTTGTGTGGGCAGATATTGACCAGTTACAGATCGAGTTCATGTTTCGTCCCAGTTGACTTATTTTTGACCGTTTTACGGCTCCTGAACATTGAAAATTTCTTGAAAAATAAATATTTTCATGACAAATAAACATGTACGGACTTTTTTCGCAATGCCTGCAGATATTGGCCTGATGTTTGGTGTGTGGGCAGATAATGACCAGTTACAGATCGAGTTCACGTTTTGTCCCAGTTAACCTACTTTTGACCGTTTGACGGTGCCCTAACATAGAAAATTTCATAAAAAAATATAAATTTTCATGACAAGTGCACATGTACGGACTTTTTGTCTCAATGCCTGCAGATACGGGCCTCATGTTTGGTGTGTTGGGAGATAATGACCAGTTCCAGATCGAGTTCGCGTTTCGTCCCGATTTACCTATTTTGATTGTTTTATGGCTCTTAAACATAGAAAATTTCATGAAAAATATAAATTTTCATGACAAATGTACATGTACAGCCGGTTTTAGCCCTCAGCTCATAGGCTGATGGGCTATTGTCGTCACCCAAGCTGCCCGTCTGTCCGTCCGTCTGTCCGTCCGGCGTCCGTCCGTCCCACATCTGTTAACTTTTACCTTGTGAGCGGGGTATCTCTAAAAAGGATTCACCGTTGGAATTTGATTTCATCAGAGAAGATGTATATCGATAAAATCTCGGTCAAGTTCGAAGATGGGTGACCTTGACCCTTTTTTCTACATTTTAGAGCTGATTATAGAAATACACTCAGAAGCTTTTATCTCAGGAACCATTCTGTGGATTTTCACAAAATTTACTACGATCATTAGATCTGATGGTCTGTACGTGCTGCACAGTTTTGGTGGCGCCACCTGCAATTTCTGATTTTTTAATCAATTTTTATGGGATTTTCAATTTTGGCCTTGTGAGCGGGGTATCTCTAAAAGGATTCACCGTTGGAATTTTATTTCATCAGTGAAGATGTATATCGATAAAATCTCGGTCAAGTTCGAAGATGGGTGACCTTGACCCATTTTTCTACATTTTAGAGCTGATTTTAGAAATACACTCAGAAGCTTATATCTCAGGAACCATTCTGTGGATTTTCACAAAATTTACTATGATCATTGGGACTGATGGTCTGTACGTGCTGCACAATTTTGGTGGCGCCACCTGCAATTTCTGATTTTTTATTCAGTTTTTATCGGATTTTTCAATTTTGGCCTAGTGAGCGGGATATCTCTAAAAGGATTCACCGTTGGAATTCTATTTCATCAGTGAAGATGTATATCAACAAAATCTTGGTCAAGAGCAAAGGTGGGTGACCTTGACCTATTTTTCTTTGTTTTAGAGCTAATTATACAAAAACACTCAGGAGCTTATATCTCAGGAACCATTGTGTGGATTTTCACAAAACTTACTATGATCATTTTGAAAGATGGTCTGTGCGTGCTGCACAAGTTTGGTGGCACCACCTACACCTACAATTTCTGATTTTTAGCTCAGCTGACTATAAGTCATCTGAGCTATAGTGGTAGTCCATTGTCCGTCCGTCTGTCCGTCCGTCCGTAGATGTGGCACGTTTGGAAACGGTAAGACCTAGGAATCCAAAATTCGGCATAATGTTAGAGGTCCCGAAGATCTCCTACCAAGCCGAAAACCGGGTCTTTGCGACTTCGTTCCTTTGAGAAATTAAGAAAAAACCTCATTTTTTTAAATTAAAAACCTATTTTCACACTTCAGGACTGCCTAATATCAAAACCACTCAACTGTTTTTCCTCAAATTTGCCATAAATATTCCTCTATATAGTTCCTATGTACATGCCAGAAATTAGGTCTGTATTATATAAAAAAAGTTATGGGCTCAAACATAATCCTTTTTGTAAAAAAACAGGAAAGATATTTGATCACTTAACACAAAACATGTTAAAACTAAGGACTTTTTTCCCAGTAATATAACTTTAATTAATCACAATTAAATTGTATACCCAAAGTTAGATCAAAATCTTTTAAATTTTTTTAAATATTAGCAAAAATAAGTGTTTAAAGTGTTAAAGGTAGGGACTTTTTTTCAGTAATACAACTTTAATTGATCAAAATTTATTGTATACCAAAAATTAGATCAAAATCTGTTAAATTTTTTTAATATTGGCAAAAATATAAAATTGGTACTTTAAATTTTGCCCAAGTTTGACCATGGCACGTTTTTTTCCTGTCAGTACTGTAGATTTAATTTTCACAGCATGCTTTTGTTGGCATTTTGTCTGTTAACACCATAAATTTGAACCCAGTTGATCAAAACCTGTAGATTTTATTCAAGTTTTCAAGCTCCATGTCACATCAAGTTTACATCAAGCTAGTGTTATGCAGTTTGCTACAGCTCAGCTCCCCAGCTTCAGCTCTAAGTTCCTTAAATTTAACATACAGTTAGATGTCTCCAAAATCCCCTACCATACTAAGAATTTGATCACTTTGACTTAATTCCTTCGAAATATTAATGAAAAACTTCATTTTTCCATTAAAAACCCATTGTTACACTGTAAGACTGCCTAATATCAAAACCAATGATCTGACTTTGATCTTATATATAATATACATATTTTTCTATACATCCGCTATGCACATGCCAGAAATAATGTCAGTATTCCGTAATTGTTTTACGTTATGGGCCCAAACATAATGCACTTTTTAAAAAATCAAGAAATATATTTACTCCCTTAACAAGAGGATTGCTGAAGCTAAGGATTTTTTGTCAGGGATGTAACATTATTTAATCAAGATTCAATTGAATACCCAAAATTAGTTTTGAATTTTTCAAATTTTATAAGTTATTAGTATAAATATAAAATTAGTACCTTAAATTTTGCCCAACTTTGACCATGGCACGTTTGTTTCCTGAGAGCACTGTTGATATAATTTTCATATCATGCACACATAAGGATTTCATCTTTGTAGTTTAGAAAGCTGAAAGAAATTGGCCAAATATTGTAGCTTTTATTAATGTTTTTTTATGAGACCATGTCAGACCCAGGCTTAATCCAGCCCCTTTTCAGTCACCTGTATGTTGACCTTGTTGACCTTTCATCAGATTATGCATGCCTCAGCGAAGCATACACTGGGGCAGCCAGGCAGCTAATGCCCAGCCACAGTTGATCCAGGTGTCCAACCCAACTCATCTAGTAGTTGTTTTGAAAAACAACATAACAATAAACAATAAATTAATAATTTTGTATTGGTTTTTTATAACAAATTAAAGAAAAATTAATAGAAAAGGAATTTGTTAGTTGATGAGTAACAGAAAATTAACTTGCAGTTACTGATGATGTAAGAATCTTGTATGGATGGATAGAATGTCAATGTCAATGTTATTCCAAATAACACCATGCAGTCACCTATGGTATTTCTCAGTGAAATTTTAATGATAAAAAAATAAATCATATTATTCATTACTAATCATTAGGGACCATACTAAAAGAAATTAATGATAGATAAAGATGCAGTTGATAATATTAATCTAGATTCCTACTGTGTCTAGTGTGTAGATTGATGTGAATGTAGTCCAAAGTGAATATATTACATTAATTTTTTAATATAAATAAAAGCCATAAAAATCAGGTACTGAGATCATTATTTAAATTTGTGAATTTTGTATATTCTGGATTCTCAACATCTTTGTTTGGCTAAAACTGAATAAATACTAGACATGGTGTGAATGCTTTGCAAATGTATTTGAATACGAATATGAATATGTACTGTATTAAAAAATTTTATTGCATAAGAATGGGAATTCAGGTAAAAATGAGAGTATTTGAGTACCAGTGCAGATACTTTCAAAATGTATTCATGAATGCATTCATGAATATATTCTATAATATTTTTTCAAT
The DNA here is from genome assembly GCA_026874595.1 of Sipunculus nudus. NCBI lineage: Eukaryota > Metazoa > Annelida > Sipuncula > Golfingiida > Sipunculidae > Sipunculus > Sipunculus nudus. The sequence continues at coordinate 53,253,344 of CM049321.1, forward strand.
AATCATTTCAGTTATATTTTATTTTAAAAAATCATGATTTTCTTATTATGTTTTTTTATAAAACTTATATTGGCAGAATATTTGTTATTAAATTTTAATAAAACTCGTTAAACTCTTTTATTATATGTGCTGCTTTATATGGCCGAGTCAAAATCTGTGTGACAATAGCACTCCATTTGTTAATATAATAAATGAAATCAATCCTCTTCCCTGTCTCCAAAGATACTATCAAAATCATACATAAGCTAAACACCAACAACTCATAATAAAGCTTATATTTATTACCACACAAAACAAGCATTTGCCTCTTTCCCAAATGATATTTTTTATCTTATACAACAGCTGAGCGCCGTGACCCATGGGTCCCTAGTTTTTTCCTGGAAGTACTGTGGATTTAATTTTCACAGCATGTACACATAAGGATTTAATCTGTTAAATTCTGAAATTTGAAAATAAAAACTGCAAAATTAGGCTAGTTATTGAATTTTTTGGAGGCTCTTGTTGCATTTTCCTTACATTGTCAAGCAGTCCACTTTTGTCACTTTAGGTCATTCAGTGCAGCTCTCTATGCTCCCAAGGCTGTTGGCCTATTTGTTCCCTTGGTGCATCACTAAATGGTTTAGCTCATGTCCATTATTCTATAATTTACAGAGTTTCATTTTAGGAGGGCCATTTTCTCATAGATTTTCTAATGATAATATACATAGAAAACCAAAAGAAATAACAATATTTTGCAGTGACTAACATTTTCCAAAATTCAGCTGAGCGATATGACCCATGGGTCCCTTGTTTAATGAATTTTCATCGAATTTTTCAATTTTGGCCTTTTGTGCAGGATATCGCCAAAGGTATTCAACACAGGAACTTCATTTCTTCAGTGCTATTGCATGATATTTACAAAATCTTGGTCAAGTTCAAAGATGGGTGATCTTGACCTACTTTTCAAGGTCAAAGAGCTTAGTATAGAAAAAAAACATAGGAGCTTATTTCTCAGGAAGCATTTGGTGGATTGTTATGAAACATGGTACATACCTCTCCAATTTAAATTTATAACTGATTATCAGCTTTTGCTAATATTCTAGTTTCGCAATGCAATGCTTACAGATACTGGCCTAATGTTTGGTCTTTGGGCGCATAATGACCACTGACATATCGAGTTAGCGTTTCGTCCCAGTTGACCTATTTTTGACCATATGACAGATCCTGAACATAGAAAATTTCATGAAAAACAGAAATTTTTATGAAAAATTCACATGTATGGACTTTTTTCACAATGCCTGCAGATACTGGTCTGATTTTTGGTGTGTTGCTTGATAATGACCCGTTACAGGTCGAGTTTGCATTTTGCCCTTGTTGACCTACTTTTGACCATACGACACCTGATGAACTTAAAAAAGTGTACAAAATTTAACAAATGTTTCTAATTTGCCCCAGGCGTGGGCATTCGTGTCGTTCCGACACATCTAGTTTTATCTGCTTTAAGTTTTAAGCTATTGATTAAATACACCCATTCTTTAGAGAAATAGTGAATAGTAATTAGAGTAATCTATGATTTTGATTACTTTTTCAGTGTAGTTTATAAAGATTAAAATAACTTATCTGCTCTGAACCCAAACGTAATTGATAACAATTACATTTTAAAATGTAATCCATTATAATCGGTTACGATTGCAGATTAAAATTATATATATATATATATATATATATATATATATATATATATATATATATATATATATTATGAGGAGTTTGATGATAAAAAGGATGTAGATTCCTTAGATGACTCCAGAGTTTATGACTGACACCTTCAATGTCAGTTCTTTGTTTGATGAGGTTGAGGTAGTAGAGTCCTCTCTTGACTCTGAAATGGAGTTATTTGAGCCATTCATATATCATGGTTTTGTATCACTTTCAAGTGATTTTTTTCAGATTCTACCCCTATTAGAAATTGTAGGGAAACTGGTTCAGGCCAGACTCTCTTGTTAGCAAACACTTTGCCATTTTCTAATAGGTCCTTTACTGGTGCACATTCACTTGTTAATGGTGTGTTTTCAGACAGGCACACTTCAGTTCCGCTTCACAGTATCCATTTAAAGTCAGATTTGATTTCTGGGAATATTACTGTGGGCATAAGAACTTCTTTACCCTTTAAGCGAATTCAGTTGCTACTAGGCAATGCTGTTGCAGGTGACAAAACCTGACCAATAGTGACAGAAAAGTCGTCCCTTGATCAGGACACTGATCTGGAAAGTCAGGAAATTCCTGGTTTGTATCCTTCATGTGCTGTAACTAGATCTATGGCAAAGAAAAACACACATGAGGAAAATGGTCAAGATAATAACACTCTTGGAGTCACTAGTGACTCGTCTAACGACTCGCCCGTACAGGATGCAGCATTCTCAAGGTCAGAGCATATCGCGGAACAGCAAGGACCCTGCTATTTCATGTTTGTTTCCCAGGGCTGTTTCTAAAGATGAGCTGTCACAGAACCCAGTTTGTTTCTATGTAAAAAATGGAGTGCTTTTGCGTAAATGGTGACCACCTTGTGTATGCGCTAATGATGAGTAGGCCATCAAACATCAAATAGTAATGCCAAAAAGCTTTCGCAGTGAAGTTCTAAGCATGGCACATGAGGTTCCTTTGTTTGGCCATTTAGGTATAAATAAAACTTATCAGAAAGTTAGTATACACTTCTATTGGCCTAACCTCAGGAAAGATGTACAATATTGTAAATCATGCCATACATGCCAGATGGTAGGCAAGCCCAATCAGAACCCTCCTAAGGCCCCACTTTGGCCTATTCCTGCTTTCGAGGAATAATTCAGTACGATTATTGTTGATTGTGTTGGACCACTGCCCAAAACAAAATCTGGACATGGATACTTGCTTACAATTATGTGCACATCTACCAGATTCCCCGAGGCAATACCATTGCGCAAAATTAATGCTAAAAGTGTTGTCAAAGCTCTGACCAAGTTTTTTTTTACAACTTTTGGATTACCAAAATCCGTCCAGTCTGACCAAGGGTCTAATTTTATGTCTGGCTTATTCCAACAAGTTATGCTTCAGCTAGGTATAAAAAGGTTCAGCTCTTCGCCATAACATCCTGAATGCCAGGGCGCCCTCGAGCGTTTTTTAACCAGACATTAAGAAACATTATCAGGACTTATTGCTATGTCACACAGAAAGACTGGGATGAAGTAATTCACCTATTACTTTTTTCTGTCAGAGAATCCTTTCAAGAGTCCTTGGGTTTCAGTCCCTTTGAACTAGTTTTTGGACACTCCGAGGTCCATTGAAACTGCTTAAAGAAAAACTAGTGTGTGAAAATCCTGATTCTCTTAGTTTACTGCAGTATGTCTCAGACTTTCGCGCTAAACTACACAATGCTTGTGAGATTGCAAAGTCAAATCTCAAATCTGCATAAAGTAAATTGAAAACAAAGTATGACAAGCACACTGTAAGTAGGACGTTTGGGCCTGGTGAAAAGGTCCATGCCATACTTCTCATCTCTGGCAGACCTCTGCAAATTAGGTAGTTTGGTCCTTACATTTCTGACAAGAAAGTCAGTGATTTAAATTACATACTGTAGACCCCAGATAGACGTAAGAAGAAACAACTGTGCCATGTTAACATGTTGAAACCATATCATGAGAGAAATAGCACATAAGATGTTGTACAAAATGTTATTGCTGTTAATTGTGTAAAAACTGACCCTGACCCAGTTAAAATAGATACTGATTGTAAGTGTGATGTAGACATTCAGTGTGGTACAGTACCATTAAAAACTCAGACGTGCTTAAAAACCTGGATGCCAAACTGTCACACCTTACTGAACAACAAAATAAAAGACCTTAAGAAACTTCGGCGTAATTATGAACATTTGTTTAGTGATATTCCAACGCGAACTAACATGTTGTGCCATGACGTCGATGTTGGCGTGGCAAGCGCAGTCAAACAACATCCTAATAGACTGGATCCAGAAAAGCAAAAGTATCTACAGGATGAGATTCAATATTTGCTGAACAATGATTTTATTGAACCTAGTAACAGTAACTGGAGTTCACCATGTATTCTTGTGCCAAAACCTGATGGAAATTACCGTATGTGCACAGATTATCGAAAACTGAACTCTGTCACCAAGACTGACACTTTCCCGATTCCGAGGAGCGATGATTGTATTGATGGAGTCGGTAGCTCCAGGTATGTTTCCAAGTTTGACTTGCTAAAAGGATTCTGGCAAGTTCCGCTGACAGATCGAGCGAAAGAAGTGTCCGCATTTGTAACGCCGCAAGGACTATACCAGTATAAAGTTATGCCGTTTGGCATGAAGAAATCGCCAGCAACGTTCCAGCGCCTCATCCATATGGTTGTCAAGGACATTCAGGGTTGCGACGCATATATTGATGACCTCATCGTGTACAGCGACATCTGGGAGAAACATCTGCAAATTCTTCGTGACCTCGTCGAAAGACTCAGTGAAGCACGTCTGACCGTCAACTTAGTAAAATCTGAGTTTTGTCATGCACAAGTAACATTTTTGGGTCATATAGAAGGGCAGGGTCAGGTAAAACCTGTTGATGCTAAGATAAGTGTTATTTCTGCATTTACCTAGACCAGAAAACAAAAAGCAAATTATGCGTTTTCTTGGTATTGTCGGGTACTACAGGAAGTTTTATCCAAATTTTGCTGCTGTAGCTGAACCTTTGACTAATTTGTTAAAGAAGAAACAAAAGTTTGTATGGAGTGTTCAGTGTGAAAGTGAATTTCAGAATTTGAAAGCAATTCTGCAAAGTTCACCAGTTTTAGCAGCTCCAGACTTTTCTGTACCTTTTAAGTTAGCTGTAGATGCTAGTGATACTGCTGCTGGTGCTGTGTTGTTACAAGAATGCAATGATGGCATAGATCATCCAATTAGTTATTTCTCAAGAAAGTTTAATGCAAACCAGAAAAACTACTTCACTTTTGAAAAAGAATGTTTGGCTTTGATTTTGGCGTTGCAACATTTTGAAGTTTATGTTACTTCATCAGTCAGGCCTATCATTGTCTTCAGTGATCACAATCCCCTCACGTTCATGAACAAGTTGAAGTGTAAAATTCAAAGATTGTTGAAATGGAGTTTGTTCTTACAGGATTACAATCTTGATTTCATACACATTAAAGGGAAAGACAATGTACTTGCTGATTGCTTATCGAAATGTTTATAAAATGTTGTAAACAGGATGTTTATGTAATATAGTAAAAAAGATGATTTTTGAGATGTTGTTAGAATTGTGGTGGTTGTGATCGCAAAAAGAAAAATTTCCGAGAAAACTTTCTTTTTTTCTTACAGGAGGGGGAGTGTTACAGGTGCTCTTTTTATATGTTACACGGGCGTAGCTAATGTTGTGGCGCTCGTGTCTGGCCGCGTATAACATTCCGTGTTTAATCCGTACTGGTTGAAATCTTGTTGTTATGCTGGCTTGGGGCGAGATCAGGTGTACACCATGGTGAGTAGAGGCACGGCGATGTCTTTCTAGAGAATTCCTGAAACGCGTGTTTACTCGGATTGCGCAAGATCTTAAAGACTGTTCGAGAAGTGGAAAATTCTCGGCTTCAGGTGTGAAGGTATATATAGGGGTGTGTTTTACAACGGAGGGGCAGAGAGGGAGAGAGCAGCAGAGCAGATTCCAGCGGACCCAGAAGCGTGTGTCAGGACCTTATCCGATGAATGCGGCAATTATAGATTTTCAAAGACTTTCTCCCAGATTTTATGCATTTTGACTTCAGTTTACTTTCTGGGTTGTTGCAAGAACTTTCCACTGGACTGTCATTCTCCGAGAGTTTACATTCAAAGGACTTATCAGTGTGATTGTGTTGGTATCCAGGTACTGTGCAAATACATTATTTTCTCTGTGATTGTATTGACTTGTTGCTATACCGCTGTTTTACTTTATAATTGTATTGATTTAGTGTATTGTAATGTTAGGGTTATTTTAAGAATAAATTAGTTATTTGTTAACAAAAAACTACTGACTTCTTTATTCATTCCCCTAGACATTTCACGCTGCCTAGTGTTACAGAATCGGATTTTACATCCGTTACAGAATATGTGTTCATATTAGGATCTGTTCATATTAGGATCTGTTTATATTAGGATGCAGCATTCTCAAGGTCAGAACTTATCGCGGAACAGCAAGGACCCTGATATTTCATGTTGTTTCCCAGGGCAGTTTCTAAAGATGAGCTGTCACAGAACCCAGTTTGTTTCTATGTAAAAAATGGAATGCTTATGCGTAAATGGCGACCACCTTGTGTATGCGCTTTCGCTGTGAAGTTCTAAGCATGGCACATGAGGCTCCTTTGTTTGGCCATTTAGGTATAAATAAAACTTATCAGAAAGTTAGTATACACTTCTATTGGCCTAACCTCAGGAAAGATGTTGTACAATATTGTAAATCATGCCATACATGCCAGATGGTAGGCAAGCTGTTTATATTAGGTTCCGTAACAATATATATATACCAATGTCCAAAACAATCATCTCACTGAATTTGAGTCTTTCAAGGTCTTTCATGTCTTTCAAGACGAATCATTCCAGTCACTCAAGGGGAGTCGTCAGAGTCATACTAGACCAGTAACTCAACTCATTCCAGTCATTCAATTCAATTAATATTACTAGGAGAACGCAATACCCATCATGTTTATAAATTACCCCCTCCCCCCCCCCCCCCCGGTATTGATTTTTATAATACCAGAATCGTGACTGCTGAGTGTTAGAACCCCGTGTACTATTGGATTAAAACTGGAAAGAAACCTGCCCTTCTGTTCACATCGGAGTGGTTTCCCACTGGTATGCATAAAGTTGTGAAGATTAAGGTCACATGAGCGGGAAAAGCATTTACCACACTGTTTACATTTGAATGGTTTCCTTCCAAAATTGAATTTTATTGTGTCAAGTCAGGTCGGAGAAACATTAACCACATTCATCACATTTAAATGTTTTTCTCCAGTATGAATTCTATTGTGCACAATTAAATAAGATATATATGAGAAACAATTACCACATAGTTCACATTTGTATGGTTTCTCTCCAATGTGAGTTCTTTTTTTTTTATTTACACAAAAAAATTAACATACATAAAAATATCCAAAAGCAACAAAACAGGTAATAAAGTTACATAACAATAGACGCTTCCTGTCACAATACATGCCTAACACAAAAGTCTTACAGGGACAAACCCAACATTCAGTTTCACTTTTGCTGCCTATTTGCACTGATAACTTTAATGATTGTAACTCGCTTAGGAAATTTCCCCATTTTCAAAATATAAATATATTTTTTTGTTTTAATCTGCGATATTTCTTTCACCATGATATACCTGTTCTGAATACCTACACAATTCCGTAAAATCTGGCAATTGACCTTTACACCTACAAACATACATACACACATATATCCTTTAACAGTTTGAATAATAGTGTTTGCCCTTTGTGAACCATATTCATTCAAATAATTGGACACACTCTGGGACAAAACCAAAGTGTATGTTTCATAGTTTCTTCTTCCTGTTTACAAGATGTACAAGAGGAACTATTCACCAAATCGATCCTAAAGAGAAAGGAATTATAAAATAAGCAGTTATGCATTATCCTGCACTGGAAATATCTCAGTTTACTATCAACTTTTGTTCTGTATAAATATTTAAAACCTTTATTTTCACTGAAATCCTGTAAAACCTGTCTAGAAACAGTTTGGTCATATCTTTATTTTAATCAGGTTACAAAAATCAGGGCTGCTTCTCGTCTCATAATCGATTTTATTTGTAATATATATTTTTTCCATGGTAATGGTAAGGCATTTTTTAAACTATGATAATCTAAAAAATTCAATTTAAAACCACACTTTTCATTAAATTCATTATATTTCAACCAGCTTAAATTATGCACTCTCTCGCACAAGACATGTTTCAGCTTTGAAACCCCTCTGTATCAAACTTTTTTTCTTACCACTTTTTCATCAATTTTAATATTTGAATTAAACCATAATGGTTCCTCAAGTATGTCCCCAACATTATTTACATCATTGTACTTATATCTCGCCCGACAGCGTAATATATCTACCCAAAATGGACTGCACTGAGCAGATAAAGATATAATATCCTTTTTATCAATAATCACTTTAAGAACATATTTTATATTCTTTCTTAAATTCTTTAAGGCCAGCCCTCTCCATATTTTTAGCTTTAACTCCTCTCCAACGAAGAGTCTTTTTATCCAGCCTACTTTTAGGGCAATATTGTTGCATTCAATGTTAATCATGTCCAGTCCTCCTGTCTGTTTAGAATTATATATAATCTTCTCTTAATTTTATTTGTGCCCCCGTGCAAAACAAACTTATAAAGGTTTGAAGACATTATTTTATAAAATTGTTTCGTTGGTCCAGGAAGGACTGCCATTACAAAAGTTAATTTCGATAATATATGTATAATACTGACATTACATAAGTGTATCAGTGTTATTTTCCCTATAGGTGTTAATATTCGATCGGACCACGTTTTATTATTCTATCATTTTTATCCATCTGCTTGTTATAATTTATTTCGACCATTTTTGGCCAGTTTTTAGTTATCTTTATATCTAAAACTGATACAGGCTCCTCAGTCAATTTTTTTCCTTACTGATTAATTTTATCTTTTCCGTTTGATCATTTTTGAAAGAGTTTAAATTAAAGTTTATTTCTTTGTTTAATTTTAACCCAGATGTGTTCTGAAACTCTTCGAAGTTCTGTAATGTTGTCCTGAGGTTTCCACATCAGATAAGAATAAACACGTCATCGGAATATTGTGGGATCTTATACTCCTTATAAAAATATCTAGACCCTTTTTATATTTTCATTTTTTTCTAATTTTCATAGCTTGTATTTCAATTGCAATAATAAAGAGGTAGGGCAACCTTGCCTGACCCCTCTTGATAATTTAAAGAAAATTGAAAAAATATATATTGTTTTATAACACACGAACTTATATCTGAATATAGTGTTTATCCACCTGATAATATAAGGACCAAAACTGCCAAGTGTTAAAGCTTGTTTGATGTGTCTCATTTCTAAAAAAAAATCAAAAGCCTTTTCAAAGTCGGCTGTCATTAAGTATGCGGGTTTATTGTTTCGGCGAGGTGCATTATTGATGTTATTTTATTTATATTTGCTCCTATATAGCGTCATTTTATAAATCCAATTTGGTCCTGATGAATAATGTTGGTCAAAGTAAGTTTTAATCAGTTTGAAATGCATTTTTGCAATTATTTTGTAGTCTATGTTGAGCAATGAAATTGGTCTCTAGCTTTTTTTAACAAGAGGATATCTTTTCCTGTCTTTGGAATTATTGTTTTAATACCCCATTTCTGAGTTATCCACATCTATCCTAGGCTATAACTATGTACAGAACCATGTCCATAAGGACAATTTAAACTCTGGCCAAAATTATTTGTAAAATTCTTTGGGCAGACCATCTGTTCCAGGAGATTTATTTGAGGGCAAGGTTTTCAAAAGTTCTGTTACTTCAGACTCTGTTATATCTCTGTCACACCAATCTTTAATTTCTTGGGTTATTTTTTTCTATATCAATATCATTATTAAAAGGATCTTCTAAAATGCTGTCAGCCCGTAAAGTTTTTAATAAAATCTATGCGCTCTAGAATTTCTGCTGGTTCACGTATGGTTGCCTTGATCATATGTTTCTTACTAATTTCTTTTTCTAAATTTAACAAGTGACCCTTGGGTCATGACGCTCAGCTGCTTGGAAAGAGATTCGTAAAAGGAAATTTTATCATCTGAATGGCAGTAACTACTCATTCACCTGAAGCATCAAACAGATTAACGAACAGGCCAAAATTGTGTCTGTATTTATATATTTCAAAAATAGAGAAAAAATGGGTAAACTTAAAAAAAAGACAGGTGGCTCCACCAGTCTGCAGAAACTTATAAAAACACATGGTCAATATCCATGCAAAGACTCATGGTGATCTCTGCATTAGTTGTTTAGATACTTCAGCTTTTGTATCAAATTTTCCATTATTCTGAGGGATACTTCCGAGTCCTATAGCTTGAAGGATATGGGAAACAGAGACCTAATTTCAGGTTTCCAGAGACACTTTTCATGGGTCTCCTTGCATGACAAGAATGAAGATTCTAGGTCCAGTTGTGACAATTTGTGCCACTTTAACAGATGACAGGATCATTACAGGTCTCAAAAATAGAGAATAAGTCTGCAGAAACTGATGAACCACTCAATAATCAATATCCATGCAAAGAATCATGGTGATCTCTGCATTACTTGTTCAGATACAGTATCTTTTGTATCAAATTTTCCATTATTCTGAGGGATACTTGAAGGATAGCTTGAAGGATATGGGAAACGGGGACCTAATTTCAGGTTTCCACAGACACTTTTTGTGGGCCTCCTTGCATTACAAAAATAAAGAATCAAGTTCCAGTTGTTACGATTTGTACCCTGTTAGTAGATAACAACATCTTTAAAGGTCCCAAAAATAGAGAAAAAAATTCGTAAAAATTTGAAAAAAATAGAGGTGACACACCAGTCTGCAGACTGCACCAGTCTCATGGAACACCTCATGATCAATAAGTATGCCAAATATAATGAACATCAGTGTTGTAGTTATTGAGATACTGCAGTTTTTGTATCAAATTTTTCATTATTCTGGGGGGTATTTTGGAGCCATACAGCTTAAAGGATATGGGTAACAGAGACCTAATTTCAGGTTTCCATGGAGACTTTTCATGGGTCTCCCTGTGTGTCAAGAATGAAGATTCTTGGTCCAGTTTTTATGATTTTTGCCTTGTTAACAGATGTTCATATCTTTAAAGGTCTCAAAAATTGAGAAAAAAAATTCTTAAAAACACCCGAACAAATACAGATGGTGCCAACAGTCTGCAGAAACTGATGAAACACTCAAAGATCAATATCCATGCAAACAATTATGGTGATTTCTGCATTAGTTGTTCTTCAGCTTTTGTATCAAATTTTCCATTATTCTGAGCTGTACTTTGGAGTGCAATAGCTCAAAGGACATGGGTAACAGAGACCTAATTTCAGGTTTCCATGGGGACTTTTCACGGGTCTCCCTGTGTGTCAAGAATGAAGATTCTAGGTCCAGTCGTTACGATTTGTACCCTGTTGACAGATAACTACATCCTTAAAGTTCACAAAAACAGAGAAAATTTTTTTTTTTAAATTTGAAAAAAATACAGGTGGCGCCACCAGTCTGCAGGAACTGATGGAACACCTCTTGATCAATATGTATGCCGGAAATCATGACCATCGGTGTTGTAGTTATTGAGATGTTGCAGTTTTTTTTATCCAAGTTTCCATTATTCTGGGGGGGGGGGGTAATTGGGAGCCTCACAGCTCAAAGGATATGGGTAACAGAGACCTTATTTCTTGTTTCCATGGAGACTTTTCATAGGTCTCTCACTGTGTAAAGAATGAAGATTCTCGGTCCAGTCTTTACGATTTGTGCCCTGTTAACAGATGTTCATATTTTTTAAAAGTCTCAAAAATAGAGAAAAAAAATTGTAAAAAATCGAAAAATACAGGTGCCGCCACCAGTCTGGAGGAAGTGATGGAACATCACATGATCAATATGTATGCCAAAAATCATGACCATCAGTGATGTAGTTAATGAGATATTGAAGTTTTGTATGAAATTTTTGACTATTCTGGGGGGTACTTTGCGCCCATAGCTCGAAGGATATGGGTAACAGAGACCTCACTTCTGGTTTCCAAGGAGATTTTTCATGGACCTCTCAGAATGTCAAGCTACAAGTTTCTAGGTCCAGCGGTTACGATTTGTGCCAGGTTAACGGACAGACGGACGACGGACAAAGGGTGATCGCTAAAGCTCAGATGACTAACAGTCAGCTGAGCTAAAAAATACTTTCTCCCCTTCCTCATACCAAGTCGCTTTACTTTGTATTAACGCTCCTGTAGTTTTAATTTCTGTCAATTCCTCAAATTTTTCGTTTAGATTTTTATATTTCATTTTTTGGTACTAAACCCATAATTTCTTTTTCAATATTCTTCATCCCGTTTATTCTTTCCCTTTTTTTCTGTGCTGAATATTTTATTTAACATCCCTGATTACACATTTAAAGGTGTCCTAGAGCGAATCAGGTTTCGTTTGCGGATTATCTTCTTTCACTCTCTCTATATTTTCTTTGTTTTTATATACTTTGGGTCTTCTAACAGAGAGCAACTAAACTTCCAAAATCCGGGACCGCGGGGACTTTCTGTTAGTTTAAGTGTAATTTTAACAGAAAAAAAAAATGATCGCTTTCAAAACTATTTTGAGTCTGTGCTTGTTTTATATAATTTGTCAAACATTTTGAAACGAGGAAGTAATCAAATCTCCACGAAATATTACCAGGTTTTCTCCTGCTCCATTTAATTCTCTTTCACCAGGATGATAATGCCTCCAAATATCTATTATATTGAACCCATTACACCATTCCTTTAACATCGCTCTTGACTGTTTATGGGTTATATTTTGACTTGCAAACTTTCCCTTTTGGTTGTCCGTAACTATATTAAAATCGCCTCCCATGATACATTAATGATTTGACATTACCTAATTTTTTTTATCACATTTGTAAAGAAGATTGGATCATTAATATTCGGACCATATATGACAGCTAAAGTGACTCGATGTTACCATATCGCACACAATAAAACGTCCATTTTCATCTACTATACTTTCATAAATTTCTGCTCCTACCGAATTTTTAATTAGCAGACGCGCACAACTGGCATTTGATTCCCCACGAGCAAACACAATTTTTCCTCCCCATCAGCTCGCCATAACGCTTCATCCTTTTTAGTACTGAGTTTCTTGTATAAATATATGCTGATCAATTGTGTTATTTTACCAATTAAAAAAACCCTCTTCTTTTGTTATAATTTGTAATCCCTCTCACATTTTTTATATCTGACAAATGAAAATAAATTCTCTACTTCTATATACGCTTTATAACAATCTAAATTGTGCAGCTGTATTAATATATTTCTTTCTATTTGGGAAATCAGGAACAAGTCCAGGTATTATAGACAAATATTTTCTCTTTATAGCAAAGTAACCTAATAATTTTGATAGTCTAACAGGGTCACACATAACACCAGTTCACATAAATACAAATAAATTTTGCAACCCCAGTACACATCAGCAAGTTCCATGTTTAACATGCACAAAAGGCACACATGTCCAGTATAGGTCCCGGCATTGGCTTTTTACATAGAACAAATCCAACTGTATTTGTTATGCGTGGACCAGGTTTACCGAGTGCACATAATTCATTTAAGAACAGAGCAAAATTAAATTGGTCACTGCTTTGAGTTTCTGTTTTGTTTCACGTTACGCGGCTATGCCGTTTCAATCAGTATTCTGAATTGGAACCTCTGAGCCGTCTATATAAAGGCGTTTCCGCCAGAATCATGTCTTCAGGTGACCATTGTAAGCTTCGTCCATTTGTCTCTTCACCTGCCTTTTCAATTGGAAGTCAGCGGCCATGAGATCCTCAAATAATTCTACCTACTCATGCAGCATACTGAGATCAACCGAGAATGCGCATGCGCATCGGGAGCATCATTGCGTAGCCATCTTCGGAGAGCATCAGGCGAACAATTTGCGACCTATCATTATCTATCAACATCACCGTTATTTCAATTCCTCCAGAGGAAAAATTACTAATATTCCCTCGCGCAACAACAGTTGATCAATTGGGAACAAAATCATCACGGCGAAAGGCCCTAGTAGTGACGCAGAACTGCGGCGAAATGCCAGCCGTGCTCGAGGGTGAAATGCCCGTTCGGAAAACAGCTAGTTCTTAGAGAAAAACAAAAGCAGTGCTGGTAAAGCCTAATGCTGACAGGGTGACAGAAATTGTCCAAGACATGGACAATCTACATAATGAACTCTCCAGCAAACGCGGGAAATCCGCACAGAGTTGTAAAACAAGCGAAGAAAGTGGACAATCGAGCGCGCAGCTGAGCTGCGGTAGCTCGTGTGAAATTGCCCTCAGGTTCGAGGTCTGACTCTAAGTCAGGCTCAAAGAAACCGAGCAGTTCTTGGTCTCATAAAGACAAAACAACGTCAAAAGCTGGGAAATCCAGCTCAAGGGGTGAAACTTCCTCACGGGGAAGTGACAGCACAAATTCAGCAACGATAGCTAAAACGCTCGCAGAAGTAAAGGAACAACTTAAATCACTCACTGGAGCGATGGCTCACATGACGCCAATCGTGAACGAGCTGAAGACAGCTTATGACGAAAGCATGGCGCTAAATTCAGACGGCGAGCCGGACAGAACGAAAACAGGGATATAGAAGCCGAATCAGACGGGGAAATAAGAGAGGAGGAATCAGAACTTGAACCACAAGGCAACGGCGGGGAAATTAGCCATGACGCGGACCCCAAGCAAAGCCATGACCTTTGTGCCTCGATCTCGGGTGTAAACAAAGTCACGTTCCAGAGTGACGTAGCAGTCATGGGAACAAACAAAAAACATGGCGGCGCCCATAGGGAAACCCTTGCTTTGGACTTTTTGACCAAGTTCGTGCCTAAAAACACAAAGGCGGCCCCACTTACCGACGAAAGGTATGCGGATACTATAACGACGCTCATACAATGCGGAATTAACCAAGGAAGACAAAGAAGCCGCGCTTGACAAGTGTTTACCGCCGGAAAATTGTCCTCGGTTTAACTTAGTTCGCACGAATCCCGAGAATTTCAACAGTGCCAAGAAAGATATACAAACAGAGGACATACTGCTGCAAAAAGTACAAAAACCTCTCATTGCGGGACTGACCAAACTTGTCATACTGATGAATGACTTCATCTCAGCTGAAACAGGTGAGGCAGACAACCCGTCCCCCTTGATTATGAAGGAAACAATATCAGAGGCCATAGCTCTTATTGCGGAAAGTTGACACAAACTTGACACCCGGAGACGTGCCCTGTTTAAGCCCACCATGGACCCGGCTTACTAACAATCACTGAGATCAAGGAATCAAATAAAGTCACTAGTAGCGTCATGTCAAAAACAGAGGGCTACAGTCACAACAGATTCAATGCTGCTCACAGAGGCCACAAAAGGAGATTTCCTTTTTTAGGAAAAAGACCAGCAACAAGCACAGCAAGCCATGTTCCTCATCGAAAACAGAAAATGAACCAAACAGCCCAGCTCAGTGGCAGAGGCAAAGCTCCCCAGAAGCCAAAGGCTAGAGGGTTCCATGCCTACAACCAAAGCAAGTACTGGTAACACATGAGGTGAGAACCAGATCTCAGTCATTCACTGACCTGCATGCTACCACCAGTAAACCATTCAAAACAGGCAAAAGAAAAACAAGGGACCCATGGGTCACGGCGCTCAGCTGTTATATATGATAACAAAATATGATTTTGAAATGTGGCACATGCTGGCTTTGTGTGGTAATAAATATAAGCTGTATTATGAGTTGTTGGTCTTTAGCTTATGTATGATTTTGATAGTTTCTGTGGAGACAGGAAAGAGATTGAATGCATTTATTTTATTAACAAATGGAGTGCTATTGTCCTAGTTTTTATCTGATTCATTTTTTTATTAACAAGATTTATAAATTTGTAATTAAAAAAACTGAAAATATAAGTTAAAATATTAGAATTCTAAGTTGCAATCATTATATATCCATAGTGTAGCTCATATTGGGTCATATTATGCTACACATATATTTTATTATTTTTAAATCAAATGTTTAAACTGAATTTAAAAGAAAATAATGCCACAACATGGCATGTACAAGATTATTCCTTGAATCCCTATTAAAAGTTTTGCACATTGGAGATTTCAGTACATGCTTAATTTTATTCACCGAAATGAAATAAGAGATTCAGTAAATTTGATAAAATTAAAACATCTTTTCAAATAAAGTATACACACTGTTGATTCAATGAGGGGAAAACAATATCATTATGCTAAGTACAATCTCAGCTATAATTTATTACTGGAATTAATAGTCAATTTCACAACTGGCGAAGTTTTACTATTCTGAAGTAAAGCATTACTTATCTGATGAACATCCACACTTTCATAGCAATACACCACTTTGTGGACACAATTAAATGTGCACTTTAATCATTGTAACCCTGGTGGTACAACACAAAATCTAAAACGTAGCATAGCCAAGAATAAAATAAAATAGGAAATTAATAACATTCATCTAGTTAATGCACAATCGGGGGGGGGGGAGTGCAGGGCAGAGGGGAAGCCTGCTAGTAGTGGCCAAGCTGAGCCAAGGCTAGCTGTCTGGGGTGGGTTACATAATGCAAGTGAAGGCTTTACTACTAGGTGGGCTAGATGTAAACAACACTTGACATGGTGTATGGAAACTTGAATAAAAGCTACTGTTTTCAAGCAATTACTTTGATATCTCATATTTTAAAAGTTTAAATCCTGATGTATATATGCTTTGAAAATTAAATCAACAGTGCTTACAGGGAAAAAACATGCCATTGCCAAAGTTGGACAAAATTTAAGGTATTGATTTTTTATTTATGCTAATAACCTAAAAAATTTGAAAAATTGAGATCTAATTTTGGGTAAACAATTGAATCTTGATTAAATAAAGTTATATTCCTGGAAAAAAAGTCTCCAGCTTCAGCAATTCTCATGTTAAGTGAGCAAATATATTTCCTGATTTTTAAAAAAACTGCATTATATTTGGGCCCATAACTTTAAAATAATACCCAATAATGACCTAAATTTTGGTATGTGCATAGAAAATAAATGGAAGAATAAGAATACTAAATATGATCAAAAACAAATCAGTGTTATTGATATTAGGCAGCCTTGAAGTGTAACAATGGCTTTTTTTAAGGAAAACGGAGGTTTTTCATATCTCGAAGGAACGAAGTCCTAATGACCAAGTTTTCAATATGGTACGAGATTTTGGGGACATCTTATGGTATGCAGAATTTTGGATTCGTAGGTCCAACGGTTTCAAAACGTGCGCTGTTAACGGACGGACGGACGACGGACAAAGGACCACGACTATAGCTCAGATGACTTATAGTCAGCTGAGCTAAAAAAACATTATGATGAATGGACACAAATTACTAGGGACTCAAACATTTTAAAACTGGTTACTGGCTGTCATATTGACTTTGAAACCATACCAAAACAAACTTTCGTGCCCTATTCAAAATTTACAGAAACAGAAAGTTATTTAGTAAGCACTGAAATTAAAAAATTTCTGGGGAAAGGAGTAGTAACAGAATCAAAACCAGAAGAAGGCCAATTTATTTCACCCATTTTCTTAAGACCCTAAAAAAGATGGATCCCATCGTATGATCCTGAATCTGAAAACATTGAACAAATATTTGAAATACAGGCATTTTAAAATGGAGAACATTCATACATGTCCCCAACTAATGTCTGAAAACTGTTACAAGGCATCCATTGATCTATAGGATGCCTACTACTCTGTCCCTATTCACCCAGATTACCAAAAGTATTTAAGATTCAGATTTGACAACAATCTATATAAATTTACCTGTTTACAGAATGGATATACTGCAGCGCCCCTTCTTTTCTCTGAAATTCTAAAGCCAGTCCTGGCCTCTTTAAGAGAAAGGGGTTTCATATCCAGCAGCTACCTAGATGATATTTATTTGACAGCTGACACCTACAGGGACTGTCAAGCCAATGTGAATGCCACACTAGACCTCCTTACCAAGCTTTCACATTAATGAAATGAAATCTGTGACAGCACCCACACAAATACTGGAACATTTAGGCTTTGTGCTAAACTCATCGGACATGTCAATTACTATAAATACAGATAAAAAAGACAAGATTCCGCATTGGGCAAAATTACTTTTGAAGTCAGACCTTATGAAAATCAGGACAGTTGCCAAAGCAGTGGGCACTTTAGTCTTCTGTTCTTCAGGTGTAAAACATGCCCAGTTATATTATAAACGGTTGGACATTGAAAAAGATTTAGCATTAAAACAAAATAATGGAAACTTTGATGCAAAAATGCAATTATCGTTTAAAGCAAAAAACGACCTCAAATGGTGGCTAAAAAATGCTCACACTGACAAAACTCCCATTAACATTCCAAACCCGAACCAAACTTTACAAACGGATGAATAAAAAAGGGGTGGGGCGACACATGTCGGACACGCAACCACAGGAGGCAGATGGGCTGATACAGTCCCGTTTGCTCACATTAACTTCTTCGAGCTAAAAGCCGTTTTTCTAGGGCTTCAATCACTCTGCGAAAACATGAAACATGTACACATCCTTTTGCAAATGGATAATGTTACAACTGTTTCGTACATCAAAAACATGGGTGGAATTCATTCTCTTGTATGGAACAAATTGGCTGGACACATCTGGACGTGGTGTAAACATAGACATTTGGCTGACAGCCACACACATCCCTGGGTCCACAAATATCCTAGCAGATGCAGCCATTAGGAACTTCGATGACAGCAAAAAATGAATATTAGACAGTAAAGTGTTTGAGAAAATAACAGAAATATGGGGAAAACCAGACACTGATATGTTTGCCTCCATAATTATCAAATCAAACCCTATGTTTCTTGGAAGGCAGACCCAGAGGCTTATGCAGTTAATTCATTTATCTTAACTGGAACACCAAGTTTTTATGGATTTTTCTCCTTTTAGCCTGATGACCAAAATTCTAAAGAAGATACACGACGATCAGGCAAGAGCAGTTGTAATTGTTCCTGTATGGAAAACTCAACCATGGTGGCTACGGATGACCCAGCTGTTTATAGACCAACCGATAGAACTGCCAAACAGGAAGCACCTACTGAAACTTCCCTGCAGTCCAGACAAGATCCATCCATTGTGGCCCAAGCTGAAAATGATGGCCTGTCTCTTGTCAGGCAGAGACTGAGACTGCTCAAAGAGCCAAAGAGATTATTTTGTGTTCCTGGCGATCTGGCACCAAAAAACAATATAAATTTTATCTTCTGAATTGGAAACAGTTTTCAGAACGAAATAATATTGACCCTTGTTCACCTTTGAGTGCAGTTGTGCTTAATTTTTTAACGCATCAGTTTGATTCTGGTTTAGGCTATTCTGCGTTAAATACCGCCAAATCAGCCTTGTCTGCAGTGCTTGTTCTAAGTGACAGCTCAACAACAGTGGAGAAAAATCCATTGGTGCAAAGGTTCATAAAAGCAGTTTTTCAGTCTCGCCATAGTCTGCCTAGGTACAGCCAAACATGGGATGTAACTATTGTATTAAAGTACCTGAAAAGTCAATCACCAACACAGAGGATTTCCTTGAAACAGTTGTCTGAAAAACTAGAAATGCTGTGTCTCTTAGTTACAGGAGCAAGATGCCAGTCTATTTTACTCATGCACCTTGACAACATGGTTGAAAACAAATCTAACATCAATTTTCTTATATAACAGTTTGTTAAACAATCTAAACCAGGAAAATACAAAACAGAACTTGTACTGCCAGCTTATCCTGTCGACCGCAGACTTTGTGTAGTGACATATCTTAAAGAAATTTTAATAGGACTCAGCACATTAGAAATAGTAGAAATCTGCTTGTTAGTTACTGTAAACCACACAATAGCATTAGTGGAGCAAGTTTAGCACGTTGGAAAAATGTCATGAGTAGTGCTGGTAAAGACACCCATGTTTTCAAAGCGCACAGCACTAGATCGGCTTCTGCAAGTGCTGTAAAAACAATGAGTGTACCGGTAGATTCAACTTTGAAGACTGTTGGTTGGAATCAGGTCAACACATTTTGCAAATAATATTAAAAACCTTGTAATATTGAAGAAAACTATGGCAAGAAGGTTTTAGATAAAGGACTTAATTAATATTTCGGATTAAAACAGATCTTTTGTACAAAGGTCAGATTCTGGCTTATTATATGTCATGAATATTGCACTGTCTAATTGTGTTCATAATAAAAGTTATTCTCAAACCAGTGTTCTTTACTTGGACAGTCAAACCATGTGAGCTTTGAAGTCTCGGTTAATCTCAGTATGCTGCATGAGTAGGTAGAATTGAAATATTAAACGAGACTTACCTGTAAGTTGAAGTTTGATTATGATTCTACCTACTCATCAGCAGCATCTGAGATCAAGCGCCCTCCCCTAGATATCCCACCCTGAGGTTAATATCACATGGTTCTCCTGTGTTAAAAATGATGCTCCCGATGCGCATGCGCATTCTTGATCTCAGATGCTGCTGATGAGTAGGTAGAATCATAATCAAACTTCAACTTACAGGCAAATCTCATTTAATTTTTCTAATGAATTGGTCCCTTGTTCAATGCGGGTTCCGCATTCTTAATCACAACGTTTCGGACTGGGCGACTATAAAAACGGGCAATAATATGGCGATGACTGCTTTGTTTTTTTTTCCGTCCGGTGCGATGCATGTTTTCCATCAGTTTGTTGTATATCTCATGCGTTCAGTCCATCTAGCAACCATGCTTCTTCAATTATTTTGGTCCCCTCTGCTTTACAATTTTTCACCTGGATTTTCTCTGATACCCGAAACTCTCACATTGTATTCCCTGGAGTGTTTCTCCATTTCACTCATTTTATCCTTAGTACCCTGGTCAAGCTCCCTAATTTTTTTGTCAAGTTGGTAATTTGTTGAACGAGGTTTTTCACCGTTTTTTTCTTTCAAAGCAGCATTTTCTGTAATAATATTCTCTAATTTGCTGTTGTTTCTACTGTGCCCTGCGTAAATTGCAAATTGTTTAATGACTCCTAACATTTCGTCTGTAACATTTTTTTTCTATCTATTTAATTTCGTTTTCCACCTTAATTAATCTTCCTTCAAATCTCTGCTCAAATTTATTGAATGCTTGAATAATCTCTTGCATGGACTCTCTAATAGTCTTTTCAATGTACTGTTTGAGGCCAGTATCGGACTCTACTGTATGAGTGGGGTCAACGCAAGGTTGCTCACCTATTGCGCTCCTCTGTGTAATCACTCGGTTGCTCATCTTTGG
This sequence comes from Sipunculus nudus, assembly GCA_026874595.1. Classification (NCBI taxonomy): domain Eukaryota; kingdom Metazoa; phylum Annelida; class Sipuncula; order Golfingiida; family Sipunculidae; genus Sipunculus; species Sipunculus nudus. Next base: position 53,274,388 of record CM049321.1, read on the forward strand.
ATCCCGTAAAATTTACATAACTGTCTACTGTAACAGTTCCTTGTTTACTTTTTTGGGTATTCCTGGTTCGTTTGGGAATTATTCTTGATTCCACCACAATATATATAAGGACAATTCCATGAAAATAGGGACATGATGAGCAAAATATTAGTTTGTGTTTTGCATCCAGAAAAGGGCTTTAATCCAACCATAATACCCCTACCTATATGAAACTAGATAAATTTATGGTTGAAACATATTGTCTGCGAGAATTTTGCACCTGTAAAAATGGCTAAATTTTACAATGAAACTTGCTAAAAAAACAGGTAATAATAAACTCCTTTATTTAGTATTACTCTTCATACCATTCGCTTTGTAATCACTAGAGTATGCATTTTAGGCAGAAAGAAGCTTCAGCCCGACTGTTGAAGGCACTAGTCAGTCAGGGGTGACTTTTATCTTCATTGTTCATGCAACATTCGTCACATTAATGTCAAACTATTTTTATTGTGAAAAAATAGATGGAATTCTGACATAACCTTTTAATTCTCTTAGGTCTTGTCAAGACAAGGTAAATAATATTAAGAGTCTGCCGGAAAGTATGACAAGTATGATACAGCAAGAGATAAAAAAATGTAATGTCCGTCACATGTAACGTCCATCATTGGAAAACAGGGGTCCTGCAACATCCGTTACGTACCCAGAGAATGGAGAAATCTTCAGCTGTTTTGTCCTTTTTCAGTTTTCTAGAACAAAGGATAGTTCCTTAAATGAAATATAGGTGGAGCTGCAGCATGGCAAAATTTACCCAATATGCACCGGTACTTTATGTCATTTCCAAGGTCAAGAAGACAACTGTATAAGACTTTATATATTTTTTTATTTCAAGTGAAACAGCGGCATTCTCAGTACGGTTACGCTTCCGAGGCAGCAGAAATCTTGTGCTTCTAAAGAAGCTACAGGTTTTAACGGTTATGATACACTTAAACACCAGGTGGTGTGTCGTTGTCTGGCACCCAACCAAATGACAGTTAACAAGCACTCGACAGGCATCATTGCAACGCCCATAGCTGCGCTTTAAAGTGCGCTCATGTGCAGTTAAGTGGTTACTCTTAGTAAAAATAGTTGAATTTTAATTGCTCCCTCTGCTTTGTCGCATCATCGACCGGTCGATTATGACATTAAGACTATGTTAGCGTAGCCATGTATCCGTTTGCCAGCAAAACGGAAACTAGCCAACGAGGTCTGCATTGAACCAATGTTGTTATATTTCGTTCGAATTACAGCTCACCGGCCGGACATTCTGTGTGCACATTCAAGGACCAGTGCAAACCACGTGTCGGGCCATTCTGTCTGAGCCTGTGCCATGTACAGACTTTTGCCTGTTCAAACGGTTGCCTGGGCGAAGAGCTGTCACTCAAGACAAATGTAACAACAGTTGCTTCATATCAGGTAAATCACAATAAAGGTTTCTAGCTCAGCTTACTCAAAAGTCACCTGAGCTGTAGTGATGGGTCTTTGTCCGTCGGCCTTCCGTCCGGCCGTTAGCAGGGCAAAATCGTAACGGCTGGCCCTGGAAACTCCTTGGAAACCTGAATTTAGGTCACTGTTACTCATATCCCCCAAGCTATGGGGCTTGTAAATCCCCCCTTCCAAAATAATTAAAAATTTGATACAAAAGTCCAGTATCTGAACAAGTAATGCATTGAAGGTTCTATATTTGAGACCTTCAAAAGAAGCGGTCATCTTTTAACAGGGCACAAACAGTCACTGTTGGATCTAGAATTTTTTAACTTGACATCCAGGAGTTCCATGAAAAACCTTAAAAATTTAAAATTAGGTCTCCGTTCAACCCAACCCCCAACCCCCCCAGTATATTTAAAAAAATGATACAAAAGCTCCAATATCTGAATAACTAATGCATCGATTGCCATGATTCTTGACATAGACATTGATCACTGAGTGTTACATCAGCTTCTGGCAATATTCATTGCATGATATTATTTGGATAAATTACAGGCTCCTGTACTGTATCCGTATGAAAACCAGTATCAAACACATAAATATATCTAGTGTCACATTAAAGCCAATACCATCTACGCAACTAGCCGAGTGTCATGACCCATAGGTTACAGTTACTTGTGTAAATGTGAGGCATTTGACAGAAGCACTTGGCTAGGCCAGTGCGCGACATAGCCATCTCCATCATCGAGTTACAACTGCGTATGCAGAAGCAAAGGAGGTTTTGAAACATAGCATTCATATTTCATGAGGTGAATCAAAGTTTCAAATTTCATGAGATGCATCAAAATCATTACTATAGGTAAAATAAGATTTTTAAAAGATTATTTACTGAACATGTACTGCACAATAATTTAAGATACTGATGCAACAAATGGTAGCTTTCAGTGGTCTGTATGGTTGGTATGTAGTTCAGAGCAGCCTGTGTGAAAATAAAGATGGAACCCCATCCTCCTCCAAGTTGTAAAGTTCATATATAGAAAATATATATACAAGACCTTACAAATTAACTGATTAACTGAAACCTTTTTTCCAACTTCTATGATTTTATGCAGTTATACTCTTATAAATAGATAATTCCAGTTTAGATCTACATGTGGCCCAACGCTCCCTTGTTTGAATGGTGGCACAACTGAGTTTATGAATGATAATTTTTTTTTTTGGGGGGGGGGGGGTTAGTTTAAATAAAACGTGTTAATTTTATAGCATTCTGTTTCTGATATCACTTTATCATTTGCTCCTTTACAGTATGCCATTCATATATTTTATGTTTTACAGTAATATGACCTCCAGGGGGTGCTGCACTTACAACACTGTAATATATCCATATTGTGTCATATCTCCAAAACTATAAATGATATTATAATTTTCATTACTGCATCTGAAACTAGAAAACAAGGGACCTATGGGTCACTGTGCTCAGCTGACGTTAACCTTGAAGGTAAAAATCTAAAATAATATCAAATGGAGATAAAGTGTAAGAGGAAGAGGTAATAAAGGCCATGGTTGGTTTATATGATTTGTTTGTATTGATGAGCAAGAAATTGTTGCAAATAATATTTTGTGACCTGACCATGTGTTTCCTAATGTTGAAACTGAAGCATGTGAGCAGTTTGTGAACAAATGATCTGTACAATTACCATGATCATTAGTTGGCTTTTCGATTAACTGTTGACATTTCTGTAGTTTACACATTTGTTCAATCTAATTTTTTTTTGTATAATATAAATTATTAAATATGTTTTTTTATGAATTGTATACAGTTGAAATATAACTAATTAACAACATAAAACATGGCAAACAAAGCCTGATCTCAAATTCTGCTGAGGCAGGAAAATAATGAACAAATGTTTGTAACAAATCCTCATTTTTTTATCACATCAATTTTTTTTTTAATTTAAGTTTATATTTATATACATTTTCAATATAACATATATATCTGATTATAAAAGTTGATTCATAATTCTCAATTGCATCATCATAAATCTCAATCTTGTCAGATAACACCACATCATGCATACAAATGTTTATTTATTTTTTACCACAAAAATATATCTTTTAAATCTGCAAAACAATAAATATCTAAAAAAAATACTTGATTTAGATTTCATAATTAAATTTATTTATCCATAATGTGCTTCATATTTTATCATAAATTAAGCATACTGATGGGTTCCATTATGATTGGTAAAATCATTTAAAAGAAAAATGATTTCTTTAAAAATGCTACATAAACACAACATGGCATCTTCTGAATTACATCTTTTTAAGGAAAGTTTTTGTATATTGGAGTGGAAACAGCATTACGATTAAGGAGATACAGTGAAAACAATAACAATACTGCATAACACTTGGTGGGTTGGGTTTGCGGGGGTGGGGGTGGGGGAGGGTGATTGGGGTGGTGATATGAGAATAATTGTACACCTGTCACAGCAGGAGATCTCCCCCAGTGACTGTAACAAATCAAAAACCCTGGCACAGCTGACTTCCAATGACCTGGAGTGGGACCCGGCATCTGTAATCTGTAATCAAAGCATATGATTACAATAGAGCCTCAAGAAAAAACTCAATAACTAGCTTAATTTTCAAGCTTTTACTTCCAAATTTCAGATTTAAACAAATTAAATATTTATGTTTACATGCTGTGAAAATTAAACCAATAATAATTACAGGAAAAAAAAGTGCCATGGTCAAAGTTGGGCAAAATTTAAGGTACTGATTTTATTTTTATGCTAATTACTTAAAAAATTTACGAAATTCAGATCTAATTTTGGGTAAAAAATTGAATCTTAATTAAACATAGTAATATACTTGGGAAAATAGACTCTAGTTTCAAAATTTTCATGTTAAGTGGGTAAATATTTTTTCTGACTTTTTTACAAAGTCCATTATGTTTGGGCCCATAACTTAAAGAATTTATACTTAACAGACTTAATTTTTGGCATGTACATAGGAACTATATAGAAGAATATTTATGGTTAATATGAGGAAAAACAGATGAGTGGTTTTGATATTAGGCAGTCCTGAAGTGTGAAAATAGGATTTTAATAAAAAATTGAGGGTTTTCCTTAATTTCTCAAAGGAACGAAGTCGCAAAGACCCAGTTTTCGGCTTGGTAGGAGATCTTGGGGACATCTAACATTATGCTGAATTTCGGATTCCTAGGTCTTACGGTTTCAAAACGTGCCACATCTACGGACGGACGGACGGACGGACAGACGGACGGACGACGGGCAATGGACCACGACTATAGCTCAGATGACTTATAGTCAGCTGAGCTAAAAATGGCCGTATTCCGGTGGAGATTTGGCCATATTCTGCCATAATCATGTTGACCTAATTTTGGGTAAAACATATCGGACTTGGAAATATTCAAATATTTCTATCTCTGCTACAGGCAACAGTTTAATGCAATCGCTCTGAAACTTATACCATGGGTGAAAATCTATCAACAACAGACTCACTTGTTTTTTTTTCAAAATTGGGTCAAAAGTCAAATGTCAAGGCCAAAAACAAACCTCAGTGGCTTATTGTTTCATAACTTGTTAATAAATGGTCGCATCCACATAAACAGTTGCTCATTTTAGTTTCCTGTTCATTGTACATAATATAAAAGAATAATCTGACCACCTATTTCTCTTTCAACTTCCGGCAAGCGCTTGACCTATGGTCATCAAGTTCCTTGTTGTCAATGTGTAATAGGCTTCTAAGTTGGTTTGAATCATCAGGACATCCAAATTTTGGAATTTCTTAGATATTAAGTGTTTTTACTGTATTAAATTGTGAACCTGAGAATTACGAGGGATTTTTCTGTATCTAGTAATGTTATGGGATGCCAAATTTGCATATTCATTTCGATCCTTTCAAAATGATACATAAAATATATACTGCAAAGACTGCATAATCTGCAGTCATCAACAAGTGTGCTTAAACCTTTTTTTTCAAAATACAGTTTTGATAGGTTTCACTTGCATCCTTTGGACAAAATGTAACGTCCGTCACGTCACGTAACACCCGTCACACAGAACTGTGTTAGAGTTGCCTGCTACCAGGCTATTATTTAAAGGTATATTTTAATTTGTTAATTAAGTGACATAGTTCCCCTTTAATACTCGGGTAAAGATCAATTTGTGCCACAGTTGAGATTCAGAGAATTTTTAAATAAACTCAGATGATTTTTTTCAGTGTCTTTTTTATGTAACGTTCTTCACATTCTGATATTTTGCTTGTGTGATAGACACAGATATATATGGACACATTTCATTCCTGTATCCTACAACCTCATATCTGAGCTATTACCACACATAACAAAGCTTCAACTATGAGAGTGATTTAAAAGGGAAAAATTCTCTCTGAATGTAACGTCCGTCACAGTGGAATTGCCCATCAGGTTTAAAGTTTATATTTCATCTTTACATATCTGCCACTCTCAGTGCCCTTCAGAAGCGCGACTGCTCACTCTGACATCCTGAACCAGAAGTCCCAGTATGAATTCTTCTGTGCCTAGTCAAAGCAGATCGGTGGGAGAATCATTTACCACATCATTCACATTTAAATGGTTTCTCCCCAGTATGAATTCTATTGTGCTCACGAAGATGTGATAATTCGGAGAAACATTTCCCACATTGCTCACATTTATATGGTTTCTCACCAGTATGAATTCTATTGTGCTTAATCAAATCAGATTGCTTAGAGAAACATTTACCACACGTTTCACATTTAAATGGTTTCTCTCCAGTATGAATTCTATTGTGCTCAGTAAGATGAGATGATTGGGAGAAACATTTCCCACACCATTCACATTTAAATGGTTTCACTCCAGTATGAATTCTAATGTGCCGAGTCAAAGTAGATGGGTCGGAGAAACATTTACCACACCATTCACATTTAAATGGTTTTTCTCCAGTATGAATCTTATTGTGCTGAGTTAGATGTTTTGATTGAGAGAAACATTTCCCACACCATTCACATTTGTGTGGTTTCTTTCCAGTATGACTTTCATTGTGCTTAGTCAAATCAGATGGGTCCGAGAAACATTTACCACACCATTCACATTTAAATGGTTTCTGCCCAGTATGAATTCTTTTGTGCACAGTTAGATCATTTGATCTGGAGAAACGTTTCCCACATTGTTCACATTTATATGGTTTCTCTCCATTATGAATTCTATTGTGCCTAGTCAAAGCAGATGAGTGGGAGAAACATTTACCACACCATTCACAGTTAAATGGTTTCTGTCCAGTATGAATTCTATTGTGCTCAGTTAGATGATTTGATCTGGAGAAACGTTTCCCACATTGTTCACATTTATATGGTTTCTCTCCATTATGAATTCTATTGTGCTGAGTTAGATAATATGATTGGGAGAAACATTTCCCACATTGTTCACATTTAAATGGTTTCTCTCCGGTATGAATTCTTTTGTGCTTAGTTAAATCAGATGGGTAGAAGAAACATCTACCACACCATTCACATTTGTATGGTTTCTTTCCACAATTAATTCTACTGTGCTGATTTAGACCAAATAAGTCTATGAAAATTTTACCACAGTTTGTACATGTTAATGATCTCTCTTCAGTTTGTGTTCTGGTGTACTTGTTAATGTCGCTGGTACCTACTGCATTTCTGTCACCTTCAGTATTCCCTCCATCGTTTTTCATGTGGCTCTCATCGTGCTTCTGTAATTGTTCTTCCTGACTGATGTTTACAGTTGTGTCCTTTAGCAGCATGTTTTGACCGTCTGACGGTTCAGATTTAATGTGCCACAAATCAGATCTTTTCTCTGGTATATTAGTGATCACATTTTCTACATGTATTGTAAATTCTTCTATCTTCACCTTTGTAAGGGTTGCACTACACTTGGACGTATCACTATCCTCTAATGTGGTGACAAGTTTTCCCTCTTGATATTTAAATAAATCTTCGCCAGTATGTGATATGCTGGATCCTTCAGTTTGCCCTGGTTCGCTGATGAAATATTCCTTGTCTTTTTCTTTGTTCACAATCGTTTCCAAGTCTTGTGGAATGAACTGATCTGAATCAATACTTCAAATAACACCTGCAAAAAAAAAAAATAAAATAAAATCAAATTCTTAGTATCTGTAAACAAGGGACCCATGGGTAACAGTGCTCAGCTGTTATATAGGATAAAAAATATGATTTGGAAACAAAGCACATGCTGGTTTTGTGTGGTAATAAATATAAGCTGTATTATTTTTTTATTTTTTAAATATTTTTTTGTTGGAGGTAACTGCCTCCATTTTTTTAATGCTAGCTTAACTAAGTATATGTACATCTGCAGATTTCCATTCCGGTTTCGGACTACGTGACAGGGCAGTATCACACGCTTCTTCTCATTTTATATCCTGGCGTTAACCAGGCCCGGTGACTACTGCACCTGCGGGCCCTTGGTTGATAATCATACCACCAACGACCCCCGAAAGGCGCACTCGTTTGTGAGTGAAACACGGCCGTGCCCAACGGCCTTCCCATTAAGCCTGCAGAGCGCTCACCCTGGGTAGGGGCCGACAATGAAAAACCTCACCGCCTCGGCTGAGATTCAAACTCACGATCTCCCAGCTTTGAGTCCTGCGCTCTACCCTTGAGCCACAGAAGCTGGTTATAAGCTTTATTATGAGTTGTTGGTGTTTAGCTTATGTAAGATTTTGATAGTATCGTTGGAGACAGGGAAGAGGACTAATTAATTTATTTTATTAATAAATGGAGTGGTATAGTCACACATATTTTGACTCGGCCATATAACTTATAAGCAGCACATATTATATGAGTTTAACTATTTATTATAATTAAATAACAATTATTGTGCCAAATAAAATTTTTATTAAAAATTATAAGAGAATCATATGATTTTTTAATAAAATATTATTGAAATGATTATAACAATAATATTATAGAATATATTCATGAATGCATTCATGAATACATTTTGAAAGTATTTGCATTGGTATTCAAATACTTTCATTATTACCTTAATTCCATTTCTTATGCAAGAAATTTTATAATTCATATTCATATTCGTATTCAAATACATTTGCAAATTATTCGCACCATGTCTGGTATTTATTTCAGTTTTAGCCAAACAATGATGATGAGAATCCAGAATATAAACAAGTGACCCTCAGCCGACTAACATGTTGACAATATGTCCTTGCACAGGAAACTAATTAAGATAATATAGGTGGCATCATCATTCATGCATATTAGCTTAAGTTCATCAAGATTCACTAGCACACCAAATTTGATGACAATCCAACAAGCCTTTCCTGAGGAACCTGGCAATTTGTGTGTATTTTCATTACTTCTGGGATGCTCAAACATACCCCAAAACTCTGAGAATATAGGTCACAGTGACCCAATTTCAGGTTTTGAGGGAAGAAGTTTTGAGGAACTCTCAGGATGCCAAGTGAGAAGATTCTGGGTCCAATGGTTATGATTAGTGCCCTACTTTGGTATCACATTTTCAAATATTCTGGGGTGTGTTTATAAGCCCTATTGCTCATAGAATATGGGTAACAGAGACCTAATTTCATGTTTCCAAGGAGACTTTTCATGGACCTCCCTGGATATTAAGTTAGAAGATTCTAGGTCCAAAGGTTATACTTTGTGCCCTGCTTTGGTATCAAATTTTGAATTATGCTAGGGTGTTTATAAGCCCCATAGCTCAAAGAATATGGGTAACGGAGACCTAATTTCAGGTTTCCAAGGATATTTTTCATCGGAGTGCTTATTGACACACGATCCGAAAGTCTCGGTTACCTCGATTCGGAAGTCTCGGTTACCGTGTTTTGAGGTCTCGGGTACTGAGAATTGGGAGTCTCGGTTACCGTGTGTCACCAGTGGTCAGTCATGCGTACCGCAATTAAGCTGGCGCACCGTTGCCCGAATTAATCACTTTGATCACTGGTGTCCTAGATCAAAGGGCCAGGTAACTTCAAAGGCTACCAGGGAAACTGGGCGTCATGAAATGTGGTGTTTTTTTATCATTGCGAAGACGTTTCTTTTGCCTTATAGTAACAGGGGTTTTCCAGGGTAATTGTGTAATTAATTTTTTTTAATGGCCTATTTTCCATCTTTAACGCAAATTATAAAAAAAGTAATGTTCTGTAATGTAAAGGAGATGTATAATTTTACAAAAAAATAAGCATTTTATTAAAGGTGGTGTTGTTTGAGAGTCCTTGTGTATCCTAAGTCGAATTTATCGGCTCAAACTTTGATCTACCACCATAACGTTATGCATGACGTTGATATTGATAAAGTCGCTAGGAAAACGTTGCATTGCATTGTACAAGCTATATTTGACTAATTTGAGCACATTTATTCAAAAAATATCAAATATGGTAGTTATTCTTATATAGATATCCATTTCCATTTATTATAGAATAATAAAAATTTGAAAATAATGCGTCAAAGATAATAAATGAAACAAGCCTTAAAAAAATTCTCTAGTTGCATATTTACCTCATCTAGGGCCCCTGCATGGCAGGGCATGCATTAGGAAACACTGTTCAGAGGTCGAAAAGGATGATACTGAAGAAGTCTGTATTGGAATATTTAATTTTATATTGAACTTGCTTGAATATTTATGGACGGTATATTTTGTATATAATAAAAATATGTATGCATGTTTGTGTCCGTATCTTAACATGTTTATATTGTGTATATTAATTGTGTATATTTTATATAGCATGATGAATTGTTTGGATTTTCTTTCTTTTTTTATTACAGAAACGTAGTACATGCATAACGTAACAGTACATACATACAAACATACATATAGAAATTAATATTTCAATAACAATTTACATTGAATCGTAAAGATTATTCATGTAGAGGAGAGCAGGTCGGTAAGGTTTTCCCATTTTGAATAATGTTGAGTTAATTTACCTCCTCAAAGTTTTTTTCGCGATTACATCATATGTTGAATAAATCTGCTTAACATAGCTCATACATCCATGACAGTTCGGTAACATTTTGAGACATCTGCAATTACAAACATACATTTTAGCAACAAGTGTTAGCATATTTAACCATCTATGTTCGCTTTAACCTAACAAAACTTCAGATACTGAAGACTTAACAGAGGAGTTTAATGACGAATTATTCAAAACCTCTTGTATTTTTAACCACAAGTTAGCGACAAGAGAACAATTAAAAAAAATATGTGATAAAGTTTCTCTTACTAATTTACAAAAGGTACAAGTAGGAGAATCTATTAGCCTACATTCAGTCTATGAAGAAATGGGTTTAACGTCACCCGACGTTGTAGTTCATAAAACTGAAAATTCCTAAGTGGTACGAAATTTGTTGTGTCATAAATCTTGGAGAATCCCATCTAAACAATCTCCTCTGATATATCAATTAAATCTTGTTTCCATTTCTAAACTACTAAGTCTGGAGTGACTAAATGTTTCTCTTGTATTCTCTCATCATTAGAGTGTACGGGTTGTGCTTTTTTCTAACGGCGTAAAAGTAAATGTTTACACTTGTTCCAACAGCGGACCAAGTATTCTACCAAAGTCTTACCGTTATAATTTATGAATTAAACCAATTGAATTGTTTTATCAAGTATAGGAAACTGCGTAATTGTGTAAGATGTTTTATCATACAGAATGGTTAGGGGCTAATATAGGCAGAACATTCAAAACCATTGTGCCTCTCATCTTCGACGTCACCGTTTTTACATATGACACAGCCCCTTGCTTCAGTGTTTAGGTTCTTGTATTTATTTGGTGGTATCAGCCTATATATGGTGTCTGAAATCTGTCAGTTTCACTCTCAGCGCAAGTAACCCACACCAAAGCCGAGCAAGTGCACTGAACTTTGCTGTCGTCGATCGGGCCATATACTTTTTATGTATATACTTAATTGTGTGCCGTGCACTGAGTGCTGGTAAAACTGACAAAAAAAATCTTAATTTCAGAACTGATCGGTATTGTTCAAGCCATTTATGTTGAATATCAGAACGTAACTTCTGGTTCAGATTACGTTGGCAATGCGGCGCTATTTCATTATATGTGTGTATTAATATACATCAGTGGATTGGAGTATCTTACTTCTTTGCATCTGAGCACTCAGTTATCCACTCAGTTAACTTGCAAGGTTATAATCCAGTATGAATACTTTCTTGGTTAGACTTGTGTAATCCATATTGATTCCAAAACCGTAACATCTCAATCAAATGATATCTACATGTTAAACAACCAATGTCTCTTTTAGAGCAGCAATTACACATGCAGAACCTGTGAACACTAAAAAAGGTAACGGAGAGGTCTGTTTTGAATTTTATCACATGACGGGGTTTATGCATATCCCCATAACTCAGACGCATAATCTATAGGACTGTTACTACCATCATAGTATTTAAATTTGTAAAGGAGTCATATAAGTATAGTATCCTTAAAATTCTTAAACTTGCTCAATACTAGACCAAGAGATTACAATCCAACAGGCGCTAGGAAATCAGAACTTTTAGGACATAAAAAAATAGATTTTATACCGACATAAGGCTTTTTTTCTGCTAAGCCGTTAATACATATATATTAAACAGCGTGACGGATTATATCGCCTTGTACCTCACATAGTACCCCAAACCAATTTGTGAAAATATTATTACTTAATCATACATAAGCTGAATAACTACTGTATAAACGTTTTTTTTATGGTGTTATAGATTTTGTAATCAATTTTTAGTCCAAACAGCCGCGAGTGAAGAGTAGTTTCCTATATTTACCCATCAACAGCTTTTTTCCTGCATGCATGCACATGCCCACTTACTAGGGCGACGTGTTTCTATTCCTTGAGGCAAACGATTACTTAATAATGAAGTAACTAAAAAATATGATCAGGACAGGAGCGATCTTTTCGAACCCCATTCTAATCTTTGGCTATAGGGTTAAGTTTGTTAAAGTAAGACGCGTTATTCTATAATCGATCAGGCCACGATGATGAGTTGTTGATAAAGATATGACCATGCTCGTAGTAACTTAGCCAATTTCATTTTCCGTTTGTTTCTCTGATTTTGAACATGTCCACTTTACATCGTGAAAATCTGGAAAAGTATTCTTCTCGTAAAGAAGAATGTGACAAAATTCTCAGTAATCACGTCTCTATTAAAATTAGAGTAATAAAGTATCCACTTCTCCAGGTTAATAGCAATTATTTAATTATTCAGTATCGATGCATGTGCTTATAAGGTTTGTATATTTAGTAATAAAAAACTATGATTAACTTACTATATTTTGTATTAATTTCAATAAAGCTTATTTGTTCCTATTATCCTTGTTTATTATTTTCTGATTAGAAAAATGATATTGAATAAAACGAGAAATATGTGTGTAAATTATATTTTTTTTAAATTGTTGAATATATATAAAATTTGAAATGAGTTAAATAATTTTCATCAGGGATGTAATTTTCATCCCCGAAATTAGTAGTACCCCGCCTGGTAAAAATAGGTTTTAAACTAATTAATATACCTAGGCGATGAAAGTATAATAAACTATTATAAATGTTAAACATTTGTGTCAGAGATCAAAGGACCCCAATGGTAACACCTGATTAGTCCAAAGCTACCACTTCTCCTACACGGCCCGGTAATTAAGACCTGCTATAGTAACAACAACTCGCGTTATTGACACACGGTTTCGGGTATCACGACGGGGGTTGTTAGTGACACACGGCGAACGCCCTGCCATCTAGCGGGAGTGTGACAGATTTGACGCATGCGCAGTTAAACCGTGTGTCAATAAGCTGGACCTTATTGACACACCCCGTGTGTCAATAAGGGCGGCCAATAAACAAGCTAGTCAAACTTATGACGTCAGTCAATTGAAGGTGACGCGCGACCGATCACTGTGACGTCTTTGTGACGTCACTGTTGTCTAACAAACACCAAACGCAGCCATAGACATGGAATGTGTCACATGGAGGAATGTACTGTCCAGTAGTGCTGAGAAGACGCCATTCACGGTATTTCTGCATAAATAACGCAAAAGAGTCGCAAAGTTAATACATTTTTCATGATATATAACTTCTTTACACAAAATCGGCGGAATATCCGTTTATCTACTTCAGGCCAAAGGGCATTTTTAAAGAATATTTTAAAAATAATTATCACGAAAAAACATGCGGACACGGGTTTTTGGACGGACTATAGTAGGCCTATACGCTGAAAATGTTGCCCAGTTCAGTGTCACTTGTGTCAGGTTGCCACAGGCCCTATCCCGTAGCTTTCGTTCTCTCTCCTTACGCTACGGGTCCCTCCGCTGAGAGAGCCCTAATACGAGATGTTTGAAAACAGGAGACATGTCACTGGACAATAAAACAATCTCCCAGCAAAAAATGTGTCACATATAAGGATACAAACATATTTGTATCATAGTATGATACAAATATGTTTGTATCCTTATATGTGACACATTTTTAGCTGGGAGATTACTGTTTTATGGACATGACGATTTTAAAGTGGTATGTTATGTTACCATATGATTCATATGGTAACATAACATACCACTTTAAAATCGTCATGTCCATAAAACAGTTGAATCAGGTAGGTCTTGATTTCAAGCGGTAAAAACAAGCATGTCTGGAGGGGATTTCCTTGGGGTTCCCCAACATAAAACGTCATACCCATTGTCAGCCTCCAGCGCAGAGTCAAGATATGTTGTGTTTATCCTTAACATTTATGATAAATTTCTGTACAGAGAATGATGCATCACATGCGCCATCTGGTGATTGTCCCAACTTTAGGAACAACTGTCAGGTCCAGGGAAGGTAAACTTTTATAGTGAGTATGTTTTAGGCCCTAAAGCACGAGTTACAACAAAATTTCTTGTTCGGGCAAATACATTAAAACTTTTTCCCCCAGAATGTGTAAGTTTTCCTGTTACAAACACAATAATTGATTTTATAGGAATTTTTGCCCAGTACAGGATTTACGTTCTCCAGTTTACTTGAGGCTTCATATGCGGCAGGTATCCATGAAATGGATACATGTATACACCGCATTAAAACATGCAGTTACACAGGCCCCTGCCTTCTTTTATCAAGCAGACGGGAACGCATGCTTTATTTTACGATGCACCCAGTTTAAATACATGTATCTTTCTTGAGTTTGGTGAACCAGGGTGATTGCTTCAGCCGGCGGTGTGCAGTGCACGTGTTCATCACTGCTGTATCCTTGTAACATGACCACTGGCTACACAAGACCACTGCCTTCATGGGTTGTTACCAGGGTTATGCACTGGATTGTTTCAGTCAGCCAATTGCATGTGTCACATTTCAGCAGGTGTGTCAGGAAGTAAGCAGTGATGTTACACATGCACTGCACACCGCTGGCTGTAACAATCACCCTTGCTTACAATTGACTAACAGTGCATGTATTCCTGATGCTAGATAAATGAAGACAGCAACCTTTGGTTCTGTGTTATACAACAGAGCCACAACTGTGTCTCTGTCAAATTGTAGCTTAGCTGCCCATGGCGACCCAACAGGTTTCAGGTCCACATTGCATCAGTCACTTAAAAAAGCAATTGAGGAATCTATCCTTATTCGCTAGGTGTAGTTCTGTACCAGTGCAGGCCTACTGGCTACTGCTTTGTACAGCCCCGATCTACTCCAGTGCTTCACCCATGTTCACCTTTTTCACCTGATAATCTTTATAAAATGCTCTAAGGTATACCTTCATTTACCCAAGAGGGCCCGACTTTACAGTCATGGCCTACATATATGGGACTCTTCTTAGACCACTACTAATAAGTCTGTAAATAAAAATTATTGAAGTGCTTATTTCCACTCCCCCCCTTGGTTTAAGTACTTCCAATGTCAAATAGAATAATTACATGTTTGTTAGAATAGGAAGTCATATACAGCAGTCCTGTTGGATTACACTGATGAATGACAAATATTAAAATAAAAAAAAGGAACTTTTTTGGTTTTACCTGTGAGATGCATATCTACCAGTGAAGTAAAAATATAACACCGTATGTTGCCTTCAAGTTTATATTTTTAGATTCCTATATTCAGTGTTCTAGTGAATTTCACCTAATTTAACACCACAGTGATATTATTTACAATGCTTGTGAGGAAGTCAGTGGTACGGCATATTACTGAAACAACAACCTACCATGGTAGCAGCTGCCAATGCAGTTTGAGTGTCTTGGCTTTACCTAGTATTCCGAGCCAAGACCTAACAGCACTGGTCTGAGCACCAGGGCTTACTGATGAGGTGTCAACCATTCACTGATAAGGACTCTGTCAAGAATCAAGTGTTGTCTAAATCTTCCTCACCTTTCTTGTGCAGCTTTAAGTTCTCACATTCAGCATACCTGGTATAAATCTTTAATTAATTATTTAAAAAAACAGTTCAACAAAATTTATCTGCAGAAAAATGAAAATGTAAATTTATGTCTTTAGAAATTTGTTGGCAAATACAAATGTAATTTAATTCAATATTATAACTGAAAACTTAAATGTTTAAAGTTCCCAAGATGTACCCGTTATTCCAAGTGCTCTTTTAGAGAATTTTGTAAACAGGCAGTCATTTAGACTTGCTTTATAACCCGAAAGAATGAACATCAAATTTTTGTCATTTTAAATCCCAAAATACTTTTCTGGCTTTGTTTATTAATATAAGGGGAGTGGAAATAGGCATTCTTTTTTAAGCCACTCCCCCAGAAGTGGAAATAAGGAATGCCAAAAATTATAGATCCAAATAGGCCCATAAAGGTTTAGAAAATCATATTATGAGACTTTTTTGGAGCCATTTTTACAATAGGTGGGACATTATGGTTCAATAAACTGTCTACAGAGGGAGAAACATTTTTTTATAGAGAAAAACAAGGCAGGTGCTAGCAACTCTGTATATGTGTCACTTTAAATAGAAGAGAACCTAATAAAATTATTAATTAATAGTTTTAGGCATCCAACATTCCTACCATATCTTAATTCTGGTGTTGCACCTGTTGCAAAATTGTCCTAAATTTTCAAATAAAATTTGGAGTTCATATTAGATGCTGCTTGTAGCCAGTTGCCTGCAGCAATGGAATGGCTGGCATTGTAAATCGATGACTGTTTTTTTTTCACCTGCTTTTATGAACAGCTAAATGGGCTTTGAACATGATACTATCAAATTTTCGGGAAAAGGTAGTTTTACAATCAATTTAACTTATGGGTTGATATTAAAACATTGTTACCATAGCAAAAGTATCTTTAATAAATAAAACTTTATTTTTCAAAACAAGTGCAATGTCTTGGCAACTGTAAGTGCATTTTTCTTCAGTTATTAGGGTCCCGCTTGACAAGCGGTGCCCTATAGTGATTACCGTGTCAGTCCGTCCTTCCTTCAGTGACACTTTCTTTCGCGTGCTATAAATCGACGACAACCTCATGCAGCTTTCCCAAATTCACATGGATGATTGGTACCTATAAGGGCTCCAGACCTATTGAATAACAGACCTGTCGGAATTCAAATATGGCCGCCACAGCCAAATCACTGATTTTCTTTCACGTGCAATAACTCGACGACAACCTCATGCAGCTGTCCCAAATTCACAGGGATGATTGGTAGCTATGAAAAATTGCTCAGATCTCTGGATTGGTTCAATGTATTGGTCTGAAATTTTGGCATGTCCATCCACCTCGGAAAGTTTTCTCGTAAACCAGACAGGTGCTACCGACATTCCTGTCTCCATATGCTTTGGGTGAAAATTGCTCCACCTACCTTCCCGTTTCCATAAAATAAATTAATGCGCTTTTCTCAAGAGTTATTCACCATATTGGCCCCATATTTGGTGAAAAAAATTGATTCTCAAGTTGATTGATGGAAGAAACCATAGTCGCTTGCAAAGTGTCAGTATATGTTGCTGAAGATGAGGGGCCTATTCTTGAAGGGGGGGGGGGATTAATTGTCTGGGATACTATGGCACCTGTGGTGCAAAGAAATATTTAGTTATAACCTATTTTGTACATTACACAGTTAAGAATTGTTAATATCTAAATCTTATTTTGGCTTCATGTAACTAATGCTGAAGTTATGGTTATGTGGATTATCATATATACTTCTAATTGCTGCCCACTCTTTCAATTAAAGCATGTTATTAAATGATCACAATAGTTTAGGTCCAGTTCCACAATCACATTGAATAGTTGTGATAATCATTATTTTAGATAAGGGAAGTATATACATTATTACCCGTACATCTTCAGGTGATACTGGCTTCTAAATACAATTAAGTGTCTCAGACCCTCTGTGTGTTAACATAAGTAAAATATTGGTTTCTTTTGTTACAATTACTACACATGAATTTGAATGAGACTGCTGATAAAGCTAAATAAAGAAAACTGGCAGGAGTTACATGCTTAGTAACAATAATGTTAAGACAATCTGGAAAATATACTTAGAAAAGGTGTACACGACTATTAACCTTATGAATCCTGGTAATTCCCGTTAATTCACAGTATTTCCTGGGAATTTCCATTGCTTGGAAATTAACAACCCTGAACTCGTTGGTTAAAAATCAGTTGTACCATAGAATATCATATATTCACAGATGAACATCTATTTATACAGCTTAGAGAGATGTTCATAATCCAGTCATTTATTGCATAAATGACTTAAGATATACAGTGATATCAGCTCTCCATATTCCTGTGGTGGTAACCTCTCAGACGCAAATGATAAAATGCTTGAAATGCTATCTCGCCTTAGTTGGTTTCTCTGAATTTGGCTTTCTACTGTGATTCCTTGTCCTTTTCGCCAATTGTCAGACATCATGTTTACACAAGCATCGACAGTGGGCTACCATTTGACAACCAGCCAGTCATGACAGACTGAGAGGAGTAACCTCCATTAGATCAAAGTTATTCAGGCATCCTCCTCAGTCAGACTCTGTTGTTTACTAGTGGGCTGCAAGGTCACCCTGTTACCCTGCCCGGTGACCATGAATAATATTTGTTGGCTAAGGATTATGCTAAAAAGATGATACATACTATTGAGAAATTGACCACTAGCCAGATGAGTTACCTAGAAAACAAAGGGATTGCTCCTCGTTCTGGTGTGTGTTGAGCATCAGCTATAGTGGCTGCTGACAACAGTGAAACATGAACTTTAGGAAATAGCCAGAAATAACCTAATGAACTGATTTATCCAGATTAGCATTTATGTTAATTTAATTATATTTTACAGGTTTTTTCAGGTTGATATAGTATAATACTGTATAATCCGGAAAAAAACTGGATTAAACCAGATGAAACTGGGTTTTATCCATTCTCCAGGAATAAACAAGTTTTATTCAATTAAAAACCCTACCCTGATATAACTTTTATCTGTATGAACTGTTACCCATGTAGATCGTCATAATCTCTAATCTGATAATGGCATTTAACTATTATCGAAAGTGACTTACTTACTGACTTTTTTTTTATCTTTTTTTTTTTTGCAGTAGTGAAAAAATGGATCCAGAGCAGTTGATTTCTCAAGACCTAGAGACATTTATAAAGGAGGAAAAAGATGTGATGTATGGCATGAGCAATAATAAAACGGAAGGGTACAGCATTTCATTTGATGAGGAAGGCCTTTATAGATGTAAGGAAGAAAAACCTGATGAAACTGCATCAGTAGACCTTGATATACCAAGGTATAGGGCTGCATTTGAAACAAAGGAAACGGAAGAAATGACCATACATGTAGAAAATGTAATTTCCGATTCATTAGTAAGCGACCCAGATGCCGATCTCGTTAAATGTGAATCTGTAAATGGACAGTTTTATATTAAAAATATAGCTGACATAAAAGCATTTAGTGAGCTTGCTGAAAGGAACACAAAGAAAAGTGTAACAACTTTTGAATTTGAAGGTTATGCTTCATTACTCCGCCCAACCATACAACAATCGATACTGGAGAGAATCCATTTAAATGTGAACAGTGTGGTAAATGTTTCCTAAATTCTGCTGCTCTCAGGCGGCATAACAGAATTCATATACGAGACAACTTTTTACATGTAACCAGTGTGGAAAATGCTTCTGCCGATCTCAAAGTCTGAGCAAGCATAAAAAAATTCATACCAGAGAAAAACCATTTAAGTGTGAGCAGTGTGGTAAATGTTTCCATCTGTCTGAAAATCTAAGCCACCATAAAAGAATTCATACTGGAGAGAAACCATTTAAATGTGAGCAGTGTGGCAAATGTTTCTCTCATTCTGGTAGTCTGAGCTACCATAAAAGAATTCATACTGGAGAGAAACCATTTAAATGTGAGCAGTGTGGCAAATGTTTCTCTCATACTGGTAGTCTGAACCACCATAAAAGTATTCATACTGGAGAGAAACCATTTAAATGTGAGTACTGTGGCAAACAGTTCTCTCAATTTTCTCATCTGACCCAGCATAAAAGTATTCATACTGGAGAGAAACCATTTAAATGTGAGTACTGTGGCAAACAGTTCTCAGAGTCTTCTGATCTGACCAAACATAAAAGGATTCATACTGAAGAGAAACCATTCAAATGTGAGTACTGTGGCAAACAGTTCTCTCAATCTTCTCATCTGACCACACATAAAAGGATTCATACCGGAGAGAAACCATTTAAATGTGAGCAGTGTGGCAAATGTTTTTCTCATTCTGGTAGTCTGAGCTTCCATAAAAGAATTCATACTGAGAAGAAACCAATTAATGTGAGCAGTGTGGCAAATGTTTTTCCCTTTCATCTCAGCTGACCAGGCACTACATGATCCATACTGGAGAGAAACCATTTAAATGTGAGTACTGTGGCAAACAGTTCTCACAATCTTATCATCTGACCACACATAAAAGGATTCATACCGGAGAGAAACCTTTTAAATGTGAACAGTGTGACAAATGTTTCTCTCAATCTGGTAAACTGAAAGAGCATGCAAGAATTCATACAAGAGAGAAGCCTATTAAATTAGAGCAGTATGGCGAATGTTTCTAGTAGTAATCTGCACATTTGACCGTGCATATAAAAATAACACTGGAGAGAAACCGAATAAATATGAACCGTGTTGCAAATGTTTTATTCAGTCAGTTGATGTAGTGGCATAACAAAATCCATACAAGAGAAACACCATTTAAATGTGATCAGTGCGGTATATTTTTCATTCAATCTACTGCTCTGAAGCCGCATAACAAAATTCATATCACTGACATAATATGAGGCCAAAAAATAAAAGGTATGGTTCTCAGGCACTTTTTTTCAGATATCATTTTTTAATTTTTTTTACCTTTTTGTATGTTTCAGTAAAAATGTCATATGATCAGAGAAAGTACTATAATAAAAATTTGATACAAAAGCTCAAGTATCTGAATAACTACTGCATTGATGACCATGATTCTTCGCACGAATATCCATCATGGAGTGTTCCATCAGTTCGTGCAAACTGGTGGCACCACCTGTATCATCTGAGCTTAAGCAATCACTCTTTGTCCGTCGTCCGTCCAGCCCTCCTGCCGTCCTGACATCTGTCCGTTAACAGGGCACAAATCATAACTGCTGGACCTAAATTCTTCTAACTTGATATCCTGAGATGTCCATGAAAAATCTCCTTGGAAACCTAGAATTAGGTCTCTGTTACCCATATTCTTTGAGCTATGGGGCTCCGAAGTACCCCCCCCCCCCAGACAAAATAGAAAAATAGAAAATTTTATACAAAAGCTCAAGTATCTGAGCAACTAATTAATTGATCACCAAGATTCTTAGCATGGATATTGATCATGGAGTGTTTCATCAGTTTCTGCAGACTGGTGGCGCTACCTGTATTTTTTTTAAATTTTTCTCTATTTTTGAGATCTCAAAAGATGCAGTCATTTGTTTACAGCGCAAAAATTGTAACCTCTGGACCTGGAATCATCTCTCTTCACATCCAGAGAGGTCCATAAAAGTTCTTTTGGAAACTTGGATTTAGGTCTCTGTTACCCATATTCTTTGAGCTATGGGGCTCCAAAGTACCCCCCAGAATAATGAAAAATTTGATACTAAAGCTCAAGTATCTGAACAACTAATGCATTGATCACCATGATTCTTAGCATGAATATTGATCATGGAGTGTTTCATCAGTTTTTGCAGACTGGTGGCGCAACCTGTATTCTTTATTTTTTTACAATTTTTTTTCACTATTTTTGAGACCTTAAAAGTTGTGGTCATCTGTTAACAGGGCACAAATCGTAACCGCTGAACTTAAAATCTTCTGTCTCAACATGCCGGGAGGCCAATGAAAAGTCTCCTTGGAAACTAGGAATTAGGTCTCTGGTACCCATATTCTTCAAGCTATGGGGCTCTGAAGAACCCTCCAGAAAACAGGGTCTTTGCGACTTCATTCCTTTGAGAAATTAAAGAAAAACCTCAATTTTTCATTAAAAATATATTTTCACACTTCAGGACTGCCTAATAACAAAACCGCTCATCTGTTTTTCCTCATATTTACCCTAGATTTTCCTCTATATAGTTTCTATGTACATGTCAGAAATTAGGTCTGTATTATATAATTTAAAAAAGGAATGGGCCCAAACATATTGCACTTTGTAAGAAATCAGGAAAAATATTTTGTCACTAAACACAAAATAAATGTTAAAACTATGGACTTTTTTTCTTAGTAATATAACTTTAAATAATTAAAATTTAATTGTATACCCAAAATTAGATCAAAATCTTTTCAATTTTTAAAATATTAGCAAAAATATAAAATCGGTACATTAAAATTTTGCCCAAATTTGACCCTGGCACATTTTTTTCTCATAAGTATATTTAATTTATTTTTCACAGCTTGGATACATGTGGATTTAATCTGTTGAATTCTGAAATTTGAAAAAAAATCTTAAAAATTATTCTTATTATTGAAGTTTTTCAGATGCTCTAATGTATTTGCATTTCGTACATCTAAGACCCCATTCTTGCTCACTACAGCCTTGCCTAGGTAACTTAATTAGTGATGCACTGGCAGAACGGCCCTGCTGTAATAAACATACACTTATTCTCATGGGCCCTACCCTAACATCCCCCCCCCCCCACCAGTTCCCCCCCCCCCCCCACACACACACACCACCACCACCATCACCAATTATATTGCAATACATGGTTTGTTATTGTCAACTGTATTTCTTAAAATGTAAAGCTGTTTTTGATCCAATGTGCACAAATTTTCTTGAAATATCAATTCAAGAAATAATCCAAGAGATGCCACGTTGTTCTAATGTAGCATTTTTAAGAAATTATTTCCTTTTCAATAATTAAACAAAATATAATTTAACCCATCAGTAGGCATAATTTGATAATATTTGTAGCAAATCATGAATAAATAAAAGTGAAATTTAAAATTGTGAATTCTGGAGTGTTATTTTCATATATATTATTGCATTGCAAAATTAAAAAATATATTTTATAAAAAAAATATATATCTGTCTGCACTATTTGATGTTACCTGACTAAATTTAGTATAAATGTTGATAAATGTGAATCAATTCAAATATTCAGATATATATGATATACTGCAAATATATAGTAAAATTTATAAACTTAAAAAAATGACTTAACAAAAGAAAAAATTGGATCATATGCAAATATTTGTTCATTTCTTTCCTGTCCCAGTAGAATGGAAATTAAAGTTATTTGCTTTATTTTCCATCTCCCTGCCTGGTTTTAAATATTAAAAAATATTTTTTTTAAATTAAATTTTATCCTCTATGTATATGCAGAGGTGCTGTAACTCCCTCCTGTCCCTGTAAGCACCATTGACTTTTATTCCGTATTCTGTATTAATATCCATATGTGTTGTAACTCTCCCCCCCCCCTTGTTATTGAGCCCTAGTTTTAAGTTATTAGCATAAATATAAAATCAGTACCTTAAATTTTGCCCAACTTCGCCACGGCACATTTTTTTTCCTGTGTTACTCTGGATTAAATTTTCACAGCATGTACACATAAGAATTTAATCTGATAAAATCTGAAATTTGTAAATAAAAGCTGCAAAATTAGGCTAGTTAGTGAATTTTTTTTTTTGGAGGCTCTTGTTGTATTCCCTCACATTGTCAAGCAGTCCACTTTGGTCACTGTAGGTCATTCAGTGCATCGCTATGCTCCCCTGATGTTATGTAATCCCATCACTGGGGCAAGTCCTCAGTCTTGTTGAGCTTGATCAGGCTGTCTGCAGTTAATACCACAGGGAGCCTTTCTCTCTCTCCCCCCCCCCCCCCCCCCCCCCCATTCTGTTGACAGACCTGTACTACAAACAAGATTAATCTTATAATTTCACATTTTTTTCAGCAACGAGCAGTTACAACAGAGACCCCTCCCCCCACCCACCCCTTCAATACACAGGACTAATAAACAAGACGAATCTTATAATTTTAATGTTAAATAAATTCTTTTTGTTGAGACTTGGAAATTTTGATTTTTTTTAAGAAAAAAATGTTCAGGAATTTAATCCTTATATTCAAATGAGAAAGATATATTTAACAAGATTTAATAAGATATGAATACTTTAAAGCATTTCATTCATATCTCTTGAAGTTGGCCGAGCCTAGGTGTGAATAACACTGTTAAACTAAGTTTTAAAATCAGGAATATTGGTCAAACTTTGTGGGATAAATTTTTAACTATTATGGCCATATATTTAACTTTTGAAAACTTAATTACCTTCACACATTATTTGTTTATGAAATGTAACTTTTATATAACACTTACCGTAGGCCCATTTTTTTCCCTAGGTGCATCACTAAATGGTTTCAGGCCAAAAATTTCATTTATTACTCAGTGCATATGCTTTAGCTAATGTCCATTATTCTACAATTTACAGAGGTCGATTACAACAGGGCCATTTTCTCTTAGCTTTTCAAATGGTAATATACATGAAAAATCAAAAGAAATAAAAATATTTTGCAGTTACTAATATTTTCCAAAATTCAGCTGAGCGACGTGACCCATGGGTCCTTTGTTTTATCTATTTCTGAGATCTCAAAAGATGCGGTATCTGATAACAGGGCTCAAATCGTAGCATCTAGACATAGAATCTTCCCACTTTATATCGAGAGAGGTACATGAAAAGTCTCCGTGGAAATCTGAAATTAGGTCTCTGTTACCCATATTCTCTGAGCTATTGGGCTTATAAGCACCCCCCCCCCCCCAATTATCATTAAAAATTTGATACCAAAGCAGGGCACAAATCATAAACATTGCACCTGGAATCTTCTAACCTAAAATCCAGGGAGGTCTATGAAAATCTCCTTTGAAACGTGTATTTAGGCTCTGTTACCCATATTTTCTGAGCTATGAGGCTTATAAATATAAGGACCCCACAGAATAACTGAAAATTTGATACCAAAGTAGGGCACAAATCATAACCATTGGGCCCAGAATCTTCTAACTTGACATCCTGAGAGTTCCTCAAAAGTTATCCCCAGAAACCTTAAATTGGGTCACAGTGAACTCTATCTCTATTCTCAGAGTGTTGGGGTGTGTTTGAGCACCCTAGAAATAATGCAAAATACACACGAACTGCCAGATTCCTCATGATAGGCCGGGTGGTTTGTCATCAGATTTGTTGTGCTTATTGGTCTTGATGAACGTACCGTAGATCCGAGTTTTGCCGCCGCACGTCGTCTAATGGCCGCACCTCATGTTCGTAAAATATCTGGAAAGCTCCTTCACTGGAGTAAACAATTCCCAAAACCTTACTTAATGGCCGCACCACATTCTCACCACGTTCCATTGCCGGGTGGTGTATGGGAACACAACGAAAAAAACGTTATTTTCTTGAACGCACCTGTATGCTGCGGTATGCCGATATGCGCTCAGGTATAACAGTTTGGGAAACAGTCGCAACTGTGTATGTTGCTGGGCTTTGCTAATTAATTAATTTTATTATTGGTTAAACAGCCTGATCAACCCGATTAGAATAGATGACAATTTATTCGGTTATTGACGACTCATTCAAGACGAATCCTATTAGGGTCACAAAATTAATTTGACACATCACTGAATGCCGGAGAATCTTGCGCCTTTAACTTGGCTAATTAAAGTTCAATGGGACATCAAAGAATTGTATGTCACAACGGTAATTTAAATATTATTTAGACATTATACATCGTCGGTCATTTAACAACAAAACATTAAAATAAACGACACCCGCGTCGGTGATCATATTGCCAGAACGCCTCGGGTTGTGCTGATCATAATATATGCAAAATGGTGTCCGAACCATCAACTGTCAAAACATGCCACATAAAATGATTACAGAACTAGCAGGCCCTGGGGTACCTTGCGCTTTTACCCTGGCTAATTAAACTTCAATGGGACATCAAAGCAAACGGCACTCTTTGTGATGACTTTTATTTACACTGTATAAAACGTCGGTCAATGACAACCTTGACAAAACCTTTGAATATCCGAATCCTGCGTCGATGTTCACACAGCCTGTACGCGTACACCCAGGGTCTTGTGGATCATAATATATGCACACTGGTGCCCGTACCGTCTGCTAGCAAAACGTGGCATATTAAAAGATTACGGAACTAGCTGGTGAGGTTATGACCTTTGAGCGCCATCTATTGACAATGTGATGAACGAAGAAGTATCAGAACGTAAGCGCAGGTTTATTGCCGAAGAACATATGGTCTTTGGTTATCTTTTGTTTTACAGTTAATTTAAAAGAAATGATATATTAAAAGAAATATCTTAAAATTATGTTTTACCGGTATTGCAGCCATACACAAATATAGGTACAAGCGTTAGTCTGGTTAGAGTGCATAATTTTGCGAGTGAATATCGATCTTTTATCAATCATTGCGTGAAAATGGCCGTGGTTTATAACTGACTCAGAAAAGTTTTATAATACATATAAGCCTGTTTAAAATATCAATTTTACAATTTATAAAATTAATAAAAAAATAAAATTAAAATAAAAATATGCAGTTTCATCAAATATACGTTCTCAGTATTCACTGCCTCCTTCCTCAGCCTATTATCGCCCATTAAGCTTCGGCGGGCCGTCAAGTCTCTTGTCCATGTTAGGATTTAGTCTTACCTACGTTTTATAGCCGCATCCCTAGTCGAGAAATATAAGTCAGAATTTTCAGCTACAAGTCTTATTTTACGGCCGCGGCGGCAAAATGCGGATCTACGGTAAGCTAATATGCATGAACAATGATGCCACCTACATAACCTCAATTAGTTGTCTGTGCTAGGACATATTGTCAACATGTCAGTCGGCTATGCGTCATGACCCATGGGTCACTTGTTTTTCTCTATTTTTAGGACCTTCAAAGAAGCTGTCATCTGTTCGCAAGGGCACAAATCGTAACCAGTGGACCTCGAATCTTCTAACTTGACATCAAGGGAGGTCAATGAAAAGTCTTTGATTAAACTTGAAATTAGGTCTCTGTTACCCATATCTTCCGAGCTATGGGCCTTCTAAATAACCTTCGAAATAATTAAATTTAATACAAAAGGTCCAGTATCTGAACAACTAATGCATTGATCTCCATGATCTCCATGGAGTGTTTTATTTGATCCTGCAAACTGGTGGCGCTTAACAAATTTTTACGATTTTTTTCTCTATTATTGAGGCCTTCAGAGAAGGTGTCATCAATAAACAGGGCACTAATCGTGACTGTGGAACCTGGATTCTTCTTACTTGACATCAAGGGAGGTTTATGAAAGGTCTTTGTATAAACATGAAATTAGGTCTCTGTTACCCATATTCTTAAACCTTTGGGGCTCGTAAGTACCCCTTAGAATAATTAAAAATTGAAACAAAAGCTGTACTATCTTGACAACTAATGCATTGATCACCATGATTTTTTCCATGGATATTCATCATGAAGTGTTTCTTTTGTTCCTGCAGACTGGCGACGTCACATGGATTTTGTTGAATTTTTAGCCAACCTGTGAGCTAATGTGATGGTACGTGCGTCGTCGTGCGTCGTCTGTACGTAACCATAGCTATCTCCAAAATGGCAGATGCTAGCATCACCAAATTTTTTTGCAAATAATCAGTCATCTGAAAAACTCTAACTGCATTATCTTAGATTTTATAGGGAAAAAGCTATAAAAAAAGTTTTAAAAATCTTCTCAGAAACTGTCCTGCCAAATTGTCCAATATTTCACAGAAATGTTCCCTAGAACAATCTCTCTCAAGTTTGTTTTGTTCGAATGGTTCCAGTTTGGAGATTTTTGGCCGAGTTACAGGAGGCTGAACTTTGTCATCTGTCCAAAAAAGCATATTAAAATTTCAATCTCAGAAACGGCTAGAGCTACCATCACAAAATTTTATGCCAATGTTGGTCACATAGGTCACATAGATGTTGATAATTCAGGTTTGTTCAAATGGTCTTGGTTCAGTGCTGTTTGGCTGAGATACAGGAAGCTGAACTTAGCCAGTTTGCTGTATCTTCTATATGAGTTATAAACCTGCGAAACGTTTTTCAACTGATGCCACTGAAGCCAGTTTGTTAAATATTTTACAAGAATAATCCCTAAAATAATCTCATAATAATTGTCATTAATGGTTTCGCATGAATGATATTTGGCTGAATTTTGGAGATTGAATGGAGTCATTTTACCATATATGTTAGCTGTGTGATGCTGTTACATCTAGCCTGGCACCAGATAATCAGCATCTATTACATCATGCATTTAGATTTCAGGTTATCTTTGGTTATAATTGACAAAAAAAGTTTTTTTTTTATTTTTTTAAATTAAGATTTATGATTTAAGTTTTTCATCATACCAAGCAATGTTACAATCAGGGATGTTCAGCTCACTGTGGCGATATATACACAACTGTAAATGGATTATAAATTATTGCTATCCCTACTCAACTTAATTCAAGAATTTGCCATCAATGACATATATCTGAATTTTAATTTTGCATTCATTATGCATCGGTTATAATTTTACATATATTACTGATTTCTTTTTTTTTTATAAAAAGTCAACTGAGAAGCATTTTGTATTGGGAAAATTAATTTCAAAGTTATTTCAAGTAGGAACCACTCTTGTGTACAAATGGCTGGACTTGGTATACCATTGTCAGATTGCCAGTGCCTTGATGTTGGCCGTTTGCCAAGATGATTTCAGCTCTATAAATAGTTCTGGCACATTTTGATACATCAGCCTAAAATTGGGCATGTTTATACATATTGGGTAGCTTTATAGTGTACAAGACTGGTGGCGCCACCTACAATAATTTTTTGCACAGTGTATGTCGCTGCTTATTTCACAGGAGGGTTTTTACATATCAGTCTGACATTGGGCATATGTATATATCTCTTCGTTGTATACAAGACTGGTGGTGCCAGCTACAATCATTGTATCCGCCAAAACAGAGTTTTGTGGATACTATGTATTCAGTTAAACGCCGCCGCCACCTCCGCATAGGTTTCCGGAGAACTCCTCTCTAACCACTGGGCAGAATTTTTCAAAATTCAGGACTTTGATGGGGTCATATGTGAACTGCTGTGCCCTGATTTTTGGTTGACCTCTGACCTTTCCTCTCTGCCCAGCGTCCATTTGGCGTCTGTTTCCACACATAAACCCACACATCTCGGGAACCGTTTGACCGATCAAGCTAAAAATTTCGCACCAATGTAGCCCTTCGATAGCTTTATAACATACACTAAAATGGTGGCGCCACCTGCAACCATTTTTGCACAGCGTCCATCTGTTCATCTGCCTTGGGATTAAAACACTCTGCAAATATCTCTGCATTTGTTGGACTTATCCACCTGAAATATTGCATGTGTATTCATCCTGGACAGCTTTCTTGATTTTATGAAGGTGGCGCACAGCCTACATTCACGTTTAAGCTGCAGACATCCAAGCTCATATCTCAGGAACCGTTTGACCAGTTGCATGTGTATTGATCCCCCATAGCTCTTCTTCAGGCGAAAAAATGGTGGCGCCACCTGCAATCTTTTTTGCACGGCTTCCGTCTGTTTGATAAAATCACTCATATCTCCGCAGTGGTTTGACATATCTGCCTAAAATATTTCAGGTTTATACATCTTTGATAGCTTTCTGGATTTTGTGGCAGGTGGCGCCACCTACATTTATGTATACGCTGCAGACATTCAGGCTTATAATAGAGGACTGGTTTGAAATATCCCCCTGAAATTTTGCACGTGTATAGATCTCGCATAGTTCTTCATCATACAAAATTGGTGGCGCTACCTGCCACCATTTTTGCACAGCGTCCGTCTTTTTGTCTGCCGTGGGCTAAAATCACTCATATCTCAGTAGTGGTTGGACTTATCTGCCTAAAATTTTGCATTTTATACATCTTGGATGCTTTTCTTGATTTTGTGGCAGGAAGCGCCACCTACATATATGTATACGCTTCAGACATTCAGGCTCATATATGAGGACTTGTTTGACATATCCCCCTGAAATTTCGCATGTGTTTAGATCTCACATAGCTCTTAATCATACACAAAATTGGTGGCGCCACCTGCCACCATTTTTGCACAGCGTATATCTGTTTGTCTGCCGTGGGCTGAAATCACTCATATCTCAGTAGTGGTTTTACTTATCTGCCTAAAATTTTGCATGTTTATACATTATGGACAGCTTTCTTGATTTTTTGGTATGTGGTGCAACCTACATACACATTTCGGCTGCAGACATCCAGGCTATTATGCAACACACCTCACTCTATTGCCCGATGCCACTCAATCAATGCCTCACTTCACACGTCCACTCTGATTTTGGCGGATACACGTAGTCGCTTGTTGAGTACCCGTATTCTAGTTTTTGTGTTGTGTGCACCAATGCCAGAATTTCAGCAGTGATGTTTGTTTAATTGTTTCTTGTTCTAAGTGTTTTGTTCTTGCATCGTTCATATACATGTTACACATGTTCTTGAAGTTATGGTCCAGCATTGAAGTATTATACCTGGTGTAGTCTCATTGCACAGGTTCGTATTAGGCCTGAAAGCTTTGTTTTCTCTTATTTTAAGACCTTCAAACATGCGATGATACGTTACCAGGCAAAAATCGTAACCATCAGACTTTGAATCTTCTAACTTGACACCCAGGGAGGTCCATACAAAATTTCCTTGGAAAACTGAAAATAGGTCTCTATTACCCATATCCTCCAAACTATGGGGAACAGAAGCACAAGTATCTGAATTATTGATAGTTGATATAAAAGCACAAGTATCTGAATTATTGATCATGGAGTGTTTCACCAGTTCCTGCAGACCAGTGGCACCACCACCTTTTTTTTTTAATTTTTACCCATTTTTCTATAGTTTCGAGACCTTCAAAGAACCAGTTGTCTGTTAAGTATGTCCACAAAGACTTCTACCCATTCAGTGAAGTGCATCATCAGTCTACTGGAAACATTAATGTATCTTAATGCATCTGTATTATTAGTAAAGACTCCAAGCTCTTTTTTGCAACTGATTAGCGTGTACAGATCCCCTCAGTCAAAACTGTCTGACTTTGGGTCAAAGCTTGCCCAGCTTATGACACAAGTTGACATCCAAGAACCATTGTTAGTAATGGGAGATTTTAATATAGATATTAGTAAACAAAACAATATGTCAGCCTTGATTGATCTTTCACATCTTTTACACTGTCAACAACTGCAGAAAAGACAACTGATCATGTCAGTCTTATTTATCTCGTGTTTTCAAACTTCCCTGATGCTACCACTCAACAGTAGAGGCTACATGGTCAGATCATAAAGTTTTGTTCACTTGTTCCAAAGAGTGTTTTCCAGTTTTATCTTGATTGGTCATATATATTTTGGTTTACAATGAATTTAACTCTTTTTTTAGTAATAGTATTGATATGATTTAAATGAAATCGCTGTTGATGTGGAAAATTAAGAAACTAGAGAATTTCTAATTAAGAATCTATGCAGATAATGAACAGGACAGGAACTTATAACAGCAATATACAATTCACCCTACACCTGAGAAAGGTCCCGACCTCTCTGCTGTGAATACAGACTTCCTATCATCATATTCATATTCAAACTTGTCAGTCACACGCATCAGTAACTATATGATATCAGTTGGATCTCCCCATCTAAACCTGTATCAAAAGAACATGTTATTAGAATTCTTACTTTCTTTCAAGTATCTGGTATAATCTATTACGAAAACCTGAATAAGGTTATTGTAACTTATTTCCAAGGACTATTTGGCAAAATGCATGATATTCAGCACTTATAAATTATCCTATATCCATTTATTTTAATGGGGCCCACATCAGTTAATTTTGTTGCGTTGGGAGTTTATCAGTCATTTTGGGTTGAGAGGTGACAAGTCGAGATAAATCAACATAACTGTGTGTAGTCTCCATTAATATCACGTACAGATGAAAACCACCAAAAACAGAAAAGAAATGTCATCTATCAGTCGGTTGTTTATCTATGTCATCAGGACTATAAGAACATAATCCCTGCTTAATTACACAAGTTTATCAAGAGATCACTTAAAGGACATGAGCAGGGGCAATTTTATTCTTTCACACTGTCAAAAATTGGTTTTGCCTTATATAACAGTTTCCCAACAAAACTATCCCAGCGCACCGTCCCATACCGTAACAGATTTATTCTGAAGTGGAGAAGATATTTTTTTGTTTGAACCCAATATTCTTTGTAGGTGATTAGGCCCCTTTAACTTATTTAACTTATCAAGTTAGACTGCCGATATAACATATGTTATTGCATAATAGTAATACTTCATATAGCCCTTATCAGGTATTACATAAACACAGTGGCATCTCCCTCTTCACCGTTATATCATGTATTAATGGTGTTCCATGGTATCCCACTGATATCTTGTAAACTCATTATGGTATCTGTATCTCGTATCACCCCCATGACATCTTTTTTGATCAATATATCCCACGTGTTCACCATTCCTCACATGACCATATATCACATAATATTGCATTTTATTTAAATTTAAAATTGTGCGTATTCTGCATGCGTGTATGTATATATGCGGGGGGGCTGGGGGGGGGGGGGGCAGAGTGTATTTACATGTAATCATTGAATTGTTCATTGGAGGAAAAAATAAAATGTTCATTGTAAAAAAAATCGATCATCAGTTAGGCCATTATTTTTTAATTAACTGTTTCTCGAACGGAGCTGAAAAAACTTTAAGCAGGAAGAGAGGAAAAAATAAAAACTGAAAAACGTATCGTTAATTAATTTTGTTACCGAGTCATGTCATTCATATGCTACTGGCCATTGTAAACAAAACTAAATAAAATAAGAGACTTTTTAAAACTTTTCTAAAACAGTTATCATAACACAAACTTGGTACACATGGTAGCCATATCCTATATCATAGGTAGTGGTTTAACAATCTCAAATCTTACAATTGTTACTTTTTTAAATCATGGTGTTTTGCATTAATATCTTGTCAGAGAAACGTTACAAATTCAGAAGAACTTAGCAATGAAAAAAATAATAATGAATGCCAAGATATTATTCCAGGAATCTGTCACAAAATTTCAATGTTAAGCTTACTAAAATTAAGCAGGTAAAAAAGGAAATGAAAATACTAATCAATATTATTTAAAGTCTGAATACCTTAAGAGTAAATAATAAGAACCTTGTGAATAAAAAATTGTTTGGCTATCATAAGGATAAATCCACAGCCATTTCCCCCATAAAATTACTTAATAAAAAAGAAAAATCATTATGGTTTCTTGTCCGGTACTCTGTTGACAGATGCTAGATTTAGCACTTTTCCATTTGTTTTATGATCTGAAATGAACTTGTATTGAAATTGTATTGAAAACTTGAAACCAAGAGCAAACTGTAAGTTCAGTGTAAGATTTGTTATATATTTCGCGAATTAGACTTCCACCCTTCATTGGAATGTGAAAAAAAAAATCTGCATGTTTGATGAAATGCCAACAACTGTATCTTAATCCGCGGATTCAGTTAGAAAACAAGTGCTCTAAAACCTTTAAATCCTCGCTGAACTCACACTGCGGCTTTAAACAGGTGATTTTCTTGATGTTATCATCGTGCTAATGACGTATGTGGGCGATAACGGGTCTTTCTCGATAGGAAATAGACGGAAAGGCCAATTGAGTGACCTATATTCTATATCTGATGTATGAAAGGACTAATGAATTCTGTCATGTATTAAACTTTATAATTATAATTGATAAACTCTGATATTAAAGTCTGAGAGCCCAATCCTGGACTGGACTTCGTCAATATGCCAGCTTGAATGTCCGGCCGTGCAAGGCCCGTTACCTGACGAGGTCAGACCCCGTGACATATTAAGATAAGTATGTGGATGTATCATTCATTAAAATATATTCACTTGGTGTTTGTAATTTCTCATCATCTATATGTTCTCTTTTAAATAATATTAAAAAAGAATACGCATTCTGTCAATATGCGGGTTGAATTAACCGACCGCTAAGTCGTGCAAGCTTCGTCACCTGACGATGTCAATACCTGTGACATTAAGGTACATATGCGGATGTTTTACTCAATAAATTATATAAATCCTTTTCCGTTTGTTATTTCTCGTCATTGTTATGTTCGCCTTTGAGTCATAGGCTTATTAATAAAACAACCTCGGCGTGATAATAATAGGAGTGAATTTGGATCAACCACATAAAAGACCAGTGGGTGTGGATTTAAATGGAACCTGAAACTGAAATGAAAAACGAACATTGAGTCACGACTCCGGACATGATACACAAATCGTATGGGATCATATGTTATTTCAAATGGCAACGATCCCCGGGACAATGGTCTCAGAAACTGGTTCCAATATAACCGCAAACCACGTGCTTAGTGAGAACAGAGTTAACGCAATACGAAAAGCCAGTGACCGCACCAGGATTTTAAAAGTGGGGGGGGGGGGGGGGGGGGGGGGGGCAAATGGAGGGCAAAAGAAAATGTTGGGGGGGGGGGGGCAACAAAAAATTTGCGCAAAGCGTGAAATTAACACTCCACGCTTAAGCGGCTGCAATCTGTTGACACTTAAATTATATATTTCTTGAAACAGAAAGATGAAAATAATATGTATATAAACAGGGAATTATATATATATATATATATATATATATATAATATATATATATATGTATATATATATACTTCACATAAAATCTTAACGAATACAGGACAGTAAGGTGACTTGAAACTTGCCTGGATTATTACTTGTTGCCAACTGACTACACCCTTTTACCCTGGGCATATATTATGATTATTGAATATAATGACACATGGACAATTTCCTTCACAGTCTGAAGGTTTTTTAAGTAAAGTTTAACTTGTAAAGGATTTTTTTTTAAATAGAAAAACAGCATTTATAATCCCATATTCTTTTAAATATTCCAAATTTATTGAAACCTTATTGTAACATATGCAAGCTGGAGTTAGCTTAAACCAATAGGAAATATGACAAACAACTGTTATGCTTCATTTTATTTGCGCCCACTAATAACTACAACAAAACAAAACATTTGCACAAGGACCAAACGGAGTATTCAGATGCTGCATCTAGTACTTCAAGAACTTTAACGTTAAAGAACAGCAGCTTGTAGATATTGAATGAAGATAGCACAAATGAATAAATGCATGAATTGAATTAATCAACAAGCTAAGATTTATTGAAACTAAACACATCACCCAGTATGACGTACATGAGGGATTATTGATTAATACCTGTATTTTTTCTTCAGAAAATCCTTTATTTTTTTTTATTTAACTTTATTTTCTCTATACAGTTTATCCCAAAATATATATTAGTAATCCTCAGCTCTGAGGCACCAGAATACTGATACATATGATCATGGTTTTACAAAGACACCCGTGGCATCAGGCCTACCACATGATCGGGGTAAGCAGGGAGAGCTTTCGGGGTCCGGCGATTATAACCGTGGAGTCCGAGTCCGGGGCCCGAGTCCGAGTCCGGGTTTTACCAAGGAATTAGTTCGATTTCGGCCGTCGACGATATCGGCCGTCGGCCTAATAAAATCGACCATATCGGCCGCCAGCGTCCAGGGGGCAACCATTTCGGCCGCACCCCGACGGAGCCACTGCTGAGCCCCGACTCTGGCCAGTAAACCATATCGGCCGCGACTTGGGCGGCGGGGTACCATTTCGGTCGCCGGGCTACCTCATTACCACAAACACGGTAAAATCATAATTAGAACTAGCTTATTCTACCAGAAATATGATGGACTTAATAAAAATAAATATTTATTCAAAATATGATTTGTCATATTTATAAGAAACAAGCCTATGTAGAAATCTCGAAGTACAACTCACGTACTTGCATTTAATAATATAGAATATTACTCTGTCCTGTAACTTCGTTAACAAATGTAAATGAAAGGATAGAAAACCAGGTTTCAACTGTCGTGACATATTTTAAGCAAATCGTCTCAAGTTTTATTAACAGGCACCACCAAAAAGAAAATATTAACCTCTCTCTCTCTCTCTCTCTCTCTCTCTCTCTATATATATATATATATATATATATATATATATATATTAACCTAAGTTGGTTCCAGTGCTTGCAGTAAAGTGCTCGATACAGCTTATAAGGTAGAGCAGATTAACTAAACGTTTATATATATATATATATATATATATATATATATATATATATATATATATATATATATATATATATATATATATATACAGGGCTCGAATTTGGTGCCGGCCAAATGGAATTTTCCGGAAGTTTTGAGGGAGGTCCGGTAAAATTGGAAATAACCCACATTTTTTAGAGTGTATATAAGAAGCCAGCGGTTAACGCGTTATGCCGTTTCCCTGCTTGTTCATTTCGTACTTGACTATTATAGTTTGAGTAGTAGATGAGTAGTGTAGGTGGAAATTAATGGAGGTTGAGGTGCAGGTGTGATAAACCATGAAACCTTTGCATCTATGTAATCATGACCAACATGACTTTTAGTTAAATTTCTTACAGTATATTTAGTTTTCGGTTGAATTAAATAAAAGCATAACATATTTGATTTCTTTAATTGTCATATATATGTTCAAAATGTGTATTAAAAAAGGTATGTATAGGTTTATTTGTTTATTAATTTCTGTTAGAGGTTGCTTGCGTAAATGTTTTTGTTTGAAGGTGTTTGTGTAAATGATTGTACTGAAATGTGTGCGCTTGAGTTCTTCCAATGATAGAATTTCACATAGGACTTAATATGTAGCCGTGTATGTTGCAATTAGGTAGCCCAGAAGAACGGCGGCTAGTAATGAGGTAGTCCGGCGGCCGAAATTGTGCTCCGCCGCCAATGTCGCGGCCGATATGGTTCACTGGCTAGAGTCAGGCCCAGCAGCGGCATCGTCGGGGTTGCGGCCGAAATGGTTGCCCGCTGGGCGCTGGCGGCCGATTATATAGTCTATTTGAGACCGGCGGCCGATATCGTCGGCGGCCGAAATCGACCTATACCTTACCAAGTAACTGTCTGTGTGAGAGACTATACCTCAATTGGGGACGCCTTTAACACCTATACCTTACCAAGTAACTGTCTGTGTGAGAGACTATACCTCAATTGGGGACGCCTTTAACAGTGATTAACGCTCGTACTTCAGTTTG
Source organism: Sipunculus nudus (assembly GCA_026874595.1). Classification (NCBI taxonomy): domain Eukaryota; kingdom Metazoa; phylum Annelida; class Sipuncula; order Golfingiida; family Sipunculidae; genus Sipunculus; species Sipunculus nudus. Next base: position 53,311,469 of record CM049321.1, read on the forward strand.
ACAGTGAACACATCAAAGGTGCTTCAAGCTCTGTATTTCATTCATGTACTGAAAGGTAAGGAATCCGAATACAATACTATATTTATCTAAGCGGGGAGCGTGTTCGGAATTCGGCCTGGGGCTTGCGTTTGCGCAGCAAGGTAAAGAGGGCTGAAAGTTTTGGTCCAAACGGAGTCTAAGCATCTGTAACAATTAGGGCTAAAACGGGTACAAAATTTTGGACTCGAGTACCCGATAGGCTAGACCCAGTTGTGGCTCTGTTGTAAACACAGAGCCACAGGTCTCAGCCTTCATTTATATAGCGGATGAGAGTAGGCTACACCTAGCCCTAGCACCCGTCCTCTCTTACCACGCTACGCTGTGCTAGAGCCCTAGAAGATGATTTGACGAAACTGGAGACATTCCACATGACAATTAAATTCTTATATTTCGTCTGAAAATGTCGTATTCGTTAAGAAATAAAGATACTCTTATCAAATACGCATATAACATACCAATTAGACAGTGTTTGTCCACTTTAAATGTTGATTAGAAGAATATGTATTTTCCTAATAAACGGTGATACACGGGGAACAATGTCTGCTCTGGGTTTTCCCCAGCCACGGCTGGCCGGCAGCCGCCTGTGTAACCAGTGGTAACGGGCCGTGTTAGCTCAGCGAGCAAAGGTCACGCAGTTCATTGTTTCAGATTCTGAGACAGTTTCAAGCGCAAGGGTTGCAAAGTTTTAAAAGTGAGTCTTTTTACATACTAAAACATAATATTTAGCTGAATTTCTTGGTCATTCAATTTAAGTACTATATCTCCCTTAGATTACTTAAAGTTTCCTTGTCATATACGCACTATTTGATTTTACACAATTTTTTTTACGACAAGGGTTTGAAGTTCGCCAGTTTTTTATGCGGCCGTATCAAGGGTCCTGGATATCGCCGCATTTAATGCAGTTATGCTACACCTGATGTTGGGTGCCTATCCCAGTGTCCCGTGTGCTGATTGTTTCAAGAGGCAGTGTACATGCATGTGTTGCATCATCACTGGTGCATGGTGTGAGTGTCCTGTAACTGGAACACTCCTTACACATGGACCATTGGCCATAGGCAGCATTGTTACCAAGGTAACACACTTGATTGTTTCAGCTGGCCAGGCACATGTATCACATTTCAGCTGGGTGCGCCAGTAAGTTTGCAGTGATGATGTAACACGTGCAGTGCACAGGGCTAGCCTGAAACAACACCAGCCAATCACCCGGGGCTTATAACCCCAGGCTGAAGGTCCTTAAAATGGGTACATCGTAGTCACCTGCATGCGCTCCTGTCCGCTAGATAAATAAAGGAAGGGACCTGTGGCTCTGTGTTTACAACAGAGCCACAACTGGGTCTACAGATAGGCATTACCCGACTCGGACTCGAATTCCTGTTACCGTGGCAACGCTATGAAGATAAAACGAACATCTGTTTACCGATGCAAAATATGCATAAATTTGACTTAGTGATGGCTTAACTTTATCGCAACGCAGGAATAGATGTATGTCACAACAGGGTTTGTTAGGTGTCCACACGCTTCACAATCCATATACGGGCCATTTTCACAAAAAGTGACAAATAACGGTAAAGACATTTTCAAAAAATTTTTGATCAGGAATTACAATATTTTTACACAGAAATAAAATATATGTCCTCACAAAATGTGTGTAGAAACAGCAAAGCTAGATTAGAAAATTCAACAGAAATGATACAAAAAAATATTTTTTCCAGTTTGTCTTTGCCGTTATGCCAATAACGGTAAAGACATGAACTTTATATTTATACCATTAAAAAGATGTAAACAATATTTAAATTTATTGAAAGTCAATCATGAGTCAGGGTAACATAATATTTTTTCAGTTAAAGATAATTCACTAACACAAAATTAATCATGAGCTGAATAACAATATAAATTGTTTGGAATAATTAACCTTGACCTCTTTACCGTTATCAGTTGAAGTCTTTACCATTATCTCATTTACAAGACGAGTTTCAGTGTCAGCAACCTTGTAGCTGTTACATGTGAAACCTTTCTACATATATCCAGCTTGTTTTACTGAATTTTAAAAACCAAACAAAGTAAAATAGATCACCCATGGTTGTTACTCATATACAGTTTTCTCAATGTTGAAATAACACAAATACCTGCTCTTATTGTTTTAACATAATATATTTAAAACATTCAAATTACACAAACCTAGTCTGAATGCTATTATATAAAACTTATTACATCTTAAATGAACATTAGTTTGTGTAAAATCTTTACTTTATTCTACTGGAAGTGGAATATTTTTTTCAATTTTTAGCTCAGCTGATTTTAGCATGCTGACCATAGTGATGGGTCTTTGTCTGTTTTCCGGTTATCCAGCTGTCCCTCCCTTAGCAAGGCACTAGTCCTAACTTTAAGACATAGAAAATTCATGCTTGAGAGACATAAAGGTCCGGGTAAATCTCCTTGGAAACACCCAAAATAAGGAAACCGTGACATATATAATGCTAGCTAAATAGCAAAAACATGTTTTGAGCACTGTGGAAGTCAACCTTTTCTGAGGATGTGAGGCCGTTGAACAAAAATTTTCCATTGGACAAATGGCTCCAGTTCTTCAAAATTATTACCATATATTGTAATAAAATATGGTCTGCTCACTGATAATAGAGAGTTGATGAGCTGAGTAAAATATGTGGTTCCACCTGTACTTTTTCTGTTATTCTAATTGAATTTTTCTTATATTTTTAAGACTGCTAAAGTGAAGCAAATTAAAGCAAATTGTGCCAGCTTCTCAGCAGTGATTTCAAGTGTTTCCCCCAAAAAATGTGATATGCCTATTGATTATATAGATATCCTTATCAGTTGAACAAGTGGTAGCAGCATTGTGCCACCTATTTACATGCCATTTTATTTTTATTTTGAGACTTCGAAGTTATACCAGTTGTGTATTTTCCTGAGATGATGGTTCATGCATTTCCTGAAATTTTGTATGCTTAGTGATCATAGTTAGTGTAATTTGCTTAACCAAACAGATGACTAGATGTCACTTTTTCCAAATATATCTATTAATTGTATTTATCCTTGACCTTTGAGACTGCCAAATTACAGCAACTGTGTCAAATTAGTACTTTTATGTATGACACTGACAGGAAGCAGTGACATATATCAGAGTATTTGCAGGTATTCATTTTATATTAGACTATCAAACTGAAATCATGTCCATTAATCAGACATCATTTGATTAAAATTGTCCATTAATTAGAAATTATTACATCAAATTTTTAACAAGACTCTCCTCCACCCAGGGTAAGCACTCTTAAGGCTTAATGGGATAGCTGTACCCCAGGCCACATTCAATCGCAAACAAATCCACCTTTCGGGGTTTCCTCAGTCCTATGACCCAGCAATTGATGAGATAACACACCCAGGACCTGTAAGTGTGGTAGTCTCTGGGCCTGGTTAACAGGACATAAATCATAAATGAGATGAATCGTGTGCAACCGCCCTGTTAAAGTCTTAAAATAATAGTTACATACATAGTTAAGTTTGTACTTAAGAAATGAAGATGTGTACCTGCACCAATAATGATAAAAAAAAAAAAAAGTATTTGTCAGTGTCTTGGGAACACCAAATCCCAATTTTTTTGCCTACAATTTCAGGAAACATGTCAGACTGCACTCTCATGTAATACCAAAAAGAATTGTGTAACCAAGCACATTTAATTAGGTTAAGTGCTTTACAAGTTTCTTTTGGATTACTGATTTACACTCACAGAAATTCTAACATAAAAAGTTAAATAAATGCCACCTTAACTTGTGAATTGCTCAGGGGTTTTAATCATCCATTCAGTGCATTGATTATTTTATGCATTTTTACATCAGTTTGCTTGTTATACCTAAGTAAAGAATGCAGAGTGGAGTTCTGATGAATTCTGATGTCAACAGGTCAACTTTAGAATATCAGATGTACACAAGGCTACATCTGAAATATGAAAAGTGAACTTTCTTTGAATGCAGATTATAGACATAAGGCATGATCATCCCCAAGTCTGAATTGACATTCTTAATTGTTAATTCAGACAAGTAAATATAAATTTGGTTTTACCAAAGGAATCATGGCATTTCTCCCCCCCCCCAAAAAAACTCTCCTTTGTAAGCTTGATGTGAAGGGCTAAAACAATAAACAGTTTACAACTTCATGAGGAAATATGTCATATGACCTCTAACAGATGCATGGTATGTTTGATTATTTGGTGTTCCTTTTTTAAGTAGAGGCATATTCTTGTATTATCATATAAAATATATTTAATTTCTTTCTCTCTAAATAAACTGACTAAATATTATTATACAGGAAATACTGTGGCAAGGTTACAGCAATAAATTGTACATATTGTGAGCTCAAGCTCCGGGTCTTTGTCACACCAGTCTTTACCGTTAATACATATTCATAACAGTAAAGACAGATCAAGATAACGGTAAAGACACAAATATGGCCTGTAGGATATGGTTATGTACAACAGCTTGAAAAGTAGTTCCTCAACACAGCCTAAACACTATGCATATTCAACAGTGACAGATCCTGTCATTTAACTCCTGATGATTCCATGTCTATCAATGATAACGGTAAAGACATCCAATTGTTGTGACACCCACTAACACTGTGGTTTGAAACCAACTTTTACAGTATAAAAAACACTAGCAGGGTCCTGCTTGTGGTCAGTATACCTGTCTCATATGCTGATTCTTGTGCAGATGACATTACCTGTGAGCTTATTAAAAAATTAAGTTCAAATCTCATAATTAGCATAATATGATAATGGTAAAGACAAGCACATGTATAATTTATGGTCACACAAAAAAGGACTTCCCATTTACATGTATTTTGTAATACCATAATCATGACATGTTTCAGCACCAATTCAAGTGATATACTTAAATAACAGATATAGTCCCAGGTGGCCTCTTTACTAAAAGTAATTATTTTCTATCTTTCAAATTGTTGTATTCAATTTTGGACATATAACGGTATGGATATTTATGTTACTAATGATTTCAAAAATCTTTAAAAAAATGTAAATATACACCTATTTAATTTTGTTTCCGCATTTTAGTTTATACATGACAGAATACCAAAATTGAAAAAATGATAAAGTATAATAGGTTTTAAAATGATGGACATTTCTTTACCGTTATTTGTCACATTTTGTGAAAATGGCCCATACGTATCTGAGGTGTTTGTACGGATCCGTACAAACTTGGATAGTATAGACTTTCCCCGCCAAAGGCTGCAGCGCTTGTATTGTTTACTATATATGTCCGCGCTGCAAGACTGCAGCAAACCCAGATGTGGCTCTGTTGTGAAAAAAGGACCAATCACTCAGCAATCTGGACCAATCTTTCTAATGTAGCAATATATGGATATTCTTATTTACACAGTAAGTCAGCTTAAACAAGTTCAGTTTTTATAAAATATTAATTAACAATCTGATGAAAATACTGGAAATAATAATTAAACTTGAAAATTAACGAAAGGTCTTAAACATAAATCAAATAAATATATAATCATCCAGTTAATTCAAACTTAAATATTATTTAAGTTATAAAGGTAGAATAATTAACAATGACAACAAACTAAAATAAGATTTGTCATTATTTATCAAGTTTTAATTTCAGACATCCAGTTAGGGATATAACTATGCTCTGAGTCTGTGTCTGGGCTGACCTGAACCTTGATAAGTTTAGACAGGAACTCATTCTCTTTCCTAAAAGTTAATGATCAGGGTTAAGGCTAGACCAAATCCCAATCAGCATCTGGTCTGGACCAATTACGAATTGGGATCTGGGCCTTGACAAATATATATATATATATGTATGTGTGTATATATGTATGTATATACATGTATGTATAAAGACAAACTCTTTTGATTCAAGTCAGGGTTGGCATTCTTCCGGGAAGATAGGTATTTCTTCTTAGTGACTTTTCTGGGAAGAAAAGGAAGTTTCTTGGAAGAAAAGGAAGTTTGGGAAGAAACTATTGACATTTTCCCCAAACTTTTGTTTAAAATATACACATATTTAACAGAGAATCACAGAATAATTTATTACAATTATTCACTATTTAAACATTATTACTTATTATTTATACACTGAATTAGACTGAAATTTATTGAATTTGATATATTAAATAAAGAGAACTGACAGTAACACTGACACTTTGCCTACGACTGTAACAGATCAGTGTCATTAGTGTTTTGGGTTAATGCCCAAAACATCTTGTGATAAATGTCTTCTGAACATTTTTTGTTTTGTAGTTGTTACCCAGCATCTCTACTAACTGATTTCGGTTATGTCCCAAAATGTCTGCTGGATATGATCTAACAGTAATAGGGGGATTTTCCTTTTTTTTTTGACCTTTAAGGATGCGGTCATCTCTTAAAATGGCACAAATTGTAACAACAGGAACTAGAATCTTCATTCTTGTCATGCAAGGAGGCCCATGAAAAGCGTCTGTGGAAACCTGAAATTAGGACTCTGTTACCCATATCCTTCAAGCTATAGGACCCCGAAGTATCCCTCAGAATAATTGAAAATTTGATAGAAAAGCTGAAGTATCTGAACAACTAATGCAAAGATCTCCATGATTCTTTGCATGGATATTGACCATTAAGTGTTTTTATTAGTTTCTGCAGACTGGTTGAGCCACCTGTATTTTTTTTACACATTTTTTTCTCTATTTTAGAGATATATAAATACAGACACAATCTTGGCCTGTTTTTTAATCTGTTTGATGCTTCGGTTGAATGGGTATGTACTTCCATTCAGATGATAAAATTTCCTTTTGCAAATCTCATCCCAGTCAGCTGAGCATCATGACCCATGGGTCACTTGTTACTGACATGAAAGGCCAAAGTATCATTTGAAAAATAAAAATGACATGTTTGTTGTGACTGTATTTTTTACCTGGGATGAAATGGTGGGAAGAAAGTATTTCTTCCCTTTCCTTCCCTCTGGGAAGGTTGTGCCAACTCTGATTCAAGTATTAGCTATATATGGAATAAGAGTTTTACAGTTGTTGGATTTTAAATTGGCCACTTTTGTCACCATGGGTTTAGATTCTCCAGGAATTCTAAATCACTTTCAAAATTTTAGTGAACATTGCGGTCAAAAGCAATCTCTGTACTGTGTGCTTGTCAATAAGCTGACTGAAGTGGTTCCATTTTTGAAGTTGTCTCAGTACACTGAATGATTTGTTCACATGCTGCACGTTCAATAATTTTAGATAAGTATTCAAAATGTGATACTGGTCTCTTATATTTACTGATCAGTTCTAAATTCACTTTCATCTAACTAAAGCATTTTTAGCTCAGCTGACTATAAGTCAACTGAGCTATCTGTCCGTCCGTCGGTAGATGTGGCACGTTTTGAAATCGTAAGACCTAGGAATCCAAAATTCGGCATAATGTTAGATGTCCCAAAGATCTCCTACCAAGCCAAAAACTGGGTCTTTGCGACTTTGTTCCTTTGAGAAATTAAGGAAAAATCTCAATTTTTTATTAAAAAGCTATTTTCACGCTTCAGGACTGCCTAATAATAAAACCCTTCATCTGTTTTTCCTCATATTTACCATAAATATTCCTCCATATATTTCCTATGTACATGCCAGAAAATATGTCGGCATTATATAATTTAAAAAAGCTATGGGCCTAAAAATAATGCATTTTGTAAAAAGCTCAGGAAAAAAATTTAATCACACAAAACATGTTAAAGCTATGGACTTTTTTCCCAATAATTTAACTTTAATTAATCAAAATTAAATTGTTTACCCAAAATTAGATCAAAATCTTTTAAATTTTTTAAAATATTAACAAAAATAAAAAATTGGTACCATAAATTTTGCCCAATTTGACCGTGGCACCTTTTTTTCCTGTAAGTACTGTGGATATAATTTTCACAGCATGTTTTTGTTAGCATTTTGTCTGTTAACACCAAAAATTTGAAACCAGTTGATCAAAAACTGTAAATTTAATTCAAGTTTTCAAGCACCATGTAACATATTGTTTACATCAAGCTAGTGTTATGCAGTTTGCAAGAGCTCAGCTTCAGCTCTAAGTTCCTAAAATTTGGCATATAGTGTGGCGGCTAATGGAAAAATTGTTCAAATTGTGATAAAAGTACCAAATTTGATACAGTTGTAGTATTGCACACTGGCTTTCATTTAAGAAATAGTTCCATGAATTATTCATGGTATTTCAGGGGTTGATCAACGACAACATACTTCTGCTTTCTTAAATTCACAGGGATGATTGGTACATACAAGGGCTTAAGACCTATTGAATAACAGACTTGTCGGAATTCCAATATGGCCACCAGGTCATAATGGTTGATTTTCTTTTGCACCGGATATCTCAACAAGAACAATCTTGATCTTAATCATTATCTCAGGGATCATTGATCCCATGCGGACTCAATCCCTTTCCAATAATAGACCTGTCAGAATTCCAATATGGCTCCCAGTGCACAGTTGGGTATATTCTTTTAAGCGCGATATCTCAACAAGAACAAGCTTGGTCTATCTCATTTACACAGAGAGAATTGGTACCTATAAGGGCTCCATCTCTATCGAATTGCAGACCTGTCGGAATTCCAATATGGCCACCAGAGCACTATCGTTGAATTTCTTTCGCAACAATATGCTTGATCTTTCTCAAATTCATAGGGATCATTGGTGCCTATGGGGGCTTCTGACCTATTGAATACAGACTTGCTCAAAATCAATTATGGCCAACAGACTACAATCCGTGATTTTCTATTTCACACATTATTTCAGACATATCTTCTTTAATATTATTTGAACCAGTAGGATTTTGCGATACTTTTCAACACATCTAATGAAACCTTAGAAACATATCCGGACATAGCAAGTGAGGCATTGGTTAGTATTTATCAAAATATATCCTACAGATATAAACAAAACTTCCGAGACAACATGAAACTTAAGCAATCAAAATGATGGGACAAAGAATGTGAATTTTGGATAGATGAAAAATATAAAGCTTTGAATAAGTATAGATGTACAATATCAGATGGCGACTAACTTAATTATTAACAAACAAAAATTATGTGAAGAAATTAAGGCAATCATCCAAGCCTCAGAGTTGCAAAAGGTGATAGGTGCAAAAGACACTGATTCCATGTTTAAAAAAATATGAGATTTTTAAATAAAAAGAAAATTGTTACAACAGTAGAACCTGTACGTTGGTACAAACATTTAAAGGAACTTTTGAATTCATCAAAACATGAAATTAATCAAGAGTTTAAGAATCATACTCTTGAATATTTAAAAAAAAAGTAAATTGAAAATGATACAGAGCTTGATGGACTCATAACACCATGTGAAATACAGAAAGCCTTAAAGGAAATGAAAAAGAGTAAAGGCCCCAGGGCCTGACGGGATAATGGTAGATATATTTGAAAGATACATATAGTCACATATCGTCTCATATATTACAATTATTTAATAGTGTATTAGGAAATGGATTTTTCCCAGTTCTCCCCTCAAAACCTGAAATTGGGTCGCTGTGACCTATATGTTTTGGGGTATGTTTGAGCATCCCATTTGTAATGAAAATTACACACAAATTGCCAGGTTCCTCAGGAAAGGCTGGTTGGATTGTCATCAAATTTGGTGTGCTAATGGGTCTTGATAAACTTAAGCTAATAGACATGAGTGATGATGCCACCTATATTATCTTAATTAGTTTCCTGTGCAAGGACATATTGTCAACGTGTCAGTCGGCTGAGCATCATGACCCATAGGTCACTTGTTTATATTCTGGGTTCTCAACATCGTTTGGCTAAAATTGAATAAATACCAGACATGGTGCGAATACTTTGCAAATGTTTTTGAATACGGATTTGAATATGTACTCCATAATAAAATATCTTGCATAAGAAATTGAATTCAGGTAAAAATGAAAGTATTTGAATACCAAAGCAAATACTTTCAAAATGTATTCATGAATGCATTCATTAATATGTTCTATAATATTATTTTAATTAATCATTTCAGTTAAATTTAATTTTAAAAAATCATATGTTTCTCTTATTATTTTAATAAAAATATGTTTGTCACAATATTTGTTATTAAATTTTAATAAATAGTTAAACTCTTATATTATATGTGCTGCTTATAAGTTGTATGGCCGAGTCAAAATCTGTGTGACTATACCACTCCATTTGTTAATAAAATATATGAAATCAGTCCTCTTCCTGGTCTCCAAAGATACTATCAAAGTCTTACATAAGCTAAACACCAACAACCCATAATACAGCTTATATTTATTACCTCACAAAACCAGCATGTGCCTCATTTCCAAATCATGTTTGTTATCATATATAACGGCTGAGCACCGTTACCCATGGGTCCCTTGTTTACAGATACCAAGTATATGATTTTATTTTTGTTGCAGGTGTTATTTGAAGTATGGATTCGGATCAGTTCACTCGACAAGACCTGGAAACGATTATGAAAGAAGAAAAAGAGAAGGAATATTTCATCAACAAACCGAGGCAAACTGAAGGATCCAGAATATTACATACTGACGAAGAATTATTTAAATATCAAGAGGGAAAACTTGTCACCACATTAGTGGACAGTGATACGTCCAAGTGTAGTGCAACCCTTAAAAAGGTGAAGATAGAAGAATTTACAATACATGTAGAAAATGTGATCACTAATATACCAGAGAAAAGATCTGATTTGTGGCACATTAAATCTGAACCGTCAGACGGTCAAAACATGCTGCTAAAGGACACAACTGTAAACATCAGTCAGGAAGAACAATTACAGAAGCACGATGAGAGCCACATGAAAAACGATGGAGGGAATAATGAAGGTGACAGAAATGCAGTAGGTACCAGCGACATTAACAAGTACACCAGAACACCAACTGAAGAGAGATCATTAACATGTGCAAACTGTGGTAAAATTTTCATAGACTCATTTGGTCTAAATCAGCACAGAAGAATTAATTGTGGAAAGAAACCATACAAATGTAAAAAGTGTGGTAAATGTTTCGCCCACTCATCTACTTTGACTAAGCACAATACAATTCATACTGGAGAGAAACCATTTAAATGTGAACAATGTGGGAAATTTTTCTCCCGTTCATATAATCTAACTCAGCACAGTAAAATTCATACTGGAGAGAAACCATTCAAATGTGAATGGTGTGGTAAATGTTTCTCCCAATCAAATAATCTAACTGTGCACAGTAGAATTCATACTGGACAGAAACCATTCAAATGTGAATGGTGTGGTAAATGTTTCTCCCAATCAATTCATTTGACTAGTCACATTAGAATTCATACTGGAGAGAAACCATATAAATGTGAACAATGTGGGAAACGTTTCTCAATATCATCTCGTCTTACTGAGCACAATAGAATTCATAATGTAATGAAACCATACAAATGTAAAAAGTGTGGTAAATGTTTCGCCCACTCATCTACTTTGACTAAGCACAATACAATTCATACTGGAGAGAAACCATTTAAATGTGAACAATGTGGGAAATTTTTCTCCCGTTCATATAATCTAACTCAGCACAGTAAAATTCATACTGGAGAGAAACCATTCAAATGTGAATGGTGTGGTAAATGTTTCTCCCTCTCATCTACTTTGACTCAACACAAAAGAATCCATACCGGAGAGAAACCATTTAAATGTGAACAATGTGGGAAATGTTTCTCCCAATCAAAACATCTAACTCAGCACAATAAGATTCATACTGGAGAGAAACCATTTAAATGTGAATGGTGTGGTAAATGTTTCACCGACCCATCTACTTTGACTCGGCACATTAGAATTCATACTGGAGAGAAACCATATAAATGTGAACAGTGTGGGAAATGTTTCACCAGATCAAATGATCTAACTGAGCACAATAGAATTCATACTGGACAGAAACCATTTAACTGTGAATGGTGTGGTAAATGTTTCTCCCACCGATCTACTTTGACTAGTCACATAAGAATTCATAATGGAGAGAAACCATATAAATGTGAACAATGTGGGAAACGTTTCTCCCAATCATCTCGTCTTACTGAGCATAATAGAATTCATACTGGAGAGAAACCATTTAAATGTGAAACGTGTGGTAAATGTTTCTCTAAGCAATCTGATTTGACTAAGCACAATAGAATTCATACTGGAGAGAAACCATTTAAATGTGAATGGTGTGGTAAATGTTTCTCCCACCGATCTGCTTTGATTAGGCACAGAAGAATTCATACTGGGACTTCTGGTTCAGCATGTCAGAGTGAGCAGTCACGCTTTTGAAGGGCACTGAGAGTGGCAGATATGTAAAGATGGAATATAAACTTTATACCTTATGGGCAATTCCACTGTGATGGACGTTACATTCAGAGAAACTTTTACCCTTTCAAGTCACTCTCATAGTTAAAGCTGTCATCGAAGGAGCCTGATCTTATGTGTGGTAATAGCTCAGTGTCCAGATATATTTAAGACTATCACACAAGCAAAATATCAGAATGTGACAGACGTTATATAAAAAGAGACACTGAAAAAATACATCTGAGTTTATTTCAAAATTCTCTGAATCTCAACAGTGGCACAAATTGATCTTTACCCCAGTATTAAAGGGGAACTATATCACTTAATAAACAAATTAGAATATACCTTAAAATAATAGCCTGTTAGCAGGCAGCTCTAACACAGTTTAAAAAATTCTGTGTTACGAACGTTATGTGACGGACGTTACATTTTGTCCAAAGGATGCAAGTGAAACTTCTATCAAAACTGTATTTTGAAAAAGGTTTAAGCACATTTGTTGATGACTGCAGATTAAGCAGTCTTTGCAATATATATTTTATATATCATTTTGAAAGGTTTGTGATAAAGATGCCAACTTTGCATTCAAAACATTACTACACATGGCAATATCCCTTGTAATTCACAGGTTCACGATTTAATACAGTAAAAAACACTTAATATCTAAGAATTTCCCAAATTTGAATGTCCTGATGATTCAAATCTGCTTTGAAGCAAATTACACAAGGACAACAAGGAAAAAACATCTTGAAACTAGTTCATGTTTATGCACACTTGTTGATGACTGCAGATTATTCTGTCTTTGCAATATATATATTTTATATCATTTTGATAGGTTTGTGATGGATATGCAAACTTGGCATCCCATAACATTACTAGATACAGCAAAATCCCTCGTAATTATCGGGTTCACAATTTAATACAGTAAAAACACTTTATATCTTAGATATTCCAAAATTTGGATGTCCTGATGATTCAAACCAACTTAGAAGCCTATTACACATAGACAATAATATCATTGATAATTTTGGAGATATGACACAATAATGATATTTTGCAGTGTTGTCAGTGCAGCACCCCCCCCTGGAGGTCATATTACTGTAAAACATAAATATATCAATGGCATACTGCAAAGGAGCATAAGATAAAGTGATATCAGAACCAGAATGCTATAAAATTAACAAGTTTTAGTTAAACAAACCTCCCCCCTCAAATTATCATTCATAAACTCGGCTGTCCCACCATTAAAACAAGGGAGCGTTAGGCCACATGCAGATCTAAACTGAAATTATCTATTCATAAGAGTAAACTGCATAGAATCATAGAAGTTGGAAAAAAGGTTTCAGTTAATTTGTAAGGTCTGGTATATATATTTTCTGTATTTGAACTTTACCAATGGGAGGCGGATGGGGTTCCAACTTTATTTTCACACAGGCTGCTCTGAACTACATACCAACCATACAGACCACTGAAAGCTACCATTTGTTACATGAGTATCTTAATTAATTGTGCAATACATGTTCAGTAAAAATTATCTTTATTTTACCAAAAGTAATGATTTGTAAGCACCTCTTGAAATATGAAACTTTTAATAATGCTATTTTTCGAAACCTCGTTTGCTTCTGCATACGCAATTGTAGCTCGATGATAGAGATGGCTATGTCGAGCACTGACCTGGCCAAGTGCTTCTGTCAAATACCTCATTTTCACACAAGTAACTGTTATCTATGGGTCATGACACTCGGCTAGTTGCCTAGTTGGTATTGGCTATAATGTGACACTAGATGTATCTTTGTGTTTGATACTGGTTTTCAGAAGGATACTGTGCAGAAGCCTGTAATTTATCCTAATAAGGTCATGCAATTAATCATGATAGAAACTGATGAAATCAGATCAATGATCAATGTGTATTTCGAGAATCATGGCAATCAGTGCATTAGTTATTCAGATACTGGAGCTTTTGTATCAATTTTTTAGCTCAGCTGACTATAAGTCATCTGAGCTATAGTCGTGGTCCGTCGTCCGTCCGTCTGTCTGTCCGTCCGTCCGTCTGTCCGTCCGTAAGACTGGCACGTTTCGACACCATTGGACGTATGAATCTGAAATTCGCCATTCAGTTAGATGTCCCCAAAATCTCCTACCATGCCGAAAATTGGGTCAATAGGACTTCGTTCCTTCGAGATATTAAGGAAAAACCTCAATGTTTTATTATAAATCTATTTTCACACTTCAGGACTGCCTAATATCAAAACCACTCATCTGGTTTTCTTAATATTTACCATAAATATTCCTCTATATAGTTTCTATGTACATGCCAGATATTAAGTAAGTATTATTTAATTTAAAAAAGTTATGGGCCAAAACATAATGGACTTTGTAAAAAAATCAGGAAGATATTTGGTCACTTAAGACTAAAAGTGTTAAAAGTAGGGACTTTTTTCAGTAATACAACTTTAATTGATCAAAATTTAATTGTATTCCAAAAATTAGATCAAAATCTGTTAAATTTTTTTTAATATTGGCAAAATATAAAATTGGTACCTTAAATTTTGCCGAAATTTGACCATGGCACGTTTTCTTCCTGTCAGTACTGTAGATTTAATTTTCACAGCATGTTTTTGTTAGCATTTTGTCTGTTAACACCAAAAATTTGAAACCAGTTGATCAAAAACTGTAGATTTTATTCAAGTTTTCAAGCACCATGTCACATCAAGTTTACATCAAGCTAGTGTTATGCAGTTTGCTACAGCTCGGCTCCCCAGCTTCAGCTCTAAGTTCCTTAAATTTAACATACAGTTAGATGTCTCCAAAATCCCCTACCATGCTAAGAATTTGATCACTAGGACTTAATTCCTTCGAAATATTAATGAAAAACTTCATTTTTCCATTAAAAACCCATTGTCACACTGTAAGACTGCCTAATATCAAAACCACTGATCTGACTTTGATCATATATAATATACATATTTTTCTATACATTCGCTATGCACATGCCAGAAATGATGTCAGTATTCCGTAATTGTTTTAAGTTATGGGCCCAAACATAATGCACTTTTTAAAAAATCAAGAAATATATTTACTCCCTTAACAAGAGGATTGCTGAAGCTAGGGATTTTTTGTCAGGGATGTAACATTATTTAAACAAGATTCAATTGAATACCCAAAATTAGTTTTGAATTTTTCAAATTTTATAAGTTATTAATATAAATATAAAATTAGTACCTTAAATTTTGCCCAACTTTGACCATGGCACGTTTGCTTCCCGAGAGCACTGTTGATATAATTTTCATATCATGCACACACAAGGATTTCATCTTTGTAGTTTAGAAAGCTGAAAGAAATTGGCCAAATATTGTAGCTTTTATTAATGTTTTTATGAGACCATGTCAGACCCAGGCTTAATCCAGCCCCTCTTCAGTCACCTGTATGTTGACCTTGTTGACCTTTCATCAGATTATGCATGCTTGAGCGAAGCATACACTGGGGCAGCCAGGCAGCTAATAATGCCCGGCGACAGTTGATCCAGGTGTCCAACCCAACTCATCTAGTAGTTGTTTTGAAAAACAACATAACAATAAACAATAAATTAATAATTTTGTATTGGTTTTTTATAACAAATTAAAGAAAAATTAATAGAAAAGGAATTTTTTAGTTGATGAGTAACAGAAAATTAACTGGCAGTTACTGATGATGTAAGAATCTTGTATGGATGGATAGAATGTCAATGTCAATGTTATTCCAAATAACACCATGCAGTCACCTATGGTATTTCTCAGTGAAATTTTTATGATAAAAAATAAATCATATTATTCATTACTAATCATTAGGGATCATATTAAAAGAAATTAATGATAGACAAAGATGCAGTTGATAATATTAATCTAGATTCCTACTGTGTCTTAGTGTGTAGGTTGATGTGAAAGTAGTCCAAAGTAAATATATTACATTTATTTTTTTTAATATAAATAAAAGCCATAAAACGAGGTACTTATGATCATTATTTAAATTTTGTGAATTTTGTGTATTCTGGATTCTCAACATCTTTGTTTGGCTAAAACTGAATAAATACTAGACATGGTGCGAATGCTTTGCAAAGGTATTTGAATACGAATATGAATATGTACTGCATTAAAAAATTTTATTGCATAAGAATGGGAATTCAGGTAAAAATGAAAGTATTTGAATACCAGTGCATATACTTTCAAAATGTATTCATAAATGCATTCATGAATATATTCTATAATATTATTTCAATAATCATTTCAGTTATATTTAAAAAAAAATCATGATTTTCTTATTTTTTTTAAAATAAAAATTATATTGGCACAATATTTGTTATTAAATTTTAATAAATAGTTAAACTCTTTTATATTATGTGCTGCTTATAAGTTATATGGCCAAGTCAAAATATGTGTGACAATAGCACTCCATTTGTTAATAAAATAAATGAAATCAATCCTCTTCCCTGTCTCCAAAGATACTATCAAAATCATACATAAGCTAAACACCAACAGCTCATAATAAAGCTTATATTTATTACCACACAATCGTAACTGTTGGACCTAGAAACATCTAAGTGAATATCCAGGGAGGTCAATAAAAAATCTCCTTGAAAACCTGAAATTAGGTCACTGCGACCTATATCCTCTGAGCTATGGGGCTTGAAAGTACCCCCCAGACTGATAAAATATTTAATGCAAAACCTCCAATATCTTGATAATTAATTCATGTATTGTCATGAATCTTGCCTTGAATATTGACCATGACTAGTTTTGTAAGTTCCCGAAAGGTGGTGACGCCACCTGTATTTTTTATTTTATTGAATATTTTAAAAATTATTTTACCATAAAAAGACAACAATCATGTCAGTTTCTCAGCTGTAATTACATCTAGGGTCTCAAAACCTGGTGTGTTTATTGATCACAACTTGATGCCATATACTTATCACCCTGTCTGTCTGTCTGTTTTTCTGTCTATCTATCCGTCCATCCACACAAATTTGTTTCCAGATGTTATCTCTAGGTTGTATGGATTTCACATGGATTTCAAACTTGACTTACATATGGCCCATCACTAAAGCAAGAACCTATATGATTTTGGGGTCATGAGGGCAGAGGTCAAGGTCACAGGATTCATTTTTTTTAAAGATTATGGCTGTATTTTAAGCCAAGGTTTTCATCCCAAACTTTCCATTTTGCACATTAAGCTGACTTGCCAGAATGGGGAGAGCATAAATGAATTTGAGGTCATATGGTCAAAGGTCAAGTGCACAGGGGCCATCTGTTCTCAAATTAGTTTTCAGATGATAACTCCAGTTTAGTTTGACATATTAGTTTCAAACTTAACTTATATATGACTCACCACTAAAGTAAGAACCGTGTGGATTTTGGGGTCCATTGGTCAAAGGTCATGGTCACAGGACTTATTCTTTAAAAAAATGCATATGCATTTGAAGCCAAACTTTTCATCCCAAACCTTCCATCTTCAAGATATTGCTAACCTGCCAATAGGGGAAGATTCTGTTCAGTTTTGGGGTCATGAGGTCAAAGGTCAAGGTCACAGTACCCTCTTATTTAGAAAGATTGTGGATGCATTTTAAGCAAAACTTTTCATCAAAAACCTTCCATCTTGCACATATAGCTGAGCTGCCAATAGGGGAAGAAACTGATTGATTTGGGGGTCACAAGGTCATCGTCACAGGGGACCATCTGTCCACATATTTGTTTCTGATTGATAACTCCAGTTTGGATTGACATATTGGTTTCAATTTTGACTTATATATGACCCAACAATAATGTAAGAAACCTTTTGATTTGGGGTCATAAGGCCAAAGGTCAAGGTCACAGGACCCCCTGTTTAAAAAAATGTTGATGTATTTTTAGCAAAACTTTCTGTCTGGAGGATTTTGGGGTCACAAGGTAAGGTCATGGGGGTCATCAATCCACATATTAGTTTCCAGATGATAACTCCAGTTTAGTTTGAAATATTGGTTTCAAACATAACTTATATATGGCCCACCACTAAAGTAAGAACTATTCATTCTTGGGTGATGAGATCAAAGGTCAAGGTCACAGTACCCACTTATTTAGAAAGATTGTGGATGCATTTTAAGCCAAACTTTTCATCAAAAACCTTCCATCTTGCACATATAGCTGAACTGCCAATAGGGGAAGAAACTGATTGATTTGGGGGTCACAAGGTCATCGTCACAGGGGACCATCTGTCCACATATTTGTTTCTGATTGATAACTCCAGTTTGGATTGACATATTGGTTTCAATTTTGACTTATATATGACCCAACAATAATGTAAGAAACCTTTTGATTTGGGGTCATAAGGCCAAAGGTCAAGGTCACAGACCCTCTTCTTTAAAAAATGTTGATGTATTTTTAGCAAAACTTTCTGTCTGGAGGATTTTGGGGTCACAAGGTAAGGTCATGGGGGTCATCAATCCACATATTAGTTTCCAGATGATAACACCAGTTTAGTTTGATATATTGGTTTCAAACATGACTTGTATATGGCCCATCACTAAAGTAAGAACTGTTAATTTTTGGGTGATGAGATCAAAGGTCAAGGTCACAGGACCCACTACTTTAGAAAGATTGTGGATGCATTTTAAGCCAAACTATTCATCTCAATCCTATCATCAACATTTGGTGCACCTGCCAGTAGGGGAAGTTTCCCTTTGATTTTGGGGTCATAAGGTTAAAGGTGAAGGTCACAGGGTCCATCCATTCACAAATTAGTTTTTTGATGATAACTCCAGGTTGGGTAGACAGGTTGGCTTCAAACTGATCACAGGATCAATATTTTAGAAAACCTCATTAACATATATCCTTATAGACAAATGCAGCTGAGCGTCGAGACCCATGGGTCCCTAGTTAAATATACTGGGGGGGGGGGGGGTTATTACGTGCCCCTATAGCTTGAAGAATATGGGTAAAAGAGACCTAACTTCAAATTTTCAGGGAGGCTTTTCATGGAACTCCTGGATGTCAAGTTAAAATATTTTAGATCCAACAGTGACTATTTGTGCCCTGTTAAAAGATGACCGCTTCGGATGACCATGACGGAAGGACGACGGACAAAGACCCATCACTACAGCTCAGGTGACTTTGAGTCAGCTGAGCTAGAAACCTTTATTGTGAGTTACCTTATATCTTATAATAATTTGCTTTTCCATATTTATTCACTTAATAATTCTGCAGAAGTGACTGGATACATACCCAAGAGGGGAGCACTGTATTTTGGTCGAATCAGATAAAAACCTCTGCTGGAAGACAACCTCGATGGTTGGCAGATATGGTCACAGGATTAATATATAGCAAATATTAATGCTGTTGGCAATTTTTTAGGGGTTGAAGAGGCCATTGTGTATGAGCTACACCACATACTTATTCCATAAATAGTTGTTGTCCTCTTAACTGCGTGCAAACAATTGGAATGCCTAATGCGACACACAACTGATGCGACAAGGTATCTACATAACTATAAGGCCGTGTTGCCAGCTAGACGGTTTACCAGCCAAGTGAGGAATACATGAAGCAACTGTTGTTACATTTATCTTGAGTGACAGCTCTTCGCCCCGGAAACTGTTTGAACAGGCGCTTCAAGTGAACAGGCCTAAGTCTGTACTTGGCACAGGCTCAGACAGAATGGCCCGTCACGTGGTTTGCACTGGTCCTTGAATGTGCACACAGGATGCCCGGCCGGTGAGCTGTTATTCAAACGAAATGTTACAACTCTGGTTCCATGCACACCTCGTTGGCTGGTTTCCGTTTTGCTGGCAAACGGATACATTGCTGCGCTAACATAGTCTTAATGTCATAATCGACCGGTCGATGATGCGACAAAGCAGAGGGAGCAATTAAATTTCAACTATATTTACTAAGAGTAACCACTTGAGTGCACTTGAAGCGCAGCTATGGGCGTTGCAAAGATGCCTGTCGAGTGTTTGTTAACTGGCATTTGGTAGGGTGCCAGACAACGACACACCACCTGGTAACCACTTTCGTAACCGTTAAAACCTTGCAGCAAGAAAATCAGAAGCTTCTTTAGAAGCACAAGATTCCTGCTGCCTCGTAAGCGTAGCCTTACTGAGAATACCGTTGTTTCACTTGAAATCAAGAAATATAAAAAGTTGCTATCTTGACCTGGGAAATGACATGAAGTACCGGTGCATTGTGGGTAAATTTTGCCATGCTGCAGCTCCACCTATATTTAATGTTAGGAACTATCCTTTATTCTAGAAAACTGAAAGAGGACAAAACAGCTGATGATTTCTCCATTCTCTAGGTGCGTGACGGATGTTGCAAGACCCCAGTTTTCCCATGACGGACGTTACATGTGACAGACATTACAGTTTTTTTAGCCCTCAGCCCTTAGGCTGATGGGCTATCGTCGTCACCCAAGCTGTCCGTCCGTCCGTCCGTCCGGCGTCCGTTAACTTTTACCTTGTGAGCGGGATATCTCTAAAAGGATTCACCGTAGGAATCTTTTTTCTTTAGTGAAGATGTTTGTCGACATATCTCGGTCAAGTTCGAAGATGGGTGACCTTGACCTATTTTTCTGGATTTTAGAGCTGATTATAGGAAAACACTTAGAAACTTATTTCTCAGGAACCATATGGTGGATTTTCACAAAACTTACTATGATCATTGGGACTGATTTTCTGTACTTGCTGTACAAGGTAGGGGGCGCCACCTACAATTTCTGATTTTTAATGATTTTTTCTCGGATTTTTCAACTTTGGCCTTGTGAGCGGGATATCTCTTGAAAGATTCACCGTATGAATTTTATTTCTTCGGTGAAGATGTATATCTACAAAAACTCGGCCATGTTCGAAGATGGGTGACCTAGACCTATTTTTCTACGTTTTACAGCTGATTATAGAAAACACATAAGCTTATTTCTCAGGTACCATTGGGTGGATTTTCACAAAACTTACCATGATCATTGGGACTGATGGTTTTTACCTGCTGGACAAGTTTGGTGGAGCCAACTACATTTTCTCATTTTAAATGAATTTTTATGGGATTTTTCAACTTTGGCCCTGTGTGCGAGATATCTCCAGAGCTATTCAACTCAGGAACTTCATTTCTTCAATGCTGATGCATATTTACAAAATCTTGGTCATGTTCAAAGATGGGTGACTTTGACCTATTTTCAAGGTTACAGAGCTTAGAATAGGGTACAACTTAGGAGCTTATTTCTCAGGAAGCATTCGGTGGATTTTTATGAAACATGGTACATGCCTCTCCAGTTTAAATTTATAACTGAGACATGTACAGATATAGGTCCACGTGAGAACAAATATTTCGTACTTGTTACTGTTACCACGTATAAACACTGTTCTTTTGGCTGAGGGCTTTTGTCAGCTCTTACTGATATTCTAGTTATCTCTAGCTGTATCATACTTGTCATACTTTCAGTCAGACTCTTAATATTATTTACTTTTTCTTGACAAGACCTAAGAGAATTAAACAGGTTATGTCAGAATTCCATCTAATTTTTTCAAAATAAAAATAGTTTTTTTTTTACAATTAATTGTGCACTTTTATCATTGTAACCCTGGTGGTACAATACAAAATCTAAAATGTAGCACAGCCTAG
This sequence comes from Sipunculus nudus, assembly GCA_026874595.1. Lineage (NCBI taxonomy): Eukaryota > Metazoa > Annelida > Sipuncula > Golfingiida > Sipunculidae > Sipunculus > Sipunculus nudus. The sequence goes on from CM049321.1 coordinate 53,333,443, forward strand.
AATAAGAATAAATCAAATACAGAAAATTATAACATTCATCTAGTTTATGCACCAGCTGGGGCGGAGGGGGGGGGGGGGGGACGCAGGGCAGAGGGAAAGCCTGCTAGTAGTGGCCAAGCTTAGCCAAGGCAAGCTGCCTGGAGAGGGTTACATAATACAAGTGAAGGCTGTGCTACTAGGTGGGCCTGATGTAAACAACACTTAACATGGTGTAAGAAAACTTGAATAAAGCTTCTTTTTTTCAATCAATTCCTTTATAATTTCAGATTTTAAAGAATATTAATTTCAGAAATATTAAATCCTTAAGTATATATGCTGGGAAAAATTAAATCAACAGTGCTTACAGGGGAAAAACGTGCCGTCGCCAAAGTTGGACAAAATTTTAAGGTACTGATTTTTTATTTATGCCAATAACTTAAAAAAATTGCAAAATTCAGATTTAATTTTGGGTAAACAACTGAATCTTGATTTAATAAAGTTATATCCCTGATAAAAAGTCTCCAGCTTCAGCAATTCTCTTGTAAAGTGAGTAAATGATTAAAAAAAAAAAATTGCATTATATTTGGACCCATAACTTCAAAACAATACTCAATACTGACCTAAGTTTTCATATGTTAATGGAAAATATATGGAAAAATATAAATACTAAATATAATCAAAAACAGACCAGTGGTTTCGATATTAGGCAGCCTTGAAGTGTAATAATAGCTTTTTATCGAAAACGGAGGTTTTTCCTTAATATGTCGAAGGAACAAAGTCCTAGTGACCCAATTTTCGGTATTGTAGGAGATTGTGGGGACATCTAACTGAATGCAAAATTTTGGATTCATAGGTACAACGGTTTCAATATGTGCCCTGTTAACGGCCGGACGGACAACGGACAAAGGACCACGACTATAGCTCAGATAACTTCTAATCAGCTGAGCTGAAAACAGTAACAAGAAATGTGTTATTGAAGTTGTGGTGACATTTAAAAGGGGCGTACGACGATCTTCTGCTATTGGCAGCGATGACCACTGTTTAATATGGGTTATTGAGAGTGGGCGAGTTTTGCACAGTTAGTCAAACGCTTGTTGGTGTTAAAGTGTCAATTGGCCATTCTGAATCCGACGTTTTGCGGTGTGCTCGATGAAATGTTACATAGAGAGTAGGACACGGGTTGATGTAGTGACAAAGCCATTATTTTTGTATCAAAGTGGAACTTGCCTGACTAAGAGCATCTTTGTCAGAGATGTTAAACTACTTCTGTTCCTGAGCGAGATTGACTGGTTCAGTTATATATAGCGATCATTGTTTCCGACGCGCTTGGCCCACAGACGCTACTACATGCAGAACACAAAACTGGAGTTCAAGCCTCTGGGCCGCATGACAAGCGATGCTTATCAACGCCACATGAGAACCCCAGCATTTCTTCTAATAAAGCTGTCACCTAAGATGAATGCTAATAATCCATATGTAGATGCCCCCATAAAGCATGACTTCTATGTAAAAAAAAATTGACATATGCGGTGCGGATTTAACAATGCATTCATACATAAACCCCTTATGTTCGGGATAACTTTTTTCCTTGTGTCGTTGGACCACATGACAGATAAATCTGGCCTTGGCTGTCTTAAGGTGGCCCATCTGTGTGTTTAATTGGGTTAATTATTAAACGAACGTCTTTAGCTCAGCACGTGATCTTATCTTTGAGCAGTAAGTAATAATTAGAGGTACTTCATTTATAGTTAATTTGACAAAAACACCCGCTGGCATTTGGACTGCGTCATCCATTGTTACCCAGCTCAGTGTTCGAGCATTTTTCACTTGCACGTGTCTTCGTCATTAACCCACCGTCCCATCCAGTAGAAATATTGTCGTATAATGTAATACTGGTTCAGGTTTATTGGTGTTTCATCTTTACTTTAAATATGTATAATCACTGTCCTATTGTATTGGCATATAATTGTTGATACACAGACCTTGATGAGACCCATCTGTGTGTTTAATTTGGGTATTCAAAAAAAGCTTGTCTATGGAAAAATATGTCTACTTATTTTTGAGTGTTAATTTCGGTATTTTTACATGTAAATGAAAGACATAGGACCGCGCCCCTTTATTTTCCCAATAAAAGGGTATGTGGACTAAATGTTGCACAAAGCTAAGTAACTGTTTATCGTTATATATGTACAATTAACCATGACAAGGTTTAAAATAATGATGTGGTGATTTGCAATTAATCGAGGTCACTGGCATGTGTTATACCTAGCTCACCAATAACTTATTTTTTGCAGTACCAATTACACAAGAGGGCATATCTAAGAACTTCGTGAGCACTTAATAATGACCTTTAATAAAATTTATGATGAACAAATCAAACACAATAGAAATTAATTTTTATGCCCCCGCCACAAAGTGGCCGGGGCATATTGTTTTACCCATGTCCGTCATTCCGTCCTTCCGTCCCCCTGTCATTCCGAAATCAAACAGTTGTACGGACTTTTTTTTCGCAATGCCTGCAGATATTGGCCTGATTTTTGGTGTGTGGGCAGATAATGACCAGTTACAGATCGAGTTCACGTTTTGTCCTAGTTTTCCTACTTTTGACCGTTTGACGGTGCCCTTACATAGAAATTTCATAAAAAAATATAAATTTTCATGACAAGTGCACATGTACGGACTTTTTGTCTCAATGCCTGCAGATACGGGCCTCATGTTTGGTGTGTGGGCAGATAATGACCAGTTACAGATCGAGTTCGCGTTTCGTCCCGATTTACCTATTTTGATTGTTTTATGGCTCTTAAACATAGAACATTTCATGAAAAATATAAATTTTCATGACAAATGTACATGTACAGCCGTTTTTAGCCTCAGCTCATAGGCTGATGGGCTATTGTCGTCACCCAAGCTGCCCGTCTGTCCGTCCGTCTGTCCGTCCGGCGTCCGTCCGTCCCACATCTGTTAACTTTTACCTTGTTAGCGGGGTATCTCTAAAAAGGATTCACCGTTGGAATTTTATTTCATCAGAGAAGATGTATATCGATAAAATCTCGGTCAAGTTCGAAGATGGGTGACCTTGACCCATTTTTCTACATTTTAGAGCTGATTATATAAATACACTCAGAAGCTTATATCTCAGGAACCATTCTGTGGATTTTCACAAAATTTACTATGATCATTAGATCTGATGGTCTGTACGTGCTGCACAGTTTTGGTGGCGCCACCTGCTATTTCTGATTTTTTAATCAATTTTTATGGGATTTTCAATTTTGGCCTTGTGAGCGGGGTATCTCTAAAAGGATTCAACGTTGGAATTGTTTTTCATCAGTGAAGATGTATATCGATAAAATCTCGGTCAAGTTCGAAGATGGGTGACCTTGACCCATTTTTCTACATTTTAGAGCTGATTTTAGAAATACACTCAGAAGCTTATATCTCAGGAACAATTTTGTGGATTTTCACAAAATTTACTATGCTCATTGGGACTGATGCTCTGTACGTGCTGCACAATTTTGGTGGCGCCACCTGCAATTTCTGATTTTTTATTCAGTTTTTATCGGATTTTTCAATTTTGGCCTAGTGAGCGGGATATCTCTAAAAGGATTCACCGCTGGAATTTTATTTCATCAGTGAAGATGTATATCAACAAAATCTTGGTCAAGTGCAAAGGTGGGTGACCTTGACCTATTTTTCTTTGTTTTAGAGCTAATTATGCAAAAACACTCAGGAGCTTATATCTCAGGAACCATTGTGTGGATTTTCACAAAACTTACTATGATCATTTTGAAAGATGGTCTGTGCGTGCTGCACAAGTTTGGTGGCACCACCTACACCTACAATTTCTGATTTTAGCTCAGCTGACTATAAGTCATCTGAGCTATAGTCGTAATCCATTGTCTGTCCGTCTGTCCGTCCGTCCGTCCGTCCGTAGATGTGGCACGTTTGGAAACGGTAAGACCTAGGAATCCAAAATTCGGCATAATGTTAGAGGTCCCCAAGATCTCCTACCAAGCCAAAAACCGGGTCTTTGCGACTTCGTTCCTTTGAGAAATTAAGAAAAAACCTCATTTTTTAAAAATTAAAAACCTATTTTCACACTTCAGGACCGCCTAATATCAAAACCACTCATCTGTTTTTCCTCGAATTTGCCATAAATATTTCCTATATAGTTCCTATGAACATGCCAGAAATTAGGTCTGTATTATATAAAAAAGTTATGGGATCAAACATAATGCTTTTTGTAAAAAACAGGAAAGATATTTGATCACTTAACACAAAACATGTTTAAACTAAGGACTTTTTCCCCAGTAATATAACTTAATTAATCACAATTAAATTGTATACCCAAAGTTAGATCAAAATCTTTTAAATTTTTTTAAATATTAGCAAAAATAAAAAATTGGTACCTTAAATTTTGCCCAACTTTGGCCACGGCACGTTTTCTTAGCTCTGCTGACTATAAGTCATCTGAGCTATAGTCGTGGCCCATTGTCCGTCGTCCGTCCGTCTGTCTGTCCGTCCGTCCGTCCTTCCGTTCGTCTGTCCAGATGTCCGTCCGTAAGACTGGCACGTTTCGACACCATTGGACCTACGAATCAGAAATTCGCCATACAGTTAGATGTCCCCAAAAGGACTTCGTTCCTTCGAGAGATTTAGGAAAAACCTACATTTTTTATTAGAATTCTATTTTCACACTTCAGGACTGCCTAATATCAAAACCACTCATCTGGTTTTCTTCATATTTATCATAAATATTCCTCTATATAGTTCCTAGGTACATGCCAGAAATTAAGTCAGTATTATTTAATTCAAAAAAGTTATGGGCCCAAACATAATGGACTTTGTAAAAAAATCAGGAAAGATATTTGGTCACTTAAGACCAAAAGTGTTAAAGGTAGGGACTTTTTTTCAGTAATACAACTTTAATTGATCAAAATTTATTGTATACCAAAAATTAGATCAAAATCTGTTAATTTTTTTTTAAATATTGGCAAAAATATAAAAATGGTACCTTAAATTTTGCCCAAGTTTGACCATGGCACGTTTTTTTCCTGTCAGTACTGTAGATTTAATTTTCACAGCATGTTTTTGTTAGCATTTTGTCTGTCAACACCAAACATTTGAAACCAGTTGATCAAAAACTGTAGATTTTATTCAAGTTATCAAGCACCATGTCACATCAAGTTTACATCAAGCTAGTGTTATGCAGTTTGATACAGCTCAGCTCCCCAGCTTCATCTCTAAGTTTCTTAAATTTAACATACAGTTAGATGTCTCCAAAATCCCCTACCATGCTAAGAATTTGATCACTAGGACTTAATTCCTTCGAAATATTAATGAAAAACTTCATTTTTCCATTAAAAACCCATTGTTACACTGTAAGACTGCCTAATATCAAAACCACTGATCTGACTTTGATCATATATAATATACATATTTTTCTATACATCCGCTTTGCACATGCCAGAAATGATGTCAGTATTCCTTAATTGTTTTAATTTATGGGCCGAAACATAATGCACTTTTTAAAAAATCAAGAAATATATTTACTCCATTACTAAGAGGATTGCTGAAGCTAAGGATTTTTTTTGTCAGGGATGTAACATTATTTAATCAAGATTCAATTGAATACCCAAAATTAGTTTTGAATTTTTCTAATTTTATAAGTTATTAGTATAAATATAAAATTAGTACCTTAAATTTTGCCCAACTTTGACCATGGCACGTTTGTTTCCTGAGAGCACTGTTGATATAATTTTCATATCATTCACACATAAGGATTTCATCTTTTTAGTTTAGAAAGCTGAAAGAAATTGACCAAATATTGTAGCTTTTATTAATGTTTTTATGAGACCATGTCTATGTGTATGTTGACCTTGTTGACCTTTCATCAGATTGTGCATGCTTGAGCGAAGCATACACTGGGGCAGCCAGGCGGTTAATGCCCAGCCACAGTTGATCCAGGTGTCCAACCCAACTCATCCAGTAGTTGTTTTGAAAAACAACATAACAATAAACAATAAATTAATAATTTTGTATTGGTTTTTTATAACAAATTAAAGAAAATTAATAGAAAAGGAATTTGTTAGTTGATGAGTAACAGAAAATTAACTTGCAGTTACTGATGATGTAAGAATCTTGTATGGATGTATAGAATGTCAATGTCAATGTTATTCCAAATAACACCATGCAGTCACCTATGGTATTTCTCAGTGAAATTTTAATGATAAAAAAATAAATCATATTATTCATTACTAATCATTAGGGATCATATGAAGAAAAATTAATGATAGACAAAGATGCAGTTGATAATATTAATCTAGATTCCTACTGTGTCTAGTGTGTAGATTGATGTAAATGTAGTCCAAAGGGAATATATTACATTAATTTTTTTAATATAAATAAAAGCCATAAAATCAGGTACTTATGATCATTATGTAAATTTGTGAATTTTGTATATTCTGGATTCTCAACATCTTTGTTTGGCTAAAACTGAATAAATACTAGACATGGTGTGAATGCTTTGCAAATGTATTTGAATACGAATATAAATATCTACTGCATTAAAAAAAATTATTGCATAAGAATGGGAATTCAGGTAAAAATGAAAGTATTTGAATACCAGTGCAGATACTTTCAAAATGTATTCATGAATGCATTCATGAATATATTCTAATATATTATTTCAATAATCATTTCAGTTATATTTTATTTTAAAAAATCATGATTTTCTTATTTTTTTTATAAAACTTAAATTGGCACAATATTTGTTATTAAATTTTAATAAATAGTTAAACTCTTTTATTATATGTGCTGCTTATAAGTTATATGGCCGAGTCAAAATCTGTGTGACAATAGCACTCCATTTGTTAATATAATAAATGAAATCAACCCTCTTCCCTGTCTCCAAAGATACTTTCAAAATCATACATAAGCTAAACACCAACAACTCATAATAAAGCTTATATTTATTACTACACAAAACAAGCATGTGCCTCTTTCCCAAATGATATTTTTTATCATATATAACAGCTGAGCGCCGTGACCCATGGGTCCCTAGTTTTTTCCTGTAAGTACTGTGGATTTAATTTTCACAGCATATTAACATAAGGATTTAATCTGTTAAAATCTGAAATTTGAAAATAAAAACTGCAAAATTAGGCTAGTTATTGAATTTTTTTTCGAGGGTCTTGTTGCATTCCCTTACATTGTCAAGCAGTCCACTTTTGTCTCTTTAGGTCATTCAGTGCAGCTCTCTATGCTCCCAAGGCTGTTGGCCTATTTGTTCCCTTGGTGCATCACTAAATGGTTTAGCTCATGTCCATTATTCTATAATTTACAGAGTTTCATTTTAGGAGGGCCATTTTCTCATAGATTTTCTAATGATAATATACATGGAAAACCAAAAGAAATAAAAATATTTTGCAGTTACTAATATTTTCCAAAATTCAGCTGAGCGATATGACCCATGGGTCCCTTGTTTAATGAATTTTCTTCGGATTTTTCAATTGTGGCCTTTTGTGCAGGATATCGCCAAAGGTATTCAACACAGGAACTTCATTTCTTCAGTGCTATTGCATGATATTTACAAAATCTTGGTCAAGTTCAAAGATGGGTGATCTTGACCTACTTTTCAAGGTCACAGAGCTTAGTATAGAAAAAAACATAGGAGCTTATTTCTCATAAGCATTTGGTGGATTGTTATGAAACATGGTAAATACCTCTCCAATTTAAATTTATAACTGATTATCAGCTTTTGCTAATATTCTAGTTTCGCAATGCAATGCCTACAGATACTGGCCTAATGTTTGGTCTTTGGGCGCATAATGACCACTTACATATCGAGTTAGCGTTTCGTCCCAGTTGACCTATTTTTGACCATATGACAGATCCTGAACATAGAAAATTTCATGAAAAACAGAAATCTTTATGAAAAATGCACATGTATGGACTTTTTTCACAATGCCTGCAGATACTGGTCTGATTTTTGGTGTGTTGCTTGATAATGACCCGTTACAGGTCGAGTTTCCATTTTGCCCTTGTTGACCTACGTTTGACCATACGACACCTCATGAACTTAAAAAAGTGTACAAAATTTAACAAATGTTTCTAATTTGCCCCAGGCGGGGGCATTCGTGTCGTTCCGACACATATAGTTTTATCTGCTTTCAGTTTTAAGCTATTGAATAAATACACCCATTCTTTAGAGAAATAGTGAATAGTAATTAGAGTAATCTATGATTCTGATTACTTTTTCAGTGTAGTTTATAAAGGTTAAAATAACTAATCTGCTCTGAACCCAAACGTAATTGATAACAATTACATTTTAAAATGTAATGCATTATAATCGGTTACGATTGCAGATTAAAATTATGAGGAGTTTGATGATAAAAAGGATGTAGATTCCTTAGATGACTCCAGAGTTTATGACTGACACCTTCAATGTCAGTTCTTTGTTTGATGAGGTTGAGGTAGTAGATTCCTCTCTTGACTCTGAAATGGAGTTATTTGAGCCATTCATACATCATGGTTTTGTATCACTTTCAAGTGATTTTTTTTCAGATTCTACCCCTATTGGAAATTGTAGGGAAACTGGTTCAGGCCAGACTCTCTTGTTAGCAAACACTTTGCCATTTTCTAATAGGTCCTTTACTGGTGCACATGCACTTGTTAATGGTGTGTTTTCAGACAGGCACACTTCAGTTCCGCTTCACAGTATCCATTTAAAGTCAGATTTGATTTCTGGGAATATTACTGTGGGCATAAGAACTTCTTTACCCTTTAAGCGAATTCAGTTGCTACTAGGCAATGATGTTGCAGGTGACAAAGTACAGCCTGACCAATAGTGACAGAAAAGTCGTCACTTGATCAGGACACTGATCCGGAAAGTCAGGAAATTCCTGATTGTATCCTTCATGTGCTGTAACTAGATCTATGGCAAAGAAAAACACACATGAGGAGAAAAGTCAAGATAATAACACTCTTGGAGTCACTAGTGACTCGTCTAACGACTCGCCCGTACAGGATGCAGCATTCTCAAGGTCAGAACTTATCGCGGAACAGCAAGGACCCTGGTATTTCATGTTTGTTTCCCAGGGCAGTTTCTATAGATGAGCTGTCACAGAACCCAGTTTGTTTCTTGGAGTGCTTATGCGTAAATGGCGACCACCTTGTGTATGCGCTAATGATGAGTAGGCCATCAAACATCAAATAGTAATGCCAAACAGCTTTAGCAGTGAAGTTCTAAGCATGGCACATGAGGTTCCTTTGTTTGGCCATTTAGGTATAAATAAAACTGATCAGAAATTAGTATACACTTCTATTGGTCTAACCTCAGGAAAGATGTACAATATTGTAAATCATGCCATACATGCCAGATGGTAGGCAAGCCCAATCAGAACCCTCCTAAGGCCCCACTTAGGCCTATTCCTGCTTTCGAGGAACAATTCAGTACGATTATTGTTGATTGTATTGGACCACTGCTCAAAACAAAATCTGGACATGAATACTTGCTTACAATTATATGCACATCTACCAGATTCCCCGAGGCAATACCGTTGCGCAAAATTAATGCTAAAAGTGTTGTCAAAGCTCTGACTAAGTTTTTTTTACAACTTTTGGATTACCAAAATCCGTCCAGTCTGACCAAGGGTCTAATTTTATGTCTGGCTTATTCCAACAAGTTATGCTTCAGCTCGGTATAAAGAAGTACAGCTCTTCGCCATAACATCCTGAAAGTCAGGGCGCCCTCGAGCGTTTTCACCAGACATTAAGAAACATGATCAGGACTTATTGCTATGACACACAGAAAGACTGGGATGAAGTAATTCACCTATTGCTTCTTTCTGTCAGAGAATCCTTTCAAGAGTCCTTGGGTTTCAGTCCCTTTTGAACTAGTTTTTGGACACTCCGTTCGAGGTCCATTGAAACTGCTTAAAGAAAAACTAGTGTGTGAAAATCCTGATTCTCTTAGTTTACTGCAGTATGTCTCAGACTTTCGCACTAAACTACACAATGCTTGTGAGATTGCGTAGTCAAATCTCAAATCTGCATAAAGTAAATGAAAACAAAGTGTGACAAACACACTGTAAGTAAGACGTTTGGGCCTGGTGAAAAGGTCCTTGCCATACTTCCCATCCCTGGCAGACCTCTGCAAATTAGGTAGTTTGGTCCTTACATTTCTGACAAGAAAGTCAGTGATTTAAATTACATACTGTAGACCCCAGATAGACGTAAGAAGAAACAACTGTGCCATGTTAACATGTTGAAACCATATCATGACAGAAATAGCACATAAGATGTTGTACAAAATGTTATTGCTGTTAATTGTGTAAAAACTGACCCTGACCCAGTTAAAGTAGATACTGATTGTAAGTGTGATGTAGACATTCAGTGTGGTACAGTACCATAAAAAACTCAGACGTGCTTTAAAACCTGGATGCCAAACTGTCACACCTTACTGCACAACAAAAAAAAAGACCTCAAGAACCTGCTGCGGAATTATGAACATTTGTTTAGTGATATTCCAACGCGAACTATCATGTTGTGCCATGACGTCGATGTTGGCGAGGCAAGCGCAGTCAAGCAACATCCTAATAGACTGGATCCAGAAATGCAAAAGTATCTACAGGATGAGATTCAATATTTGCTGAACAATGATTTTATTGAACCTAGTAACAGTAACTGGAGTTCACCATGTATTCTTGTGCCAAAACGTGATGGAAATTACCGTATATGCACATATTATCGAAAACTGTACTCTGTCACCAAGACTGACACTTTCCCGATTCCGAGGAGCGATGATTGTATTGATGGAGTCGGTAGCTCCAGGTATGTTTCCAAGTTTGACTTGCTAAAAGGATTCTGGCAAGTTCCGCTGACAGATCGAGCGAAAGAAGTGTCCGCATTTGTAACGCCGCAAGGACTATACCAGTATAAATTTATGCCGTTTGGCATGAAGAACTCGCCAGCCACGATCCAGCGCCTCATCCATATGGTTGTCAAGGACATTCAGGGTTGCGTCGCATATATTGATGACCTCATCGTGTACAGCGACACCTGGGAGAAACATCTGCAAATTCTTCGCGACCTCTTCGACAGACTCAGTGAAGCACGTCTGACCGTCAACTTAGTAAAATCTGAGTTTTGTCATGCACAAGTAACATTTTTGGGTCATATAGAAGGGCAGGGTCAGGTAAAACCTGTTGATGCTAAGATAAGTGTTATTTCTGCATTTACCTAGTCCAGAAAACAAAAAGCAAATAACGCGTTTTCTTGGTATTGTCGGGTACTACAGGAAGTTTTTTTCCAAATTTTGCTGCTGTAGCTGAACCTTTGACTAATTTGTTAAAAAAGAAAGAAAAGTTTGTATGGAGTGTTCAGTGTGAAAGTGCATTTCAGACTTTTCTGTACCTTTTAAGTTAGCTGTAGATGCTAGTGATACTGCTGCTGGTGCTGTGTTGTTACAAGAAGGCAATGATCGCATAGACCATCCAATTTGTTATTTCTCAAGAAAGTTTAATGCAACCAGAAAAACTACTCCACTTTTGAAAAAGAATGTTTGGCTTTGATTTTGGCGTTGCAACATTTTGAAGTTTATGTTACTTCATCAGTCAGGCCTATCATTTTCTTCAGTGATCACAATCCCCTCACGTTCATGAACAAGTTGAAGTGTAAAAATCAAAGATTGTTGAAATGGAGTTTGTTCTTACAGGATTCCAATCTTGATATCATACACATTAAAGGGAAAGACAATGGACTTGCTGATTGCTTATCGAGATGTTTATAAAATGTTGTAAACAGGATGTTTATGTAATATTGTAAATAAGATGATTTTTGAGATGTAGTAAGAATGTTGTAGGTTGTGATCGCAAAAAGAAAGTTTTCCGAGAAAACTTTCTTATTTCTTACAGGAGGGGGAGTGTTACAGGTGCTCTTTTTATATGTGACACGGGCGTAGCTAATGTTGTGGCGCTCGTGTCTGGCCGCGTATTACATTCTGTGTTTAATCCGTACTGGTTGAACTGTTGTTGTTATGCTGGCTAGGGGCGAGATCACGTGTACACCATGGTGTGTAGAGGCACGGCGATGTCTTTCTAGAGAATTCCTGAAACGCGTGTTTACTGGGATTGCGCAAGATCTTATAGACTGTTCGAGAAGTGGAAAATTCTCGGCTTCAGGTGTGAAGGTATATAAAGGGTGTGTTTTACAACGGAGGGGCAGAGAGGGAGAGAGCAGCAGAGCAGATTCCAGCGGACCCAGAAGCGTGTGTCAGGACCTTATCCGATGAATGCGGCAATTATAGGTTTTCAAAGACTTTCTCCCAGATTTTATGCATTTGGACTTCAGTTTACTTTCTGGGTTGTTGAAAAGAACTCTCCACTGGACTGTCATTCTCCGAGAATTTACATTTAAAGGACTTATCAGTGTGATTGTGTTGGTATCCAGGTACTGTGCACATACATTATTTTCTCTGTGATTGTATTGACTTGTTGCTATACCGCTGTTTTACTTTATAATTGTATTGATTTAGTGTATTGTAATGTTAGTGTTGTATTAAGAATAAATTAGTTATTTGTTAACAAAAAACTACTGACTTCTTTATTCATTCCTCTAGACATTTTACGCTGCCTAGTGTTACAGAATCGGATTTTACATCCGTTATAGAATTTGTGTTCATCACGCATACGTGATCTGTTTATATTAGGATGCAGCATTCTCAAGGTCAGAACTTATCGCGGAACAGCAAGGACCCTGATATTTCATGTTGTTTCCCAGGGCAGTTTCTAAAGATGAGCTGTCACAGAACCCAGTTTGTTTCTATGTAAAAATGGGATGCTTATGCGTAAATGGCGACCACCTTGTGTATGCGCTGATGATGAGTGGGCCATCAAATAGTAATGCTAAAAAGTTTTCGCAGTGAAGTTCTAAGCATGGCACATGAGGCTCCTTTGTTTGGCCATTTAGGTATAAATAATACTTATCAGAAAGTTAGTATACACTTCTATTGGCCTAACCTCAGGAAAGATGTTGTACAATATTGTAAATCATGCCATACATGCTAGATGGTAGGCAAGCTGATTATATTAGGTTCCGTAACAATATATATATATATATATATATATATATATATATATACCAATGTCCAAAACAATCATCTGATTCTTGTGTAATTTAAGTCACTGAATTTGAGTCTTTCAAGGTCCTCCATGTCTTTCAAGACGAATCATTCCAGTCACTCAAGGGGAGTCGTGAGAGCCATACTAGACCAGTAACTCAACTCATTCCAGTCATTTAATTCAATTAATATTACTAGGAGAACGCAATACCCATCATGTTTATGAATTATCCCCCCCCCCCCCCCCGGTATTGATTTTTATAATACCAGAATCGTGACTGCTGAGTGTTAAAACCCCGTGTACTATTGGATTAAAATTGGAAAGAAACCTGCCCTTCTGTTCACATCGGAGTGGTTTCCCACTGGTATGCATAATGTTGTGAAGATTAAGGTCACATGAGCGGGAAAAGCATTTACCACACTGTTTACATTTGAATGGTTTCCTTCCAATATTGAATTTTATTGTGTCAAGTCAGGTCGGAGAAACATTTACCACATTCATCACATTTAAATGTTTTTCTCCAGTATGAATTCTATTGTGCACAATTAAATAAGATAGATATAAGAAACAATTACCACATAGTTCACATTTGTATGGTTTCTCTCCAATATGAGTTCTTTTTTTTATTTACACAGAAAATATCACATACATAAAAATATCCAAAAGCAACAAAACAGGTAAAAAGGTTACATAACAATAGACGTTTCCTGTCACAATACATGCCTAACACAAAAGTCTTACATGGACAAACCCAACATTCAGTTTCACTTTTTCTGCCTATTTGCACTGATAACTTTAATGATTGTAACTCGTTTGGGAAATTTCCCCATTTTCAAAATGTAAATATATTTTTTGTTTTAATCTGAGAAATTTCTGTCACCATGATATACCTGTTCTGAATACCTACACAATTCCGTAAAATCTGGCAATTGACCTTTACACCTACCTACATATATACACACATATATACTTTAACAGTTAAAATAGTAGTGTTTGCCCTTTGTGAACCATAATCATTCAAATAATTGGACACACTCTGGGACAAAACCAAAGTGTATGTTTCATAGTTTCTTCTTCCTGTTTACAAGATGTACAAGAGGAACCATTCACCAAATCGATCTGAAAGAGAAAGGGATTATAAAATAAGCAGTTATGCATTATCCTGTACTGTAAATATCTCAGTTTACTATCAACTTTTGTTCTGTATAAATATTTAAAACCTTTATTTTCACTGATATCCTGTAAAATCTGTCTGGAAACAGTTTGGTCATATCTTTATTTTTAATCAGGTTACAAAAGTCAGGTTTGCTTCTCGTCTCAGATTTTAACCTCACCATAATCGATTTTATCTGTAATATATTTCTTCAATGGTAATGGTAAGGCATTTTTTAAGCTTTGACAATCTAGAAAATTCATTTTAAAACCGCACTTTTCATTTAATTCATTATATATTTCAACCAGCTTAAATTATGCACCCTCTCGCACAAGATATGTTTCAGCTTTGAAACCCCTCTGTATCAAACTTTTTTTTTCTTACCACTTTTTCATTAATTTTAATATTTGAATTAAACCATAATGGTTCCTCAAGTATGTCTCCAACATACTATTGTTCCGGTTCAATATGGCTGCATAGTAGCACACACGGACGTGAGCTCGCACCAAATGTGAAGGATATTCCCTGCGAAAAATGTCAGAGGGGTTATAAATGGAGACCAGATCGAAGAGTAAGTCAGATTCAACCGACCGTGAAAAAACGGGTATTGAAAAATATTTTGAACAGTCAAAAAAAAGAGGAAAAGTCACTTCAGATTCACCAAACATGAGTTCAGACGAACAAGGATCTACGCCACCAGTGGTGAACGACGCAGTTGTAGCGGTTGTGGACACAAAATGCGAAAGGTTAGAAAAAACAATGACATTAATTATACAACAATTTAAAGAGTCACTATTATCAGATCTGGAGAATATAAAATCCCAAGTGCAAGCAATAGAAAATAATCATTCCAGTTTGGTTGAGAGAGTAGATGGAGCATTAGAGAGCCTTCAATTTACTCAGAACTATGTTGAAAAGCTAAATACCAGAATAGACATTGAAAGAGAAAACAAGTCTCTGAAAGAAGAAATTAGCAAACTGAAAACAGAAAACCAAGAGATACAACGGGAGCTCACTACAGTTAAAACGAAAGTTCTGGACACAGAACGGCACTCTCGAGAATACAATCTCAGACTCTTGGGGGTTACTGAACAAACTGGTGAAAACTGTAAAAATATTGTGGCAAAGACTATCACTGAAAATAAACTACTCGGGGATATGAGCATGGAGGATACGATGGGGGCTACAGAGATAGCGCACAGGACTGGGAAGAGAACTCCAGATGTTCCCAGACACATAATTGCAAAACTCTACAGTCGGCCGGTGAGAAATTCTGTTCTCCGAGCACAAAAGGAGAACAAAATCCCGAGAAACCGAGGTGACGTTTTCTTCGTGGAGGACCTGGTGAAAGAAGATTACATCATGAAGAAGAAAGCTTCAACATAAATGCACCAGGCGCACCGAGACCACAAGAAAGTCCGCTTCTGGCGCGGGCGCCTCACCATCAATGGCAAAGAAACTCCGATAGAGGAACCCCCGCACCAATCTGAGTGATGACCGCTGTGTGAACCTGTGTGAACATTGTTTCCACAATGGGATTTAGGGGCACGCTGTTCCCGCCTTATCGATTGCCTGTGGTTTCAAGGACTGACAAAAGGGGGCGCTACAAAGAGAGCAGTCGGCAACTTTCAACTATCCTCGTTATGCTCTCGGCTTCTGGATAAGAGAGACTGTAAATAAGGCAATAAACTGAGCCGCCGCTTTATCGCCCGGGGACTTGTAAACAGAAGAGCTGTAAGTTGTAATATCACCAGAGCACATTTCTGTTCATGAACGTTACTTCAATTGACATTTGTAGGTTAAGTTAATTTACTTATTTTTCAGTTATTTACTATAATTTAGGCAGAGACAACAAGGAAAACTGTACCCCATCAGATCATGTCAACATCCTCGCACGGGGGTAGGTAACAGTAGGATCCCACTGACAGTGCACAGCGGTGCAGTGACACTCTGGGAGGATGTTGAACATGACTGGGCTTAAATTAATGCTATAAAGTATACAGTATTCTTGTCTGCAGTACAATAGTACGTTTGTGTAACTTTGACGAGGCCCACCTTGCCAAGACATTGATATAGCCTAAATTATAGGTATAATGAGAACCCTCCCCCTCCCTCTTCCTTTAGAATTACTTGTAATCTTATATCATATCATAATAACATATGTACTGCAGATATTGCCAGAAAGAAGCTTTATAAACATATCAATTAATAATGCATTATAAGGCCAAATAATTATTATATAATTTAAATTTATAATGAAGAAAAAAACACTAAAAAATAAGGTAAACATTAATATTTCACATTATTGATACGCCAGCATTAACAAGGTCAGATTTAACTCTATCGTAACATAATTTACAAACACAGATTATTACATGAGTTGTAAAATTCTGGGATTGATAGGATTAAGTTATAGACTGTGACAAAGTATTAATATAAAGCAGGAATACTATAAAAATTCATGTAAAAAAAACAAAAAAACAAAATATGTGTGCAAGCAACCAGCCATTCCAATGTTTCAGGTAATAATCACTCTGAAAACTTTCAGCAGTCATACTAAGGCACTCCTCCTTCCTATCTGTTATTTTAAATGGTAGGATTTAATGCTTAGTTGTTCCAGGAAGTGTGGTTCTGCGATGTTATTCTTTTCAGTGTTATTGTGGTGTGATGTTTTATGTTGGTTATGTATGGGTGTAACAGCTGCATATTTTATAAAATTCCATGGGATTTTAACATATGTATCAGTAAAAGTAAAGTTTTTGGTTCCAATTGTATTAACAATGAACTCTGACAATAGATACACTTAATATTGCATCATTAAATGTTAGAGGCCTAGCATGTAACAAAAAGAGAAGGGAAATGTTTCACTGGTTTAACTTGAAACAATTTGACATTATTTTTTTGCAGGAGACCCATAGTATTCGCAGTTATGAAAACAGGTGGAAAGCTGAATGGGGACATGAAATAATTTATAATCATGGATCAAATCAAGCAAGAGGAGTTTGTGTACTTATTAAAAGTAAGGCCAGTTTACAAATTAAAAAGGTTTTAAAAGATAACTGTGGTAGATTTATAATAATTAAAGCAGAAATAGACACGCACAAGGTAACTTTAGTTAACATTTATGCGCCAAACAAAGATGACCCAAGCTTCTTTAATAATATTATTTCTTCTATTGCGGATATGGAAACACACAAACTAATAATTGCAGGAGATTGGAATGTTGTTTTAAACCCCAGCATAGATAAAAAAGGTGGTAATAAAAATAGTAACAAACAGTCAAGACAAACTATATCACACTGGATGGAATTATCAGAATTAGTAGACATATGGCGAATACAACATCCAAGAACACAACAATACACCTGGCATAGATATAATCCAACATTGGTATTTTGTCGATTAGACTATTTCCTTATCAGTAGCAATCTAACCAGTGATATACACAGTTCTCACATCGAGACAGGTTATAAAACTGACCATGCAGTTATAAGTATGAAAATAAATTTTTGTAATACTGAACGGGGGCCAGGATACTGGAAACTAAATTGTTCGCTTTTAAAAGACAAAAAAATATCTCCAAACAGTGCGAGAATGCATAAAAACAACGGCCTTGTATAATCAGGAAGCTGATCCAAATCTCCAATGGGAAACCATCAAATGTCAGATTAGAGGAACCTCTATAGCTTATGCCTCCATGAAGAAAAAAAGATTTAATAATACAATGGTCCAATTAGAGAGAGATATGAATAACATATATAAGCAGTATAACCAATCGGGAAGTAAAGAAGATAAAGCTAAATGGGAGGAAGCAAAAAATAATTTTAAAATATTCATGGAGGAAAAAACAAGAGGAGCTATAGTTAGATGTAGGACCAGATGGTTTGAGGAAGGCAATAAACCTACACGATACTTTTTGAATCTTGAAAAGAGGAATTCTCAGAAAAAATCTATATCAAGATTAAAGGACAGCTCAGGAAATATAACCACAGACAACAAATCTATCCTAAATGAGGAGCTCAATTATTATAAATTATTATACAAGGCTGCAAATGTAAATGATAAACATAAACAAGAATTCTTTAACCAGGACAGACATAATATCCTAACTGATGAAGAAAAAAAAATGTGTGATGAAGAAGTCTCTGAAACAGAACTGCATAAAACTCTAAATACTTTGAAATTTAATAAGTCACCTGGGCCAGATGGTTTTCCCGCTGAATTCTACAAAACTTTCTGGAATGATCTTAAAAATTATTTTATTAGTGCTATAAAGTATTCTTTTCAAATGAACCACTTACCACCATCCATGCGCCAAGGCATTATCTGCCTTATTCGAAAGTTAGGAAAAGATTTGCTTCTTTTAAAAAATTGGCGCCCCCTGTCATTATTGAATACATTAGCTAACAGATTAAAAAAAGTACTTCCTACTATTATCCATCCTGATCAAACAGGTTTCATGAAAAAAAGATTTATAGGGGAAAACTTGATAAAAATTTTAGATATAATTGCCTATCTTAAGAAAAAAAAGTCAACCAGTTATTTTATATCAGTTGATTTTGAAAAGGCGTTCGATTTTTTGCAATGGTCGCATATACTAAATTCCTTAAATATATTTAATTTTGGGTCTTGTTTTAGGAAATGGATCAATCTACTTTATATAGATATTAGTATCTATAGTATCTCTCTCCTTATCTATTTATAATTGCATCAGAAATTCTAGCTTTGAAAATTAGAAATGACCCAAATATTAAAGGTGTTATGATTGCTGGAAAAGAACACAAGATTGTACAATATGCTGATGACACAGCACTCACATTAACAGGAAGTATCTCTTCAATCCAGGAAACCATGACCATTTTCAATATATTTCAGCAAATTTCAGGTCTTAAGGTTAACATAGACAAAACAGTGGTGATGCCTATTTTTGAAAGCTTGAGCAATAAAAACAAAATTCATGAAATGGGGTTGAAGTGGTGTCCCGGTCCGATAAAAATGCTTGGTATTTTAATCCACCCCAATTGGCGGATAATGAAAGAGTTAAATTACAAAGAAATCTTAAGTAAAATAAAAGTTATTATCAATACATGGGCAAAAAGAACCATGTCATTGTCTGGAAAGATTACTGTAATTAAGTCACTTGTAATGTCTCAACTCACGTATGCAATTCAGGTTCTTCCCAGTCCTTCAATAGACTTTATAAAACAAGTAGAAAAATTGTTTTTTTTAATTCATATGGGGTAAAAAAGAAAAGATTAAGAGATCTACTTTACTGTCACCACTAGAAAAAGGTGGCCTTAACATGATTCACCTGAAGTCAAAGACAGAAGCAATCAAAATCTCTTGGGTTAAAAGATTTCTGTCAGATTCCTTACAGGGAGGCTGGAGACAAATTGTAAATGCACAGTTTAAAGGGAAGGGTGAATTACTCTTTAGAGGTAACATAAAATTCAGAGATACGAAAAAAATACATGAACATTGTAGCCCTTTCTGGATTGACGTATTAGAAATATGGTGTAAGTTTAATTTTTGTCAAGTACAAACGTTAGATGAAATATTATCACAAAAAATATATTTTAATTCATATATTAAAGTAGATGAAAATATAATATATAATAAAAGGTTGCATTCTGCAGATATAATTAAAATATATGATATCTTGGAAATAAACTCGGAAAGGTCAACATTCTTAACTTGGGCAGATCTAAAATCTAAGAAAAATGTGCATATAAATTACTTACAGTATATGAGTATCATTGATGCTGTTCCTTCAAGTTGGAAAAAACTGATAAGTTCAAATACTACACCAGCTGAAATATTTCAAGATAAGATAGATACTATTATTGAAAAAGGGATGTCAACAAAAATTATTTATGAGGAATTGGTGGAAAATAAATGCACACAACCTCTACAGGCAATAGACAGATGGTGTGCTGAGTTACAGCTGAGTATGAAAAGTGCTGTTTATGAGGCATTTAAAAACATTAAGAAAATTACCTCATCAGAAGATCTAAGAATGTTTCAGTATAAATTATTACATAGAATTATACTTCTTAATCCACTCTTACTGAAATTGGGTAAAGTTGAAAATGAATTATGTTTTTTTCTGTGCTGAGGAAAAAGAAACTTATATTCATTTATTTTATTATTGTAGTATTGTTCAGAGATTCATCTCACAGTTAAAAAAAATGGTTGATAGAGCAAGAAGTATCTATTTGCAATGATAAGTTTACAGTAGCAAGTATTATACTGAATAAAACAGACGATCCATTAATTGACATATTACTATTGTTAGGTAAAAGATTCATTTATAGATGTAAATGCCTGAACAGCTTGCCTGAATTATACAACTTTATTCTGTTTGTAAAAGAATGCAATAGTATTGAGGATAATATTGCTAGAAGACAGGGTAATATAACCACCCATGAGAAAAAATGGAAAGAATTGATAGAGAAGTTAAAATAAGAGAATTGTATAATCGTTTCCTTTACATGAACATTATATTTAACAACTGTTACGTGAACAAGCATTTGCCTTCTCTAAGTATAAATACTGTCAGCCATGGATGTATGTATCTAAACTATGACTGGGATTTAATGTTCTGTTACAACCCTGCACACTGTTCCTTGTCTAATATGACTTGAATGTTTTCGACTTTGTTAAGTCTGTTTTTGTAACTGTGTCTGTGCATATATATGTATTTATGTATGTTTTTGTTTCGATCAATAAAAAGAAAAAAAAAAGTATGTCCCCAACATTATTTACAATATTGTACTTATATCTCGCCCAACAGCGTAATATCTCTACCCAAAATTGACTGCCCTGAGCAGATAATGAAATAATATCCTTTTTATCAATAATCCCTTTAAGAACATATTTTATATTCTTTCTTAAATTCGTTAAGGCCAGATCTCTCCATATTTTTAGCTTTAACTCCTCTCCAACGAAGAAACTTTTTATCCAGCCTACTTTTAGGGCAATATTGTTGCATTCAATGTTTATCATGTCCGATCCTCCTGTCTGTTTAGAATTATATTTAATCTTTCTCCTTATTTAATTGTGCCCCCGTGCAAAACAAACTTATAAAGGTTTGAAGACATTATTTAATAAAAATTGTTTCGTAGGTCCAGGAAGGACTGACATTACAAAAGTTTATTTCGATAATATATGTGATTTCACAGTGTTATTTTCCCTATAGGTGTTAATATTCGATGGGACCACGTTTTATTATTCTATCATTTTTTTTCTATCTGCTTGTTATAATTAATGTCGACCATTTTAGGCCAGCTTGTAGTTATCTTTATACCTAAAACTGATACAGGCTCCTCAGTCCATTTTTTTCCTTACTGATTAATTTTACCTTTTTCGTTTGATCATTTTTGAAAGAGGTTAAATTAAAGTTTATTTCTTTGTTTAATTTTAATCCAGATGTGTTCTGAAACTCTTCGAAGTTCTGTAATGTTGCTCTGCGGTTTCCCCATCAGATAAGAATAAACACGTTATCGGCGTATTGTGTGATCTTATATTCCTTATAAAAAATATCTAGACCCTTTTTATATTTTCATTTTTTTCTAATTTTCATAGCTAGTTTTTCAATTGCAATAATAAAGAGGTAGGGCGACAAGGGGCAACCTTGCCTGATCCCTCTTGATAATTTAAAGAAAATTAAAAAAAAATATATTGTTTTATAACACACGAACTTATATCTGAATATAGTGTTTATCCACCTGATAATATAAGGGCCAAAACTGTAATGTGTTAAAGCTTGTTTGATGTGTCTAATTTCTAAAAAATATCAAAAGCCTTTTCAGAGTCGGCTGTCAATAAGTATGCGGGTTTATTGTTTCGGCGAGGTGAATAATTATGTTATTTTATTTATATTTGCTCCTATATAGCGTCCTTTTATAAATCCAATTTGGTCCTAATGAATAATATTTGTCAAAGTAAGTTTTAATCCGTTTGAAATGCATTTTTGCAATTATTTTGTAATCTATGTTGAGCAATGAAATTGTTTTTTTTAATAAGAGGATATCTTTTCCTGTCTTTGGAATTAATTTTATAATACCCGTTTCTGAGTTATCCACATCTGTCCTAGGCTATAACTATGTACAGAACCATGTCCATAAGGACAATTTTAATTTCAATTTAATTTTTGTAAAATTCTTTGGGCAGACCATCTGTTCCAGGAGATTTATTTGAAGGCAAGGTTTCAAAACTTCTGTTACTTCAGACTCTGTTATATCTCTGTCACACCAATCTTTTATTTCTTGGGTTATTGTTTCTATATCAATATCATTATTAAAAGGATCTTCTGAAATGCTGTCAGCCCGTAAAGTTTTTAATAAAATCGTCATGCGCTCTAGTTCTGCTGGTTCACGTTTGGTTGCCTTGATCATATGTTTCTTACTAATTTCTTTTTCTAAATTTAAAAAATACTTTGACGGTTTCTTCCCTTCCTCATGCCAAGTCGCTTTACTTTGTATTAACGCTCCTTTAGTTTTAATTTCTGCCAATTCCTCAAATTTTTCGTTTAGATTTTTATATTTCATTTTTTGGTATCAAATCCATAATTTCTTTTTCAATATTCTTCATCCCGTTTATTCTTTTTCTTTTTTTTTCTGTGCTGAATATGTTATTGTAACTGTTAGTTTAAGTGTAATTTGGACAGAAAAAAATGATCGCTTTTAAAATTATTTTATATCTGTGCTTGTTTTATATAATTTGTCAAAAATTTTGAAACTAGGAAGTAATCAAATCTCCACTAAATATTACAAGGTTTTCTCCTGCTCCATGTAAATTGTCTTTCACTAGGATGATAATGCCTCCAAATATCTATTATATCAAACCCATTACACCATTCCTTTTAACATGGCTCGTGACTGTTTATGGGTTATATTTGACTTGCAAAGTTACCCTTTTGGTTGTCCGTAACTATATTAAAATCGCCTCCCATGATACATTTATGATTTGACATTACCTTAATATTTCTATCAATTTTTTTTAAAGAAGATTGGATCATTAATATTCGGGCCATATATGACAGCTAAAGTGACTCTATGATCCCATATCGCACACAATAAAACGTCCATTTCCATCTACTACAGTTTCATAAATTTCTACTCCTACCCAGTTATTAATTAACAGACACACACAACTGGCATTTGATTCCCCATGAGCAAACACAATTTTTCCTCCCCATCAGCTCGCCATAACGCTTCATACTTTTTAGTACTGAGTTTCTTGTATAAATATCAGCTGATCAATTCTGTTATTTTACCAATAAAAACGATCTTATTTTGTTATAATTTGTAATCCCTCTAACATTTAAAGTGGGTATTTTTTATATCTGACAAATGAAAATAAATTCTCTACTTCTATATACGCTTTATAACAATCTAAATTGTGCAGCTGTATTAATATATTTCTTTCTATTTGGGAAATCAGGAACAAGTCCAGGTATTATAGACAAATATGTTCTCTTTATAGCAAAGTAACCTAATAATTTTGATAGTCTAACAGGGTCAAGCATAACACCAGTTCACATAAATACAAATCAATTCTGCAACCCCAGTACACCTCAGCAAGCTCCATGTTTAACATGCACAAAAGGTACACATGTCCAGTATATGTCCCGGCAATCGGCTTTTTACATAGAACAAATCCAACTGTATTTGTTATGCGTGGACCAGGTTTACCGAGTGCACATAATTCATTTAAGAACAGAGCAAAATTAAATTGGTCACTGCTTTGAGTTTCTGTTTTGTTTCACGTTACGGGGCTATGCCATTTCAATCAGTATTCTGGATTGGAACCTCTGAAGGCATCTCCGCCAGAATCATGTCTTCAGGTGATCATTGTAAGCTTCGTCCATTTGTCTCTTCACCTGCCTTTCCAATTAGAAGTCAGCGGCCATGAGATCCTCAAATAATTCTACCTACTCATGCAGCATATTGAGATCAACCGAGAATGCGCATGCGCATCGGGAGCATCTTTGCGTAGCCATCTTCGGAGAGCATCAGACGAACAATTTGCGACCTATCATTATCTATCAACATCACCATAATTTCAATTCCTCCAGAGGAAACATTACTAATATTCCCTAGCGCAACAACAGTTGATCAAATGGGAACAAAATCGTCACGGCGAAAGGCCCGGGCCTAGTAGTGACGCAGAACTGCGGCGAAATGCCAGCCGAGCCCGAGGGTGAAATGCCCTATAGGAAAACAGGCAGTTCTGAGAGAAAAAAACAAAAGCAGTGCTGGTTAAGCCTAATGCTGACAGGGTGACAGAAATTGTCCAAGACATGGACAATCTACATAATAAACTCTCTAACAAACGGGGGAAATCCGCTCAGAGTTGAAAAACAAGCGAAGAAAGTGGACGATCGAGGGCGCAGCTGAGCTGCGGTAGCTCAATTGTGAAATTGCCCTCAGGTTCGAGGTCTGACTCTAAGTCAGTTTTCAAGAAACCGAGCAGTTCTCGGTCTCATAAAGACAAAACAACGTCAAAAGGTGGGAAATCCAGCTCAAGGGATGAAACTCCCTCACGGGGAAGTGACAGCACAAATTCGGCAACGACAGCTCAAACGTTCACAGAAGTGAAGGAACAACTTAAATCACTCACTGGAGCGATGGCTCACATGACGCCAATCATGAACGAGCTGAAGACAGTTTACGACGAAAGCATGGCGCTAGATTCTGACGGCGAGCCGGACAGAACGAAAACAGAGATATATACAAGCCAAATCAGACGGTGAAATAAGAGAGGAGGAATCAGAACTTCAACCACAAGGCAACGGCGGGAAAATTAGCCATGACGGGGACCCCCAGCAAAGCCATGACCTTTGTGCCTCGATCTCGGGTGTAAGCAAAGTCACGTGCGGGAGTGACGTAGCAGTCACGGGAACAAACAAACATGGCGGCGCCCATGGGGAAACCCTTGCTTTGGCCTTTTTGACAAAGTTCATGCCTAAACACACAAAGGCGGTCCCACTAATCGAAGAAAGGTATGCGGATACCATAACGACGCTCATACAATGCGGATTAACCAAGGAAGACAAAGAAGCCGCGCTTGACAAGTGTTTACCGCCGGAAAATTGTCCTCGGTTGAACTTTGTTCGCACGAATCCCAGGAAATTCAACAGTGCCAAGAAAGATATACAAACAGAGGACATACTTCTGCAAAAAGTGCAAAAACCTCTCATTGCCGGACTGACCAAACTTGTCATACTGATGAATGTCTTCATCTCAGCTGAAAAACGGAGGCAGAAAACCCGTTCCCCTTGATTATGAAGGAGACAATATCAGAGGCCATAGCTCTTATTGCGGAAGGTTCACACAAACTTGACATCCGGTGACGTGCCCTGTTTAAGCCCATCATAGACCCGGCTTACAAACAATCACTGAGATCAAGGAATCAAATAAAGTCACTAGTAGCGTCACGTCAAAACAGAGGGCTGCAGTCACAACAGATTCAATGCTGCTCACAGAGGCCACAAAAGGAGTATTCCTTTTTTTAGGAAAAAGAACAGCAACAAGCACAGCAAGCCATGTTCCCCATCAAAAACAGAAAATGAACCAATCAGCCCAGCACAGTGACAGAGGCAAAGCTCCCCAGAAGCCAAAGGCCAGAGGGTTCAATGCCTACAACCAAAGCCAGTACTGGTAACACATGAGGTGAGAACCAGATTTCAGTCATTCACTGACCTGCATGCTACCATCAGTAAACCATTCAAAGCAGGCAATATAAAAAAAAAACATTATGATGAATGGACACAAATTACTAGGGACTCAAACATTTTGAAACTGGTTACTGGCTGTAATATTGACTTTGAAACCATACCAAAACAAGCTTTTGTGCCCCATTCAAAATTTACAGAAACAGAAAGTTATTTAGTCAGCACTGAAATTTTAAAAAATGATGGGAAAAGGAGTAGTAACAGAAACAAAACCAGAAGAAGGCCAATTTATTTCACCCATTTTCTTAAGACCCAAAAAGATGGATCCCATCGTATAATCCTGAATATGAAAACATTAAACAAATATATGAAATACAGGCATTTTAAAATGGAGAACATTCATACATGTACCCAACCAATGTCTGAGAACTGTTACAAGGCATCCATTGATCTATAGGATGCCTACTACTCTGTCGCTATTTTTCCAGATTACCAAAAGTATTTAAAATTCAGATTTGACAACAATCTATATCAATTTACCTGTTTACCGAATGGATATACTGCAGCACCCCTTCTTTTCTCTGAAATTCTAAAGCCAGTCCTGGCCTCTTTAAGAGAAAAGGGTTTCATATCCAGCAGCTACCTGGATGTAATTTATTTGACAGCTGACACCTACAGGGACTGTCAAGCCAATGTAAATTTCACACTAGACCTCCTTACCAAGCTTTCACATTAATGAAATGAAATCTGTGACAGCACCCACACAAATACTGGAACATTTAGGCTTTGTGCTAAACTCATCGGACATGTCAATTACTATAAATACAGATAAAAAAGACAAGATTCAGCATTGGGCAAAATTACTTTTGAAGTCAGACCTTATGAAAATCAGGACAGTGGCCAAAGCAGTGGGCAGTCTCCTGTTCTTCAGGTGTAAAACATGCCCAGTTATATTATAAACGGCTGGACATTGAAAAAGGTTTAGCATTAAAACAAAAGTAAACATTAAAGGAAACTTTAATGCAAAAATGCAATTATCGTGTAAAGCAAAAAAAGACCTCAAATGGTGGCTAAAAAATGCTCACACTGACAAAACCCCCATTAACATTCAAAACCCGGACCTGACTTTACAAACGGATGCATAAAAAAAGGGGTGGGGGCGACTCATGTCAGACACGCAACCACAGGAGGCAGATTGGCCAGTACAGTCCTGTTTGCTCACATTAACTTCTTAGAGCTAAAAGCCGTTTTTCTAGGGCTGCAATCACTCTGCAAAAACATGAAACATGTACACATCCTTTTGTAAATGGATAATGTTACAGCTGTTTCGTACATTAAAAACATGGGTGGAATTCATTCTCTTGTGTGGAACAAATTTACTGGACACATCTGGACGTGGTGTAAATAGACATTTGGCTGACAGCCACACACATTACTGGGTCCACAAATATCCTTGCAGATGCAGCCAGCAGGAACTTCGATAACAGCAAAGAATGGAAATTAGTAAAGTGTTTGAGAAAATAACAGAAATATGGGGAAAACCAGACACTGATATGTTTGCCTCCATAATTAATTATCAGATCAAACCCCATGTTTCTTGGAAGGCAGACCCAGAGGCTTATGTAGTTAATGCATTTACCTTAAACTGGAACACCAAGTTTTTATGGATTTTTTCTCCTTTTAGCCTGATGACCAAAATTCTAAAGAAGATACACGACGATCAGGCAAGAGCAGTTGTAATTGTTCCTGTATGGAAAACTCAACCATGGTGGCCTCGGATGACCCAGCTGTTTATGAACCAACCGATAGAACTGCCACACAGGAAGCACCTACTAAAACTCCCCTGCAGTCCAGACAAGATCCATCCATTGTGGCCCAAGCTGAAAATGATGGCCTGTCTCTTGTCAGGCAGAGACTGCGACCCCAAGGTGTCGCTCCAAGAGACAAAGAGATTATTTTGTGTTCATGGCGATCTGGCACCAAAAAAACAATATGAAGTTTATCTTCTGAAGTGGGAACAGTTTTCAGAACAAAATAATGGTGACCCTTGTTCACCTTTGACTGCAGATGTGCTTAATTTTTTAACATATCTGTTTGATTTTGGTTTAGGCTATTCTGCGTTAAATACCGCCAAATCAGCCTTGTCTGCAGTGCTTGTTATAAGTGACAGCTCAACAACAGTGGGGAAAAATCCATTGGTGCAAAGGTTCATAAAAGCATTTTTTTTCAGTCTCGCCATAGTCTGCCTAGGTACAGCCAAACATGGGATGTAACTATTGTATTAAAGTACCTGAACAGTCAATCATCAGCACAGAGGATTTCCTTGAAACAGTTGTCTGAAAAACTGGTAATGCTGTCTCTCTTAGTAACAGGAGCTAGATGCCAGTCTTTTTTACTCATGCACCTTGACAACATGGTTGAAAATAAATCTAACATCAATTTTCTTATAAAACAGTTTGTTAAACAATCTAAACCAGAAAAACACAAAACAGAACTTGTACTGCCAGCTTATCCTGTGGACCGCAGACTGTGTAGTGACATATCTTAAAGAAATTTGAATAGGACTCAGCACATTAGAAATAGTAGAAATCTGCTTGTTAGTTACTGTAAACCACACAATAGCATTAGTGGAGCAAGTTTAGCACGTTGGATTAAAAATGTCATGAGTAGTGCTGGTATAGACACCCATGTTTTCAAAGCGCACAGCACTAGATCGGCTTCTGCAAGTGCTGTAAAAACAATGAGTGTACCTGAAGATTCAATTTTGAAGACTGTTGGTTGGAATCAGGTCAACACATTTTGCAAATACTATTAAAAACCTTGTAATATTGAAGAAAACTATGGCAAGAAGGTTTTAGATAAAGGACTTAATTAATACTTCGGATTAAAACAGTTCTTTTGTACTAAGGTCAGATTCTGGCTTATTATATGTCATGAATACTGCACTGTCTAATTGTGTTCATAATAAGTTATTCTCAAACCAGTGTTCTTTACTTGGACAGTCAAACCATGTGAGCTTTGAAGTCTCGGTTAATCTCAGTATGCTGCATGAGTAGGTAGAATTGAAATATTAAACGAGACTTACCTGTAAGTTGAAGTTTGATTATGATTCTACCTACTCAGCAGCAGCATCTGAGATCAAGCGCCCTCCCCTAGATATCCCACCCTGAGGTTAATATCACATGGTTCTCCTGTGTTAAAAATGATGCTCCCGATGCGCATGCGCATTCTCGCTTAATCTCAGATGCTGCTAATCAGTAGGTAGAATCATAATCAAACTTCAACTTACAGGCAAATCACGTTTAATATTTCTAATGAATTGGTCCCTTGTTCAATGCGGGTTCCGCATTCTTAACCACAACGTTTCGGACTGGACGACCATAAAAACGGGCAATAATATGGCGATGACTGCTTGTTTTTATTCCGTCCGGTGCGATGCATGTTTTCCATCAGTTTGCTGTATATCTCATGCGTTCAGTCCATCTAGCAACCATGCTTCTTCAATTATTTTGGTCCCCTCTGCTTTACAATTTTTCACCTGGATTTTCTCTGATACCCGAAACTCTCACATTGTATTCCCTGGAGTGTCTCTCCATTATATTCATATTATCCTTAGTACCCTGGTCCAGCTCCCAAATTTTTTTGTTAAGCTGGTTATTTGTTGAACGAGGTTTTTCAGTTTTTTTTTCTTTCAAAGCAGTATTTTCTGTAATAATATTCTTTAATTTGCTGTTGTTTGTTTCTACTGTGCCCTGTGTAAATTGCAAATTGTTTAATGTCTCCTAAAATTTCGTCTGTAACATTTTTTTCTATCTCTTTAATTTCGTTTTCCCTTAATTAATCTTCCTTCAAAACTCTGCTCAAATTTATTGAATGCTTGAATAATATCTTGCATGGACTCTCTAATAGTCTTTTCAATGTACTGTTTGAGGCCAGTATCGGACTCTACTGTATGAGTGGGGTCAACGCAAGGTTGCTCACCTATTGCGCTTCTCTGTGTAATCACTCGGTTGCTCATCTTTGGATCCCGTAAAATTCACATAACTGTCCACTGTAACAGTTCCTTGTATACTTTTTTGGGTATTCCTGGTTCGTTTAGGAATCCTTCTTGATTCCACCACAATATATATAAGGACAATTCCATGAAAATAGGGACATGATGAGCAAAATATTAGTTTGTGTTTTGCATCCAGAAAAGGGCTTTAATCTAACCATAATACCCCTACCTTTTTGAAACTAAATAAATTTATGGTTGAAACATATCGTCTGCAAGAATTTTGCACCTGTAAAAATGGCTAAATTTAACAATGAAACTTGCTAAAAAAATAGGTAATAATAAACTCCTTTATTTAGTATTACTCTTCATACCATTCGCTTTTGCATTTTTGTATGCATTTTAGGCAGAAAGAAGCTTCAGCCAAACTGTTGAAGGCACTGGTCAGTCAGGGGTGACTTTTATCTTCATGGTTCATGTAACATTCGTCACATTAATGTCAAACTATTTTTATTGTGAAAAAATAGATGGAATTCTGACATAACCTTTTTAATTCTTAGGTCTTGTCAAGACAAGGTAAATAATATTAAGAGTCTGCCGGAAAGTATGACAAGTATGATACAGCAAGAGATAAAAAAAATGTAATGTCCGTCACATGTAAACGTCCGTCATTGGAAAACAGGGGTCCTGCAACATCCGTCACGCACCCAGAGAATGGAGAAATCTTCAGCTGTTTTGTCCTTTTTTTCTAAAACAAAGGATAGTTGAATAAATGAAATATAGGTGGAGCTGCAGCATGGCAAAATTTACCCACAATGCACCGGTACTTTGTCATTTCAAAGGTCAAGAAGACATCTTTATAAGACTTTTTATATTTTTTTATTTCAAGGGAAACAGCGGCATTCTCAGTAAGGTTACGCTTCCGAGGCAGCAGAAATCTTGTGCTTCTTAAGAAGCTACTGATTTTCCTGCTGCCATGTTTTAACGGTTATGATACACTTAAACACCAGGCGGTGTGTCGTTGTCTGGCAACCAACCAAATGCCAGTTAACAAACACTCGACAGGCATCATTGCAACGCCCATAGCTGCGCTTCAAGTGCGCTCAAGTGCACTCAAGTGGTTACTTTGAGTAAAAATAGTTGAATTTTAATTGCTCCCTCTGCTTTGTCGCATCATCGACCGGTCGATTATGACATTAAGACTATGTTAGCGTAGCCATGTATCCGTTTGCTAGCAAAACGGAAACTAGCCAACGAGGTCTGCATTGAACCAATGTTGTTATATTTCGTTTGAATTACAGCTCACCGGCTGGGCATCCTGTGTGCACATTCAAGGACCAGTGCAAACCACGTGTCGGGCTATTCTGTCTGAGCTTGAGCCATGTACAGACTTTGGCCTGTTCAAACGGTTGCCTGGGCGAAGAGCTGTCACTCAAGATAAATGTAACAACAGTTGCTTCATGTATTCCTCACTTGGCTGGTAAACCGTCTTGCTGGCAACACGGCCTTATAGTTATATAGTACCTTGTCGCATCAGTTGTGTGTTGCATATCGGACATTCCACTTGTTAACACGCAGTTAAGAGGGTCACAACTAATTATGGAATACGTTTGTAATGTAGCTCATACACAACGGCCTCTTCAACCCCTAAAAAATTGCCAACAGCATTTATATTTGTTATTTATTAATCCTGTGACCATATCAGCCAACCATTGAGGTTGGGTCTTCCAGCACAGGGTCTCATCTGATAGGACCAAAATGGAGTGCTCCCCTCTAGGGTACCCATTCAGGATACGAGGTCAAAACAATCGGCGCTTACGATATAGGTAGTAGGCCTATGGGTAAAGTGATGTGTATAGAGCGTACAGTAAGGTATATATCCAGTCACTTCTGCTGAATTATTAAGTGAATAAATATGAAATAGCAAATGATAATAAGATATCAGGTAAATCACAATAAAGGTTTCTAGCTCAGCTGACTCAAAGTCACCTGAACTGTAGTGTTGGCTCTTTGTCCGTCGGCCTTCCGTCAGGCCGTTAGCAGGGCAAAATCGTAACGGCTGGCCCTGGAAACTCCTTGGAAACCTGAATTTAGGTCACTGTTACTCATATCCCCAAAGCTATGGGGCTTGTAAGTTCCCCCCCCCCCCCCCCCTTCCAAAATAATTAAAAATTTGATACAAAACTCCAGTATCTGAACCAGTTCCATGAAAAACCTCCTTGAAAATTTGAAATTAGGTCTCTGTTCACCCCCCCCCCCCCCCCCACCAGTTTATTTAAAAAAAAATGATACAAAAGCTCCAATATCTGAATAACTAATGCATTGATTGCCATGATTCTCGACATAAACATTGATCACTGAGTGTTACATCAGCTTCAGGCAATAATCATTGCATGACCTTATTTGGATAAATTACAGGCTCCTGTATTGTATCCGTATGAAAACCAGTATCAAACACATAAATACATCTAGTGTCACATTATAGCCAATACCATCTACGCGAATAGCCGAGTGTCATGACCCATAGGTTACAGTTACTTGTGTGAATGTGAGGCATTTGACAGAAGCACTTGGCTAGGTCAGTGCTCGACATAGCCATTTCCATCATCGAGTTACAACTGCGTATGCAGAAGCAAAGGAGGTTTTGAAAAATAGCATTCATATTTCATGAGGTGCATCAAAGTTTCATATTTCATGAGCTGCATTAAAATCATTACTATAGGTAAAATAAGATTTTTTTAAAAGATTATTTACTGAAAATGTATTGCACAATAATTTAAGATACTGATGCAACAAATGGTAGCTTTCAGTGGTCTGTATGGTTGGTATGTAGTTCAGAGCAGCCTGTGTGAAAATAAAGATGGAACCCCATCCTCCTCCAAGTTGTAAAGTTCATATATAGAAAATATATATACAAGACCTTACAAATTAACTGATTAACTGAAACCTTTTTTCCAACTTCTATGATTCTATGCAGTTATACTATTATAAATAGATAATTCCAGTTTAGATCTACATGTGGCCCAACGCTCCCTTGTTTGAATGGTGGCACAACTGAGTTTATGAATGATAATTTGAAGGGGGGGGGGGTTAGTTTAACTGAAATTTGTTACTTTTATAGCATTCTGGTTCTGATATCACTTTATCATTTGCTCCTTTACAGTATGCCATTCATATATTTTATGTTTTACAGTAATATGACCTCCAGGGGGTGCTGCACTGACAACACTGTAATATATCCATATTGTGTCATATCTCCAAAACTATAAATGATATTATAATTTTCATTACTTCATCTGAAACTAGAAAAAAATGGCCGTATACCGGTGGAGATTTGGCCATATTCTGCCATAATCATGTTGACCTAATTTTGGGTAAAATATATCGGATCTCTGGTACAGGCAACAGTTTAATGCAATCGCTCTGAAACTTATACCAAGGGTGAAAATTTTATCAACAACAGACTCACTTTTTTTCAAAATTGGGTCAAATGTCAAATGTCAAGGCCAAAAACAAACCTCATTGGCTTATTTTGTTCATAACTTGTTTATAAATGGTCGCATCCACATAAACAGTTGCTCATTTTAGTTTCCTGTTCATTGTACATAATATAAAAGAATAATCTGACCTTCACCTATTTATCCTTCAACTTCCGGCAAGCGCTTGACCTATGGTCATCTAGGCTTCTTTTGGTATGAATCATCAGGACATCCAAATTTTGGAATTTCCTAGATATTGTGTTTTTACTGTATTAAATTGTGAACCCGAGAATTACGAGGGATTTTTCTGTATCTAGTAATGTAATGGGATGCCAAGTTTGCATCTTCATCACAAACCTTTCAAAATGATATATAAAATATATACTGCAAAGACTGCATAATCTGCTGTCATCAACAAGTGTGCTTAAACTGTTTTTTTTCAATACAGTTTTAATAGAAGTTTCACTTGCATCCTTTGGACAAAATATAACGTCCGTCACGTCACGTAACGTCCGTCACACAGAACTGTGTTAGAGCTGCCTGCTATCAGGCTATTATTTTAAGGTATATTTTAATTTGTTAATTAAGGGACATAGTTCCCCTTTAATACTCGGGTAAAGATCAATTCGTGCAACTGTTGAGATTCAGAGATTTTTAAATATACTCAGATGAATTTTTTCAGTGTCTTTTTTATGTAACGTCCTTCACATTCTGATATTTTGCTTGTGTGAAAGACACAGATATATATGGACACATTTCATTCCTGTATCCTTCAGCCTCATATCTGAGCTATTATCACACATAAGAAAGCTTCAACTATGAGAGTGACTTTAAAGGGAAAAAATCTCTATGAATGTTACGTCCGTCACTGTGGAATTGCCCATCAGGTTTAAAGTTTATATTTCATCTTTACATATCTGCCTCTCTCAGTGCCCTTCAGAAGCGTGACTGCTCACTCTGACATGCTGAACCAGAAGTCCCAGTATGAATTCTTCTGTGCCTTGTCAAAGCAGATCGGTGGGAGAAACATTTACCACACCATTCACATTTAAATGGTTTCTCTCCAGTATGAATTCTATTGTGCTCACGAAGATGAGATGATTCCGAGAAACATTTCCCACATTGTTCACATTTATATGGTTTCTCTCCAGTATGAATTCTATTGTGCTTAATCAAATCAGATTGCTTAGAGAAACATTTACCACACTTTTCACATTTAAATGGTTTCTCTCCAGTATGAATTCTATTGTGCTCAGTAAGATGAGATGATTGGGAGAAACATTTCCCACACCATTCACATTTAAATGGTTTCACTCCAGTATGAATTCTAATGTGCCGAGTCAAAGTAGATGGGTCGGAGAAACATTTACCACACCATTCACATTTAAATGGTTTTTCTCCAGTATGAATCTTATTGTGCTGAGTTAGATGTTTTGATTGAGAGAAACATTTCCCACACCATTCACATTTGTGTGGTTTCTTTCCAGTATGACTTTCATTGTGCTTAGTCAAATCAGATGGGTCCGAGAAACATTTAACACACCATTCACATTTAAATGGTTTCTGCCCAGTATGAATTCTTTTGTGCACAGTTAGATCATTTGATCTAGAGAAACGTTTCCCACATTGTTCACATTTATATGGTTTCTCTCCATTATGAATTCTATTGTGCCTAGTCAAAGTAGATGAGTGGGAGAAACATTTACCACACCATTCACAGTTAAATGGTTTCTGTCCAGTATGAATTCTATTGTGCTCAGTTAGATGATTTGATCTGGAGAAACATTTACCACATTGTTCACATTTATATGGTTTCTCTCCATTATGAATTCTATTGTGCTGAGTTAGATAATATGATTGGGAGAAACATTTCCCACATTTTTCACATTTAAAAGGTTTCTCTCCGGTATGAATTCTTTTGTGCTTAGTTAAATCAGATGGGTAGAAGAAACATCTACCACACCATTCACATTTGTATGGTTTCCCTCCACAATTAATTCTACTGTGCTCATTTAGATCAAGTAAGTCTATGAAAATTTTACCACACTTTGTACATGTTAATGGTCTCTCGTCAGCTTGAGTTCTGGTGTACTTGTTAATGTCGCTGGTACTTATTGCATTTCTGTCACGTTCAGTATTCCCTCCATCGTTTTTCATGTGGCTCTCATCGTGCTTCTGTAATTGTTCTTCCTGACTGATGTTTACAGCTGTGTCCTTTAGCAGCATGTTTTGACCGTCTGACGGTTCAGATTTAATGTGCCACAAATCAGATCTTTTCTCTGGTATATTAGTGATCACATTGTCTACATGTATCGTAAATTCTTCTATCTTCACCTTTTTCAGGGTTGCACTACACTTGGACGTATCACTGTCCACTAATGTTGTGACAAGTTTTCCCTCTTGATATTTAAATAAATCTTCGTCAGTATGTATTATGCTGGATCCTTCAGTTTGCCCTGGTTTGCTGATGAAATATTCCTTGTCTTTTTCTTTGTTCACAATCGTTTCCAGGTCTTGTGGAGTGAACTGATCCGCATCCATACTTCAAATAACAACTGCAAAAAAAAAAAAAATAAATTCATATTCTTAGTATCTGTAAACAAGGGACCCATGGGTAACGGTGCTCAGCTGTTATATAGGATAAAAAAATATGATTTGGAAACAAGGCACATGCTGGTTTTGTGTGGTAATAAATATAAGCTGTATTATGAGTTGTTTGTGTTTAGCTTGTGTAAGATTTCGATAGTATCTTTGGAGACAGGGAAGAGGACTGATTTCATTTATTTTATTAACAAATGGAGTGGTATAGTCACACAGATTTTGACTCAGCCATAAAACTTATAAGCAACACATATGAGTTTAACTATTTATTATAATTTAATGAAAAATATTGTGCCAAATAAAATTTTTATTAAAAATAATGAGAGAATCATATGATTTTTTAAATAAAATATTACTGAAATGATTATTAAAATAATATTATAGAATATATTCATGAATGCATTCATGAATACATTTTGAAAGTATATACATTGATATTCAAATACTTTCATTATTACCTGAATTCTATTTCTTATGCAAGAAATTTTATAATGGAGTTCATATTCATATTTAAATACATTTGCAAATTATTCGTACCATGTCTGGTATTTTTTCAGTTTTGGCCAAACAATGATGTTGAGAATCCAGAATATAAACAAGTGACCCATGGGTCATGACGCTTAGCCGACTAACATGTTGACAATATGTCCTTGCACAGGAAACTAATTAAGATAATATAGGTGGCATCATCATTCATGCATATTATATATATATATATATACGGTATATATATATATATATATATATATATATATATATATATATATATATATATATATATATATATATATATATATATTCATCAAGACCCATTAGCACACCAAAATTTGATGACAGTCCCATCAGCCTTTCCTGAGGAACCTGGCAATTTGTGTGTATTTTCATTACTTCTGGGATGCTCAAACATACCCAAAACTCTGAGAATATAGGTCACAGTGACCCAATTTCAGGTTTTGAGGGAAGAAGTTTTGAGGAACTCTCAGGATGCAAAGTGAGTAGATTCTGGGTCCAGTGGTTATGATTAGTGCCCTACTTTGGTATCACATTTTCAAATATTCTGGGGTGTGCTAATAAGCCCCATTGCTCATAGAATATGGGTAACAGAGACCTAATTTCATGTTTCAAAAGAGACTTTTCATGGACATCCCTGGATATTAAGTTAGAAGATTCTAGGTCCAAAGGTTATACTTTGTGCCCTGATTTGGTATCAAATTTTGAACTAGAATACAGATAGTCGACAAGCGACTACGTGTATCCGCCAAAAGCAGAGAAGGACGGGTAAAGTGAGGCATGGATTGAGTGGCAAGGGGATATAGAGTTAAATGTGTTAAATATTAGAATGGATCTCTGCCACATAAACATGATTGTAGGTGGCGCCACCTGTTATTTGAAAGAGAAACTATCCAAGATATATACACATGCAAAATTTCATGTGGAAAAGTCAAACCACTGCAGAGATATGAGTGATTTTATCCCCCAGCAGACAAACAGATGGATGCTGTGCAAAAATGGCTGCAGGTGGCGCCACCATTTTTGTTCATGTTATAAAGCTATCCAAGGGCTGCATTTGTGTAAAAAAAATTTTCTGATTGGTTGAATGAGTCCGGAGATATAAACATGGATGTCTACAGCGTGAACGTGAATGTAGGTGGCGCCACCTGACATAAAATCAAAAAAAGCTATGTGGGATATATAAGCATGCTGAATTTCAGGTAATTTGGTCAAACCACTGCAGAGATATTAGTGATTTTAACTAAAGGCAGACAAACAGATGGATGCTGTGCAAAAATGGCTGCAGGTGGCACCACCATTTTCGTGTATGTTATAAAACTATCCAAGGGCTACATTTGTGTAAATTTTTTTTCCTGATTGGTCAAACAGTTCCCGAGATATGAGATTGGATGTCTGCAGTGTTAACGTGAATGTAGTTGGCGCCACCTGTCAGAAAATCGAGAAAGCTATCTAGGATGTATACGCATGCCGAATTTTATGTGAATTAGTCAAACCACTCCAGAGATATGAGTGATTTTAACCCCAGGCAGATTAACAAATGGACACTGTGAAAACATGGTTGCAGGTGGCGCCACCTTTTGTTGTGTATGTTATAAAGCTATCCCAGGGCTACATTTGTGTAAAAAATTTTTCTGAATCAGTCAAACGGTTCCCGAGATATATGGGTTTATGTGTGGGTCGTTAACGTAATGTAGGTTGCGCCACCTGTCATAAAATCAAGAAAGCTATATAGAATGTATATGCATGCCAATTTTTAGGTGAAATAGTCAAACCACTGCAGAGATATGAGTGATTTTAACCCCAGGCAGATGAACAAATGGACACTGTGCAAACATGGTTGCAGGTGGCGCCACCTTTTGTTGTGTATGTTATAAAGCTATCCCAGGGCAACATTTGTGTAAAATTTTGTTCCGGATCGGTCAAACGGTTTATATGGGTTTATGTGTTGAGCGTTAACGTGAATGTAGGTGGCGCCACCTTTCATAAAATTGAGAAAGCTATCTAGGATTTATACGCATGCCGAATTTTAGGTGAATTAGTCAAACCACTGAAGAGATATGAGTGATTTTAACCCCAGGCAGATGAACCGATGGACACTGTGCAAACATGGTTGCAGGTTGCGCCACCTTTTGTTGTGTATGTTATAAAGCTATCTCAGGGCTACATTTGTGTAAAAATTTTTTCCGGATCGGTCAAACGGTTCCCGAGATATATCGGTTTATGTGTGGAAACAGCCGCACAAACGGACGCTGGGCAGAGACGAAAGGTCAGAGGTCAAGGTCACTTGGTTAGGCACCAGTTCACATGTGACCCGATAATTTGTGTAAGTTTAAGAAAAATCTCTCCAGTAGTCTCAGAGGAGTTCTTCGGAAACGAACGCCGCGGCGGCGGCGGCGGAACCCGGTCAAAAACATAGTATCCGCAGAACTTTGTTTTGGCGGATACAATTATGCTAGGGTGCTTATAAGCCCAATAGCTCAAAGAATATGGGTAACGGAGACCTAATTTCAGGTTTCCAAGGATATTTTTCATTGACCTCCCTGCCCTGTTAACAGGCGGCCGCATCTTCGAAGGTCTCAAAAATAGAGAGAAAATGCATAAAAATTGGAAAAAAAATCCAGGTGGCGCCACCAGTCTGCAAGAACTGATGAAACACTCCATGATGAATATGCATGCACAGAATCATGGCAATCAATGCACAATTTGTTGAGATACTAGAACTTTTGTATCAAATTTTAAGTTATTCTTTGGGGTACTTCAAAGCCCCATAGCTCAAAAGATATGGGTAAAAGAGACCTAATTTCAGGTTTCCACAGAGATATTTTATTGACCTCACAACATTTTAAGATAGAAGATTCTAGGTCCAATGGTTACCATTTGTGTCCTGTTAACAGATGACTGCACCTTTAAGGTCTAAAAATAGAGAGAAAAATCCATAAAAGAATAGAAAAATACAGGTGGCACCATCAGTCAGCAGGAACTGATTAAACACTCCATGATGAATATGCATGCACATAATCACATGGGCCACATGGGCTTCCCTGCATGTCAAGAGAGAAGTTTCAAGGTCCAGTCCTTAGGATTTGTGCCCTGTCAACAGATGACCACATCTTAAGAGGTCTCATAAATTGAGAAAACAATTCTTAAAAAATCGAAAAAAATACAGGTGGCGCCACAAGACTTAAGAAAGTCATGAAATATTCCATGACCAATATCCATGCAAAAATTATGTTTATCAATGCATTAGTTGTTCAGATACTGGAGCTTTTGTATCAAATTTTCCATTATTCTGGGGGATACTTCCGAGCCTCATAGCTTAAAGAATATGGGTAACAGAGACCTAATTTTAGGTTTCCAAGGAGACTTTTCATAGACCTCCCTGCATATTAATAGAGAAGATTCTAGGTCCAGTTGTTATGATTTGTGTCCTGTTAACAGATGATCGCATCTTTTAAGTTTCAAAAATAGAGAAAAAATTGTAAAAAATAAAAAAAAAATACAGGTAGCCCCACAAGTCTGCAGAAACTGATGAAACACTCCATGATTAATATCTATGCAAAAAATCATGGTGATCAATGCACTAGTTGTTCAGATACTTGAGCTTTTGTATCAAATTTTCCATTATTCTTTGGGGTACTTAGGTAAGAGAGACCTAATTCTAGGTTTTCAAGGAGAATTTTCATGGACCTCCCTGGATATCAAGTAAGAAGATTCCAGTTCCAGCGGACACGATTTGTACCCTGTTAAGGGCAGGAGGGACGACGGACAAAAGATGACTGCTATAGCATATAAATTCACAAATTTAAAAAATGATCATCCTACCTTTTATTTAAATTTAAAAAAAATAAATGTAATATATTCACTTTAGACTACTTTCACATCAAGCTACACACTAGAAACAGCAGGAATCTAGATTAATATTACCAAATGCATCTTTGTCTATCATTAATTTCCTTCATATGATCAAAAATGATTAGTAATGAATAATATGATTTTTTTTTTATCATTAAAATTGAATTGAAAAATATCATAGGTGACTGCAGGGTGTTATTTGGGAAGATGTGACATTCTATCCATCCATACAAGATTCTTACATCATCAGTAACTGCAAGTTAATTTCCTGTTACTCATCAACGAACAAATTCCTTTTCTATAAATTTTTCTTTAAATTGTTATTAAATAGGGACCCATGTGTCTCCACGCTTAGCTGCATTTGTCTATAAGGATATATGTTTATGAGGTTTTCCAAAATACTGTTCCTGTGATCAGTTTGAAGCTAACCTGTCTAACCAAACTGGAGTTATCATCCATAGTGAGTCCTGTGACCTTGACCTTTGATCTCATGACCCCAGAATTAACAGTTCTTACTTATGTGGTGAGCCATATATAAGTCAAGTTTGAAACCAATATTTCAAACCAAACTGGTGTTATCATCTAGAAACTAATATGTGGATTGATGGCCCCCATGACCTTAACCTTGTGACCCAAAATCCATCAGTTACTTCCACTATTGGCAGGTGGGCAACATCTGGAAGGAACGAATGTTTTGGACAAAAAGTTTAGTTAAAAATACAAAAACAATCTTTTTTAAGAAGTGGGATCTGTGTGCTTGACCTTTGGCCAATGATCCCAAAATCAAAAGGGTTCTTACATTATTGGTGGATCATATATAAGTTAAAATTGAAACCAATATGTCTATCCAAACATGAGTTATCATCCAGAAACAAATATATGGACAGATGGGCCCCTGTGACAATGACCTTTGACCTTGTGACCCTAAAATCAATCAGTTTCTTCCCCTATTGGCAGCTCAGCTATATGTGCAAGATGGGAAGGTTTTGGATGAAAAGTTTGGCTTAAAATGCATCCACAATCTTTATAAATAAGTGGGTACTGTGGCCTTGAGCTTTGACCTCATGACCCCAATATTAAACAGAATCTTCCCCTATTGGCAGGTTAGCAATATCTAGAAGACAGAAGGTTTGGGATGAAAAGTTTGGCTTCAAATGCATATGCATTCTTTTTAAAGAGATGAGTCCTGTGACCATGTGCTTTGACCATTGTACCCCAAAATCCACATGGTTCTTACTTTAGTGATGGTTCATATATAAATTAAGTTTGAAACTAATATGTCAAACTAAACTGAAGTTACCATCTGGAAACTAAGTTGTGAACAGGTGGCCCCTGTGACCATGACCTTTGACCATTTGACCCCAGA
Organism: Sipunculus nudus; assembly: GCA_026874595.1. Lineage (NCBI taxonomy): Eukaryota > Metazoa > Annelida > Sipuncula > Golfingiida > Sipunculidae > Sipunculus > Sipunculus nudus. The sequence continues at coordinate 53,375,175 of CM049321.1, forward strand.
TTTATCTATGCTCTCCCCATACTGGCAAGTCAACTAAATGTGCAAAATGGAAAGTTTGGGATGAAAAGCTTGGCTTAAAATGCAGCCATAATCTTTTTAAAAAAGTGAGTTCTGTGACCTTGACCTTATAACCCCAAAATCATATAGGTTCTTGCTTTAGTGGTGGGCATATGTAAGTCAAGTTTGAAATCCATGTGTCAATACAACCTGGAGTTATCATCTGGAAACAAATTTGTGTGGATCGACAGACAAACAGACAGACAGACAGGGTGATAACTATATGGCATCCACTTGTGATCAATAAACACACCAGGTTTTGGTACACTAGATGTGAAAACTGACAGGTCAGGAAGGGCCCCGCAAAGATACAGTCATTATAAATTGGAGTACTGTGAATTTGCTGTACTTTGGTAGCATGGGCTGATAGAATGATATTTGAATATTAAAGAACCTGTAAAGAACAGTTGACATGTATAAACTGGAAGAAAAGATATGGTAAAGTGAAATTGTTCAAAGCTATCAAAATAATGATATAAAAGAACTGCATGCATTTTTAGTTTCAGTATTTGTGTATTACCTGTGTCAATTATGCTTGGTTGAAGTCTTGGCTGGGCTGTGTCAAATATTTTTTCCAGTATTTGTATGCTGAATTGGCCTTATTATATGTGAGGCTTGAGTCTGTACATGAACCTTGTGGTATTAGAGAGAGTCAGCTGCTCGTTAGTAGTGATAAAATGGTCATTCTCTTGAACTGAGATTCAGCTGTTCTTGGGCTTGGGTCTACAGACGTGCTGTGTTGTGTAGTGTGGCTACATATGAATATCAATGTAAATTTGTTGCTGGTCACTATAATAGGTCATAATTCCTTGAGATGTTGGAAGTGGAGATAGATTTGTCCAAACAGGGTCTAAATAAGAGCCACTGTGGTGCATTGGGCCAGTGTATCCTTTTCTGGTAAATCTTCAAATTGTATCAGTATGTACAAAATATGCTGTGAAAATGTAATGCTGCTGTACACATGCGACTCAAAAAGGATTTATCCATTTCTGGCCTGCTAAAGGAATTACCAGCAACTGAACACCAAACTGTGTATTACTTTTTTTTTTCTTTCTGTACCAAATATCAATAAGCTTTTCCCTTAGGCCATGGGTGTTACATATTATGTTTGAATCCTATCAATCATATGTTAGGGGAGTTATTATGCAGAAATGAATTTGATTGTTCATCAAATTCTTTGCGAGCTATTGCATTTACATCATTAGAGAATTATTGCCTCTGTCAAGGTTATCCATCTTCGAACTTGACCTAGCCCTTCATAACAAACATTACTGGTGCAAGTTCAGTGAGTGTTAGTCAAATTGTTTGCCAGCTAATTTGGTTAACATCATTTTAGCATATCACCGCTGTGACCTTGAAAATCCATCAAGGTCACCCATCTTTAAACATGATGTAGCCCATCAAAAGGTCCATCACTGCCATGAGTCTGGGGACCTTATATAAAATACTTTTTACGAGTTATTGTGTTAACAATGTATGTCATTTTCCATATTTGCTAAGAGAGGTCAACCTTACTAGGTGTTCAGTAATGGTTTTTACTGCATAACATACAGAAATATGGCTGACTATGATCATATATCATGCCTCATTGCTGTTGACATGAGGACCTGTCCTACTGTTAAGGTGAAACAAAAAATTATTGTTACAATTATGATTTCTGCCCTGCTGAAAGAGGGACCTAAAATTTAACACCAAACTGTGAATAACTTTTTTTACCTTTGACCTCCGGACCCAAAAATCAACAGGGATCTTCCATAATTGATTGTTAATACATATCTTAGGTTTGAACTCAATGTGTCAAACTTAACTTGACTTATCAACAAGTAAAGAATTAGTGGACAGACGGATGGACGGACAGGGAGATGGACAGACAGATGGACGGATGGACAGACAGACAGATGGACAGGTCGATTGCCATAGGGCAACCGCTTTTCAAGAGGGGCCCTAATTACAGCTGAGAAACTGACATGATTGTTGTCTTTTATAGTAAAAAATAAACAAATACTCGTTGAAATAACAAAAAAAGTACAGGTGGCACCACCACTTTTCAGGAACTGACAAAACTAGTCATGGTCAATATTCAAGGCAAGATTCATGACCATCAGTGCATTGATTTTCAAAAGATTGGAGGTTTTGTATTGTATTTTTTATTATTCTGGGAGGTACTTTCAAGCCCCATAGCTCAGAGGATATAGGTTGCAATGACCTAATTTCAGGTTTCCAAGGAGATTTTTTATTGAACTCCCTTGATATTGACTTAGAAGTTTCTAGATCCAGCAGTTACAATTTGTGCCCTGCTAATGGACAGCAGGACGCCCGGAGGGCCGACGGACAAAATGCCATTCCTATACCTCAGTTGACTTACAGTCAGCTAAGCTTAAAACCAATAAAAATTTTTTATTAATTTATTATTTATTGTTATGTTTTTGGTCAAAACCACTACTACATAAGTTGGGTTGGACACATGGATCAACTGTGGCTGGCCATTAGCTGCATGGCTGCCCCAGTGTATGCTTCACCGCAAGCGTGCATAATTTGCTGAAAGGTCAACACACAGGTGACTGAGAAAGGCTAGGGAGAGCCTGGGTCTGATATGGTCTCATAAAAACATAATAAAAGCTACAATTTTTGGCCAATTTCTTTCCGCTTTCACAATATTGCAACAAAAATTTGAAATCCTTATATGTGCATGATATAAAAAAATTATATCAACAGTGCTCACAGGAAACAAACATGCCATGGTAAAAAATTTAAGGTATTAATTTCATAATTAGACTAATAACTTATAAAATATGAAAAATTCAGAACGAATTTAGTGTATCCAATTGAATCTTGATTAAATAATGTGACATCCCTGATAAAAAATCTCTAGCTTCAGCAATCCTCTTGTTAAGGGAGTAAATATATTTCTAGATTTTTTACAAAGTGCATTATGTTTTGGCCAATAACTTGAAACAACTAGAAACAACTAGAATACGGGTAGTCGACAAGCAGGTAATTTGGTCAAACCACTGCAGAGAAATGAGTGATTTTAACCAAAGGCAAACAAACAGATGGACGCTGTGAAAAAATGGCTGCAGGTGGCGCCACCATTTTTGTGTATGTTATAAAGCTATCCAAGGGAAACATTTGTGTAAATTATTTTTCCTGATTGGTCAAACGGTTCCTGAGATATGAGCTTGGATGTCTACAGCATTAATGTGAATGTAGGTGGTGCCACCTGTCATAAAATCAAGAAAGCTATCTAGGATGTACATGAATCCCGAATTTTAGGTGAATTGGTCAAACCACTGCAGAGATATGAGTGATTTTAACCCCAGGCAGATGAACAAATGGACACTGTGCAAACATGGTTGCAGGTGGCGCAACCTTTTGTTGTGTATGTTATAAAGCTACCCCAGGGCTACATTTGTGTAAAAATTTTTCCGGATCGGTCAAACGGATCCCGAGATATATGGGTTTATGTGTGGAGCTTAAACGTGAATGTAGGTCGCGCCACCTGTCATAAAATCAAGAAAGCTATCTAGGATGTATACGCATGCCGAATTTTAGGTGAATTAGTCAAACCACTGCAGAGATATGAGTGCTTTTAACCCCAGGCAGATGAACAAATGGACACTGTGCAAACATGGTTCCAGGTGGCGCCACCTTTTGTTGTGTATGTTATAAAGCTATCCCAGGGCAACATTTGTGTAAAATTTTTTTCCGGATCGGTCAAACGGTTTATATGGGTTTATGTGTTGAGCGTTAACGTGAATGTAGGTGGCGCCACCTTTCATAAAATCGAGAAAGCTATCTAGGATTTATACGCATGCCGAATTTTAGGTGAATTAGTCAAACCACTGAAGAGATATGAGTGATTTTAACCCCAGGCAGATGAACCGATGGACACTGTGCAAACATGGTTGCAGGTTGCGCCACCTTTTGTTGTGTATGTTATAAAGCTATCTCAGGGCTACATTTGTGTAAAAATTTTTTCCGGATCGGTCAAACGGTTCCCGAGATATATCGGTTTATGTGTGGAAACAGCCGCACAAACGGACGCTGGGCAGAGACGAAAGGTCAGAGGTCAAGGTCACTTGGTTAGGCACCAGTTCACATGTGACCCGATAATTTGTGTAAGTTTAAGAAAAATCTCTCCAGTAGTCTCAGAGGAGTTCTTCGGAAACGAACGCCGCGGCGGCGGCGGCGGAACCCGGTCTTCGTTTTGGCGGATACAATTATGCTAGGGTGCTTATAAGCCCCATAGCTCAAAGAATATGGGTAACGGAGACCTAATTTCAGGTTTCCAAGGATATTTTTCATTGACCTCCCTGCCCTGTTAACAGGCGGCCGCATCTTCGAAGGTCTCAAAAATAGAGAGAAAATGCATAAAAATTGGAAAAAAAATCCAGGTGGCGCCACCAGTCTGCAAGAACTGATGAAACACTCCATGATGAATATGCATGCACAGAATCATGGCAATCAATGCACAATTTGTTGAGATACTAGAACTTTTGTATCAAATTTTAAGTTATTCTTTGGGGTACTTCAAAGCCCCATAGCTCAAAAGATATGGGTAAAAGAGACCTAATTTCAGGTTTCCACAGAGATATTTTATTGACCTCACAACATTTTAAGATAGAAGATTCTAGGTCCAATGGTTACCATTTGTGTCCTGTTAACAGATGACTGCACCTTTAAGGTCTAAAAATAGAGAGAACAAGGGACCTATGGGTCACTGTGCTCAGCTGAAGTTGACCTTGAAGGTAAAAATCTAAAATAATATCAAATGGAGAGCAAGTGTAAGAGGAAGAGGTAATAAAGGCCATGGTTGGTTCATATGATTGGTTTGTATTGATGAGCAAGAAATTGTTGCAAATAATATTTTGTGACCTGACCATGTGTTTCCTAATGTTGAAACTGAAGCATGTGAGCAGTTTGTGAACAAATGATCTGTACTATTACCATGATCATCAGTTGGCTTTTTGATTAACTGTTGACATTTCAGTAGTTCAATTGAATTTATTTTTTTGTATAATATATATTATTAAATATATATGTATTTTTTTATGAAATGTTTACAGATGAAATATAACTAATTAACAACATAAAACAGGGCAAACAAAGCCTGATCTCAAATTCTGCTGTGGCATGAAAATAATGAACAAATGTTTTTATTAAATCCTAATTTTTTTATCACATCAATTTTTTTTAAATTTAAGTTTATATTTCTATACATTTCCAATAAAACAGATACATCTGAATATAAAAGTTGATTCATAATTCTCAATTGCATCATCATAAATCTCAATCTTGTCATATAACACCACACCATGCATACAAATGTTTATTTATTTTTTACCATAAAAATGTATCTTTTAAATCTGCAAAACAATAAATATCTAAAAATAATACCTGATTTAGATTTCACAATTTTTAATTGTGTCTTTATTTATCCATAATGTGCTTCATATTTTATAAATTTAAGCATACTGATGGGTTCAATTATATCTGTTAAAATCATTTAAAAGAAAATTAATTTCTTTAAAAATGCTACATTAACACAACATGGCATCTTCTGGATTACACTTGAATTACTTTTTTAAGGAAAGTTTTTGTATATTGGAGTGGAAACAGCGTTACAATTAAGGAAATACATTGAAACCAATAAATATTACTGCATTACACTTAATAGGTTGGGTTTGCCGGGGGGGGGGGGGATGGGGGTAGTGATATTAGAATAACTGTACACCTGTCACAGCAGGGGGTCTCCCCCAGTGACTGTAACAAATCAGAAACCTTGGCGTAGCCAGACTTCCAGTAACCTGGAGTGGGACCCTGCATCTGTAATCTGTTATCAAAGCAAATGACTACAGTAGAGCCTCAAGAAAAAAAATCAATAACTAGCTTAATTTTAAAGCTTTTATTTTCAAATTTCAGATTTAAAAAAATTTAATATTTATGTTTACATGCTGTGAAAATTAAATCAATGGTACATACAGGAGAAAAACGTGCCATAGTCAAAGTTGGGCTAAATTTAAGGTATTGATTTTATTTTTATGCTAATAACTTAAAAAATTTACAAAATTCAGATCTAATTTTGGGTAAACAATTAAATCTTAATTAAACATAGTTATATACTTGGGAAAATAGACTCTAGTTTCAAAATTTTTCATGTTAAGTGAGTAAATATTTTTCCTGATTTTTTACAAAGTCTATTATGTTCGGGCCCATAACTTAAAAAATTTATACTTAACAGACTTAATTTCTGGCATGTACATAGGAACTATATAGAAGAATATTTATGGTAAATATGAGGAAAAACAGATGAGTGGTTTTGAAATTAGGCAGTCCTGAAGAGTGAAAATAGGTTTTTAATAAAAATTTGAGGTTTTTCCTTAATTTCTAAAAGGAACGAAGTCACAAGTACCCAGTTTTCGGCTTGGTAGGAGATCTTGGGGACATCTAACATTATGCTGAATTTTGGATTCCTAAGTCTTACGGTTTCAAAACGTGCCACATCTACGGACGGACGGACGGACGGACGGACAGACGGACGGACGACGGACAATGGACCACGACTATAGCTCAGATGACTTATAGTCAGCTGAGCTAAAAATCCATAAAAGAATAGAAAAATACAGGTGGCACCATCAGTCAGCAGGAACTGATTAAACACTTCATGATGAATATGCATGCACATAATCATGGCAATCAATGAAGTATTTGTTGCGATACTAGAGTTTTTTTATCAAATTTTTTAGTTGTTCTATGGGGTACTTCAAAGCCCAATAGCTCAAAAGTTATGGGCAACAGAGACCTAATTCCAGGTTTTCACAGAGACTTTTCATGGGCTTCCCTGCATGTCAAGAGAGAAGTTTCAAGGTCCAGTCCTTAGGATTTGTGCCCTGTCAACAGATGACCACATCTTAAGAGGTCTCATAAATTGAGAAAACAATTCTTAAAAAATCGAAAAAAATACAGGTGGCGCCACAAGACTTAAGAAAGTCATGAAATATTCCATGACCAATATCCATGCAAAAATTATGTTTATCAATGCATTAGTTTTTCAGATACTGGAGCTTTTGTATCGAATTTTCCATTATTCTGGGGGATACTTCCGAGCCTCATAGCTTAAAGAATATGGGTAACAGAGACCTAATTTTAGGTTTCCAAGGAGACTTTTCATAGACCTCCCTGCATATTAATAGAGAAGATTCTAGGTCCAGTTGTTATGATTTGTGTCCTGATAACAGATGATCGCATCTTTTAAGTTTCAAAAATAGAGAAAAAATTGTAAAAAATAAAAAAAAAATACAGGTAGCCCCACAAGTCTGCAGAAACTGATGAAACACTCCATGATTAATATCTATGCAAAAAATCATGGTGATCAATGCACTAGTTGTTCAGATACTTGAGCTTTTGTATCAAATTTTCCATTATTCTTTGGGGTACTTAGGTAAGAGAGACCTAATTCTAGGTTTTCAAGGAGAATTTTCATGGACCTCCCTGGATATCAAGTAAGAAGATTCCAGTTCCAGCGGACACGATTTGTACCCTGTTAAGGGCAGGAGGGACGACGGACAAAAGATGACTGCTATAGCATATAAATTCACAAATTTAAAAAATGATCATCCTACCTTTTATTTAAATTTTAAAAAAATAAATGTAATATATTCACTTTAGACTACTTTCACATCAAGCTACACACTAGAAACAGCAGGAATCTAGATTAATATTACCAACTGCATCTTTGTCTATCATTAATTTCCTTCATATGATCAAAAATGATTAGTAATGAATAATATGATTTATTTTTTTTATCATTAAAATTGAATTGAAAAATATCATAGGTGACTGCAGGGTGTTATTTGGGAAGATGTGACATTCTATCCATCCATACAAGATTCTTACATCATCAGTAACTGCAAGTTAATTTCCTGTTACTCATCAACGAACAAATTCCTTTTCTATAAATTTTTCTTTAAATTGTTATTAAATAGGGACCCATGTGTCTCCACGCTTAGCTGCATTTGTCTATAAGGATATATGTTTATGAGGTTTTCCAAAATACTGTTCCTGTGATCAGTTTGAAGCCAACCTGTCTAACCAAACTGGAGTTATCATCCATAGTGAGTCCTGTGACCTTGACCTTTGATCTCATGACCCCAGAATTAACAGTTCTTACTTATGTGGTGAGCCATATATAAGTCAAGTTTGAAACCAATATTTCAAACCAAACTGGTGTTATCATCTAGAAACTAATATGTGGTTTGATGGCCCCCATGACCTTAACCTTGTGACTCAAAATCCATCAGTTACTTCCACTATTGGCAGGTGGGCAACATCTGGAAGGAACGAATGTTTTGGACAAAAAGTTTAGTTAAAAATACAAAAACAATCTTTTTTAAGAAGTGGGATCTGTGTGCTTGACCTTTGGCCAATGATCCCAAAATCAAAAGGGTTCTTACATTATTGGTGGATCATATATAAGTTAAAATTGAAACCAATATGTCTATCCAAACATGAGTTATCATCCAGAAACAAATATATGGACAGATGGGCCCCTGTGACAATGACCTTTGACCTTGTGACCCTAAAATCAATCAGTTTCTTCCCCTATTGGCAGCTCAGCTATATGTGCAAGATGGGAAGGTTTTGGATGAAAAGTTTGGCTTAAAATGCATCCATAATCTTTATAAATAAGTGGGTACTGTGGCCTTGAGCTTTGACCTCATGACCCCAATATTAAACAGAATCTTCCCCTATTGGCAGGTTAGCAATATCTTGAAGACAGAAGGTTTGGGATGAAAAGTTTGGCTTCAAATGCATATGCATTCTTTTTAAAGAGATGAGTCCTGTGACCATGTGCTTTGACCATTGTACCCCAAAATCCACATAGTTCTTACTTTAGTGATGGTTCATATATAAATTAAGTTTGAAACTAATATGTCAAACTAAACTGAAGTTACCATCTGGAAACTAAGTTGTGAACAGGTGGCCCCTGTGACCATGACCTTTGACCATTTGACCCCAGATTTATCTATGCTCTCCCCATACTGGCAAGTCAACTAAATGTGCAAAATGGAAAGTTTGGGATGAAAAGCTTGGCTTAAAATGCAGCCATAATCTTTTTAAAAAAGTGAGTTCTGTGACCTTGACCTTATAACCCCAAAATCATATAGGTTCTTGCTTTAGTGGTGGGCATATGTAAGTCAAGTTTGAAATCCATGTGTCAATACAACCTGGAGTTATCATCTGGAAACAAATTTGTGTGGATCGACAGACAAACAGACAGACAGACAGGGTGATAACTATATGGCATCCACTTGTGATCAATAAACACACCAGGTTTTGGTACACTAGATGAGAAAACTGACAGGTCAGGAAGGGCCCCGCAAAGATACAGTCATTATAAATTTGAGTACTGTGAATTTGCTGTACTTTGGTAGCATGGGCTGATAGAATGATATTTGAATATTAAAGAACCTGTAAAGAACAGTTGACATGTATAAACTGGAAGAAAAGATATGGTAAAGTGAAATTGTTCAAAGCTATCAAAATAATGATATAAAAGAACTGCATGCATTTTTAGTTTCAGTATTTGTGTATTACCTGTGTCAATTATGCTTGGTTGAAGTCTTGGCTGGGCTGTGTCAAATATTTTTTCCAGTATTTGTATGCTGAATTGGCCTTATTATATGTGAGGCTTGAGTCTGTACATGAACCTTGTGGTATTAGAGAGAGTCAGCTGCTCGTTAGTAGTGATAAAATGGTCATTCTCTTGAACTGAGATTCAGCTGTTCTTGGGCTTGGGTCTACAGACGTGCTGTGTTGTGTAGTGTGGCTACATATGAATATCAATGTAAATTTGTTGCTGGTCACTATAATAGGTCATAATTCCTTGAGATGTTGGAAGTGGAGATAGATTTGTCCAAACAGGGTCTAAATAAGAGCCACTGTGGTGCATTGGGCCAGTGTATCCTTTTCTGGTAAATCTTCAAATTGTATCAGTATGTACAAAATATGCTGTGAAAATGTAATGCTGCTGTACACAAGTGACTCAAAAAGGATTTATCCATTTCTGGCCTGCTGAAGGAATTACCAGCAACTGAACACCAAACTGTGTATTACTTTTTTTTTCTTTCTGTACCAAATATCAATAAGCTTTTCCCTTAGGCCATGGGTGTTACATATTATGTTTGAATCCTATCAATCATATGTTAGGGGAGTTATTATGCAGAAATGAATTTGATTGTTCATCAAATTCTTTGCGAGCTATTGCATTTACATCATTAGAGAATTATTGCCTCTGTCAAGGTTATCCATCTTCGAACTTGACCTAGCCCTTCATAACAAACATTACTGGTGCAAGTTCAGTGAGTGTTAGTCAAATTGTTTGCCAGCTAATTTGGTTAACATCATTTTAGCATATCACCGCTGTGACCTTGAAAATCCATCAAGGTCACCCATCTTTAAACATGATGTAGCCCATCAAAAGGTCCATCACTGCCATGAGTCTGGGGACCTTATATAAAATACTTTTTACGAGTTATTGTGTTAACAATGTATGTCATTTTCCATATTTGCTAAGAGAGGTCAACCTTACTAGGTGTTCAGTAATGGTTTTTACTGCATAACATACAGAAATATGGCTGACTATGATCATATATTATGCCTCATTGCTGTTGACATGAGGACCTGTCCTACTGTTAAGGTGAAACAAAAAATTATTGTTACAATTATGATTTCTGCCCTGCTGAAAGAGGGACCTAAAATTTAACACCAAACTGTGTATAACTTTTTTTACCTTTGACCTCCAGACCCAAAAAGCAACAGGGATCTTCCATAATTGATTGTTAATACATATCTTAGGTTTGAACTCAATCCTTCAAACTTAACTTGACTTATCAACAAGTAAAGAATTAGTGGACGGACGGATGGACGGACAGAGAGATGGACAGACAGATGGACGGATGGACAGACAGACAGATGGACAGGTCGATTGCCATAGGGCAACCGCTTTTCAAGAGGGGCCCTAATTACAGCCGAGAAACTGACATGATTGTTGTCTTTTATAGTAAAAAATAAACAAATACTCGTTGAAATAACAAAAAGTACAGGTGGCACCACCACTTTTCGGGAACTGACAAAACTAGTCATGGTCAATATTCAAGGCAAGATTCATGACCATCAGTGCATTGATTTTCAAAAGATTGGAGGTTTTGTATTGTATTTTTTATTATTCTGGGAGGTACTTTCAAGCCCCATAGCTCAGAGGATATAGGTCGCAATGACCTAATTTCAGGTTTCCAAGGAGATTTTTTATTGAACTCCCTTGATATTGACTTCGAAGTTTCTAGATCCAGCAGTTACAATTTGTGCCCTGCTAATGGACAGCAGGACGCCCGGAGGGCCGACGGACAAAATGCCATTCCTATACCTCAGTTGACTTACAGTCAGCTAAGCTTAAAACCAATAAAAATTTTTTTATTAATTTATTATTTATTGTTATGTTTTTGGTCAAAACCACTACTACATAAGTTTGGTTGGACACATGGATCAACTGTGGCTGGCCATTAGCTGCATGGCTGCCCAAGTGTATGCTTCACCGCAAGCGTGCATAATTTGCTGAAAGGTCAACACACAGGTGACTGAGAAAGGCTAGGGAGAGCCTGGGTCTGATATGGTCTCATAAAAACATAATAAAAGCTACAATTTTTGGCCAATTTCTTTCCGCTTTCACAATATTGCAACAAAAATTTGAAATCCTTATATGTGCATGATATAAAAAAATTATATCAACAGTGCTCACAGGAAACAAACATGCCATGGTAAAAAATTTAAGGTATTAATTTCATAATTAGACTAATAACTTATAAAATATGAAAAATTCAGAACAAATTTAGGGTATCCAATTGAATCTTGATTAAATAATGTGACATCCCTGATAAAAAATCTCTAGCTTCAGCAATCCTCTTGTTAAGGGAGTAAATATATTTCTAGATTTTTTACAAAGTGCATTATGTTTTGGCCAATAACTTAAAACAACTAGAAACAACTAGAATACGGGTAGTCGACAAGCAGGTAATTTGGTCAAACCACTGCAGAGAAATGAGTGATTTTAACCAAAGGCAAACAAACAGATGGACGCTGTGAAAAAATGGCTGCAGGTGGCGCCACCATTTTTGTGTATGTTATAAAGCTATCCAAGGGAAACATTTGTGTAAATTATTTTTCCTGATTGGTCAAACGGTTCCTGAGATATGAGCTTGGATGTCTGCAGCATTAACGTGAATGTAGGTGGTGCCACCTGTCATAAAATCAAGAAAGCTATCTAGGATGTACATGAATCCCGAATTTTAGGTGAATTGGTCAAACCACTGCAGAGATATGAGTGATTTTAACCCCAGGCAGATGAACAAATGGACACTGTGCAAACATGGTTGCAGGTGGCGCCACCTTTTGTTGTGTATGTTATAAAGCTATTCCAGGGCTACATTTGTGTAAAAATTTTTCCGGATGTGTGGAGCTTAAACGTGAATGTAGGTCGCGCCACCTGTCATAAAATCAAGAAAGCTATCTAGGATGTATACGCATGCCGAATTTTAGGTGAATTAGTCAAACCACTGCAGAGATATGAGTGCTTTTAACCCCAGGCAGATGAACAAATGGACACTGTGCAAACATGGTTGCAGGTGGCGCCACCTTTTGTTGTGTATGTTGTTAAGCTATCCCAGGGCTACATTTGTGTAAAATTTTTTTCTGGATCAGTCAAATGGTTCCTGAGATATATGGGTTCATGTGTGGAGCGTTAACGTGAATGTAGGTGGCGCCACCTGTCATAAAATCGAGTAAGCTATCTAGGATGTATACGCATGTCAAATTTTAGGTGAATTAGTCAAACCACTGCAGAGATATGAGTGATTTTAACCCCAGGCAGATGGACACTGTGCAAACATGGTTGCAGGTGGCGGCACCTTTTGTTGTGTATGTTATAAAGCTATCCCAGGGCTACATTTGTGTAAAATTTTTTTCTGGATCGGTCAAACGGTTCCAGAGATATATGGGTTTATGTGTGGA